>JAIXND010000657.1:18081250-19307500 GCA_023646645.1 Varanus salvator macromaculatus
AAAATTACTCTATACTCCAGACATTTGAATTTATTTACTGATTTTATACTGTTTAATCTTATATAGTTTTATATTGTTCTATAGTTTTAACATACTAGTTTAATACTATTCTTACCTAATCTCTCAGCTGCATATTGTATATTTTATTGTGTATTGTTATTTATATGTTTTATTGTGCATTAGTATTGTATATCACTATAAATTTTTGGCTAGTTTGCTTTATTGTTGTTGCTTGATGTTTATAGGTTAGGTAAAGGTAAAGGTTTCCCCTTGACATTAGTCCAGTCATGCCTGACTCTAGGGGGCGGTGCTCATCTCCGTTTCCTGGCCGAGGGAGCCAGCGTTTGTCCGCAGACAGTCTCCGTGGTCATGTGGCCGGCATGACTAAACACCGAAGTGCACAGAACGCTGTTACCTGCCCACCGAAGTGGTACCTTTTTATCTACTTGCATTTGCATGCTTTCGAACTGCAAGGTTGGCAGGAGCTGGGACGGAGCACGGGAGCTCACACTGTGTGCAGATTCGAACCGGCGACCTTTCGATCAACCAGCCCAGCAGCACAGCGGTTTAAACCACTGCGCCACCTGCAGTCCCTAACCACTGCGCCACCTGCAGTTTATACTTTCCCCTTATTATTGTCCTCACTTGTTTTTCCATAATCCACTTAGAGAGTCCTAAATACACAAATACATGTGTAGATGGAATGACATGTATGGTATTAAGAAGCTTCTGATGGGAACGGTAGGTGTTACTGGGGATCAATAGACAGGGCAGGGAGCCACACAGTGGCTTCAGCTCAAGAGCAGTTTTTATTAATTTTTTCCTGTATGCTAGATGGTGCTGGTCTCCTGATCAATGGTGACAGAGATGTTCAACTCTTTGTGGTACAGAAAGAAACTTTACATTTCAGGAACTATGGCATGGTTTGATTAACATTTTCACAGAGGAGCTTTGATATCATATATGACTATCATTTAGTGTGCAAAACCTTGTTTCCTGCTACATACTGACCTGTGTTGCTGAGCCGAGTCCATGTGGAACTGTATTTAGTACCTGCCCCCATATCATTATGTGAAGCCAACTGTGGAACATCGGTTTTCTAACTTGTGTGGGGAATGGGATCACTGCAGCAATTCAGCCTACTGTGGAGCTGGCGACTGCGAGAACTGGAAAGATGAGCATGCCTCTTCATCACATGTCCATCACTGCGGGGGAAATGGGAGCAGTTCAGTTCCATCTCTTACATGATGGCAATAACTACTCAAGAACAACTCAGTAGGGCCCTGGTGTTGCAAAGGGCCTTGAAGGAGTTTTGTATCTCAAAGGGGTGGAAGACGATGTGGAAGGAGGTATTTCTGGCTCCTGAACTCCAAGCTTAAATGGGCTTACTTTGACCTGGTCAGAGCAAAAGCAGGCACCAAAGTTCCTTTTTGTGACACATACACATGTGGCTACTCTGGGTCTAACAAAATGGAACTTGGGATTGAAAGTGGAACCTGAGAGCATCATGCCAAGGTATAGTTTCTAATAGGCCACAAATTGCAGGTCTTTAACACAGTGGAAGCTGATTGGAGGGAAGGAATTGTGCATCTGTCTCTACACGCCATTCAGACTACATCAGCCTTGTTCACATACTGCTGACTTTCTTTGAGATGTATTTGGCACCTTCAGTTCAGAACAAACCAGTCAGAACATGCAAAAAGCAAAACAAGATAATCCATAACTTTTTTAATTTAATAAAAATGGCTCTTTATGTGCCATAAAGAGAGAACAATGTGAAATCAGTCCCTTATCACTATTTCTGGATTTCTCCCTCTTGTATTGGGATTCTGCTAATGTTTTCATTATTACTCAGCTTGCTTCAGGAATCTTTCATCTATTAACTTTCATAATTAAAAAAGAAAAGAAATTATATACCCTCCTAATCCCAATTTAGCATTTGTTAGTTGAAAATGGAAGATGAAATTGGCCCATCCACTAGAACAATTTCATTGAATAGGAGGGGAGGGTAGACAACACAGCAGGGGGGAAATTGCTTTTGTGCCCAAGTTTGTAATTTCCAAGCCCTATTCCTTCATACGCATAGACCCGAAAGTGAATTCAGCAAGGAATAAATCAGATTAAATTTAAAAGGACTCCTTGTAAGTTTACATATACTTGTGTGTAAGCATTTTAAAGGTCAAGGGCTAAATTACTTCTGGGGTTGTCACCTTCATTGTAGGTAGCTTACTTAAGGAATATTTTCCCCCATTTTCATCTCAATGTAGCTGTACCAGCAATACTGAATTCCTCTGGTCGGCATTCATGAAAGTTGTAATTTGTCAGACTGAATATAAGCAAAACCGAAACTGACAGAAGAGTTTGAACAAAGGGTTGGATTCACAAGGCCAAATCCAAATATATTTCTGCCTCAACAAGGACTACATGGAACTGCTATGAGAAACGCTATTAGCAGTATTGAATATACATTCCTTTGGATTGGTTTGGCATTCTTCAGATGTTTCTCTTTTGCAAGAAGATCCATATTTATTCTGGATTTCATATTAAGGTAAAGGTAAAGGTCAAGGTTTCCTCTTGACGTTATGTCCAGTCATGCCTGACTCTAGGGGGCACTGCTCATCTCCATTTCCTGGCCGAGGGAGCCAGCGTTTGTCCGCAGACGGTCTCCGTGGTCACATGGCCGGCATGACTAAACACCGATGTGCACAGAACGCTGTTACCTGCCCAGCGAAGTGGTACCTATTCATCTACTTGCATTTGCATGCTTTCGAACTGCAAGGTTGGCAGGAGCTGGGACGGCGCACAGGAGCTCACCCCGTGTGAAGATTCGAACTGGCGACCTTTCGATCAACCAGCCCAGCAGCACAGCAGATTAAACCATTGCGCCACTTGCAGTCCCCGGATTTCATATTAGGCAAATGTTTTTTTTTCCTCAGCACCCTAGAAAAAGGCCACTTTACTGAAGTTTTTCTGAACGTTCTCAGTCATTTTTAAAGGTGGTAGATACCATCTGTGAGATAGAGTAATTCCATAAAGGAAGACACAGTCTTGAATTTTCAATTGTTGCACAGGGCTGTCATGGACAGGACATTTTGAAGGGATTTCATACGTAGGGTTGCCATAAGGCAGACACAACCCAATGGCACAGAGCAACAGCAAGCAGCAACTACCATCTCCTCTCAACACACACATGAATAGAGAAGTGGGGTGGGGGCGTTGGAGAGATCAACATTCAGATTTTTATGAATATAACCTACAGATTTTGCAGCTAAACCAGATTTTTCTGAGTCTCACGGATTGTGCAGACTTGTAGACCAGGTTCCTGGCCAACCTTTTCCAGAGTAACATGCAACACTGGCTGTACAAAATTATGAAAGTTGCTGAAAACCTCACTTATAAATAGGTGATTTAAGAAAAACACACAATGACCAAAATGTGCCTTTTGTCTCATAGGCAAAAGTATGGCAATGCAAATTTTTGAAAGTGCATGTTTGCACAAGTACATACTTTCCAACATGAATGCAACTTTGGAAAATTAAGAAAAATGGATTCTATCAATGCATAAATAATGAAAGGAAAATGCCTATCCATGAAACACAAACTGAATGAATTTAACACAAGCAGAATGGATATGGAGAGGGGCCCCTACAATCCTATCTAGAGTGACATGAAATGTGGGTTCTTCTAGAGGATTCAAAATGGTGGCCAAGCTGTGTCAATGCAATTCGTACTGCTACTGCTATTTGCAAACCAAGCAGATATAGAAATAAATGGAAGAAAACTGAAGGATTGGGGAGAATCTTTGCTATTATCACTGCTAAGGCCCTCCTGTTCCTTAAAATGTATTGTAGTTTTGAAGTTTTTGAAGCTATCTTTAGATTGCTAAGTAGAAGATTGAAAATCATGACATAGAAACATAGAAACAGAATGAGTCGGAAGGGGCCTCCCAGGCCATCTAGTCTGACCCCCGGCTCCAGCTGGCTCTGCTCACGACACGTCCACCATGTGCATGTCCAGCCTATCTTTGTACACCCTCGCCGATGGGGCCTCAACGACCTCCCGTGGAAGCCCACGCAACACCCTCGGGGTCTTAACTGTCAGGAAGTGCTTCCTGGCATCCAAATGCAACCTTGGTTCCCTGAGCTTTGCTCTGTTGGAGCGCGTTCTGCCTTCCTCTGCAGGGGAGAACAGGCCTCTCCCCATCTCCATGTGACACCCCCTCACATACCTGTATGTTGCCAACATATCCCCTCTGAGTCTCCTCTTCTCCAAGCTGAAGAGACCCAGTTCCCTCAGTCTCACCTCATACAGCATCCCCTGCAAACCGACCACCAACCTTGTGGCCCTACGCTGCACTGACTCCAACCTGGCTATATCCTTTCTGTAATGAGGGGCCCAAAACTGAACACAATACTCCAATTGCGGGTGCATCAGAGTCATATAGAGTGGTAGTAATACCTGCAAGCTAGCTTTCTCTGTCCACACATAGAACCATTGAGAAGGGTAACACTTAGATATCTCAGGTGTACAAGGAAAAGTGGTCTTGATTGTTATGTGCATTTTGAGTTAAACCAAGACTTTTCTAAAGGAATAGTCTCCACTTAAACCAGACTGGAATAAATGCTGCCAATTATGAAAAGGTTGGCGTAACAGCTTTAAACTGAATCCTGATGAAAACAGAAACTAGGAAGGAGCTAGTACATGTTCAGCCACCCTTAGAGGATGAAATAGAGCATATTTCAGGTTGAGGATGGGGTCAAAATAGGCCATAAGCCTAGGGAAACATGTTGAACAAGTCCAAGATCCCAGTCCCAGGGGTAATCCAAAAGTGATCCCAGTTTTCCTGCCAGCAACACTTGGAAGCCATGAGACTTGTGTTCATACTTATGGTAATAAATGAGGTTCCAGAAAGATGCTGGCCCCAGATGATCGTGTAGTGCATCCAGTCTGGAGCCCTGGAATTAGTCTAAATCTGGTTTGCTAATTTATACCTTTTGGTTATTCCAAAATAACAGTGTTTCATTCTACTTATGCATTTCTATTGTTCTAATTAGCAAATGTCCAAATGTGGTTAGGTCTTGTTGTTGTTGCTGTTGTTTCAGGTGCACATCTTGAAATGAGATCATGCTTAATGTTCATTAAGTATTTATAATTGCATAAATGACATGGTCTGACCTGTAAGAAAGCATATTCAATTACATTGGTAAGAGAATAGATTGCTAATCTATTTTGCAAAGGCAAAATGATAAATTGTCTTTTCCAATCCCAGAAAAATTCAAGGATCAAACAGAAGTACTCAAGGTTTTCCCTGGAGATACTCAGGTGTTTCATTAGGGGATAAGGACCAGGACAACATAGCATATCTAGATTTGGGTCTGGAAAGGAGAAGTGTAGGTTGAGCATTAGCTGCAAAAAAGGACAGTTTGTAACACTGCACAACATTGTCCCTGATCCCGGATGTGTCAGTTAAGGCATGGACCTCAATTTCAATTTCCTGGCTCTATGGAATTTGGGTCATTTAAACCAGCAGGGTTTTTTCTTCTACTTCCTCATATAATCTCTATCTTTTGTCAACCGCCCGCCCCCCCACACACACTCCCTGACAGCTGTAATTAGCAAAACAAATATCAGATGCACGGAGAGCTTCCCATCCAATATGCAAATGCAATCAGTGAACATTTTTAACAACAGAGTTCCATCATTTGCTGCAAAATGATGAAGCAGACTCCTCATCAATGAATTTTCCCAATGTCTATTACATGCTAACAGAGCCCTCAACTATGCAATACCACCCTGAGAGGCGCTGTCTAAGAAAGATAACTTGATTAGATATATAAAGGCACCTGTCCATGGCAACAGACCACAATGCAATGGAAGCACATGGCTCACATACCGCGGCTATTTGCATAGTTTCTATTACCTGGTGCCTTACTTCAAACTAACTAAATAAAGCAGTGACCACGATGAAGACGACAAACCAACACACCTTAATTACTCAGTAAGTTACTGGAGGTGATTTCAGTGCTGCCGCACTTCAACTTCAACTTGTTGGATGTTTCCCCTTACCCTAATCTTTTGTCCTCCTCCTTTTCAACCATTTTATTCTATCCAATAGTGAAAGAGCTGTGGTTTTCAAGGATGGAAACCCTAAACATACAATAAAATCTAGATCATCTACACTGGGCTGGGGTGAGGTGGGGAATCTATTTCCAGCTCCTTTTAGGGGCCCTGCAGGTGGGCAGGGCCAGAGTCTGGGTGGGTTTACACATCATGTGGCTGTTTTTTTTTTTTTTTTACTTCTTTTGGTCTGTTGTGTCATCCAAACCCTGCCGTGGCATTTCTGCAGGGTGCTTTTGGTTTTGCGAAACCATGGACAGAAACAGCTACAGCTTCTCAGTATTACAGTTGTGTCATCCAAACCAGAGAACCCAACTCATTGTGATACTGAGGCCCTGCCCACAAGCAGGTGACCAGAGAGAGCTGCCAACAGTTCCGTCTGACACCTGTCTTCAAGATCTTTGGGGCAAGAGAGAGCAATCAGCTGGTTGGCACTGGGAGAAGGGTTGCACTGTTGGTGGATGTCCCTGCCATCACTCTGACATGACTTGCATGCTCCCTTTGAGCAGCTGGCTGAGAAGCCACTGAGTGGTACAGAAACATGGCACTGGGTCAGGACTCCTTACTGGAAGCCTAGAGCAAGGCACGGGCAAATGAGGGGCTCCCCAGCCAGGCATTGCTGCTTCCGCCACCCTGTTGCCCATGTGAGGGGCTGGCACAGGGCAAGGTGCTGTGCTGCACAGTCCCCACTGCTGCCACCACCCTGTGGCTTCCTGCTCCATGTCAGGATCATGCCTGGACTGTTTCTGGACTGTGCTCTCTCTCCCTGCTATACAATATGGACTGCCTGCTGCCTTGACCTGCCCCTAGACTGTTGGCCACGCCACCTGCCTCTAGCCCTACCAAGGTGCACATGCTCTGGTCCCGGCACTCTGCCTGCCCCAGCCTCTGCCCTTGCATGCTGCTGTTCATGCGCAGGAAGGGCTTCATTCCTTACTCACAGAGGGGAGTGCTGCTCCTTTCTGCAGTGCTGCGCAGCTGGATCCGCCTCCACCATTTTTTCCTGAGTGTGGATCAGGCAGCTCCCCTTCTCCTCTCCTCTGGGGCAGGAGAGGGGCTACCAGACCAGCTCCCTGTCCTCTCTGCTGCACTCCAGTCATGTGCCCTGTCTGTGGGGCAGAGACTGTGTAACAGCTGTGGGGAGCTGAGTCCTCGCGTATGTCAAAGTGAGAAGGTACATCCCTCCCTGTTGTACCTCCTGGGACCGTGAGGGAAGAAATTTTATTGATTTATTTAAAAAATTTCTATCCCGTCCTTCACAACAATGTCTCAGGACAGCTTACAAAATGGCAGACAAGAGGAGAGTTACCAGGATGAGTCTGAGGGTCTTACAAGTGCACAGGTACATGCACACAAAAGTGCATGGTGGGAACAGTACCGGATCGCACTGCACAACATGTGCCCCCAGCCTCTCTCTTGCTGCCACCCACTTGGATCTTTCTACCCTTTCTTTGTGACAGCCCCTTCTCTCTTTCTCCCCTGCCTTTTTCCTCCTGTCCTAGAAAGCTGCTGGAAAAGGGACAGCTCGCTTTTAGTGAAGATCAGATGCAATCATGTGCAAAGGGCTTTCGAAATTAGGCCAGAGGCTGCAACTTGCCCACCACCACCCACCATGGGAGCTACGGCAGATGGCAGCAGTGGCCAAACCGAGACCTGGGACCTGCATGTGACTCTTTGAGTTTATTTTGGGGCTCACCCAAATAGATTGTATTTATCTACTGCTGTAATGGTACAAACTGAGTTTTAAATGTGATTTTAATCTCCCCCTCCCCCCATATCTCTGGAAACCACTAAAGGATTTTTCTTGATATTTGGCAGTATGGAAATAGTGCAAATAGATCAATCAAGCACCCACTCAGAAATAAATATGAAATTCACTTTATTTTCTTATGTTTTATGTCTGGATGGCATTTGGTTTTTGATGTTTGCCTTTTTCCTGGCAAAATTTCATCTGGAGTCTGGAAACCAGCAGCAGTCCCTGCTCACTCTGGAAGAGGAATATTCTCATAAAAATGCTTAATATGCACTCATTAATTTGCAGTGCATTGCTTTTCTGTCAAAATACATTACTCCAGAGGGACCTCTGTTCTTGCAGTTTGATTCTAAGGAGTCCTTGATTTCTCCAGAAAGGCAGGGCACACATAGGCTGTACTGTATAAATGAAAAGATAGCTGGATTTTCCTTTATCCAGCAATGCTTCTCTGTCTAAACAAAGCTGTGTCTATCCGATAGATTCCTAATACAATCCTGATTAGGAATCCAAGGCAATCAAAGTCAATTACCAATATGTTTCTGACTTCAAAGGTCAGCATTTGGCAGGCTCAGCACCATTTCCATTGTCCTTGGTGCTTTGGTTGTTGCCCTTTCCACTGATATTTATGCTGTGCCCAATCCTATAGTCTCAAAACGATATAGCAACTTCCAATTCATTGGTGGAAAAAGAGGCACATTTACCCGCAAATGGAGCCCACATGTTTTGACTCAGGATGGAAGGCACTTCTGCGTAGAGCAAGCTGTCTCATTCCCCGAAATGGAAGGCTGGACTTCAGCCCTCCTCCTTCCTGCAACCATTGAGTGACCCCCACACCCTGCCTTGGAGCCAGTCTGAATTCTGGAACAAGGATGTATGAACCCCACTGCTTCCTGAAGGAGAGGCAGTGCCTGAAGTCCCCCTCTGTGCATCTGCTGCACTCAGACACACCTGCCCCCTACCCACAATTGCCACCTGAGATTCTAATATCATCCCACTTTGCCCAGTATGACTTCATCTTTTTGTCACCAGTTACGTACATTTCCTCCCTCATTTCCCTTCCCCCTGCTTCTGTCAACATTTTTCAGGAAAAAGAACCTTGAAAGCTTGCACGACCCACTCTGTTTGGCGATCTTGTGCTTTTCATTCAAATGAAGGTACAAGAGGTCAGAGAGGGAGCTGCTGTCTGCAGGCGGAGATGCCTAGTCAAAGGTCTTGCTCCCGTGCCATTTTCATTACTGGTCATTGACACCTTTTGGAACTGCTTGAGGGCAGCTAAAAATCTCACTCAGAGGAAAAGCTGGGTAAAACTGGCAATGATGCTGATGTTGCCTTGAGAATGCTGTGCTTCCTATAGGCTGCAAAGATGGAGATGGTGCTTTAATCAGGAAAATGCAAGCTGGAAAAAGCATCAGGGGGTCAGAAGCCCAGCACAAGCAACCCACTGCTCAGCTAAGGGGAGGTTTCCTGGCTGCATCTTGGGAAAGTGGTGTGGGCTGGTGCAGAAAAGGGTGAGCCATGCACTGTATGCCTTGGAAGGGCAGCGCTGAGCACTTTCTGCCCTTCTTCATCCTGTGAAGCCCCTATGGCCCTCTGGCTGCTTCTGTTGGCCTGCAACAGCACAGTGGTGGTGCTGCTAGGTGGGATCCAGTCACCCAGCCTAACTTCCTCATGAGGAGATCATGCTGGGTTGCTCCAGATGCTGGAGGAAGCTTGCTGTGGGCCCCGGCATCTTCCCCATCCATTTCCCTGTGCAGTTCCCTGGCACTCCCATTAGGGGGATAACTTGTAAAGTAGCCTTGGGAACAGTGCTGCATTTGGACAACACTCCGTGTAGCTCCACGCTATGAAGATCAACCAGGGAAAATGCACGCATGTGCGCGTGCAGAAAATACGTCCTTTGTTTGCATGCTTTGATGAGTACTAAACAAACAACATTCCTGGTTCTTCGGCATTTCTCCAGACTGCACAACATGTGGGAAAATTGTACCCACCCCCACACACATACATCCACAACTTTGTGAATGCTCTTGTGTAGGCAAGGGGACACTTTCCGATTACAATGCCTCTTTATTAATGGCCAAACCTGCTGCAGTGCGGGACCTTTGGTGCGTATGAAGATGCCAGGACTGCACTCAGTGCTTGTTCACCTGAGTCCTCTGTGTAAGTGAGCAGCAAACAGAAAAGGAGTCGCCAATGTGCGCTTTGCTCTTCCCCGGGGGTCAACTGTGCAGATTTATTTATTATGCATTTATTAATTAAAATTCTAGACTCTTGGCAACAGTTTTAAATAAAATCTCTAAATGGCTTGCCTTAAATGCAATACAGTGCAGAATTACAGAAATTGCAACTACAGAATTCTTAAAACATTTATATAAAACTTTACTAAAATATTCAGACCAATTTAATACCATAAATATGAAACAAAAACTATCAGTCAGGACCCTAGTTTTGGCAAGCTCTCAGTAAGGAGATGGGACTCAGACTGGGACTTAAAACATATTGCAGTTCGTACGTCCCAGATAACAGTGGGAAAGTCATTCCGCAAGCTGGGTCTACCCATGAAGAAGGTCCACTCCCCGGCTACTGCAAGATTTCAATCTGCAGATCTGGCACCACTGGGAAGACATCCTCTGATATTTGGAATGATCACACAGGTCCACACTTGGGAAAGCAGATCCTCCAGGCAACCCGATCCCAGGCTGTTTGTTTGTTTGCTTGTTTATTATTAAAATATTTCTATGCCGCCCCGCTCGCAACAAAGCCTCGGGGCGGCTTACAACATATAAAACTATCACAATACATTTAAAACCTTTCCACCCCCTCCCCAGTGCATCTCGGCAAACCCTATAAAATACCATTCTAAATTAAATACAAACAAACTATAAACAATAAACTAAACAATTAATGTTTAGAAGCTTGCATGCCAATAATAACACGTACTTGACTGGGTGGGAGGGATTTTGCCAAAGTGCTTTGCCACACCTGGACCCAGCTTTGATCAAAAGCTGGGTAGACCTGGCCTAGCATGTATGTCATTTAGCTACAACTGTATTATGATGCAACGATATTATATATGCTTACTGTATAAGACGGGACCCCCATTGGATGGGCTAACCATCTGTTTTCTTGACATCTGCAGTCTGTTTCACATCACAGAACTCTTGCCTAGATAATGCCCTTTTGTACCCACTAAATGTTGTTCCCAAGTCTTAGATTGTGTCTTCTTCTATAATAATTGTGTGCAATTTATTTGTGTTTAATTATAGAAATGTGGCATCATGTGGAGAGTTGCTGCCATCCTTTTCTTCTAGGTTGGTATTTTATTAGCAATTCAATAAAACTGCTAAATTTACAAAAGAAATATCATCTCTGCCACTTCAGATCTCATCAATATTTCATCTTAGTTACACACAGAGCTTCACTTCAGATATAATTCTTTTGATCCCTACTGTGACCAAATGTCTCTGGCAAATATTGCACAAAGAGCTTGGAAGCTGAAAGTTTAGCAGCACCTCTACTTCTTGCCAATGATGTAAAAACTGTGGGAAATCAGCAAAACCAATTCCTCTTCAAGTCCAGAGATTCTTGTAAATGGCTTGGATCCAGAGCTATACTGGATCAACTGCACTGGTGAGTGTGGTCTCCCCTACACCCTCCTTCCCATGACACCCCTTCCAGGCCCTTGAAAATGCTAAAAGAGAGCCAGCAAACTCTGCTAAATAGGGTGGAGCAATTCCCCCTACAGAATCTCTGGGGACTTTCAGCAAGCCAAGCCCTTCGTCTCTCAGAAGGGAAGTCATCGAATCGACTCTTACAGCTGTTTGCATGGCATGAATTTCTTAAAATTCCATGTCTTGCAGGTTCCAATAGCAACCAATTTATGTTGACAGAAGGTAAGAAAAAGGCTTTTTCTGTGGCCCAGCCTAGCTCTGGAGTCCCCTTCCAAAAGAGGTTCACCTTGCTAGTTTTTGGCAACGTTCTGCCACTTTATAAACATCAGTTGTTGCTGCTGTTGCTATAAAAGCTTTTTATTGATGGCAATTTTGGTCCCCAAATACTGGTGGACTACAGCTCCCTTCCTGCCTAGCCAGTATGGCCAATGGTCAAAGCAGTCAGAAGATGTAGTCCAGCAGAATCTGCAGAAAAAGTTAGGAAACATGGTTTTTTCCAGGAAGCACAGCTACAGCATCAAAACCTTTGATTAAAAAAAATTGACAGGAGTGTGATCATCTACAGATACTCACCTTGCATTAAAGTATCATTTTTATCTATGTAACAAACTCTGGAAAAACTCATGCATTTTATCAAGTCTTTTGACTTGCTATGCAATTTTGTCTGGGCAGAATACACCACGTTCACCCTGAATTTCGTTTTTGGTATATTTTGATTGTGATTTAAGTTTATGTGAAAATAATTCTTTTGCATCATCCTTTGCCTGAATTACCAATCAAAGCAATCATTTTTCACTTTTCTTTGATTGATTAAAAAAATCCAGGTTGCAACTCTCACATAGCACTTTTTGCATACACAATAAGGAAAAATAAGAATCTCCTCCCCAATTTTATTAACGATTATCTTTTACAATTATTCTCAATGAATTAAAAAAATCTGTAAATTTTCAATGGGAAGAACAACTTTCTTGTCTTCTGTTTTTAAAGATTCATTGTGCACACACTGTGTGTGTGTGTGGAAGAGGCAGGAAATGCAGAGTCATTGTGAGCATTGAAATAGGATGAGCAAGACAATCCTAAATTGCGGGGGGGGGGGGTTGCCACTTGGAACACTATGAGAGATCATTGGCCAGGGCGGGAAGAGGGTATTGACCTGGGACTTCTCCTGTGTAAATCACATGCTCTGCCACTGCGTTATGATTCCTCACAGAATCACAGAATAGATCGGTCAGAAGAGGCCAAGAAAGCCATTGAGTCACACCTCCTGCTAGTGCGGAGCAGTCAACACCACCCCGATCAGCTAACTGTCCAATTGCTTCTTTCCCAGGTTTTCCTCTAGGGACATTGCTGAAATTCCAGATCTGGAAAAACAACAAGATGCTGTATCCCATGCAACGGCTTTGTTCCATTTAGCTCACTGGAATGGCAATCAGGGGTCTTTGCCAGACCTACTGCAGAGGCTAGAGATGGAACTAGGGATGTTCTGCATGCATAGCAGTTTTTACCGTGACTGGTAAAGCATAAATGGGGGGAATGAATCAACACAAGGAACAGAAAATTGTGGTGAATAGTACATGCACAGTGGTCTATGCTGTGAAAAGCTCCTGGGACTCACAGGCTCTAAGGGCCAGTGGAAGGACATTGGCCAAATGGCCACATACTGCAACACTATGAAGTTGCACCAGTAGCTCCTAGACCAGCCTGACTTGGCAGAAGAACTGCTGGTATGGGAAATAAAGGCACAGGGAAAGAGAGGGGCAGGAGGCACAGATGGCACCAAGTAGGACTAGGCTGGAGCAAGAGAGCTGGGGCAAGGGCAGAGCTTGGAATGACTGTATGAATAGGAAAGGGAAACCATGAGAAGACACCAGCTCTCACAAGGGATGGGGCAGAGAGAGAGGAGTACAAGAAAAGAGGGCTTCTCTCAGAAGGGTTGGTATAGTTCCAAGGATCCTAAGACCAGAATACACCTGGCCATTTACAGCTGAAGAGGCACATAAGAGTCAGACACTGTGTAGTCTGGATTTCTAATGCATACAGTCCAGTTCAGAATCAAGAATTAGAAGCTGAGATTCCTAAGACCAGAAATAATTGTGCATGAAGAGAATTTTAGAAATGACCAATTCTAAAAAAGGGGAAAAGCACTAAGGAAATTCTCAGAGTACAAAGCAGCTTTTATCGGATTTGTGCTTCCTTTCACTTCTAAAGCCCAGACCAAACCATGACATTTTTGAATGCCTCTCCCTAATTTCTTAGTTTCATCATAGGTGAATTGCCCAGAGAGCTCTAGTCAGCAGAGACTGAGAAGCAATCTCATTCTTTGGAAAGGCTGCAGCAAAATGACCTTTCCAGCAGCATCTTATATTTTGATTTTACATCCAGCTACAAGCATACTTTGCTAGGAGGAGAACAACATTGGCCCTAGTTATTATAAATATTTCCCTTTGCAAATACAGAAAAGATATTTGTCCTAGGTCTTTTGACCAAGAAAGTCATGTAGAAAGAATAATGCCATGCAAGACAGATGGTTGCTCAAACTCTGTACAGTGACTGGCAAAAGTAATGCAATTCTAGATAGTTTTCTCTGTCCAGAGATTCATTTCAAAGTGGGAAACTACTAACTTTTGTTGTCAGTGCTGGCAAAGACACTGACAGTGGGATATAATTAGGGATAGGATAACCTCCTGCAACATCATTTACTCATACTAATCTGCTATGTTTCAAGGGAACTTTCCTTTAAAAGAGCTTCATGTAATTCTAATGAACTGAAACACCCTGCTATCAAAAACAATAGAGTATTATTTGGAAATAATTCTCATCTTGTTGCCAGAACCACAAAGGTAATAAATGCAACAGCCTACATTGCCTTGTTTATTGGAGGCATGTGGAGACCGATCTTCAAGAGAAATATTCTGTTCTTTGCTGCCGTCGCCATTGAGGACTCTGAAGAAAAATTTCCACTGACATCTGATCAGTGTCTGAATGAAAGGCCTCCCTGGATTATTTCTGGCTTAGCCCAGGGCAATATCCTCTAAGCAAGGCTGCATTTAAAAGCAAAACTTTAGTAGATCCAAATGCCATGACAGGCTTTCTTCTGAATTCTGCAAGTCCAGGGCCTCAGCTGGAGTTCTCTGTTATGGGTGAGTTGGATGACTCTCAGTATAGCAGTTGAAGAAATTATCAGCAGATTTAATTGATTGATTGATTTATATGTTTTCTAAGAAGTTAAGATGAAGAAATATTGTTACTATTATATATGATGACTGTTTAAATATTGGGGGAATCCAGGAGCATCCCAAGATAGTATCAAAACTGGAACTAAGTTCATGGTAGGATCCCAACCCACAACCATCTTGCCTTATACTTCATCAGACCTTCAGTGATCATGGAAAATATTAAATACATTAAACTGCACAATATTTTTTGTTTGATTATTCTTAATTGAATGGGAATGCATTGCTACACCTCCATTCATTACATGTATATTTCTGGGCACGATTTAAAGTGCTATTCTTTTCTTTTAAATTAAAGCCCTAAACATCCCCATGCCCAGATACATCAAGGATCTTCTTCTCTCAATAAATCTGGACTTGAAGATTGCCTAAGATTTCCTGCCCAGTTTCAAGATCTCATATCAAGCTTTGTTTGCAAAGCTGGACTGGAGAGCCAATGTCCAGGGGTGATGGACATTTCAATCAACAATGTCTGGTGCAAAGCAGTTCTCTGTGCCTCAAATACAGCTTGTGACAATGCAATATGGCTCATTTATTTATTTATTTACATTATATGTTTATTTGTAAATATCATTTACACATTATTATATGCTCTTTTTTCTTTCAAGGAACCCAGGGTGGCTTACATCCTCTTCCTCCCGCTGGTCTCTGTCTTATCTCCACAAGAACAACCTTGGAAGTGTGCTGGGTGGAAAGGCTGTGACTGGCCCAAAGTCACCCAGAGGGAATGGAACCCAGTTCCCTGGATGAGCAGGGAATGGAACCCAGTTCGCCGGAGTCCCAGTCCCGCACTCTGAACCACTGCACCACACTGGATCTCACATCCATTTGTTCTCACAACCATTGTGCTCATGAGGAACCCCATTAAACAACTTTATAGCTTTAGAACTGTATTCCAGACTTTGACACAGCAGTGGGAGGTCCTGTTGAGGAGGCTGATACGGTTGTATTTCTGGTGGTTTTCCCTTTATGCAGGATAGAAGTGTATTGCATCTAATTTAATTGCATCTAATTTAATTTAAGAGAAGCAAATTTGCAATTCTAGTAAATCCTTCAGTTCTAGATGCCTGTCATGAACTGCTGCTAAGTCATGTGAAAAACCGCAGACATGGGCTCCTTGGCTTTTCTAAGTGTGGAACTAAGTAACTGCAGTGCTGATTTTATATGGCTTAGCAGGCAAATCCATCAGTGCTCTTCTAATCATGTGGAACGAGATAATCAGTACATCATTTTTAATATTCTGTTCCACGTCTGCAGAATGGCAATTCATGATGATAACCAATTATATGGAGTGCCGCTGCCCTACCAGCATAAATGTCACGGAAAATGCCAGGTCCGTGCCTTAAGAGTGATGCTGTAATTGGCAAGTCTTTATTATAAACATTTTCCCATTCTAGGAAAGCAGGGATTCTTTAGGTTAACTTTGAAAAAAGAATGCCAATGACTTGTGCATTCAGGACAATAAGAATTTTGATGCTTAGTTGGGTAACCCATTCGAGTAACCAATTCTGGCTGCAATTTGATGCCCATTGTGCGAAAATAAGTCCTCTTGCAGTCACTGGAACTTACTGTACATACCTCTGAGTGAGTATTTGAAGGCTACAGTCCTATGGTCTCACCTTCCCCAATTTGGTGCCCTCTCTATGACTTGGGTCAACCTCCAGCAGCCCCAGCCAGTGTGGGCAATGGCCATCCAGACTATGATTGTAATGCAAATCAACTCAGGCAGGGAAGGCCTGGTAGCCATCCACATTTCTCAACAATTGGGCCCCAGCCCCAGTGAACTCAGAGGGACTGCTGCAAGTACAAATATATTGGTGTAAGAATCTCTTGTCCACTAGACGGGTTTTTTGATAGCTATCCACGACAAATTGGGCAGCATTTAATGAGGTTTAAAAAAAACCTTTGTGCGTGTATGTTTAATAAGAGAACTTACGGTGACTTAGTCCTTTTGACACACAATATAGATGTCTCTTTTAAGTTGGAATAAACTGTGCCATAGTCCTAAATTATCTGAAACAAATACAGAATGGCCTTCTTTCTCTAGAATTATCATTTTGTTAGTTGAATTAATTCATTCGCTGTCCTTCAAGTGAAGGACATTTAGGTGGGAGAGTCTTGAATGTCTTAAACTTTCTAGGAATTTCTATTTGGTAAAAGCATATTTTTATCACTTGGGTCAAATGACAGGTTGATTAAATCAAAAGCTGCTATGTATATTAATGGTATGAAAATGTTCTGCTGAATGAGCATGTACGGGAGTTTTCACCTGAACCATACTGAATTGGAAATTGATGAATCAAGTGGCTAAGAATAACTCTCCTACATTTTCAATGTACAAAAAGCCTTTCTAGTCAGCGAGAAACTAAGTTCTTAGAAAGAGCAGTCTGGAACTCCACTGCTTAGGAGATCTGGGAGTAGCAGTCCTTGAAATGAAGATTTAGCACTGTAGATTTTACCATTTATCCATTTTGGTGGGGTTTGTGTCATATGGGTAATAAACTTCAAATAGACCAAAGTGCAGTTAAATACATCTCAGCATCTTTTCTTAATTATATGTAGAGTAGAGAGAAAAAAACATATGCAAAGATGTAAGTTTGTAAGATTATCTTGATGTTAAGAAGCCACTACATTTTATTTTGATGGTTCTGAACAAAGCCCCTTTGTATTATTTTATTTTACCATTTTTTTCAAAATTTAAGTTATGAAAGTAGTTAAAAAAAAAAACTGAACAGTGATACCAAATCACAGCTATTTTCAAGTGTTACTCTTTCAGTGTCAGCCAAAACTCTGGGTCCATCGTAGTGAGAAGGATTACCCACTAGAAGCCTTTCAGGGCTGTTTCATCCTTTTTGTAGTTTTTAACGTTGGGCCTCCTTTGTACAGGGATTGTGAACATGAACAATGGTTTGCCAAGGATGTAATGGTTCTGTATTGTAGAAGACAGATTCTAGGCTCTACTCCAGAGATGGCCCTAACCTCTTATTTCTCTTTCTCCAACAACTATCCTTTTAAAAGAATAACCAAAGCTATTTGTAATGTCAAAGCCTTCTTTGGATAAAGTTTTAAGGCACCTGGTATGGGTAATAAAGTTGAAACTGAGAAGATAGTTTTGTAGAAAAATTGTGATTTGGGCAATCAGATGGCCTCACCTTGTCTGTGGCTCAAAGGAAGCAAAACCTGAGACTTGCTGTGCCTTTACCTTGTGTTGTGAGCCACCCAGTGATGCTGTGTCACAAATGAGTGGCCTCCAAAGGTCTTAAATGAATAAATAACTGACTTGCATGTGTAGATGCCCTAGTGCTCCCCCGTCACTACAAGCCATTGCTTAAGTAGGCATTGATGACTCGTACCTTGGAGGCAGCTTGCAGCACAGAGCAGAGAGGACAAGAGGCAGAGCAGGTCTGCAGGGCCTGGAGACCCCATGTCTCAACCAGAGGAAACATACAGACAGGGATCTTCAGAGCTGCCAAGAGAGACTTGCAGGCTTCTCAAGCAACATCCATAGGCTAAGGGTGCCACTAGTATGGCTCTCCTATACAGCCTTTCAGGCACATCATCTAAAGCAGTGTAGCAGCATCTGACCTCTTTGCCAAGATAACTGAGAATGAGATGTGTCTTTCAGTCACCTAACCAAGGAAGGTAAGCCAGAGAGGTCCAACCAAAGACATTTTGCTCTCTGATGAGGAGCAGGAAATGGTGATGCCTCCAGTCAAGGCTGGAGGACCCAAAGCCGCCCAAGTGAGTTCAACATAAGACGGAAGAGTCCTCCAAGCACTTTTCTCTACCTCTTGTAGAACACAGACGATAATGACCAAGTAAGTATTTCCTGCCCTTTCATGATATCCAGAACTGGCTCCTGAGCTGTTCACCTCACTCTTGCCAGGCAGGACACCCACTCTGGACCAGAAGGCACTCATAGCTTGCTCCAAATATGAAGGAGTGCAGGCTTGCACCTTCTGACTCTTGCCATCATGAGTAACTGTGCCAGTTCTGACTTCTATAGTTTGAATTATTTTTCCCAAGCTTTTGAGACAGAGAATATTTTCATCTACTGGGAAGCTCAGAAGAAGAAGGAGAAGAAAGCCTAGGGAACAGATGGAAACATTAGAGCGGACGGAGCAACCATACTGCAACAGTGGTTAACTCACTATTGAACTAGTGATGTCAGCTAGTTGAAGGAGTTGACAACTGTCTGGATTACAGCAGGGAGGGAGGTTTAACCCTTTTTTCTTCCATCTTCAGTATGAATCCTTCCTATGGTACAAATGCAGACTAGTCTCCCAATGTAAAAAGCAGCTCGAAGGAGCAATTTTCATGATAACCACAGTGTGGAAGAACCTGCTTCAATTTCTCCTGCCAGGATCCCAATAATTATTGCTTTCCTAGATGATGTTATCTGTATTTTTAAAACTGTTTGCTTTAAATTCAGCAATGCATTTGATGCCCCATTAAATCTCAATCTCTCTCTCTCTCTCTCTCTCTGCGAGAAAGAGAGGGAGAGGGAGGATGTTTGTGAGAAAGAATAGTATGAGACTACCACATCTGTCACAGCAGGGAAGATGCACTGACAAACTATTTCACACAAAAAGCACATTCCTGTCTTAAAGAGGGATACCAAATGTCATTCTCTAGGATCTGCACCTTGTTTTGTTTCTGTAAAACAGCAGCAGCAGCAGCAGCAAGCTCTTTTTTTCATGGAACAGAAAAAAATCTGGAAATCATATTTTCTCTGAAAACAAGAGGAGAGTATTTAAGAACTTAGCTTCACACTATTTTGAGGCAGAATCTTATGCATATTTAATATATGTTTTTAAAACTTCCAATAAGAAGCCTTTCAACTGGGAAGCTGAGAACTGTAGGACTTATTTCTGTTTACCTGTATTATGTATTATGTAAGTTGCTTTGAGTTCTTTTTTTAAAAAAAGGTGGGATATCAGCCTAATAAATGGATGCACAGTACAAGTGAATGTGTCTTTCGATTGGAGGTGGAGAGAGCCTGACTCCTTCAGATTATCCACATTGCATGGCCATGGAAACATATGTGAGCATTCTTATAACGATGCAGCTAAAATGGAAATTAGCTAAGCTTTTTAATTTAAAATGACTTTCAGAATAAAAGATACTTGACGGACCACAAGCATAGGGTCACTATCAGTGGGGAATCATCAGAATGGCAGCCAGTGGCGAGTGGAGTCCCCCAGGGCTTAGTTCTGGGACCAATTCTGTTCAACCATTTTAATAATGACAGCCTGCTGACTAAATTCGCAGACATTACCAAAGTGGAGGTAATGGCTGCAACTGTGGAAAAGGAGATTCAGATCCATAAGGATCTGGACAGGCTATGTAAGTGGACAGGGGACAACAGGGTGGCATTCAATGTGGATAAGTGCAAAGTCTTGCACTTGGGACACAGGAACAGGTGTCACAGGTACAGGATGGGGAACAAGTGGCTGGAGAGCAGCACTTGTGAAAGGGATCTCAGGATACTTGTCAACAGCAGGCTGAGCAAGAGTCAGCAGTGTGATGTAGGATCTAAGAAGGCAAACACCACCCTTGGATGTATAGCCAGAAGCATGGCTTCCAGATCTAGGGAGGTGTTGATACCATTCTACATGGCTCTGGTGTGCCCACTACTGGAGTACTGCATCCGGTTCTGGGCTCCACATTATAGGAGAGTCATAGATAAGTTAGAACTGGTTCAGCGCAGGGTCACAAGAATGGTAGCCATTTTGGAAGGAATGACATATGAGGAGAAGTTGAGGGAGCTGGATATTTTCAGCCTGGAGATGAGGAGACTCCAAGGGGATCTGTTGGTGACATATAGGTACTTGAGGGGATGTCACACAGAAGTGGTTAGAGACCTGTTTTCTCCTGCAGAGGAGGACAGGATGCTTTACAATGGAGCACAGCTTGGGGAACCAAGGTTCAATTTGGATGCCAGGAAGTATTTCCTGACAGTTGGGACCACTAGGATATGGAACGTGCTTTCATGGGAGGTGGTTGAAGCCCCATCAGTGTTCAAGAATAGGCTGGACACAGGTATGTCACGGGACATCATGTGGAGGAGGGTCATGACCTGTTCTCTGTAGTGGAAGGCAGGGCACGTTCCAATGGGGCAAAGCTCAAGGAACCAGGCTTCAGGTTTTATGTATGTATGTATGTATTTATTTATTTGGAACACTTATATGCCGCCCCATTAGCAAAAACCTCGGGGCGGCTTCCAATACAAATAAATAACTATACAAATACATAAATACATAAAATCTGGAGACATCCCAGCATAAAAATAAAATCAATAAATAAATTCAACAATTAAAACATTTAAATAAAAAGGTATTGGCCTGGCACCAAAAAACAAATAACGACGGCACCAGGCGGACCTCTCTGGGGAGAGCATTCCATAAGTGGGGCACCACTGCAGAGAAGGCATTCCTCTGGATACTTGCCCTCCTAATATCTTTCAGGGAGGGTTCCCGGAGAAGGGCCTCTGCTGCCGATCTCAAGGGGCAAGGTTGGGTGTCAAGAAGTACTTCTTGACAGTTAGGACCCCGAGGGTACGGAATGGGTTTCCAAGGGAGGAGGTTGAAGCCCCAGCAATGAGGGTGTTCAAGGAAAGATTGGACAAGCAAATGTTGGGGATTACATGAGCAGAGACAGCTGGAGCCAGAGGTCAGACTAGACAGCCCAGGAGACCCCTTCTGCTTCACTTTGTTTCTATGTTCCTATATGAAAGACTGGTTAATTGAAGATCAGTATATTTGCTCAAACTGAATTTCAGGATGTTTACTTGCTTTTTTGTCTGTCTTTCATTAGAATTATAGACTAGGATCCAAAGACCTTTCATAGTTATACTGGAGGGTTCAGACTTTCTCAGTCAAAAATCCCAGCTGGCTTTCTCTGGCCAAGCCTCTTATGCAGTCTGAATAGCTGCTTGGATCCTGGCTGTTGCATTTCTCAGGAGAAGTTCTCTGCCATTTAAAGATATTGGCTATTCATGTATAAGCGTCAAGTAGAGCACAGTCTCATGCAGATATGGAATTAAAATGATGCCTTCTGAAAGTTCTCTGATCTCCACCGCTATCCTTGTATCAAGCTGGTACATCTTTAGCTAATTATTACCATCACTTCTCTGGATAATCTCCCTAGGAAAAGAAGCGTCACAAAATAATCTTGTCAGAGGATAATCTCTCCACAGGATCATCTTGTTGAAAGATAATTGCATTATAAGGCATAGCTCTCCTGCATGGGCCTAGGAGAAAGTTCTTTCTTTGAAGCATTTTTTATTATGATTCTGGGTTTGTAAAGTAGCTGATTTAGATGGTGATAGTTTGAATGGCCGTGGAAAACTTCTGTATCATTAAGAGGCCAGATATACAATAACCATTTTTGCTTGTTTTTTAAAAAAATATTACCCCTGAAATGTTTGCTGCTGACTGCTTTGTAAATTCATTATAATAACATGCTATTATAAGAATCCTGTTCTGTTCTGTTTTAAAAAAGATCCAATGGATTATTTGGCTGCAAATATTTTATAAATAGAGCAATTCCTCTTAAAGTATTCGTTGCTGGCCTTTTCCATCACAGTATAATGAATGAGCTCCCCAAAGGTAATTTTTAGTTCTGGTTCACACTTGATTAAACAAAAGATAGTAAGATGATCTCAGGATTCTAGGCTGTGATTTGGTCATAGGATTTTGGGGAATTCCCAGACCCAAGGCCAAAAAAGAGGCCTGATTGCAGGGTTGAGGGGCTGTGCCAGGGTCCTGCCCTTCCTGCCCTCTGCTGCTAGCACAGAAGCAACCATGCTGTGAGAACAACCTTGGGGAAAATAAGGTGGATGCTCTGCAGGGAAGAGTAGACCAGGACTGTCAATGTATGATGCATCTTTCCCTCCCTATCCAAAGAACCACAGTCAGATGGTCAATCTCAAAAGTCTGGCTGACTTGAAGAGCAGACGAGGTTGCCTTTGTTGCTACCTCTGACTACTTAGGGTGCTCCATGGATCACTGCCTTGCCGTGGCGAAGAGGCTTGTGTAGTGCAATGAGGCTATGAGCTCTGCCAGGCAGGGGCACCCAAGATGGACAGTGTCATAGCAGAGAGTTCTGACAAAAGGTGATCCACTGGAAAAGGAAATAGCAACTCACTCCAGTATCCTTGCCTGAAAGTCCCATGGACAGAAGGATAGAGATAAAAAATATGATGCCAGAAGATGAGCCACTCAGGTTGGAAGGTGCCCAGTGTGCTACTGGGGAAGAGCGGAGGGCAAATACAAGTAGTGCCAGAAAGAGTGAAGCAACAGAATCAAAGATGAAAGGACACCCAGATGTGGATGTATCTGGTGGTAAAAGGAAAGTCTGATGCTGTAAAGAACCATACTGCACAGGAACCTGTAAAATCTGGGAATCAAGTTAAGGTAAAGGTAAAGGTTTCCCCTTGACGTTAAGTACAGTCATGTCTGACTCTAGGGGGCGGTGCTCATCTCCGTTTCCTGGCCAAGGGAGTCAGCATTTGTCCACAGAAGGTCTCCGTGGTCATGTGGCCAGCATGACTAAACACCGAAGTGCACAGAACACTGTTACCTGCCCACCAAAGTGGTACCTTTTTATCTACTTGCATTTGCATGCTTTTGAACTGCAAGGTTGGCAGGAGCTGGGACGGAGCACGGGAGCTCACCCCGTGTGCAGATAACCAGAGGTAGACAAAGTCAAATTGCCACTGGGATAATGTCAAAATAAATACTGGACACTTCACAAATGAAACAGTGAAAAATGCAATTTTAGTCTTGGGAGAAATTCTGCACCCATGATTCCTTTTAGAAACATTAAGGATGTAATTCTCTCTCTGAAACCCCCACTCCTCCCATTCTGCATTTTAGCTGGACAGGGAAGCAAATTGCAAAGTGATGCCTCATATCCTGGCAGCCCCTTCTCCTCCCCTCCCTGTTCTCTGCAATGACCCCTTTATCTCCTCTCCAAGGTCACCCTCCTGACCTCAGAGAGGTGGACAGTGCAGTTCTTCCTATGCCAGCTGTGAAGGGGTGGTAGTGGTCAGAGGATAGATGCCCAGCTCTGTGGTCAGAGGCTGGTCTCTGCCTTTGGAACCCAGATTCCAAATAATCCCATGCCTGTCCAAACGATGTCCAAGGACCACAGGCTGCCTTTCTCCATGTTCATACATGTAGCATGAACCTTCTAACCACTTGGTAATACATAGGTATATGAAGCTTTCATACAAGTGAGTATTTGTCCCAATATTTTATTTACTTGGTATTAATATTTAGACAGAAGTACTATGAATATATTGTTAATCAAATATAAATTTACATGGGTAAATATTTAATTATCTATTCCACATATCACAATTTAGAATTAAATAAATGTATTACATTTAATCTTGTTCCCAGAAAATTAATTTAATGGTCCTCAACAAATGAACACTTTTTATGTATTGCATGACACTTTATTTAACCTTTAACAGAACTGCATTCATTCTAGATGAGACCTTGATTACACAAATTGAAATGTAAATGTATGGAATGTGTTGGTGTTTTCACTCTGGAACTTCAAATTAAACATAGAAAAGATTGCAATATGAAGGAAAAATAGTGCAATTTAGGATTAGAAATGTAATGTTCCTATTTTCTATATCAAGGGGGAATATAGAAAATAGAAAGGAAATTAACGATCGGAGAGAGGAGGGAGGAGAAGGAGGAGGATAAAAACTATCAGAAATGGAGAAAGCTGCTTTCTTCAAGAGGGTGAATTCAGACAATACTTTGAGCCCAGGTAGCTATATAAAATAGAAATACAAAGCATCAATTAGATCATCAGCACTACATAAGGAGCTTGAAACAATTAAGTCAGTTTCTATAGCAGGAAGTTAAAGCACCAGAATAAAATGTATTTGTCTAATTTATATATACCCATAGTATATATTTATATTTTTGGTATTTTATATCTATATTTGGGTGTATATGCACATAAAACATACAGTGTAGGTTCAAACCTTGATTCAGCAATTGAAAAACAGCCACTGATTTGGACTGATTTTAAAGACATCCAGCTTTGACTTGGTGGCTATGTCCAAATCTCTGTCAGAAACTTTATGTCTCACGTTAAATATAACTGGAAAGGAATCTGAAGAAAAGGATGCATATGAGTACAAAACACAAATTATATACAAAATGTTATTATCTCAAGCACATTTGCAAAGTTGCACCAAATATAACACTATTCATGTGAAACATTTAACAGTCTAGCCATAAAGAACCCAAATACAGAATTGTTTTTTATCAAGTTGGTGTGGTTAATTCCAATTCCTTGGGGAAATCCAATTGTATGGTTATTACCCAGGATTCCTCCCTTTCATCTGGTGATACTTCTGCTTTCCCAGGTAGAAAACTCCCATAAAGAATATCCTAATGAATGTGCAATGAAATCACATATGACAAGCCCGATTCAAGTATCATTTGCCAACCGCTCAAGCGACAAACTAGCGGGTGTCATGCCAATCCTTCAAAGACGTGAGTGAGCACCTTTGTCAGTGCAGGGGTCACTTCCCTTCCGTCTGGAATCCTCTTCCACCTACAGACCAGCTGCCCCCAAGCCACTGAGCTGAGGGCAGAAACACCTGCAAATTCTAGCTGAATTTCAGCATCAAAGAGCCGCCATGGCTAAAAGTGGGAACAGGGCTTGGAATTCATAGACTATGTGCTGCTTCTGCTACTGCTGCTGCTGCCATTGCCGCCGCTGCTGCTGCCACCACCAAAGGCCAGGAAGGCACATCACCGGCACCTGCTCCAGGGCAACTGCTTCCCGTTGCTTGGCTCTTCCAACACATTTCTTGTCCACGCAAGGGAAACAGGAAGTCAGCATCCAGTCAGCTACATACATGATTGCGGCTCTGCTAACTTTTCCATTAGCAAGATCAGAGACTGAAAAGCATGTCTAATGAGTTAGCATATATCTCTAAGTATATACATATGAATATGAGAACAGATGCTACTACAATTTTCCCTCATTAGGTGAGTCCAACCAAAAAAAATGGTTCATTATAAACTTCAAAACTCCATTACTTATAAAAATGATACATGTACTGCTAATAATATGAAATCTGGAATCTATAATATTTCTGATGAGGTCTCCTTTGTAAGTGAGAAGGCCTGGGGGAATAATGTGACAAACACATTATTTCGGTGTAAAATCTGGACGTGTTTATTTAAAACAGATCTGCAAAGGATATGGACAGTGCAGCTGCTAATCTCGACAGGTGTCTAGCCTGTAACGTTCTCAGATGGGGCACCCAAGCAGTGTGGGTGGTGTCTGAGCACTCACCATCCGAAAGGTCTATGCCATTGTGGTGCAGGGAACTTCCCCACATCCTCTCTTCCCAGAGTCACAGTGCTCTAACCAGGTGAGCTGAGTCAGCCTCAGTGGCAAGCCATCTCTCCACACTGGGCTGCAGAAGGCTGAGGAAGAAACCTCAGGGACTTTCTAATCTCAGCCTCTGCTTAACCCCTAAAGTACCTCAAGGCAGCCCTTTTGCAAAGCATTACCACTATCTGACAGATGGATGCTGCCCCATGACTCTGGCTCCCTCCTGACATAGGAAATCTCTGGGTGGAGAATATTCCCATCTCAAAACACAAGCAAACCCAATGGCCTCTCACACTTGCAAACTCCCTGTGCTCCCACTTGCAAGCAGTGCCCCAAGAAATGTGTGAGGTCATATTAAACACAGATGGATGGATGGATGGATGGATGGATAGATAAACAAATAAAAAATAATATGGCTATATCTGGCCATCTCCATCACACCTACAGTTATGCCCATCAGCCTCCAAAACAGGAGAATGATGGGCAGCCTGCACAGGGAAAGTATCAGAAGCAATCTTTGCTCCCTGCCTTGAAAGTCAACTACATGGCCAGTTTCAGTCATCTAGTTGCAATATTTTGGATGAGGATGAAGGTGGGTGGAGCACATCAGGTTACATCAGATCCTGGTGTAAGCCCCAGTCTTGTCCCCTTCCTGCTCCCAGAAGCCCACTTTACGCCTTCTCTGAAGCCTGTGTGGAGGAGCTGGCACAGTTCCTTACATGTTAGCTGCAGCATGGCAAGGATTATCTGAGTATGATCCCAACCTCCAGTTGGAGCTCTTTCCTGACCTTGGAGATCTTTCTCAGAGCTGAGAAACTGACAACTCTGTCTAGAGATCATAGACTCTGCCCACTAGCTAAAACAGTTTGGCCATTCCCAAAATACACCAAAGTGAATCCCAGGTCAGCAAACAACATTAAAGCAACCTACGCTCCACTAAATTGGACCCTGTATTTTCACAACAACTCTGAAGCAGACTATGTATTTCAAAATCAAGCAGCCCAACTTTATTGTACATGTTCATACTGTCAAAATGTGAAGGTAAATGCAAGACTTCTGTTCCCTAATTTCCAGGAGCTAGGCTGAGCAGTGGGGGTTTCAATTAAAAACCGCAGGAAAGGAAAGGAATATGTCAATAAAACCACAGACTTGTAAGTACTGCATACTAGTTTGCAAACAAGCACAGCAAGCCTTTGTGGAGTATGAGTCTATTACTGTAAATTCAGACTGAATGCAGCATGTTGAAGGTGACTGTCCCAGCAGGGCTTCCTTTCAATTCATGTATTGAGAAGGACTCTTTGGCTTTTATGTTCAATAACTCGATCTAGTCATATGTCAATGAGACTATTGCCAACTATAGAAGGCTGAACCAAGGGGAGGCATTGCCAGAGCAATGTGAGTGAGGTTGTGATCTATTTGAAAGGGAAATGCAACTCTAAGGAATGATGTGGTACCTGTAGTAATACATAATGCTTACGTATTACTTAGATTTCTTACTCTACAGAAATGCTTAGATTTCCGGGAGGATCGATTTTGTTAACACTCAGAGATAGCGTTGATTACTGACTACCACTATGGCATCCTAGACTCAAATCTAAGTATTCAACTCTTTCTACTTTGCTTATGCCTTCTTTCTTTCTCTTCCTCTGTGTGTGTGTGCATGCATGTGTAAAGCCTGACACCCATTTCTGAATATCCTGGGAACACAAACAAATACAGTAGAGACAGAAAAGTAGGGAACGAGCACTGCCTAGTGTGTGGCGCACACTCTGGTAACTTCCCTGTTGGATTACGGTAATGCACTCTACATGGGGCTGCCCTTGAAGATGGTCTGGATACTTCAATTGGTTCAGAAAAGAGCTGCCAGGTTGCTGACGGGGGCTGGTCACTATTCTCATATAACACCAGTCCTCTATCTGCTTCACTGGCTTCCAATTGAAGCCTGTGCCCAATTTAAGGTGCTGGTATTTAAGGTGTCTTCTTTTTCAGGGGTCCTTCTCTGGACCCCCTTCCAAAGGAAGTGATGCAGGCAGCTTCCAGGAGAGCCTTTTTGGTTGTGGCACCCCAGTTTTGGAATGTGCTCCCAAAAAAATTACACTTGGTGCCTATTTTGTATGCTTTTCAGCACCAGGTGAAGACCTTTTTATTTTCCTGCAATTTTAACAATCTTATTATATATATATATCCCATTGTATTTTCATATTACTGTGATTCTTCTGTGCTGAATAATAGCAATTGCAATTATGGGTTGGTTCTTTTATTTTTATTATTGTCTGTAAGTCTTTCTAACTTTTGTTTATTTTAACTTTTGTAAACTGCCCAGAGAGCCTTGGCTATTGGGTGGTATAAAAATTAATTAAACGATAAACAAACGATAAACGATCAAAGTATTGACCTATAAAGCCCTAAACGGCTTGGGACCAGGATACCTAAAGGAATGTCTTTTTCCCTACATGCCCACCCACCCCTTAAGATCTGCAGCAGAAGCCCTGCTCTGGGAACCCTCCTTGAAGGAGGCTAGGAGAGAACAGACTTGGAGGAGGGCCTTCTCTGCAGTGGCACCAAAGTTATATGCTTTTTGGTACCAGGTCAAGACCTTTTTATTCTTCTGTACCTTTAATGTTTAATTTTAACTGTATTTTTATGATCAGTTTGTGGATCATTAGTATTATTTGGGTACATATGTATTTATGGGATTTGAATTATAAGCTGTCCTGAGACCCACTGGGTTTTGGATGGGGTAAACAATACCCAAATAAATAAAAGGGATCATCTGACTTTGGAACTGCAGTTGGTGCAGTGGGTGGGAGGGAAACACCTACACACGTCAAGGGAAAATGCTCCCACCACAAAGCACTTCTCTGAAGTTGGAGCTTTCACTCCAGCTTTTCCTGCAGCTGACTAGATAGTCGGTGGGTTTGCACGAAACGAGAAATTCTTACTGTTGTGGGTTTGCTGTGTCACCTGGAGCCAGTTCCAGAGTTCATTTAATTAACATCTCTCTGGGGCTGAAATGTTGGGAAGCACCACAGGCACAGAGGCACATGCCTGTGGCAGGAAGCGGAGAAGTTGCCTCGGGACCACAGCATGCTAAGCAGGAGAAGCTGCCCTGGTCCAAAGGCAAGGATAGGGAAAGGATGGGAATTTCACTCATGGAGCATGCTGGGATGTGCAGCAAGGCTGGGAGGATTGGCAAATCAGTGCAGAATGCATACTGAACCATGCAGGTACCTGAGCGGTAAGGTCAGTCGTGGTGCCCATAGAATGTGCCAGGTGTGGTTTCTCGTGGCATATGTGTGTCACCATTATCTAGTGCTGTAGGATTGCACCTGAAGCCATCTGGAATTTGTGAAGCCAGCAGTTACCTGGGAATTTCCCAGACGTATGCCGCCATCACTCAAAAGCAGCAGAACAGCACGGCTGGCAGCTTTGCATGAGCAATAGCATTTCACAGATTCCATAGTGGAAGCAAACCAAAATCAAAAGAGCCAAGCGATGTTAATAATTCTAGACTATTTAAAATGGAATGAGTGAGTAAATATGCAGCAATCAAAATAAGAATTCATATTTTGACATTTGTTATTCAAGATATGTTTGGCAAAACTTCTGTAGAACTCCACATATTATTTTCAGTTCCGCCTATTGGCCTCTTCAATGTATGAATTACACATCCATTTCTTTAATCTAGACATCAGCAGAACAACGCTGTAATATAGTGATTTATGTTACAAACCCTGCTGTAAATATTAGCTGTCATTAAACCGATTATCTCAATAATTAATTAGGTGGAGAGAGTCATCACTACATTAAAAAAAAGATTATCTATTTTACAGTCATTAAATTTTTGGAGGAAGACAACTTTGGTGAAGGGAGTACGCCACCAATTTAGAGTTCATAGACAGTTATATTGTCTAAGGCAGTATTTTGAAATGAATGCACTCCATGTTTGTTTTATTGCTGTTATATAAGGCAAAGAAGCACTGAGAGAAAACAATATTGTTTACCTAATTAATTGAGTCAAATAAAACTTCTGTTTACTGCAGGTTAATAGCAATCATTAAATATATTGGATTCACATTCTGCTGAAAAAGTAATAAAATATTCTGGTCCTGCATGCAATTGTTTATATGTTTCCTCATGAAAAAGATACATCAAAAGAAAACATTAAACATATTTCTGCATCGAGTTCTTGTTTTTCCACACATTGGCTCAGACCATTTTTATGTTTTATACAAGACTTCATGGTGCTCTAAATGGCAGGAACTATTGAGAAACTTTAATTATGCATTTTAGGAAATGAGCCTGAACTCCAAAAGTCAGTGCAGCATAGGAAGGTTATAAAAACATAGAAACAGAGTGAGTCAGAAGGGACTTCCTGGGCCATCTAGTCTGACCCCCAGCTCCAGCAGCTCCACTCATGACATGTCTACCATGTGCATAACCAGTCTATCCTTAAACACCCTCACCAATGGGGCTTCAACCGCCTCCCATGGAAGCCCATTCCATACCCTACAGGTCCTAACCGTCAGGAGGTTCTTCCTGGCATCCACCCTGAATCTTGGTTTCCTGAGCTTTGCTCCATTGGAAAGCATCCTGCCCTCCACTGCAGAGGAAAAAAGGTCATGACCCATCTTTCCAAGGCACCTCCTCACATACCTGTATGTTGCTAACAGGTCCCTTCTGAGTCTCCTCCTCTCAAGGCTGAAAAGACCCAGCTCCCTCCATCTCTCCTCATATGGTTTACCCTGCAAACCAGCCACCATCCTACTGCCCTTTGCTGCACTGATTCCAACCTTGCTATATCCCACTTGTAATGTGGGGCCCAAATGAACACAATACACCAGCTGCAGGCGCACCAGAGTCATGTATAGTGGTAGTAATACCTCTCTTGATCTAGAAGCCACACTTCTGGCTATGACAAAGGGTGGCATTCACCATCAAGGGTAGTGTTCTCTCTTTTGACCACCATGTCACACTGCTGGCTCATGTTTAGCCTGTAGTCAACCAGCACCCCAAGATCCTTTTCACAAGTGCTGCTCTCCAGCCACTTGTCCCCTAACTTGTACTTATGATGCCCATTCCTATGCCCCAAGTGCAAGACCTTGCACTTATCCACATTGAACACCATCCTGTTGTACCCAGCCCACTTCCATAGTCTTTCCAGGTCCTTTTGGATCTGGCATACCTTCTCCTCAGTTGTAGCCACCACCCCCATTTTAGTATCATCTCCAAATTTGATCAGCAGACTTGTCACCCCCTCCTCCTCCCGGTCATTGGTGAAAAGATTGAACAGGATCGGTCCCAGAACTGAGTCCTGGGGGACCCCGCTCATCACCCTCACCATCCAGATAACTCCCCACTAATGGTCACCCTCTGCTTTTGGTCCATCAGCCTTGCCCTAATCCATCGGGCAGTGCATTGGTCTATCCCAAAACCCCTCAATTTCTCAACCAGGATATCATGCAGCACTTTGTCAAAAGCTGCCATGAGTTCCCCATAGAAGGAAAGGAGGTGGGATACAATTGTGATAACATTTTTTAAAAAAAATCAACCAAGGCCCCTAATAAAAAAACAGGCTAACAAGCAAACAAACACTCTGCTCAATTCCAGGTTCTCTCAGATGTGTCTGATTATCAGGATCCATTTCTGAGCTGGTTTCAGGCCTGGTTTTGACACACAGACATCCTTGGTCACCACCAGCTATGCTGTGAAAGACAGTAGGGAATATTTTATTTATTTATAAAATTTGTATGCCGTCCATTACTTGAATCTCTGGATGGCTTACAACATAAATCAGAATTAAATAAATAAATTGACTATTCTACACTGGCTGTAATTAATTAAATACAAACAATAAAATCAATTACTATTAATACATATTAAAATATTGATTAAATAAAAAGGTCTTGACCATATAAAATGGTTTTTTTAAAGCCATATTCACACTAAATGACGAAATGGATTGGGAGAGGGAAGGGAGAAGCGACTAAAGGTATGTATATTTGGGTTTACTAGGTGATCTCCCATCCAGTAGGAATGGGTAGGAAATTTGTTCCATCTGGATTTTTATGAAAATTGAAAAATTCACACTTGCTAAACCAGTAAGTGACTCAGAATAGAGTTCAACATGGGCATTTGCCCTTCCCACGTATTAGCACTGGAGCTCATGAAAAAAAGGGGAACATGCTTAGAACAAGGGCTAATAACCACATAGAAAACCTTGCAGAAAGCCCAACAGCCCAACTCCCTGCTTGCCACTTCCTGCAAGAGGAACAGGGGTGCAGCAGGAGGGCTGCTGGCCATCATTCTCCATGGCCAGTCATGGTGCTGCCTGGAGAGCACATGGGCTTGATTCCTGGATAGCACCCTGTGTACCTGGGGCACATGCATAACAAATTCAGACTGTAAAGTGGACCAGAGTCCGGGAAGCCAAAGCAAGGGAATATAGAAGACTTTTGAAAGCAGATCCCCTAGACTTTCCTACTGTAAATTCATCAGGCAGAAATTGGAGCCATCTTGAGCAGTGGATGGAGGTTCTGGTAATGGCTGCTGGAAAGATCAGAGACAAATGTGCCACTCAGGGTTTTCTCGCTGCGGCTTAACCTAGCCAGCTGGCTTCAGGTGCATTGAAGGATGCTATAAAATTGGCAGCGCTGAGCTACGTTTCCAGTGACAATCTGCCTGGCTCCGGTTTGTTTGAAGAGAAGATCTTATTATTTGACTCAGCTAGCTGTGTAAAACTGTGGCCAGAAGCCAAGGAGCTAGCTCCAGAGAGCAATTGCATTTCATAATCATAGTCCCAAATCCTATTAGCAGCATACATCTATCACTTCATTCCTCTTATCTTCACCTGTTTTGCAAATAATTCTTTTGCACAGCCTTTTCTGAACATTGTTTTATATTTGTTAATCATTATTTAATTTTCTTCTGTTTGTTTCTTTGAACATGTAGGAAGTCAAGCAACTAGAATCCTTTCCACATTTTTAAAGACCTTTTTCACCTATGAAAACATAACTGTATTTTGGCAGAACCACACAAATCAATACAGGTTTCGATATATTCAATCTCCACACGGAGACTGATCTTTCTGGGGCGGCTCAGGACTTCATGGCTTCCATGACGGTCATGGGGCTGTCCCAACATGTCAGTGGCCCGACCCATGAACATGGACACACTCTGGACCTGGTTTTCTTGATGGGGTGGGAAGAGGGCGATCTGAGGGTGAAGAATCTATGTCTGACACCCTTGTCATGGTCAGATCACTTCCTCGTGAGGTTTGAGCTTGAAAGTGGCCTCTCCCTCTGTAAGGGTGCGGACCTGATTGTGCTGGTCTGCCCCCAGAGTCGGATGGGTCCGGATGGATTCCTGAGGGCTCTGGGGGATTTTCCAGTTGACAAGGCTGGTGCTCCTGTTGATATCCTGGTTGATATATGGAACGGGGAAATGACAAGGGCTATTGACATGATCGCTCCTAAGCGCCCTCTCCAACCAGGCAGAGCCCGTTCATCCCCGTGGTATACACCTGAATTACGGGCGATGAAGCGGGTTGGTAGATGGCTAGAGCGTAGGTGCAGGAAATCACAGGACGAATCTGACCGAACACGTCTTAGAGCCCATTATTGGGCCTATGCTGTGGCAGTGAGGGCGGTGAAGAAGAAATTCTTCTCCGCGTCCATTCCCTCCTCACAATGCCATCTGGCGGAGCTCTTTCGGATGGTGCAGGGGCTAATAAATCCTGGCCCCAAAAAAGATCTGGTGCCACTCTCGAAAGCCCACTGTGACAACTTTGCCAGGCATTTCAGGGAGAAAATTGCTCAGATTCATCATGAACTGGACTCTACTATTGATACAGACTCTTTTGGGGAGGGGCCAACCGTGCCAGCTTGTCCCCCATTGATGGATGAATTTCAGTTTTTGCGGCCTGATGATGTGGACAAGGTGCTTGGATCGGTACGCCCAACCACCTGTTTACTGGACCCATGCCCATCTTGGTTATTAAAGAGCGCCAAGGATGGGATTGTGCCCTGGATCTTGGAGGTGGTCAATGCCTCTTTAAGAGATGGCTGGGTGCCTGCATCTCTAAAGGAGGCGGTAGTCTGACCAGTCCTAAAGAAGGCATCCCTGGATCCAGAGGTGGTCGCCAACTATAGACTGGTGGCCAACATTCCGTTTCTGGGCAAGGTGCTGGAGCGGGTGGTGGCAGAACAACTCCAAGCACTCTTGGATGAAACTGATTATCTAGACCCATTTCAGTCTGGGTTCAGACCCAGGTACGGCACTGAATCTGTCTTGGTCACCCTGTATGACGACCTGTGCAGGGAGAGGGACAGGGGGAGTGCGTCCCTGTTGGTTCTCCTGGACCTCTCAGTGGCTTTCGATACCATCCACCATGGTATCCTTCTGGATAGGCTGGTGGGATTGGGAGTTGGAGGCACTGCTCTGCAGTGGTTCCGCTCCTATTTCAATGGCCAATTCCAGACGGTGGTGCTGGGGGACTATGGCTCTGCGCCATGGCAGCTAGCCATGGAGTTCTGCAGGGTTCCATTTTGTCCCCCTTGCTTTTTAACATCTACATGAAACCACTGGGAGTTGTCATCAGGAGGTGTGGGCTGTGGAATCATCAGTATGTTGATGACACCCAGCTCTACCGCTCGTTTTCCACCAATCCAAGCGAGGCAGTGGCTGTGTTGAACCGATGCCTGGTGGAGGTAATGGGCTGGATGAGGCCCAATAAACTGAAGCTCAATCCAGACAAGACGGAGGTCCTGTTGGTGAGTGGTTCGGGCTTTGGAGTGGGGATCCTGACCCTTGTCTTAAATGGGGTTGCACTCCTTCTGAAAGACAGGGTCCGCAGCCTGGGAGTGCTCCTCGACCCGGAGCTGACCTTGGTAGCTCAAGTGTCAGCGGTGGCGAGGAGCGCTTTCCATCAGCTTTGGCTGATCCATCAGCTTCATCCCTTCCTGGAGTTCGACTGCCTGGCAACAGTGACACATGCATTGGTGACTTCCCAGTTAGACTTCTGTAACGTGCTCTACGTGGGGCTACCCTTGAAGACAGTCTGGATACTTCAATTGGTACAAAATAGAGCTGTCAGATTGCTGACGGGGACTGGGCATGGTTCTCATATCACCCCAGTTCTCCGTCAGCTACACTGGCTCCCTATTGAAGTCCGGGCCCAATTCAAGATGTTGGTTGAATGTTGGTTGATGCCCTCCTCTGGGAACCCTCCATGAGGGAAATAAGGAGGGTGAGTACCCGGAGGAGGGTTTTCTCTGCGGTGGTACCCCACTTATGCAATGCACTCCCCAGAGAGGCTCGCCTGGTGCCGTCATTATTTGTTTTTCGGCGCCAGGCGAAGACCTTTTTATTTAAGAGTTATTTTAATTGTTAATTGTTAATTTATCTTTGTTATATTTATTGTATTTTAAAATTTTGATCTTGAGATGGGCCAGTTTTTAAGTAGTGTGATTGTTTTTAATGTATTTATCTATTGTTGTTAAGCCGCCCCGAGGCTTCTTTGCAAGGGGGCGGCATATAAATATGGAAATAAAATAAAATAAATAAATAAATAAATAAATAAAATACATTCTCAAATGCAGATATGTAAATTTTGAGAATTTTCTAGATAATCATCAAATTTTCTGTCTTTCCATTTCATGAATTTCTCTGAATCCATTGGATTACTACCTGAGAAAGGTGTAAAAGATATCAGTCATACATCTCACCAATTGCGTCTATTACTTTTTCCTATACATAAATTGAAAAAATGTATAATAAATTCTCCTGGGGAATAATACAAAAAGGCAATAGAGAGAACTTCAACGACACTCAGCACTAAAACAGTTTACGGGAAAGTAGCCTTCCTTTTGCTGAGCTTTAGGACAAGGTGCCTCTGGACAATTATATCTGAAGAGTGAAATAGGTCAAAACAAAATGTATTTATACATCATTTAATTTTAAAAAGCTGTTTAAATCTTGAATGGTTTCTGTGACATATTTCCACAAACAGTCCACCTATTTTATTTTATTTTATTTTATTTTATTTTATAAAAGGTGCAAGTTGAAATTAATATAAAAGTCAAGACTTAAAGTCAAAACTGCAAGGTAGCATTTTTAGCCACTTGTCAACTCAAGAAATACTTTGTGCATTATCAGTAATAAGATATTGGCCTTAAAAGAACTCTGGAGTACACAAAAGTGGCAGTGGGGTGGGATGAAGGAATGCAATCACATCAGTCTGAGGCAGAGGCAGAGACAGAAATAGGAAAACAGACAGAAATTGTCATGGGAGCAAAATATGGAAGCAAAAGAGGAGTGAAATATTTCTGGCTGTACATCAGGTGTGCACAACTTTTGATCTCCTAAGCTAAGTGCTTCTACATGTTGTGTATGATGACCATACTTGATAATCTTGATAATCTTCCTACATTGTTTGATAATCCTATACTGAGGAAATTCTTGATAACCATCCTGTATTTTGGCTGTCTAGGACTGCAAAAACAGAGAGAAGAGGAGGCTATTAAGAACCTGGCAGACTATGTGGCTAATGGCTGCATTTGCCACATGGGTCTGGCGATGTCAGAAAAATCCAGAATGGAAAAATCCAAATGACTTCCAATTTCTATGGCTCCAACCTGCAGATTCTGCATCTGCAGAATGTGTATCTTCTGAACTGAGCAAACGCCTTGGACCTGTGAACCATTTGTAAACTTTCCAGAACTTTAGACAAATGTAGTTCTACAAAAGTTATTGGGAAATATGTCATAAAACACACAAAATTGTTGATCCTCTGTGATGCAACACTCCTTCAGGTATGTGCGTGTGGGTGCATGCACACTATGTACATTGAATTAATGTTGGCCAGTGCAAAGAAATAGGATGGAACAGCAGAAGAGGAAAAACAAAAGACCTCTTCCAGAAGGTCTATACGGAAATATTCAAAAAATATGAAAGGATGATAGACTCATTTAAGGAGGAATCCTATTAAGAAGAACCTGCAATATTATAAAATGAAGGGAAAGTGCCTCTGAAAGCACTTGGAATACTACTCCTGGAGAAAATAGGATACCAATACAACTATTCCAAGCTGCAGAAACTGAATCAATCCAAATTCTAACAAGAATGAGCCAATAAATACAAAAAACAAAATAATTGCTCACATATTAGGAACTTCCATTAAACATTCCAGTCCCTGAGAAAGGAAATACTAATATGTACAGCAACTATAGGCAATTGCACTAATTTCCCATGCAAGCAAAGTGATGCTTCAAGTGGTGCAACAAAGAATTTCACCCTATATAAAGTGAGAAATGCCTGATGTTGAAGCTGGACTCTGAAAAGGAAGATATATCACAAATATGCATTGGCTACTGGAGAGAACAGAATTTTGGAATTAGTCAGTGCTTTATGAACTATGGCAAAGCCTTAACTGTGTGGCTCATGAGAAGCCATGGGTGGTCCTGAGAGAAATGGGTGTCCCTCAATACTTGATTGTGCTGCTGTGTGACCTATCTCATGGACAGGAAGGTACAGTTAGAACAGAATTGAAGTAACAGACTGGCTTCCTATAGGAAAAGGCATAAGACAGGGGTGTATTATATTGACTCTATCTGGTCTCTTGATATGCAGAAAGCTGGAAAGGGTCAGGAAAGCTGGATTCAGATCAGAGGACAGAAGAGTGAAAACTGGCAGAATATATATTAATAATTTAAGATATGCAGATGGTACCATATCACTGGCAGAAAGCAGATGTACATTGAAATGGCTCCTGATAAAAGTGAAAGAAGAAAATGCAAAAGCAGAACTGCTGCTGAACATTAAAAAGAAAGAAAGAAGATGAAGAAATTTGAAATTGTTGAAATTGTGAAAAACTTTGCATACCATGGCACGATTGTCCATTCAACTGAAGCTCGTAATGTGATCCATGCTGCTGGAGGAAAGCTCTGTGAATATCCTGGACTGACAGACAGACAAATAAGTGAAGCCTAGATCAAATCAAGCCAGAACTTCCCCTGTAAGCAATGGTGATGAAACTGAAGCTGTCGTACTTTGAGCACAGGTGAGAAGGTGAGACTCCAACTATGAGATGGATGGGGTCTATAAAGGAAGCCACAACCTTGAGTTCAGACATGCTGACAGGGGCTGTCAAAGATGGGACATTTTGGAGAACACTCATTCCTGTGGTTGATACAAGTCAAAGATGACTTGATGACATTTAACAAGGACACTGTGCAAATAATGGCTCTGTGTGTGTGTGTGTGTGTGTGTGTGTGGTCCCCCCCCCCCCAAAAGCAGGATAAGATTTTGCTAATCTTGATAGCTAGACAATGGAGAAGAAGATGTCTGACAATCCATGAAATGCAGGTAACTAAATGAAATAAAATCTGTGCATCCCTAAGTGAATCTCACTTCATTATGCAAATCTGCTGTCTTGCTAGGTTGCTTTTGAGGGCAAGGAGATTGGGAGACATTAATGGCTTGATTGGTTTCTTCTTTGGGACAAATTTATATTGGTCCTCTACATTCTCATTATCTTATTTAATGGATGAGACCTATCTGGGAGCAGGCCTAATCTACCTTGGACACATGAGTTACGCCGTTAAAATATAATGGTTGCCATTCCTTTTCAAGGTAGTTCTCCTTCATTTTGGTGGACGGATACAGATTTTGCTGGTCTTGACAGGTCTGGCCTGTAACATAGAACAAGTATTCTGGTACCCTAGGTCACACAAAGGTTAAGATTGTAACTATTAAGTGTTACAACTTCTGGTGCCAACTCCCAGGAATCTGATGAACAATTCATTCCCTTGTAGTCCTGGGAGTTATCGGAATTGTGGACTCAAGGCCACCAGAGATGGCAGAGCTAAATCACTGACAATCGGCAGCTGGAGCAAATGGCTGGCCTCAAAGGATTGGGAGATGGACCATCCCAATGGGTCACCTGGTCAATGGTGCGGGGTGAGTTGGGGAACAGAGAAGCTCTTTGTTCCTCTTTGGGGGACCCATTTGTTGCCTTTTTGCTATACATGGAAGAGACAGGGTACCATGTGCTACAACCCTGTAAAAAGTAAATGGTTTGTGTCTAGCTTTGCTATTTTTGGGTTGGAGTGGTCCAACAAGACTCCAAGATTTGGGGGGGGGGTACCTGATTGACTTTGAACTGTACATTGTGGCTTTCCAACTTCCTCTTCCCTGTTTTACCATGTTTTACCTTTTTAATCTTGGTGCTTTATCTCCCTTCACCCCTGTGCTTTAGCCTTTCAATAAACTTGCTTTATTCCCCTGTCCTGGGTGGTTTATGCTAGATCCAGTGTCTGACCTCGGTAGTGAGGGAGCAGGGAATTTCTTGGTGAATTTGGACCAGCTGGCCAGGGGAATGGGGAACCCCTGACAGCTTTCCATTTCAGAAGTGGTTATTTCCAGGATAAAAGACGCCTAAAAGAGTGTGCGTATTAAACAGCTAGTTTATCCCAATAATGGCATGCTATACAAGAGGGCAAGTGCATGTCGGTGTACATTCATGTATTAATCCAGTTTATAAATCCAACACTAATAGTCTTCACTTCCCTCCTATCTTCTGCTAGATAACCTTTCTTGCATTTTTCACAAAGAAAGATGTTATCCCAAACATAACATCGGGAATTTATTGGGTCAGGAATATATTTATGTTGTATTTTATGTTGTAAGCTGTCCTGAGGCTTTTTGCGACAGGACGGCATAGAAATATTTTAAATAAATAAAAAAATAATTTAGAAATTAGAAATGGTAGAAATCCTTTAACAAAGCCATTTTCAGTCATGTTAGTGTACCTGTGTAGCAAAACAAACAAACCACCAATTCAGTCAATCTGTCTATATACTACAAAAGCAAATCCTGAAATTGTGTATGACTCATATCTATCCATTTCAACTAATGGGATGGAGGTTTTGCACTTAGCTGGACATTTGAAGCTTTATTTATTAATTTATTTATTTTTCTATTTATATCCTGCCTTTTTCCTACAAAGGGCTCAAGGCAGCTTACATCATTCTCCTCCTCCATCTTATCCCCACAACAACCCTGTGAGGTAGGTTGGGCTGAGAGTATGTGACTGGCCCAAAGTCACCCAGTGGGCTCCATGGCTGAGCGGGGACTCGAACCCAGATCGCCTGAGTCCCAGTCCCATGCTCTTAACCACTACACCACACTAGCTCTCTTAGAAGAAATTACTTCATGTAGAAAAGGAACAACAACAACAAAGCAATGCTCCACACAACACTAATTTATGGTGAATTGCTTAATGGAACAACACTACTAAAAGTACAATTTAAGTAGATGCCAGATTATGAATGTCTGGGGTACAAACAACCTGCATTTACAAATGCACAGACTGCCATAAATGCTCTGTGAATATCTCTAGAGAAAAGCCATTATTATCTCTAGGGAACTATGCAACACATTTGGTGATGTGTCATCAGTGGCCATGTAGTTCTGTAGAAATGTTGTTGTTGTTGTTAGTCTCAAAGTCGTCTCCAACCCATCGCGACCCCATCAACAATATTCCTCCAAGCCTTCCTGTCCTCCACCATCCCCTGGAGTCCGCTTAAGCTCAGACTAACTGCCTCAGTGACTCTATCTAGCTACCTCATTCTCGACTGTCCCCTTCTTCTTTTGCCATCTATTGTTCCCAGCATTAGACTCTTCTCCAGGGAGTCCTTCCTTCTCATTAGGTGGCCAAAGTATTTGAGTTTCATCTTCACTATCTGGCCTTCTAAAGAGCAGTCAGGGTTGATCTCTAGGACTGACCGGTTTGATCGCCTTGCGGTCCAAGGGACTCGCAGGAGTCTCCTCCAGCACCACAATTCAAAGGCCTCAATCCTTTGGCGCTCAGCCTTCCTTATGGTCCAGCTTTCACAGCGATACAATGCAAGTGGGAAAACCATAGCCTTGACTATAGGCACTTTTGTCAGCAGGGTGATGTCTCTGCTTTTTAGTATGCTATCAAGATTTGCCATAGCTTTCCTCCCCAGGAGCAAGCGTCTTTTAATTTCTTGACTGCAGTCCCCGTCTGCAGTGATCTTGGAGCCCAGGAAAATAAAATCTGTCACTACCTCCATTTCTTCCCCATGTATTTGCCAGGAAGTGCGAGGACCAGATGCCATGATTTTAATTTTCTTAATGTTGAGTTTCAAGCAAACTTTTGTGCTCTCCTCCTTCACCTGCATCAAGAGGCTCTTTAGTTCCTCTTCACTTTCTGCCATGCAAGTGGTATCATCTGCATATCTGAGGTTGTTGATATTTCTCCCAGCAATCTTAATTCCAACTGGTGATTCATCTAGCCCTGCCTTTCTCATGATGTGCTCTGCATATAAGTTAAATAGACAGGGTGACAGTATACAGCCTTGTCGAACTTCTTTCTCGATTTTGAACCAATCAGTGGTTCCGTGTCCAGTTCTCACTGTTGCTTCTTGATCCACATATAGGTTTCTCAAGAGACAAATAAGATGGTCTGGTACTACCATCTCTTTAAGAACTTGCCACAATTTGTTGTGATCCACACAATCAAAGTCTTTAGCATAGTCAATGAAGCAGAAGTAGATGTTTTTCTGGAACTCCCTAGCCTTCTCCATGATCCACCGTATGTTGGCAATTTGATCTCTAGTTCCTCTCCCTCTTTGAAACCCTGCCTGTACTTCTGGTAGTTCTCGGTCCACATACTGCTGGAGCCTAGCTTGTAGGATTTTGAGCATCACTTTGCTAGCATGTGAAATGAGTGCAATGGTGCGGTAGTTAGAACATTCTTTGGCATTGCCCTTCTTTGGGATTGGAATGTAAACTGACCTCTTCCAATCCTGTGGCCACTGTTGAGTTTTCCAAATTTGCTGGCATATTGAGTGTAGCATTTTTACTGCATCATCTTTTAAGATTTTGAATAGCTCAGCTGGAATGCTGTCACCTCCACTAGCTTTGTTGTTGCTCAGATCTCCTAAGGCCCATTTGACTTCACATTCCAGGATGTCTGGCTTGAGGTCAGTGACCACCCCATCGTGGTTATCAGGGATGTTAAGCTCTTTCTTGTATAGTTTCTCTGTGTAATCTTGCCACCTCTTCTTAATCTCTTCTGCCTCTGTTAGATCCCTGCCAGTTTGGTCCTTTATCATGCCCATCTTTGCATGAAACATTCCCTTCATATCTCCAATTTTCTTGAAGAGATCTCTGGTCCCCCTATTCTATTGTTTTCTTCTATGTCTTTGCACTGTTCATTAAAGAAGGCATTCTTATCTCTTCTAGCTATTCTTTGAAATTCTGCATTCAATTGGGTGTATCTTTCCCTTTCTCCCTTGCCTTTTGCTTCCCTTCTTTCCGCAGCTATTTGTAAAGCTTCCTCAGACAGCCATTTTGCTTTCTTGCATTTCTTTTTCTTTGGGATGGTTTTAGTTGTTACCTCTTGTACAATGTTGCGAACCTCTGTTCGTAGATCTTCAGGCACTCTGTCTATCAGATCTAATTCCTTAAATCTATTTGTCGCCTCTACTGTATATTCATCAGGGATGTGATTTAGGTCATACCTGAGTGGCCTAATGCTTTCCCCTACTTTCTTCAATTTAAGCCTAAATTTTGCAATGAGAAGCTCATGATCTGAGCCACAGTCAGCTCCTGGTCTAGTTTTTACTGACTATATAGAGCTTCTCCACCTTTGGCTGCAGAGCACATAGTCTGATTTCTGTGTTGACTGTCTGGTGATGTCCATGTGTAGAGTCGTCTCTTGGGTTGTTGGAAAAGAGTGTTTGCTGTTGAAATAGTCACAGCTTTTCACTAGAGATTTTCTAGAGGTTTTCATTAGGGATTCAAAGCTTTTGATTAGAGATAGGTATCACGACTATTTCTTTGGGAAGTATCCAATGTGTTTGGCAACATGTCTTTCAATGGCTGCATAGTCCCCTAGAGATATTTATTTATTTATTTATCTTTGGATTTATATCCTGCCTTTTTCCTATAAAGGGCTCAAGGGAGCTTACATCATTCTCCTCCTCCATCTTATCCCCAAAACAGCCCTGTGTGGTCGGCTGGGCTGAGAGTATGTGACTGGTCCAAAGCCACCCAGTGGGCTCCATGGCTGAATGGGGACTCGAATCCAGGTCGTCTGAGTCCCAGTTCCAGCTCTTAACCACTACGCCACACTGGCTCAGATATTGCATTGACAGCCTTTCATTCGGCAGCATCTGGATTCTAGAATCCAGTGGTACCCCCCCACCCCCACCCCACAGCAACACAATCAAACCTCGACTCTCCAGTACCAGGTTCATCTCCATCATCATCAGTTAATGTTAGGCTGAATGTTACCTTCTAAACATTTTAAGAACTGTATTTTCTTTTCTTTTCTTTTTTCGTTTCTTCAGTACTGTATACCTACACCCTTACCTACAGATTCTCTCTCTTTCTCCAGTACGTGTAGTTATTTTATTACTACTGTATAATTATCATTATTACAATGCTGTATTGTTTTTAAGCAGTTTTAATGAATATGGAAGTGTTTCCTAAATGTTTTATATGCATAAAAAAGTAAAATATATACATATGCGAAGACAAAACATTTGGCTTACTTGTGTGATCCGACTGATATACAAATTCAACATAAAGATGTTCTCAATACCTGTATAGAGAAATTGTTATTGATGGCCAAAGCTGAGATTCCAATCTGGATTAGAGCCTCTTAACTGTAATTTACATAGCCAAAATAGTAAAATCCATTAAAATAAATGACTCTATATATATTACAACTGTGTGAGGCCCAATCCAGATTGGATTCACAGTTGTCGAGGGGGGGTTAGAGCTCCTAGTCCCATATTGTATGACTGAGACACCTGTATTTACTCTAGAGTAAAAAGAAAAGTAACTGCTAGCCTTGTTTTCAAGGATACAATTCTATAAATGTGTGAACAGGAAAGTCCCACAAGACCCAGCAAGGACTATATCCTCTTTCTCCCTGAAAAAGAATTTCTAAAGACTTTTGCGGAATCCCAGAGAATAACAGATGGAGGAAGGAGAGGCTGAGAGATATCGGGCTGACACAGGTGGCCTCCAAGGCCACTCACAGAGAAAGGGAGTTGCTGCAGGCCTGGAATTTGTCAAGAATAAGCACAACCTCTGCCCGGGAGGTGCCAAAATTAGCACCTGGTTCAGGGAAAGAGAATTGCTTTGATGCCATTTCTGGGAAGAAAGAAGCTGGTTGCTCAGGGAGGGGGAAAAAAAGGAGAGCTAGTAGTGAATTGGTACACCTTTCAGAGGTTGGGAGAAGAGAGGTCTGCCAGCGGATGCCGAAGCCCTGGGAACTAGAGCCCACTACTCGCGAGAAGACTAAGTACTAGGGAAGTGTTAGGATTGTAGGTCAGCTAACTGTTCCTATTTTAATGCCTGGGGTGGCCAAATGATCCATGAGGTTTGACTATGTGTTACTGTAATGTTTAACTGGTTGCTGCGATCCACTATCCCCTTTCCCATACCCTTAACTTTACTGTCATGCAAATTGTACCTGTGTGTGTTGTGTGGGTGTACTCTTAGATGTTGTGGAATAAAACTCCTTTTCCCCAAGTCTTGGGTCACTGTGTGCTAATACAGTGCAGTTTGGTTTCTTAGGAAGCAAACTTGGGCTATTTGGGCCCAAGTGATAGGGTTGGGGGTGGGATTTTGTCCGACCATTACAAACAGTTCTAGCACTTGACAATAAATATATAAAATTGCAGTGTACCTTAAGTAGGAAAACAAAGGCAAGATTTTTCCTTGTAGATGCACCTTACAATGTTTGTCCTTGATAAACAGAAGGTATGGCTCCATGTACTGATTTGTGGCTACCAAGACCTTCTGCCTGATCATATTAACTCTTTCCCAAGCTCCACCAAGGGTTCTGTTTTTAGGAGTGTGTCTCCTGTATATTTTCAGGGTTTGGCTTCTGTGATAGGCTGGTAAGAAGACTGGCCTTCCCATGAAAGTAAAATGAATAGTTGTGTGTGAATTAGCAAAATTTTGGCTCAGTGAGCTTCTCCAAATTCCACAAAGCTCAAAACAAGAATCTGGGATGTATAATTTCCCCAGAGTTTATCCTTTATTTAGATTCCATGCACACTGGAAACTATATGTCCTGGGGCTCCTGGTTTATAAAATTAGGCTTGGTGCAAAATGAGATTTAAGGAGAGGGGATAGTTCATTTTCCCAAGCCATATTAAACCATATTTCTTATCATTATTCTATGCAAGAACCTCTCTGAAAAATAAAAGTTTGGGGAGTGAAATCCTATGCTCCCTAGAGAGCATTAAGGGGATCTCTGGATAATTTGGATACCCAGATCCAAAGGAAGAGACAGAGCACCAGCTCTGGAGAGCGGCACTTGTGCCCTGGTCCCCACAACGTTGGTGACATCAAATCTTTTGCAGCTTTCCTCAGGAAGAATCTGCAGGGGCAATGTCAAATCTGCCTCTCTGCAGATGCTAGAAGAATTCCAGTAGAGCCATCCTAAGATTAAAATAAAGATGGCATCTGCCTCTCCCTTGTTGTCATTGCCCTCCCTCGCCTGATTCTACGCATTTGTATACATTCCTTTTAAGAAAAAAGAAGTGTCTCTGTGTGTGCGAGTGCAGAAAATGTGGCCCCTAATTCTTCAGGATGGTGATGCATTGCAGCGTTGAGATGTATGGTGCTCCCCACCTTTATTTAACTGAGTGGGAATGTGCACCAACACATGTACTCTGTCCCAGGAATGCCAATTGCAGAGAGCAGACGAAAAAATTGCTGCTCAGTTGAGTTCAAAAACCAAACCGAGTAAAAACAAAAATAAAAAATAAAACAATGATTTCTTCCATTTGTCACTAAACTTGTGTGTGTGTGTGTGTGTGTGTGTGTGCTTGTGTGTGTGTGTGTCCATGCATGTAGGGATAAAATAAGTCCTGCTTTCTTCTTCCTGTTCCCTTCTCTGCATTACCAGAAGCATTTTTTTACCAACATTTCACATTTGTGGCTCTTTGATAAGCTTTTGCTCCAGAATGGAGGAAGATCAATTGATATTACTTTATTAGCAAATATATTGTTTGATGCCTACACCTTTTTGAGCTGTGTTTGTGGTTATCTTATTAGGTAATACAAAGTTGCAGGAAAATTGGTGAGATGATAAACTGGAGATACTTTTAATTTTAAATCCATTAGCATAACACATAATTAATTAGAGATTTACACTTCACCAATCCTTGATTCTCTGAAGAATATTGAGAATACATAATATGGCTTGATTTCATTTTTCATCAGTGTGTAATCTAACCTGAAATGTGTATTATCTTAAGGAGAGTTTCAACGCATTTTGTCACATTTATAAAAAGAAGGCATAAAGTGCTCTTTATTGGCCTTCAGCACAATTTATTTATAAGTCTGATATTTTTGTAGAAAATATCTCCTTAGTTTCAGTTTACTGAAAAAACACAGGGTAATTTAACTTGCATTGGACTTCCCCATATTTATATTAAAATATTTTGCTGAAGAAGCAGCAGCTCCCTGTCTTTCATAGAGCAGCCCTTGATGTACATCTATCTTATAAGACAAATAGGGCACACAGGAGGCCCAAACACAGGGACTCTCACCAGACAAACCTGTGCACTGCACCCCAAGCAGCAATCAAACCCTGGCAAAGGCTGGCAAAGGCAGCAAAAGCACCATTCTGTGCATGGAGAGGAGCTCTGCCAGCAGGGTGGCAATTCAGCTGTAACCCCCCCCCCAGTTGCCCACTGAAAGCCCCCAAGATGCAGAGGTTCCTCACCCAGAAGTGGAGCCTGATATAGGGACAGATTTACAAGAGCCAAGGGCCCCTCCTTACCTGCAACAGACTTTTGGCAACATTTCTCCTGTTCCACATCAAAAAGTCTAGAAATGTACAGATTTTGTGATGCAGATTGCATGGGCCCCATGTTCCTTCTGGGTGGCATGGATTGGAGAAATGTGACAATGAGCAGATGGAGTGGATTCCTCGTGCTTTCCTAGTAAAGTCAATTTTCCCTTTAGGTGAATTGCTAATAAGTAATGGGGAAATTGGGGACCTCTCCAGACAGCACAGGCCGTGCTGAGTGGGGTGAATGAATAGCCTGATCTCACCTGATGCAGCCTCCAGTGCTTCTACAGTTATGTGAACTATTGTGCACGCCACTCTCATTTCCATCACAATAGCAAATGGATTTTGATAACAGTGTGTTCTACAAGTTGTGTGATTTTAGTGTGATTTTATTTCAGGTCCTGGCATCTTCATTAGATTGCTCAGCTCTACTGAGAACCACAATCCCTTTGCAAAAGCAAAGGGAATTCAAACTCTTCATTAATGGGATTATATCAGAGAGAGGGGGGAAATTGTAATTCATCAGTTTTTTAAATATAGGACAGTTTGAAAAATAGCTGTCAAGTAAATTATATTCCCCCATACACACATGTACATGGTCAGCATTGTGAGTGAAAAACCTTCCCCTGTTACCTCATTTTTAACAATTAATGCCTATAGAAGGGCACTCTTTCTAAATGAGAATCTTCTTGTCAAGACTCAATGCCAGGAGAGGCAAAAGACAAATACCTGGCTAACAGCCTGATCAACTTTCCATCAAAAAATATGTCCTGAACAAGAAATTCTAAGGACGAGAGCAAATCCCATGGCAGGACAGAGCTGGAGAATTTTCTAGATGTGACACCAGTCATGTAATTGACAACTGCATGGTTATGATTTTTCTTTTTCAACATACAAGTGCATAGCAAGTTAGGGAACTCTGATAGGTAGCAAGTGGTCTGGTGTTCTTCAACGCTTTAATTACTTATCTGAATTAGGAAGTGCAGGGAATGCTTCTCAGATTTGCAGATGACACGAACTCTTTTTGTGCTCTGCCCCAGGTCAGTTTGAGGAAATCAGTGTGTCAATTTTCCATATGCAAGACTCAGTTAGCAACTGATTCAAGACCCACACATCTGTATTTCATTTTTGCCGCTCTAATATCCATAGGGATAGTGCAGAAACAATGGGCAAAGAATGGGCTGAGGAGTCAGGAGCAGGGCTTTTTTTTGTCATAGAACACACTGGAACAACGTTCCGGCACCTTTTTCGATGGATTTTTCCACGTGATTTTGAATCAACCTGTCGGGCATAGCAGGTCAGCGGCAAAATCATTAAAATGGTGCCTGTGGGCTGCTTGTGTGTCCGCGCTGGTTGTGATGGCGCTGCTCGGCTTGTGATGCTGCTCAGCTTGTGATTGGTGGTGTGGTTGCACGCTGAGCGCTTACTGCGGGCGGAACCATTATGTTTCATTACACAGTGTTGGTGTGTGTAGAGTGACTGATGACGTGCAAAAGGTAAATAATTTCTTTATCTTAAAAAAAGTTGGTGAAATGAAAATCTTTTTTTTTAATTTTTAGTGTAAAAGTGTGACCCCAAATTTAAAAATGAAAAACAAAAAAAATACTAATTACTTCTCAACCACCGGTTCTGCTAATAAAAGATTACCCTAAAAAAAACCCAAATAAAAGATTAGCAAGATGTGAGTTCCTGCACTGTTTTTTTTACAAAAAAAGCACTGGTCAGGACCATAGTGATGGACCAGTCTAGTGTGTGAACCTTTCATAAGCCCCTTACTTCCTCTGGGGAGAAGGTTGCTGGGAGTGGGGACAATGTGAGGTATGTTTCTGGGGCCTGGCATTTGTAAGACTTAAGGTCTGTAATCTAAAATATGGCAAAACATAGCTTTAGAGTTCACACAATGTGCAGCCTCAGGGCCCTGTTCCCAGTTCAGGACACCTTCAATATTCTTTGCTGGATGCTAGATCAGCTGTTTTAACAAGCTCCTTGTAACTTAAGGATTGTGGCTGAAGAGCGACAGCTTAGACTGGGGAATGAGAGAAAGCTGTTTTGGACTGGCAGATCTGTCATGTTCCCTTTGTGGCTTGCTGGACTCTGGCCCACTTTCTCACAGCTGTGAGTCCAACTTCCTGGCAAGTGCTCCACACGTTTGTGAGGAATCAGGCCTGCATGAGTGCTGCACAAGCAGCATTCCTCGTCCATGTGTGTGACTTGCAGCCTTTCATTGCACTGCATGTGCTACAGAAGGTTGCTGGTCATTCAGCTGGGCTTCCTCAGGCATTTACAGCCTTCCCCTCAGCTCAGCTTGGTTTATAAGTGAAGGCCAAGCATGAGACATCTGATGGACAGAAGAGGGACAGATTCTGGGGAGAATTGTTGCAAGTCTAGCATAGACCCTCCTTCTCAACAGTCCGTTCTTGGTGGGCAGGCAGTGAGCTCAAATCTATTCCTCCTTTCTTGACTTTGCCTTATGGAAGGAAGTGACTTCTTGTGAGCAACCCTAGTGTCACCTGCTTAATCAAGGTCCTAGAACATGCTGCACCTTGCTCAGGCTTTAGACAAGCACAGAGGACCTCTAATGCCCCTGGAAAACCCAGTTTGCACAAACATCTTCTTGATGCTACGAGGGCGCTGGCTCTAAAGATGCTGCTGCCCACTGACAAGGAAGGTTTTGGCCATGATCTAAACAAAGGTCAACACTGAGATGGCTCCTTAGCCAAACCCCTGCTTTAAACTGAAGAATTCTTGAGAAGCACAAAAAGATGACACTGCAAGTAGAGCATACCTGCTTTCTGTGAAATATGCTGCCCAAAGTATGCTGTTTCTCCTCGTGTCATGGTAAATCTGTGGCTGGAGTGGTATTGTTTGGAGATGAGTGGCACTGAACTTAATTGGATGGGGGTGGATCAAGAGTTTCTGTAACTCTTTTGTTCTGGATTGACAGAGATAAAGCACTTCTGGTCTCACTTCCACACATACTAGCATGTCCTCTAAGCCTTCCATGACAATCAGGTTGGCTTTGGGCAGTCCAGAAGCCACAGTCTGAACCCAGGACCACCACCAGGAGGCATTGTGTCCTTGCCACAGACTTACCATGTGTGGTCATTTTCCTAATTCTGTGGTCTTGGGGAACCATGCTGGAATCATGGCTGTAGGATTGTAGTTGAGAATAAAGAAGTGCCCATTGTATCATGCCATAGGTTAGAACCACTTAGGGCAAAGAAATAAACATTTAGTGTATATATTTCCTCCTAGCAATTGTTGTCCAGTGAGTCATGAGTAATACTGAGGGTAAACAAATATTTGTTCCAAACGTCTGTAGAAATTCCATGACCTGGTTTTTCAACTACATTTATTTTTTTAATGGGGTTTTGTCCTTGCTGATGAAGTGCATTGCCCTGGAGGGGTTTGCATTTATACTCCTCACAAAGAGGAGCAAAATACTCAACATTTTATGTCAGGAAGCAAAAAATCCCATTTTGGAATGCATTATTGTTTTTTTTCTTTTTTAAAGATATGCATTTTTAGACTTGGTTAGAAAACCTCTAAAACATGATAATTTCATCACTCAAATTAAGCAGTTTATTTCATTCTTTGCCATGGATCAGTGATCTCAACAGATGAATAAAGAAAAAAGGAAGATTGTAGAAGAAGAAAATAATAGATATATTATACTAAAATCCCATTTTCCACTCAGGATGCTTCTGAGTTTCTTGCTAAATCTTGGGTTTTTGCATTGCTTGCTCTTGTTTGTATAACTGTAATAGTAATCCACCATTGGTCTTGTTGAAAAAATTACTACTATTATTTCTGGACATTCTCCAGTCTGCTGAGCATCCATGGTTCATTGCAATTTTCAATGTAAGCTTTGATTTTGTCCATTTTTTCTTCCCGGTTATCAGTGTGCACGAACACATATGTCATTCAAAGTGGGGAAAAAAGGGCTGGGGGTGGGACACAACATTCTGAGTATGTGCTTGCAAGCCATCTTCAACTTCAAGGGGAGAAATAAATGTGAGCTAACAAACTGTATGTGCCAAAGCTGACATTAATTTTTGAAAATCTTCAAGCTAAAACCAGAAAACATTTGGAACAGAATGAGGACAAGAGTCAACCCATGGGACAAAAGTGAAATGCAACAGGGGAGATCGGCTTATAAGCTCAGCAAAAATGGCCTCTGGAAATCCTCCACCCAAACTGCAAAAATGGAAACAAAGGAGGATCTGTCTCTTGGAAGGATGGTATTTTTCACTGGGTTTTTTTGTATGAATGGACCACTTTTAGTGATGGTTTCAGCTTTTTTCTCTTTGTCTTGAAGCCACTATGAGCAACACCAAGAGTAACAAGATATATCCTGTGTATTCAGTCATGCGCTACACCCCCTATCAAATTCTGTAGTAGTGGGGCAGATAACAACCACTATGTGAACAAAGAATGTACAGTATTTAGAGCATCTTTTTAAGAGGGGCTACCAAAAAAAAAAAAAAAACCCTTTTCCCTATATAGAGTTAAATCCCACATCCTATAATTCATCCATCGTCTACATGTCTATTCAGGTGTAAGCCCACTGAGCTCAATTGGACCCACTCCCAGGAAAGCATGTTTATGATTGGACCCAAAACCTGAAATCACCTGCAATCCACAAGCCTTCCTAGATAAGGCATTTATTGTGCTGTCATGATTCTTCATACACAGCAGTTTGTGGCTGTTTTACGACACATCAGCATCACCCAGAGCCTCTTCTGTACTTTCTGAGCATTTCTGTGGCTTCCCCCCCCCTCAGAATGAGGAATGTTTAGTATTATTTGTTAATGGCAGCATGAAACCTTCTTATATTTATGCAATTCCACTGTAGTTCAACAACACCTAGTGGCTGTGTAATGGAACTTCTAGAAAGGTTGAAAGCCCCCAGAGAAAAATGTGTGGAGCAGCCAAGCTTAATCTGACAAAAAAAATCTGGAAACAGATGCCTTGCTAAAATGGTGGCTTGAAGGCCTCCTCAGAAAAACCCCACCTTCCCTGCCTCAGTTCTAGAAAGAGGAAACCCTGATTAGGAAACCTGGGTCAGGCAAGGTGGCTACCAAATGACCAGAGGGTGGTGGATGGTGGCAACTCAGGGTGAGCTATTGCTGTGTGACTTCCACTGAGGCCTCAATGGTCAATATACCAAGATTTGACTGGTTGTAAACTCCAGCTGGTCTACTGGCTGCTGGAGTCACAACGGTGCATTGAGAATATCTTTTCATTACTGCTTTTCATAGGCATAAGCTATGATGCCTATGATATGCTCTCTGCAGGATGCAAATGTTCTCGTTCTTAAAAATCTTACCTACCCCGAATTCCCTCTCCTGCTGACTATGAAAATTAAGCAGTATGGGAAGACAGATATGATCACTCGCAACAGGCGTTGGTAACATTGTGGCACATACCTTCATTATGCCTTTGTACGAGAATTCTAATGAACTTGTAATACTCTGATTAAATTCAAGTTGTATCAGATCAGATCAGGTTGCCAATTCAGTTATATAAATGATAAAAACAAAATAAAAAGAAGCATTTCCATTTTTAAAAAACCTTAAACAAAATCCAGGCTGGATGAATATTGTGACAGCACCCTGTCCATAGTGGGTCTAAGAGCAAATTAGTGGGTCTAAGAGCAAATCTAACCCTTTCCCTAGAAGCAAAAACGACAAAACTGAGGCTGTCATACTTGGGGCACCATGTGAGAAGGTAAAATTCCATGCAAATTAAGGGAAAGTGCAAGGGAAAGTTGAAGGCAGGAGTAAAAAAGAAGACCAAATATGATGTTTATTGACTTCGTAAAGGAAACCTTAGCTTTGAATTTTGAAGAGCTAGGACAGAAGAAGAAGGGAAGAGCAACTAGGAGATGAATGGACTCCATCAAGGAAGCCACGGTCTTGAATTTGCAAGAGCTGAGCTGGTCTGTCATGGGCAAGACATTTTGGAGGGCTCTCATTCATAGGGTCTCCATAAGCCAGAGGCAACTTGACAGCACATCACAACAATAAACCGACTCCATGTGATATAGAAAGGATGAAACATGGCCAATTGTCATGTCATGATAAGTTATACTGGGAAAAGCCATGGACGGCTGCCTATTCACTAACCCACATTACTCCTCCAACAGGCTCCTGCAATTCTGCTGTGGAGTAGCTTTTTGGGGTCATACAGACCTTGAAGGTTGCAGAACTTTCTTTTTAATTTTCCTTTCCATTGTTTTATGAAAATCTAGTCATAGAAAATTATGGAGAATAATGAACCAAACCAACAAACCAAAATGTGCATTTCCTCTAAAGGTTAAAATGTAGAAATGCCCATTTGGGGGAGATTTAAGAATGTTGGAACCAGTTGCATGTAAAACTTTCCTGACATGCAAAGGAAAGGGGAAAGTTTAATTCTCTCTCCCAGTCACCATGGTCCTAATCTGGGGTCATGCACATAGAACATTAGGTCTGGAAGGGGCCAGGAAGGCCATTGGGTCCAGCCCCTGCTGTTGCAGGACACCATGTTACACCATCCCACTCAGAGGGCCCAGTTTCTTTTTGAATGTCTCTAGTGTGGGAGAGCCCACCACCTCGCCAGGCAGCTGGTTCCACTGTAGCATTGCTCTGAGAGTAAGGAAGCTTTTCCTTATTTCTAGCCTGAATCTGGGTTGTTGAAGCTTGACTTTATTATTCCTGGTCCTGCATTCTTGTATCAGCAAGAAGAAATCTTGACCTTCCTCTTTGTGCCAGTTTGAGGTACTTATGGAGGGATATCATGTCCCCCCTCAGTCTTCTCTTCTCAAGGCTGAACATGCACTGTTCTCTCAGTCTCTCCTCATAGGGCAATGTTTTCTAAACTTGGGTCATTTTTGTTGCCCTCCTCTGGACTCCTTCTAATTTTTCTGCATCTTTCTTAAATCTTGGTGCCCAGAACACAGTATTCCAGGTGAGGTCTGACTAGTGAAGAGTATAGGGAAACTACTACTCTCATGATATGGAAGTAATACTTCTCTTAATGCATCCCAAAATAGGATTTGCCCTTTTGGCAGCTGCATCACACTGTTGGCTCATGTTTAGCCTATCATCCGCAATTGCTTTGAGGTTTTTTTTATTTTTCAGTTCTGTTGAGCCATGTATTCCCCATCTTGTATTGATGCCTTTGGTTTCTTTTTCTTAGGTGAAGGACTTGGTACTTGTGCCTATTGAATTTCATTGTGTTGTTTTCAGTCCAGTGTTCAAGTTTATCAAGATTGCCCTGGCTGTTTCTTCTGTCTTCTAGGGTGTTTGCTATTCCATCCAGTTTTGTATCATCTGCAGATCTGATTATCTTTCCTTGTACGTTCTCATCCAAATCATTAATAAAGATGATGAAGAACACTGGGCCCAGGATTCCCGGGCAAGTCAGCCATGCACGAACACACAGTCGTGCTAGGAAGGGGGAAAAGCCAGTCACTGCCAGTGAAGTACCACACTGGAGGAGGTGGAGGAGGAGGAGGCAGGTAGTGGTAGATGACACTGCTGAGAGAGGAGGGAGGGAATTTGCTGTGGTACATGCTATTACCAGACAGGGGTTAGAGAGTGAGAGTGGTAAGGTCTTTAACCCTCTGGTCTGATGACTCTGTAGCACTTTTGAACACCACACTGTTGAAACCATCTTAGAAAGTTAGCCACCACAAAAAACCCAGTGATAAACCACAGGTTTTCAGCATGGCTTGTACATGGTTAATAAACCATTCTGAAGCTACCCTACCAGGTTCAGACAACCCAACAAAGTACTTTGGGGAAAAAGTGTCACAATGTGATCCCTCTAAAAGACAGGATTCATAGTGTGGGGCTGTTCCTAGATCCTGAATTGTCACTGGAGTCAAAGGTGGACTCTGGGACTAGGAGCACCTTTTATCGTCTAATCAAGTTGATTTACCAACTGTGGCCCCATCTGAACAGGCAGAGCCTGGCAACAGTGCTCCACGCTCTGGTAGCCCCTTTTCGAACTATTGTAAAATGCCCTATGTAGAGCTGCTTTGAAAACAGTTTGAAGATTTCAATTGGTGCAAGTTAGAGCAGCAAGTGTGCTAATGGGGACTGGCTGACACAAACACATAATGCCAGTCCTCTATCAATTGCATTGGTGGTGTATGCACACACTAGCGCACATCTAGATGTAAGAGTGTTTATGGTGGCTCTTTATATTTGTTTCTTTGGGTGTTGGGAAAAGTTGTCGTGACAAATAGCACAAGCACTGTGTAAGATGATGCATTTCTCTGGAATAACTCCCGTTGCCTCTACTGATTAATCTAAAAGATAACAACATATTGAAAAAAATGAAAGAAAAGGAAAAACAAAACAAAAACAGAAAAATGAGCATGGCAGACAACAATTTGGGTTTATTTACATGTGCTTGTGTCTTTAATAAGTCTATTGCTGCCTGCTGGAAGGCATACATGCCGCTCTGACAGAATGATACCCATATAAATGACAGATCAATCCACGTAAGATGGTTGCACTACTATGTTAACAGTTCATTTCATGATGCATGGGAATTGCACTGAGAGATGCTCACAAAGAGGGTTTTTGCTAATCCTGATTATACTCTAAAGCTGATGAGAAAGGCATTGAACACTTGAGGTTTTGATGCATGACTGAAAAAAGTCCATTAAAGGGGTTGGGTAATCCCTTATCTTCATTATGGAAACTTACTTTATAACGTAAAAGAGAAGATTGGGGGGGGGGGGTCATTTGGCATGGATTATTATCAAATGTTGCATTTTTTTAAAAAATCCAAGAACCTTTCTTGTGTGTTTGTGTTTGTTTGGAAACAAAAAACTCACCTTACACTCTATACTAAATGCTGCACAGAGCATCCGTGGAGATTGTTTTTGATGGATTGTCCCTTTTAGCATTTTGGTTCATTTGTATCCCATACTGAATGAGAACTACAGAGCAGCCCAATTGTTATTGAATGAATACATCCATATTACTACAGAAAAATCCATTTTGAGACTTCACTAAGACCAGAAGTTCAAATTCAGATATTTGATAACACAGAGAAAAAACATTCTAAGCAAGTCACTTTGCATTCATTCAGAACGATGCAAATAATAATAATAGTTATTATTATTTGATTTTACTAGATATTTCTCAGCATGATTACTCAGAAGTAAGTTATACACAATTCAGTAGGGCTTATTCCATAATAAGTGTGCTCATGATTGCAGTTTCGCATAGCAATTCAATGCCTGTTTACTTGGAAGAATGTCTGATTTTGGTAAGATTGCTTTCTGGTAAGAGTATTTAGGATTATAGTTTTATATCCATCCCCAGCACATCCAGATCACTAAGAGTTTCTTGTTGCTGGTTCTGGACTCCTTCTTCTGTTATCCACTGCTAAACAAGGACACAACCAGCATAATAATAGTGACAAATAAAAGCATTTTGCTTTGAAGAATGATCAATCATTTTTAAAAGATTGTAAAAGTGTTCTACTTAGTAGGACTGACACACAATGGCTAGTGGACATTTGGAGGGCAATCCACTCACATCAAAATTCTTCACTTTGATCCCCTGATCCTCACTCCCCCCAAAAATGGAGAACAACTATGAATATCTTGTTAAATCAAGTGATTCTCTGTCCAAAATAAGACCTGAAGTCTTAAAAGGTATCTGTTGCTGTGATGGAACGCAGCTGCCCACTGTTGTATTTAGTTGCTTAGGTTAAACATTTAGGACCAAAAATGTAGTCAGAATGTAGAGTTTAGTTGCTGGGAAACTGAAGGAGCAGTTAAATTAATCGGCAAGACATAGATGTGCGTTACTCCTTGAATTTTTCACTGTTTCATGACTCTGATCAAATCGCTCTTTCTTGCCAAGTCTGGGTCTCACCATATGGCCACTTCTCCACATATATGGCAGCATGCTGCCAAGCAACTGCAGCCATATCCCTGCAAGGCAACATTTACAGCGAGAGTTCCATGTTGTTCTATTGTCCAATTATATTGCCTCCGAGAAGCTTGTGTTCAAATTAGTGATAAGACCCCAGTCCAATTTTCTGGGAGAGGTTGCCAGTGAAAGGAGATGGAAATCGCCATCAATGGTCAGAGGTGAAGTTGACAAATTTTGGATGAGGGGAAAAAAATCACTCAGTTTTTGCTCTCCTTTCAGTGTGGCCATGTTTATTTTCTTGTTTTACCCAGAATGCTATCCATGATTAAAACACACATATACAGTCCCCTGCACCCAGGATTGTTTCTTTAGTAATAATGTAGCAATCCATCCCCTGTCTTCAGATGCAGAGTCATAGAACCTTAGAATAATAGAGTTGGGAAGGGTCAGAGGACCATTGTGGCCAACCCCCTGCTCAGTGTAGGACTCCAAGTTAAACCAGCCCTCCCAGATGGCTGTCCAGTTGCACCTTAAATGCTTCTGTTTGGGAGACCCCCACAACCTCCCTTGGTCTTTGGTTTTGTCATACTGTTCTAACAGTCAGGAAGTTCTTCCTGATGATAAGTCAGAACTTGGTTTCCTGTAACATAGAGATAAAAGCAATGGATTTGAGCAGAGAGAAAGTTGTATGCTTAGTAGCTATGTAGATGAGCAGGAGCAGCTTAACTGTGGTCATATGTGGTATCATCCAAACAGTTTTCAGGATAGGTTCTCATGTCAGTGAAATTCATGTCCTCAGCCTCTTCTCTGATTAAGAGTGATTATTGACAAGGCTGTTGGAAGATATTTTGCTTTTGCAGGAAATTAGGACACGTATGCCTTTGGTTGCATGGTAAGTCCTGGATTTGCTCACAGTAATAGCAGGATTATTTACTGTACAATCATTATTCTGGGGCAATGATAATATACTGTACATTCTTAGTGAGATAAATTCAGATGCTAATACCCCTAGGTAGTTTTAAAGTTGAAGCTTAGCATAGAAAAAACAGCTCATAACTTATGATTTAGGCATCTTTAGAAATATGAAAGGAAAAATAAAAATAAAATATAGACTTCCCTTTTAATTATTAGTGTGAGCATGATGATGATGATGATGCGGTTGGTTATCTTATACTCCATCAATAACTTATCGTGTTATTTAAATTGAGAGTTTGGCACAATGCTGATTTATTTAGATTTTTCTGTTTGGATAAAAGCATTGCTATATGTTTATCACCTGACAACCTTAACTGGTTTTTGTTTTTCCGTCCAGCAGTTTATTTAGTTGTGTGTTTGTTTAGCACATGGTCCATTCTAGCAAGGCATCAGAGAAGCCGCTTTATCATAACCCAGTAGAGTCGGTGAGGTTAAATGATCACGCCAACATCTTGGGTATGGATTCTCCTTGAAAACTGCAAGTCAGAAAATAGCTTGGATTATTCTGAGCCCAGTGCCAATCAGAAGCCTTATTCTGAAGTCATCAGAAATGTGATGGGATGGAACACCTACATGACCAAGCTGTGGCCCTAAACATTGGAGTGGCATCCCTTTTCTGTAAAGGTGCTTGGCAATGCACAGAGCTGCACAGTGGAAAGAGCAGTGACAGCAAGATGTCTTAGAGGCCTCTATGTAAAAACCTATTAATGTTGCAATGCAGCCTCCCAGTTAACTAGGAAGTCTTGGTAACAGTTCTCCACATTACATAAGTCCATGTATTGGTGACAGAGGTACTCTGGGAGATTGTATTTCCCAGGTCTCCTTGTATCTGGGGCCCAGTTTTTGCACAGGGAGAGAAGAATCCTCCACAAAGCAGCTGCCATGAAGAGACTATGACAGGACTGTGTATAATTCTGGTTGTCACACCTAACAAAAAGGATTTGTACAGCTAGAAAAAGTGCAGAAAAGGGCAACTGAAATGACCGAGGGGCTGCAGCAGTTCTTGTAGAATACAAGGATGCAACTTCTCGAGTCATCCAGCTTAGAAAAAATGCAAGTAGAGAGACTGTATAGTTGTACAAAATTATTTGTGTTGCATCATGGAGGTTAGGGCATTGTAAGCTGCCTCCAGTATCATAATCAGTATGGCCATATATACAGTTGCTGGGGAATAATGGCAAGAAGATGATCTTGCACTCATGTTCTGCTTCTCTCATGGGCACCTGGTTGGCTGCTTTGTGAACAGAACATTGAGCTCAATGGACCTACCATTGGACTGCTCCAGGATGTCTTTTCTTACATTCTTCCTGATGCCACTAAAGCTGCTTAAACAGGTGAAACAGAAGAGGGTATTGGGTTGGAAAGGGAGGACTTCTGCAGGAGATTTCAGTGGAGATCTTAAATATGAAGCAGGTCTGAATTCGGAAGTACACAGGAAACTGGCTCATCCTGAAGCAGGGCCTTGACCTATCCAGCCCAGGATTGTTGACAGTGAGTAGGAGCAGCTTTCTAGGGTCCCAGGCTGGATGTGCTCCTCACCTACCTGGAGATGCTCAGGATCATGTCTTCTACATATAAAGCAGGTGTTCTACCAACTCAGCCATAATGAGGGAAGGTTCTGAACAGGGCATAGTCTTTTTATTAGTTTGCCTCTTCCCTAGTAGAGACCTGCCTATGTCCCCCTCCAATTTTCTACCTCCACAGGCATGCTGCCTCAGTAAATATGTAAACTGAAGTCTTGCTTTCAAATAGCAAATCATTGGTGGTTCCTTGATTGTATGACCTAAGTTGTAGCCAATGTCTAAATCATCCTCTCCATCACAATAATGGGATTTCAACTACACAAATCCACATTAAATTATTCAAGATATGATCATTAATAATGAATGCAGGAAGTATTACAATAGCTACTATGGCTTGATACCTTGATTTTTTTTTCTTAGTAGGTTATGTTATTGATTTATTTTTCACGAATTGGAAGCCCAAAAGGAATAGGTTAGGCAATATCCGGAGAAGATTCATGAATAAATAATTTCACATGGAATGAATAACGTTGCTAAAGAAATGCTCCGTAAGCCATGGCGCAATGGAGTCTGCTTGCTCCCAAGCTTGCCAAGAGGCTGCTTTTTCCACAGAGTGTGTCTGGAATTGCACTTGGGCCTGATTTACATTTTTCGAGTATGTGTTGCCCCCATCCTTTCTCTGATTGTAGCTGAACAGCACTTAGTAGCTCTACATGGTTGGTTATTTATATGTTTTGAAATGTGTAACCTAGTCTTCTACTTTAAAGTGGGAGGCTAGCATCCAAAAGCATAACATTTAGCACCATTGCTTCTAATACTGAACCTGTGCTCCCTTGCCACCAGATTGAAGCTACAGGAAAGACACTCAAAAAACAAGGCAGGTAGCAGAATGCTCAGAGGGAATTTATGGATTGCAGAAGATTTTTTAAAAATATATCACAAAAGCTGCTCCTCAATGACTGATCAATTCCAGGAATGATAGGATGACAACTGACAGGTGTTATGAAAGGAGACCCTTATATTTCTTCATCTGTTCAGGTGTTCGTAGCTAAGATGGAACAATGGCTTTTCAATGGGTCTCTGAACTACATTTATGAAAACCCTGGACATTTTCAAACAACATGAAGAATATTGTTGGAACAGACATTATTAACCTATGAGCTCACTACTTTGCGTTCTAATATCCCTTTGTTATTTTAGGCATATTTTAAAACTAAATTATCTAATAAACAAGTAGAACATAAAATTACTGCACAATTTTAAGGATTTTTACAAAACATCAATTTCCTTTTACAAAATCTCAAGTACTTGAGCCTGCAAATTATTTGACTGATTTAAAGATTTCTAGCAGATTGTTAGAACAGCCTTACATTGACTGAACTCACTCATTCCATTTTAGTTCTTCAGACAAACAACACTGGAAGGTTCCATACCATGGATGCATGTGTTCCTGTGATGGGAAAGTAGAAACCATTGGCCAAGATGCATTACATTGTTCTTTCCCTGGAGACATTTGCCATGTCTCCATCACTCCCAGGGCAGGTAATGCAAACTAATCAACAGGAATATATTTACTGTTCTGCTCTCAGATCAGGATCCTCTGATTACATATAAAGAGGCCAGGTTTTGTGCAGCTGCTAGTACTTCCCAAAATTGGTAAAATATTCTGGAAATACTCTGAGATTATACTACTTCTTTCTAAACTTTGGTATCTTGTGTAGTCTGTTTGCAACCACTGCAAATGTAATGGACTAATAAAATCTGTCTACCCTGAATGTCAACTAGAAAAGAAATCTCAGAAGTAGAAGACAAGTACACAGGCAATTTGTTTGGAATTCCAACTTCCAGAGGGTCCGCTCAGTGTTTAGGATGTTGGGAACTGAAGTCCAAAACATCTGGACTTTCTGCCCACTCCTGACTTACCATATCCTGGAGGAGAAAATGTTAGGCTGCCTGCAAGCTTGAATGGGAGCATAACCTGATAACTGAGGATACTTTGTAACATTTTGTTTCCGGCTGCAGCTGTAAAATAACCATTTAAATGTCATAAAAGCAGCACAGACTTTTTAGTCAAAATAGAAGTGAAATGATAAGCCCTCCTACATTGATTTATTTATCATATCAAGTTTCCTCTCAATAAATTTCATGATGTTGTACAACGTTAAATCAATGTAATACATGGTTGCCTTACCCTGCCAGAAGTTATCCCTCTGGGTGATCAAAGCTCTTTTGGTTCTGAAACTGCCATTCCACCTTTCCCAGGAACTCAAAGTGTCAAAGATGCACCTGGGAACAGCTGTGAATGCTTCTCCCACTCCTCACAGTCACTGTGAGCCATTTAGTGCTGTCCACAGCTTGACTTCAAAAATGCTGCTGCAGCTGTTGCTACCTCCTAAAAATGGCAAAGCCACAGTCAGAGGTAGCTTTCCCAATCCTGTTTTGAAGTATCCAGGACTCCAAGGCTGTCCAGAAGCATCAACTGTTTAAAAAATAATAAAACAAAACAAAACACCTCATCCTATTTGCATGACGTTGGCCTGTATGAGGTCTACTGGGGCTGTGTCTTACCAATACTTGGGAAAGTCAGCGCAGCCCCACATCAGGGTCCACATGATCAACTTTCAAAATACCTGGGGACCCTGCTGAAAATGATGTTTTCTAAACATATGCAGCAGCTTCTAAAAGTTTATCAAATAGTTACCAGTGGGCTACAAACATGGCAATTTGGCACATACCCTGTGGCCTTGAGGCAAGTATCTGCTGCGGGGCGGTGTGGCTTGGGGAAGAAGACCTTCTGCGAAGAAAGGGGAGCATCGCTCTACAAGAAAGGGAAAAGTATAGCTTACATTTCAGATAAAAAACAAAATATATTAAGAGAATAGCAATGAGAAATTTTGTTAGCCTATGGTTAGCATTTTGCTTTCCTAAAATTCCTCAAAATTTATGACTAAGCAGAAATTTTAGTTGATAAGGAAATACAGTTTGTTCTTGATTGGTATGATTATCATTTTATTATTAAATGTTATTGTTATATTCCAGTACTGAGACTTAGTCCTTTCACTACTTTGATAATGTTGGTTGGAGTATGCCAAATACGGTCTAGAGATCCTACCTATTCTGATTCCATGGAGCTCCTTGCCTCAACACCTTTTTTGTTTTGTTTTGGTTTGTTTTTTGAGTCCAGCAGCATGGATTTTTAAAAAAGCTTTTCAATTACAAAGGGTTCTGCTGCAGGGCTTTTGGGAGGGAGGTGTTAAATCTTTCTTTCTTTTAGGCATACTGGGTTGCACTTTTTTCATGTTTTTTACATCATTTTTCTATGCATCCATTGGAAGGGCAAAGGGTGTCTAGATTCATTTTAGAAATATACACATTATTCTTTGTGCTGTTGGATGGGATTATCCTTACTTTTGTTCAGTGCACAATGAAACGAAATGGCAGGGCAGTGTGGGAAGGGCGGCACTGACATTCAGGCATTCTTCTTTCCCAAGTTCTGCAAGGTTCTCACCATCACCTTTGTCCACAAGCCTGGAATAGGGCCAGTGAATTCTAAAGCACACATAAACTTCTTTTTTAAAAGCTCCTATAGAGAACTACTGCAGCAGAGAAGGATTCAGCCTCACCTTCCTCCTGACATGCTACAGAGATACACACACAATAGCAGCCACCATTTTGTGGGAGAAGGGGGGGTCCTTTACTTGCTCAGTGAGGTGGTCTGCTGTTTCAAAGAGGCAAATCCATTATTCACTAGAAATCAGCATAAGAGCAAACTGACAAATCCAGAAAGACAGCGAAGATAAACCTGGCAGGAGAAGATCTAAGGAACAGTATAGATTTAAATGTGAGGAACGGTACGGATTTAAATGTCTGATCTTCCCAGGTGTTTCTTGAAATCATTTGCCAAAAAGCATAATAACAGCGGAGGATAATCTGTTACTTTGCCCTGCCTTGATGAACAGTCCCTGAAATACTACAGGTCAGGTATTCAAGGCTCCAAAATTACTAGAAAATTGATTGCCTGGAACTGCAGCGTGCACTGTCTCATCAGCATTCAAGAGCATTCCCAGGTGAACGGAGGAATGGAAACAAAATTCACACCACAAGAAAGGCAGAGGCACAGAGGCACCATTCAGGGGGAGATGCACTTCCTAGTCCAAGCCTGCTAGAGATTTTATTTTCCTATCCATTGTCTCTTCCTTGCCAGCTCCTTTGACAAAGAATAGATACATAGTTCATTCTGGGAAAGGATGAAATATAAGGACGCATATGAAGGACTTGTGTATTGCATGATTCTGCACAACAACATAGATTGTGGTGCTGGGCACAGAATTCTGGGTCCAAAGAATTTTATCTTGCATTTGGAGGCAGGTGCCCCATCTTTTTTTCATAGACACAAAGACAGAAAACATATGTTTGAAAGTGTGTGTGGACAGTGGCAAAGCCAAATAAAAAATCCAGGGATCAGAATTTGGGATGTCAGTACAGTACATAATCTGCCTCCACCCACAAAGTCAGTGCGGGAGAAAATACAGTCAAGAACAAGATTTTTGATTCCTTATAAGCAACAAGCAGGCATGGAATAGCTCACTGGAAAATGTGTACCAGTAAGCTACAGATGCTTCCTAAGTTGTGGTGCTGATGAATTCCATAATTAGTTGGCTTGTTAATCAACATTCATTAGTTTGCGATGATATCCTACATAGTGAGCCTGGAATGGCCCACCATTTCTACTACGTTTGGACTTGATCATGAGCTTCGGCACTTGCACCGTCTGCATTTACTCAATATCACTTCTGCACATGTGCTGAGTGGGCTGGCTGAACCCTCGGATGATCCAGTGCAACCATCAAGTCTTCCCTTGCTGTTATTGCTGCCCCTGCAGGTCTAGTCCACAAAGGGGAAGAGCACTTGAGATTCATCGGAGTGCCTTCTCCAGCCAGCAGTGCTGGCTGGTGAACTGTGGGTTACACAGCCAGGCCATGTGAATGGAGACAATCAGGAGAGGGGCACCTAATGTGGGGACACATGACATCATGCCACACTACACACTTGCAGAATACAGCTCTTGAGATGCACACCGATGTACATGTGCAAATACTGATGCATGGAACACAAGTTCATATTGAAGGCATTCATATTAAAGGAATGCAAACATAGGTGAATATGTTACTTTCCAAGAAAAAAACAAATGAACGAGGCGATGTTTGCTAGGTATTTTGTTTTGGTTTTTTAAAGCATTGAACTAAGCTGAAATTAAAGGAGTTTTTACATCATTAACTAGGGATGTGTGACCCACAAAAAAGTGAGCTTGTTGAAGTTCTTCAAATTTCACCATGAACTGTGTTCCAGATTGAATCCATCATGAGGTCTGTTTTTTCTAATGAAATGCCACATACATTTCTCTGCATGTTTTCCCATCAATTGTTCAAGTCTTTAAAAGGTATGCAATTCTTTTCTCATTGATGTAAGTGTATTTGTGTGCATTTTTCAAAAGTACACATTTTCAGGTACTGTTTTCAATCTACATATGCTGCTGAGCACAAGTTTTGGGTTCACAAATCACACTGCAAGTTCAGCAATCTACAGACTGATCACAGGTTATGTCCAAGTCCATTTTAGTCCAGAAAGTGTAAGCTAGGTAAATTCCAATAAAAATGAGCTGAAATTAATCTCTCATCTAACCCTATCAGTAACACACATGCACACCCAGTATTGTCTGCATTGAAATTCTTCTCACTTTCTTCTGGATTCTTTAGTTGCTTTGCATAAGCAAGAAGACTCAAATTCTCTTTGAAATTTGACTTTAGATAAAATTAGTTGGCAATTCTGCACAGTGGCTCACATGTGGGGAAAAATTCAATGTGTAATTTAAAGATTGTTGCTATAATGCTGATATATTTTGGAGGGGTGGGAGCTTGTCACACAAGAAGTGCAAGCTTTGTAAATACTTTCTGGCACCAGTTCTAATAACCTTTCATCTCTGAATCAGGCTCAATAATTCAAACTCTCATTTCTCATCTAGTTCCACCCTGCCCCCGCTCCCAAGAGCAAGTGCCTCACAGATTCGGCTTTTGGACTTCTGTTTATTATAAGAGGATGTAAATTGCTTGGAATTTATTAGTCCTGGCAAGAGTAACAATAGCTGCCACGTGGACTCCTCTCTTTAGCTCTTTGTGCAAAAGCACAGAACAGCCTTCCTTTTGCTGATCCTCGTTAGCAGCTCATTAAATCAGGAAGGATGAGAAGAATATTGATATTCACTTGTTATGGGATAATAAACAAAAGCCAACACCTCAACATGCTACAATGATGCTAAATCAAAAGGAGGCTGTGGAAATAATATTGGAATGCAGTGATTGTGGAGGGAACCTGAGGTTATAATTGAAATCCAGATGCAGTGCAGAATTGACACAACGCATATTTAAAAAGAAAATGATGTCATTCGCAGTGCTGGCTGAGGATCGGCTTCCACCAATTCTGCAAGTCACCCAGTGAAGCCTGCTTCAGCCCCGAGGAAATATTACCCTGCTCAGAGCTGTGACCAGGAGATAACATATAGTCACTCTGCAGAGAAGCACGGCATGTATTGGAATGTGGTGAAAAATAGTTTGGTGCCATCACCTTCCTTTGTCACCACATTTTACAGAGCAAGACTGATGCCAAAAGATGCTGCTCCACACTGAAACTTATTTATAGGTTTTTGGAGTTCTGCATTAGCTGGGTTTGTTTCCAAAATGAAACCAATGATTCAGAAATCCTCAATTTCCAAAAAACTAAAAATCCAAACTTTGCAGAGTGCTACATGCTTGTATGGTCGGTTGAAGTTTTCACTTCTTTCCGATCAGTCCTTATTCAAGCACACTACTAAGAATTGGTGCGAATTTAGTTTGGTGCATTTATTGATTAACCAGACCCTCCCCCCCATCCATTCCTCCTTAAACAGGATGGAAGGGATTTATTTTCAATAAATCAGTGCAGGAGAAGCCCAAACAGACAGTTTTGTCCTTCCTGGCCCAGGACCTGGGGGCAATCCATCCTAGGCATGAGGGTGCCAGACTCACTGGCAAGACACATGATGCTTGCCTCAAATGGTCCTCCTCATGCGATTTCTGCCAGTTCCTTCAGATGAGTTATATCCCAGTGTCCTTGTTTATTGCTTCTTTCCCTGGAATGCACCACTTCTGGTAATGTTCAGGGGCCAGGAGGAGGAGTGGTTTCAGTTGGCTGGTGGGGTGGAGCTGTGGGGCAGGTGGGAAGAGTTTCAGAGACATTTTTTATTTATTTATTTATTTATTTATTTATTTATTTATTTATTTAATATGCCGTCCCCATTGCTACACAGCCTCGGGACGGCTCACAATAACAAATAAATAAAACAAATAGAATTACAGTAGACATCCTTCAGTTACTCTCCCCCTTCCCTGCTCCACTATCTCCCTTTACAGCTTCTCTGCCTCTCTGACTTGCAAATGCCTCCTCTCGTCTCCTTTGAAAAATTAAGTGCGTGGTATCCTTTCAAGCCTTCCCGATCATTTCTTTTCTGCTCTTGCTGAAGAGGCAGCTAGCTGGAACATCTGTCTACACAGAAGTAAATGAGATTTTCTGCAATAGATTCATTCGCAAGTAAATCACATTGACTTCAATGCAGGCTGTACTTACTTCCATTTGGGTGAATGAAACAAGATGGAGCACCCTTTCTCCTTCTCCATGCTGTGTTTTGAGGTACTTTCAATTATGTTTTCCCCTTTAAAAAAATCCCCCTTCACTCATTTGCAGTTTTGCATAGCTAAGTGAGCTAAAAAAGAATGTAGACAAAACAAAGGAACCTTAGAGGTCCATATTCTTCACACTTCCCTTTCCAATTCCTCTGACTTCTGCCACAATTGCCTTTGTGTATGACACGAGCAAGCGCTGTTTTCAAAGACACTGTATCCATTAGCATGTGCCCCTATGGTGCTAAATGTGTTTTGCATAAATACTGCAACTGTGCTTCTCCGAAACAGAAGGGGCTCTAGCGTAGATCTCCCCTTGGAGTGCTTTGCTTTTACATGCCTGGCTTTGAATCCTTGTGTATTCAGCAATTTTGCAATCCCCTATTAATGTTTACACACAGAGACTCCCTTTCCCCCCCTGGCAGGATCCTCATCTTTAACCATTGTTGCAGTTGGCAGGTATACTGTGATCACCTCCATGCTGAGAATGTTTAATATTACATTTATTTGCCACATTTTTTTTATTTTTTGTAACCTAACGGAGTCTGCATAGTCCCCTTCCTCTCCATTTTGTCCTCAGGCAAAGTCTGTGAGTGAGTTTGGACTGAGAATCAGTGGCTGCTCCAGGTGAGCGTCATGGCTGAGCAGGGACTGAATCCCAGATCCCCTGAGTCCCAGGCCAGCACCACAGCATACTGGCTCTGCACTTCCGTGGAATGACTGTGCCTACAGACTGTGTGCAGACGGAGAGTATCTGAGCTGTTTTGTTTTGATAAAAACACACCAAGTGCAGAAATGTCTGCATAAACAGTATGGAAGGAACTTGACAATCAAATATTCGAATGTGAGAGAAAGCGAAACTGTCATTGCCACCCACCTGTATGCACTACGAACACTGGAAAAACAACATACACAAAACAATACGGATGAAATTGTGGACCACGGTTGTACTCATCTGAGTGAAGGGTGGAATTTGTTTTTGGAGGTGTGTGTTTTGTTTGTTCTTTTTTTAGTGGAGGCCTTTGTTTCTAATGGCTATCTTTTGCATTCTGATTCACAGTTTGATATGCAGAGGATCACAGCCATTTTATACTGGCATTATCCGGACTGTACATTTACCCTGTTAGTCCCTTGTCTGGATCAAAAGACATACAAAGAGTTTGAAAGCTTACGGACCTTTCATGTGGCCTTTTGCAAGTGTCCAGGAACACATGCATATCAATAGAACAGTTCAGCATAAGGAAACCAAAAGGACAACATCTGAGGCAACCCCACATGTGATCAACGCATGATTGCTTGGTTGGATTTCTTTCAGCTAGGAAGAGTTAGCATGAAGTCAGGAAGGAAAGAAGCTGAGGATATCTCAGTAAACAGCCCTTCACCATTGTGTCCAGTCTTATGTATGGGCTGTTGAAATCTGAACTACCAGTGCTTGACCAAGGAAAAGGTCTTGAGGTTGGGGTGGACAGCTCAGTGAAAATGTGTGGAGTTGCCCTGAAAAAGACAAATTCCTTGTGGGGCATAATTAGGAATGGAACCAAAAATTAAGCTGCCAAGATCATACTCCCCTTTAACAAATTTATGGTGTGGCCACACTTCTTTATTTATTATATTTAGATGCCTTCTTTTTCCTTTCAAGGAACTCAAGACAGCTTATGGAATTGTCCTCCACTAGCATCTCTCAATTTTGTTTGTTAGATTTCTATCCTACCTTTTTTCTTAAAATGAACTCAGAGTGGCTGATATCCTTCTCCTCCTGCTGTTCTCAATCTTATCTCTACAACAAACTTAGTGAAGTAAGTTGGGCTGAGAGTCTGTGACCAGTGAGTTCCATGGCCAAAGGAGGACTCAAACCTAATCTCCTTGGTGCTTTCCCACTGGTTTATACAGTACTGGTCACTATATCTGAAAGGGGGGGGAGGGGGAGGGAGGGATAGTGGGAAGAGACTGTAGAGATGAAATAAGTGTGGGAAAGGGCAAATAAAATTGTCAGCGTGCTGGAGCAATTCCCAGTGAAGAAAAATTAAAATATCTGGTACTGTTCAGCTGAGAAAAATGGTTATGAGCAACCCATATAAAAATTATGCTTGCCATGGAGAAAGTGGATAAGGAGACATTTTCTCCTCTCTCATCAAATGAACCTGATTTGTGGGACATGTAAACACATAAAGGGAAGCATAGTTAAACTATGTTATTCACTTCTACAAGATGTAGATGTAGCCAAACTTTGGATGGATTTGAAAGGGAAACTGACAAATTCATGGTACATTCAATATCAGAGGCAGTCTGTCTAAATACACCAGTGTTCATTTATTAGGCAGGACTCTGCAGTGCTAATGCAGAGTAGATGTTTGACAGCCTACAATTGCTCGTTTGTCCTGCTCACACACACTTGCCCAGTGTGGACTGCAGGGGACGAACTAGCTCCACACACATGCTGACCAGCTGGCATTTGGGTAGCTGGCCCATCTGGGCTTCCTCCATCAGTTGTGCCTCACCTCACATCAGAGCAGGTCCAGTGCCAGTGCCCACTCTCCTCACAAATGCAGCTGGCTTTCCCACTGAGGTGGTACGCATTTCTCCACTTGCAGTAGATGCTTTCTCAGTAGATGCTTACGTGCTTTCAAACTGCTGGGTGGGCACAATCTAGAGGATGACGGGAGATCACTCTGTCACATAGTTCTGGGCTCGAACCACCAGAGTGCCACCCATTGCTGGTCAGCACACCCAGTGTCATTAAGCTGCTGTGCTACAGTACCTCCTATAATACACCAGTTACTGGGGAGCATGGCTTAGAGGGTGCTGTTGCACCCATATCCTGCTTGTGGGCTTCCTGTGGGCAGGTGAATGGCCACTGTGTGAGCAGAATGGTTTTCTGGAAGGATCACTTGCTCTGAGCCAGTATGGCCCTTGCTTTGTTCTAATGGTTCCCCCACACCTACCTGTGCACCGTATCTGGGCTGATTCCTAGAATGAAACTCAGTCTCTTTATCATATAAAATAGGTCTGCAGAAATTCCGCCTTCTTCCAGCATTGTCTTCCCCGAAACATTACCCAGAGGAAAGCAGGACTTCCTCCAGAAGCAATGAATTATTTCAAAAGGTATGGGAAATGAAACTGAGGGGAAAGGTGACTGTAAAGCCAGGTTCATGAAGGACTGTATTTGCTTGAGCGCCCATGTTGCTTAAATAATTGAGAGTGATATTTTGAACTGCTTCTCTCCTCGCACCCTGAACCACACAAATAAACTGTCACTCTGAGAGCAGAAACCAGTCACTAGAATAAATAATGCAGTTTTCAGCTGTGTAAAATGGAGTCATTTATGCCTTGCCCAGCTCTCTGACAATAATGCAGATATAACCCTATGCTGCCCCCACTGCTGATTGCGCTCATATACTTCTGATCATACATCAGATCAACAATACTCTGGTGTATCAGGCATATTACGATTGCTCTCACTTTGTATTTATCTGATTCAGGAAATATAATTAAAGTAGGGGAGGTGGTGGTGAGGGAATCAACCAGTACAGCAAGGCATTCTACACCAAGAGAAAACAGAACATTCATAACTAAGGGGAAAGTAGTCCTGTAGCAGTGCAGGGGAATGCAACGTCAAGACATTCAGAGAGGACAAGAGAGAATTCTCCCATGTTCAGAGCACGCGTGACTATCCTCCTTTTTAGAAGAAGCCACTACAGAATCAAGGCATCTTAGAGCTGGAAGGTACTTTGAGGTCATCTTGTCCAGCCTCCAATCCACACAGGAACCTTGCAACTACAGCATCCCTGGCAAATTACCATCTTCTGCTTATATAACTCCAGTGGAAGAGATCCTGCCATCACTCAGGCCTGTTTGTTCCATCATTTAACACCTCTTGCTTTTTACGAATTTTCACCTCATCATTATCCAAATCTTCTCCTCTGATATTTCTACCCTTTGCTCCTCTGGAGCAACAAAGACAAATTCTGCCCCATCTTCTTCATGACAGCCATCATTATTCTCTTTTCTCTTCACTACATCTCCATCTCTTTCTACCATTTCACACAGTAATTGGTGAAGTTCCAGCTCTACTATTCTAGGTGTATGACACTGGTTGCTAGTTGCCTACTTGCAGCAGAGAACGTTACATTATTTTCTTGCAATGTGGAATGCCATATTATTTAGTTTATAGCTTCAGTTTCAGAGCCTTCATATGTCAATTTCAGTCAACTTAAGTCCACCTTTCTACTACTGACAGCCAGCTCTGAGGTCATGGGGAAACAGCATATGTATTTTGACTTAGCAACACATCAGTTAAGGATGGCCTTTAACAGCTGCAATTCCTTGGTATTTTGAAAAAACAAGAAAAGTCCTCAGTGTTCAAATGATTCATAGTCAAAACATTTAATATTCCAGATCATTCATAGATATATTTGCATATGTCCCTACTGTTCCTGTATTTCAGGGGCATGTCCTATTTTATTTCATTAGTGAATAAATGTTTTTATTTTGTGTCTATACTGCCATTTGTCAATACTTTATGGCTTATTTCATCTCATTTTATTTTAGGTTGAGATGCTAGCTTTGCCATTCAGGGTTCAGTTCCATGTCTAGGGAATCAGAAGTGAACTATGTGAGACCTTGGTCTGCATGAGGGCTGGGCAGGTTTTGCTGCCCAGTCTTGGCCTCCTTTGGATCAGGAAGAATTGATGTACATTAAGAAGAGCAAGATGGTGGACTCCAGTTTGTGGTAGAAGCATGGTTCATTTCAGCATGGAGGTGGGAAGCCCCTTTCCCACAGGAATTTCTTGAAGCTCAGCCAGATGCCTGAAGCCAAGCGCCACTGTCCTAGCTCCAACTTCAAAATGTTAGGCATGCATCAACAACATAAACACATTTTATTAGCTAAAAGGCTAACAGTACAATGCTGGTAGGATAAACAAGACACCTGTAATAACACAATGGGTGGAGATTTAATGAAACTTCCCATATTTGAACAGGTATTTATTTATTTAAAACATTTCTATGCCACCCCCATCGCAACAAAGCCTCAGGATGGCTCACAACATAATTAAAATATATAAATAGCAATTAGTACAATTAATTAAAAAGCTTGGTAACATCTCAGCATAAAATTTTAAAATCCTAAAAATACATAATAAATTACATAGTAAATTAACATAATAAATTCACAATTAAAATAAGTTTTAAATAAAAAGGTCTTAGCCTGGCGCCGAAAAGCAAATAACGACGGTAGCCTTTAGGCATACCTTACAAATAGATAACTATATGGATATTTGGGTTGACTTTCTCAAAGCATATGCATAATTACTGTAAAAACAAGAGCATGTTATGTTCTATGAGCATGCAGAGATGAATGGCAGCAGACTTATCATGCAGTTCAATTGTGCAGCAACAGGCAAAAGGGGCAGATCAACTGAGAAGCATCAAACATTCTGAGCACTTGGCCCATAAGGTTCCTGCTGCTTATGAGTTTTGGTTTGGAAGGGATGAGAGGTGTTTCGTTTGTAATCAATACAAGCAGCATTTCCTGAAAAACCAACATACCCGTAAGTCACTAAAAGATCCCCTCGGGACCCAGTTCCCTCAATCTTTCCTCATATGTCATCCCTCCAGCCTAGCTACCATTCTGGAGATTCTGCACTGAACTGATGCTAACCTAGTTATGTCTCCTCTATAATGTGGAGCCCAGAACTGGATGCCATATTCCAGTTGTGGGTGCACCAGAGTCTTATACAGCAGTACCAGCACCTCTCTTAATCTAGAAGCCATGCTTCTGGCTATACATCTAAGGGTAGTGTTTGCCAGCATAACTGCCATGTCACACTGTTGGCTCATGTTCAGCCTGCTGTTGACAAGTACCCTAAGATCCCTTTCACAAATGCTGCTCCCCAGCCACTTGTCCCCTGTCCTGTACCTGTGACACTATCCCTGTGTCCCAAGTGCAAGAACTTGCACCTATCCACATTGAATGCCATCCTGTTGTCCCCCACCCACTTCTACAGCCTGGATCACCTGTTCCTCAGTTGTGGCCACCATCCCCACTTTGGTATCATCCATGCATTTAGTCAGCTGACTGGTTATCCCATCCTCCAGGTCGTTGATAGAAAGGTTGAACAGAATCAGTCCCAGAACTGAGCCCTGGGGAACTCCACTTATCACTGGCTGCCATCCTGATGATTCCCCAATGATTGTCACCCTCTGCTTGTGGTCCGTCAACCATGCTCATGCCACAATTTCCGTCATATCATTTACTGGCTGAGGCTGATGCAATTTGTCCTCCAGCAACATTCAGAGAATCCCAGGTTGAGGAATGGCTGCAACAGGTTGTTCTGTGCTAGATGGTGCAATGATCTAATACACCATAAAGCAGAATCTCATGTTCACACCAAACTACACGTGTGTGGGCAAAACCCAACTTCTGCTAAGGACAAACAAGTCTGTCAACCTGTGCAGAGTTGTCAGTGGTAAAAAAAGGAGGCCTGAGCTATTTTATACTCGGAGTGAGATGAGCAGTCACCACCTGCCTCCCTACAGATTTAGTGCCTCTGCTTGCACCAAGAAACTGTCAAGCAATACAAGGGAAACAAGGAAGTGACAGGCCCATTAGTTCCCTTCTTAAAATAACAGATTTGCTGGTTGGCGGATGGATGATTATGTAGTTCCTATGAAGTCAACATTTTTTAATGGATGGGGAATCAGTAATTATCTTCCAGTATTTCAGTGAAACATCCATCCCAGTCATCTTCTGTGCAAGTAATGACCTTGTGTGACTTTTGTAGAAGCTCAGATTAAATGTGCTGTATTTATTCATGTTGTGAAGGTTTTACCATCTTCACTGACAACTCAACTCTAGATCCAGACATCCAACACAGCACAGTTAATCTCATGTTTTGTTAACAGATATTACTGAGCTTCCTTTTTGTTGTACCTGCCTTGGTGCATATGCTTTGAAAGCCGACTGTCCTGGGCAAAATCCCAGAAAGCGGGACAGTTTCAGCATGCCCCCTCCCTGGGGAAAACAGACCCCACCCCCTTTTCACACAGGTTTTCATTTGTTTTAACTGAGCAGAAATGCATAGGCATTTTTCATAATGTGTACATTCACGTATGTATTTTGTGTTACGTTTTTCTCTTTACATTGCTGAATTGCTTTCTTTCCACATGAATCTGAAATATATGGACTTTGTGTATACTTTTTGTGTGGGTTACATCACAGAGGTGTACAAAATGCATGGTGTGGAGAAAGTAGATAGGGAGACATTCTTTCTCCGTCTCTCATGATGCGAGAACCTGGATCATCCTGTGTAAATATGCAACCATGACTTAACTAGGTGAAAGTTCCACATAGCATTAACTGGATGTGTGTGTGTGTGTGTGTGTGTGTGTGTGTGTGTGTGTGTGTGTGTAAAACCTTGATAGAGCAAATTTCTTACTAATCTACTAAATATACTATCAGGAAGCCTCAAAATGATTTCTCAGCACTGACAAAAGAACCAGAGAATCCTAGAATAGTAGAGTTGGAAAGGGCCAGGGAGCCCACAGGTCCAAACCCCTGCTCAGTTCAGGATTCTAAGTTAAACCATCCCTCTCAGATGGAGAAAATAGCAAGGAGCAATATTCAATATGATTTGGCCTGAAAATTTAGTTCTAAGATCATTAAATTTTTTAGCACTGGCTGGTTTTTGTTGCTAATTTTGGTTCATGGTAGGTAACCTTAGAAAAACTTCAGAGATCAAATTGAAGATATGTTTTTTGAAGCTTCTTGGGCAAAAGTAAATATTTTGGATGGCAGATATTGATAAGGCTATTTTATTACCCTACAGGAAATGAAAATTCTATTTGCTTTTCACAACTGTGCCTGTAAAAAATTCTCAGTGGAGAAAAGTAAATTATTCACATGGTTGTGAGTTTAATGAAAATGAAACTCGAGCCCTCATTTTGCATCACTGGTCACAACAAAAGCTGGAACTGCTAAAATTGGCAATGGACAGGTTATGGCACACTTCAGTTTTGACTAAAGTTATGAATGCAGGTCATCAAAGCAGAAGGTCAGAGAGCATTCTCAAGGATATTACAGAACGGTGAAGTATTGTTTTCATAAAACAAATGAAGAAAGGAGGAAGGCCTTTGAGAAATAAATGGCACTAATAATCAATGTGTTATAGCCTATGGACCATAATAACCACAGGCCTTAGTTAAAGTATATTTAACAAAATACTTTTTTCCTTTCCTTTCCTTTCCTTTCCTTTCCTTTCCTTTCCTTTCCTTTCCTTTCCTTTCCTTTTAATTAGTTTAATCTCAGAGAACTGGGCATGTTTAGCCTTGAGAAGAGAAGACTGAGGGAGGATATGAAAGCACTCTCCAAGTACTTGAAAGGTTGTCATGAAAAGGAAGGACAGGATCTCTTCTTGATCATCTCAGAATGCAGGACACAGAATAACAGGCTGAAGTTACAGGAAGCCAGGTTCTGGCTGAACATCAAGAAGAGCTTCCTGACCACTAGAGCAGTATGACAATTACCTAGGGAGCTTGCGGGCTCTTCCACACTATAAGCATCCAAGAAGCAACTGAGAGGGTTAGTTTAATTTGCACTGAACAGGGGGGTTGGACTTGGCGACCCTTCAACTCTACTGTTCCTTGACTCTGTCAGAGAAATCAGAAGCACTTCTCTGCTGTCTCAGCTTGTTTGCCCTTATCAAGCCCAGAATGAGAAAGCTTTTCTGGATTTAGACTGAAAGAAAAGTTGGAGCTGAGTGTCATTCTCATACTGATGGCACTGACCCTCAAACATGTGGACCACTTCTGTTAGCATTTTCATGTGTGCATGGCATGGCATGGCATATGTTGTAGAGGACAAGAAGAAGCCCTGAAGGTGAGCAGAGTCCATCAGAAAGATGCCAGACTGGTTCCTCTAGCACCACTTTCTGGAATCGCCCCACCAAGAAGAGCTGAAGCCACCATAACTCTGCCTCCCAGTCCCATCTCAAACAGATTCCAGACATGTTATCATGGCTGATGTTATCAAAAGCTGCCAAGTCCAAAAGAAGTGACAAAGCACATATTCTTCCTATTCAGGTCTCAGAATAGATCATCCATCAAGGTGACAAAAGCAGTCTCTTTCCTATAACCAGGCCTGATGCCAAATAGAGATGTATCGAAACAATTCACCCCAGGGAAAAAACACCTGGAGCTGAAAATCTGCCACACGCTCCAACAACTTTTTCAATATTGCCAAACAAACCAAAGGCCTATACACAACGTTCCCACAGTGGCCAACCTGATGCTCACTGGGTCCCAAGCAGGACATGAGTCTATTCATTCAGCTGTACAAAACAAATCTGCATGTAATCATGTTCTGCAGTAACTACTGTTCAGATTACTTTGAAACCGGTGGTCACATACAGCCACCACAACAAGCACCCATATCTTGCACGAACTGTTAAAAACATATCAGCTGGTTGCCATTAACATATCTCACAGTAGTGAACCCCACAGTCTGACTATGCACTGTGTGAAGTACTTCCTTTTAATTAACGCATTTGGATATAAAATATTCATGCTACATATTACAATTTTATGTGCATTTTCTGGAAGGGAAAGATATAATGGAAGCAGGGAAAAATGTGTCCTGGATCATGTTTTTACACTAATATGATCAACTTAGGATATGAAGTGCATCACCAACCAATAATGAAAAAGGCACATGATCACAGGCATTCAGCACAAATGCTTCAATAATGCATGGCGAAATAGTATATAGAGCATGCATTATTCAAGACATTTTCTTGCATGCATTTGCAAATGGAATGGCTCATATTGTCTTGGGAATTTCTATCATGATGTTCTACTCCATTCATGATTCTTAGATGTGTAACCTTCTTTCCTCTTTCTTTCTTCTTTCTTTCTTTCTTTCTTTCTTTCTTCTTTCTTTCTTAGTACCCCAAAGGGCTTTTGTTTTAATTATAAAAAAAACAAAGACTGTGCCAAGGTCATCTTCCCAGTTTCATGGTCCCATTTCCATTTTGTCATCTTGCCTTTTCTTTTTATTCCATGAGTAGAAAAAAAATACTCTTTTCCCAGAAGTGGAAGTTTTAATATGAAGGCAGCACTGGTATTCCCTTTCCCCTAAAATAAAGCAACTCCCGACCTTCTTTCTTAAACTTATTTTCTTTGTTACTTCAATTGGAGACAGAGCCACAACAATCAGCAGCTGCCATTCTGGGTGTAGTTAATCCATCCCGATGCTCTCAGAGGGAGAAGGGGGAAAGAGAAAAGGAAAAAGGAGGCAGTGTGTCCACCCCAGCTCACCACACACACAACCCATGTGCTGTGAAAGGTGCTCTGCCATGGAATTTTACCACTAGAGTGAACAAGTTTTGTTAAACTTATTATCAACTCATTGATGGAAACTGATTTTTTTAATTTAAAAAAAATTCTACTTGTCCTAATCTACATCAGCACATATGAATGCCTACATACTTGTGCTAACCCAGATTAGTTAACATAAACAAGTGCTGATGCTTTGCACAAATCCCCTACGAAATGAAAAAATGGTTTGTAAGTCCAAGGTATCCATGTGACTCAATAAAACTGTTGCACTGCAGAATCTGCAGGTCTAATTCATAGAAATCGGAACTGATTTGCATCTGGTGCAGATTTCTCTACTCACTGCTGCATCTCTACTTGCCACTGTTATATAATGACTCTATCAAACAACTAAAAATATAGACCCAGTCAAATGAGGAGGAGACAATTTCCTATAATGTATTTTTAATACAAGTATTTCTAAAAATTGACAAGCACAATCTTAAAAGAAGTGTCCATCCTTTCTCCACCAAGGAAGGAAGGAGTCTTCCGAAATGATTGCTGCGATGATGCAAGTGTGCTTTTTTTAAAAAAAGTATAGTTCTTACTTGAGAAAGATGGTTTTAATTCATATACATAAGCAAACAATGGACTACAGCTCATGAAATGCATCCAAGCTAAGGACACATCATGAACTCAGAAGTGGATGTGTATAGCAATGATGGTGATTAAACATATTTTTAGTCTGCCTTTCAGGACAGGGACCTTCCCACAGAGCATTATAACAATAGTATAATAAAAAAAACCTGTGCTAATAAAAATAACAAATCTAAAAAGCACAAAATACCAACATAGGCAAAACCTCCAACAAAGCTGCAGCTACAGACCAGAATAGTCCAATAAGGCATTAATAGGATAAAGCATTATAGACAAGCGAAGCTTCAGGCCTTACTTGTAAAACACTGTGGAAACAGAAAGTTGAATACAAGAATCATGATCTTAGCCTCTCTGTTTCCCTCCCCTCCTCACCCCCCTTCTTCTTCTTCTTCTTCTTCTTCTTCTTCTTCTTCTTCTTCTTCACAGAGCTTTAGCACACTGCATACACACATTAATGGCATAGACAGTGGAGAGATAAAAAATACCTAATTCCAGAAGGAATTTTTAAAATCTAGTTAAGCTGGAATTTAATGTGAAGGAGGGTAAACTCTTACACAAATCAAAGGGCAAAAGAGAGCAGACCAGTTGATCTATAGCCAGAGGGGAGCTAGGCCAGCATCCTTAAACTGCGATATAAAGTAGAAGAGGTCAGTGGGAAAGACACTTTCTCCTTTTGATTTTCCCTCTGACTTTCTGCAGTGACTTATCCTCTGAAACTAGCAGCAATGCTGATGGTGTTTGCTACCATTGAACTTAATTACCAGGAAGCTGAAACAGCTCCTACTTTGACAGACTGGGAGGAAGCTGTCACTGGTGAAGTACCGGGACTTCAGTCAGCAGTGATGATAGCGATACTCGCTCATGATCATGTGGCAGTGCCCCAGTCCTTCAGCCCTCCCACAAAGGATTTGGAGTTGAGGTTGAATGTGTCCCCTTGTGCATGGGGACTGGAGAAATCTTTGCAGTTCATGTATTGAAATACTTGCACCTTTCTATATATCCCTTTAAACCTGAGCAGTGCACCCAGTCCTCTTGAGAACCAAGGGACAGTTCTGGCATTATTGTTTGTAAGCAAGCACACAAATGCAGAGATGAGCTTGTGTTCTGTCACTCAACTGTGCCTCCATGCAGTTTGAATTCCTGCCAGGCCTGCCTCTGCAAAAGCAGAATTTCTATCCTTCTAACTATTGGCGCATAAGAAGACCCTTTCAGTCAAAGCACCCACCCTCTGGAGCAGTCTTGCATGAGTGCTTCAGGAGGTGGAAATGCGGCAAGCTTCAAACACCTCCCAGAAACACATCTGTTCACTCAGTCCTCCCCCGACTCGACAGTGGTCTGTTTTATTGCCTTTGTCATAGCATTTTTGGTGCTATTTCTTGGTTTATACTGTTTTTATATTTGATTTTATACAGTACTGAATGAGTAGCTATGTAAACCATTCAGAAATCCTGAGGCGTCAAACAGTATAGAAGCAGATTAAATAAAAACTATCAATCTTTCTGTCCTCCAGCCTTCAGAGATACAAGCTTTGAAGCCCAGTAAATGCCATGCAGCACTGAGAGGAGATGAATTAGGCTTAAGAGATAATGATCCACCCAACATATATTAATTACTTTTTCTTTCTTCTTTCTTTTCTTTTTCTCTTTTTAGGAGACAACCATTGGAGCACAGCAAAGAGAACTAGACAGTAGAAAGAACCTCTCCAGTCAGTTTAATCTACTCTGCAACCTCATATTTGAAGGCAGACTCACCTCTGAAGTGGAAGATTTTTTTCTCCTGTGATCTTGGCTTCCCTTAGAGGTCCTTTTCCAGTCCTGCCCCCAAGTAAGGCTGATAGAAAGGGCCTTCATGTCCAGTCATCGTCTACCATAGAAGCATGTTTTCAGTGGTAAACTGTGCTGGAATGTGGTGGCTCTGCTATCTAGCTGCATTCTGTGTGTATTTTTTATGTATTGCAGGAATTGTGGGAAGCTGCCTGGGGGCTGTGGAGGGGTGTGTTGCATGTGGAATAATGAGCATGTGATCTGCTCTTGGGTCTATTTCTCTGGGTGAGTTAGCATCGCATGAAAAGCCATGGTGGTTTCTTGCACAATAATAACCCCAACTACTTAATATTATTATTTATTTGCTTGCAGTCGCTTACATCCATCTATTTATTTTTATCCTCCTCCTCTGCCAAAATGGCTCCCACAGCAAAATATAGTCAGTACAGGCCAGTCTCTACCCCACGGACTTAACAATCTACAAAGAGACTGGAGGAAAAAGCAAGTACGGTCCTTTCACATTGTGAGTAGGAAGGTCTTACTTTTCTGTCTCATCTCTGCTCAGCCTGCTGGGGTGGCTGCTGGTGGTGCCAGATGAAGAAGAAATGGTCCATAGATGATGTATAAGATATACTTGATGAAATCTGCATATTCAAGAACATTTACATGCTTAGATTTATACATTCAGAGGAAATGTTGAAACATTCCTCAGATATGGAAACATTTTTTCTAGCTGCACATAATCCTCTGAACTCAGAGGTTTCACTCACCCTCTGAAACACTTAGCCTGTCTTAGCCATCCAGACCTTTTATCCCTTCTCACAAGAGGAGTGGCTGATGTAGCACCACGACTCCTTTTATCCTGGCAGAGCCTCCCTGCTCCCTGAATGAGTGTCATGAGGTCATAACTCACGTCTCCAATTAACTCACACAGCAGCCGGTGGTGAAGCTAAAGACTTTTATTGCTATTCACTACAAGATTTATGATGTAACTTATAAGCTCTAATAACAGGCCCCTTTCAGTTCAGTTGCTCCCTCCTTTCTGAGCTACGTCAGGAGACCACGTGGTGGAAGGAAGATGGCGTCAGAACGAGACAGCTGTGATTAACAGGGCTCTGTTATCATGCTGGTATTGCTCGGCAGTGAGTTGTGGGAGGCTCATCTAAGCCCTGTAGGGGCGAAGACAGATTACCTGGGCACACTTTTGGCTTGATATGAGATGGCAATCTCATATCTGCTGGGAGAAATTCAGGTATTTCTCAACTGAGTAACACAGGGGGTGGTCCAGCCCCTTCAAGTTCTCAACATCTTAGAAGATTAGTTTAGGATTTTTATTAGCCAAATAAGCATTGAAACTGCTGGGTAAATATTTTTTACTTCTCTTCGCAATACTACCCGTGGAAAAGCTGCATTTGTTTATAATTGGCATTAAGAAAAGAAAAAGCCCTCCGGATGTTTAGGTGGCGACCGAGATGAAAGAGTGCTGAGGGTTTTGTCCAAATTGAAGCCAAAGAAAAAGACTTTTTCCTCTAACCTCTCTAAGGGCGAAAAATTAAATAAAATAATTAAAATTTGATTAAATAATTACGGTGCAATGAAGTGATAGAAGTTTAAAACTTCGACCACCCGATCATTTTGGATATCTGTTTGGACTTCTGCCAAGATTAACTGGACACTCGCCAGGATATTTATCACATTGCGGGATGTTTTCTTCTTTACTATGACGACTGTTTGGGTGAGCATTCCTCTTTTCCCTTTGCAATACTACTTGTGGAAAAACTATATCTGTTGCTAATTGGTATAAAGAACGGGGGGAGGGGGGAAGAGACCTGTTGATGGGAGGAGGAATTGCCCCCTCCATGGTGTTTTTGAAGCACCAAGGGGAGAAGATTTAAAGTTTATATGGGAGAGAGAGAGAGTTTGAAATGCAGGCAAAAGTTGGGACTGAGGAAAAGAAAAAGAAAGAGGAATCATAACTATGGTGGAATTAATTGGCACAAGGATATAAGAATCTCCATTTTCCCTCCTGTGTTTCTGGGACCTCTGCCAAAGTATCTGGCAATTTGCCTACCTTCAGACCACTAGTGATCTAGAGAAAAGAAAAGTGGAATTGGCGTTGGCTGCCATTCTGTGGCTGTTGGAGTTATTGTAATGATGGAAGAACTAAAGAGAACACTTTGGCAATACAAGAATCTTTAACAGTTTTACAAACATCCCAAGAGATGTTGTTGATACAACAGGAAATCTTCTCAATTGAACAAAAAAGAGTATTTTGATAAACTTGATGCTTCTTTTAACAAGGTGGTGGTTGGTGTGCAATCCAAAACTGAACAGAATATATGAGAAACACAACAAGTATATGAAAAATTTGAAAAATTTGAAACTGTGGATGAAGAAACAATACTAGCAAAACCAATAAATAAATTATCATGGAATTTATTTGCTATATTAGAGAAAGAGAAACAATTTTGGCCACTAAAAGAAGGAATATTTTTTTCTGAAGGATGGATGGATCCCGAATAAACTATACTTGACTCTGAAGAAGAAGAAACAGTGAAGGTTGATTTGCAGCAAGAAACACAGCCATTGGGAATAAATACTGACCGACAACAAATGCTACAATTACTGAAAATAAAGCAAGAAATAGTGACGATTGAAATACAGACTTTGAAGTGGGTTGATTTTCAACAACTACCACCATGGGGAGAAAGATGGGGTGGAGATGTAAAGCTGAAAAATACTGATTTTCAACAATTCTTATTAAAACAAAAGTGGTGGGGCAGAGGTGTAAAAAAGGAATGAGATAATGTGTTGTCTTAAAAAGGAATAGTATAAACGGGTTGGCATGTTTATTGTGGTATGGAAAGGCTAAGGTATATGATTTTAATGTGGAAGCTTCTCTACATTTAAATGTGTTGAATTATGAAGAGATTATAAGATATGATTTAAACTGAACTAAGAAGGATAAGAATAGCAGTTGAGTCTTTTTTTTTCCTTTGTGGGTGACAAAAGGGAATATAAGAGATCCTTTTCCTTTTTTTATCTTAAAAATGAACAGTTAAGTTACATGACTCTTTTGTCTTTGAATTGCTACACTAGAAAATGATTATTATGGGAGTAGGAGGAGCTGTAGTAAGCAGATTTTTTTTATAAGCAAGATGCATAAAGATTGTAAGAAGCTGGACTCTTATAAGGAGTTAATTTTAAGAGCTATTTTAATTGTTAATTTATTAATTTACTTTTGTTATATTTATAAATTTGTATTTTTATAGTTGACTTTGAGATGGGCCTGTTTTTTAAAGAGTGTATTATTTTTAATTGGAATTTTAATTGTATTTATTATTGTTGTATGGGGCGGCATACAAATGTGTAAAATAAATAAATAAATAATTGTGTGTGACTAAGTGAAGTGTAAGCTAGATGAAACTTTAATAAATTAGCTCAAAGAAAATTTGTTTAAAAGATATATGTAATTGTTGTCGTCAAACAGATTAGATATGATGTCTTTAAAGATGCTAAATGGATGTTAAACATGTGAACATAAATCGGGTTAAAAGTCTTCAGTTCTTTTTTAAGCTTGGAACTTTTCTTCTCTTTCACTTTCCTTTTTAGTAGATATTGGATTGGAATGCTAGTAAGCAAAAAATGTATTTGATTGTACTTGTAGGAGTTTATCCATTTAATATTAGAAAAATGAAAAGATCTTGAATTGTGTAGAGTTGGTTAGATTGAAGCTACTACTGAAGAAGAAAGAAGATATTGACTTTTACCAAATATGAAGAGTCTTTCTTTTAATATTGGTCAAGAAAAATGGGACTTTGTAAGAAATGGATGGATTGATCTTACCGCAGAAGGAGAAAGAGGATAGTGACTTCTATCAAATTTGGAATCTCTTTTTTTTATTGGCTGGAGAAACAGGACTGGGTTTAGATCTAAAAATGTTTTTAAGATTTCATAAATGGATCTGAATATGATTACAGAATGTCAAAAGATATGTTGTAAGGGCCTGACCCAGTGGTTCCAATGTTTGTGATGATTGATGTTTTTAGTATTGGTTTAAAATTTAATTAAAAAATTAAAAAAAAAAAAAAAGGAGACCACTTGGCATCAGACCTTCCTGTCTCGCCTTTCAGTACATGGGTGGGACAGACCTCTGTCCTGTCATCGTAACTGGACTTGTCGCCTTAAAGTCCTCCTAATTTGGGCATTTGCCAAATTCCTCATCATGTCTTCTTGTTCTCCTGAACTCTGCTCAGCAGCTTCAGAGTCAGGAGTCGGGGGGTGGGGGGCAACTTGTTCAGGCAGCTCAGAGCTGGAATGAGAGGAAGCTACTCTTTCAGGCGCCTCCCCATCAGTCTGCGGGGAGGCTATTCGCTCAGGGGCTACGGGGTCAGGCTGTGGAGAGGTTACTTGCTCAGCAGTCTCTGAGGGGTACTTTTCCTGGGCTGGAGCTGGGGCTTGGGATTTCCTTGTAGTCATGTTGAGTATTTAGAGTAGGGGTGTGTAAGAAATCTGCTTTCAGGGTGGAAATCCATTGGCTTCCTTTGGCTCAGCTCCCCAGGCTCCTGCTCACTTTCTTGCAGCCCTGCATCCAATCTGGCAGTAAGTGCACCAAGTGTTCCCATGAATGCCTGCGAGGTATTGAGCTTGCTTGCATGCTGTGCAAGCAGATCCCCCTCCACACATACAATTTGCGGACTTCAATGGTGTTGCATGTGTTATGGAAGAAGGTTGCCAGGTTGTGCTGCAGGAGTTTTGCTGTTCCTTTCGGCTCTGCTCACTTCCTAAGTGTGGGGTGGCCATGAGAAAGAGGTCTGACACACAGAAGAGGGAGGGATTCCCCAGGGTCATTGCAACCCTCATTTCAGAGGTCAAAGGATTGTGGGATTGTGTCCTAAGATTACTTGTAACATCTTAGCAGAATTTGCATTTGTTATTACTATTATTTTTGCCTACATGGTTGTATTCTGATGTCAAGTTTTACTGAATATTATTCAGTGAAAATGGAAAAAGAGCTAAAGAGTTTTTCCCCTTAATAATTCTTGCTAGGACAATGCCAAGACTCAAACCAATGTATGGCAAATTTGTGGTGTATTCTTTGTTTAAAGTGTTTAACTTGGTACAAATAGTTAACCACAGATATGGACTTCCTAAATACAGAACGATAGGTTACTGGAGACAAAATCCACAGCACAGTGAGGAATTCTTTTAAAATAACATTTAAGGCTTTGTTATTTACTAGCTGCTTTTTACAGATGCTGTGTTTTCGTAGCAACTTCAGGTCAAGTGAAAGCTTCACATATTGAATATCTCCAGTGTGTCATTCATCTGTTAGAAGGCAGAAAAAGCCTCGCACTGAGGGAAGAACAGGGCATGTTTTGGGTGTATGTCTGGGAGGGCCCTGCTGGAGGTTCTCTGTCAGCAGAGTGAACATACTTGATTGCTCTGTGGTCCTTTAACTCCACGTTTGGCATGTCCTAGTTTCAGGGGATAAATGGCTCAGGCAGTGCCTGCAGCTTAAGAAAAGTGTTTATTAAGAAAAATGTGTTTAGATAGAAAAGCTTTTGTTCTATCTAAAAAGCCATGCACTAGTCCAAAGGAGCAGTAGCCTCTGCCCTGAGAAACACACATATCTGATTAAAATGAACCATTTTGAGAATGCTTTTAACAACTACAATAGGATATGAAATAGCTGGAAAAATATAATCCAGCCTGATAAGCACGAGCTCTCCAATGACATTAAGGAGAATACCTGTGCTTAGATGTTCGTCATCAGCCAAAGTGCACCTGCCAGTCGGTTGCAGTTGTTACGGAAAGCCAATAACCTGGAAGACAGGACAGCAGAGCTGCGGAAAAGGAGAGGACACCCTTCACAGCAACTTTTACACAATTGCTTTTCTTGGACAGACACAAACAAATGGCAAAAGGAAAAGGTTTGATAGCAAGTGACACATTTGAGTCAAGCAAAAGACAAGCTTTCAGCAGTATAAACCTGATTTTCTGTGATGGTCAAGAATAGAGGGAGTCATTTGTAAATTATCTTTACAGGAAGAGAACAGGCATGTCAGGGGGCCAGAAGGTCTAGACTGAACCAGTTTCCTCTTTCTCAAAGTAGCCAGCCAAAAGGTTCTGGGACCCTTACAAGCAGGGCAAGAAGGCAGTAATCCTAGAGCACCAGTACTTTCTCCTGCCTCCACGCAGTTGGCATTCAGTAATGCATCCCTTCTTGAACTGGAAAGAAAAGTAGAAATATGCAAAACAAGGTTACCTCCAGATTGCCTCCTTATTTGCATGAAGCATTGCCACTGAATTAACCTCTATAATAATCCAGAAAGTCAATTTAAATCTTGCATATGCCACCTGGAGCATCAGGGTGCATTCTGCTGTCCCTTAACTTGTTCTGTTTTTTGGGGTATGTCATGGACCAGGGCTCAGCAACATCTGGGGGTCCTGGGACCACACTCTTCAAGGATATCCTGAAGAATTCGGTGGGAGACAGGCTGCAGATAAAATAAATAAACAAACAAACCCTCTGTGCTTTGCCACCGTACTTAGCAACCTGCTTGGCTGCAATAACTAGGTCAAATTTAGCATGTTCTGAAGCTGAATTTGACCTATTTACCACTCCATAGCAGTAAACCACTTACGTGCTTGCTCCTACCACTGCAGAATGACTCAGTGCAGTAGATGAGGCAGTGGGGGCTCTGTCCACCTCCCAGAGGGGGCTTGGATTGAATATGGGGATGGTTTTCAACATGGAAGCATGTTGTCCATTCTCCTGTGCTATAGACATAAATCGCAACTCATACAGAGACATACAAATTTACACATGCACACAAGGCTTTTTGAGGCTCTATAGAAATGTGCATTCCTTGGCCACTAGCATAGGGCATTGTTTGGGGGAGCACAACTGCCTTAGGAGGGGTGGGGCATGTGGGGCAATTCCTGAGCTTCTGTGGGAAACTATCCAATCCAAATAAGGCAAAGTGCTTCGCCAGAATCCCCCCCACCCCCGTAGCCATGCTGATTGGAGTTAAAACCAGAGGTGAGAATTCGTACTGGCAGGCACCAGCAATCCAGGAGGGGCCTGCTGCCAGTTCCTGAAGCCTTTCGATGCTGCTATTGTTCCCCTTTGCGCTTGCTCTTCACCTGCCCTCTCTGAGCCTAAAAGCAGGGAAAGAGCAAGGAGAAGCAATGATCACAGATCTTGTCTTCTCTGTTTCTGGGATGTGGTGCCAGTTCCTCCCAGTGTAAGCATCTGACCAGCTCTGGAGCATCACCTGATGGTCAGGACCAGAACACCCACCACAGTGCCAGTGCCAAGTCCTACTGGAGCTCTTATTCTTCTTGTGGGCAGCAGCTGGGAGCCCTGGAGGAAGTACAATGTAAGTGCAAGCACTTCCCTCTGGAACTGGCCTCAGAATCACAGGTCTTCCTGTTTGCTATAGTACCTGCATCTAGCCTGACCTGTATACTGCCTTTTTGTCTCACTGCAGCAACATGTGTCTTCCTGCTGGCTGTGATGTGGTTCAGCTCCTGCACCTTGCCTGACCCTTGTTGACCCTTACTGCATTTGGTTCCTGCCTTGCCATGTTGCTTCAGCAATGCTAGGTGTGGTTTACCTCCTGCATCATGTCTGACACTTGCTGTGTATACTGTCTTGCCACGTAGCCTCAGCAGGTATCCTGCCTCAAAGTACCTGCATCTCTGCTTGTCTTCCTGTTCTTGACCCTGGGCTTGTTCATACCACATCCTTTTCTCACTCTTCTGGTTCCTGACCTTGACATGCTCTGTGACTATCACTTGGACTTAACAATGAATCTTGGCTTTTGGAGTCTTGTCTTGCCTCAGGTTCTGTTGCCCTAGTCCTAGTGCCTCTGTCTTGTCTCCTGCTGCCCATGTTCCAGCTCTGGACCCTGACAGTGAAGCAAGGACCTGGTCAGGAATAAATGAGTCCTGAGGGTAAGGACTCAAGAAGAGCCCTCTACTGGGACCAGTTTTCCTAAAGTCTTCCCAAGTCTTGCCTAAAGTCTTCCCAAAATATTGAACCAGCACTGCCCATTCCCAACCATAGACTTGCCTTACTTTGTCCTTTACACAACAGAGGGCACAATAGAGAATGCAGCATGTTGGATAGCAACCAGCTATAAAAAAATCTGAAGACTTGAACAGTATTCTTCCAAGGCCAATTCAGCCCTCCCAGGCTCGGGCACTTCCTCAAGGAGTGGAAAGTCTTAAAGATTCAGACCTGTGGCTTGAAGCTTAGTTCTCTACAGACAGCTCCATTCATTATTGTCTGAATTGTCCTGCACTTATGGACTAAGAGGACAATGCATTAATTAGTCAATGTGGAGAGGAATGGCTCCTCATGGATGCAAGTTCTGAAGGTATGGAATACCAAGATCCCAGGTAATAGGCCCCTTGCTCAAGGGCTCCAGTCCAGTAGACTCAGGCATGGCTATGATGCTGGGCCCAAGTCTGTTCCCAGCAGCTCTACGCTGGTCCTGCTGGACTGATCTGACTGGCCCCTTCTTGTTCAAGTCAGAGTCTGAAGCTGGGCCACATCCCAGGAGCTGTAGTCTTGTGTGACTATCTCCCCTTGGTCATATGCCCCAGAGCTAGAAAGTTATCAGTAGAGTTCCTGTTTCACAAACTCACTGTCTGCTTAACTTCTGCTTCCCAGCTAATGATAAACCTGCACAGAAGAAAATGGCATGAGCTTGACATGTTAAGACTTCCAGAAGCTGTCATTTCATCAGCTGTGCAGGAGCCCCTGGCATATGACCCTGTTTTGTTTGGGTTTTTTATCTTTTCTTTTCAGATGATATAAATGTTCAGATGCTTTTGAGTGGTTCCCTCTTCCTCCTCTCGCTCTATTTCACTCTTCCATCTCAGATTGCTCTCCTGTCAAAATACAGAGACAAATCTGGCAGCTTTTTAAATGATTGCCTTTTGTTTTTCATGCAGAAGACCCCACATGTCATATTTTCAAAAGATCTAATACATCTCAGAGCTGATCCTGTTCCTTGTCTCCCTCTTTCAGGTGCTAATCTGATATCTCTGTGTGTGTGTTTATGCACGTGCATGAGAGTGTAAGCATGTGTGTGGTTTCCATGTGCTGTCCTTTTCAGATCTCTAGCCATGCTGATGCTCCCCTGCTACATTCTTCAGTAATTCAACATCATTACTTTAGCTCCTTCCAGTGGTAAATCGTAAGGAATAACATGAAGGAGAACAGAGAGTTTGCTATCCCTTTAATCATTCCACACCATGGAGGCACTGAGCAAAGCAATGATTATAACTCCATTTGTTGCTTTGCAAGCTTCAGAATCCATATAAAAGGCAAATGGTGCCTTCCTTTGCAGCTGAAATTCATTAGGATTTCTCAATGAGCCTTACTTGAAATAAATATTAACAACAAAGCCAGGACACCAAAAACCCAAACTGCAAAATCTTTTTTGTCCTTCTCACTCTTAAATGGTGTTGGAACTCTCATGCCACTTGGGTAAAATCTTAGCAGGGGGAATTCAAGTTTGCAAAGAATGTGACAGCAGACACACATGCATGCACATGACTTGATCGGATTGCATGCATGCACTCAAACAGTGCAGGTGCTTAAGCAATGAGTTCTCCTTATGGTTAGAGAAATCTAATGAGTTTAAATTATTTTTTTATCCACAAGACAAAATTGGTAGGAAAGACAAAGTAATAAACAAACCATGTTGCTCAAACATGCATTAAAAACAAATTATAGTCCTAAATTGGGTAATATTTAGTTTTGATGCATAATATAGAAACACAGCAGGATCTAATTGAAAGGAAGCCTGGAATATCTCAGTGATAAAGAGCAGGTTATGCTTTTTCTTCTACTTCTTTTTAAAGTTATGGATAATGCTTATAAATATGAAATACAAGTGTAACTAAAATAATGGTATCCTTTGGGGATTTGTGCATACATCTGTAAAGGGATGCAAGGAGATTATTTTGTCCAGGGCAACCCATATATCAAAGCTGCAGCATTGCAGGAGCATGAGAAACTTAAGTATAAAAGGCAAATAAAATCTATGGGAGAAACAATTCATTACGGAACCTTGCACACACATTAACAATCCTCAGCAGATCAGTAATCGCAGCAATAAAGTGTCAGCAGAGAACAAATGTGATCATTTATTTGATTATAAAGTGCCTAAGAGTACTCTGCTGGTCAGATTACTCAACAGGCTAAAGCATCAAATGGCTCTTTTCAATCAGCAAGGCATCATTTAGTCAGTGGGATACTGTGGTGATGAGGGTCATAGAAGGGCCTTGTTGAACAAAAGGAAGATTCACAGGAATTTCAATACCACTCCATGTAAAGGGGTCCCTTTTTTAACACTTTCAGATCCCAAGTGTAGAAAAACAGGTGTTATTCACCCCGTGGAATTGCCTTGCTGGAAGTCCTTGGAAAGAACCTAAGTCTGTGTCCATGTCAGAGGTGAGCAACTCATCCTGCAGATCAGAATGCTCATCATCCTCCACCATTAGCTGTGCTGCTGAGGGCTGATGTGCGCAGTAGGCCAAAACTAAGACTGAGCCTTTGGCTGATGTTATGTTGGGGAGGGGATTTCCCTCACAATCTGCTCTGAAAAGCAGGTTACAGACAATGCTTGTCTCAACATGAAGTAGTTGTTAAATGTTAAGTTGATCCTTGCTCTTGTAAATAGCATTGCAAACAATCCATCAATGCACATACTTACATAAATCAGGACATTGCTAAGAGACCGTTATTTTTTCCGGTCTATCTTGTCTATGATTATTCATGACTTATTTAAATGCCAGTTCTCTGAAGCAAGCAAAGTTGAAGACATTTTCCACTTTGATTGACCAATGAAGATCTCACTCTTTGTCCATGAAGAGGTCATAGTCCCTGGGCTACTGGAAGGCTTTTGGCTTTTAGAAAGGCTATCTGACAATCCTTTGGCCTTTGAAAGGGCAAGTTCCCCACAATAGCTCTTGAAAGAATATTTTTTTGTTTGTTTGTGTCATCATGTTTTATAGTTTATATGTGTGTGCGTGCTAGCACACACACACATCTGTGAGCTCAGCCACAAAAAGAAAAAAATACAGAAGAGTTATGAAGATAGATTGGTTTAAAGTGTCTCGTGATCTGATGTGCTTACTCTGAGTTGTATCCTATTGCAAGAGGTTTATATTTTAATATTCCTAGGCTCGTTTCCTAGAACCATTGCTAAGTTTTTTAGACTGCCCTACCATTATTTTTTTCAAGAAGTAACTATATTTTAAATGTGGATCAAGCAGTTGTTTGGACAACTATCAATTACATATACAAAAGTAGCAGTAGAAAAATCCAAGGGTATACATATGGCTGCGTGAAAGTAGAGAGTAGGAATCTATTGGATTCTTCACACTGATTGTGCAACCTTCATTCCACAAGTATCCTGAACTTTGTCTTGGCTCAGCCCACTTGCAAACTGGGTTGCCCATGAGAGGAAATCCATGAAAACTGAAGGGTTGATTCCACTCAGGTATAACCCATCCACCAGGTATAACCCAACCATCAGACCAGGAGTTTATCCACAATAGCCTGCCTTATTCAGGAGTGGATAGATTACTGAGTGGATCAAACACATGAAGAGTGACAGCACTCAGGCTCCAGCATTTTGTAATATGTGTACACATTAAATCTCAGATTTTTGTGCCACTTTTAAACATGTACATTTTCAGATACATGGGCTAATGAAATTCAATGTGACTATCTACATTTTGGAAATGCACCCAATCTCCTTTGCTCATTTTTGTCATGTGTGCATGATGTCATACAATTCTTCCCCCTTTTTTGTGCTAACTGCATCACAAATTCGGAGATGTATGCATTACATACCCCAAGTTACATTCAGATTTGCATTTGGACAAACCCAGTTTTTCTAAAAATTGCACCCCTAAATGGAATGTGGCTGTCACACAACCCAGAGAACAAGGAAGAAGAATGTAGTATTTGTTGTTATTTCATAGATTTGCCAGGATAGATCACAGGGAACTATCTTGATCACCAGGCAATGATTTCATCCCCATCCGCTACACGGCCACAGGCCAGCACTAGGTAATGCATGCAAGCCACCAACCAAAGGGTAAAGGTTCATTTCATTTCATTCTTCCCAGATATCATTTAATGAGTTTCACTAGATACAATTTTCTGATTAAAGTAAAACTGATTAAAAAATAAATTAAAAGTAAACTCCACATTGATTGTTTTCTATTGTTGTGTTTTTAATCAGGGTGGTTGTACCAGTTGGAAATATGTTTGAGTTCAATTTTTATTTTAAGATCAAGCCTGTCTGTCAAGGTACTTGATACTGATGATTTCACTGCAGTAACTGGGAGCCAGAACTGCGTGACAGAAATATTGGTGTCAGTATCCAGTTGTGGCCACAGAAATGGCAGCTCTCAGTCCCATCCAGGGATGAGAAATGACTTGCCTGGACACATGTCAATTGACAGCATGGCTTGGAGTGTGCGATATTATTTAGAGGCTACCGTAGCTCCTTGTGCGGTCAGTGCTCAGTGTATCTGAATGTTATTAACATCACTGCTGCTTCCCCTCTTCTTCTTGAAATTAAAATGTATATAATGCAGTTTTATGCACATTTACTCACCCACAAGTAGAAGGCTTGTATTTTAAAAAGGAAGATGGCCTTTTATTTTGACCAGTACCAAATCTGTGAGGTGAAAATAACACATTTCTCCCACTTGGGCTGCCTGTATAGGACATGAGTCCACCATAGCCCCACTTCATTTTAGGTATTATCATTTCTGGTTGGGAGGAGCAGATACATGTGAAAAACTAGCGCACAAAGCTTCACTCTGGGGTTTTTCCCCCCCCCCCTCAGGTTTCTATCAATAATTTAACAGAGCATGTACGTTGAAAAAGTGCTTGTCAGAATTAATTATTCCTTTGCCAGTTACAGTGATTCAGAAGGCTGCTTGTATTACAAAAGGAAGAGTTATCTGGAACTTTTGACTGGGAGCACTCAGATGCTCCTTTTGCCCAGAAATAAACTTAGGTTAGACTCTGTGGGGCACTAAACAATCTTTGCTTTCTTGTACTTTAACTATACCTAATAGAATTGAAATAATACTTTAAAGGAACCATTTAAAGTTATATTTGATTAAAATCTGACAAATTCTTCTTGCTCATGGGGAAAAATTCCAGGTGTGGTTGTTTTTAGAACCTAACAGTAAGAGTGCAGGATTGGCTTTCTAGACTGCATGAAGGCCTCTGACTTCAAAGAGCTCCATCTATGATCACCTGCTGTTCTCTACATGTGGAATTCTGCTATTTCATACAGGATTCCTCCTTGCTTCCTTGAACAAAATGTGTCCTCAGTATTCACCTATTTTCGTAAAGTCTTCAGATTAGGGAAAAGGGTAGCTGTCTTTGCAATAAGTCAGATCACTGGGTGCCGGTTTGCAAGGTTCTCAGGCATACGTGTTTCCCAATGCTGCCCCAAGATACCAAACCAAACAGCCTCTTACAAACCAACAGACTATGCACTGCAACTGAACAAAGACTCTTATTTTCCAGATCCAAAACACACAAAGGCAATCCTGACTCCCAGTCTTCTTTGCCTGCTCCTCTCTCTCTTGTTCTTTTCCAATCTTCTATTTTAGATTGGTGTCCTAGTTTGCAGAGAACTGTCCCCATTTGTCCAATCCAGTTCTAGTTTAAAGGAAATGAATTATAGAAAGGGATGGCAATCTCTGGAAGTTGTTGGGGAATTAGCACTATATGGAGAAGCTTACCACTCACTTTCTCAACTGCAGGACTGTTCACCACATTAGCTGTAAAGACCCAGAAGCCTTTTAGAATTAAAAGCAACCCAGACTAGCTATCTTTTTTTTAAGGGGGATTGATTCACTTAGCAAACATCTGGTAGTCTTGCATGCTGTTTAGTTCATATAGGCAGTTTATAGTCCATTAGTATCCATTGAAGTAAGCATGTACTTGTTGCCTCATGAGAGAGAAAGAGAGAAAGAGTGGGGAATTTCCCCTCAGGAATGTTCCCATTCCAGCTAATGGGTGGTATGGAAATGAAATAAATATATGTGCAAGAAAATGGGTGTGGTTAGGCAGATTAGTTTCTTATAAACCATTTCTCACCTAAGGTAAAAGTAAAGGTAAAGGTTTCCCCTTGACATTAAGTCCAGTCATGCCTGACTCTAGGGGGCGGTGCTCATCTCCGTTTCCTAGCCGAGGGAGCCAACGTTTGTCCGCAGACGGTCTCCATGGTCATGTGGCTGGCATGTCTAGACACTGAGGTGCACGGAACACTGTTACCTTCCCACCGAAGTGGTACCTTTTTATCTACTTGCATTTGCATGCTTTCGAACTGCAAGGTTGGCAGGAGCTGGGACGGAGCCATGGGAAGTCACCCTGTTGTGCAGATTTGAACCGGCGACCTTTCGATCAACCAGCCCAGCACCTCAGCAGTTTAAACCACTGTGCCACCTGCATCCCTATTTCTCACCTAGTGACCTAAAAAAGCAAATTTACACATAGATCTGATAGAGGTTGTCCAAAGAGAGTTCATGCCCAGAAAGCAGACTGAAAAGGAATGCAGCTTACCTGGGCCAGTGCTCCCCACTGCGGTGGAATACATTGTGCTGCTATTTAGATTACAATCAGCATTCCTAAATTAGCATTCCAAATTATATAATGGATAAATTTTATACAAATCAGAGTTCTCTTTTGTTTTTGTTGGCTTATTGTGATGCAGAGTTGATGCATTTCCTGTAGGCTGTCTACCTTCCAGTGTAAAGCTCTTTGAAAACAACCTTTACCACCTTATGTATGCTGGTGGTGCAGTAGAAAAGAATGGATATGATACAATATGCTTCACCTTGCCTTATAATGAGTTATTCCTTCCTAGTTGAATTGTCACCTGCATTTTTACTAAAATGAAATACAAGATGAAGGTTTTTCCAGAAAAAACAGTCTAAGGATGGGCGCTGCAACGTGTTTAAGGCTAAATAGCCTTAGCTCCTTGGCCTGTTTGCTAAATGTCATTTCAAAAAATGTCCACCCTATTGGTGGGTAGAAATTTTGGCGAGGGAGCAAAATTTAACCTAATTTATTGAGGGAGAGAAGAAATCCTCCAAGAGCTTCAGGGGTTGCAGCAGTCTCTGCAGTGGTTTGCTGTGCTCAGCACTGGAAGCAGCGACAGGCGCATCTGTGTTGGCAGGCTGGCCCCTTGGGTCCTCCACCACAAGGCACCACAGCTCAGGTCCTTCCAGGATGTGGGGTGCGGTGTGGAGGCAGCTGCCAGCAATATACATTGTGAAGTTAAACTAAAGGCTACAAGGCAGCATCATATTTCTGATGGGACGTAAGAAAAGTAAGCCATCAGAGCAAAAAGGTCCACTGGACTCTTGTGTCATTCTCCAGGGCTCAGCACTGTTGGATAAAATTCAGCCAGGCCATTAGTGGGACGGGGGGGGGGGGCACAGGCCACACACAACACGACATGTGGGATGGCTGAGCTGGGATACTTTTTGACCATGGGAGGTGCAGCCTCACAGTGTAATGATCTACTAGCACAAAGGGACAGTGTGCACCCTCGTTGCGCACAAGCCGGAGGCGCCCACCCCTCGGCTGCTGCACCTGAACACAGCTCTGAGCTTAGTGCCCAACAATTATGTTCAACCTCCTCCTTGAGAAGTTTGGGGTATTTTTACATAACAGCACCTTACCAACAGAGAGCAGATTGCGATTTGAATGCAGCTGCTTGTAATGCAGGTTATCTAACAGGCTTGCACTGGGTGAGGGGGACTCCAAGTTCCAGGGAAGAGGCAGAGCTGGGGCTGGGGCTAAACCTGAGCTGCAGTTTCCTGAATGTTTTCTTCCTCTGTGAAAAAACTTCCATTTTGTCCCTCATCCTCAGGCTGTGTTATAGTAGGTTTTGAACGCCTTGGTGGAAGTTTTGAGCCTACCTAATCAATACAAGGTGGCTGAGGGTGACATACATGTCTTTTTTCTTTCTATTATTCACCTCTCCATTGTTCTTTATCCTCCCAGACTGACTTCACATTCTAATCTGAAAAAAGCCCTGTGGGAAGAACCGCCTCACTGTCTCTTCTCCTGGGCTTTAACTGAAGTATGGAAAGTCAAAGAGGCTACAGTTCACCGGAAAGATGATGTACAAGCTGCCCACATAATTCTTGGCCACCTCATAAGTAAGTTAACCCACAAAACAGCTGCTGAGAATGTCTCTGAAATGTTCCACTCCTTTGGATGTATTTATTTAGTCTTACACAATCTCTGTTCTTTCTGATTAAATGAGAATGCTCCAAACCAAATATTTATCATTTTTTTGGCACAGGAGGTTTTTTAAATTGTTGTTGTTGTTAGTCGCGAAGTCGAGTCCGACCCATCACGACCCCATGGACAACATTCCTCCAGGCCCTCCTGTCCTCCACCATCCCCCAGAGTCCACTCAAGCTCACACCAACTGCCTCAGTGACTCCATCCAGCCACCTCATCCTCTGCCGTCCCCTTCTTCTTTTGCCATCTATTGTTCCCAGCATTAGACTCTTCTCCAGGGAGTCCTTCCTTCTCATTAGGTGGCCAAAGCATTTGAGTTTCATCTTCACTATCTGGCCTTCTAAGGAGCAGTCAGGGTTGATCTCCTCTAGGACTGACCAGTTTGATCACCTTGCGGTCCAAGGGACTCGCAGGAGTCTTCTCCAGCACCACAACTCAAAGGCCTCAATCCTTTTGCGCTCAGCCTTCCTTATTGTCCAGCTTTCACAGCCATACATTGCAACTGGGAAAACCATAGCCTTGACTATACGCACTTTTGTTGGCAGGGTGATGTCTCTGCTTTTTAGTATGCTATCTAGATTTGCCATAGCTTTCCTCCCCAGAAGCAAGCGTCTTTTAATTTCTTGGCTGCAGTCCCCGTCTGCGGTGATCTTGGAGCCCAGGAAAATAAAATCTGTCACTACCTCCATTTCTTCCCCATCTATTTGACAGGAAGTGTGAGGACCAGATGCCATGATCTTAGTTTTCTTAATGTTGAGTTTCAAGCCAACTTTTGTGCTCTCCCCCTTCACCTGCATCAAGAGGCTCTTTAGTTCCTCTTCACTTTCTGCCATGAGAGTGGTATCATCTGCATATCTGAGGTTGTTGATATTTCTCCCAGCAATCCTGATTCCAACTGGTGATTCATCTAGCCCTGCCTTTCTCATGATGTGCTCTGCATATAAGTTAAATAGGCAGGGTGACAGTATACAGCCTTGCCGAACTCCTTTCTCAATTTTGAACCAATCAGTGGTTCTGTGTCCGGTTCTCACTGTTGCTTCTTGACCTGCATATAGGTTTCTCAAGAGACAAATAAGATGGTCTGGTACTCCCATCTCTTTAAGAACTTGTCACAATTTGTTGTGATCCACACAATCAAAGGCTTTAGCGTAGTCAATGAAGCAGAAGTAGATCTTTTTCTGGAACTCCCTGGCTTTCTCCATGATCCAGCATATGTTGGCAATTTGATCTCTAGTTCCTCTCCCTCTTCGAAATCCTGCCTGTACTTCTGGTAGTTCTCAGTCCACATACTGCTGCAGCCTAGCTTGTAGGATTTTGAGCATCACTTTGCTAGCATGTGAAATGAGTGCAATGGTGCGGTAGTTTGAACATTCTTTGGCATTGCCCTTCTTGGGGATCGGAATGTAAACTGACCTTTTCCAATCCTGTGGCCACTGTTGAGTTTTCCAAATTTGCTGGCATATTGAGTGTAGCACTTTAACTGCATCGTCTTTCAGGATTTTGAATAGCTCAGCTGGAATGCTGTCACCTCCACTAGCTTTGTTGTTGCTCAGACTTCCTAAGGCCCATTTGACTTCACATTCCAGGATGTCTGGCTCAAGCTCAGTGACCACCCCATCGTGGTTATCAGGGACGTTAAGCTCTTTCTTGTATAGTTCTTCTGTGTAATCTTGCCACCTCTTCTTAATCTCTTCTGCCTCTGTTAGGTCCCTGCCATTTTGGTCCTTTATCATGCCCATCTTTGCAGGAAATGTTCCCTTCATATCTCTAAGAGATCTCTGGTCCTCCCTATTCTATAGTTTTCTTCTATTTCTTTGCACTGTTCATTTAGGAAGGCATTCTTATCTCTTCTAGCTGTTCTCTGGAATTCTGCATTCAATTGTTTGTATCTTTCTCTTTCTCCCTTTCCTTTCGCTTCCCTTCTTTCCTCAGCTATTTGTAAAGCTTCCTCAGACAGCCATTTTGCTTTCTTGCATTTCTTTTTCTTTGGGATGGTTTTAGTTGCTGCCTCTGGTTTTTAAATTAAAGATTGCCTAAAATGCAGAGCTAGTTTGGAGTTCCCCCCTTTGGAGAATCTCAAGCAAAGACAGGCAACTTTTACCAAAGGGAGAAGTAGATCTGTACAGCGCTATTGTTGTGTGGCTGGAACTCCTTCCCAACAAAAGCAATCACTCCAGTTGATACTACAAATGACTTTATTCTAAACAGTATTGCAATTACAGTCACGCAGGCTAGAAAGTTGTCCTCTCGTACTAAGTTCAACCCAAACTGGGTTTATGAATCCTTTGTGGCCACCCCTCCAAGGGCGGAGCACTGTGACCCCTCTCTGTGCGTTGCTCGGTCAGTCTCAATTCTAGCTGTCCCAGTCTGTGTGTGTGCCTGCGAGAACAAGCATCCTTGAAAGCCCCTTGCCCCTTATCTCCTTGGTTCTCATATTCCATCTGAGCAATGTGCGAGACTGTTTTCCCATCTACTCCCAAACTGACCTCTTGGCACACCTCTGTTTTGACTTCTCCCTGAACCTCCTTATCTGGCTCATTCTCATTCTCAGCATCTGTGAAATTGGGGAGTAAAGATTGTTCTGCTGACACCAGAAATAGCTCTTCATCAACACTCTGGTTCTCATGGGAAGTTTCCTCCTCTTGTGTGTGCCTAAGGGGCTCTTCTCAGCACATGTGCACAACATCTACTTCCTACCAAATAGGCCTGCCCCACATGCCCCACCATGTGCTTGCTGTTCCTTCCACTTGACAAGGTAAATGCGGGACAGAGTGGATCCTGCTCTGATGCCGCTGCCCAGCTCTTTGGAGCCATGCCTCTCCTATGGCCGGGGAGCAGATCCGTGGGCCTGCTTGATAAATCCAGGTCTCAGGAGCCCCAGTCTGTCCCCCTGGGGATCCCCAACCACTTGTTTTGTGGTTTTCTGTCTTTTGTGCAGCTTTGTCCAATCCTCAGCAGTCAAAATGCCTCTCCTAAGATATGGCGACTGGCAGTATTTTCCAATTCAAAATATGCCATTATTTTGTATGTTCTGGCCCTGACCAAGACTGACATTCTGTCTGTGAAATCTTCTGTGCCCTAGAATGCAGTGCTTGGGGGAAATGATGTTCTGCCCCTGTGATTTATAAAGTTGCCCTGAGTAATTCTGGATGATTGGCCCTAATTCATAGGCTCTGCATGGCTTCTGTTTTCCTTCACAGCAATGAGGGGGATTTTGATTTATTTTTAAACAAACCTTCACTATTTGGTTCCTTACAAGTTGGTTCTCTTAGATCTGAGCAGTATGACTTATATTCTGGATTTAAAGAAACCTTTGGATGGGGCAGTACAGGATGCTGGAAAGGAAGTAACTCAGTGTTAACACTTATCCAGACTTATCCCAGAGTCTGGAAAAGTATTCCCAGAGGAACACTGAGCATAACATTTGTTTTCTTGTTTTTCTTTGATTTTGATCCATTTTTTTGCTCTGTGGATGGAAAGAAGCTGTATTCAGAAGAGAGGTCCACTCACAGAAATATTTTTTCCATGAGTAGAGTTCTCCTGTGAAAGCAAGATCATTTTGCTCATGGGGCAAAAGGTCTGGATCCAAGCCACAGCGTTTGATCCAGCCACACACTTCTTAAAGTTTTGAATAATTTTAAATAATAATTTTAAAATAATAATGTTACTGATCAGCAAAATTGATTTTATGAGCAAGAACTTTTTAAAATGGGCTTGCTTCACCCTTGCCTCACTCTCCTGATCTCTCTTGTTTCCCAACTCTTTCTTTCTTTTCATACCACTTGAAACATATTTCTGTTAAGGGACAAAGACAAGGTGGGCTGGAAGGCAGGCAGCAAGGACCATACAGCAAAGTCCCTTCTTGCTCAGCACAGTGAACAAACCTCTCCTGGACATGGTTACAGAGGCTGAGGCAATCACACCATCTAGTCTTGCTTATTATGATTAAAACCATTGTAAAGCAGGCCCACACACAGGATCAAGCTTTCGAGCAGGGGCAGATTTAGTACAGAGGCTTCTAGCTGCCAACTCCTAAGCAAGGAACAAAAGACTAGAAGGCAAGTTTTCATTGTAGCACTGAAATGGCACCCAGTTGTTTTGGGACAGCAGCTTTTTGTTAGGTACTTGCAATGCATTGTTCTTTTGTGTGATGTAGTCAATTGAATAGGTACAAAAGCTTTTTAGTACTTTCAAATCTATAAACAAATAATCACATGTTCCCCATTTTCTGGTTATAAAGGAAAGCTGTCATTTCCATGTTTGATGTCTACAACCTAGACAATGCTGTTACCGTACACCGCAAAACTATCAAATAATTTTTATTTTGCTTTGTTGTACCTTACTAATTTAAAGACAGGTCTTTGTTGTCAATTTGTGACAAAGGAGACCATTTAAAAATAGGATATGCCTTTAGTCTTGTACATTTATTTCATGGTAAAGCAGAGGAGGATGTACCTTTGAGAAATCCTCTGAGAGACAATTCCCTTTGGTGGTAAGAAATGAATGCACCACCCATGTTCAGTGTCAACAGAAAGAAAGGGGGAAAATTCTCATTGCTAAAATAAACAGTGATAAAGCAATATATCCATCTAAGTGGAGAGTACAGACAAAAACAAACTGTCTTTTTAAGTCTCAAAATCCAATTGGAAGCAGCATTCAATCATATGACCTAAAAATGACCATGTATGGGCCTCTGACAGAAGATCATGCCATGTCCTTGTATAAATGTGTCCATCCTCAGATGGTTTCTTTTATTTGTTTATCAGTAGAACTGAACTTGATGTTCCAGATGAAAAGCAAATGAGGAAGTTCATCTTTTCACAGCTTATAAATCTAGGAATAGGAAAATGAGCAATATTCAGTCTTCAGAGATTCTTTATTTGTACTTTGGTGTTCATCTCACCTTGCTATTGCTCCTGAACATAAATGTCTTTTTTCCTGGATAGGTAAAGAATGTACAGTTTTCCAAACACATGCCCTATATGTTAATTTACCCCACAGGTTAAAGCATGAACATGTGGTTGGACGGACACATATTTTCAGAATTTTGCACTCTTGAACAAGAATGTTAACTTAGAAAATAGCAAACATTTCCTGAGAATTGCACTGCTGCTTCCATTTCAGGTTGAAAACAGGAAAACAGAGTTATTGACCTTCCCTATTTAAGTCAAAGTTATACTTAATTTGCAGTGGGCTGAGGGATCACTATACTCTCAGCTTCTGCAGTGTAAGAAGCAGCTGTAGCTTCTGAACAGGAAACTTGGAAGCGAGCTGCAAACACCTTACTTTGCCATGAGAGCAGAGTGGTGAATGAACTGTGTTGCTGCAAAACATTGCCTGAATAGTGACACGCAGCGAGAGGATGCAGACGTTCTCTGTGAAGTGGATCCCAGCCTCTGTTAAGTGATCACAACTGGGTCCACCCAGTATCCATGCCTGGAACATGCTGTAGGTTGTGCCTGCAAGTGCTAGAGCAAGGTTTGCAATGTGCAGCAATGCCATTGATTCATACATGTCCCTGCCCTTGACTTGCTTTTCGATCTCAGTGTTGTTGACTTCTGGAATCCTTGATGCTGCCTTTTGGACTTTGATTCTGCTTGACAAGTGTACTGTGTGTTCAAAACAACAACAACAACAACAAAAAACCACATTTGTCCAGTAGAGTTGTGCTCAACTCTGGCTTGAATTATTCCATTGTAATCAATTCTGTGTCTTGCATAGCAAGAACTGAAACTAGTTGGACTCTAGTCAACACAGTGACAAAGTCTAATTAACACATGTTGCTCCAGGGTACTTGGTGGGATCTTGATCCACACATCTGCACAGAGCTTTGAATCCGTAAAATATTCAAAAAAAGGGCCTAATTTGTTGTCTTCCCCTTGCCCTTATGACACTTAATGCAAATGTATCTGAATTGTGAAGCTGCTAGTTAACAAAGGGTGACAATCGCATTACCCGGGAATGTTTCCTGTCATGTAATACTATTTGTCCATTCAGATTTAGGGAGGGTCTCTTGATTCCAGTCTGAAATGAAATAAATAATAGGATATGCTGCAAGAATTTCTTCATGGTAGCACTTATTCTGTGGAATAACCAGCCTGAGAAATTTGCCAAGCAACACTCTTGAGTTCCTTTTTCCAAGTTGAGATCTAACATCTTTTCTTGCAAAAAGAATGTTAATCTACTTGAAAATAAAATGCATGAACATTCAAATATATATTTATGAATTTTCAAAAGTACCTTGCAAAGTATGTATCTTTGAGTACATTTGTTTGTTTGTTGCTTGCTTGCTTGCTTGCCTGCCTGTTGGTTAGAATATTCAGGATCTGTGAAAGCTGCGGAATAACAATTTCAATCTGTAGATTAATTCACAAGGTGCGAACCAGGTCAGTGTGTATTGGAATTTGCAAAGATTACATTCCTCAAGCATCCCTAATTGAAAGTAATGGCTGTTGCTCCATGGTGCACTTGGTGTCTCATTGCATTTGCTGGCAGAATGTTTCATGCCATCAAATATTTTTACTGTAGTTTCTAGCACTTTGGGCCAAATGCATCTCACAGATATAACTGGCAGCTGTGTTTTCTTCTACTCTAAAGTAAGTGAATGTGGGTTATGACCCTAGTATTGTGTCTGCTTTGCAATATAAATAATAGGCTTAGAATAATTATGAATTGCAGGCTCAGTAGGGCTGGTCTGAATTGGTATAACAACAAGGGGCAAAGAATTAAAGCTTCCCTGCTCTCCACCTTTTTCCAACAATCTAAGAGACGACTCTGCACATGGACATCACTAGACGGTCAACACAGAAATCAGATTGACTATGTGCTCTGCAGCCAAAGATGGAGAACTCTATATAGTCAGTAAAAACAAGACCAGGAGCTGACTGTGGCTCAGATCATGAGCTTCTGGTTGCAAAATTTAGGCTTAAATTGAAGAAAGTAGGGAAAAGCACCAGGCCACTCAGGTATGACCTAAATAGATAAGAAAACCTTCTTAAATGAACAGTGTAGAGAAATAGAAGAAAACAATGGAATAGGGAAGACTATAGATGCATCAAGAAAATTGGAGATATGAAGGGAACTTTTCATGCAAGATAGGCATGATAAAGGACCAAAATGGCAGGGATCTAACAGAGGAAGAGGAGATTAAGAAGAGATGGCAAGATTACACAGAAGAACTATACAAGAAAGATCTTAATGTCCCTGATAACCACAATGGGGTGGTCACTGACCTCGAGCCAGACATCCGGGAATGTGAAGTCAAATGGGCCTTAGGAAGTCTGAGCAACAACAAAGCTAGTGGAGGTGACAGTATTCCAGCTGAGCTATTCAAAATCTTAAAAGATGATGCAGTAAAAGTGCTACACTCAATATGCCAGCAAATTTGGAAAACTCAACAGTGTCTGCAGGATTGAAAAATGTCAGATTACCTCCAATTCCAGAGAAGGGCAATGCCAAAGAATGTTCAAACTACTGCACCATTGCACTCATTTCACATGCTAGCAAAGTGATGCTCAAAATCCTACGAGCTAGGCTCTAGCGGTATGTGGACCAAGAACTACCAGAAGTACAGGCAAGATTTTGAGGAACTAGAGATCAAATTGCCAACATACACTGGATCATGGAGAAAGCTAGGGAGTTCCAGAAAAACATCTACTTCTGCTTCATTGACTATGCTAAAGCCTTTGATTGTGTGCATCACAACAAATTGTGACAAGTTCTTAAAGAGATGGGAGTACCAGACCATCTTATTTGTCTCTTGAGAAACCTATATGCAGGTCAAGAAGCAACAGTGAGATCTGGACACAGAACCACTGATTGGTTCAAAATTGAGAAAGGAGTTTGGCAAGGCTGTATACTGTCGCCCTGCCTATTTAACTTATATGCAGAGCACATCATGAGAAAGGCAGGGCTAGATGAATCACCAGTTGGAATTAAGATTGCCAGGAGAAATATCAGCAACCTCAGATATGCAGATGATACCACTCTCATGGCAGAAAGTGAAGAGGAACTAAAGAGCCTCTTGATGCGGGTGAAGGAGGAAAGTGCAAAAGTTGGCTCGAAACTCCATATCAAGAAAACTAAGATCATGGCATCTGGTCCTCTCACTTCCTGTCAAATAGATGGGGAAGAAATGGAAGTCGTGACAGATTTTATTTTCCTGGGCTCCAATATCACTGCAGATGGTGACTGCAGTCAAGAAATTAAAAGATGCTTGCTCCTGGGGAGGAAAACTATGGCAGATCTAGACAGCATCCTAAAAAGCAGAGACATCACCATGCTGACAAAAGTGGTTATAGTCAAGGCTATGGTTTTTCCAGTTGCAATGTGTGGCTGTGAAAGTTGGACCAAAGGAAGGCTGAGTGCTGAAGAACTGAGGCCTTTGAACTGTGGTGCTGGAAAAGACTCGTGCAAGTCCCTTGGACTGCAATGAGATCAAAACAGTCAGTCTTAGAGGAGCTCAACCCTGGCTGCTCTTTAGAAGGCCAGATTCTGAAGATGAAACTCAAATACTTCGGCCACCTAATGAGAAGGAGGGACTCACTGGAGAAAAGCCTAATGCTGGAAACTATTGATGGCAAAAGAAGGGGATAGCAGAGGAGAAGTGACTAGATGGAGTCACTGAAGCAGTTGGTGTGAGCTGAGGTGGACTCCGGGGGATGGTGGAGGACAGGAAGGCCTGGAGGAATTTTGTCCATGAGGTTGCAATGGATTGGTCATGACTTTGTGACTAACAACTACAACAACCCTCCACCCTAAGGTTCTCAACTAAATGACATCTTCTGTGCTTCCCTTATAGTTTAAAAGGGTGGGTTGGCTGCTGTGGTCCAGGTTGGGGAATGCCAAAGCCTGCTCTTCATCAGGGGTAAGGGTGCTAGGGGTCCAGGGAAGCAGAAGGCAGATATAATCAACCCCTTGAGTGTTATGAAGAAAGAACCAGAGAGGTTATGGGATTGCAGAGATGTACTGTGCAGTCCCCAAGCGGCCTGGGTGGAAGACTAGGAGCCAAAGTGCTTGAAATTCATCACAATCAGTGACCTAGGCCCAGAAGACAAGTTGAGATCAGCTAAGTCTAAATCCCATAAACATTTATCTAGGAGCAAGTCCTAATGAACTCAACTGGTCTTATGAATATGTGTTCAGTTTTCTGTACTGTGTGTGCCTTTCTGATTAATCAGTCTACATGTGCACCAGCCTAGATCCTGTTTTAGATTTCCGCAGTTCTCTGTAACAATAGGAATTTCGTGGCATAAGTTGTGTAGGGGGTGCATGTCGCAGATTGTTCTTCTGTTTTCACAGCACGAGCATGTTTTGGAGTATCCTGTGAGAAGAGGGTTTTCCCCTAGACCCTTCATGATACATCACCATGTGTATCTGTGTTCTATAGGAGACATATCGTGTCCTGAGAAATTTCTGCACCCAGTTCAGATCAATTTCTAGTCATTGTTTCCATTCAGAACATCATTTTGAACCAATGGGTACATTTTTTTTTTCATTCTGAGCATTTTAAAAAAGAGGTTTATCTGTCCTCGCTCTGCACTCAGCTGTGTGGTTCTTTTCTTTCTTTTATAATCCATCTTAATTAATCATGCCTCTGATAGGGAAACAGGTGCTCTACTTATTATTAGCTTATGCAGAACTGTGGCTCAGTATGTAAGATTCTTTTCACACAGTCTTGATTTACTGCAGAATTTTAAAATAACTATTATGCAACATAGTGGGCACAAGTTATTTCAAGATAATATTTCCTAGCTATCATGATGCAGCAGTAGATTCAGTAAGTCTCTAGCATTGGTATGTTGGTAGACATTTATATCCTTCTATATGGCAGTTGATCCAATCCCTGATGGAATCTGTAAGCTGTCCCTGTGTCTGGAAAGACATCTGTGAACAGAGTTAGCTGACCATCCTAAAGTCCAGCTGTATGGATGCGATAACGGAATTGTGTGTCTTCATTTACAGAGGTTTTAAACAACTTGATATGAAACTCTCAGAACAGCTTACAAGAAAATTAAGTTAAATATAATTTAGCTAACATGACCTTAAATAATTATGAAATACTGGAGGAGATACCTTTATTCCTACCTGCATTTGCAGTAGGAGATATGGCAGGAAGTGGAATAGTCATTTTATGGCTTTTATATTGAGCCTTTTGCTTTTCTGTTTTCTTTAATTGCATGGCATTTAAATATTCTCTTGAATTATGTATTTTAAGTCTTTCATGCCATTTTACTCTTAGCTGTTTTAATCTTCTCCGAAAACAGCTAGTAGATTTCTTTTTTTGAAATGAATGCTTAATAAATGCCTGACACTGCACCCTCCCCTGCAACCAGAAGTTGGTCCTGGGAGATCCGAACATTCATGCTGAGGCCACTTGGCTTAGGGCCTATCAGGATGACTTCAGTACCACAACAGTCATGGGCTGTCACAATGTATCATTGTCCCAAGACATGCATAAGGCCATGCTTTGGATTGTGTTTTCTCTACTGGACAGGAAGGCATAAGTTGGAAGGTGGAGAATATTACATTTTCTCCTTGTCACGGTCTCTAAAATGACTTGCAGAAAAGAAAGATTTTTAGACACGTGTTGAAATGGTAACAGTGTAGGTGGTGGGTGAACCTCTTTGTGAACAGCTAAGTGCAGTTTTGTAAATTAGAAGGCCCTCTATCTTGGAACAACCCACTTAACTTCCCTCCTTCATCAAGCTTGGGAGAAGACCTCCACAGCTTGTCCAGGTGTCTGAGGAGGTACATACAATTGGGTTATCTCAGGGATCCTCAAACTTTTAAACAGGGGGCCAGTTCACTGTCCCCCAGACTGTTGTGGGGGCAGACTATAGTTTAGAAAAATATGAATAAATTCCTATGTATACTGCACATATCTTATTTGTAGTGCAAAAACCAGGAAAATACAATATTTAAAATTAAGAACAATTTTAATCAACATAAACTTATTACTATTTCAATGGACAGTATGGGCCTGCTTTTGGCTAATGAGATAGTCAATGTCTGGTTCCATATTTGTCACTGCTAGTTGTAACAAGAGATGCAAGTGTGCATCAGTTAGTCTGGCTCTGGTTGGAGATTTCAGATGTTTCATTCAGGAAAAAGTCTGTTCACAAAGCCTGAGAAATGTTGTTCATGGGGTCATGATGGGTCGGACATGACTTCATGACTAACATAACATAACATAAAGTTATTTTCTATCACCCTTATGTACGACTTGCTAAGACCTTGAATAAGAGAATAATCCACATTTGTAACCTTTTTTCTTTTTTCCTTTCTTTCATTCTCATTCAAATTAATCATTTGGAAAGAAACTACATCCTCTTCAAAGCAACCACAACTCTTCCTCCTAAGATTTTATAAAGTGGAAGGAAATGCACTTATTTGCCTTAATTTTATGGCGTCCCCTTTAGAATAAAATGGGCCCATAAACTAAGTCAAAGTGGTGAACATTACAAGATCAATATGGAAGCCATTAAAATCTATCTGTCTCTGAAAATAGCAGAAAGTGATGGGAGAGACACATATGTGCAGTTTCTCCCAAATAAGATCAATTTTGCTACAGTTATAATATATGTGCATGCATTTTTTCACAATGAATAAAAAATGAATCTAGTTCATTTCTCTTCTTTTTTAATCAATGCTTTTAGTAGCAAAAGGATACTCTTTATTACTCACATGTGGTAATAAAGGGGTGGTCCTTTGTTGGAACTGATGGTAGCAGCAGAGGTGCTTCAGCAATTGTTTCTAATAGGTGCCATTTGATTTTCCTTGCATGCCCCATGCATTGTATCCTTCCTGGGTATTTGGGTGAAAATGGTCCCCTGCACAGGAAGCTGTTCTTTTCTCTCTTGGCAAATTTGCTCCTCAGAATGCCCTGGAATATTCTGGGCCATTCATGGTGGCAGGGGGATGGCAGTTGCCAAAATCACCTAAGAGATATGAATGGTTACAGCTGTAACTAAATGTTTGTGAGGAGCCAAGCAATCTCCAAGCCTTTATAGGTGCTTGTTCCTTGTATGTGACTTGAAATCTGTTGTACTACAAGAAGCTGCACATGGTTCTAACTTGCTGCATTGCTGGCGGCTAAGAACACCAGTGAGAAGGCTGGCAGCTCCCTTCTCCCAAATACTTATCCAAGTGTCACATAGACTAGCATACCTGCCAGAATTCCTGATTTGAAAACTCTGATTTCAGTGAGTATTTCAGTGCTATCCTTACAAGATGCTTTGTACTTGGGTATCTTTTTAACAAAATAATTAAGAAAATACTGGTGGATTGCCAGAGATTCTAAGAGTTTGCATCTGTTGCTTTGCACACAAGGTTTGGATTCTGAATCTTTGAGTGATTCCATTTTCAAATAGAATGATTTGGAACAACTAAGAAGAAACTAAATTATTTACTACCATAGTTTTTCAGAATCTCTAGAGGTCCTGGAAGCCCTGTGGAAATAAGCTTCTGGATGTAAGTGATCTTCTATTCAAATAATGCAGCTCACTAGAATGCTCCATTTTTATTTCCATGGCTAACAGTCAGAGCTAATATATTTCACAAAACATTTGAAGTTACTGCAACTGGCCATTTCCTGCAGAAGCATAAACAACACAGTGCAGCTTCTCTTTAGGCATGGCAGGCTGACCTATATATTGAATAGGTCAAATTTCTAGGCAATCAAATCCTGTAACCTTCTGGGGCATCTCCTCAGCCTCTTCTTGTCATGTTTGCTCCTTGTTTTGTTCCTGCTCCTTTTACTATAAAGGCATGGAAGTCTTGGCTTATTGCCTCCTTGTACTATTTCTCTGGCTATCTTTAGGCATGCATAGACAACATTGTGCATCATTTTGAATTCTTCTTCTCACCCTGGTGTGCAAAGCAATTTGCAGAGTACAAGAGGCCTAAAGGGCTTACAGTCTAAAATTCACTGCAGAAGAGTAAACAGAAGAGGTAGAAAGGAATGTCAGATTTGGACAGGGAAGAATGTGTGATCATTATTCTAGCTACATATACTTAGACTTAGTTCAAGTAGGGCATGGGATAGGGATGAATAAGTTTATTTCCAGTCGTGTCAGTTCTGCAGGTAATTAAGTCACAGCTGCATAGTCTCTACATGTTTGTTTCAGTGAATGGACAAAATTTGGATTTTGGTCCATCACCCTACCACTGGCAGCCTGCTCCAGAGAAGTGGTGTTTCTTTTCCATTTGCGAATTTCCTTTCAGTTTGCAAATCATCAACACTTGCCTAGTTCACAATCACAATCATGAAGAGGAACACACTTTTCAGAAAAAGCTCACATTCCCAAACAGGGTGTTAGGTTTGAAATGAGCATGTTTCAAACGATTTGCATTTTCACATTAAGTCAATGGGAGGAAAGTGCAGGCTTCTGAAAAGCATTCATGAAATGGGCACTTTGATTGAAATGTTCACTTTCCCAGTTCAGAGAAAAAGAAAAACAGGTGCAAGTTAAAATGGAACTGAAATAAACTGAGCTTCATGGTGGAGTTTGGAGGTGCTCATTGAGCTTAAGTATCCCTTGTTCTCCTACCCCTCAGAATGGGTTATATGTTTTGCTCTCAGCAACTCCAAATTCCCAGCATTTGGAGGTAATGTGAACATTGGACACCATGCACATGTCACATTAAAACAGTGTAGTTTTTACCTTTCCACTGAGTATTATACTGGTAAGGTGGGCTGTAGCTCACAAAAACACAGGCCAGAACAGATCTGTTACTGTTTAATGTGCCATGTCATAGAACAACATAATGTATCTGGAAAATTGTACATATTGCACAAAAAGCTACACTAGATTAAATCACAACCTTCTGTCTTCTGAGGTGAGGGATGGCATGGTAGCCCAGCATTCCATGTCCTGGAGCCAGCTCTCCTGGCAGTCGCATCAGCAGGGGCTGCCTGGATCAGCACTGGCGCTTACTGCATTGATTCCAGCTCTGCTCTCCACAGCAGTGGGTCTGTCAGAAGGGTCAAGAGGAATGGCCATGGGGACTGCCATGGCTTTCTCCTTGCAGTAACAGCTCTGCCTTCACCATCTAAGGTGGTTGCTTCGCTCTACCTTATAGTGGGGCTGACCTGATAAGGATAAAGGGGTAAAACTCTACCTATGGCGTTCACCACTGCCAGCACTGTATTAACATTTAACAGAGGACATACTCCAGGTTGTGTGGTTAACATAGCTGCTCATGCAAGAGTTGCCTCATAACTTGGACTATTGCTGAGGTATGAATCAATGATTCTAACACTCACCTGCAGAAGAAGCAGTTATCTGCCTCATTCCATCCCTGCCGGCAATTAGGGCCTTCCTCCTTCAGTCACTAGCCCAAAACTTTTTGTGTGTATGTGTGGTCCTTGTTGCTTTCCTGAACTCCCACAGCTGAGCTCCCACAGACCTGAGTAGCAGCTGGGCTGAGTCCCTCTTCCATTGTTCTGGGGCTTCACCAGTGAGTACACTTATAATGCCTATTCTCCTGCACAGCCCTGGCGTAGTTACCAGATTGTCTGAACTATCTTTACCCTGACATCCAATGAGGTGTAGTGGATAATGTGTTGCACTGGGACTCACAAAATTGGAGTTCTAGTCACCTTCTAGCCTTGCATCTCACTGAATAATTGGCCCAGTCACAGTTTGTGATCTAAACTACCTCTGGTTTGTTATGAGGACAAAATATAGAGCAGGAGGACCAGAGAAGCCACCTTGAATTCCTAGCAAGATAGAAGAAGCCAGCACATCTATCAAACAACAAGAAGAATATGGTAACTGTCCCCATGGGCACTAAGCACCAACTTTCTTAAGTAACTAAAGCAGGGTTTGTGAAAAAGATCCAATTTCATGAACAAGCTGCTTCAAAGGACATTTCTGCATGAAGTGCATAACGTTCTACTTTACTGAGTCCTTGCTTCTGTTTTCCTTCCAGTAAGAAGAGGGTGCCCTTAACATGGGCTTTTTTCCCAGAGTTCATCTTTCCTTGTCTGTTGGATATCCCATTATCCAGCTGCAAGATGGTGCTGTACTATGGTAGAATTGTGACCACAAAGACGACTGTCATTCTGGTTTTTTCCTCATTTGAAAATTAATACCACATTTTCCCCAGTTAAAATAAGGGTTGTGAAAAAGTCTGGAAAACACAGGAGGATGACAACATCATGAAAAGGTCCAGCAAACTTCCATTAGTGAGAGATCACAAATGCACAATAAATGCCTTGTGTTGGGAATAACAAAGTCTTTAGTTAATCTATACACTGCTTCATGCACTGCACTGTAACCCAAAGGGAATGTGGGTAGACACTAAAAGAGTCTGGAAGAGTACTGGTGATACATGGGGTATGGGCTTACATTACTTTTTCTGAAGACTACCCTTATGCCTACACCATCTCTTTGGAAGGTCTGGAAACAATTCTGTCCCCCACCTTAGAATGAAGGGTCTGAATTGAACGATGAGTCCAAAGATGAAGTGCTTTAGTGTTGAAGTCCATCTGGATTGATTAGTTAAGCCCAAAAAAGAAAGATGGAAGGACAGCACATTGGCTATTTTGAAATGTTGAAAAACTATGTGAGACAAGACTGGAGATGAGAATAAACTGTAATTAGACTCCATGGTGCAGGACAAAAAACATTCTTGACTAGTTTGAGCAAGCTTTCCCAACAAACTTTAAGACATATGGTAATTCTACAGATAGCTTTGGCACTTTGCTGTGGCAAGCCTTCTTCTCTTCATCCAAATAAATACAAATCCATTCCAAAATATTTCTTATGCTAACAGTGGGCTTTAAATCACAGCTAACATGAGAAAATGTATGTAAGTGTTCAGTGTTTCTGAAAATGCTCACCTTTGGATGTAGCCTAAAGCAGAAAAGGAAGAAGAGGAGGGGAAACACAATGGTACTTGTTGTCATAGTCTCCTGAATACTTGAATGATGGTTAATAATCAAGTTTGTTTCACTTTTATTTGGAAAATAAGCTAAACAGTACCCACAGTTGTTTATTAAACCTTTGTGATCTATGTCACAATTACCAAATTGCTTGAACAAACCTAGAGGTATATTATCTTTCAAAAAGCTGGCATTATAGCCACAACAGAGAATGAACATCAAAAGTGATTTCATGGCTTAAAGTTCATCCAAAGTACTATTAGCTTTAAGTCCAATTTAGAACTGTCAAGGGGAATATTTACAATAGTAATTTCAGATCATTATCTTAGCATTCCAATGCAAATAGCCACAATTTAATTCATTACCACTCACATTACATCTTTATTTTCCACCAACTGGTAGCTGACATTTTGCAAGCTACAAGGAAGAAATGCTAATTAGACCAATGTGCACCCTTACCCTTTCCTAACATTGTGTTAGTGTTTCAGTGCAATTACAAAAATATTCCTAGACTTGTGATCATTTCCATTTGTCTTTCTTTACTTCCACCTCTGACCTTGCCCAAAACAGGCGATCAGGAGATGTATCCAAATGAGGCAATGAACATGCACCCCAATACTTCCAAGTTATCATTCTGCCCTTGTGATAGGTGTCTAAGGTTGCTCTAGCTGGAGGAGCAAAATGACCCCCTTTTCCATCAGCCCACCTACCCACTCTAATTTAGAAAATCTAAAGTGATCTCTGGAGTGGAATAGGATACACATTAATATGCAAATGAACTGCCTGGAAAGTTCAGATTTGCATTTAGACTGGACAAAGGAGGGAGGAAATGGCTTTCCCACGCTGTTCCCTCACCCCACAATGTTACAAATTGCTAATCCCAGAAATGGAGCCAGGAGGGACTCTCTCATTACTGTTCATTCATTCATTCTCGGATGGCTTTGATTCCTTTCAATATGCCAAGTGCTATATTGTAAACATATTTAGAATACAGTAGGAACCCAGTTATCTTGCCAAGAAAGGAATAATGACCGGCAGAAAAGAGAGCAGGTAAAAAATTATTTAAGGGGTTTCTGCACCAACCTTCGTAATCGATTCTGATGCCATGTACAACACACTATGAAAAATGAAAAAATAATCCCCTTTTTTTCTTGATAGTGAGAAGTGTGGAAAGCAATGTGTGAGTAACTGTGTGTATCAGAAGAAATGTTTTTTCCTCCTGAATAGTCATTGAGAGAGCTATTCTTTGCAGCTGTGGATTTTGAAGCATGCTAATTTCCAAGCATTTTTCTCTTCTGAAACAAAGATTAAAGAGAAATAATCTTGTTGACAGAAAGATCTGTTGAAGAATGGAGAGCATTTAGTGGCACTGAACCCCACCCCCATCTAAAAACAAGGGCATTTTTGTCTGCTTTAGTGGAGCCAGAGGCAAATGTAGAGCATGTGCAGCAGGTGGCAACCCTCTGCTCAGAGCAGGGCAGCAGGGGCTGCTCTCTGGGAACTTTAACCCAGTGAAAGTTAAAGTCAGAACAGTCCTTCCTTACTGATTCACAAGTCATGGAAACCTACAAAGCTTTATTACATCGTTGCTCCATCAAGCTCAGTATTTTCTGCATTTACTGCTGGCAACCAATTTCCAGGCTTTCATGCAGGAATTCTACTCACCATAGATGGTGATGCCAGGGACTGAACATCTAACTTTTATGTGTGAGCTGGTCCTCTGTGACAGAGCCATGACCCATCCCATCAAGTTGGAGTTTTGCAGAACTGGGAACCAGTGCAATGCAGAAAAAATGTTGTGGGATAATCATTATATCCCATTGTATCCCATGCACTGTTTTTCTTGCAGTATAGCATCATTTTATGTGTGTGTGTAACATAGGAATATATACACACATAGAGCGCTATTCCCTCACCTCCCCAGTGAGAAATAACTCTAAACATCTAGGAGAAGATAAATGGTAACTCAGTTCCTCCTTCCACCGAACTAAGAGGTTGTTACAATACAATATTAACTTTGGCTGTATGGATGAGTTCCTATCCATACTGTCTTCTAATTTCCAAGATGACAAAATCATCCAAGCTAGATCAGAAAGCAAAGGCACTGCAGCAATAACCGGTTGTTTCTCATACTTTTTGTCTTACAGCAATTGTCACTTGCCCACCAAACACTGAAGAGCTGATTGCAATCAAAGACTAAATTATGGGGAAATGAATTTTATGATTGATGAATAAATACAATGAGGTCAAGACAGTGTAATTCTAGGAATTTACAGAAAATATACAAAACAAAAATTTAAAAATATGATTATGAAGTGGATATGGGGTGGGTAGAAGAAACTTAACCAATTCAGGGCATTCTTTCACTTCACTTCCGTTGAATCAGTAAGCCCTGGATGAATCCAGGGTATCTCTAAAAACATGGAAGGGATAGGGTGCCATTTTGCTTTTGAGCATCTGCATGCAGAGCACACCCATCAGTCAGCAAGAAGCTTGGCTAGAAGAGAAACTCAGTCCCTGGGACAATCCAGCAGCTTTCAGGACTATGCATGTGTAGCCCTGTTCGGTGCCAGGCGGACAGTGTCAGGGGAAGGTGACTGTCCACAGCATATCCAAATGGCACCCCAGTCTTTCCCCCTGCCCCCTTAGCAGCAGCTGGAAATGGCCTTGATGAACTGCAGGGTCTGAGGGGCAGGGCAGCACCTGCCACTGCTCCTTGAACCCTGCATTGGATGCCCAGAAAACTCCATGCCAGAGGGTTGCCTGCTCTGAGCATGAAGGACCCTTGATCACACCCAGCGGCCCGACATGTTTTGAGTGACTCTGCCAGGGAACAGCCTCTCATGTCCCTGCTGTCCCTTGAAGGGACACTGTTTTTCAGTCCTGAACAAGATGCTTCTGAGTTTTCACTTTAAAAACTTAATGGGTGTTACTGTAGCTTTTAAGTTTTGAACTGAAGGTTTGTTTAGAGGTCAAACATCTTATTGTATGAACTAAGGATAAGCTAGAGTTCACTCATTACAGCATTTTTATTGACAAATCATTTTCATCTTGTTTGTCTTTTGATATTTGTGTTGTGTGTGTGGAGAGAGAGAGAGAGAGAGAGAGAGAGCGCACAAGCAAGCACAGATTTGGGCTTACCTTTAGAGGAAAAAACATGAACATATAAATAAAAGATAACAATGAGACCTTATTAATGTGGAAGAACTGAAACTAGTCTTTCTCTTAACACTGCCTAAACCCTTTTTGTTAACACTTAACTCCTCTATATATAGAGCCACTGGAGAGCCAGTGTGGTGTAGTTGTTAAGAGCATGGGACTGGAACTTAGAGGATCTGGGTTCTAGTCCCTGTTCAGCCATGGAGCCAAGTGGGTGACTTTGGGCCAATCACAGACTCTCAGCCCAACCTACCTCACAGGGTTGTTGTTGTGGGGATAAGATGGAGGAGGAGAGATGATGTAATCTGCCTTGAGCCCTTTGTAGGAAAAAGGCAGGATATAAATCTCAATATAAATAAATAAATAAATAAATAAATAAATAAATAAATAAATTGAGCAGCCTCATCAGGTGTAGAGGAAATTCTAGTTTACTCCTGATCTCTGGCTAGAGATAACAAATGGATTTCCCTTAGTGCCTCAGGGCTTGGGGTGCGGGAGGAGTTTGGGCAGGACAAAGAAAGGTGTTCTCAGAGGGTACCTGGCCTTCCTCAGGCCTGACGGGCCACAGAGAGAGCCAGGTGGGCCTTTCCCAGTAGCAGCCATGTCAGTCCTGAATAGCACAAAAGAGGGTAACCGTATTCCATATCTCTATGCATCTCTTTCACAGAATGAATGGATACCAGATCAGTTGTGTCACATGCAGTTCAATTTTACCTTCTGCACATCCTGAGGGTGTATGTGGTGGGGGGAGGGCTGTAAATGAGAATGAGACACACACTCTCCTGTGTGTTTTATACTGTTTAGGAAGTCTCTGTTGCCACATCATTGGAAGGTAGGCCCATGTCTCCTCAGGCTGGTGCTGGCTCCCCAGATTCTCAGCTAGTGGGCAATGGAAAGGGCTTCCACCGCAGCGGAAGTTCGTTAAAGAAAGAACTTCAATGAGCAGTGAGCCCCTGGGAAAGCTCTTCAAAAGTCTGGCATATCCTGAAAACTCAACTAAAATATCCTTTCTTCAAGCACACACACACATACTTCATCTAAGGGCTGCTGTGCAGAGTTCTTCTGTGACCATTTGTTCTTCTGGTGATCACTGGGAAAAATCTTCCCCATCTTTGTCTAATGAACCAACTGGATTTTGTTCCTCCAGATTTGCTGGTTCCCAAAAGCAGCCCTCAAAAAGTTTAGTCCCTGAAAACAAGTTCATTTCCTTCCCTGAATTCAAAGCCAGAGCATTTTTTTAATCAAGCAGCATGAATGGAATATTTAATGAAAGAGCTTAACCTTAGATCAATGCAGCAGATGACCTACTCTGTTTATTGTGCTCAGAAGAACGGGAACCTGAATCAAATTTGATAATGAAAATGAACAATAGAACAAGGCCAAGCCATCAGCCTGCATAAATTGTGGCAGCCCATTGAATTAATTGAAGTTCCATTGATTTAGCAGCCAAAGGTCCAGGCCTTTTACTCTGTAATTTCAGATTCCAAATATTGACAAAATGAGGAGTGAGGAAGGAGGAGGGCATGTGCCACAGCCAAATATTGACCCAAAGACATTCACTAATTCTAACTGTTTTATTGGTGCCATAGAGTTGTCTCACTACATCAGCTTCAACCTGCAAAAACAAGATTGTTTCCCACAGGGGTTTCCTTTAATGAATATTGCAGTAATTAGATTCATCTGTTCACTTAATATATAAAAAAGGGAACCAGGATGAGAAAAAAATATAATGGCAGGGATGCTTGTAGATCAATAAATATTACATCAACTTTTCACAGCAAAGTCCTACCAAAGGGCATGGGATTAACACAAGTAATCAAAAGGTTGACTGAGTGGTGGAAGAGAAAAAAGCTACAAGAACATGCTTATCTGACCTGTAATGCAGGCATTGATTTTAAACTGTGAATCCTTTTTCATGGTATGCTAGTGGATTCTAAGCTTGCTTGTTTCTCCCTCCCTCTCTCTCTCTCTCTCTCTCTCTCTCTCTCTCTCTCTCTCTCTCTCTCTCTCTCTCTCTCTCTCAATATCTATTCAAGAAGATCAAAGAAAAAAGAAAAGAGAGCAAAATGGTATAGTGTGCTAACTTAGCATATATAAAACCTGTGAGGTTTGGAGACATTTGAATGCCGATTTCCCAAAGGTCTTGAGCAAGTGTGCTCTCCATAAAATCCTTCAATAAGGGCTATTTTTGTGTTGCTGTGGCATGCAAAGGGGCCTAATAGTGCAATAAAATGTAATGATGTAATGAGTCCTGCTAATGAGGTCCCTGGCCATCCAGCCCAAATTGCATGCCTGGAAGCTGGGCCACTGCAACAGCAGCCCCTGAAACCAGCACCACCATCACAAAAGCATTCGCCTGCTGAACTTGCTTTCCCTCTGAATGGAGCATGCCTGTCTTTCAAAATACCTTTGTTTGGGAAATAGCATTTGCAAGACTGCACCATTAATGAGGACCACCCTCATTTGTCTTCCCTTCCTTTCTTTAGCTCTGTGTGAATGTAAAGATAAATCAGCCGCCCCCTTCAGCTTTATAAAAAGCTTTACATTTCAACAGCCGTTGGCTAGACATTGGCTGTATTCTACCTTGTATTCCTTTGGCTTCCATATTGCAGTTTCCTTTGTCTATTTTTTCCTCTCAGTGGCAACAACCAAAAGTTTTAATTAGGAAAAGAACTCAGGAAGAAAGAAGATACATTGAATCCACGTTGGAAAAGGAAAACAATGGACATTTTGTGTGAAACTGACTAGAGATATTTTCTGTTACTTTGAAACCACACTGGTTCCTAGTCTGTTTCGAGTGTCAACTCAAGTTATAGTGTGTGCCATTTAAAGCCTTCAAGCTTGGGGCATGCATAAATTAAGGACCCCCCCACACACACACACACACCAGAACTGGCATCAGCCATCTTCAGAAGGTGGGCATTAATGGGGTCAGGGTATTTTCATGGGCGGCCCATCTACAACATAATCTATGGGAAAACTGACTTGCGGTTGCATCTGATGCACTTTTGGTGCCACGTGAAAGCCTTTTAAATTTCATAGGCATTTTAGATCAACTGGGCGGCTGTTTGTATATCTGTTTGTGCTAAATATAAGGCTATTTTGCTGTGTGTGCACATGTGTGTATCATTACTGGTTCAATTATTGTGATTTAGGTCTTGTTTCTAAACTCATTCTGAGAGTATCCTGGGAACTCAAGAGCAGGATATAAAACACTGGATTGTGTTTAGCCTTATGCTATAATCTTATACACACTAACAGGGCAGTAAGCCACATGGAACTTAGTGGTGATTACATCAAAGTACAGATGCACATCATGATTAGCATACACCTATTGAAATCAGTGAGATTGGAGTTAGTCAATGCATTGATTTAAATAAGCCTACTCTAATCACGATTAAATATGCATCCAACATATACTAAATAAATGAATATATATTTGCATTAAATTCGTTTTCATTTTTATGATGCTATTAGCATGCTTGGAATGTTTACTGATTTGGAGCACTTTTAAATAAAGCAAAACAGTAGACAGATCTTTGGATTCTATTGGTTCAAGCTTATACATTGTCATTTCTTAAATCTAATGGACTCCCCTCCCCTCCCAATTTTCTTCTCAGATCTTCTGTGGCATTGTTGTATCCCAGTTGGCAGACTACACTCATCTCCAAGGAAAGGAAGCAGTGGGAAGGAGTTGAGGTGCATGTACACCAATGCTAGGAGCATGGGTAATAAGCAGGAAGAGCTTGAAGATCTTCTGGGAATAGGAGGGTATGACCTGGTGGGAATCACAGAAACTTGGTGGGATGAAAGGCAAGTCTGGAATGTGAACATAGAAGGATATCACCTTTTTAGAAAGGACAGGAAGGGAAAGAGAGGTGGGGGCATGGCTTTATACGTCAGGGAAGGGACAGGATGCTGTGAGATAGAATGCAGCACAGATGGGGATTTGGTAGAGGCAGTCTGGGTGAAACTTAGGGGTTATGACAGGGAAAGAGACCTGACAGTGGGGGTATGTTATTGCCCTCCAGGTCAAATTGAGACCCTGGATGATGTCCTGACAGGTCAGATCCTAAGGATATCTCTGGGGAGAGACACAGTAATTATGGGAGATTTCAATCTCCGGGATATTACTTGGGAGACTCACTCGACGGTGACAGTCAGGTCATGTTGCTTCCTAGAAGCTATAGAGGGAGGGTTTTCACACAGAGGGTCCGAGAGGCGACAAGGTGGGGAAACATCCTTGACTTGGTCTTGACCAATAGGGAGGAACTGATAGATGAAGTACAGATTAGGGGAGCTCTGGATGCGAGTGATCACTCCATCCTTTGCTTTGAGATCAGGGGACTAGGGACGTGCAGCAGGGCGAGCACTAGAAGCTGGGACTTCAAGAGGACCAACTGAAGGCCAGACTGGGGAAAGTCTCCTAGGATAAGTTACTGGAAGGTAGGCAAGTTGAGGAGGGGTGGATGGCACTCAAAAGGGAGGTTTTGGAGGCGCAAGCTTTGACGATAGCTCTAGTCAGTAAGGTGGCGAGGTGCAGGAGAGTGCTGGCATGGATGCGAAAGGAGGTGGTTAGAGGGATTAGACAAAAGAGAAACCTCGGTAGGAAATGGGTACTGGGGGAAATAGACAAAAGGGTATACCGGGAGGAGGAGGCCCGTTGCAGAAGGATTCTTCACAAGGCTAAGGCTGATTACGAGCTGAGACTTGCCAAGAATATCAAAAGCAACAAAAAGGGCTTCTTTCAGCATGTAAACAGGAAGAGGAAGAGGAGACAAGTGGTGGGACCACTAAATAAGGAAGAAGGAGATCCAGTGACTGATATGAGGGAACAGGCACAGATGCTAAATGATTCTTTTGCCTGCGTGTTCTCCCCAAGGCAGGATGGGGGATATTTGCATAGGAGATTAGATGAGGCTGGGACTTAGGGGCACAGATCAGAGTCACCCCCCTTGAAGTCGAGGGGCTCCTCAGGGCATTGGACATTACAAAGGTGCCAGGCCCTGACGGGTTACACCCAAGAGTACTTAGAGAGTTGGCAGGGGTTCTCTCATGCCTGCTGGCCTCCATTTTTGAGACCTCGTGGAGAACGGGTGAAGTTCCAGAGGACTGGAGGGTTGCATCAGTGGTCCCAATTTTCAAAAAGGGTAGTAGGAAGGACATGGGGAATTATAGACCGGTTAGCCTTACGTCCATTGTAGGAAAAACAATAGAAAGGCTCATAATAGCATGAGATCTAGTAACCCTAGATAGGGAAGGGAGGCTGGCGGCCACACAACATGGCTTCCACAAAAACAGGTCCTGCCAGACAAACCTTGTGGAATTCCATGGCAAGGTTTCAAGATGGCTAGATGGAGGGGATGCAGTGGATGTGGTATACCTGGATTTCAGCAAGGTCTTTGACAAAGTGCCCCATGATATCCTGGTGGAGAGACTGAGGAGTTTTGGGATACACCAAAGCACTGTCTGGTGGATTAGGGCATGGTTGACAGACCAAAAGCAGAAGGTAACCATTAGTGGGGAATCATCGGGATGGTAGCCAGTGACAAGCGGGGTCCCCCAGGGCTCTGTCCTGGGGCCGATCCTGTTTAATCTTTTCATTAACAACATGGAAGAAGGGGTGAACAGTCTGCTGATCAAATTCACAGACGACACTAAAACTGGAGCAGTGGCCACAACTGAGGAGCAGGTACTCCAGATCCAAAAGGATCTGGACAGACTATGGAAGTGGGCAGGAGACAACAGGATGGCATTCAATGTGGATAAGTGCAAGGTCTTGCACTTGGGGCATAGGAATAGCTGTCATAAGTACAGGTTAGGTGACATGTGGCTGGAGAGCAGCACTTGTGAAAGGGACCTTGGGTACTGGTTGACTGCAGGCTAAACATGAGTCAGCAGTGTGATGCGGTGGTCAAGACGGCGAACGCCACCCTTGGTTGCATAGCCAGAAGTGTGGCTTCTAGATCAAGAGGGGTATTACTACCACTCTACACGACTCTGGTGCGCCCGCAACCGGAGTCTTGTGTTCAGTTTTGGGCCCCTCATTACAGAAAGGATATAGCCAGGTTGGAGTCAGTGCAGTGTAGGACCACAAGGTTGGTGGCCGGTTTGTGGGGGATGGGGTATGAGGCGAGACTGAGGGAACTGGGTCTCTTCAGCCTGGAGAAGAGGAGACTCAGAGGGGATATGTTGGCGACATACAGGTATGTGAGGGGATGTCACACAGACATGCGTAGAGACCTGTTCTCCCTTGCAGATATAAATATTATATCTTTTCATGTGACAACCCCTGAAGCACTTCCCGACAGTCAGGACCCTGAAGGTGTGGAATGGGCTTCCACAAGTGGTCATTAAGGCCCCATCGGTGCGGGTGTTCAAGGACAGGCTGGACGTGTGCATGGTGGGCATGTTGTGAGCGGAGCCAGCTGGTGCAGGAGATCAGACTAGATGGCCCAGGTGACCCCTTCTGACTCGCTCTGTTTCTATGTTTCTATACAATTGCATGTAACATTTGACATTGCCTATGCTGTAACCTAGCCCCCAGAATTGGAATTGTTAAATATGCAGGGTAAATGGAAAGAAAATTAAAAGGATTAAAGATTCTGTTATTTGTGCAGTCGTGCCCGACCCATCACGACCCCATGGACAAAATTCCTCCAGGCCTTCCTGACCTCCACCATCCCCTGGAGTCCACTCACACTCACACCAACTGCTTCAGTGACACCATCCAGCCACCTCTTCCTCTGCCGTCCCTTCTTCTTTTGCCATCTATTGTTCCCAGCATTAGGCTCTTCTCCAGGGAGTCCTTCCTTCTCACTAGGTGGCCAAATTATTTGAGTTTCATCTTCACTATCTGGCCTTCTAAAGAGCAGCCAGGGTTGATCTCCTCTAGGACTGACCGGTGTGATCGCCTTGCAGTCCAAGGGACTCACAGGAGTCTCCTCCAGCACCACAATTCAAAGGCTTCAATCCTTTGGCGCTCAGCTTTCCTTATGGTCCAGCTTTCACAGCCATACATTGCAACTGGGAAAACCATAGCCTTGACTATACGCACTTTTGTCAGCAGGGTGATGTCTCTGCTTTTTAGTACGCTGTTGAGATTTGCCATAGCTTTTCTCCCAAGGTGCAAGCATATTTTAATTTCTTGACTGCAGTCACCATCTGTGGTGATCTTGGACCCCAAGAAAATACAATCTGTCTCTACCTTCATTTCTTCCCCATCTATTTGCCAGGAGGTGATAGGACCGAATGCCATTATATTAGTCTTCTTAATACTGAGTTTAAGCCAAATTCTGTGCTCCCCTCTTTCACAAGTTTCAAGAGGCTCTTTAGTTCCTCTTCACTGTCTGCCATTAGGGTGGTATCATCTGTATATCTGAGGTTGTTGATATTTGTCATGGCAATCTTGATTCCCACTTGTGATTCATCTAGCCCCACCTTTCTCATGATGTGCTCTGCATATAAGTTAAATAGCCAGGGCGACAGTATACAGCCTTGCCATACTCTTTTCCCTATTGTGAACCCATCAGTAGTTCTATGTCCAGTCCTCACTGTTGCATCTTGACCCACATACAGGCTTATCAAGAGACAAATTAGATGGTCTGGTACTCCCATCTCTTTAAGAACTTGTCACAATTTGTTGTGATGCACACAATCAAATGCATTAGCATAGTCAATGAAGTAGAAGTAGATGTTTTTCTGGAACTCCCTAGCTTTCTCCATGATCCAGCGTATGTTGGCAATTTGATCTCTAGTTCATTTTCCTCTTTGAAACCCTGCCTATACTTCTGGTAGTTCTTGGTCCACATACTGCTGGAGCCTCGCTTGTAGGATTTTGAGCATCGCTTTGCTAGCATGTGAAATGAGTGCAATGGTGCGGTAGTTAGAACATTCTTTGGCATTGCCCTTCTTTGGGATCGGAATGTAAACTGACCTCTTCCAATCCTGCAGACACTGTTGAATTTTCCAAATTTGCTGGCATATTGAGTGAAGCACTTTTACTGCATCGTCTTTAAGGATTTTGAATAGCTCAGCTGCAATACTGTCACCTCCACTAGCTTTGTTGTTGCTCAGACTTCCTAAGGTCCATTTGACTTCACATTCCAGGATGTCTGGCTCGAGGTCAGTGACCACCCCATCGTGGTTATCAGGGATGTTAAGCTCTTTCTTGTATAGTTCTTCTGTGTAATCTTGCCACCTCTTCTTAATCTCTTCTGCCTCTGTTAGGTCCCTGCCATTTTGGTCCTTTATCATGCCCATCTGTGCATGAAACGTTCCCTTCATATCTCCAATTTTCTTGAAGAGATCTCTGGTCCTCCCTATTTAATTGTTTTCTTCTATTTCTTTACACTGTTCATTGAAGAAGGCATTCTTATCTCTTCTAGCTATTCTCTGGAATTCTGCATTCAGTTGGGTGTATCTTTCTCTTTCTCCCTTGCCTTTTGCTTCCCTTCTTTCCTCAGCTTTTTGTCAAGCTTCCTCAGACAGTCATTTTGCTTTCTTGCATTTCTTTTTCTTTGGGATGGTTTTACTTGCTACCCTTTATACCATGTTTTGAACCTCAATCCATAGTCCTTCAGGCACTCTGCCTATCAGATGTAATTCCTTAAATCTGTTTGTCACCTCTACTGTATATTCATCAGGAATATGATTTCGGTCATACCTGAGTGGCCTAGTGCTTTTCCTTACTTTCTTCAACTTAAGCCTAAATATTGCAACCAGAAGCTCATGATCTGAGCCACAGCCAGCTCCTGGTCTTGTTTTTACTGACTGTATAGAGCTTCTCCATCTTTGGCTGCAGAGCACACAGTCAATCTGATTTCTGTGTTGACTGTCTGGTGATATCCATGTGTAGCGTCATGGGTTGTTAGAAAAGAGTGTTTGCCTTGACCAGAATGTTTTCTTCACAACTTGGACTTGGACTATTGTGATGTTGAATGGTTTGCCTTGGATTTGAACTGAGATCGTTCTGTCATTTTGGAGATTTTATCCCAGTACAGCTTTTCCTACTGTTTTACTGACTATGAAGGCTACTTCATTTCTTCTGAGGGATTCTTGCTCACAGTAGTATACCTGATGGTCATCTGAATTAAATTCAACCATTCCTGTCCAATTTAGTTTGCTGATTCCCAAGATGTCAATGTTCAGTCTTGTCATCTTATGTTTGACTATGGAGTATAGATCTTTACAGCATTGGACTTTCCTTTTACCACCCTATACATCCACAACTGAGTGTCCCTTTGGCTTTGACCTAGTTGCTTAATTCTTTCTGGTGCTACTAGTATTAGCCCTCTGCTCTTCCCCAGTAGCACACTGGACACCTTCTGACCTGAGGGGCTCATCTTCTAGCATCTTATCATTTTATGCTTTAGGATTGTCCATGGGGTTTTCATGGCAGGGATACTGGAATGGGTTGCCATTTCCTTCTCCAGTCAGAGAGCTTTTGTCAGAGCTCTCTGCTATGACCTGACTGTCTTGGGTGCCCCTGCATGGCATAGCTCAGAGTTTCATGGCACTACACAAGCCCCTTCATCATGGCAAGGCAATGATCCATGAAGGGGAAAGGATGATAGAGGAAGAAAAATGGCAGGCACTATTGATTCTTGAAGAATTTAGTTGTTTTACTTCAGTATGAACTGAATCAATCTCTTCCTGTCTCAGTACTTCCTAATGTAACACCTAAGTTGAAACTCAACCACAGTTTTAAAGTTCATGAAGAATACTGGTACATTCAGACTACACACATAAGGGCAGCACTCAGAGTGTTCATGTTCACATCTTGCTTTGTTTACCCTATATAGTCCATTTCCAGGACAAGAACAAGGAACCAGTTTTTCCAAACCTAACCGTACCCTGAACCTTAACCTCAGCATAACATAACTTAACAAAGGCAGAATCTTTATGCATTCCAACTGCAACTTTCAGGGCATTCCTGTTCATGGTTATCTTTCTTTCACTACCCACACTCTTTCTACGGTCCTGGACATGTTGAAAGGCCCTAGTTTCATAACCCAAAACTTGACCACAGCTTTAACAACTTGGCAGAATATATGTCTATTTAGAGTATGTACAAACTTATAGGCAACAATCAGGGTGTTCTTGTTGGTGACTCACTTTATTTGCCCAATCCATACTATTTCCCTGCCTCGTGACATCCACAGTGGCCAGTGTTTTCTTAGACCAAACCTGAACCTGAACCCACCCCTGCAGCCCTGGTAGGATCCCTGTACATTTAAACTGCACACAGAAAGGAAGTACACAGGATGTCCTAGTTGACCATTTGCTTTGTTTGGCCCATCAATGGTATTTCCAAGCCCATTGGCACAGAACATAAGAAAAGCCATGCTGGATCAGGCCAAGGGTCTATCTAGCTCTCAAAACGCATGGCAACAAACCAGTTGCCCGCAGGACTGCTTAAGCAGGAGGGGTGCCAGAGCTCCTCCTGCCCATGCTCCTCAGAAATTGGTGTATGCACGCATTTTTTCCAAATATATATTTCCTTGTGTCATAGTTTGTAGTTAAAAATGCACACATGTGATTTTGTTTGACTATAGAAGAATTGCAAAACAGTCTAAACATATTTTTTCCCTCTTTCCTTTTTTTTAACTTTTGGTGGAAAAGAAAGTCAGAGTTATTTATTAATCTGCAGTTTTGTTTGACACTATGTTTTGTTTTTATCAGGCTGAGCTGAAACAAAAACAGCTCCTGTTAACTCCACAGGCATCTTGATCTGAATAGCTTGTGATGTGTCACTGAAGCATTGACATCATGTACTGGACAATCAATTTCCCCGCCAGCTGTGCTGAAGTTTTCCTTTGCAAGGAAATGCTGTTGACTACCATTGCTTTTCTTTAAATTAATCAATGCTATTAATTTAAATGCTAATACTTAAATTAATCAACCCAAATTATCTGACTGCATCAAAGGAAAATCAGAAACATGTAGCCCTATAACATATATATTCAAGTACAATTGGTCTCTACATTCATGGAGCCCCAGGAAAGAGGAAAAACCTGTGACACCGCCCTCCCAACCTTAGCTCTTGATACTGTCAACCATACATACGCTGCTAGCTGCACTGCAACTACATCTTTCACAATTTGAATAACCTTTTCCTTAAAAGAAGGCCCAATGAGCTGCAGCACGGCCTGCTCGGGGCGGGGGAGGGCCTCACTCTGCATCGCAGGCTTTGCATGCAGTCCCATGCCCAGCCTCGAATCTGGGGCCCGGGCAGACTCCAGCAGTGGCCAGGAAGTGGAGCATGCCCTGTCTGATGGTGTGTGGAGTAGTAGGCAGTAGGACACAAAACAAAACAAAACCAACAAAAACCATTTAATTGTTGATGGAAAACTCATGAATAGTCAAATTGATGAAAGTTAAACCCACAAAAGCTGGAGTTGCTCTGTATTGGATTCAGATGATAGGGATGAGAAACTGCCAGCCTGTGGCTGCATCCAGCTACCTCATCAGCTTCCCTGTGAGCTTGTCTGCCGTCGGAGCCTGGAGATGAGGGATGCATCTCCTCCCTCCCAGAGCAATACTTTAACATTCTCTATGGCTGCCAACAGAGGCCTTGTTAAACGTGACTGACATGCAGACGGAAAATGGTGTGTAATAGTAAGTGGGATCTGGATGTTCCCATCTGGGGTGCATGATAGCAGTGGGGTGGCTATACTGCTGCTGGCAGGTGGCCCCGATGTGCTTACCTGGAATCAGTTTGGCCTTTGAGCTGTAGAAGTTCCCAGCTGCCCATTCATAGGCAGTTCTATGAGACAGTCCAATTGCATTTATCATCCCCATATTGCAGGCTTAAAGAATGCTAATTTATAGTTATTGATATATTTGTAATGCCTCTGTCTTGCTCTTTGACCAGCACAGGTGCACAAAGTTGCTCACAAAACCCAAAGAATAGATGACAAAAATATGAAACAACTTGTGATTTGGACCTACAATGAAGTGGGTTGAGTTGCCATTCCAAAAGTGCAGAAGTTAACAAAAGTCAGACGATAAAGCTCATTGAACAACAAAACCCAATGAAGAAGGTCAGGGTTCACCACTACATGAGGGTTTCAACCCAGTGATTTACTGGGCAACATCTTCCATTTTCATGGTGAGCAAAAAGGCATCCTTTGCAAAGCAGACTTGCTATCCTACACAAGACTGGTTCTGGTTTGTCACAATTCCCAGTATATACCACACGGTCCTTGCTCACAACAAAATAACACTTATACATGAATCACCAAAGAGCCTGGAAAACACAGGAGCAGTGCTGGAGGACAATGCCCCACAAGCTTCTGTGAGTGAAGATGCATGAACACGCTTGTGCACACACATTCGCACACACAGTCTTATGTGGACAAGCACTAAGGGTGAGGCACTTGTAGACTTGGCCTTTGGAGGGGTAGAATCCAAGGTGAGGTAAATGGGTGAACAGTGGGGCTGTTGTAAATGGGGCTGTTCAGATGCCCCCTCCATGCACACAGTCCTGAGTCGAACCTTCGCTTTCAGTGCATCCTGCAAGATGGGTCAGTCAGAAGCCATGCCACTTGACTGATCTTTGATATCACAGAATTTCCAAGTTTCTTTTGCTGTAAAGTGTTTTGCATCACCCACAACCTGCTTTCCTTTTCTAAGGATATAACTTGATTTGTCTTCTCTTGTTGTCTTTCTCTCAAGGGATGGGGGAAAATCGTGGGGTACTTGAAATGTTCTAAATTGGCATACATGTAAAACTGTTTTTTTGTGTCATCCTTTTCACAATGAACACAGTGGTGCAGTTAAGTAATGTTCGAGCCTGGACTTCATGGTCACAAAAGCCCCCGCTTTAGAAGACAATGTGTATTCTTTTGCTCACTTTGGCCTTAGAGATGCTGGTTCTGCTGTACTCCCTGCTCTTTTTGCCAGGTGAAGACTTGGACCTCTGGCCCACCATCCAACCCATGGAGATAGCAAGGGTGTGGCCAGAAGAGATTGGCACACCTGTGGAGGCAGACATTTGAATAGCTCTAATAAACAATGAGGGATGTGGTGGCGCAGTGGTTTAAACCACTGTGCTGCTGGACTGGTTGATCGAAAGGTTGCCGGTTCGAATCTGCACAACGGGGTGAGTTCCGTTGCTCCATCCCAGCTCCTGCCAACTTGGCAGTTTGAAAGCATGCAAATGCAAGTAGATAAAAAGGTACCACTTCAGTGGGAAGGTAACAGCGCTCTGTGCATGTCGGTGTTCAGTCATGCTGGCCACATGACCACGGAGACTGTCTGCAGACAAATGCTGGCTCCCTTGGCCAGGAAACGGAGATGAGCACCACCTCCAAGAGTCAGACATGACTGGACCTTAATGTCAAGGGGAAACCTTTACCTTTAATAAACAATGGGCTGTGGAAGTTTGCTAGTCACTAAATCTAAAGTAGTCCCAAGCTGAAAGATGCACAAGGTAGGTAAATAATGCATAAGCTCTGTGCTTGGAAAAAAGTAACATGTAGACAAGTCTCTTTTTTTCATAATTTTTTCCCAGCTTGGTTCATCTTTGCTATCAAAGAATTTCTGAGCTTCCTTTCTTATGAAGAGGATTTTAATGGATATTAATGTGTTTTATTTCTCTTGGTGTTTGTTCTCTCTCAGCTTTTAAGGCATGCAGCTCCCTGTGGGAAAAGAAGCAGGACTTGAAATGTTCTCAATTTGCATATGAGCAAATGGTATTTTTTTGTGTTACCCACAAAGCGCTTTGGATTCAAACATAAGAAAATCCATCCATCTAACTATCTTCTCAATAATTAACATCATGGTAAACTGGATATGTAGCATTAGGACTCAGAACACAATCAGGCCTCTTCACTGAAGTGCTTTCCATCCTTACCTCTATGTTTTGTTAATTTCCTTTCAGTTGTTGTGGATGAATACCATAATTGGTTTCTTAACAATTTTCTTCTCTTATTGGTTTTCCAGGGTGTGGTTTTATGTTTGGTTGTGATACTCTCCCAGTTATGAAGGTGTGTTGGAAAGAGACAATTGGCATATAGGTAGATACACTAGGGCATGGGTCTTCAAACTACGGCCCGCGGGCCAGATCCGGCCCACCATGCCCTTTTATCCAGCCTGCCATAGAGGGTTTGGACTAGCCGCGCACAGGCGCGAGCATGGCAGGGCAGGGCTTGCTCGTGCAGAGATTGTTTTGGACTCGTCAGAGAAAACAATCTTCTTGCGAGCAAGCCAGCGCCTCACCACGCGTGTGTGTGTGCTCTCCCCCCCGCCCTGGCCTGCACCACCTTGGCAGCCTGTGCCCATCGCTGGCACCTTTCAACTGGCCCCATTAAAAAAGTTTGAGAACCCCTGCACTAGGGGACTCAGCTGTGTAAAGGAGTTCCATGCAAATGCAGACATAAGTTAAAGGAAACCATTTGCTTTGCTTCTGGAATTCTGGAATAATTGAAATAATTGAAATAATTTTGGCCCTCTTCAGGTGTTCATTATCTATGAGTACTGAATAAGTAAAGTGGCAAGTGGACACATATGAGGTTAGCGCTGCTGCTTGCCACATGTCCTGTCTATGCTTCCCAGCTGATGTGCTCAGTCTGAAGGGCCTGTTTTCTGCATGTAGAAAGCTTACAAGAGAGGGGTCCAATTCACACTGGCAATTTTTACCAGCATTGTAATGTCCGATTCACTGACATGACATATGATATTCAGGGAGCCAAGGTTCCATTGGGATGCCAGGAAGCACTTCCTGACAGTCAGGACCCCGAGGGTGTGGAATAGGCTTCCACGAGAGGTCATTGAGGCCCCATCGGTGTTGGTGTTCAAGGATAGGCTGGACATGCACATGGTGGGCATGTCATGAGCGGAGCTGGCTGGTGCCGGAGGTCAGACTAGATGGTCCAGGAGGCCACTTCTGACTCTCTCTGTTTCTATGTTTCTATTCATCCTAAACTGTCTTCCTCATATGATTTCTGCCAGTGTATCCCTGATTTCATCTGACTAATTAGATCACAACTTGTTTACATGTTGTCTTGTCCCCATGAAATACAGTATATCACAGAAGCGAGTACACCTCTCACCTTTTGTAAATATTTTATTATATCTTTTCATGTGACAACCCTGAAGAAATGACACTTTGTTACAATGTAAATTAGTGAGTATACAGCTTGTATAACAGTGTAAATTTGCTGTCCCCTCAAAATAACTCAACACACAGCCATTAATGTTTAAACCGCTGACAACAAAAGTGAGTACACCCCTAAGTGAAACTGTCCAAATTGGGCCCAAAGTGTCAATATTTTGTGTGGCCACCATTATTTTCCAGCACTGCCTTAACCCTCTTGGGCATGGAGTTCACTAGAGCGTCACAGGTTGCCACTGGAGTCCTCTTCCACTCCTCCATGACGACATCATGGAGCTGGTGGATGTTAGAGACCTTGCACTCCTCCACCTTCCCTTTCAGGATGCCCCACAGATGCTTGATAGGATTTAGGTCTGGAGACATGCTTGGCCAGTCCATCACCTTTACCCTGAGCTTCTTTATCAAGGCAGTGGTCATCTTGGAGGTGTGTTTGGGGTCGTTATCATGTTGAAATACTGCCTTGTGGCCCAGTCTCCAAAGGGAGGGGATCATGCTTTGCTTCAGTATGTCACAGTACATGTTGGCATTCATGGTTCCCTCAATGAACTGTAGCTTCCCAGTGCCAGCAGCACTCATGCAGCCCCAGACCATGACACTCCCATCACCATGCTTGACTGTAGGCAAGACACACTTGTCATTTTACTCCTTACCTGGATGTCATCACACACGTTTGACACCATCTGAACCAAATAAGTTTATCTTGGTCTCATCAGACCACAGGACATGGTTCCAGTAATCCATGTCCTTAGTCTGCTTGTCTTCAGCAAACTGTTTGCAGGCTTTCTTGTGCATCATTTTTAGAAGAGGCTTCCTTTTGGGATGACAGCCCTGCAGACCAATTTGATGCAGTGTGCGGCATATGGTCTGAGCATTGACAGGCTGACCCACCACCCCTTCAACCTCTGCAGCAATGCTGGCAGCACTCATATATCTATTTCCCAAAGTCAACCTCTGGATATGACGCTGAGCATGTGCACTCAACTTCTTTGGTCGACCATGGCGAGGCCTGTTCTGAGTGGAACCTGTCCTGTTAAACCACTGTAGGGTCTTGGCCACCATGCGGCAGCTCAGTTTCAGGCTATCTTGGTCATCTTCTTATAGCCTAGGCCATTATGTAGAGCAACAATTTTTTTTTTTCAGATCCTCAGAGAGTTCTTTGCCATGAGGTGCCATGTTGAACTTCAAGTGACCAGGATGAGACAGTGAGAGCGATAACACCAAATTTAACACACCTGCTCCCCATTCACACCGGAGACCTTGTAACACTAACGAGTCACATGACACCGGGGAGGGAAAATGGCAAATAATGCCCAATTTGGACAGTTTCACTTAGGGGTGTACTCACTTTTGTTGCCAGCTGTTTAGACATTAATGGCTATGTGTTGAGTTATTTTGAGGGGACAGCAAATTTACACTGTTGTACAAGCTGTATACTCACTACTTTACATTGTAGCAAAGTGTCATTTCTTCAGGGTTGTCACATGAAAAGATATATTTACAAAATGTGAGGGGTGTGCTCACTTCTGTGATATACTGTAGATTTCAGTGAGTTCTAAACTCGTGGCATTGCTCAATGGAGAAGAGCAGCAGTTTCAATGAACTCAGGGCAGGAGTGCCTATTAGGCTTCTTTGACCAGCTTCAGTTTCTTTTCTGACCCTCTGGCACCATCCTCCAAATTGACCCATGCACAGGAGAGCAAATGCAAGGCTGCTTCCCTTCTCACCTCCTTGGTCATTCCAAAAGCTAGTTTGCAGTATCGTTTCAGTTGCCTCTGTTGTCTTCAATTAGCAGAAATGCATGTCTACTCAGCAGTAAATGACAGCATGGGAGACGGCTGCACTAACCTTCTTCCAAGAAGAGGTGGTTGGTCCTGCAGGCTTCACCCATGCAAGGTGGGGAGGTGGCAGTGACCTGCACCAAAGCCTCATCCTGAGTCTCCTTTCATGATGGGGCAGAAGGCTGTCTTGTGACCTTAAAAAAATTCTCTGCCTGTTTGTGCCTGCACCTATCTGACATGTGCATGTTTCAACGCTCTTTTAAAGGGTCATTTCCAAGCAGGCATCACCTTTCCAGCGCTTCCTTCTTCTCTAGCAGTTGTATATATGTGTGATAGAAAAAGAAAAGAAGCTATGCTGCATTGGTGAGTGTGTGCCTCATCTGTGAAAATGCATTTTGCATAAATACTGTAGCTGTTCTCCATCACAAATGGGAGGGACTCTAATTAGCTCTCCACTGGGACGGGGACAGCAACAGTGGCCAGATGTCAGGACTCCAGTTCCCATGGAGAAAACTCCAGATGCACTGCAGGCTGGATCCTTATGACTCACAGTCACACACTGGCCTGGGAGGTTGGCTGGCATGCGCCTGTCAAGGGGGCAACACTAGCTCTCTCCACACTCTCATTTGCCCTTTCTCAAATTAAAATGAAATGCCTGAAGGGACTGCAGAATGTGAGGCAAAACAAATCCACACAACGGGAAAGGGCTAAGAATTGTGCCTCATGCATTTTGCAACCAACTCTACAGTAAGAGGAACTAGCTATGAAGAAGAGAAGGAGAGGTATGAATCCCAGTAATGCAACAAATGCATTGCTAGTTCATTTATTTTTCTTTTCATCTATTTTTCATGTTATGTCAAACACAGAAGGCAGGCTGGGAATCAAAGACTGCACAAGAGGCTTCATTGTGCTTTTAACATACTAGCTTTGTAACTCTTTCAACAAAGTAATCATTCATTCTGAGTTACACAAGAAAGTCAAAGCTGTGGATTTGTGGTGCTTATGCAGAGAAATCCCTTCTTGATGGTGGTGATAGACTAAACTTTTGTTTGCCGGTTACCGTCTGGTATTAAACTAAAATGGAAAACCACTGGAGGGTTTCTATCTCTCTGGAGGGGCAGGTGTTGAGGAGAAGCGCCAGTCTAAATTGAAAGACTGGTGTTGATCAACCGAGGCAGTATATTGTCTCTTCTCTAGAACAGGTCACAGACATCTCAAAATGCCAGTATAAAAACAGCTTGTGGGAAGTGGGCTCTCCATAAACCAAGATTGTTAACTGGGGATAAGGTGGATAACTTGCATTCAAAAGTTTCTATTGTCTGGCTACTCCATTAAAACTGAGTTTGGTAACAGGTGATACGACAGACCCTCTGCCTCAGACCTGGAATTACTTATATGGACTTTGTTAAATCCTTCCCTTTCGTGTTTTGTGGCTTGCTAGTGTCTTTTCCTCCATCATCTGCTCACTGAAGGAAGTGGATTTTTGAGAGGAAGAGTTCAACTCCACTTTCTCAAATATTCCTTGGTGCCAGCGTACTTTTCCATAAGTGCACATTAGTGCAAAAATCCACACCCTCAATGCAAAAAGAGAAAATGGAAAGCCAAAATCTGTGTGACTTCAAAAATCCAGCCCAGTGTGGAGTCCACAGGTCAGATTCATAAAAATGTGGACCCATTTGACTCTTTTAGAGTTCACTCGTTGGGATTAGACTGTGGCCAATGGTCTTACATGCTGTCTGAACACTGGACGTTCCTGTGTGTTCCAGCAGCTTTCTGTATTCATGCAGCACACAGTGGTGGCATAAAACAAGCATTGAAACACTGAGCTTATGCACTCTGGGAACAAAATATAATCTATTCTAGTGCTTTCATTGTCACTTTCTAATCATTATGCTGATGAGAGCAGTATCTCTGAAGAAGAAAAGAAATATTGAAAGAGACACCATAAAGTTCCATCATGCAATTATTATAGGTACTGTTGGTCAGGGTTGCCAAGGTCTCCCATTGACTGACTGCTCATAAACCGATGCCCTTTAATTCCCTTATTATAGTTAATGGAATACGTCATTTAATCATTTAAAAATAATTTATAGGAGTTAAATTGCTTTCCCCCTTCCAATCTTATCATTCTTATTTTTTAAATGAAAATCTCATTTAAATTTGTTTGCTATGCCATTTGAACATGAATTTCAGAATGTAATGGAGTGAGAATGGAAGACTGAAGGCATCAGTGAAGTTATTAATTTGGTAACCAAAAGATTCGTTTGCCTGATTTAGACAGATTCTTTTTCAGTCAAGTTTATCTCTGGACTCTATTAAAGAATGAGACACAAACTAAATAAGGGTTTTGCATCAAGATCCTCCCCATAAATTAGAAAGGACATCTTCATTATTGATATGGAGATTAATCTGCAAATCATTTACTTTTCATAATCCTAGCTAACAGATAAAAGGCTTTACATCCTCAAGAAGCCAGACATCAAATCCTAAAATGTAATATCAACATAATATAATGGCTACAGGCTTTATTGACTACAACACCCTGCCACAAACTAAAATCTTTTCCAGACATTCGAACATATATTTTATGATAACTTTGTGCTCCTTTGGGTTATGAATCCTGAGTTTTGTACTACCATGAGATACGTTAGTACAAAACACAGCTAGTTTAGTGAAGAAAAGGGGTCCACATTCACAGATCTCCTCCAAACTTACGCCTGCGGTTTTTTGTTTTGCTTAGTTTTGTGGTATTTTCTGCCATAAATACTAATAACTGCCAAAAATGTGAAAATTATATACCCGGTGGGGGGACCTACTGAAAGAAAGAAAATGCACATTCTTATATCACCTCCAACCCTATATCATCCTGTTTATACCACTTTTGTGCGATGTCTTTCCACAAATCCTGAGTTTTATGCCACCACCAGAAGTGTGAAATTTCCATATGCTTGCGAGGGGCCTTGTGAAGGTAGAAGTCCATATTCTCATGTTTCTTCCATGCCTAGGCCAACAGTTTCTGCAGTTTTGTGGCACAACTCCTGAGGTTTGTGCTGGCACCTGCAATTATGTATTGATAAATAAATAAATACACTTCTACACGTAAGCATGACTGTGTCTTCCTTTAGGATCAAGAATCAGATGTGGCATGGTCACTTTCCTCTAAAGTTCCCTTAATTGCCACTTTATCCACTCTATCCTGTTGGCTAGAATCAAGTCAGAAATAGCCAGTCTTCTAGTTCCTTCCTCCACTTTCTATAGGAGAAACTTGCCAGCAGCACAATGAGGAATTTCTTGAGGTTCTATGTTGGAAGAGTTTGTCTCACAATAGATATTGAAGAAATTGAAGTTCCCCATTACTACCACATGGTGCCTCTTTGAAACAGTGGCAATTTGCTTTTCAAACGTTTCCTCATCAGCTTCTCTTTGACTGAATGGTTAGTAATAGACTTTTCTTCTGTTTTTTTCTCCATTTATTTTAATTCAGATGCTCTCGATGAGGTTACTACTCCTGTATTTCTGTCTGGACTAGTCTACTCCTTTTCCAAGTACTGGAAGTCTGGATGAGAGAACTCTTTGGGCTCCAAAGTTTGTTCTGCAAATCTTTGAAGTCTGACATCATTTCTTCAGGTCTCCACTTGATGGTAATTATTTTTTCCACAAGGATGAGAAGGAAGGGATATGTGTGTGTGAGCATTATGAGCATAGCCAGCCCCTCAGTCACATCTCTGCTCCATTTTCCAGGAAGACTGCATACCCGGTGTGTCCATGGCTCTTTGCAACATCCCACACAGCTTGGAGTCTCTCACAACTATCATTCTTCCTGTTGTTGTAGGTCATCTGTTGGTTCGTTGTCCCTGTTTAACTGGCCTTCAATCTCCAGCTTTCTGCTGCATGGGATACCCATTAGTACTTCCTCTTCAGGGTGCTCTCCAGTGTCCTCCTCAAGTCCCTGAAAGCAGCTCCATAGTTCCACTGGTTCTGCTATTTCCAGATGTATTCACTTTCTTTTGCTCTATGATCCTTTGACAGGGAGTTCCCATTGACCCTTGCCTGGGATTGTCTTATTCTGCCTCGGCTTGTTTTCCTTCTAGCTCCAGTACTTCTCCTTGCTGCTGTAGTTCTACTGTTCGAAGAACTCCTCAGCATAAAGCTAGTAGAAAATTAAGAATATTTTATTTATTTATTTATTTACTTACTTATTTAAAGCTTTTATATCCTGTCCAACTACTAGCCTCTCAGGATGGTTTTACAATAAAAGTAACACAACTTCAGTATAATAAAGCCCATATTAAAACATATTAGGCATTAAAATAATGGGAAAATAAAAAGGTTTTCACCTGGTGCAAAAAAGGATAAAGCATCGGCACCAGGCAAACCTCTCTAGGGAGTGTATTTCGTAATCATTTGGACCTGATATGACAATGATGGGTTTTTTTTAATATTAACCCACATTTGATGTATTAGCACACAGTTGTGGTGCAATTTGTGCCACAAAACTTTGGATTAGTGACACAAAAGTGTAAAAAGACTGTCATAAAACATTAGCAGATGCTTGGAGAAGACGGATTTGAAATTAGCAGACACACAAATATATAGGGAAGAACATTCCAGCACATTGCTTTCTTTGGTTACATTATAATAGTTTATCAACTGCAATATATATTTAAAATATGCCCTGTTAAAGGATGTCATAGAAATCTTCAATAGACTCAAATGAGTTCAGATTTCGATCATTCTACCCCAGGCATACTTCAGTACTCTTGCTTTTCCCAGAATGTGTAGATTCCAGGATCTTGTAGACTGGTTTGCTTACCATCCATAATTCTATATGTGCAGTTATTACTTTAAAAAAATCACAGACCATAAATGCACATTCCTCCCTATAAACTACAGCATGAAAAAGTACATGGGGATGCATATTTTGGGGAATTTACACATTTTGGAAGTGCAAATATGTTCAAGTGTAGATTTGTGAAAAGTATATGAACACCTTTGCAGAAAATCCAATTCCATAAAAACACAGATAGCTCATGAAAGGTGCCTTCAAATCCACAAAGTGCAAATGGAACGATTTAACAAAGGACATACATCCCTTGCACAATTGTTTAATAATCCTGCATCACAGGCAAATTGCAATGTCCAATTGTACTGCAGTCTTATCTGATACATCCCAAAAAGTAAGGGAGGAAAAACCCCAAGAATGAAGGCTGGTAGCATGTTCTAGAAAAGTCTGGCTGCAAACATGTACCATCCAGTTCCTCAACTTCAGAGGATGACCCATATGCCTACCTTGAAGATGTTCACCTCATCCACAAGATCTTACCTATGGGCCCATGAAAGAATCAGAATTGAGGAGTTGCTGCTGGCACATCACTCACAAGCACCAAGCACTTTTGCTGCCTCAAGCTACTTTCTCCCAGAGTCACTCCAGGTATGCCTAGGTTGCCCACACAGTCTCCCATCCAGGCACTGACCAGGCCCTTCAGGATCATTGCTGCAGTATTATGAACTTTCCAGACCTTTTACTCTTTCCCAATAGGATGTGCTCTAGATATTTGGACTGCAACCCCTATCATTCCTGATAATGTGGTCTGTAGCTCTTGGCAGTTGTTATCCACATAGGAGCCTTGTCAAATCCCTCAGTGTTGCTCAGTAGTATTTATTTTACTACTGAGGGTAGCTATCAGTCTCCCACACTGCATACCTCTTCAGATATCAATTTTCCTCCTGAGGTATCTATGCAAGTGCAGTAATGAAATTAAAGAATGGGAAATCGACATGTACTCTGGATTAGCATGGCAAAAAGCACTCAACATAACCTCAAACATTCACTCTTTACTCAATACTCTTCTGCCATTTTATCTTTGGCATTGTTGAAATTAATGATGAACTGCCTGGCTTTTATGCAATAAAAAGCATTTTTGTCAGAATGAAACTATCACTCATGTTCCTTTGCTTCTATGATTGTTCTGTTCTTTTCTTTTTTTAAATATCAGTAGCTTTGAAATCAATTGCAAAAGCACTAACCAGCACAGTTCATTAAATCAATGCTTCCTTTCAATGCTTAAAAAGGGACTAATCCATACTTACTCTTAATATTGTAATCTACAGTAGAAAAAAGAGAAATTCTTGGAAATCCATTGCAAACTGAATAAAATCAAACAAAGAACATTTAGTTACTAACAGCTGCCCAAAGTGATCTCCACTTGAACACCACTGTAATGCAACATAATTAGTGGATTAAAATGAAAGGAAACAAATAGAGGATGCAAGAGAAAATGAAGCAGAGATCTGGTCTTTTACAGGTGCTTTTCCTGACCTCCTTAAACTACTACCTCAGTTAGTGCAGCCACTCACAGTAACAGGGCAAACTGGACTTCCCTGCCCATGCATGTCCACACAGGGATGCTCAGGGGTGGCTGTAGACTAGAGCGGGGGCAGCTGGGAGAAATCAGTGCATATACAGGAGTTAATTCCATGCAATTAACATGCACATTTATGTTATATATCTAGCACCCATAATAGAATTGGAATCCCAGCAGGTCTGGAGTGACCCCTTTCTACCACTTGCCATAATCCTGCTGCAAGTTGTATAGAAAAGGAAACTTCCATTGGTGTTCTGAAAATACATTCCTACTTTAAAATGCCAAATTCAGACAATTTCATATAAGACACAGGAGTAAAAGGAATAAAATTCACAGAATAGGTTCCCACCAGTGACCAGCTTGCACCATTCCTAGCAGAACAACTGGGCCTAAGCACCATCTACTCATGAAGTTGTGATGCCTTGTGCAATTGCTTCTACAAGCAGGATAGTGATAGGTGGGAAATCCATTTTGCTTTTTATAAGAATGTACCAAAATTCACAAAGTTCTCCATTTGCAGGGGGGAGAAATCTGATATGTAGGAGAAACAAAAAGCATGGGGTGTATCCAGTCCCAGAGATGTGAGTCTTTTAGAGTTACCCTCCCTTCCTCTCTCATTCTCTCTTTTTTTTCTGGAAGGTTCCTTTTACTCTGCATTTAAATGGCAGGTAAGCATATCATGCTTTCTGTACCTACTGATGTTGGCTGGGACAGATGGGTTTGTTTCAATGTGGTTGCTAAGAATTCACATCCCCAAAAATCAAGTGCAGGAAAAAGCCAATCATTCATTTATTCCTAGGAATCTTGAAGTAAACTTCAGTGGACTCAAAACTGTTCAGAGACTCAAATTCTATGAGTCTATGCGATTCTAAGAATCTGACCCATAAATTCTGCTGTTGACTGGCTTTCCCTAGGTATTGTGGATTCTGTGGTCTTGTAAATGGGAGGGGGGTTTTGTTTTGTTTTTTCCCTTCACTCAATCATGTGGTATGGCAATCTAGATTTAAATATGTATGTGTTCCTAAATGTTTTGTATAAAAATGTGCTAAACATGCTAATGAAATACATTGCTATGATTTTAGGGATGTTTCCTCAGTTCTAATTTACCTATTAGCCCAGACTAGACTAAACTAAATAGGCCAGTCCCTTTTGAAATTCTCAAGGTCTGAATTCCCCAGTCATATATATTGATTGCCTATAGTATTTCTAAGATGCTTTTCTCCATGTGTATTTGCATGCATATTTCCCAAGCATTTATATTTATTGATGAATCTGTTTGTTTTATATCAGTTCTTCCAATCTCCCATAGATCAAAGTGGAGTTGCGCTTTTCATTCATGCGCATTTTCCCAGTGCATCGCTGTTGAACACTGTTCAGGGCAGCATCCAGAAATCATATTGTAAACTCACAGACATACAGACTTAACCACATATTACATCATCATGTGTTTGGTATGAAGAGTGAGAAATGGGTAAATGTGGGTCAAACGGAAGCAAATATCTTATACATTCCTAGACCTAACAAAGCAGAGAAAACTAAGGTCTTTTTAAAATTTTATTTATTTATTATTTATTTAAAGTTCTTGTACACTGTCTGACTACCAAGTTCATAAGCGTCTTTATGGAAATCTCTGGATTTTTCTTCATAACTAACTAAAACAAAACTTCTGAAGCATTTGGATACATTATCATTCTGGCTGCTTCAGTGTTAGGTCCCCGCATGAGTTTCATATTGGAGAAATGAAATAAGTCAAAGAAAAATATCCTCAGATAAACCATAGAAAGGAGTGAATCTGATATTTCATTTCAGAAGCATTTAAACACTTGCTCCGTCCATTGTGTTTGCCCTAAAAACAACTGTGTTGACTCTTGTCATATTTTTTAATTAAAATAAAGCATTTCTTGGTTTGAGATGTGCTAAGCTAAGATTCAGCCCAAAGAGGCTTTTATTTTTATTTTTGCAAGCTAAGTTACAAACTCTGAAATTTGAGTTAGGAATGAAAACTGCTGATGCTACCTTCTCGGCAGTTTCATGAACTTTGCTGCTATAAAAACACTTGAAATAAGTAGGGAAGGGTGGATAGTAAAAATGTCCCCAAGTAACAAAATGTCCAAGAATGCATAATTATGGATATCTCAAGGACTTGTAAACTCTGCACATATTTCCAGGTTATATTTCACTCTAGATTAAGCAGCTAGAGGACCTTTTGGCAGCATATTGTCAGTGTTAAGAGCTATAAAACTCAGACAACAATAGCTGGAAGCAATTTGTGTAATATGTACTCTTTTCTAAGATGCAAACAATGGCAAAACCCACACATACAAGAACTGACTGGAAAGCAAAGAGGTTTCACATCACTCTAGGCCTTTTTCAAAGCTGCCGCATTAATGGGAAGAGTTCTATTCATTAAAGAGGCTATTGACCTGGGGCCACCATGCTTCATCCTGTTAAGAACAAAAATACACAAGTTAAAACTCGAGAGTTCACTGGAAATAAGGAGAAATGGGTGTCTATTTGATAGAACAATGGACTTCTTAGCTGCTGTATAGATTATAGGACAGAAATCTGAGAACTGCTTTGCATATTGCAAGAATGTTTTGAAAAGAAGACGCATGAATGACTTGTGTCTCCTTCATTTCACCCAGCTCTTCAAGGGTAAATGAACCAAGGAAAGTGAGTAAGAGACAGAGGTTTAATCATTCATTAATTATATTTATATTGCATCTTCTTTCCTTCATGGAACTGAAGTGGAAATGGTGGGCCGTACCTTGGCCCCAGCGTCTCTGACCGTGGCCCCTGCCCACATCTGGCCTTAGGTTAGCCTTCCAGAGCAGGCTGGGCTTTCCAAGCAGGCTGGTCCTCCAGGGGACCCATGGCCCCTGTCTGTTTAAGTGGAGAAAAGCTGTTTCTCAGCTTCACTTCCATGCCAGGAGATGAAGGGCATGGTGCTGGCCTCTGCCTCCCGAGGGTGACATGCCGCCACGTCTCTCCAGCTGATTCCCCAGTGGCCTCTTCCCCTTCATCCTGTCTGGAAGGGGGCTGCCTCTAGTTGGCCTGGGCAATGCCAAGGAATTGTTCCCCCTCCCTTGCCCCTGGAGGGTGGCAATGACATCCTCCAAACCCTTCATCTTTCCTCAGCAGCAGGAGAGCGAGGGCCTGCTCCTGCTCGGAAACCAGCTTGCACTTAGCCCAAGTGCATCCTGGCTCCTCCTGGGGGAGGAAGACATGCATACATTCCACTGAAGCTGCAGGCAGCCATCCCACTTGCCTCTCCCACCGTGGCCATCTGCTGGCCTGGCATAGGCCACCCCTCAGAGAGCCTTGCTTCTACTTGCCCTCCTCACCCTTGCCTGGCCTGGGCTACATCACCCTTGCTTGGGGCTGAGAACCACGCTCACGTGGTGAAGACCAAGTCCCCAGAGAAGAGAGTCCCCAGGTAACCTGGGTTGCAACCCAGGTTGCCCTTGTCACGTTGCCCATTGCCACCATGTCTACTGGTGCCACCAATGACTGAGTGTTACTTTAAAAGCCTCAGAGGCCATTGGCCCTGCCCCCACTGCTTTCTGAAATCACTGCAGACCCTTAAAAGTTAAAGATAATTTCTCAGCCTTGCTTCGCTCCATTAGAAAGTGGTTTACAGTTTATGTCAAGATGAGCTTCAAGTTGTGGCCTCAGGCTTTTCAAAAGTGGTGTTCTTTTGAACACAATGTGCTTCTGAATTCTCTTCTGTTTATGTGTAACTCTATTATGGCGCCACCATCGCCACTTCCCAGGGTACGAGCAGAATGGAGGGGGCCCACCTCCCATTCCTCCTTAACGAATACATGCAGCTTGGTGGGGCTCCAGACCCATCTGCTTGGTCTAATTTGCTTCAGGTAGCGATGACCATGTAGAGGTCACTGGATTCCTTAAATCCTGGTCTCTCATCCTGTTTTGCAAACATCTTCTGAGGTAGGTGTTTGGATTCAGTTTTGCTTTGCTTTTTGCACATCTTTTCATTTGTGTTCAGGAAATACAATAGAAGGGAAAAAAGAGTATATGATAAGAAGAAAAAAGAAAGAAACCAAGGGTCATTCTAAGGATTTAGCAAATAACTCCTCATTTAATCACATTTACCATAAACAAGGTCTGTATCAACAATTCTCCAGTCCTACCCATTCAATTCTCAGTCATATATTTATCTAGTTTATATAGTTAGTTATAGATCTCAACATTGCTTTGGTGCATTTCTATAAATCATATTTTCTTTAACCATCAATTAAATTGTTCAAAGTAAATTTTCCATCTTTGAGTATATTCTTTAACTGGTCTTCTGTTGACATAACTGGTTAGCTTCACCTTTGTTGTGTACTCGGCTAGCTTGTTTTTCTAATCTTCAGCAACTAAACAATCTTTAGCTTTGCACTTTGAGACAATTATCACTCCTGCTGCAGTAATCATTTATTTGTATAATTCTGACATCTTTAGAATAGTCTCTGGGACAATACTCAGTAACATATTCTTGGAGTTCATTGGAAAGTCAATTTTAAGTATTTTCTGCACGTAGGTTGTTTGGATTTTGGAAGAGAAGCCACCATTTTTTCAGTGGCTATATGAAGGTTCAAGAATGTCCCTGTGCCAGAACCCCCTCTGAGGGTTATAGGGGTATTTGTTGGCTCAGCAAGGGGTGTGTCTTGTAGTCCTTAGGAAGCTCTCCCAGGGTTAATAAGGGTAAGTGTAATAATGTATTTATCAAATTTATATTCTGTGTTTCTTTTAAAAAGCACTTAATGCCACTGTACATTTAATTGTGTTCCACCCATTACACTTTCTAGTTTTCAGAGACAATTACAAAATCTTCTAATAAAAAGTTTAATCTTCTTTTGACCATGAGCTCTCCTTATCTGGTCCACTGTGATGGAGGGAGAGATTTTCGTTTTCACATTTGCTTCAGGAAGCTTGATACTTTCTACAATGTTTTAAATAATTTTGTGCAAAAGTCATCTTTTGTGAGCTTATCTAACAATGCTATATTAAGTGGAAGCACACACAAGATCTGCATAGCTGGAAGGGTATGCAACTAATAATACAATATAACTGTGAGTTTAAAAAAAAACAAACCCTAAAATACAGCCTGAGAATTAATAGGCAGTTTAGCTGTGGGACTTTGGATCTCCCAGGGTTTTGTTCACATAAATTCAAATAATTGATCATCACAAAATGAGTGAGAACAACATTTAAGTGCAGGTCAAATTAAAGAAACTGAGGTTCAGATTGAGCAGTGGATTACACACATAGGAGGCACAAGATGGGGAATAGGGGAATAGGTGTGCCCTCCTATGGCTTCTCAATTTTGTCTGTTGGGCCACCGAATCATTCAGAGACCTTGTGATCCTAGACCTGGGACTTCAAAGTCCAAGCCCTCATCCTGCCCCAGTGCACCTCCCGAGATCACAAAGACGCCTCAGAGGGTAGAAAACATGCCATGCCAAGGCCAGTGGAAATGCCAGGGCTGGTGATATATACAGATTCCAATCCCAGCCCCTTCCCTGCCCTTCGTCAGCTGAACATGGCCACCTAAGTAAGCATCTGGGTGTGGGGCATCACATGCCGCCCCTCATTCAGGGCACGGGTCGCATATGAGCCTCGGATGTGGGAGCCTTGCATGCACTGACGGTCAGACTTTGTTGGAATTGTCCTGATAAAAGTTCTATTTTGGCATATGGAAATCTTTGCCTCCCATCCTGCAAGCCCCCATTCTGGTCCCTTCTAGCAGAAAAGGAGACAAGCCTCAGGATATGGGAATGATTCACCCACTGGCTAATCGCTCTGGAATGAGGCGCACAGCCAGCGGGGGATGATACAATGCTGCTAGTTTGAATCCACACAATGCACCAGCTCACCGATCGGCTGCAATGTCTGCACGCTTGTTGGCAGAGTCAGCGAATAGGCACTGCTGCAAAGGCAGCCTTGCCAGAAACCATAAGTTGCTGCCAGGTGCTTCTCTCGTTGCTATTCAAACACCAGGCCAGCGCATGCTTTGTCTTTATGGAATTGCCTACCTCAGGCTGCAAAAAGCAAACACGGAAACCTGTTAACTTCTGTAACTTGTTTTATTTTTTAACTTTCACTCAAGCTCTCAATGCATCATGATGGTTTCCTGTTTGCTGATGATTTCTCAATGTTTCTAGATTTTCCTTGTGTGCTTCTATATTGTTCTTGCATATCATCCATTCAAAGTCTCCTTGCCCTCCCTGCAATGCGTACATGACACCAGCTCCATAAAACACAATGTGCATGCTCTGTGTCTTTGTAGTCAGTCTTAAACTGGATACCCCTGAGTGCTGTTGTAATTTAGGGATTCACTGGAGAAAGCCTGATGCAGGGAGCAATTGACAGCAAAAGGAGAAGGGGACGGCTGAGGATGAGGTGGTTGGATGGAGTCACTGGGGCAGTGGGTGTGGGCTTGGGTGGACTCCGGGGGATGGTGGAGGACAGGAAAGCCTGTCGGACTCTTGTCCATGGGGTCATGATGGGTTGGGCATGACTTTGTGACAAAACAAAACAAAGCAAAACATTTGGAATACCCATTTGCAGTAAATAGACTGTTGGGTGCTTGAGTGGATGCTTGCTTTTGGACCTGGACAATCATTCTTTGCAGGTCTGATATCCTAGCAGCCTTCACCCTTCACTTTAGGATGCCACCCTTAAAAACTTAATCCCTACTACAATTTTATGCACGATTGCAAAGAGGTAGTATAGTTTGCAAATGACCATGTGTTTGTAAAGTGTGATTGTATTGATTCATCTCTCAGGTGCCTTTGTGTAATGAAGGCTAGAAGATTAATATTTGTGTTGATTATTTATACCTGAAATTTATATTGTTGTCAAACTGATGGGAGAACATTTTTTAAAAGAACCATTAGTCACTTTCTGACACATCCAAATGTCAGAAGGGTCTCATTCTGATATACATGCCATGTCAATACGAAAGTCAGAAAAATAAGAAATATTTTCATTCTGTGAATGTCTGAGCCATAATATTGCAGAAGCTACCATTTCTTGATAGGTCCACTCATGACTTAATTCATATAGAAATTAACAGATGGTGAGAACAGTGGAATGATGCAGCTACACAGTTTTATCTTTCATCTTACTTTCACCTTGCAGATATTGCAATCAAGGTGAAAACTAAACTATGAAGAGAGAGAGATATTGATGGGTGTGAGTATGGACCTCTCCTACAACACAGACACATGTCCAGCTTCTCTTAAAGATCCTTGCACACTTAGCACAAGTATCCAAAAGGCTTGCAAGCATGAGCTGCTCTCCATGAGCCATGTACTGGGTGCTTGTAATTCCTTTCTTACGATTGTTTACATGTTCTTTGGATGACCTTGTGACTCTCCAGTTTTACTTCAGTTTGTTAAGCACACTTTCCCAGTGTATTCTACACTTTTCCAGTGTATTCCAGAGCAAAGATAATGGAGTATTATTTCTGAGAGTGAAAGAAAGCATATTTTTCTACTTGTGCAAGATCTGTGTAGAGCTCAAATTTCACTGTTCTGTATTAACAGCCTGAAAAAACAATCCATTATTGACTGGCATGTTTACAAAGCTCTCCAATTTTGCTATTACTTGTCTAATTACAAGTAGTTTTGGAAGTTCATTCAACCAAATGCACTGACAAAACTTTTTGTTACATCTTCCTGTTTAACACAAGAACAGCTGTAAACACAGAAATTTGCGATGCTGATGTTTGCATAGGTTCTTATCTCCCCAGTCTAGTCTTCACACACTGCAGGTCGATGCCTGCATAGATCTACAGAACATTAAAGAGTTTATGGAACTTTATAGGCCATCTAAACTGACCCCTTGAGCCTTTCTTACATTGAGTCAGATTAGTGGCATACCTAGCTCAGTATTGTTTGCATCAAGTGGTGTGGCTGTACTAAGAAAAAGAAACAATTGGACCTGCACATTATAAACTTTATGCAATGTGTGGTTTGGCCCTTACTGCCATCACCAAAAGGGCGATTTAATGGCAGCCTTTGCAAAAATCTTCTAGAATGCTGCCCTCAATACCGCTAAACCTCAAGTCAAGTGAATGCTCGTTAGATATGGATAGAACACACTGCACACACGCCACTTGTTCAGGGACTCCTTGGTAATTATTCCAGTAGATCAGAAATACACTATTAGAACATATTAGCTACTGGGAGATGGAGATATTTCAGAATTTATACATCAGGATTTTGTAGGAATGGAAACTGAGTAAGCATTTCAAATTCAAGGGGATTCTGGAATCCAGTTCCTTGTGCCGATATTCTTAGCAGCTGAGTTCTCTTGGAACTCCAACATCTCTTCAGTGTTTGTATAAGTGTAACAGGTAGCAGGGAGGGGGGAAATGTAATTGTTCAGATCAATGTCCTTGTAATTTTCCCTTCAATATTTGTGGAAGGGAGAAATACTTGCCAGAATGAATTATAGCTAATTTGGATCATGGTTGTATTTATTACTCCCAACAGTCTGCTTTTCTGCCCAGGAGTTTGAACTCTCTTAGACACGCTTCCAAGGCTGTTTGTATTCAAGCACCTTATAAGATTCTCCTATTCTAAATAGCAGACATGCTCGTAAGTCATTCTCTGAGCCATTTTTATATTGTGAAGAAGGACAGGGTGGCACTGAATGCATGGATTCATTCAAATTTGTTTTCTACAAATGGTATGGCATTTATCCTGATTGACTTCTTGTCTCCATATGGAAGACCAGTGGATCCATTGACAAAAGCAGGACCTGTATGAGGAAAAATCTGTAAAATCGTCTTTTCTCAAGTTAACCTACTAGCCAAGGGACATCTTTGCCTGGGCCATCTTTCAGAATCCCTTGCTCATTGGGGATGAAGCAGAGCCTGAGTTCCTACAGAGGTCCAGAGTCTACATTCCTGGCAAGGCTGCCCCATCTTTGTGGGGCGCTAATTGGGAACCAAGCCCAATATGCCATGCGAGTAGTGCCCACCTGCATACCTTAAGCAGGCACAATGGCTCCTCCTCACACCAAAGAAGGCTGGTCACAGGGCACTCACTCACTCACTCAAGGTCTCCAGGAAAGCAACTGCCCCAACCTCCGCAGCTGTTGTGGAAGATGGTTGCCAGTCGCACAACCTGTGTGACTTGGGCTTAACTAACATTAATGAACTTCCTCTTGGCTCAGCTTGCTTCGGAAGACAGGACTGAACACAAGAGGAAGCCCACAAATGGTTGGAGGGATGGATTCCAGCAGGGGTTGTCCCAAGCCCAGCTTCTTTTGTATGAAAAGACTACCAGTTGCTCTATGGCTGTAGTAGCAGTGTTTTCATTCAGTTAGAAATCTCCTTATGCAACTGCTTCTTCTAACAAAGCATGTTATGAGCAGGACCTGCTCAGCCAATCAAGAAGCACGTGCTGTGTCTAGTGATGTTGTCCAAATGCTTCCTGCTCAAATCAGGACCCACAGTTATTATTTAAAAAGAAAAAGGAAATGGGCTTGTAGCTGTTGAGGAGTCAACAACACAAATGCCCCGAGTGTTCAAAGTTCGCATGGGAAAGAACTAATAGGACATGTCCCAGAATCTTCTGTGGTTTTGTGCTGTTTGGTGTCAGTTTGCAGTTGAACTTTGGGTCCTTCTAGACTAAACAAATGTTATCAGTATTAGAAAATGCAAGCGATCTCTGTGGAAGTTTCATTAAATGAGACACCCTGCTATAGAGCTGTGCTCTTACTGCCTTTCACCGTAAGAGGGATGCTCGTATTAATTGTCCCCTCCTTGTCAACAGTAAACATGCATCTTCCAGCTGCTCTATTTAGACCATGATCTGGTATGGGTGTGGGGGAATCTTATAAGCAGATGAAAATCCAGTGATTTTCTTGATTGGGTCCTGGCGGATCCATCTCAACACCCCTCCACTGGTGCCAACTAGATCTGACATGAAACAAGCTGCTATGTGGGCTTCCTTTTTTAAAACAGGCCATGATTTAGATCACCTTTTTAAAAGGCAGGACATCTGCACACCAGCTCCTCTTGAGGTTCTCCACAAACGACTCATATTGCATGCTGCAAAACACCATAACACTGCAAGTTATTCCTATGTACACTTTTTAATCTTAGCTCAAATTAAAAATGGGCAAACGAATGATGCTTGCATTTGCCATCATTTTCTGAAAATCAGCTCACTGCTACTATCTCCTTGATTTGCACTCAGGTTTGCTACTGTCGTGTGCTGTGCATGTTTGGAAGAAATAAATAAAAGTTATTAAACATGAATATTATGCAAAAAGTTCCCAAATTTCCATAGATGTTCAAAATTGTGCAAATTTTCTCCACAGGTTGAAACATGGTTGATTTAAATTTTTCAAATTTCAAGAAGGATGTGCAGATTTCAAGCACACATTTTGCAAATGTGAAAATATGCAAACTTTTTTGAGACAACATGCTCCTGTTCACATTTTGATTGTAAATGGGACATTTTCTAGTGATCTGTGAATCTCATCGATCCCTGGTTCAAATAACCACTCGTTATTTGTTTAAAGCTGGCAGAAGCCAGGGAACTGGGAGAGTAGAAATCATTAGTGCTGTTCCTCTTTGCACCTGCTACTGCAAGCAGTGCTTCCCTATGAATGAGGAAAAACTGAGCAATATGGTCTTGAGCATTAGGGAAATTTGGAGTAATAAAAGTTTTAGATGAAGACGGTGATGTCTTTTTAAATTTCTTGCCTGAATGAAAACTTTTTGTTCACTGAAGGCCAAAAGACAAGGCGAAATAGATTTCTCTGACCATATGAGTACCAGAGATGTTATTTTGCTCAGCAATTATTTCTTGTCAGAGCTGTCAGAGTTACACTCCTTGATCCATGTGACATTTCAACAGGCAAGGCTGCCATGTTAGGCTAAGTAGCCTATAAAGCACTCAGTCCAAAATGACTGGCATCAGCAGGCTTCCCGGAGCGAGCAGACCATTTCCAAATTTCAGAAATAATGGCTCACCAGCCATGAAGATTTGGCTCACATCTTTAGTTCAATACTTGTATTTTATCTAAGAAATTTTATCAAAATAGTGACACAGTAGAAATCCTATTATCTCATTTGCTATAATCTACTTCCCCCTTTCCCTTTTAAGCCCCAGTAAATGCTTTTGCCTCTAACATTTTCAAACACTAAAACCTTTTATCTTCATGTCTCTATAGGCCTCTCATATCTAGAAAGAATCCTTGAGGAAATACAGAATATAGAACACATATTATAGAAATCAAAAGCACAGCATCAGCGTTCCAATTCTGTGGAAAAAAAACATCATGCCAAAAAGCGTCTGAGTGACTAATAGCATAATCCTGACCATGCCTGTTCAATGAGTCCAACAAGCTTCGTACTATGGGTGGGTGAAAGGTCCATCAGTAACTGCTGGGAATTTTTTAATGGTTTGTGGTAGATTTGCAAGAGTTTCTGATTCTGCATATATGAGAATTTAACTTCATAAATCATCAATATATCTCTATATTGAATATCTCTATATCTATATTCTATACCGACAAATCCTCCTAAATACAAATGGAAGAACATGGCCAGGGGTGGGGGAAACAGGAAAGCTTGCATATTCCTGAACTAGCACTGGCATTCTAAAAATGTGTATTTTTAAGTTTGAATTTTGAAATTCAGTAGTCTCCAATTAAAGTAATAACAAGTAGAATTGAGCTTTGAAATGAAGTTTGGAGAATCTCGGTGATCTTAAGCGTCCATTGTTTTTCTTTCACTATTTCTGCCTGGAAACCGTTTATGAGAACAACAAAATGAATTATTCCATCTCAGTTAGGCCATAGAAATGAAGACTACACATTTTGGCTTCCCTGATCATCACTCCTTCACCCCCCTCCCCATTCTAGAAGATTGGCATTCCTCTCCTGATCCTTTGTTTCTGCAATGAAGACCCTTAAGATAAAATATGCTGGCATTTTAACCCTAACCCATTTCACACTTTGCCTTCAGCTGTCACTCTTACTGCAATGCAGTGACCATTCCAACAAGCAGAAATTAGTTGTAAGAGGAAGGGTGTGGCTACAGATGCTCCCAGTGCTAGTGGCAGAGCACCAAAAAAAAAAAAAAAAATCACATTCTGCAACATATGAAGGAAGGAGCCAATCTCATACTGCCATGTTGGGATGTTTGGGTGAGTTACCAGGACCTGGACCTTGTCCTGAATGGGGTTGCACTCCCTCTGAAGGACAGAGTCCGCAGCCTGGGAGTGCTCCTCCACCCAGAGCTTTCGCTGGAAGCTCAAGTAACAGCGGTGGCGAGGAGCGCTTTCCTTCAGCTTTGGCTGATTCACTAGCTGCGCCCCTACCTGGAGAACGACTGCCTGGTGACGGTGACTCACGCATTGGTAACTTCCCAACTAGACTTCTGTACTGTGCTTTACGTGGGGCTGCCCAAGAAGAGGTCTGGATACTTCAATTGGTGCAAAACAGAGCTGCCAGGTTGCTGACTGGGACTGGGCTTTGTGCTCACATAACTCCAGTCCTCCATCAGCTTCACTGGCTCCCCATTGAAGTCCAGGCCCAATTCAAGGTGTTGGTTATCACCTAGAAATTCCTTAATGGCTTGGGTCCTGGTTACCTAAAGGAGTGCTTAAGTCCATACGTGCCCTCCCGCCCCTTGAGATCAGTGGCAGAGGCCCTTCTCCGGGAGCCCTCCGTGAAGGACATTAGGAGGGTGAGCATCCAGAGGAGGGCTTTCTCTGTGGTGGCGCCCAACCTATGGAATGCGCTCCCCAGAGAAGTCCACCTGGCACCGTCATTATTTGCTTCTCGGTGCCAGGCCAAGACCTTTTTATTTAAACATCATTTTAATTGTTGATTTTATTTATTGATTTTAACAACTTTGGCCAGGATGTCTCCAACTGTATTTTATTGTATTTATTTATTTGTAAGTTGCCCCGAGGCTTACGCGAATGGAGTGGCATATAAGTCTGCTAAATAAATAAATAAGAGATCTCATCCTAAACACCCTAAACACAGTATGGGCCTTGCTTCCTATTGTCTGGCCATTCTGTACATTGAGTGCACATTTGAACTGTTCCTGTTCCATAGGAAGAAGGGGCAGATGGGGCCACGTTAGGCTTCAGCCTGGGTCAAGGGTCCAGTGAATTTCAGCTGTGGCAAAGAAATGAGCCTGTGAAGAAAATCTTGACTCAGTGGGTAGTTTTGAAGAGTAGAATCATAGAATCATAGAATAGTCAAGTTAGGAGGGGCCATGAAGGCCATTGGGTCCAACCCCCAGCTGTTGCAGGACACCAAGTTACGCCATTCCACTTAGATGGCTGTTCAGTTTTGCCTTCAATGTCTCTAGAGTAAGACACCCACTGCGCACCCTTGCCCCACCAACACCTTGCCACATTTCCTACTCCATAAATTCCATCTCAGCCCCAATTTCTCTCCCTTCATCACTTGACATGCAAGCTGAGAGAGTGATGGGCTGGGTGTGAAATCCAGAGTCAATGGAGGCATGAAGATCTAGTTGATAGGCAGCAACACTATCAGACGGGTTCTCCTCCTGAGGATGTACCTGGAGGAGAAGGAAGCCAGGGAGGGAAGGGGCGTACCTTTCCAACTTTATGCAGGAAAGGCAGGAAGAGGAAAAGTTGGTAGGAGAGGTAAAAGCCTTTCATTCTTTCTGGGTCTACATTGGGAGAGCAATTCCCTGCAGGTCTCCTTTGAGCAGCTCTCGTGAGCCTCTCTTTGGGCTATTTTTTATATTCCAGCTTCTGCTACTTTCTTTGGGCTTTCAAACCCCTTTCATCAGGTCGACCATGCTGTGGATCTGACCTCAGTAGTTCCTGCCCCCTTGCTTCTGCTTAAGGCCTAATTTGCTCAGAGACAAACTACAAGCTCCATGTGCTACAGCAGACCTGGGCATTGTACGGCCCACGGGCCACATCCAGCCCAATGGCTGACCCTGACTGGCCCGCATGAGGTCACTGGCAAATTAAAAGTCAATGCAAATATATATCATCGTAATATAGATGCAAGCAATACAACTGCACTGCTTTTATTTTGAAGGATCTGCTAAATTGAATTGAATTTATTGCTTTTCATGTAATGTTAATGTTTTTGTGAATATTCATTAAATAGTGTTGTTCTGTGCTCCACATTTTCATTGTATCATTGTAATTTTCATTTACTGTTTTTGTAGAGATAGACATTGAGCAGAGCTGTAAGTGTATTGGTCCGGCCCTTAACAACTGTCAAAGTTTCTCATGTGGCCCCGTAGGAAAATTAATTGCCCACCCCTGTGCTAGAGTGTGTGCTGGGTTCCTTTATCTCCGTGTAATGTCCATGGCTCCTGTGGTGCTCCAGGAGGGAGACACTGAACATTCCCACCCACCCCCTTTTCCTTTGGTGACATTCCATGTGGACTACTCCACTGGAGTCAACCAATCCAAACTAGGGGTGTTTGTGCTTATGATAAAGAACAGTAGCTGCATGGCTTCTCCATGCAGGCTATACAGAACACTTAGCTCTTCAGCTGCAATTATGAGGAATTAGCCTCTGATGGGGTAATTGAACTTGACATAATGTTGGAGCAATAACATTCTGGCCATGCTAATGTTCACTGTTTATCAATGCATCATAGATTTGGTGCAAGGTATGTTTTGATTTAATTGCATTTACTGTGGAATGAGTGAAATAAGTCTTTAATGGAGAATGACTTTTAGAGGTCTGTGTTGAGCTAAAGAAAAACAGACCACATATTGGATTTCTTGGCAGCTTCGATGTGTAGAAGGAGGCAGGGCTATTCATGACTGCTACAACGGTTCTTCATACAGTAGTCTTGGGTAGGGTTTGGCCAGCATAAATGCTTGCATCTCCTCAGGCTCTCCAAATTTCAGTATGTGCACCCAATGGGAAAATTGCACAAATCATGTGTGTTCCAGTGGAATAATAATGGTGCAAAGATGTGTGTTTTCCAAAATTTCTGCCCTAGACTAAAGTGCGTAATTCTGCTTCTAAAAGAAAAGGCATACATTCAAAATGCTTGATCCTCGAAATGGTGCATTTTTTCCATCACAATTGTGCTCAGGAATTTGTGAACATTTCTGGAGGATGTGTTCTGATCTTATCAATGTTTGGGGTGGCAAATGGGGCATATGTCAGCATTTCACAAGTACAAACAACATTTCCCACATTCAACTCCATGCATTTTGCTTTGGAGAGGACAGTCATCTGTTTCAAGGGACATGTGATTCCCCAGTCTGAAGTTGTCTTATATTTAAGTGCTATTTGCTCCAAATCAGAGTAAAGATAAAGAATTAGAGGAAGAGAGGGAGCTTGAAATTGTCCCTGGACAACATTTGGAGAAGTTCACACTTCCTTGTTGTGGTGGCCTGTATTTCTATTTCTGTCTCACTACTTCTAATGACTTCTAACTACTTCATATGAATTAGTCTATGGAAATTTTGTGCAAAACTCTGTCCTCTGTTGGTGATACATTTCCTCTCTGAAAAAGATCCTTAAGTGCTACCCTATGTATAGATGGCCGCCAACTGCAGTAAATTCAGATTAACTGCTAGTTCTCAGTCACAGATAATACCAAGCAAGAAAAGTCTGAAGCTTGCCCTTTCATAATGCACCTTCAAAGAACAGCTGAGACTTAGATTGAATATGGAATGCACTTGCTAGTATGTCATTCCTCATTCTCATCTTCATGTTTTAATTTAGAACTGAGCTGAAAGTTCAGCTTGAATCTGAGAAGGATTTTCTGTGAGGAAAGGAAAGAAAAATACTTCCCCTTTGCATTTCAAGGAAGCAAAGTCATAAGTCTGGGGACAGTGTGGTAAGTAGAGAGAGCTCTAAAAGAGGTTCAAACCCTCTAATTTAGAGCTTCCGAACCCCTTAACTAACAACAGACTAGTTTTTCTTTTCTAAGGAGATACTAAGGACATGGCCATTCATTATGTAACACTGAAAGAAATTTGGAACTGACAGTTTAGTTCCTCACTTCATCCCTCCTTGCATTCCTCATTAGCACAAAGCCACAGCTAGACCATCACTTTGATGGCTGTAACTTCCCTCATTCTCACGCAGATACAATCGTAAAAGAGTATCATCAATGTTGAAGTCTCCCCTCTCTCTGTGCATCTTGGAATCTTACTCAGCATAATGGTCCTAAAGTCAGGAAGAGTGATTTTTCAGTTGGCAAGTTGCTGAACAGAATGCCTGTGATAGGATTGTCTATATAAAATAACCATGTGTTATCACACTTGCGCGCACACGCACGAGATTCAGCTCTCCTACAGTAGGAGCAAGATGGCAATCTCAAAGTATGGATGAGTGCAGTGGAGGGACGCTTTAGGCTCCAAAAGAGCTCACCTGAAACTGCAGCTTCTCCCTCTTCCCCCCTCCCTTGCATGGATTGCCGATTTCGACCTCACATTTGTACCTGTACACTTAAAACATGTGATGTGTGAATGCAGGGCTGGCTCTGGTTTTTGAGAGTTCTTCTGCATGGCACCCTCACAGTTCCAGTTGCTCTGGCTCCTCGTTCTCTGGCTTCTCATTAGGAATGCTTGCCAGCTCGCCAGCCTGCTTGCCAGCAGAGAACCAGTGAGCAAATGGGCCTCCAATGCTCCTCCCTCTTACCACCACTGTTGCCTGGCCATAGTCATACATGTGAAGCTTGACCACCCCCCCACCAACACGCACATAAATACACACTCATTTGCCCCATGCTCTGACTCACTGTTGTGAAATTCAAGCCAGACTGCAAGCCCTCATTTCAAAGATGGGCTGTGATGTGCACATTTTAGAAACAGAAAACACTAAGGAAATTTTGGCAAACTATCCAACTTTCAGTATTTGTGCAAACTGAAAGGTAAAAACTATGCAGTTCTAGCACAATTTGTACCCTTCACAATGGAACTATGTAGCTTCTGACTTCCAGTTTGTGCAAGTAGACAGAGTTACACAAACTTGTTTAGTGATTTTTAAAAATGGTTCAAGTGCAGCTCATCTTGGAGATCAAAGTCTGCAGAATACACCTGGGCTTGACCTGCCCAGTAATGGCAGGAAGTCCTTTCAGCTCAAACAAGCCTAATTTCACAATTTCAGCACAACTCTTCCTGGAACAGAGCAAGGAGCAGGTAAAGAAGCAGATTGCAATGGTGGAAAGAAAAAGCAACTCCAGGAAACACTTTTCAGTGGGCTTCTGCTGGGGCATGAGCCTTCAGCAGGTACTCAACCATACCTACCCTTGATGGTGGTCCTGCATGAATGGGACAAGCCCACCCCCAGTCCTCCTCCAGATTGGGAGCCTGTGGTCCTGCTAACACCCTCAGTGGAATTCTCTTGGGGCATTCCTAAATGGCTGAGATTGGACTGGGCATAACAAATAAGGTCTATTATTTCTAAAATGTGTGTAAATTTCTCTCCAAAGGATTATGATTATCCCTAGAAATTGGAAAGCACAAACAGCTGCTAGCCCATCCATGACTGCAGCAGCTAGAAAGGGTAGATGTATTAATGACTTGAAACCCAAATTACTGTACTTTGTTACACTTGATTTCAAATACCGTGGAACATTATTTTGCAAATTATTATTAATAGAGTTCACCCTACATTTTGAAAGGCTGGAGCACTAAAGCAAAGTACTAATTGAAAAGTGACTTGCAATTTTAGAGAAAAGAGCTGCCTAGTCTGGAGTGGACTTGTTGTTGCAAGAGTCAGATGAAAGCCATCACAACTTGTCTGTGCAATCTGGTTCATCGTATGTAGGGATATACAAGTCAACAAAACTTGAGCTTGCAGAAATATTCTGGTTTGTATACTAAAGCTCCTTTCAATTTATGTCTTCATCAGATTCCAAACTCTCTATGTTTATTAACCTTAAAATTAATGATTTTTATTGAAGAGTTTTTTCCATATTTTTGCAAAGTTATGGATAAGCTGTGCACATCTTTGAGTGTAGAACAATTTCCCCATTGATCAATGTGCATTTGTATTTTTAACCTAAAGACCACATCTATTCTTGCACATTTTTCAAATGTACACATGCTGTCAAAAACTTTGGGGGATCCACAAATCACAACGCAAGCTCAGAAATGTACGATTATTGATTGTGTCTGAATTTGTGTTCAGTACAGAAAGTGCAAAATGATCCTGATCCTGATCAAAAATCCTGATCAAAAATAAACTGAAATGAATTTCTCATATATATGCATTTCATGAAAAGCAGGAAATGAATTTTGTATCCCATGCAACCAAAAATAAGGAAATAAGTTGACATCATAACTTTTTTTCTTTTCCTGGGTTTCAGAGGAGGGAGCTTGATAATTTTACCATAGAAAGAGGGATCATGTGATTTTAACAAGGGATCCACATGAAAGGATAATAGTTAAAAGAATAAGTGGGACCAAGGAACAAATATTGCTGTATCTCCATGCAGATACATACAGAATTTTTATTCTGGTCCTAGGTAGTCCAGACACTCCAACTGCATTTTTGTCTCCCCTCCTCCATTAATTTAAATTAATCACCTGAAGAATTCTACCACAGTCCTCTGCATCTTTGTAAATACCTCTGTCTTTACTGCCCATGAGCTTGCTTACAATTGAAACTTCAGTTGTTTAACCAGTGGGGATCACTTTTAATCAATAATGCAAATTTAAAAGCTAACTAATTTTATTTTGTGTGGCTTTGTTGGTTCTGGTGGTTGCTGGTGTATTTTGTTCCCTTGGGAAGAAAATGCTCATGGGATCAGCCTTCCACACATGGCCATATTATTCCCACACATGTCCTCCAAAACAGAGGGTTGCCTTACACAGAAGCAGCTTCTACTTGTGAGCCATGCTCATGGCACAAGCCATAGCTGCATTTCACAGGTCCCTTAGAGCAGCCTGGCTGCTGAGGCCCCCAGTGGCTCTGCACTCTTGTGACCACGTGCAGACTTGTGACTGAAAAGATGCTGGTGATATCAGCATGACTGACATTAAGCCCACTCTTCAGCCAGAGAAAAAGTGCTTCTAAAACAGCTGACAAAATAAGGTAGCTGCTTCCCCAAGGCTTGCAGTCTAAAGATAGGAAAGGAAAAGGAATTGGAAAATACCAGACTGAAACATGAATTTGGAATTATGAAGTCCCTAAAGCTCAAGGAGAGGATCCAGCTCTTGCTGTAGCCTTCTTTCCTTTGTCTTCTCCCCTCAGCCCAATGGAATGGCTGCTACTGGGGGACAGGAGACGGAGGGAGAACCCTTTGGCTGGTAGCTTCTCAGTGGGGTTGACAGTGTCTCTGTTTCCCTTCTCTCACTCTGATGGAATGACAGTTCACATATTGGAAGGAGAGCCAGCCCAAGAGGTAGGTAATTATGCAAACTCATCACATGGCTGGAAGTTATGCATGTTAGTGCTGTGATGTTGGAGTAACCAAGGCAAATATACTGCTGAAAACAAAGTGCCAACCTGAAATCTGCAGTGAGATCCAATGGTAGGTACTACTCTCTGGTCCAGTTTTCATCTGCCACAGCATCAGTGTCTACAACCAAGAGCCACTTGGAACTGCTAGATCACCCATGGTGACCCGAAAGCCATGGGTTACAGACTAGGGGATGACTAGGAACCGAGGGAATCTAGAAAGGACAAATGGTTGAGATGGGAATTTTTTGTTCAGTACATACACTGAGCTGCCACCAGATTCCTGAGTTTCTGTGGCTAATTTCTTTGAGACACCCTGCTGATGAGACTAATCACCTTTTAAGGCAAGCTTTATGCTACTTAGAGCTGATTGCCAGCAGTTTTATTATTCATCTTCAAACTGCTTTAAAGATGATATAAAAATGTTGCTTGATGAAATTGATAGAGCTATTGAGCTTTGCAATTTGCTTTGCTAAACACCTTCCCGATACATGCATTCCATAATCTGCTAATAGCAGCAGCTTGTAAATGCCTTCCTGTTTATCCACACTTCTTCAAGTTAACGACGGGGTCAATGTGCATCAAAGTAGCACTCCAGGTAGGCATATGGGGCAAAATGCTCACCATAAAATTTTGACTGCCAACCTCTCTCCTCTTCCTATCCCAAGGCAGCCATTTGTCAGGGGAAAGAGAGCTGGGAAGTCACGATATTGTGTTCAAACAGAAAAGCAAGAAGAGCAAGAAATTGGGGGAAGGGGGAATGCTTCTATAGCAGCATGCCACAACCTAGTGTCCTGCAGCTGTTTTGGACCACAACTCCCATGAGCTCCTCCCAGCATGGCAAATTGCCCAAAAGGTCAGGGAGGCTGCTCAGCAGTGCAAATGCCTACCGCAGTGCCTGTAATGCTATAGCTAGCAGAGTGCCGGGTGCTGCAGACATGAGACCTGGCAGTCCAGGCAGCCATGTGCAGCTTTTTCTTTTCTAATCAGCCTGGGCTCAGGCAACAGCCAGGCATCAAGAGGAAGAGCCTTCAGGTCGCCACATTACCAATAACTGCCGAGCTTATAGCTGAGAGAAGCAGAGTCCTGACTAAGCCAGAAGGTAGAAATTGCAACAGTGATTCTGGTAACCTCTCATTTGGATTATGGCAAATAATCCTGGACAACCTTTGAAGATGGTCCAGAAACTTCAATTGGTCCAAAATGGGGCAGCAAGGCTGTTGGCAAGGACTGGCCACTATGAGCATATAATGCCAGTTGTCTACCAACTTCATTGGCTACCAATTCAAACCCCGGCCCAATTCAATGTGTTAACATGAAATATGTAAAGCCCTGAACAGCTTGGGGACAAGTCATTAAAGAAGCACCTCTTCCCATACATGACTACCCAGGCCCTAAGATCATTCTTTGAGGTCCTTCCCAGAGAGCCCCCTCCAAAGAAAATAAGGAGGGTGGATATAGGGAGAAGTGCCTCCTTGGTAGTGGCACCCTGACTCTTGAATCAGCTCCCTAAAGAGATATGCCTGTCACCTTCTCTTTACCCTTTTTGGTGCCAGGTAAAGACCTTCTTATTTACCCAAAATTTTAATTGTTAAAGTAATTTGAAAGATTTTTATGATACTGTTATATGATATTGCATCTTGTTCTACTGTCCCTTTATTAGTTTAAGAACTGAGGTTAGCGTATGGTTTTATTGCAGGGTCTTTTCCTGTTCTTGATTGTTGTAATTGTATTGCTACCAGGTATTTGCTAATTTACATCACATTTTAAAATGTATATTGCTACTATTATCTCTTTATAGTTTGTAACCCACCCAGAGAGCCATTTTGGGTAATGGGAAGGATAGAAATCTGATCAGACAGACAGACAGACAGACAGACAGACAGAAGAGGCTGTGGCAATGTAGGATTGGGATGAGTTTAGCTCTTGCTCTTCACTGAAGATCCAAGGGTGCCATTGACCGAAGACTCTTGGTCTGAGCTAGAAATATCAATTCCTAGGAACTTGATAGGAATCAATTGCCAAATTTTCTGATACTGGGAATTGAGTGGGTGCAATGAAAATGCCAGGATAGGGCATGGCTGTTGGAAGACACCTCCCATTTGGCATATAATCAGGAGAGAAACTGAAAATAAAACTCATACTAGCAGACCGTCCTGAACCCTGACTCAACTAGGGTGCTGGAATACTGCACCAGGTTCTGGACACCAGCAATTTATTCTTGTAGAGCTAGAAAGTATGAAGAAAATGTTACAATGTCTGGGAAAAAGCAAGTGGCGTGTGACATAATAGAGACATTACGAAATTATGCACACTGTGACACTGGCAATACATTTTCTCCTTGTCTAAAAATACCAGCACCTGAGACCATGCCATGAGGCTGGTTGGTGGGAGACTCAAAACAGATAAAAGGAATATTTATTTATTTTATTTTATTTTTGGATTTATATCCTGCCTTTTTCCTACAAAGGGCTCAAGGCAGCTTACATCATTCCCCTCCTCCATCTTATCCCCACAACAACCCTGTGAGGTAGGCTGGGCTGAGAGTCTGTGACTGGCCCAAAGTCACCCAGTTGGCTCCATGGCTGAGCGGGGACTAGAACCCAAGTCGTCTGAGTCCCAGTCCCAAGCTGTACCACACTGGCATATTTCTTTCCATAGTGTGTCGTTAAACTATGAAATGAAAGAGGTAGCAATTGCCACCAATTAGAATGGATTTAAAATGACAAATGCATAGACCAGAAAGCTATTAATGGCTACCAGTCTTCATAGTTATAGCTAGCATCCATGACAATATGCCTAAAACAGTAGACTTGGGCCTACGAAACCATCAAGTCCAACTCCCTGCTCAATGCAGGATTCCCAGTTAAACCATCCCTCTCAGATGGCTTTTCAGCTTCTCTTGAATGCCTCCATTGTGGGAATGCCCACCACGTACCTAGGTCATTGGTTCCATTGCTGTGCTGCTCTAGATATACCAATTGCTGGGGAACACAAGCCAAAGGGTGCTATTGCAGTCATCCCACTTGGCCACTGTGTGAAACAAAGGCCAGAGAAGATGGACCTTGGTCTGCATTATGGCTCTTCATGTTACTTCAGGTCTGAGAAAGAATATTTCACGGGGGACCTGATTGGTTTAGGTCACCAGGTTTGTTTCTCCTCCTGTGTACTGCACTTTAGAGTAAAGTAATGGTTTAAGTAGAGATGTAAGTAGCAGTGTTGAGATCTTCAGAATTCTCTTACCAATTCATTGCTCATCTTGTGCCTGATTCCCACTAACACTTGTGCTTGCTGCTTACCTTGTTCAAATGACAACTGAGCAGAAATCTAGCCATGATCAGACAGGACTTGTGGGCACGATTCCCCAACTTTCCACAGACTTTCTAATTCACACAATTAATCGTAATAATTAAAAGAGTGCGTGTGTTAGGGAGGGGGAGTTGTGCAAATTGTACTGGGGATGAGGAATAAAATGAATGTGAGCACTTGTATGACAATTTGCAAGTAGTTTGGCAGGTGTGTTCTGACACTTGTGCCCACATACCAAGCTGTGAATGGGGCATGTTCTTATACCATGCAAGCAAAAACAAAATTTCATACATCCTTAAGTTTAAAGTGCGGCAACAGCGAAGCCCATTGGTCACATTTGCAGGGTAATACAGAGGCTGTGTGAAGTCAGTTGCAAGAGTCCTGAGGCTTCTTAAGGGGAAGAGGTATTCTCTCAACTGGCTTCTTTGAAAACTAACCTGACACTTTGGAAGCAAATCCAGAGGGCCTACTTCAGCACTTAAGGCTGTGGCCGGCAGGTGCAGAACCAAGCCTAGACAGGACAGGCTCATCAAGCTGAGAAGGCAGAAGAACCCGAGGACTCCTGCTTCAGGTATATTCCACGCAGTTGTAGTTACACCACGGATTTCTTGTGCAAATCAGTTAAGATCTCGTGCTACTTGTCCAAGAAAAACTGGCACAGCCCCACTTTTTGTGTTGGGAAGACAGGCCACCCCTCCTCCACCCTTCACCTTAAATATTGTTTTTAGGGGAAATTCGGTGCAGTTGTGTTCCAATGACAGCTTGCAGGACCTCGTTGAATGTTTTGCCTAATTATCATAGAATTATTAAATCGGTTGTCAGCAACCTAATACATTGCTTTTCTTCTAGTATGGATTTTCCCCTGAAGAGCACTGAATTAGCTTTCTTGTTTTCTAATACAAAGGAACATAAAATCCATTCTCTAATTTATGAGCAACGGATAGCAATAATACGACCTACTTGTAATTTATAAAGAGCCATCGTGTCTCTAGGCCAAAAAGTTATTTCGTAAATGCAGTAGTTTTACCCCCATTGATGTAAATCCAAGAGATTGCACTTAGCCATAGTTTATTAATCCAATTCTCCACCTAAACATTAGAGAATTTCCATGTGAAATAGCGCACTGATGGTATTGTGATATTACCATGTACTCCCTGACTCGTTCTTGATGCTCACTATGGCAGATATTCTGCCCTCCAGCCAACACTTCTGATTCATCCATTCCAGGACATAACAGGAGTCTTCAGCAACATCAAAGCCATAATGAAATTATCCTTTTGATGCCTTTTATCACACTGTTGAGGATGACCTATTTAATTGTACTGCCTGAGAGGGTCTGGATTTAGCTAGTTTTACTAGAGTATCAGCATGTAGAAATGCAAAGGAGAGAAACCTGGGCTAACACCATGAACTATTACAAGCAGTTGGGCTAATTACAGCACTGAGGCAGTGCTACTCAATTCACTGTGTTTGATAAATATTTCAGTGCAAATGTCCTTTCACGCCCCGGGTTTTCTTAGTGGCCTCAACATGCCTTGCCACCCAGAATATGAGAAAGACATTAGCAAAAATGCCTGTTTTTTTTAAAGCTTAGCATGGAGAACTGCATCAAATACAGATTTAATATCCTACATATAACTGATCAGGGATTACAACATAACAGCAATTCAGTACATGTGCTTTGAAAGTTTCTTTGCTAGGCCCTTTCATTAAAAGCAATTTTCACAATGCATGAGAAGAGCCGTGCCAGTTCAGTCCAAGGGTCCATCTGGTCTAGCATTCTGTTCACACAAGCACCAACCAACTGCTTGTGGGGTACAACAGCAACCTCCCACCCATGTTTCCCCTCAACTGGCATTCAGACACATATCTCTGTGTCATAGGGATACATAGCATACAACCACCATGACTAGCAGTCATTCCTTTTGCTTGCTGAGAATGTCACAGGGTGCCACAAAATTTATTTTATTTATTTATTTATTTCCAAATTTATATGCCGCCCCCTTGCAAAAAAAAAAAAGCCTCAGGGCAGCTAACAACAAGAAATAAATACATTAAAAAGAGCAATAATTACACTACTTAAAAACTGGCCCATCTCAAGATTATACATTAAAAATACAATAAATATAATAAATATGGCAAATAAATTAATAATTAACAATTAAAATACTTCTTAAATAAAAAGGTCTTCGCTTGGCGCCGAAAAACAAATAACGATGGCACCAGGCGAGCCTCTCTGGGGAGTGCATTCCATAAGTGGGGTGCCACCGCAGAGAAAGCCTCACCCTCCTTATTTCCCTCACAGAGGGCTCCCGGAAAAGGGCATCAGCTGCAGATCGTAGGGGGCAGAAGGGCTTATATGGTTGCAGGCACTCCTTTTTGTAGCCAGGACCCATATGATCCTGGTCATCCTGACTCAGTGTGCTCAAGCCCTTAGAAGAAACTGGGTAATGATTACAGCTTCCTTGTTTAGCATTGGCTCACTGGTAACAGTGTCCTCTCTTTCTCTGCTCCTCTAGTTGATAGTATTGATTGTGCATGGCTTCTATGGATATACATATACAAGGATGCTACAAAATAGAAACTGTGGGAATGAGGGAGTGACATGCTCCCTGTAAGCACCTCCAACCCACAGTCCAGCTGCAGCATCCTGAGAGTGCTGAAGTTCATAGACAAATTTCAAAGGAAGCTCCATGCAGAGCATGTTAGAGGAGCCCAATAGGCCAACTCAATCACAGCTCAATCAAAGATTTTCCAGTGATGGCCACAATTGACACGCTAGCCTCAGTTGTGAAAATGCACTCCTCGCCACTGCCAAAACCTGCCCATCAAAGTTCATAGGGAGTCCAGGAGTCAAACTCACTAGAATGCTCTCAATTCCAGCTTGGAACTTATTCCAGCTCACATCCATATCGGATGGCAAGCTTTCCTTCCTTCCTCCCCTCTTTCTTTTCCAAGTATACACATCATTTGTGCACTCCTTTGAAAAGTCCAAGTCTGTGTTTGACCTGGAAGGCTCAGTCTGGTGAAATCCTCACCAGAACAGAACTGAAATGAAGAGAAATACAGAACAGAGGAAAAGTGTACTGAGGAGATTCTGAACCAGGAATGTAGGAGCTTTCCTTTTGAAACAGCTTGTCTGTAGACAAGCTAAACAAGCCTCTTGTGTGCGAGTGCACACAAGCCCTTTGTGTGCGTGCGTGTGAGGAGTGCTTCTTTCCCCCTTTAGTTAAAACCTTGATGCAACATAACTATGAATATACCATGTATTTGAGTTTATTCATGTATGAACTTTATATTTAGTATAATGGTATGATATTTGAATAGTAAAGAAACAAATAGCCCCTGGTTTGTACATACTGACCTGAGTCTCCTCTCCTTCTGTTGTCACCCTTCCCATTTATTCTCTTCCTCAACTCTTCAACAAGCATATTGGTTGATTCATGACTAGACCAAATGCTAAATCTGGTTATTGCAGTCCTTGAACAAACTGAATAGTCTAGAGATTATTTTCTCTTGATATATTTTTCTCTTGATGTTTTGGCACCAGGCAAAAACATTTTTAATATCTCTTTTAGTAACTGATCCTGCCCCCTTTCTGCTCACTTTGTTGTGATTTAGTTAGGTTTTAAATTTTGATAATGCAGTTTTATTCCTTATTTATTGTTACATGTATTTTTATCTTTTATTGGAAGCCGCCTTGAGACTTCAGTAGGAGGCACCAAATAAATATTTTTTTCCTGCTTTGGAGAATACCCTTTGTATCAAAATTCCTTTGATCGAGGAACAGTAGTAGTTGGAAGGGACTGGTAAGGGGTAAGGGGTAATTGATGTCACGGCTGAGTCTATTGTACAGCAGATAGCACATGACGAATGGGGGAAGACAAAGGCAACATATGGGTGGGTGAACATGCCACACTTGATCTTGTTCAGATTCTCAGTTTTCTGTTGCTCTGCTTGTTCCATTGTGGTTCTGCATTAGCGTCTATCTTCCAACCACACAACAATTTAAATGTATTTTGTGTGCATGTTTTTGATATTTGCATGCTAATATGAATCTACCCATTAATGTAAGTGTGTTTCTCATGTTGTTAAATACTTGTAAGTGTTTGTGTTTGGGTGGAGCACACCAATAAGTCAAAAATGTGCGCATTTCTTACTGCAGGTTGGGTTTTGATCTGCCTTGGGTTCTAAGTGGTGCAAATTGGATAATTTCGCAATACAATGGGAATCCAAAAAGATTTTTCACCAAACAGGAGTTGTTTCTATATGGTACAGGGGGTGAATGCGATGCATCATTTCAACTGCAAGCCATATGACTTGGTCCAGCACTATTCAAAGACACTGACTTTAAAATAGTCATCACTTTATTAATGGAAACTATAATGTCTATACTGGGAATTCCGATTCCCTTTCCTTTCTTTTCTGTTCTTTCCTTGCAAGACCTGACTCTATATTGCTATAATAGAACTATTATATACTGTAGGAATTCTGGAGGGACACAAAACATTAAACACATTTATACAGAAATGTACAATTTTGTGCTATTCCAGTTCTGGATGACATTTGAGTGTGAGCAAATTTTTCCCAGATTTGATGTGACTGTTTTCTGCATTTTTAATAAATGAATGGAAAACAGAAACTGGTATAGCTCCCTGTGTAGGAGTGCCACCAGTTCTATCCACCAGCTTCGCTCAGCATTGTCCACAAACCAGGATTTGCACAGCTCCACAAAGTCCCCCACTATCCACACTTGCCCAGGTGAAGTCATCCTGACAGTCCCCCACACCCAGAGCACCTCTGCCTATTAGCATGGCAAAGTGTAAAATGTAACTTTAGAAACTTGTTTCTTTTTAACAGGCAAAGCTTCTGCACATAAAAACTGTTCTTATGTATTGATTTTAAACATTCTCTGATGTTAATCATCCATGGGCACTAATGCTGCCACCGAATCCCAACTCGTCTGGAAGTAAGCCTCATTAAACTCAATGAGACGGTTCTCAGTAGACATATATGGGATTGTTCTGTCAAATATATATATAGACCCATATGCTTGGTAATGAGGTTATTTTTTTTTTCTGTTGGATACAGGGGAGCCATCAATTTTCCATGCATTTGTTTGAAGGCCTTCCAAGCACTGGTGTAAATGGCTATGGAGATTTCAGCAGACATTGCTCCCTGTGGTTCATAATGGCTAGAAACTTAGAGATCCATTTTAACAGTTCAGTAGAATAATGAATTCTACTGAAATGCAGTGAAGTGCATTTCACTGCACTTGTCAGTAATTGAAGTATATCTTCACTTCTATTTAGATCCAAGGAACTATGTGATAGCTAGGAATTAGAAAACACTAACAAAAACAATCTATTGTCACCATAACATGATAACCTTTTTTTTTAGTACTTTTCTTTACATTGTAAATGCAATTTAATAGCTCCATCCAGTGTTTGCTAATGGCATATTCTTGTCAGCAAAGGTAACATGCTAAGTGCTAGAGATGGGAAAAATGAAATTAATCATAAAAGAAGCTCAGTCATATATTTAGTTGTGAGCAGGGTGGGGACCCTAAGGATATGAGGTATCTATCGATTGACTGCATACAAAGTCGCACTGTGGAGAAAGGAAATTTAATCATGGCACTACTGTCTTGAATATGATTAAGCTGCGAATGCTTAGAAGTATTGATCTCACTACTATATCCATATTTAACACATATCTGGTAAATATATAATTCCTTCTGATTTACAATCCAAAATCAAATTTACTTCAGTGCAGCCTTTCAAGTTATCACATCCATTATTAAATTATTTGCAAGGAAATTTGTGATTTTCTTCCAGACTACGTTTTGTGCATTCTAAAACTGAAACAAGACAAAACGCAACTGACAACTTATAAATTGTCTTCTAAAATGATCACTGAAAAGTAAGTAAAACAAGCATGATCTAATAAAACCACCAAATTCATGTTAAGAAGCTATCAAAGGGCTTCAGAAAGTTGCTACGTGCGGTCCTCACTGTGGAGTGACTACAGCTGAGAAGACACCCTTTGCATGTGTGAGCGTCAAGACTGTCCCAGGGACTGTGACACACGTGCACCAAGGAATTTTTCAATCAGCAGGTTCATTAAATACGAATCTGCTGTGCCCAAAGCATTCCTGCATCCTGAAATGGGCATCAGAACCTGACCCATCATTCAGTTGTCCGCAGATCTTTTGCAATCCAAGACAGGTGAGGACCATCTCCTCCTATCTGTACATCTCCATACTTGCCTAGCTGCTGTGGTTGTGTGGAACCTGCCTGGGTGAAGGATTAGAACCCTGTTTCTCACAGTGAATCCCGAGAGGTTGTTGGGCTGCAGCTCCCATAGTCCCTTTTCATCTATGCTGGCCTTTTGAGAGTTGTAATCCAGTGGCATCTAGGGACCCAGGGTTAAGAACAACTGAAGTAGTAAATTGTTCTCAAGGCAAAAGCTTGGCTATGCTTCAGAGACATCTGGCTGCCTAAGCAATGCTTGCTGCAACGTATGGTGATGGTTGCTACTTTAGTTTTGAAAGGAAAGATTAAACAATTTCCTAGATGATAAACTGATTGAGGGCTATTATCCATGGAAGTTGCATAGGACTTCAAGGTTGAGAGTAAAGCAGTCAGGCAGAAGGCTTTGCCTTCAACTGGGTGTTCACTGACAGAGGCAGAACGTTGCTCTAGGGAGGGCTTTCTTTGATCATGCTGAACCTTGTGCAGGGTGCCTCTTCAGGGCCCTAAAACACATGGCGCTCCTGATACCATTTCTTGTATTTTTATTCCATCGTTCCATCCAAGCAGCACAACACTGCATACACACTCCTCCCATTTTATCATCACAACAATATGCATCTTAATATGGATGTGATGCTATAATAGCATTATGCAGCTAAGAGAATGTGGCTACATCATGATTTCTTTTAAGGCAAAGGTGTGCTATGAAAGGGGATTTTAAAGAGAGAGGGAAAGAGAAGTTCCTGCAAGCTAGGTGAGGATGAGAGATTGTCACAAGTGTAGGGTCATCTAATTTCTTATGTTACTCATTACATTCATATCCTGCCTTTTTTTTCTCCTGCAGAGAATCCAAGGAGGCTTTCATGGTTTTTCTTCTTGCTATTTCACCGTCACAACAATCCTGCTGTGAAGAGTCAGTGACTGGCCAAAATCACCCAGCAATCCTCAGGGCAGAGTGGGGAGCAGAACTTGGCTCTCCTAATTTTCCGGCCAGCGCTCTAATCTCCGGATGTCAGTGAGACTTCTCCCAAGAGGAGATGTAAAACCAGGCCTTCCTGTGCCTACTCAGACACCCTGACCACTGATAAATTCATACTGATTATGCTCATAAATTTAAAAAGGAGGGAAGCCGCTATAGGGCTTGCAGTGTTGCCATTTGGGACTCTGACATGGGAAGAAGTCGCACAGATTGGTGGAGAGGCGGAAAGTACACTTTATGCTTGTGTCATTAACCTGCAAGGTGAAGTTTAAGGCTACCTCCAAGAAATAAATTCAGAATTAGCCCACAATTTCCCATTTGACAACGATGTCAAAACACAGTAACTGCTTTTTTGGTTATTTTTTGAACACTCATGGTAAACTTTTGTATTTTTTTAATGCACTGCCCTAGTGCTCTCCAGCTTAGGTGAAATCATGATGTAGCCAAATTCTGATAGCTACAGTGTCTTGGCATCAGCACATTCATTTTAGGACACCTGTTTGGATGGGATAATTCATATACCTGATCCAAGAAGAAACAAAGGTAGGCGACAGGAAAACATTGAAAATGAACAAGAGTTTTGAAAAAGAAAAGAAAAAGAGAAACTTCCACACAATTGAAGTGTGCCTGCTTTGGAAATACTTCAGCAACACCTATTACCTATTTCTATACAAGCAGCAGGATGCGACTATTTGGTGCCACTCTAAATGATAATGCAATGGGGTGATTTCATCCAGGGTTTTGCACCAGAAGCAGTGCTTGATCTCTCAGTCTTTCTCTCTGAGGATCAAGCACCGTGGATTTTAAACAGAGTTGCCCAGGTTATTATTTGAAGGCTTACTTTTCATTCACTGCCCCAAAGCTAGAAAACATCTTTTACTCCTAAGTTCAGTGACTGTGCAGAAAAGAGCTGCTTGCAAGTCCACAGTGGTTTGGCTGGTATGACTCAGTGATGATAAAGAGCTCATGGCAGCTCTCATTTTAGCAGATGGCTTCTTAGAACTCCTGCATCTTCTGTGCCACTCCTCTCTTAAATTGCACTGAGTGATGTTCCATTGAACATGGTGTCACATCCAATTGTTACCTGTCATGCTGTATGACAGACATATCCAGTAACCAGGTCTCAGGTTCAACAAAACCCAGAGCACTTGGTTCATGTGTAAGGTGTGCATTTTCCATAAGGTTGGCTGAAGAGAATGATGTTGTCTACCTCTAGTCTTTCTCTTTTTTCAGAGAAAGGGGGGCGGGGAGGGGAGTGGGTGGTGGAATGGGACAAAGAACTGCAGCTCAGTGGTGAAGCCCAGTTAGGAAAAGATCCTAACCACCATTTAGGGGTGGAAAAGTCCCCAACTCTAGAAAGACTCGCAAGCACTTGCAAGACTCTGCTGCATGAGGTCTAACATTACATGGGTCTAACTAAGCACTAACACCAGTTAGCATAAGGGTGTACTGGTATCACACAGGCTGTATACTGCAGAACAGAAATCCAGACCACAAAAGGGAGAATGGTGCAACTAGTCTTAGCAATTACAAGTACAATGCATTGCCAAATGTGTAAATGGCTACCAAACAATGCAAGGTTCCAAACACAAGAGGAGATTGTTACCAAACAATGATGACTCACTGCATCAGGCAACACCTTCTGGCAGTTTTCCATTCTTTGGGTGGAAATGAGTCTTGACTGTTTCCAATTCATTCAGCAGAGAGATAAGATAGCAGTTTCCAAATACATGAAAGGCCATCACACAAAGGAGGGCCAGGATGTCTTCTCAGTCATCTCAGAGTGCAGGACACAGAATAATGGGCTTAATTTACAGGAAACCAGATTCTAACTAGACATCAGGAAAAACTTCCTGAGTGTTTGAGCTGTATGGCAATGGAACCAGTGGCCCTGGGAGTATTCCATACTGGAGGCCTTCCATAGGCAGTTGGACAGCCATCTGAGAGGGATGCTTTATCTTGTAGTGCAGCACTGAGCAAGGGTTGGAACTGATGGCCTTATTGGCTCCTCCCAACTCTATGCCAGCCTGGAGAAGCCAGATATTTCACATGAGACTTTCTACATGCAAAGCATATGTTCCAGTGCTGAGCTAAGGCCTTAAGTGTAGCACCCTGGGAGCCGTGGGCTTCCAGAACAGCCCCACCCCACATGCACGCATGCACGTGCACACACACACACACACACACAAACATACCTGATTTCTTAGCAAATGCGGAACAGTCAATGTCTATGAGGATCTCTAAGGGAGGGCACAGAGAGCCTCCAGGATCAGGTTCAGTGAGGATGGAAGTAAAGCGAATGCTCTGAGCTGGCTCCTCCGGCAATCTTCTGATTGCTGCTCCTAAAAGGAAATCATAGAATCAAACGATTGCAAAAATGGAAAACTCTCCTGTAAGGAAAGGTTACAACGTCTGGGACTGTTTAAAATTGAAAAGAGATGAGTAAGGGGAGACATGGGAGAGATGTACAAAATTAGACAAGGTGAGGAGAAATTGGGCAGGGGAACATTTTTCTCCTGCTCACACAATACTAGGACCTGGGATCATTACATAAAGCTAATTGATGGAACATTAAGAAGCATTTATTGACACACTGCACAGTTAAACTATGGGATTCACTGCTGGAAGTTATACTGATGGTCACCAATTTGGATGACTTGGAAAGGGGCTGCACAAAGTCATCGGAAAGAAGACTAGTGGTGGCCAGCCATCAGGATGACTTTGAGTTACTCCAAGCATCAGAGGCAGCGTGGCCATGCTCACCCATTGCTGGAGAACAGAAGCAGGAGTGTGCTCCTGCTGCCGCTCTCATGTTCTAGTTGGGAGTTTCCCACAGACAGGTGGGTGACTACTGAGTGAACAGAATGCTGGACAAGACCGACTTTGGTCTGATCCAGCCAGGCTCATGTATTCTGATGTCTCGCTATGAGGCCGTTCCCTGTTTCTCTTCTTCCTTGTTGAGCTTTAGGCATCAGATTTTTTTCCTAGGTCTTTTGAAGCTGCAGATGAATTACTTTTGGTCTCCTACTGCTAAGCTTTTATGTCTTCATATTGTTATTATTATCCTTTTCATGTGTTCCGCTTTAGTGAATTTTACTTTTAATTGATGGACCTATTTCTGCCAAATGAATCTGCTTTTCACTCAGATCATCATCTGAAAACCTTCTGAATAACTCCTGCTTCAAAGAAGAGGGAACCTTTTCTGTCATGGCATCACATCTGTGTAACATGTGCCCAGACATATCTGATTCATTCCTAATCTTTCTTAAAATTCAGTAACCATGTGAAGACTGGGCCTTTGCTTAAAATAAGTGCACTTCATTTCTATTTTATGCATGTTACATTGGTCTGCAAGGAGAAAGCGTCAGACATGAAAGTTGCCAAATTTTACCAGAATTGAGTCACTAATAAAGGAAAATTAAGTCCTGAGTATTAATTTGCTCCAGTTTCCAAGATACAGCTTCAGGTCAAGATTGCATCAAAATAATTCAAAATTACGAGGGGGATGTGCAATTACACTCCATATCTTTTCTGCAAAATGTGATAGAGCAATTAGAATGGTGCCACACTGATCATTATAAATTTAGTTCACTCTGTGAAATTAGATGTGGTACAGGAGGAGCATATGGTGGGCTAAAGTTTGGGTCCGCTGAAATTGACAGCCCCAGATCAGCTGCATCTTCTGCTCATCATCTTTCTCACCATCTGAGTCCAGAAAGTAGGATTCTGGTGGATCTGGAATTGGCAAGTCCTCACCATGGGGTGCAGGATGCACTGTGGATGGAATGTTTGGATATTCCATGGTCCACTTCTTCTTTCTTGAGATCCCTTTTGCAATTGGGGGGACCATGCAAAAATAGCAGTCGCTGCTATGATTGGTGGGTTCCCTCCATACCATTGGGACTGCGAAAGGCATGGACTTTTCCTTCTTGTTTAGTCAATGACACGGATAAGTTGCACATGTAACGCAACAATAATGAGGGGCCCAGCTCTTGTCCTGCTCCCCTATTTTGCATCCAAAATATAGGTGGCCTGTCTGTTTTACCACTGCCCTCATTCTGCACTTTTGAGATGCAAATGTAACTTTGCCACAAGTGTAGCAGAAGTTATTTGTGTTCTTTACGTGGTTTCGAGGCATCTTGGCACCTGAGGGAAAATATCACTCAACTGTTGCTTGGAAATGTTAGACAATGACACCTTCACAAGCCCCCAGATGTAACTCCATGATGCATAGATCTGACCAAGACAACTGTACCTTGCAATAAAAGAACAATAAATTACAGTTAGGTAATAATCTTTAGCCTCAAAGTGAAGATAAATTCATACAATCCCATGTGGTACCATTTTCATTGTTCTACCGTACTTTATTGAGAAGTTACAAGGCACAATGATCATCAGGCCCATCCATCCCTTGTAGGCAAATATACTCGCCTGCATGGAAATCTTTATTGTGAAATATCTTGAAAACTTTAGCCAACCAGCACCTTTATTAACTGTTTTCTCGTTCATCTATGTAAGAATTAGCACATTCTTTCTCAGAGGCCGATAATTTCCCCATATTTGCAGACCAGTGGTATTGAGAAGTGAGCCTTCCTATCTGCAGAGTTTACTCCTAAGTGTGGGCAGCTCTGATTGCAATCATCATTCTGTAAGAGGAAAGCCTGAAGTCCAATTCAGGACTTTTCTATATTTGGTATTATCGTGCTCTCATTATCCCATGTCAGGAATTGTTACAGCTTCTTTGGCTGACATCATAATTCTCAAATTTCCTTCCATGACGAAACAGGACTTTCTGCAATGGTTTTGCTTTGTTTTAGAATAGGAAAAGTGTCATGCTTAATTGTGCAAGTGCAAAAAGTATGATTTCCTCTTGTGTATTTGTGGTATTCCACAGTGCCACCAAGGGGTCAGATAGTAGAAAAAGGAAATAAGCACTTCTCATGTAGTACTCAAGCCTGTGATGAAACCAAAATAAGATATAATAAGATATAGCGGATTGACATCTGATTAACAACCTCATCCAGAAAAGCTCATTGTTCATTAAAGGCTGAGTGAGCTCAAAGACTGTAAAATGCTGACGGGCTGCTGGAATAAGCAATGAAAATCCAGGCTGAAGGCACGCTGAAACAAAGTGGTTGGAATCTTCACTTCACATTGTAACATTTCCTTGCTGGTCTTTCCAGTGTATGAATAAAGGTGATTTTCTGGACATTTTGATACTAAGGGGACATACAGTGAAAATAAAAATATTAAATATGCCCCCATGTCTTGCCTAGAACATTTTCCAGAACAATTTTTCCCAAACTTAGTTTTCCAGATGTTGGTAGATTTCAACTTCTATCAACTCCAGCCAACTTGCTCCATGATTGATGTGATAGGAGTTGTAGTCAGATGATATGTCATAGAAGCATCGCATTGTAGAGCTGGAAGTAGTCAGAGGACTGTTGTGTCCAAACCCTGTGCAGTGTGAGGCACAAGTTAAACCATCCCTCTCAGATTACTGTCCTCAGTTCTGGTGACCTTGCTTCCAAGGCCAGTCCTAGTGCATGATCTTATTATGGGTGTTGTTGGAAATAGAATGGTGGCTTGGATAGTCTTAGCTCAAGGCAGTTCTTTGGGTGATAGAGACATTTAAAGAAACATAGAAACATAGAAACAGAGTGAGTCAGAAGGGGCCTCCTGGGCCATCTAGTCTGACCTCCAGCACCAGCCGGCTCCACTCACGACATGCCCACCATGTGCACGTCCAGCCTGTCTTTGAACACCCTCACCAATGGGGCCTCAACGACCTCCCGTGGAAGCCCATTCCATGCCCTTGTGGTCCTAACTGTCAGGAAGTGCTTCCTGGCATCCAAATGGAACCTTGGCTCCCTGAGCTTTGCTCCATTGGAACACGTCCTGCCTTCCTCTGCAGGGGAGAACAGGCCTCTACCCATCTCCATGTGACACCCCCTCACATACCTGCATGTCGCCAACATATCCCCTCTGAGTCTCCTCTTCTCCAAGCTGAAGAATAAAGCCATGTTTATGAATTTGTTGTTTTTTGCATCCCATTCCTTCTCCATGGCTCATAAGAGCAGCAAACCATATCATGCTATCTTGTGATGTGCATTAGGCTGGTATGTCTCAGGCCACACCCAAAGCATTGTAGAAGCGACAGGATTTGAACCAGCAAAAGCCTGTCAGCACCTCTTCATCTGTTGGCAGCTGGTGTTCCCATCAGCACTGGACATCTGGCTTGAGCAGCCATTTGAGTGTCTCCAGAGTGACAACATACAGAGGGCATTGCAGGAATTTAAGCTGATGGCTAGCCCCAGAAGTTTGCTGCTTCCCAGGGCCCACCTCACCTCAGGGCATTTTTTGAGGTGGAACCAATCTCTCTGCTCTAATGTTCTATTCACTAAAACACTGTTGTTAGGATTAGCCAATGTACCCAAGTAAGGTCCAAGGGGCAGAAAGTAAAACTGGGATGTTGGATGCAAACACTTCAGTTCTATGCTTTACTTGGGGATTAAGCCAAATTGAACTGTGTGGGACTTCCATCTGAGTATATGGATACAGAATCATCTGTAAGTGTCCCTTCCCAATACAGAGCATCTCCACACAAGGCATTTCTTGTGCTGTCGTGATTCCACATTTGTGGTAGCTTGTGGGTGCTTTCCATGAAGGTGTTGCAGTGCAGGACCTCTGCTGTGCTTTCCAAGTATAAAATGCTATCACATGTTCATGTATTTTTGTAGTTCTACTATACTGCAGTGTCATCTTGTGGCTGTGTAAAGGAAAGGCAGAGAAAGAAAAACCAGGAGGCAGGGGGAATGTGCTGGGAAGAAGCTGTTCTTAGTCCTGCAAAGACTCTGGAAACAGAATCTGGAAGTAGAAGTGGGATTTTAAATGGGTTTAAGGCCGAATGTAAAGAAAGCACTTACAATACTTCTAATTATTTCATACAATATGGAATGTACTATTTGGAGGGAAAGATTGCAAGGTTTTTTCTAAATGTATTTAATAAGTTAATTGTAGTCTGTACTCATTAATATGACAAGAGTCCCGTGGCACCTTATAGTCTAACAAATTTATCCTGACGTAAGTTTTTGTGGACACTTTCCTCTTCTGGATGCATCTGATGAAGTGGACAGCGTCCACAAAAGTTTATGCCAAGATAAATCTGTTAGCCTTTAAGGCACCACAAGACTCTCTGTTGCTTCTGTTGCAGCAGACCACCACTACTAACCCTTGGGTAATATAATATGATAATTCAAAAACCCACAAAAAACTAGTCAGTTTCAAGTGATGAGGACATCCCACTGATAACTTGGTATACCTGCTTACTGAGGGCACCTTTAACCTTTATGTGGCGCAGTGGTTTAAACTGCTGTGCTGCTGGGCTGGTGGATCGAAAGGTCGCCGGTTCGAATCTGCACACGGGGTGAGCTCCCGTGCACCGTCCCAGCTCCTGCCAACCTTGCAGTTCGAAAGCATGCAAATGCAAGTAGATGATAGGTACCACTTCGGTGGGCAGGTAACAGCGTTCCGTGCACTTCGGTGTCTAGTCATGCCAGCCACATGACCACGGAGACTGTCTGCAGGCAAACGCTGGCTCCCTCGGCTAGGAAACGGAGATGAGCACCGCCCCCTAGAGTCAGGCATGACTGGACGTAACGTCAAGGGGAAACCTTTACCTTTACCTTTTTATTTGTGGTTTTGATCATTCTGTTATGATGATTTAGTATGAGATGTGGAAATGGTTTTTCAGGAATTTGAATTTCAAATACAAACTAATTGAAACTTTCCAGTATCACAGCTTGTAATGCATATTCATAATTGGTCAGATAAGATCTTTAAAAATGGATACTTGCATAATAGAAGCCACTTTTCACCCTCCCTCCCTTAGCATCACATGTACAGCATCAACTGTGTTAAAATCTGTTACTTAAGAAAGCTCATCATTTAATTATTGGCTTTTATTCATTCCAGAATGAAATGAATGAAAACCTCTGGAGACAGAATAAAGATGATGGCATCAATTTCTGTGGTGTCCGGGTCATGCCAGGCAGGTTCACCTCTGCATTTCCCCCACCCTACATAAAATGACCAGAATCTGCCCAGTTCACTAACTGGTGTGGGGACTCCAGAGTGCATTTTGCCCTAAGTATGAATGACTGAGAAGTGGCAATGACAAGGAACAGATTGAGGAAAAAAGTGACACAGATCAGAAACATGGGATTATAGGTAAAAATTGTTTTTACTGCAAGAATGTAAGTCTATTGTGGTATGACAAGTTTCAGAATCTAAATAAAATGTTTTCCCTTCCCCCCACCTCTTCTTAAAATATTGATTTAGAGAACTGAGCAGATAGAAAATCATTATTGTGCTATCCAAAGAATGCTTGGGTCTTCTGAAGAAATAAATATTTTTAAGCAGCAGGACCAATGCATTCAGTTGGGAACGAGTGTATCAATAAAGGTCATTGTGACAGTGTGATTTATTGAAAGACTTTGCTTCTCCAAGGAGGTAGCATTTTACATTCCAGTATTCAAGGCACAAATTTGCTTATTTTCATTTAAGCTCCACACTGAAATTGGCTCAATTTAACAGACCAAACCATAGTTCAGTGTTTATTGTTGCTTTTTAGAGATGAGGGAAGTGATAATATTTGGCATTCATAACTATTCTTAACAGGTACAAGGGAGTAAGGAGCTGCAAGGGGAAAAAATCAATTGGCTAATAAAATTGTTAATTGACTAGATGCTTCTTCCAAACTCTATAAGCACCATTTGTGCAGAAAGCAATGAAGGGCATTTTAATTAAAACAAGTGCTCTCTGCGTAAAATATTTCAGTGTACGAAAGGTAGTATTCCCAGGACCTTAGAAGTAGTATTCCCAGGTCCTCTAGAATCCCTGAGGTCCAGAATGTGTTCTTTGGTTGTGAGCCGCCCCGAGGCTTGTGGCAAGGGGCGGCCTATAAATTTCCAAATAAAAATATAAAGGCTAAGGGGTTGTGTCTCATAAGCCAGGAGCAGGGAGAGGGGAGTATAACATGTTTCAGACTGGTGGTTTAAGGCAGTCAGAGAATCCATGCTCTGGTTGGCATCTGTGCACCTGGTTTGTACAAAACAAAGGGAATAAAATATCTGGAATTCCTATCCATCAGAGCTCTACTTTTCCTCTCTAAGCTTTATGGAGAGAAGTAGCAGCAATACGATGTGGTTGCTAACTTGTCTGGCCCTAGCCTGTTGCAGACACACTAAACCTCCAATGACGTAAGGAAGAGTGCAATCAATAAGCTCCTTCCATTCTGCTAGCAGCATCACTACTACCCTCCACAGCTTGGAAGGTGACTTTCTGAAGCAAGGAATCTGGTCTACTTGTAAACAGGAATGTAAGAAAATGTTGGTTGTTTTTCTACAACATGTGTGCATGTGCCATCGAAGCTTCAATGCACCGAGGGAGGGGGTGGGATATAGTATTTTAATATTTGCATTTTCTCTGTTTTTAATCTGTTGTAAGCTGCCCCGAGGCTTTGTTGCGATGGGGCGGCCTATAAATGTTTTAATAAATAAATAAATAGTCAGTCAAGGCTATGGTTTTCCCTGTTGCAATGTATGGCTGTGAAAGCTGGACCACAAGGAAGGCCAAGTGCAAAAGGATTGAGGCCTTTGAATTGTGGTGCTGGAGGAGACTCCTGTGAGTCCCTTGGACTGCAAGGTGATCAAACCGGTCAGTCCTAGAGGAGATCAACCCTGACTGCTCTTTAGAAGGCCAGATACTGAAGATGAAACTCAAATACTTTGGCCACCTAATGAGAAGGAAGGACTCCCTGGAGAAGAGTCTATTGCTGGGAACAATAGATGGCAAAAGAAGAAGGGGATGGCAGAGGATGAGGTGGATAGATGGAGTCACTGAGGCAGTTGGTGTGAGCTTAGGTGGACTCTGGGAGATGGTGGAGGACAGCAAGACCTGGACGAATGTTGTCCATGGGGTCGCGATAGGTCGGACACGACTTCACGACTACCAACAACATCACCAAAGGGAGCAACGTCAATGGGGGTGCAATCCTTTGGTATTCCACATCAGAATGCCATGGAGGTGAAAGAGATTTTCTCTGTCTAATTGAAGATTTTGGTGGCTTCTCTGGTCCACATGTGTGGAGGACCCATTAAGATGATCCGCCCTCAAAGGCTAAAGGACCCAGATGGCTTCTGGGGGCAGTGGTCCAGCTGGAAGGCTGGCATGCCTATCGAAGCCCTGATCACTCTGTGGAATACAGAAATGACTCGAGTGTTTGACACAAATACTCCTAAGCACTCACTACAATTGCTCTCAAGCATTGTAGAGCTCATGTGGCTCCAGGGTATATCAGAGCGGAGAGTAATGAAACAGCTTAGGAAACAGCTGGAGTGCAGATGGAGGAGAACTCCCAGTGAATGCAATAGAAAGCTGGTATGTGCGTACAATCAGGTACAATTTGAGGCAGTGGGGGTGGCAAAGAAACAATACTTTACTGTTTCTCCTCAATTCTCTCTGTACTGCCCAGCAGAGTTTTATGAGATTGTCTGGGGCTTATTACACTCAGGCCCTAGGGACCTTGGAACCATCTCAAACCCACTTCATCTGCCAGGTCTTGGACTTCAGAATTATTGTAGCTGAATCTGTGGAGATATACAGAGCACAGCTTGGTCTGGTTTTATTGGATGAGTTTCATTTGTTGCAGCTCAATGATCTGGACAAGGTGCTTGGACAGGTTAACGAAAACACTTGAAGGAAACAAGGTACTTGGACAAGTTCATGGAAGCACTTCTGCACTGAATCCTTGTACCTCCTGGCTTGTAAAAGCCAGCAAGGATGAAGCACCTGGTTAGGCCAGGGAGGAACTCCTTGCAAGTGCAAGTGGCCCAATGCTGCCTTAAGAGGTAGTGGGAAGACCATATCTGAAGAAGACTTCCCCTGACCTGGAAGATCTGAATAACTTCAGGCTGGTAGCAAACATCCCTTTTTCTGGTCAAGGTTCTAGAGAGGATGTTTGCCAACCAACTCCAGGTACTGTTGGGTGAAATTCATAATCTGGACCCATTTCAGCTAGGGTCCAGGGTTGGTTTTGCTACAGAAACAGTCATGGTCACCCTGGATGATGACCTATGTTGGTGGAGAAACAGAGGGAGTGGGACCCTGTTGATACTGCTGGACCTTGCAGCAGCGTTCAGTACCACTGAAATCCAGAATATCCTTCTGGAGCAGCAGAGCCAGGAATGGGGAGCACAGCATTGCAGCAGTTCCACCCAACTTGGAGGGACACCTTGTGCATGGATGGGGAATGCTATTCTCCAGCAAGGAATCCCTCGGGGTCTGTTCCATCCACCATGCTATTCAGCATCTACATAAAACTGCTGAGTAGGGGCATCTGGCGTTTCGGCATGTGCTGCCACCTGTATTCTGAGGACATGCGACTCTATTTCTCCTTTTCCTCATCAGCAAGTGAGGCTGTGGATCAGTGTTAGAAGAAGTTGAACCATTCATCCATCACTTAGAAAAAGTATGAAAATGTTAAGTCCTTGTTCACTCTCAATTATCCTTACAACAGTCTTGTAAAGTCGGTCTATATGACTGTATTTCATATGTGGGCCTTCAGGCTATTCAGTTGCCTAAGGGCCTCTAAAAATGCACATCAAGATAAGGAAAAAAGACCCTCAAAGGTCTTAGAATTCCCCATCCCCATACCACTAATACTGGCCAGTATTTTGACCCACCCCATAAAATGTCCCCAACTAAGAAAAATCAAAACAAAATCCTTGGACTGATTAGTTTGGTTCAGCTTTAGCTAAACCTTACTAATGTTGACTATGTGGGTTCTCTGTCTTCTTACTAAGACAGAAATGTATGAGCTATGGCACAAAAACATGTAAAAGCCTGAGCTTACATATAAACTAGGAAGATGTAGAGCCATATCCTCCTGGAACAACAGAATCAGACCTAGTAAGGTACAGAAGCTCCGTGAATCTTTCCTGACAAAATTATACCAGGATTTACTCCCCGCAAGACTCAAACTGGTTCGGTTAAAGGTTTCCACATCAGAATGCAGTGCCAACACCCATGCCTCTTCACCGTTTTCAACCACGTTGACCTTGGATTCCTACTTAAAGACCTGCTTGGTCTGTCTATAGTAGCAAAGTGTAAAACTCGGCAGCGGATTGATAAAAGTTGGGAGACTCTGATTATTTTCAAAGCTAGCGTGTGCATCTTTGACACTGGCTTTATTGACATGGAGCAGAGGGCACAAGAAGATAACTCGCCTTAAAAGCAAAGTGCTGCACTGAAACGCCAAATTATGCAGGAGACCAAGTTCAATGGAGAGGCTGCCTTGCCTTGTTATTAATGACAGGATTGTTCAACAGTCCTAAGCTATCTGATTACATTCATTTGTCAAAATCATGCTGCCGCTTAATTAAAATGCAACCATGTTGTGTGTATAATTCAAGTTATTGTTGTTTTTCAGTGATAAAGGCCTTATTTCTTGTGCTTTCCATGTTGGATAAAATAAGGCAGCCTATTTATTTATCTCTTCATTTATAATCCCTTATGCTGTTATATTAGCCTCTCTCTAGGTCAGACAATGGAAATATACACCAGATTGACATGGTGCAACACAGATGATGAGCCATTTGTACTGAGAATCCAGCAGGGCTAGAACATGTTTAATGTAATTAGTACAAGAATTCCCTAAAGGAAGCATCCCACAAAACCAGCACAATATTCCTAGCTTTAACATTGTCTGCTACAGCAATGGTTGCATCCAGTGTGAAGACACATGCCAGCAAGACAGGGTAATCAGGCTTCTAAAGCAGTGGTAGTGGAAGAGACGTTCCAAAGTGAGTGACAGCCTTGGGTTGCAGGTCACAACCTTATCAACATATGGATAGCACACTTTTAATGGCATGGTTCTCTAGGCAACTCACACCGAATAATTAAAGTAATAAAAGCATTAAGCATTTTTTAAAACATTAATCAACAGCAATTGTTTCCTGAAGAGCTGAAAGCACATTGAAACACACACTAAAATATGAGTATAAACCTGTCTGCCCATGAGAGCTTTTTCAAGGGTCTCTCCTCTGCCTCCCACACCAACACTTGAATCTGTTTAAGAGAGATGCGGAAAGAATCCATATTTTCGTCTTTGTTCTTTTGCATGTCTCTCTCACCTGAACACTGACACTCTCTGACAAAAGCTAAAGCCACAAAACAGCACAAGATGCACTGTACAAATTTTAAGAGTTTGAAACTGCAGTGTAAAATAGAAGTAAAAATCAAAGCAAAACTTAGCAGCAGTATGAAGATTTTAAATAAAGTACTTAAAGCAGTGGAAAGAGAGGGGATGATCCTGTGATCCCTAGACATTGTCTGCAGGGTTGCTTGAATGCCCAGTTCTGGTGCCACAGACTGGGCTGCAGCCTTGGCACCAGGGCCTGGAGCTGTACCCCTCCCAGCTAGCTGCTCTCCAAGGCCAGAGGGGCTTGAAGGGGGGAGTGGAAAGCAGTAGTAAGCGGGGAAGGCTGGAGCAGGCAGGAGGCCATTCTTCTGAGATGCTGCCATGCTGATGGCTGAGGATGCCTGTCTAGCAAAAATGCCGAGTAACAGGCTGAACACAGGCCTCTAGGTGCAAGACCGGTGCTGGAAAGAATGCAACGGAGGCAGCAGCAATCCTTTCTGCAAAACTCATTCCACAGCTGGGGTGCCACAACAGAAAAGGCCCTTAGTAGTGTCTGCCTCTTTTCCACAGCTGAAGCATCCAGATAGGGATTACTGATGCCAGGGCAAGTGCATATGGGAAGAAGGATCTTCAGGAAAACTGGCCGTGAGCCATTTGGATCTTTACACCAGTACTTGGATTGCTCACTGCATATAAACCTTCTGTCTGGGACCTCCTGTCTATCACCATATGCCTAGGTGGGAAATCTTTGGCCAAGGGCCAAATGCAGCCCTCCCAGAGACCCCCCCCCCTCATATGTCCCTGTAGGATTTCCTGGAAGGTACCACCCCCTTCCCTGATTGCTGTCACTTTCTCCCTACCAGTAACTGTTTGTTGGTTGCGCACTTTGTGGAGTTTGTAAATTGATAGGCCAAAGCGTTCTTAGGCTGATTACTTCATTCTGAAGTTACCTGTACTAACTGAATCCTGAAGTCCATTTTTATCCTGAATGTAACCTTCTGGGGAAAGTATCCATGCAAGCAGTTGTCTTTCATTGAGAGAGAATGCCTTGCCAAAGGTAGTTTGGTGTCTAGGGTTCAAAAAGATCCTAGAAACAGCGGCTTTTTAGATGCAGGATGAAGAGTAAGGCTTGGGTGAGATGTAATACATAAAAGCAATCAAGCCCTGTGCAATGCAGCCGCATTTCTTTTATCTCCTTTGACCTGGGAAGGGCACAGTTGCTTCACAGCTGAACTGTAAAAAGCAGTTTTGCCCACAATGGCTACCTGGCCTCTCTAGAGGAAAGCTGGAACCAGAAACAGTCCCCCACATTGTGAGCCTCATTTTCAAAGGCAGAGCAAGCTTCACACCCAGTTCTGGAACAGCTTTCCCACTGACCAGCACTGTTGTATTGCTTATTTATTGGTTGACCCATGACCCATTTGCCACCGCATGCTGATAAGTATCAGTTCTGAACCCCACATAACAGCATTGTGGAGGTCAAGTCCAGCCATTTTAGAGTGATTAAGGAAGGGTAATGAAAATAAATGGATTGACATTTTAACAAGGAGTTGTTTTTAAGAAGCTTTGGAAATCTTTTCCATTTTGGCTCCAGGTGAAAACAGTCCTCTTTTGAAGGCTTTCTGAAACCTGATTTCAGCACCTGATTGTAAAAGCCCACTCTACTACCAACAGGTTCTCCCACTCCTTCCCCCATACTAATCATTGTACTGTTGACCCATTTTTCGTGTTGTCAGCCGCTTAGAGAGCCCTGGAAGGCTATTCATTGGTTTATAAATTTCAAAACAAAACAAAATGCAACAAACAAACAAGAAACACGAACAACAGTGTGAAGTCATGACCAATTTTGGCTGAGCAATGTAGTTGGAGGAAGACATCTGGAAGAAGCCGCAGTTGAAAAATATGGTCAAAACAGCAAATTATCCCAGGGAAGAGGCTTCACCAGCAATAATAACTGCATGTTACATGGTGGATTAATTGCCACGAGTGCATAGGTTTTGGATGAATGGGATCTTACCGCTGAAAGACAGCAAAGGGATCAGTGGTGCTTTTTCAGTTCACTGAGCCAATTCTCCGCTCCCCCTTTTTTTTCTTTTCCTCTCCAGCAATTCTCCTTTCATAGTAAAGTCTTAATCCCAGTTTGTGCAGTCTATCATCATATGTAAGCTCTCCATATGTCTAACTGGAACTAGAGTGGATAATTCTCAGTGAATAATTTATCAGGCAAAGTCTGCTTTTGTTTTGTTTTTTTAATCCCCCTGCTGGTAGACAAACCCTCCAAAAGGCCAATGTTGTTTACAAATGTGCCTGTTTTTTAGTTTGGTGGCTCACATTTTCAAAGAATTAGCTGTTGAACTCAAAGTGTCCACCAATAAGTATGAACACGTATATAAATGTGGCTATGATAACAGGGTGCAGCTGAATGAAGGATCTGTGGCAGCCATAACATCTCCTACCATATGGTTCTAACCCCTTCTCTTTCTCATTTGTTGGCAGGCACTAATAAAAAGGATAATATTTTATTATGCCCACTCTTCTTCGCTGATGCCAGCCAGCGAGGCAGTCTTCACCTTCCAGACTCCAATCCTAAACTCATCTAGTGAGGGTTCTTTGGAGGGTGAGGAATTTATACGCCGCCCCTTGCCACAAGCCTCGGTGCGGCTCACAATATTAAAAACATACACTTACTTTCACAATATTAACATACACAATATTAAAAACACAATATTAAAAACTGGCCCATCTCAAGGTCCGAATTAAAACATACAATATAATAACAATAACTTTAAACAAAAATAATTTAACACTTAAAATATTGCTTAAATAAAAAGGTCTTCACCTGGCGCCGAAAAGCAAATAAAGACGGCGCCAGGCGAGCCTCTCTGGGGAGTGCGTTCCATAGGTGGGGCGCCACCACAGAGAAAGTCCTCCTCCGGGTACTCACCCTCCTTATTTCTCTCATGGAGGGTTCCCGGAGGAGAGCATCAGCTGCTGATCAGACGGATCAGACAGATCCCACTGCAGAATAAGATGGATCGTGAAAACATAATTTTTCATGGTGTCATGGATTCAACTAAGAATAAAATATAAATTGCTCCTTGAATATCCCTTAAAGTTAAGAGACTTGTGATTGTTTAAACTAAGAATGTATGCCTTGCGCTCAAAGGAATGAAGAGATACATTCTGCATTATTGTTTATTTGTGTTTACAGGCAGTAACTAAGCTAACTCCTGCTCACCTCTGTCTGTACTTTCCACTTGTTGCTGAACATTGAAGTTATTGTCCAATTCATTAGTGGAAGGTGTCAGTTCAGGCTTCCTTTCTACATCCACTTAGTCTACTTATTTCCTGTAAAGATATTGATGAGCTTTCTGGATATCTTGCTACCAAATTCTGATTCGAGATTTTTGTCTGGGCTGCAGTTCTTTAACCAAACTAATCCAATTTACACACCCCAGATCAATATGCACAACAGAAAAAATAACAACTGGTCATGTCTCTGAATTTTGTGTTGTAGCTCTTCCCACAAAAAGGAATATATTAAACCAGCATGCCACAAACTTTTTAAGGCTACTGCCCCCTTTCCTCTAGTGCTCCCATACCTCTTTCTTTGTGTTAGGTCATTGCTGTACTACAAATGTAAAAACTCTACTAAATACGACATTGGGAAGGCAATAAAGTACATCATAACTTTGTTCCACATTTCAGGGTAGCAGGCAGAGTTTTTTTTTCCTGTAAGCAAAAATTTTAATATGATTTTATAAAAAGTTGGGCTGAACTCAATGCCATTTTGGAGTGAAATCAGTTCTTCCTCCATCATTCCTGTTTCGCCATTGCTGATATCTAGAAATGGATTGATCACCTGGTCTGGTATTTTAAGCAAAAATGATCTTGAAATCTATCTGGATATGATTGATCCTGATAAGTATCCTGAAATCAAATTTGGGTATGGAATGGACTTACACAGGGCTGGTTGAAGCCCCGTCAGTGAGGGTGTTCAAGGATAGGCTAGACATGCTCATGGTAGACATGCTGTGAGTGGAGCCAGCAGTCATTTCAGAATCTACCAGTTAACTGTCTCCAAAGACTTGTTTTCTTTGCAAATAATTCAGAATACCCTAACCAGAAATTCCCAGAAGAGGGTGAATCCTCTTCAGAAACTACATGGAAGTCAATTCATAAACAAACCTTCAAACCGGAGAAGCAGGGTTCGCTTCAAGCATCCGGGTTATTTTCAGCTGCCTCCTGGAGAAACTACTGGCTGAGGAATGCTTGGAATTGTAGGATTCTTTCTATCTAACCATGCAAGAGCTTCGCAGCTCCAGGGTCAGTAAGTTGACTCCATCCCTGCCTCTTGGAGACCAAAGGATCACTCTTCCTGGGACAATTAAAGGCATTGTTATTAAAAACACACAGCAAGCAGTGCTGCTTCCCTGGATATTCTCTGTCAGGGGATTACTGAAACAGGGAAATTCTGCTGATCTGAGCTCAACAATGGTTGAAATGGGCCAGGTTTTGTTTTGTTTTGGTGGAGGGTGGCGGTTGAGTGGTGGACAGCTCTCTCTGAGATGGACTACAATTTGCACATATTTGTATTTTTTAATGCAACTTGTGCAAATAAGCATCCCCAAAGCTGTGCGGCTATAGCATGAAACTGATGCCAAAGAGGTGGCTCAGTTCACAATGGCTTGGTACAGCAGGTCAGTGCTTGTGCCAGGCTAACAAATGGAACCCTGGACAGCAAATAGAGACAATCTGTAGAATTCTCACCCCTCTCACATTTCCCACCTCTGCTACCATTTCCCCAGAAACAGTCTTTGTTGTACTAACTTTTGCTTCTGATAAATTCAATCTTTTCAATCATGTAATAAAATTGCCTTGCAGCAAAATAAAATTTTCTGAGTCTCATTTGCAGTTCTTTGCAAAATCTAACCAGGAGATACATATACTACAGGGTGAGGAGACAGCCAGGGCAATCAGCAGGAACTGATGGAAGCCAGGCTGTGGCATGAACTTAACACAGATAAATAGAATAATGCAGAAAAGGGGGACTCTTTTTCTTCCCTGAACTGTAGTTTTCATGTTAGCCAAGAGGAATGCTTTCCCTCTCAGTTTCCCCATCCTCTGCCTGGATCCCATTATTGGTTTACTTGATGAAACATGGATCACTACTGTTTTAGGCCATTCAGGTGTTTTTAAACTGCCCCCCTCCATTAGACTGGCAGCCTCCACTTTGGTAAAGGAGGCTGTTAAAGAAAGAAGGCTGATGGATGATTTGGTAGAGTTGCTGCTTATTCGATAGTCCTTTTGGCTGCCTACTTATTCCTGCACAATGGTATAGGATTAACTGGTTGCCCAACTGGACCTTTATAGAAATCATTTGGGAAAGGTGTTCAATTGCCACATAGGGGACATCATCATCATCATCTTCATCATTTTTATTGGTCCACTCTGAGTTGGACCAATAAAAATTGGTCCAATTGGTCCACTCTGAGTTGGACAGCAGTCCGATTGGCTGTTTATCATATTCTGGTCCTGGGATGTGCATATAAGCAAAGCTTGAATCATCAAGGTTAATCCAATTCTACTCTGAAGTTTGTCCCTTCCCATGTCTCTCTTTCTCTTTTTCTTTCCATATGAAAATGTGTGCATCTTTTCATGCATAATTTTTTCAAATGAACCAGCTGTGCAAATAACATGTTCCTCAATTCATTTCAGTGTCTTTACGCATATTTTTCTAAGACTACACATTTTCTCATGTTCGTTTTCATATGCACACATATTATCTAATTCATTTTGTTTGGGTCCATGAATCTTTTGGAAAGCTTATAATGCAGAGAAGGACTTTGGTTGCAGGTTATTTTTGACTTTCTGTTCTGGCCTGAAGGTGTGAACTGGATAAATCCTGATTAAAAAAAAAAAAAAATCTTTTGTGGGCCTAAGCCTATTTCTACCCCTGGCCCTACCTACAGACAACAAACTACTATTTTAATTTCCAAGGTCAATTTATACAATGCTTTTTGCTCAGTGGTATTGAGGAATTTATCAAAGCCCCTAACAAGTTTTCTGATCTTTATTTTGCAATAATGTATTTGAAGCAAGACATGAATATGGGTGTTCAGTAAAAGGGTATAAACATGTCCCTTAGGAACTGAGATGATTAAAATGTAATAATAATCAAAGAACTCTCATTGTAAAGCAACTAGTTGCAGATGTTTCTTAAATAACATTTAAACATTGAAAACATCCAAAGGGGGAAAAACTCTCCTATAAGCTGTTTCCAGTAAATGACAAGCAGTTTGGCTTACGGTGCTTAATTTCAGCAAGATCAGATGTAGGGGAGGATCCACACTTTTGTTTTCATGGCCCTGCACACATGCACTGGAGCATAATCTAAGCATGGCACACTTACGGGGGGAAAATATATTCCGGAAAGATGAAGAGCGATTTGGATGGAGCAGTACTGAAAATAAAACTGTTCAGCTGAAATGAAGAATTGATTTCAGCTGTGCTGGAACATTGGCTGCCCAGTTTAAGAGAATTAGTTTAATAAGTTTTTAAAAAATGGAACAGAATGGAATGACAAAAATATGCTAATGTGGAGAGCCCATTTGTAAAAGGGCTACTTGATATAGTCCTCCTGACACGCCTTGAAATGATACATGCCTTTAAATCATTGTTTTAGTCCCTGGTTGCAGATCAGCTTTGTAGAGTCACCAGCATGTATTCATAATGTTCTGGGAAATTTCCCATATTGTAAGATTGGATCGTGGTATTTGGATTTTCTGTAGCTCTGAGCTGGAAAGGATAGCTTCCACATCACTGGATAAGGTTGCAGTACATGCTTAGGCAAACATACCTACTAGGGTCCTATTGAATACAAAGAAAATCACTTTGCAGTACATTCACACAGATGTGTACTGCAAAACACCTGTAGCTTTTCTGTTACAAATCCCTGAAGATGGCTTATCACCAAATGCTCATGGCGCCTCCTCAGACTAGGCAATGGTAGCACTTGGGGTACCACAGGGCCCAGTCCTGAGTCTAGCACTCTCCAACATTGTACTAATGACTTGGATGAAGAGGTGCAGGGAATGATGATCAAATTTACTGATGACACAAAACTGGGTGGCATAGCTAATGCCCTGCAAGACAGCAACAGAATTCAAGGTGATCTTGACAGGCTGGAGCACTGGGCTGGGAGCAACAGAATGAAATTCCGTAGGGACAAAGGCCAAGTTCTACACTTAGGAAAAGGGAGCCAAAGGCAGTTACAGGTTGGGAGATACTTGGCTCAACAATGCTGAAACGAAGAAGCTTCCTGGAATTTTGTAGATCAGAATATCAGACCACAATGTGATGTGGCTACGAAAAGAGGCAAATGATGTTTTGGGCTGTGTGAGCGGAAGTATAGCTTCCAAATCACACCAATACAGGTTCCTCTCTATTTGACACTTGTGAAGCCCATCTTGAGCATTGTGCCAATTCTGGGCTTCACACTTCAAGAAAGATAAGGACAAACTGGAAAAGGTTCAGAAGAGGATAATAAGGATCATCTGTGGACTGGAAGCAAAGCCTTATGAGGAGAGATTGAAAGAACTGGAATGTTTAACATTGAGAAATGACTACTATGGCACTTTTCAAATAGTTGAAATCTTATTATACAGAGTGGGGACAGGATCTCTTCTGTCAAGGACATGGGATAACAGGCTCCAGTTACAGGAAGCCAGGTTCCAATGAACATCGGGAAAAACTTCTTGACTGTTTCAGCAAAAAAGGAGCCAATGACCTAGGGAGACTGCGGGTTGCCCCACATGGGAGGCATTCAAGAGGCAGCTGGACAGCCCTCTGTCAGTGATGGTTTAGCTTGGATTGCTATTTGCACGGGTTGGAACTGATGGCCTTCTTGGCCCCTTCCAACTCTACTATTCTGGGCGCCAGGTGAAGACCTTTTTATTTAAACAATATTTTAATTGTTAATTTATTCATTATTTATTAATTTAATTTGTATATTGGATAGGTTGTTTTAATTTAATTTTGACTTGGAGATGGGCCAATTTTTAATGTTAGTTTTAATTGTTAATATTTGGAAATTTTAACATTATGTTTTAATCTTTTGGTTGTGAGCCGCCCCGAGGCTTGTGGCAAGGGGCGGCCTATAAATTTCCAAATAAATAAAAAATAAATAAATAAAATTCTAGGATTATATGAAACCATTAATAACGCATTCCCAATAAATCGCTTTAAATGGCTTTTTAAAAACTTATGCATCAATCAAAGCAAAACTCGTTTTAAGGAAACAGAGGCAGTGGTAAGGCGAGCCATCCTTCCAGGAGCCATCAACTGCCCTGCATGCTCACAGCTAGCTGTAGCCATCTCTCCAAGCCTGCATGATGGTCTCCAGGATGGAGCTGGGTCTGAAAAAAGGGGCAGGATACAAATGGCCATAAAAGTGGCAAAGAGTATTCAGGATAGTTGCCTACATTCCAAAATCCCTTCAGCTTTCCAACTCTGTGAGGGAGGTTAGGCTGAGAAATACCTGAGTAGCCATGATTACCAAGCTTTGTTTGTGAATCAAGATTTGAACCAGGATCTCCCCCAGCCTAAGAAGCATCACCTGAATGGCTTTCCAAAAGGATCATTTTATTTTCCTGATGCATTGCATTTAGTGTTGCATTTTCTTGATTATGAATGGGAGAAGAAGGTGTGAACAGGATAGGGTAGTGGAAATAGCATAGTGGAAATCCTGCACTAGTTTCAGCAGAATTATGATTCAGGATACACAGACTATTGACATTTTGCAGATAATAAGTCAGGAAGGGGAGCCCCTAAATTTCTTACATCTCTGCTTTAGGCACTGTTTGGTATTAACCTGTGGTTTCCTAAGACCCCTTATAAATTTTCTTAGAGCATTGTTAATGCTTTGGCTTCTCTCATATAATTTCCCTGCTGGAAAGGAGCCTCCTCCCCTATGCACACATGATTGATTTAGATTTTATGTTAGGCAAAAGGGAGGTGGAAATTCACATTACAATAGAATGGTTTTGTTCCATAAAAAGTATGTTTAATCCTAGGCCCATTGTGTCTTAGGACCATGCAGCTTTATATCCCATCACTTAACTAGTAACCTTCATAGGAATCCTAAGAAACGTCGCCATTGTATGTGATTTTGAATAGGAACTTCCTGGGCAGAACCTCTTAAAGTCTACCAGTCTCAGAGGATGGTTTGCACAGTGTCCTTTAAATTAATGTGATGCTGCATTGCATGACATTATAGCTGAGGTGGATGAATGAGTATGCTGGATTTTTATTTGGAAGTGAACAGAAAAATCAATCTACAGTACAAACAGCAAGGCATTATCTCACTCTCAAAGCAGCCCTAGCCTTAACTGCCTGTAGTTGAAAGATGTGGCACCAGTCTTTGTCAAGGAGATGAACACCAGCTCTCCTATCATTCACAAACACCCCAATAAACAAAGCAGTTAGTCCCAAGTCCTTCGAGTGAAACAGGCTTCAGCTGTTTTGTGGTCCACTTCAAATGCTTTTTTCCCTTTTTCACTTTGGTGCTATGTCTAGACAATTTTAAAAGAGTATAACTAAACATAAGAATGAAACATGCACATCTTTGGAAGCCTGTGCAGAATAGAGAAGCGACTGAAATATAGTGAACCTCTAGGCAAATCCATTTTTCCTGCCAGGGAAAGGGTGGGCTGATCTGCATGGGTTCTAACTTTCTGAAGGCTAGCTGTACATTTGGGTTGGAATACACTTTTTGAGCAGCGGATGCCCGTGTGTGTGTGCAGTGCAGCCCAGAGGAGCTTTGGATCGTTTTGCACGATGAGTTGCATCCAGTATGTGAGCAGGTTCTCTGAAGGACACACAGAAGGAGAATACAGATATTAAAACAACCTCACTGTTAAGGAATCTATAACATATTACACACACACACTATTACACACTCAAAGAGGGGCAGGAAAACACAGCAGCTTTGGTACACAACAACATAGCCCCAGAATACACGGGTTAGCATTGTATTACAAAGACAGGATTTGAGTTTTCCCACCAAAACCAAAAGCCCTGCATTTGTGGTGTGAAGCTGCCCTTCACACATGCAATTTGACTCTCTCTTTCAAAAGGCTGTAGCTGGTGGGACTTGAACTAAGTACTCCTTTGGACTACTAGCAGTCCTCATTAAGGCATAGGTGTATGGGTTGAGTACTTCTTAGATAGCTCTTTGCCCTTTGCCAGTGAGCCTTTATAGAGAGATCAGAAGTCCTGATCATGAGATGTGGATGTTGCACTGCACTGGACCAGAGATTAAACCTTTGAGGAGGAGAGAGGTGCTGAGGACTCTGGCTGGAGTTTGCCTGCCTCAGAGGCTGTAAGAGATTGTCTGTCTTTGAACTGAATCCACCTATGGGCCACATGATCTCACATTAACCACACCTGCTTCTGGAAGACAAGGAATTATCCAAACAACTTCAGGATGAAATTTTGAGAAGCACCAATCAGGGCAGTGTTATTAAGAAGTATCCTAAACGATGGGCATCTGTCAGAGCATCATTCTCATAAATGGAAAGGATACAGCTCAGCCACAACTCTGCCTACAGAGATTAGGACATTACGGAAGAGTGGCAATTGCTGAAAAAATAACAAAACTCATTTGGAGCTTGCAAAAGGCATGCAGAAGTCACAGCAGACCTGGGTAACAGCTGGGAAAACTTCACATCTTGAAGTAGTATCATCTGGGAATAACGTGGCTTCCTGGCCATACTGGTTGCATCAAATGTTTCTGCCAGCAGGAGTCACAATTCTTATGGTACTGAACTGCACTGAGTTTCCAGAGGGAGCACTTACCTGCATGGCATAGCATTCCTTGCAGAAGGACAGGTTATAAATTAACTGAATGTATACTAAATACAATGAGTAATGTATTCAGTAGAAACATAGAAACAGAGAAACAGAGAGAGTCAGAAGGGGTCTCCCGGGCCATCTAGTCTGACCTCCGGCACCAGCCGGCTCCACTCACAACACGCCCACCATGTGGACATCCAGCCTATCATTGAACCCCCCCACAGATGGGGCTTCAACAACCTCTCGTGGAAGCCCATTCCACACCCTCGGGGTCCTGATGTCAGGAGGTGCTTCCTGGCATCCAAATGCAACCTTGGCTCCCTGAGCTTTGCTCCATTGGAGCGTGTCCTGCCTTCCTCTGCAGGGGAGAGCAGGTCTCTACCCATCTCCATGTGACAGCTCGTAATCTGCTCGTAATCAGCCTTAGCCTTGCGAAGAATCCTTCTGCAATGGGCCTCCTCCTCCCGGTATACCCTTTTGTCTATTTGCCCCAGTACCCATTTCCTACAAAGTTTCCTCTTTTGTCTAATCCCTCTAACCACCTCCTTTCGCATCCATGGCGGCACCCTCCTCCGCCTCCCCACTTTACTGACTAGAGGTATGGTTAAGGTTTGCGCCTCCAAAAGCTCCCTTTTGAGTGCTATCCACCCCTCCTCAACTCCAGTAACCTATCCCAGGAGACTTTTCCCAGTCTGGCCTTCGGTTGGCCAAAGTTGGCCCTCTTGAAGTCCCAGCTTCTAGTGCTCAACCTCCTGCACATCCCCAGTCCCCTGATCTCAAAGCAAAGGATGGAGTGATCACTCACATCCAGAGCTCCCCTAATCTGTACTTCATCTATCAGCTCCTCCCTATTGGTCAAGACCAAGTCAAGGATGTTCCCCACCCCCTCGTCATCTCTTGGACCCTCTGTGTGAAAAACCCTCCCTCTACAGCTTCTTGGAAGCGACGTGACCTGGCTGTCACTTCCAAGTGTGTCTCCCAAGTAATATCCAGGAGATTGAAATGCCCCCACCATCAGGTCTCTTTCCCTGTCAAAACCCCTAAGTTTCACCCAGACTGCCTCTACCGAATCCCCATCTGTGCTGCACTCTATCTCACTGCATCCTATCCCTTCCCTGACATATAAAGCCACACCCCCACCTCTCTTTCCTTCCTGTCCTTTCTAAAAAGGTGATACCCTTCTATGTTCACATTCCAGACTTGCCTTTCATCCCACCAAGTTTCTGTGATTCCCACCAGATCGTATCCTCCTATTCCCAGGAGAGCTTCAAGCTCTTCCTGCTTATTACCCATGCTCCTAGCATTGGTATACATGCACCTGAACTCCTTCCCACTGCTTCCTTTCCTTGGAGTGCCCAGCATCCTCCTTCCTCCCATCCTCCCTGATACCTGGTCGCTCTCTGTAGGAGTCCTGTCAGTCCCTGCAGTATCTCTAAAGCCCTGCTCCCAGAGCCCTGATCCTCCCCCACACTTGTCCAGTGCAGACACACTACTGAGGGGCCTGAACCCCCCCCCTGGCTCAGTTTAAAGTCTTCCAGACGAAGCTTGCTAGAGCATCTTCAAAGGACTTTTCCCCATCCTCATGAGGTGTGACCTGTCCCTTGCCAGAAGTCCATTGGCAAGAAAACGAGTGCCATGGTCAAGGAACCTGAAGTGTTCCTTCTGGCACCACACCCTAAGCCAGTCGTTCACCTTGGGGGCCCTCCTGTCCCTTCCTGGCCCAAACCCCTGGACAGGTAAGATTGACGAGAAGGCCACTTGGGCCTTCAGCTCCCTGAGTTTCTTCCCCAAGGCGTCGAAGTCCCTGGTGGTCCCAACCACACCCTGCCTGGCCACGTCATTTGTGCCCACATGGATCACCAGGAGCAGCTGGTGACCCCCAGAGTGAACAAGACGCTCCACTCTGTCCTTCTCATGCTGGATGCGTGCGCCCAGCAGGCAGCAAACCTCAGAAGTACAGCAGAGAAATAACTTTATAAAAATTGCCATCATTTGTCCTCTACACTTTTGGGATCCCATTGTAATCATTCTGTCTCATACTAAACTCAAAAACAACAAATAAATCCACTGAAATAAATGAGTTTGGGTGTGATAATGATCCCATCGACCTCAATGACAAAATTCCCAAAGACTTCAACAGAGCAGGCTTGCAACCTTTGGCCAACCCACTAAACCTTAAGTAAATTTAAAGTTCTTTTTGCCACTTGTATTCACTGTTGCCAGATATTTTATCCTGAATAATCACTGATGGACATTGATTTTTGTCTTTGCTCTTCACAGCACAGCAAAATGAATGTAAAAGTCAGAGTCAAATGAGTCCCAGCGGTGTCCTCCACTCTCTGCTGAGAAGCGCATTTTCAAATACTAAAGGACTGGCATCCAATCTGGACCTCATAGTATCTCATATTGCAACAATTAATAGGCATGAATAGTTCTCTCTAGGGGATTCAGGTTACCTTGATATCATCTTTAGAGGTTAGCATCTTGAAACAGTTGAATGAGGTTAATATATATGGTAGTTTATGAAGCACTGAATTCCTTCCTTCAGATTCAATTACATCATACGGGTTCTTTTTATCATCTTCTTTTTAAGCTGTAATTCCTCAGAGGTATTTGTGCGCTGTCAAGTATCAACAAGGGATGCATAATCATTATAAGCTTCGGTGTGAGGATAATATTATTGTACAGCACATACATGCACATGGCCTGATAATTTGGAGGAACCTAACACTCCAGTGCATGATTTTGGCAGAGACTGTTCACATATTTTGATCTGTTTGTGCAGATATGGGTAGGGAAGGACAAATCAGACCTTTTCTGGTCCCTACAACTTCTACAAGAACTTGCTAATATTAGTTATTGCCTATTTTCCTTTCATCTGAATTTCTTGAATCGTGTCAGTCATCGTTGTCGTCGTCATCGTCGTCATCATCATCTTAAATGCATTTCCTCTCAAATGTTAATTTGTTCTTTAAGTCAAAAGTTGTCTTAAAGTTTGCAGCCCACTATTAACCAGTCCATGCATTCATCTGGAAACAAGAAATCAGACTGGTTCGTTTAGGATCAGTTGAAAGAACAGAATGAAAGTATGTTGATAGGCAAATTGTCAAGGATCACCTAATTAATTTGAATGAGTTCAACTCTCCAGGGCCCAATGAATGCATCCTAGAGTAATAAAAGAACTGGTGAAAGAACCCTCAGAACCAGTATTTATTATCTTTGGGAAATCCTGAAGAAGAATGGAATGAGTAAAGGAGGGCTAATTTTGAGTAAAGAAGGGCGAATGTTGTCCCCATCTTCAAGAATCTGACATCAATCACTGAGAAAAAAATCTGGAGCAGACTATGAAGCAGTCTATCTGCAAACGCCTTGAAAATTATGCAGCAAATACTAGAAGCTAACATGGATTTGACACGAACAAATAAGTAATCTCCCTAGTGACTAGGGGAATTCTGTGGACATAAGATATCTCAGCTTTAGCAAAGCTTTTGACAAATGCTCCATAATTTCCTGACGTGCAAAGTAGCTAAAAGTGGGCTAGATGAAACAACTATCCAGTGGCTCCACAGTTGGCTACAGCATTGAACTTAAAGAGTGCTCACCACTGGCACCTTCTCAAACTGGGGAGAAGTAACGAGGGCGGGGAGCACTGCAAGATTCAGTCCTGGGCCTAGTGTTCTTCAACCTTTTTATTAATGACTTGGAGGAAGATGTTCAGGGGATACTTATCAGATTTGCAGATGATACAGAACTGGGTGGGATAGCTAATACCCTGGAAGACAGAAAGAAGATTCAAGTGATCTTGATAGGTTGGGGTGCTGGACTACAAACAACAGAATGAAATTCAATAGAGACAAATGTCACATTTTCCACCTAGGAAAAAGATTCAAGTGATCTTGATAGGTTGGGGTGCTGGACTACAAACAACAGAATGAAATTCAATAGAGACAAATGTCACATTTTCCACAGTTTCCACATTTTCTAGGAAAAAAGAAACCAAATGCATCATTACAAGATAGGAAATACTTGGCTCAACAATAATGTAGCTGATCAAGATCTAGGAATTGTCGTAGGTCACAAGCTGAAGGTGGACCAACAATGTGATGTAGCTGCAAAAAGGGTATTGTTTTGGGCTGCATTAATAAAAGTATCACTTTCAAATCACAAGAAGTATTGCTTCCTCTCTACTCAGCACTGCTTAGGCCTCAACTGGAGTACTGCATTCAGTGCTGGGCACACAGTTTAAGAAAGATTCAGAGGAGGGCAACAAGGATGATTCAGGGACTGGAACAAAGCCCTATGAGGAGAGATTGGAGAACTAGGCATGTTTAGAAGAGAGACTGAGGAGGATATGATAGCACTCTACAAGCATGTGAAAGGCTGTCAGACAGAGAAAGGCCAGGAGCAATTCTAAAACATACCAGAGTGCAGGACATTTGATTAAAAAACTCAAATTACTGGATAATGTATGAGCATCACAAAGAACTTCCTGACTGTTACGGCAATATCATAATGAAACAAATTACCTAAGGAGGTGGTGGGCTCTCCCACACTGGAGGCATTCAAGACGCAGCTGGACAGCCATCTGAGAAGGATGCTTGGAATCTTGGAGTCCTGTATTGAGCACGGGTTGGACCAGAAGATCTTCTTGGTCTCTTCAAATTCTATTATTCTGTGATCTCAGATTTCTTCAAGAATTCCTGGATACTAAGAGCACACCAAATGTGCTTCGCAGTGGCTAAAGTCTGATTTGTTTTTCCAAAGTACACATTTTTGAAGTGCACTTTTTAAGGAACATGCTTTTCAAATGTGGTCAAAAGCTGGACGATACACATCTGCATTTGCGTTCGCCACTGGGGAAAGTTCTCATGTTTAATGAACCAAAATGAAATTCTTGTAGAACCTAAGGAAATGTTGCCCATTTTCACAACCTCTGATTGAACTAGTTTATCAGTTGGAAACATCGCTAAACTCAAAATGCCATAGTGGCAGACAGTATGCTTTAGAATAGATTGATTAATGATGGCAGGAAATCTAAAACTCAGAGTTTGCATGTGTTGTCTGAAGCATGAACAATTGGCAAAGTTTCCTTGGATGTGCTGTTCATTTATTTCAGGCGTCAAGTTTCACAATAAGTAATCACTTGGAAAGTAAACAAGGTATGTGTGCAAATACCCCCTCTCCCCCATTAGCTGATTAGTAAGATGTAAGTTTGCAACACTGAATGAGCCAAATAAACTGAGTACAGCTTTCGGGTTACTTTGTCTATTGTGATCACATACTTTGCCAACAATGGTATACAGTAGTTTTAGAAAAAGAAGCAAACATAATTCTGGTTCCTATTTACTGTCAAACATTGCAATTTTTCACTATTCAAAAGTGTGTGTGTGTGTGTGTGATTTAAAGATTGGGTGTAACAGAGCTGAACCCAACATTCCTCCTTAGGCAGGGTTCCCACTTTTTCAGGTGGCACTTCAAAAAATAAATGAAAAATTGGTGATTTTGTAATATCCAATATGAGTCCAAAGTAAGTCTTATCCTGCTTCCTTTCCCTTTATCCAGGAATCTTGGTCTTTGCATTTATGGTGAATTAGAACATGCCCTTGCAAATGCTATGGTTTGAACACCTTCCTTATGTTAGAAGTAAGTTCCTATGTTTACCTCAAAACTGTCTGAAGTTTTGCTCACACTCCAACTGGATGTTTGCAAAGTCTCAAGGGTACTCAAGAATACCCTCTATTGAGACTCCTCCCTTCGAAATACTTTTTTTCTCCCAATAAACTTACTTCAAATTGTTACCTGTTTTGGGCCAACAAAACCTAGTGACCCACATAAATTGTAAACTCAGAAGCAGGAATACCTTTTATTCTTAAAGTCCATTATCAAAATGGGAATAAAAATACCTATCTTATAAGAGCCAATAGTTTGAGTTATGAGATTAAGACATACAAGCCCAGGAAGAATCCACCATTCATAATGATTCCAAACTATAAACTTGGAACCAAAATGCAGAAATTTGCAATTTGCTATTTAGGCACTGATCTATTATGTGCATGATATCCACAGATGGATATGTCATTCCTCTGGGGGAAAAAAAGTTAATATAATCCTTTGGGAGACAATGCAATGATTTAAACTGCACAATGGATTCGGAAAATGCAGTGCCCAATCAGTTGCACAAGATGCCTATGCAATAGCACTTGTGCAAATGTAACTTTGCAAGAATTTACTCTTGCTCCTAGTTTGGAACCTAGTTTGTGCCAAGGCAACATTATTTGTACTATGGTTTTCCTGGATAGTGGATAATGCTCTAATTATTTCATGTAATCTATTTATTTGCATGTGCTGTTCCATAAAATTGTACTGCAGGTGGTTGACTGGTACAGCATAACAAATGAGCAGCAGTAAATACAAGTTAACACTATATCAAGCAACAATATATACAACAATATTCAAAATACAACAGAAACAGGTATATATAGCCATAATATAATAGTAAATGCATAATATAAATGTTAACATAAACAATATCCAATAAAATGGAGCAAAATGTAGCTTAATGCAGCAGCTGAGCACTAGACAGAAGAAAAATAAAACATAACTCAGAGATATAAGAAACGCACCCTGCTAAGATAAATGCATCTCCATTCCACATGGGCTCCCCACAAATTGCCTATGAACACTGGTTGGGAGTGTTTCACCTGTGGCAGTCTTCATTGCAGCTCTCTCCTGAGTAGGTAAAACTTCCTACTCCTCCTTCAAGCTCCACATACTGCCAAAGTTTTAATATTACTCAGTCTCTCTCCACCAAGTACTCGTTCAAACACTTGTCTTCAGGCAGCATGACCTCATTCTAGGAGCACTGCCAAGATAATTTCAAATGCACAGTCTTTGCTTGGGGTTCCATCTTACCGGATTCTTTCAAATGTACAACGGGTTTCCACAGATACCCCAGATCACAGTCACAGGAATACATATTCTGCATTCAGTTTTGTCACTGGTTACATTACTTATGAATTTGTCTCTGGTTTGATTTCAAAATGTTGTTTGTTACTTGTACAGCCTTAAAGCATCTGGGAACAGTGTCCCTAAGGGACCTCTGCAAGCCATATGAATCTGCCCATACTCTCTGGTCATTGTTAGGGCTCTGCTCGTGCCAAATGGGCAAAGACAAGAGGCAGGGGTGGTCTTCAGTTAGGGTGATGCTACTTTCCATCATAGACCCACCCATAGAGGACTTCTTAAAAAACTTTCCAAACCAATTTGGTAGAACTGGCCTTCTTAATTCACATGTTCTGCTTTCAACAATCACAAACTAAACACACTTTATGAGAGTGTTTGACTAAAGAATGTATATAAAAGCTTTGAATAAATAAACAATTTCCTCAACTTTGTCAGTGTTATTGTTGTATACAGTGGTACCTTGGCTCACAAACTTAATCCGTTCCAGGACTTTGGTCGTGACCCAAATTGGTCATGAGCCAAGTCAAATTTCCCGATAAGGTTGAATGTAAATAAGGTTAATCCATTCTGTAACTATTTTTTTATCACAAAAATTTGAGGCAAAGTGACAAACAACAAAGATCGTGGCCATCTCCCCGCGCCGAGCATGAGAGCGGCCATCCCCCCACACCAGCACGACTGCGATTGTGCCCGTGTTCTTGCCTGAGTGTGACCACGATCACGGCCATAGATGGGCACGATCACAGTCATGCTTGGGCAGGGAACATGGGCACAATCGTGGCCATCTCCCTACTGAGCACGATCATGGCCATCTCCCCACCACCACCCAAGCACGACCGCTGTCACACCCATGCAGATAAGACAGGAGTGATCGTGAACATCACCCAATGCGGAGTTTGTGACCTGAGACAAAATTTGTCTGAAATTTCGGTTCGTGACCAAATTTGGTTAGGAACTGAGGCGTTCATGAGACAAGGTACCACTGTATTAATGTGGCACGCAAGCTGTTCTTTAGTTAAGGTGACTAACAAAAAGAAAAACAAACTGACCAGTGCAAACTTCAAGATTCTCTGTCCTAGAAAAATAATGCTATTTTGCTAATAACCTGAAAGTTATAGTGCATGATCTACTAGGAGCAACTGCTTTGGGTTTATTAAGCTTTGACATTGTGCATTATATGAGAATCAGCAATTTAAAGGGTATTCTAGTGTGTTGTTCTCTCACTCTATTTAGAAAAGATAGTACAATTCACCTTCGCGTTCTTCAAAAGTGTGTCAGGCTGCAATCCTATGTTGTCTGGCCTTAATGTATTTAAATTGCTGAATGCAGAGGCTTTCATGCATCCAGTGCACAGTGTGAGGTGCAGTGGTGGTATCTTCTCCACTCCACGCATCACACCTTACATTCCTCTAGACAAAAGGTAAAGAAACAGAAGGGTCTCAGCCCCATCTTCCCCCCATCCCTTCCCTCTAATTCACTCCTTTGGCTCTCACTGAGGTTGACCTCCGACTTGGAGACACAACCCTTTTCATGCTGGCTGTGAAGGAGCTGAGTGAGAACTCTGAAAGACCTCTGAGCTGGAACTAAATAATCCTATGGCCTTCCAGACCATGTCTGGAGACTCTAGGATTGTTCCCTCAGTGTTTCAGTGATTCTTTTGCACTGTTTATATGTTAATCAGAATCATAGCATCAATTCTTTTCTGGATACTTTTTCAGTTCTACATTTCTGCAGTCCAAAATGTTATAAGCAAATAAACTGATAACAATTTGAACAGGGTGAGAGCAATAAGCACAAGGACTATCATATGTCTTAGAAATCAGTGTAACACTGATACAATTCATTAACAGTTCATGGAAAGTACATTCAAAGTTCAAATAACTCTAAAGCATACCAACAGACCAATTAAGTATATCTAATTATGATTATATTAGCATGATACCCACATCAAGTAATGCATTCAACAATTCATAGGAAGAGATATAATTAAATATTTAACATCAGTCAAACTAGCAGCAAAATTGGACTGCTTTTAATACCAACTTCCAGGACAAGTGGACTATATTCCTACACACAAGCACAAACACAAATCCAACTAGAAGTCTCCATCTGGTCCCAGAAGAGGCCTTTAATGCCTTGGGGTTTCCCTGGAGGCTCAAGACATAATGACCACCAAGCACTTCAGATGGGTCATCCTCATTTACTGCAGATCAGCTCTGAAGTGTAGCCTTCTTTCAGGCATGGAAGCAAAAGCATATGAACAGTGGCAGCAAGGTGCCTGCAAGCACAATTACGTACAGAGATGTTCTATGCTGACCATCCATTATTTACACACCTGAAAAGAAATATTGAGCCTTCATCACTGAGAACCATGCAAAGGTGTTGCTAAAGGATGAAGATACTGCTAGGTAACACTTGCCAGCACTCACGTTCCCCACCAGGCCTCTTCGGAGAGGACAAGGCACTGCATTATGTAGCTAGGGATGTACAGATTTTGCTAAATCCATTCCATCTGTGTTTCATGGATTGTCAGACATCTTTCACCTCGTCATCTGTCCTTTGACGGAATCTGCCTTTTTTAACAGATCTAAAGGATTTTATTTAACTTGCAAAGATGTGCATTAGTGTCCATGTGCAGTTGCACTAAAGGAAATGTGCATAAATCTCCCTCCCCAAAACTTTTTTTTTAAAATTCACAAGTCTGCAGAATCCAAGCAACTCAGCATTGGCTTGTCCACCACAGAGTCCACTGGTGAAATGCAAAGCTGAACTCACTGATATCCATTGAGGATTTCTCTGGGATCTCTAGTTGTAGCTCCCGCAGGAACATTTGTCTAGTCCTAAGGAAGACTGCATTGCAACGTTTTGGCCTGAAGGTTACAAAAGTGGTAACTACTGTGGCCAGTTGTCATCAAAGAAGATTAAAGAGAGACTTCTTGCTGGCTAGAGATTTAAAAATTAGCTTTGGGTGGGCTTTGATATCACAAAGGCCAAAATGAGCCCTGCATCAGACGAGCAGCATATTGTTTCTTCCAGCACCAACTTCAAAGTTTTTTCCCGCGATACAGATCTGACTGAAATGAATATACTGCCATGGGAAGAGTTATTTGGAGAATGGGGCTGTTATGAATCTGAGGGAAGACAGACTAGTCCAGGTACATAGAAGGGTCAAGTACTACATTTTGTTTAAAGTGTTTCTCTCTTTGACCAAATAGCAACCCTTTTGTTTTTCATTTTGCTAGATCATATTGAAGTTCTAATTTCTTTCATTCTCTGGGTTCATTGAGAGACAAAACAGGTGTGTGAAAGGAAAAGTACAGAGAATTGCTTGTCATGAGCCATTTTACTAACATTATTTTGTCCTTCGAAACAATCCAGGGCTTTTACTGGAAAAATAGAAACAATAGAAATGAATTACTTGGTTCCATAATTCATATTGCAATATATGGCATGATATTAAAAAGTGAGAGAGGAAGTGTGTTTTTAGTGTTGTCAAGTAACCAACAATTATTTTTATCTGACTTTTAAAAAATTAACTGATTTGATTATTGCTAAAGTTAATGATAATTTCAACATTTTTGACTATAGTGTCCCTCAGCCATCACCAGGTGAGGAATAATGAAATTTCCAGGCCAAGACATCTGGAGGGCTGCAAGTTGCTCATCCCAATGCAAGTAGTTGTTCCTAATTATGTCATATAGGTGAAAGGTCTTAATTTTTCTCTCCCTCAAATAAGTGCAGTTAAGGTTTTCCCAACATTTTCTCCCAATCATTGCTAGGAGGTGCAGCTTTCAAACCAAGCAGAAGAAATAAGATAGGAAGGACAGACAGGGAAAAGGGGAAAGAGTCTTGGAAGAATGGATAGCTATAAAAGAAGGAGAGATGACACAACCAAAAGATCAAATTATTTGAGTCAATGTTTATGCCAAGTCTTCTTTGGGAAGTGATAAATTAGATTTTCTTAAGAAAACTGTCCAATTTACGTCTATTTTTGAATAGGTGAATACAGTGGAGAGCGAGTGGATGCCTTTTACAGAACCACCACCACCACAAGCAATCGTTTTAAACAGACTCAGTACAATGTAACATTTCTAACATGGATCTGTGATTTCTTATGTTGCATTTCTGTACAAGGCTCCTCCTGCTGAAATCTAGTTTTCCCTTTTCCAGCTTGATCTCACAGAAGCTTAGGCAGGTTCTTGACTCCAAGAATGGAAAAGCAACAAACATTTTAAAAAAGAGGGGCAGAAAAGGCTTCAGAGACTTTGCTGCATCACAAAATGGCACCATGTATCTTAACAGTCAGGTCAAATACACAAAGCTGTTCAAGTATCCTCATTCACATTCTGGTATCTGCTGGTAAAGCACCTCTACAGTAGCCTGAAAGCAGGTCCAAACTGAGAAAGCCTCATTCCAGGCATAAAATGGTCAGCAAGGGAAGGAAGCATCCAACAGGTTCAGCTGTACAAACAGCTCCATATTCCTATTTCCATAGCAAGCAGCACACCTTGCAACCAAAATGAAAATTGTTAAAGGGAAGGAAAGAGTTGTTGATGGAGCTGGGGGAAGGATGAATATTCATAAGCATATCAAAGCATTCCTCTAAAATGTAGGACTACCAGAAGGGGGCTCATCTAGTTCATTAGCATGCAAGCAGAAAAACTTATGGCCCTTGCATTCACCACTGCCTCTCCTTAAAGGCCTTGTCACAGATGTCCATATACTAAGATGTAACTGTATAAGGCTACTTAGTCTATTTTCTTTGTAATTATTGCAAGAAAAATCAGTCTTCATGCATCAAATGCTTGTTTCATTTGTGTAGGATTTTTTCGTAAAGCAGTAACCCACAGTGTGAGTTACAATATAAATGAAAGTGATAGAAAAACAAGAAAACAAGGGAAAATGATTTTAAAGAGTTATCAGAGGAAGGGGAGAAAGTTCATGCGGCCCCATTCTGTCACTGGACTTGTCACTCCAGCATAAACATCACACTGAATGTTCTGCTGATGTGCGGGCAGAGCACACGGCCCTACCCTGCAGTAATGCCGAGTGGCATGAGAAGCAGCCCCCGCGCCCATTGTCCCTCCAGCTAGGTTAAGAGGGAGGGCTGCTTCGTCTCATTCACTGCACAGCAGAGACATGTAGGACATTTCTGTCTGTACATTAGGGGGAAGAGAGGCCCTTCGAGCCAGTGGATCAACACTCACCCTGGCACTTCCCTGCCATGATACTAAGGGCAGAATAATGTTGCTTACCAACGTTGTGGGGAGCCTGCCCCCACTTTCATCTAGACTTCCGAAAACTGCAACCCAATCCACTGCGGGGGTCTCCAGAGTACAATCATACAAAATGGTTACAACAATAAAGGAGTTAAAGTTTGCTTTTTTGAACCATCCTGTATTGGAATACAATCAGTCAACTTCACCAGTCATTCATTCATTCAGCACTTTTGTATACCGTCTCATGGCCACATGGTCCTCTAGATAGTTTGCATGATAAAAACCAGCAACGTAAAACATCCTAAAATACATACAGTTTAAACAAAACCAGAAAAGTAATAATAACTAGCCTGACAACATAGCAGGAGCACCAAAGAATGCTTTGTTGTTGTGTTTCACGGCAAATTGGAACTATCTCAAATTGACTAAAATTTACATTACAATATAATTAAAATTACATTCCAATTAAAATAAGCAACAATTAAAATGCCCCTTGAATAAAAATGTCTTAGTTTGGCACCAGAATATGTATAAAGACAAGCACTTGACAAATATTCCTGGGAAGTTGATTCCATAGATGGGGCACTGCAACTGAGAAGGCACTGCCTTGGGTAGCCTTCCTCCTAGATTCCTTTAGAGGTTGCTCCCAGAACAGGGCCTCTGATGATGATCTCAGGATTCAAGCAGGCTTGTACAGGTACAGATGTTCCTTCAGATGTTCAGGTCTTAAACTGTTTAGGGCTTTATACATCAACATGAGCACTTTGAAGTGGGCCTGGACATCAATGGGCAATCAGTGTAATTCATAGAGGTCTGGTATGATACGTTCAGTATTACCAGTTCCTGTCAGTAGCCTACCTGTCCTATTCTGCACCAATTGTAACTTCCAGACTGTTTTTAAGGGCAGCCTAACTTAGAGCTCATTATAGTGGTCTGACCGAGAAGTTACTAGGGTATGGATTACTGTTGCTAGGTCCTGTCTGTCCAGATATGGTCAAAGTTGATGAATTAATCAGAGCTGATAGAAGGCACTCCTGGCCACTGATCTAACCTGGTGCTCCAGGGACAGCTCAGGGTCCAGAAGCACCCCCAAGCTCTGAGCCCTGTCCTGTAGAGAGAGTGCAACCCCATCCAAGACAGGGCAGATATCCTCCATCTGGACATGAGAGCCCCCTGCCAACAAAACCTGTGTATTGCCTGGATTAAGTTTTACCCCAGCCAGACACTGGTTGAGGACCATCACCACCTCACCTGGTTTTGATGAAAGTGAGAGAGAGAGCAGAGTGTCATCAGTGTACTGATGACCCTTCAGCCCAGACCCCTGATGACCTCTCCCAATGGCTTCATGTAAATGTTGAACAGCATAGGGGATAAAATGGAGCCTTGCAGTTCTCCATGACTTACTTGCCATGGAGCACAGCTACATTTCCCCTGTGGCACCAAGATGGCTACTTTTCAGAATTGATGGAACCCTCCTACAATGGTGGGACTGTATTCTTTTTCTAGGAAAAAGCAATAAAAATCTTTGCTGCTGTTAAGAATGTGATCACCCACCATTTCTTTCTGTAGGCAGGGTAAATCTGGATTTTAGGTGCTGCAATAAATGAGCCCCAGTCTTGGACCAGTTAAACAAGCTGGTTGCAGATTGAATATATTTGGCCTTGACATAGGCCATCGATATTTATCAGACCTGCCTATTGACTGATACCTCCAACTTGGAATGCCTACCCGGCATGTAGGTGGAAGTAGTAGGATTCTTCAGCCCATCATCATGCAAACCATCCTTCTAAGTGCCGCCTGTGTCCTGGGTGTGGTTGCCTTACCAGCCCTCACAATGGGCTGATGATTGTTGCCTCTTCATCCAGAAGCCCCACTGTGTCATGTAGGGAACCCATTACCACTTGCCTTTTAAATGGTTCTAATGGTTCCAATGCCTCCCATGCTATGAATGGTGACAGCAGTACATCCCTGACTTGTCACTAAACCTATTGCTGCTGCAACCAGTTTTCAGTATCATCCTTAAAGTTCCAGCCACATGTGTGTGCTGACAATCACACAAGTGGGCACCCTTCGGTCTGTATAGCCCCTGTCCATTTAATGCAATACCTGGATATCAACTCATGCTGGGAATGCATGGGACTTTTGCTTTTGCCCACAAAATATGTACACGTGCCTTCATCAAAGATGAGGGCAGCCATTTGTCTACCAAAAATATTTCTGAATGGTTAAGGCTATGCTCATGTTCATCTCATTCCCAATTCTCAGTTCAGTTTGGGCTAATTTCCTCAGTAGACTGAACAAGTCTCACTTCAATCTGTGGAAGGAATGTATGCAAAAAAGGACATTTGCAGAAATTTGCTGAGATGATTGAGGACCTCCCATTCAGTCGCTGCTCAATTTGTGTAAGCCTCCTGTTTGTGCAGAAAGTGCAGGGATCACGAATTAGAATGGCAAGAGCAGTGAGACAATGCTGAGAATCATGGCAGTCCCAAACATCACTCATTTGACCATCCCTATCCATCACTGCCCCCCCTTTTTTTTGGACCGGACCCCTCGATTTTTGCCAGGTCCGTTGGCGATCAGCAGCTTCACCTCTCTAACCCATCAGACCATAGGAGTTGCGCTCCAGGGAAGGGAGTCAGCATCAGCTCCATGTCTACTCAGACTATGTTGATCGGATCCAGGCCCTTCCACTGCTCCAAGTTATCCTCAGGGCAGGCCGTGCCCTCATTGCCACTGCTGTCTGGTCCACCCACAGCAGGTTCTTCTTGCACAGCCATGCAGTTCATGGCTCATGATGAAGCCCCCACTCAGCTCTGGGCCTTGGTGTCATGACACGCCACTGTGCCCACAAGTCCACAGTCACAGTTGGGCTGCGGCATTGCAGGGAGATGCAGGACCTAAACCACATGTAAATGGCATGGTAAAAACAGCCACCTGTTCTATTCCTTTTCCTCACAGCATGACACAAGGTTGCTCTCAGAAAGATGTGGTTGTTTCAGAGGCTCGGCCTGCTCTCCTTTGGATCTATGATACATACTTGTTCTGTCAATGTCTCATTATATGTGTCATTGATAGCTTGCTTGGCCTAAAGCCACATGGCAACCTGACAGGATGCACAGCAGTTTGGCAGTTTCCATGCAGGGCACAGCTGTCAGTCTCTCTTATCCTTCATTTTCCCCAAATCAGCTGGTTCTGGCAAGAGATCATAAGCAAAGACTAAGCAGTAACTGTGCATCCATTTTTATACAATGCAGCAATTAAAACATCATTATATCTTAAAATGGCGAAGAATAATTTCCCATTCTTTCTTCATTTCTTTTTTCTGGCATCTATGAAGAAATCAGAGTTATTCCCTTGCTCTTTCTGATGCTTAAAATGCTTTTAATGTGGCTTCCCACATCTCCATCCTCCAACGTGCAGCTAGAGCATGGCAGAGCACTCGAAGGCAGATGTGGGGTGGGGGTGGAAGGGGGCAGGTTTGTCATTACACACACAGGCATATGCTGTGCCTCTCAGGAGCAGACACAACAGATGCTTCCCCAGGCCTCTGGATATTGGTTCACTGAGAGGGAAGTTGGCAGCTCGAGTGCCTGTGCGTGCGCAGGGGGCAGACTGGCTAAGATCCTATCCTTCCATCGCACATCGAATCCCAGGGAAATCTATAAAAAGGGGAAGGCACTACTGAGTGCTAATTTTGTGACCATGTTTCCATATTATGCTCTTGTTTTAGGCACTGCTCAACTACCGGGTGGTATGGAAATAAACACACACACACAGCAGTGAAGCCAATCGGCCAAGCACAGGCACTTTCTCCAGCATGCCGTCTGGAGCTCCACATTCTAGTTTTCGTGGCCGAGTGTGCAGCCCTAGTTCAGACCAGGACCCATCGCCCTGGGGCAGGGGCTTTCAACGTGTTTTCTCCATCCAGTTTTTCCACCTATATCTGCAGTGGAAATTTGTCCCCCCAAAAACACATGTGGGTTGGGAAGGTTTCTGTTTCTCCCAAGAACACCCTATTCTTCATCTGAGTGGGCACTACTCACCTATGCTGAAGCAGAGAACGCCACTCCGCACAGCTGTATAATGCCTGGACTCACACGTCATGTCGAGCAACTCTGCATGGCTCTCATGATTGTGTTTTGTTTTTGTTTTAATCTCACTGTCCCTGATAGAGAATGCATTTTACCTCCCCTACCATCTCCTTCCCTCTCAGTGCTCCAGGTGGTATCCCAAGAGAGAGAGAGAGAGAGAGAGAGAGAGAGAGAGAGAGAGACACATAGCTCCCTGCCACCCCAGCTGTGACAGAAACTGTAAATTGCAATAAAGGGACCTGGTCTTACATGGAAATAAGGGAACAAGGAGCCTTCAAAGCACCCCTCACTCCTAATCCCATTAATACCTGTAACATATTTTGTGCGATAGCAGCATATGTATTTTTTAAAATTAAGATTGCATTGCACAAAAAGGTTTTTATTTGATCATAAGCATAATACCATCAAGGCTGCCTCTTGAGGCTCTGTTTTATTAACACACCTGTGTGGATCACTAACAGAGGCACAAAAGCAGTTGGCTTCCCATTTTTCTCCAGTGGGCAGCAGCAAAGGGCGGTGCCAACGGACTTTACTCATTTGGTGTGCATTTGACATGGGTTCAGGCCCTTTGGGAGGGGTTCAGACAATTATTATAGGAACTTATTGTTTTATTATTTGTTTTATGTACTGTCTATCTAAATATATTTTATCGTAAAGGTAGGCTATGAGGCAGTAAATAAATGGAATAAATAAATAAACAGTAATAAAACATACTAAAGAGGGGGAGAATCTGCCATGAAGTAGATTCTGGAATTACTTTTAGAAATTCTCACAGTTCAAACAAAAATTCATGGAATGTTGTTCAGTTTCCCTCTGAATTCAGCATCTTCAACCGGGTGGGTCCTGCATTAAAAATGATAGTGAGAGTGTCTCTGTCCTAGGCTCCAAACACATTCCACGCTCCCTTACTTTTCTATGACACCCTCCCCCCACACACACACACATGCGCGCGCACACAAACCATTTCTGCTAAAGGCTGGAAGGATCATTTCTCTTTGTCCCTGCAAGTTTTTCTTCTAAAGATTTTTTGTACTTCTTCCAGTCACCATGTCTGCGGATACCCACACCCCCTCATTGTGTCTGGGTGGTGTGCTTTTGACTCCAAAAGCAAGAATATGGCCGGAATATTGGAAATGTTGCTAATTACTCCTTTTCCTCTTCAGACCCACTTTAGTGGCTTATAGAGACTGGCATGCTTAAATACCTTTGAATCTGATTTGAAACCTTCTGATAATAGAACATTATTATTCTCCTTTCCTGAAATCACTGCAGCCCCATGGCCTTCATCTGCCTCTTTGAAAGATGTGCTAACGGATAAAGATTTTCCTTTTCTTGGCTGTTTCTTGTTTCTTCCTTTTTGTTTCCGTGCTCACACACAGGTGTGATGGACATTTCAAGATTAATTTTGAACCCCACTGGCAACTGCATAAAATTAAGTGAATTTAACATCGCTAAACAGATGGCAATTAAAGAGCTGAACTGGGTCACTGAGCCAAAATGAGTTATAAAACCACTCCAGAAGCCAGGGTTGAGTTGTGTAGAATCCATGCAGAGTCATCTCCAGTCACATTAGCAAGGAGTGTTGTGGTAACTTTTTGTGTTTGATTATGCAATTATTCTTCTCTTTGGAGAGTCACCAAATTATCAGCATCCACTGGATATGTCATAATACCAGTTCATTAAAATTGGATATGGGGTTCTGCTTAAAAGTGCCAAGAGGATTGCAAGTTTTATCTCACATCAGCTTTCAGGTATCCAAAGTTCACAGAGGTTAAGTCCTCTCCCCTAGTCCACAGTCCAAAGAAAGGGGTCACAAGAGTTATCCAGCTATTTATGCAATGCAAGTTCCTTATGACAAAGCATATGCTTTGCATTTAGAAGTTCCACGTTTGATCTATACTGCTAGCACGGGGATAGCTCATGAAAAGTGTAGGCAACACAGAGATGGCAAGATGGTAACAGGAATTAGGACAACAAAAAGTGTTGCTTGAAAGAGACCGGAGCAGAGCAGCTAGACTTCTCACCTGAATTTCACCTGCAATTTCATCTGCGGCCTTCTTTCTGCCGCACCCCCACCCATCCACTACCCTTGCTGTTAAATTTGCTGATCCAGCCACAAAATTGTTGGTCTTCTGCCAGAATTTGACCACATTACTTTGGCAGCCAAAAGGACTTTACAACAAAAGTAAATTGTGTTACGAATTTTAACAGCAAACCACTGTGCCATGTAACTAGGACATGGGTCTGTGCTGTGTGGTGGTTAGTTTGGAAGAGGGCATAGAAATTTGAGTTCTAGTCCCTACTCAGCCCTGGAGCTCACTCGGTGACACTCAGTCTATGCTACCTCACAGGGCTGTAGAGAAGATAAAATGGAAAGAAGGAGATTGAGCAACTTGAGTTCCTTGCGACAGGGAAGAAGTTGGGATATACATATAATATTTTCATTCCCTGTCTACATCACCCTCCATTCCCCTTCCTGTTCTCTTCTTTTTTCTGCTGGTATTTTTAGATTTGTACTCCCTGAAGCTGAGACATGTCAGACCTGTTCATTGTAAAGTACCATGGAAATGGATGGAAGAATTTAGGTCAATATTGTTATAACAGCAAATAACAAATAGTGCTTCTTTGAAGTTTTCTCCACTTGTTTCTCTTGAAGGAGAAATGTGAACCATTCTGATCTAGTATGGATGTCAAGACAGGAATTTTGGCATCTGTGCACAGAGGCTTCTATTTTAATCTTTTCTCATCCCGAACATGATAATAAGGTAACTTGATAAGGTGGCAAAGGTTAGCTGAAATTATCTGCTTCTTGTTGGGAAAAAAGTACATCTAGATGTTTGACTGACCCAGCATGTGCCACCAACAGAGATGGCGACGCATGAGTCATAACTGAACAGGTGGCAAGAGCTTAAGCTGCAGGACCTCTGACTTATGAGAATTAAATCTGTGAAAGTTAGAGGACACCTATAATTGAACCTCCCACAGTCATTTACCTGTTCACAGAATCATCTCCTCAAGGCCAGCTGCTGCCACAGACACCAAACGTGTATGCAATTTCCCACTATAATTAATGCTCTGATTAAAATTTGAGTTGAAAGAAAGTCATCATAGTTATATATACTGGAAAACTGAAACAAAGCCAATGTCAATTTGTAGTCAATGTACTTTTGAATTTACCTGGCACATGGTCAGACTGAAGCATTCTTAATATTCTTTCATGCATTAAAACATCTACAGACTGGGAAATGTAGCAAGTTTTGCCGTGGCGAAGCAAGCAGAGATATGCCTATTAAAACTTTGGAGTGTCCAGTCTGAGACGGAAAGAAAGTGGGGAGTGCTCATGGTAATATTGCCAGTGAAAGATTCAGCAAGGTGGAAGAATGACAATGGTTTTGGTAGGGGTGTGCGAATCAGCAATGTTGGAATTCCATCTCAGAATCTGATCCATCTCAAGTCCATAAAGGCAGCAGGGTGTCCTTTTCTTTTCACTTGAAATCCATACCTTAGTTTCATGAATATTTTCCCCAAATGTACACATCAGCTGTGCAACTGTCTGAAATCTACATATTCTTCTGCCATTGATTAAAGCATATTTGTGTATATTTTTCAAAAGTACACATTTCTACATCTGCATTTTTCAAATGGATACATGCTGTGGACCAAATCCATTTTTATTGGTCCACAAAACACATCACAAGCTGTACAGGTTTTGTCTGCAAATTGCCTCTGAATCTGTGTGAGAAGAAAGAATAAATTCTGCTACAAAAGAGAGGATCTATGAGAAACTTGTCTCATAGGTCCCCACAGGAGGGTTGATAATGAAATAGGTCCAAACTGCATTTTATGGGGAAATAGTAAGTGAGGGTGGAAAGCAACACTCACTGTCGCGAACTGAACCAGTGCAACGTACCCTTCACTGCACGGAGTGGAATGGCCCATGATGGTGCAGTGCATGACCAGGAGCAAGTCCCCCCCCCCACCATTCCCTGATGAGGGGAAAGCAACCTAAGCTAAAGACAGCTCCAGGGGCTTCTCCCGCATTTGTACATATGTCCTGCGTCACTGTCAATGCCCAGGATCCTACTGAAATAGGAAGAGAAGCATTGCCAAGGGATTTTCAACATGTACAACTGATACATTAAAACCTGCAAATTTATCTATCCTTCTGTCATTCACTGCTCTACAGGAGTTCAGAAAAAAGAAGTAATTATTCTGTACACCAACAAATCTTCCAATCGCTTTAAGTCAATTATAGATCCTCAGCTACTTTTTAAAAAACTCCCTTTTACATGCCATTCATTGTACTGGGTATAATAGAATTTCCAATTATCATTAAATTCTTCAATCAGTCTTCTATTTACATAATTAGTTAATTTTCCATCACTGCATATCCTGCCAGCTTATTTTTCCTTTCTTCAATTGTTGGGGATTCTGGTGATTTCCATTTCGAACCAATTGTAATTCTTGCCGCAGTTGTCATATATTTAAATAACTCTAACATATTCTTTGAAAAACTCTCTGGCTTTATATTCAAATGCATATTCTTAGGACTCACACAAAACTTAATTTTAAAGATTTTTTTGTGTTTCCGAATGTATCAATTTCCAAAACCTTTTCATTATTTCACAAGACCACCACATATGGTAGAAAGTCCAATCTACCTGTTACATTTCCAACATTTTCCATTGTAGTGCTTATCTATTTTTTCTATATTTTTAGAGTAATATACCACTGACAAAGCATCATATACCAATTTTCTTTTAGTGCTTGGCTAGTTGTGAATTTAATGTCTTTCTTCTGTAAAGCTTCCCATTGACAAGGTGATATTTCTTCTCCGAGATTTTACTCCCAAATTGTCATACATTTCTTGTCTTGTTGACTTTCAGTGTCATGCCGTAGTAACCATTTGTAAAGTCTTCCTAATAGATTATCATTCTGTTGCATAACCAACATTTCAATATCTGTCAAATATCTTAAAGTGCCTTCTCTTGATTGTATTTCCCATTTCAATCAGTTGGCAATAAGCAAACCAATGAATATTTTTCCCTTCATCTTTTAGATGTTGCCAAGATTTGACTTGTCCTCATTGATCAGCCATATCTCAATAGATTGTGTAATCTTTTATTGAAATAAAAAGTTTGTAGTCCACATTTAATAATGTAATATGTCAGTAAGAATGTGCTAACATGGGATCATTGCCTTAGGTACTTTCTCAGCAATTGCTGCTGTGGGTTTCCAGGATGCAGAAAAAACTTCACCAAAGCAAGGATAGGCATATCTCCTTAACAAGCCTCAATAAAATACACCAACAGTTTTTACTAAACTTGAAAGAAATATATGATATGCCTCATTACAGCTTGGAGTACATGTTAATCTTGAGTTCTTCTAAATGCTTGGTAGCTCTTGGATTGCTGGATTGCTTGAAAAATTTGCACAGATAAATCAGGATACCAAATTTCATATTATTAGCTAAACAGATGCCATTTTTGTAATTGAATTTTGAGGTTTATAGGGGTGGAACATTTTATTATTATACTTTCTCAGTCACTTTGACTAAAGGGGTTCTACTGTGTCCCTTTATTATGTGAGGTTTTGCATCAAAAAGGGCCAGACTGCACTGTCACTGTGAGTCTTGACAAATTACTCAACAGTTGCATTTTTTGTGATTATTTGAAGTGTAAATATTCTCAGATATGAACTTCTTTTCCTCCAGTTTTATACAGAATTTTTTCCTGCTTTAAGCTGATTCTCAACTAGAATAGTTTGTATTCCAGTCCTTACAATGATAATGTCTATATGTCCTAGGCTTAAAGCACTGAGGACTGAAGCTGCTATGGAAAAGTTGTGTTCCTTTATGGTTCTCCCCTCATCTTTGTTGCATGATTATAATATCACTGACTCTTGTGAAATTGAGAGATTGAAGCATTCTCAGTATGTTCACCCTGGCTCTTCATCTTTACTGAAGAAACATAGAAACATAGAAACAGAGCGAGTCAGAAGGGGCCTCCTGGGCCATCAATCTGACCTCCAGCACCAGCCAGCTCTGCTCACGACATGCCCACCATGTGCGTGTCCAGCCTGTCTTTGAACACCCTCACCGATGGGGCCTCAACGACCTCTCGTGGAAGCCCATTCCACACCCTCGGGGTCCTGACTGTCAGGAAGTGCTTCCTGGCATTTAAATGGAAGCTTGGCTCCCTGAGCTTTGCTCCATTGGAGCGCGTCCTGCCTTCCTCTGCAGGGGAGAACAGGTCTCTACCCATCTCATGTGACATCCCCTCACATACCTGTATGTCGCCAACATATCCCCTCTGAGTCTCCTCTTCTCCAAGCTGAAGAGACCCAGTTCCCTCAGTCTTGCCTCATACAGCATCCCCTGCAAACCAGCCACCATCCTTGTGGCCCTACGCTGCACTGACTCCAACCTGGCTATATCCTTGCTGTAATGAGAGGCCCAAAACTGAACACAATACTCCAGTTGCGGGCGCACCAGAGTCGTGTAGAGTGGTAGTAATACCTCTCTTGATCTAGAAGCCACATTTCTGGCTATGCAACCAAGGGTGGCTTTCGCCCTCTTGACCACCGCATCACACTGCTGACTCGTGTTTAGCCTGCAGTCAACCAGTACCCCGAGGTCCCTTTCACAAGTGCTGCTCTCCAGCCACTTGTCACCTAATCGGTACTTATGACACCTATTCCTATGCCCCAAGTGCAAGAACTTGCACTTATCCATATTGAACGCCATCCTGTTGTCTCCTGCCCACTTCCATAGTCTGTCCAGATCCTTTTGGATCTGGAGTACCTGCTCCTCAGTTGTGGCCACTGCTCCAGTTTTAGTGTCTGCAAATTTGATCAGCAGACTGTTCACCCCTTGGTTGCAAGTAGAGCCCTGGGGGACAGCCCTGGGGGACCCCACTTGTCACTGGCCACATCCCGATGATTCCCCACTAATGGTTACCTTCTGCTTTCGGTCAATCAACCATGCCCTAATCTACCGGACTGTGCTTTGGTGTATCCCAAAACTCCTCAGTTTCTCCACCAGGACATCATGGGGCACTTTGTCAAAGGCCTTGCTGAAATCCAGGTATACCACAGCCACTGCATCCCCTCCATCTAGCCATCTTGAAACCTTGTCATAGAATTCCACAAGGTTTGTCTGGCAGGACCTGTTTTTGCAGAAGCCGTGTTGTGAGGCGGTCAGCCTCCCTTCCCTATGTAGCATCACTTGATCTCTCTCTATTAAGAGCCTTTCCATTGTTTTTCCTACAATGGACGTAAAGTTAACTGGTCTATAATTCCGCATGTCCTTTCTACTACCCTTTTTGAAATTGGGACCACTGATGCCACCCTCCAGTCCTCTGGAACTTCACCTGTTCTCCACAAGATCTCAAAAATGGAGGCCAGCGAGTGTGAGAGAACCCCTGCCAACTCTCTAAGTACTCTTGGGTGTAACCCGTCAGGGCCTGGCGCCTTTGTAATGTCCAATGCCCTGAGGAGCCCCTCGACTTCAAGGGGGATGACTCTAATCTGTGCCCCTAAGTCCCCAGCCTCATCTAATCTCCTATATGGATATCCCCCATCCTGCTTTGGGGAGAACACAGAGGCAAAAGAGTCATTTAGCATCTGTGCCTGTTCCCTCATATCAGTCACTGGATTTCCTTCCTCCTTATTTAGTGGTCCCATCACTTGTCTTCCCAAGAAGATCAGGGTAAATGTACAATATGATGATATCACAATACTAGGATGTGTGATCCTACACACAATGAGGAATAGAGGACCAATTTAGTATGGGATGTGCTTGTTCGGTAGCAATGCTATATTATGCATAAATTTCTTGATGGGCAGTCCCTATCCAGCAGGTTTTGTTTAGAAGTTGGGTACATCTTCACAGTTCTCCCTAAAAATCTCTCAGATGTGAAAAAATGGAACCCAGAATATTACCACCTGTGGTACTCTTGACAGCCAGTTGTGGAATCCTACCCTGGCTGCTATAATCTTAAACTGGCAAGTCCTAATGCATGATTGGGTATTGTTTGGATAGCGACTGTTAATTTGCACTTGGAACATTTTCTGTAAAAGGATTTCTGCACATACTTTAGAAAACGATTAATTATAAAGGGTATCTTGTGGTCAGGATTGGAAGATAAGCCTGGAGTATTTAATCTTGGAAACTAGTGTGGTGTCATGGAGACAATTTAATCATGAAGTTACCCAATTTTGCTTAAAATTACTCAGTTGATTATGCTGCTTTTGTGGAACGTATCATTGTGCCATCAGGAGAGTTAGAGTTAGCCATTTCTACTGCAGATAAATTGGAATGTCTTGTTTGTTGTGACATTGCACAATCTTATTTCCTGCTTCTTGATAATGAGGAGGCCTTGAAAAGGCCTTGTTCCCTACTATTTCAACCAGTTGCTTAGAGAATGGACACCCTTAACCCCAACTCTCCTCTACACAGCCAAGACATATATAGTCTGACTTGCCCAACTGATAAGGTTTCCATGTCCGAACTTTTTTCATTGAGCATTCTTATCTGCTGCACATTTATCAGATTTTTTTGGTTTTGTTTTTGCCCCCTTGAAGGTGAGTGTTTAAGCCAAATCCACTTCTCCCACTTCTGATTCTTTTCTGCCTGGCTAGCTCCCCATCACTCATGCAATAGAAGAGCAGTGCATCCAGGGCAACCTGAAACCAGCTGAAATGCTCATTTCCAGAAGGAGGCAAGTCAGTGCAGCTTGCATCAGGAAGGGTCACAAACCTTCCTCCTTCCAGAAATGAGCATTTCACTCAGTGCAGGGCTTTCCATAAGCAGTGCATCCAACTTGCACAACAGTTGGTGGGACCCACTGCTTGTAGATTGCCCCATTGGATTGCACCCATTGCCCTGATTATTTCTAATATATATTGTTGCATAAATAGTTCTAACTTGCTTGGCTGCTATGAATACTGATGAAAGGTGGGCTATAAATTGCTCTAAATAAAATGAAGAGGATGGGAAACAATTAACTTGTGGTGCCACCATTCAACAAAAGAAAGGTGTCATAACTGTAGACAGTAGTCAACCATGTGCAAACTATGAACTGTCAGTTGACTTCCTGGCCAGGAATGCAGGATTTTTTCCCAAAATAGCTGAAAACTCAGACACTTGGCTTACTCTAATGTAGGACAAATCACAGTGCATGTTAATTTGGTACTTCACTTAATTAAATGATCAAATGATTCCTTTTGTTCTTCTCAGACACGAGTAAGACTAGATGAGGTGCACCAGAGAGTTTCTGAATCTCTTTAATATGTCACTCAGCCTGGCTTTGTATCACTCCCAAACTAATACTTTCCCTCTAACTTTTACCAAGCAACCTAGCAGTTTTTTTAAAAACCAAACTAAAAAACTGACAGGTTTTCCCTAGGTTGCATCTGATATCAAAATCAAGAATTATTAACATTACAAAGAGCGGCACTCTCCTAGAGTGCCCTTTTTATCATTCTAAGCAGCAGCCTTCAGGCAAAACATTTAACCTTGGGAAATGCAATAGGAATTGTTGGGAAGCCAGAAATCTTTGAAACCCTTTGACTTCATCCAGAAATCTACTATACAGCTTTAGCTAAAAGAAGATGAAGCCCTTATTTTCATTTGATGTTTATCAATTCTGTTTATTGCACTTAAAACTGAAAGATATGGCAGCTCTTATTATAAACAATGACTTTCCATTTTTCCTTAAAGCAGCCCAGTGATGAAAAATACACCTTTGCCCCACTAGGAATGCTATTAGGATGAAAGAAGATGGGGAGCAGGGAGCCTGAGCCTGCTAAGTGTTTAAAATAGGCCAAAAGATGATCTTATCTATTATGCTGGCTGTTTTATAGCAAAATGATAAATTTCCCATTCCATTTTTATATTGTATCACCTGTTGCTCCTGCTGGAGTGAAAAGGCTGATGTGTCAATTATTAGGCTTTATTTAGCAGTGGGCTATATCTCTGAATGCAAAAAAGAAAAAAAAACCCCTTTAGACTGATATTTTATTCTCAAAACCTCGTTATTTCTATCTAGCTCTGAGAAAGCCTAACAGCATCACTCCAAAAGGATCATTAGTTGCAGTAACAAATACTTTCATAAAGCCTTTTGACTGTGTAAATGGAGAAGAAAAAGGTATTTGAAGGTGAAATGGAAGAGCTACCAAACAGACACCAGTTTAGGCTGGTGATATAAAACACACAAACCAATTTCAGCTAGGAGAACATGCCATTCCATGTGTGTGTGTTGGGGGGGGGGGCGATGCAGGGGAACAAGTTTCCACACAGGAAAAAATTCTGTATAGATGAATCATGGATAAGATAGTTGTGCCTTGCAGAAATCCTCCCCCCACATACCCACAGACACTTTTTTTTTTTTACCATCCTCATTCAATTTAATAGAAAATAAGTTGGTTTAGAGGAGAAATTTAAATGGAAAGGGATTTTCGGAGAAATTTTCAGAGTTGGAGTGAGGATTCCTGTGCCTGGCTTACTTATCAGGTGGCCAAGCAACATGCCCACCGGCCCTGCCCTTCATTGCACAATTACCCTTTTTGGCAGCCTGTAGCCTTCAGCTTCTCACACCTCAAGTACAGTTTAGGAAATGAATCATGAGGTAAGTCTCCCACTGGGCTTTTTGGATCAGGCTGCAGAGCAACTGAGAGATGTAGAAAGAAAACACACAAACAGCATCCCTGGCCACCTTATGTGACCTTGGCAAGTGCCAAAAGATTCCCAAAAGAAATTAAAAATATAATGCCTTGAAAATAAGACAGAAACCTAGAAGCCTCTTCCATGAGGAAAGAAAACGTGCAGGAAATTGAAGGGCAGATTTTGACAAGCACTGGCGCTGCTTCTTCCCTGGACCGAAACACGGTGCTGTCCCTGCACAACTTGTGGAGAGTGCGAACTGGTGCTCCACTGCCCAAGCAATGGATGCTGTGGCCAATTTCAGTGGCGGGATGAAGGGGCAGGAACAGCAGGACCACAGGTGAGCCCTGCCCGTGAGACACTTCCAAGCATTTCTTCTTCCTCTGGAGCATTTTACTCAACTCATACCGCTCCCCAACCACCGCCACCACCCCGTTTCTCTTCCCAGGAAAAATAAAAGAGACATAACAGATAGAATAGATGGCGCTAGTGAAATGGACTCTGGGAATCCGTTTGGCAGTCTTGACATTACTGGGATGAAGGGCCTGAGGTCTCACTGGAGTGAGAGCCTCCACAGTCACTGTGGATGTTGCCTTAAGAAAACCATTCTGATTCTAGCAGCAGATCATGATCCATGGAACCCCCTTGAGAGGTTCTGTTATCCAAACCTTCATAGGGCTTTTTTTGAAATTCCTGAAATGTTTGGTCCACATGGGAGCATCTACATTTGCCTCAAAAATGTTTTGGCAGCTATCCCTAGAACAAGTATTGGTGTAGAAGGGCAACGTGAAAGCATTACTGCCATAATGTTAGCTATACATCCCTTGGGTCAGTTTGTAATAGGCACAGGTTTTGCGCACTCTCACTTTGCTTTTTGTTGATTTGTTATGCAGGTATATACACAGCCCTTTAGCAAAATAAATCCCATGGTCATTCACTAAAGAATATAGAAAATAATAAAATCTGCGCAACACAACAAAAGAGATCAATCATCATAAAGTATCAGTTAAAATATGTTAAGAAGTATTGCTTTAGAAGCTTTGGAGAATGAAAAACTATTTGTCTGGCTGCCACTGAAAAGGTAACACATTTAAGGAACTCGCCTTGGAGACACCTTGTAGAAGACTTCTGCATTAAAACGCATCTGCTGCATTTGTCCCTGCAGCCATGATCCAACAAAGCTCCAAACTTCCTGGGTCCCTGCTGCTATCAGTTGTCAATCTGAATTCCCAATAAACAATATCCAACAATGTTGCAGGTTGGATTACATGTGTTTACATGAAGATGCTTACAAGCTTACTCTACCACTGGAAAATCCACCTTATCACAGTTGCGTAATAGAGTTGAATGTCTCCCCTACCACTTCAGGCTAAACGTCCCATGGAAGCTGCAAAACGGCCTGGGGCTTAACAGAGCTTAGAGCAGGCTTTGCAGGCCAGCGCCTCCAGCATGGCTTGATCAAGAAGAGCAGGACTGGGAGAGTTGCCTCTGCAAACCCCCAAGTACACTGGCATTGGCATCCACAAATGTCTGAACAAACTTGAGCTACCTGAGCAGTGAAGCAGAGCTAATATAATTTTCCACATCCACAATGGTTGCCTCTGCAGCAGAATCACTCCATATCAGAATTATTATCCAAGGCATCTAGAGTTTGGGACACAACAGCCTCAGATGCATGGGCAATTTCTATACGTAAAGGCAAGAAGAAATGGGAAATCATTACACAGACACCACGGATGGCACATGCAATTTCTGTTTCCTCTTTTGTTGTTGTTGCTTTGTTTTTTTGTCATCTTCTAAATAATCATGCCCTCTTGCAACCAGGTTTTCAAGGGATCCCAGTATCTTGGAAGGTCAAGCAGTGCACACGCATAAATAGCAAGAACCTGGCACTGGGATAGCAAAGTGTCATCAGGATTCAGAAAGAGAAGTGAAGCACATAGACCTATGTAAAGTGAAGTCCCCTGAGTTTCAAAACGCTGCCCTTCAGTGCCAGGTCAGTAAACAGTAAGATCTTTGCAATTCAGGACTTAATTTGGGATGAACATGCTGACTTCTCATCTGCAACAGAAATCTGTTTAAATGAAAGAAGGGCAGTTAGTCTGATCCAGCTGTGCCCTCTGGGCGTCTGGATGCAACAGCACACCAGGCCTGGCTGGCAGGGAGGTGGAATCTGCATGAACTGCCTTGAGTCTCTCCCTCCGTTCGGAAAGCCAGGCAGCCAGGCAGAAGTGTGCTAGCTAGCTAGCTAGCTAGCTAGCTAAATAAATAAGCAAGCAAGCAAGCAAGCAAGCAAGCAAGCAAGCAAGCCAGCCAGCCCTTGGCAGGCAGGCATTTTGAACCCTGTGAATATATTTATGAGAGTCTCCAACGTTACCTGCCCATCAGTGCCACGCACTGAGGGATGCACACCACAGCAGATAAGCTGACATTTTGGGAAGCCCTGCCAGAGGCTCAGAACAATAAGCAGGTGCCAGAGCATCTCTCCAGAGAGCTCAGCCCACTGCCTCATCTTTGAGCCTATTTGGAGCTTTGTAAGTAAGAAACAGAATCTTCTATTGTACCTGGACACAAACGTCCGACCAGTCAAGGCCAACATGGTAAAGCAATTTGGATGATGTGTTTTTCAGTAGCTGCAGGTTCCAAATACCTCTGAAATCTTGTTCCTGACACAACCATTCTCATCTTATTAAATAAACAAAAGCAAACCTCCATCCTACTACCCACTCCAAATTACTAGTCTGCTAACTGCATGATTAGAGCAGTTGGGTGAAGAGGTTCCACTAGCAGCCTGCAGTTCCTTTTAAATGTCCCAGAAACCATAGGAAGAAATGGCTAGCTGCTGCTATCCTGGGAAGAGAGTGTGAACTGGCTTTTATCCTATTTCAAAAGAAGCTACAAGAAAAGAATCCCATGCTATGATACAATCAGTGCTTGGGTATGATACATTGGCTAATTCGAATAAATATTCTATTAACGAATCTGAGATTTGCTTCAAACTAAGATCAAGACAATTTTATTTATGCTGAAAACTGACCATGTGTTGCCCTTATTAGAAATATGATGAACAGTTTTTGTACGATTGTGTTTTATGGAGTGACCTTTGAAGTATCCATGGCATTATTACGGAGGGTAATGGCCTTCACTCTATGCAGGCAGTTCTGAGAAATAAAGCAAAAGGTCAAGACAATTATTGGCAACTCAACAATCATTATCCATCTGCAAATACAAAAAACAATCCCTCCCCACCCCCAAAAAAAGAATAGGAATATTATGCATGCACTGGACACACAGGCATTATGGTGGCACTAAAATATCTTGCAAAAGCAGTTTTTGCTGAGGGTTTTGTACAGATTTGCTTTGTTTCAAAACATAAAATCTGCATGATCTACTAGATTACAGGAGAAACTCAAACTTATATGTTTGATTCTCTGCTGAAATTCCCAAAACATTGAGTCTAGGGAAACCCTTGTCATGAGGCCCCTCCAGAATAGAAACCCTTAATCCTAAAACCACTGCCAACAAAATAAACCTTCTGTGTACACTTGAGCAGCCTGGCAACTAAGACATGGACATGGATTGACACCACTGCTGGAGAGGATGAACAAAAGAACATGACTTGCATATACAAGTGTTGTTTGAACTATTTGATGGGAAGGCTGAACTGGGGTTCTCCACTGCCTGCATCGCATGTTGCCACCTCTGGCTGTTCATATGCTGGTCTATGCTGAGGAACTTTCAGTATAGGCAGACGAAATGCCCCTGGTGCTGAGCTCAGCTGCTTCCCTGAAGCATCGCTCGGCCTCTTGCTCCCTGCAACCACCGTGTCCAAATGCCAGGTCTCCCTTCAGGGAATGTTCCTCAGAAGGGTTTGCTTCTTCTAAACTGAGTACTGCTGCCTTTAGCTGAGCACAAATCCGTAATTCCAGCTTTGTCTCCCCACTTTGCCTATTCCGCACACATCTCCCCACAGGCATTTTTAAGAGCCTGAATCCTCCTTTCATAAGCCTCTGGAAGCAAGTTGACCCCAGGTGTTGACTCCTTGCACACTAACAAAGCTAGCCTATTCAGTTACCTTATAGCTTCACAAAGATCACATGGAATACTGAAGCATTGCAAAACGTGCGCATTTGGATTTACATCAGTTCTCCACATTAGTGCCAGCCCAAATCCCTGAGATGCTATTTTCGTACCATCAGCCAGTCCAGGGGTCCATCTGCTGCCCACTCCCACTGGAGGAAAGAGCCTATGGAAGGAATTTATGCGAATTAAGACGTTTATGCACATTTGGGGGAAAGTGTGCAAATCTCCCCTTTGATTGCTGATTAATTTGCACACTTTTCCCACTTGTGAAAAGTCAGCAGTGATCACATGTGCAAATGGAAATCAGGCATGTTTCAAATGGAGAGACAGTGTTTGGAGCATTCTGGTAATCTTGAACATCACTCATTTGCCCATCTCAGAATTGAACTGAAAATGCTCAAAGGATATTTATCTTTTCAAAATGCCTGCTTTCCTCTCTCCCTTTTTCCTCCATCCACCCCTAAGGAAAAGCCACTGAATATTCTCCAGCTGTACATGTGGTTGAGGCACCACGGAGGATGCAGAATGGCAGCTCTCTGCTGCTGCCACTAGCTAGCAGACGTCCCCTTTTATTTGGCTCACATCGTCCGGTGGATGGTTTTTGCCTGATGCTGTTAGCCTGCAGTTATTGACATTCTCATTTGTTCTGAGTGCAGCTTTTCTAGCTTTTCAATTAGTTTGCCCTGCTCTTAGAAACAGATATCCTGAAGCATCACCATACCTTAGAGGATTAACTCTTCTTTTTCTTGAACCTCTTGGATATCTGTGTGATGCTCATTATTAGCCCAAGGCCTAAAGTTCTGCATCTTTACACCTTGGAGCTCTGCCCTAAAGGCTCCACATTTTGGCATCCCCACTTCGCTTTCATTCTGCTTTTTGCATATGAAGCAGGACCTCTCATCTGCTCCAGGAGGGTTTAATTAGCACTAAAATTATGTGCTTCCTTTGACAATTGAGCCTGTCTCATGGATAAGCTGAAAGAGAGAGGCAGACAGAAAAGAAAATTGTACTGTATATGATATTCTCTTGTTTCTATAGTTTTCCGCCTATAGACAGATATTTTTATGTATGTATGTATGTATGTATTTTCTATGCTGCCCAACAGTCAAAGCTCATTTACATTTACCTGCTTAATACAGTCCAGCAACATTATTTCCCCTGGCTACAATTTTGCAAGGGTCCTGCTGTTTTCATGGATTGGTCCCATGAGTGGCATTTATCAAGGATTACATCCTGAAAGGACAGTGTCACCGTGCATTATAACTGGGAATACACATATGTTGTGACATCAATTCTATCTATGTTTTGCAAAACTTCCAGGGCTCTTTTGTCCATGGTTTGACAGAAGTGGAGTTTTCCTATTATTAGTATTAGTATTGACACAAGTGCACTTAAGCAAATCTTCCCTGCCTCAGCCAGTGAAAAGCCAGTCTGCACCCTGCTGAATTCCCTGCTGGTCTGAGCAGAATCCACAAGCTGGATTCACAGATTTCTCCAATAACCCTCAATGCAGCCAAACTTTATAAATTCAGAGACTGAATTCAAGGCTTAAATGGCATTTGAGTTTAAGTCCTGGCGTGTTCCAGATAGGAAAGAGACGCTTCTCTTGTTTTCGCTTTCCCCCCTTGCCATTGCCATAGACCTGCTTGCCAGTAATTACAGGAAAAATAGGGAGAATTGCTTTTGGTGAGTTGAGAGGGCAAGAGACGGTGGAGGGGCTTTTGGAGGTGGGGTGTCTTGGGTGCAATGCGCACCTTTCATTGTCACAGATTTTTTTCTTTTGTTGCTGCAGCTACAAGTGACTGGAAGTGCCTTTGTGTGGGTGGGGATGATGGTGGGGGTCGGCAGCCTTTTAAGGCAACAATGCCTTTTAAGGATAGGAAAAAAGGAAAATCTCAGATATTTCCTTAGAAAAGTGATTTTGGTCCACTCTACATTTCTTCCTATAAAAAATTCAGTTCTCTTGCAATGATCTCAAACAAGATAAATTAAAAATGGGTGCATTATTATAATAGTATTTCAATTTAATAGTATTCTTTTGATATGCAAAATGGCTTTCTCCATTTGGCCAAACCAGCAATGTGCTCCAAATTGCCATCTGTAGCATTATGATGGATCATCTTCCTTAGAATTCACTTCATGCAATAGCCCTGCCATGGAGTCTTGGTTGGCACTGAATAGCTTACCCTCAAGGCCAAGTATGGAGATGAATTTGACTCAGAAACTGAATGCAGCCAGAAACATGCTACCTCTCACTTGGAACTGGCTGCATGCTCAGGGGACCCAGCTGTGAACATTGGAACATGCTCACGGACAAAGAAACAAATGAAACAGGGGAATGCCTGGCCTCTATCTTGCATGGCTGCTAAGGAAAAGGTGTTCTCTGATGATGCTTTGGGAACATAAAGATGGGTGTGTCGCTTGAATTGCCCTGCCCACCTGGGTCCTTCTCATATAAGAATTAATGGCCTCCATGAGCTTCATGAAGGCAAAGTCATGAGTGGTGTTAGGAAAATTTGGATAAATCCTGTCTGAAAAGCATTACTTCTGTGTGCTTTTTGCATTGTGGGATCAAATCCTGTACTCCTTCTCAAAACCAAGCTAAGTCACTGTTTAAAATGACATTGGAATTCAGTTTACCAGGAAGCATCTTCCTAGCCCAGAGGGCTTCTTGTGCCCTGGTCATTCAGAATGTCTAGAGTCTAGATAAGGGTCTGAGTTCATAGTTTCTCAGTAGCTTGAATTTATATGTCTTCAGCAGACCTGAAGATGGGTTCAAGTTACTCAACTAAAGTGTCAATACACTGCAATCAGAAATATTGTAATCTCATTGTCTCTGTATGATTGACTGACATTCCTTTATCTGTTCTGTATGTGATGACCTCAGAACCTTATTGTAATGTCTGCATTCTGTCATCAATTGCCCTGTACCTGGGAGGGTATAAATGCCCTGTAATGGTATTGAAGCTTGGCAGCAGAGTTTACCTCTGCCTGCACGATAATGCATTATCATGAGTACGGACCTGTGGGGAACCTGGGAAATACAATAAAGCCAAGATGGTCTGGACGCTTGATCTTTCCCACGAACCCGAGTTTTATTTCCTCTTCTCAAATTGAGATTCCAGGTTTCTGACAATGGCTCTGGTGATCCCCAGGTCATCCAGTCTGCTTTCTGTGATAAAAGCACCCATGATTGCTGAATTGACAGTGACAGTTACTGTATGAAATCAGCAATTGTAGGCCTTAGTATGTCTCATTAATGGAAAGTGAGCTACTCAAGTAAGGGCTTTATGCCTGAGATTATATTTTTTTTTAAATAAGATTTTATTAAAATTTTAAACTACAAATTAAAAACATCAATCATCAAATACATCGGACAAGCTGAGCCAGCCCCCTATAACATATCTTTTAGCATTCTATGATCATAATCAAATCAATTTATAAAAGTTTAAATACAACTTTAAATCTAAGCCAAGTCCCGTTTCTCTAGCCAGTCATAAAAAAAGTCCCAGGTTTGGTAAAAGTCCGTGTCTTTCTTCTCCTTCAGTGATAGAGTCAGTCTATCCATTTCTGCACAATCCAGAATCTTTTTCAAAATCAGTTCCTCAGTGGGTAATGCCTGAGATTATATTTAATTCACTTGACCTTTAAGCATTTCTCTGCTTTGTGTTTAATTTTAGAACCCATTTTTGTTTCCCTCAGTTTTACAATTTTCTGTCAGAAAAAAAGATAAATGTCATTCACAATTAACTTCCTTCAGAAACTCAACAAAACAAAACAAAACCACACACAATGAAAGTGTGGGTTGTTTCAGAAATGGCAAGATTGGGAAGAGAAGGAAAGTGAATGTAATGAAGTTTTTACAAACCAGGGATATTTTTAAGCAATTAATGCACTTTTGTTTGGGCAAGACAAGTTCTGTGTACACATCTACTGTTCACTCCTCGCTGCGTTTCCTGAACTGTTTTACGGTCAGTTGATGACTACTAACTGAAGAATATATATCAAGCACTGTTATCCTGCAAAAGCTGTGATATACTATTCATTCATTCATTCTTGGCATTTTTATGCTGCCTCCAATTTAAACAGATTCCAAAGCAATGAGAAGAATAATCTTTATTAAAAGTTTCTGAAAACAAATAAAAACAATTTTTGGTCAACTGAGGAAGGCTTTTTGAAAGCTGAAAACAACCCAGTGTTGGTACTTAGACTCCAGAGGCATAGAGTTCCAGAGTTCCAGAGAGAGAGAGAGACAGAGAGAGACCTCTCTCTCATCTCTACACTAGCTAAGCTTCAGGCAGGACCATGAAGAACCACCATAAGCCTCCCAATGGCCTCAATGATGGGGCAGGTTATGAAGGAAGGCAGCATGGACTCAGGTATTCTGGTCTCAAGAAGCTCAGGACTTGATGTGTTGGTCCTGAAGGGGACCAGTATATCCCACCACCTTAGAACAAGGCTATTTTTATATGCTTTATCATTTCTTAGTAGTGGGCATTCCCTTCCATAGACACAAAACCTTAAACCTGGCCCAGCACTACCAAAATTGCAGCCAGTGCTGTCCCCTCAGCAAAGGGATTGTGGGCTATAGAAGATAACTCCTGAGAGCAGTCATGTTTCTGCAATCTGCTTTAGCTTCCAAGCTTTGGCTTTCCAGGAAAACTCCCCACAAAGTGCCTTGGAGCAAACTGGTCTTGAGGCTACCTTTCCCACTGTGGCCACACTAGTTAAGGCTATGGTTTTCCTAGTTGCGATGTATGGCTGTGAAAGTTGGACCATAAGGAAGGCTGAGCGCAAAAGGATTGAGGCCTTTGAATTGTGGTGCTGGAGGAGACTCCTGTGAGTCCCTTGTACTGCAAGACGATCAAACCCTGACTGCTCTTTAGAAGGCCAGATAGTGAAGATGAAACTCAAATACTTTGGCCACCTAATGAGAAGGAAGGACTCCCTGGAGAAGACCCTGATGCTGGGAACAATAGATGGCAAAAGAAGAAGGGGACGGCAGAGGATGAGGTGGCTAGATGGAGTCACTGAGGTAGTTGGTGTGAGTGTGAGTGGACTGCAGGGGATGGTGGAGGACAAGAAGGTCTGGAGGAATGTTGTCCATGGGGTTGCGATGGGTTGGACATGACTTCGCGACTAACAACAACAACAATAGACCCAATGCAATGCAAAGAAAGGCATGGGGGCACTAGGGTTGTTGCCCAAGAGGAAAGGGGTCAGCAGCCCAAAAAAGTTTGGGGACCACTTCCTTCAAGGTGTATTGCACTTTAACTGGTTGCCAAGTGGCACTCTTCCAGATATGGGAGAAGCCTCTGCCTGTGTAGAGCGTTGAACCCACCCTGGAACTGCCCCTGCTATCCTGCCTTGCAGCCAAGATGCTGGCTCCACTCTGCTGCTTGCAGGTGAAACAGTGGGGATGCCAGACACTTTGGGACTGGTCTTCTTGCTTCGCCTGCCATCTCCTGACTGGGGTGGGGAATGCCCCCTGTGCCTCCTCCAGCACCGAGGAGTCTCACTCCCTTTCCCAGGCAGGCTGGATATCTCACTAGGTAAACATGAAAGTGCCCCGTCCTCTTGCTCCTTCGCCTAACCCATCAGAGCAGACCATAATGTGCAGAGATGGCCCCCTCTCTGCAGAAACTGTGAGAAATATATGAGTCTGGCAGACCAATTTTACAGGAGATTTGGGGATTTCAGCTTATTGCTATTTTCCTCTATTGCCTTTTTGAGTCCCTTGTCCATGAGACTGATTTGGCCCTTGAGCCCCGTTGAGGCATTTACCCCAGAGCATCAGGACTTAAAGTCAGTAGAGGACTGAGGCTCCACTCTATGGCACCAGGTGTGCTGACCTCATCCCTGTCTGCTCAGACCTTGGCCCACTGAATTAACCAGGTCTGAAAGAGAGTCGTTCTCTCCTTCCTATGAATGGGAGAAGTCCCTCTGTGCTTGGAACGCCTGCTAGGGCATCGACTGTGGCTGCCTGGAGGTTCTACTCACATTTGAGTGAGTGCACGCAGGACTCTGTTCCAGATCCTGCCAGTTCAACATGGCAAGGTCTGAATTGAGGGAGAGAAGCACCGTCCTGTCTGGAGGTACAGGGGGGCTGGGGCCAGAGGGCACGGCCTCTTTCCTCTTCCCACTTTAGGCCTTCAGTTGAACAGGGCTTAAGTGTCCCACTGACATGTGGTCTGGTAAGGAAGAAGGACTGCCTCCTTCTAGTCTTCTAGCTGTACTCGGAAGACTCTTTCCTTCATTCATTGTAGTTCTCCAGAGCCACCGATATCACCGTAGCATGCAGGATGTGCCGATCCAATGCAATATGTTGTTTCTCTTGTAAACTGTTCTCATAAATCTTTCAGCATTCAAAATCACAGATGCATGAAATATGCACACAGCAAACTCATTTTATTTGATGTTCCTTCTTTCTTCCTGATATTTAATTCTTATCATTAAACTTCATACTCTAATGAACAATCCAAAAATAAAGGTAGGGTCCCTGAAAGCTGAGAGGAAAATTATAACAGCAAATGAACTGTAGCAAACTTATCCTGTAATGTGCGACATTTTATTTCTTTCTCCACCTTAAATGTTGTTGCTACCATTTTCCCCTCCATCTCACATATTCTACAAAGAGAAGTGGCTTTTTAAAATGAGTGGGTCATGTATGTGTCTGGGTGCATGTGAGATTCTGAGAAGCAGTCATTCCCATATGGAAGCAAACACAGAGGGAAAATGTTCATTTGCTATATTGTGCAGATAAAGACTTAGAAAAGTGGCAAAGTCTTTGAGGAGACACACCTGAAAAGATTATAAATTAGCTTTACAGAGCACATGTACTTTAGAAATGATTTTGTTTGTCTGAAAAGCAATCAGCAGACAGTGTGGCACGAGAATTTCAAGGGTAAATTTTAACAGTTGAGCCATGTGGCTAATGGGGCGGGTTAGAAATCCAATAAATAAATACATACTGTAAATAAATAACAGCTGTCACTTCTCTAGGGTCTTATTTTAACAGACCACAACATTTTTGTTGTTTCTTATATATATATATTATTTATTTATTTATTTATCGATTTATATCCTGCCTTTTTCCTACAAAGGGCTCAAGGCAGCTTACATCATTCTCCTCCATCTTATCCCCACAACAACAACCCTGTGAGGTAGGTTGGGCTGAGAGTCTGTGACTGGCCCAAAGTCACCCAGTTGGCTCCATGGCCAAGCGGGGACTAGAACCCAGATCGCCTGAGTCCCAGCTCAGCTCTCTAACCACTACACCACACTGGCTCTCTTTAATATAATTAAAACAATATCCTTCGAACACATGTTTGGGACTACTTTTATTACTTGAGGAGATTTGCCAATAAAATAGTATTAATCTCTGTTAATCATTGAGAGGTAGACATCCTAGACAATAGCCTGAAGGCACACAAGGGAGCTGGCTGGTGCCGGAGGTCAGACTAGATGGCCCAAGAGACCCCTTCTGACTCGCTCTGTTTCTATGTTTCTATTCTCAAGTAGGTCTGCATCTCTCAGTGATTGAAGGGATGCCCCTTGGGAACCCAGGAAACAGCATGCTCCAACCCTGAGTGCCAGAATGGAAGAAGGGTGGTATAGAAATGGAACAAGCAAGCAAACAAAAATAGATAAAGCATAGATGCAAATCCTTCCAAGGCAGTTTACACATCAAATTAAATTATAATAAACATATAAAGAAACAAAAGGCTCATCAGGATGCTTTTCTCTGGGCAATTAGTGGGACCTGATATGTATGTGGGATGTACAGGTACAGGTTCGTATGCCTGTGACTATACCCAATCCTGCACACACAAGATGTCTAGGTATGCCTACAACCAGGGCTTTTTTTGTCATAGAATGCACTGGAACGGCGTTCCAGCACCCTTTTTTGAAGGATTTTTCCAATGAATTTTACGAAGTGATTTTGAATCACCTGCGGGCGGCTTGTGTGTCTGTGCTGATTGTGAGGGTGCTGCTCGGCTTGGGACGCTGCTGGGCTTGGGATTGGTGTGTGTGGTCGCACGCTGAGTGCTTACTGCTGACGGTGACCATTATGCTTATGTGTGTGTAGAGTGACTGGCTACGTGCAAAAGGTAATTAAGTTCTTTATTTCAAAAAAAGTTGGTGAATTGAAAATCTTTTTTAGTATAAAAGTGTAACTCCAAGACATTAGTTCCGGCACCTTTTTTTTTTTTTTTTTACAAAAAAAGCACTGCCTACAACAATTGATAAAGGATCAGACTATTCTTTGAAGACCACTTTTTGCAACAGAAGCAATGGTGCCGAAATCCTCGCAACCGTTTTTAATACTCTACAATTCCTGGGCTTAGTGCTTTGCCAGAACATTGGCTAGTAGAATGGCAGCCACCTTCACACCCCCAAAAAGAAAAGCACAGAAAGATTGTGTACAAATATCCACCAGCTAATGCTCCAATCCTACTAGGATTCTGTTCTGTATGACTTAGGACTCCTAAAGTGCTGTGTACTACCACTGCTATGCGTCTTTCTCTTTCCTCACCAACTTAGAGATAATCTTCCTCTGTGAAAAATCACATGGGGAGTCTCCGTAGACACAGGAGTTCTCCACTTCAGAAAACTGCCTCTGTGTCAAGAGGGAAACAGAAACAATGGCGCATACAAGGCTAGCATGTACTCTGTAATCAGGTATTTATTTTACTCAGTTTTAGAAGATCTAAACGCAAGTTGCCATTTGGTGTTATTACCACACAATGGATTTACATTAATGAAGCTGGTTGCACAAACACTTTTGCCAGTCAACACAAGCAACTCTTATAAGAATAACACACATGTTGATGATTCTCTCCCAAGCGAAGATCTTGCCTTGCATCTACATTAATCATCCTCAACACTGGTCTTGATTCATTTCCCTTTGCGTTTAATCCTCAGAGATGCCTTTCTATAAACTTTTGGTACTGCATCTTCCTCCATTAAGGTACATGCTTGTACTGATGGCCAAAAACTTCTCTTGGACCATCCAGCCATTTCCTCATGGAGACTTTGATCTTGGTGGAACTGCTGCTTCCTTGCTTCCTATTATTATCTGCAGTGAGCCTGCCTTTGGATTCAGGCCTAAAATCCAGGGGAGTCAATAGGCATACTTCTCTTAATCTCAAGGGGCTTAAAAAAGAGGTTCATATATAGTAATAAAAGAACTATCAGCTCTCCAAGAGCAACACAAATAAAATACAGTCATCAGAAACAATCCAGTAATCAATACCTGAGTAACACCTTTCTGTTGGTTCACAGAGAACAACAAGATGCACTTGTACTAAGGATTTAGGCATGTCTTCATTTCAGCTTTGCAATTTTCAACAGACTTAACCTTTGTTTCTAGCAAACAGTGCTTCTGGCTTCACAGTGAATTTAGAGCATCCAGTTTTGCTGACATGTTCACATGCATGTTTTCTTTCTGCCTCATCTCAGTATATTGCTAACAAAGAAACTCTGAACTAGACAGGCTCCAAGATTCAGCCTGGAGTCCCAGATTGCCTTACTTCTGAAACATAAGCAATGTTTTGGAAGTCCTCCATTGTCCTGAGGACCAGCAGATCTGGGTGCTCTAGCAACCATTTATACTGCACCAGATCTTTGCCCTCCCCACTGCTGTGCTGGACTTCTGCTGTCAACTCTGGTAAAACAAATGGGACTTTAACTACTGAAATTTTGTGTCAGGCCACTGCAGAGAATGAAACAAATATAGGATGAAACCGTGCCTATTTGCCACCCCCAGCCATGAGATTACGCAACACTGCAGTAGCAGCATGCGACCAGCAGTCTGCTGTGGAGGGGATCACTAATATTGACAAGACCAAATTTTGCTTAGTTCCATCAGATTTCCATCATCTGACCATGCCCTCGAACGGCAAAGGTTTCTGTTCTTATGAAATATCACATTGGCAACTGAATGTTGCAGATTGCAAATCAATGCATACTTCCAGGCAACAATATCTAGGACTAGTTTATCTTGGATTTGGAGCATTGGCAGCTTCCATGTAGCTATTAACTTATATTTGTAAACTGGAAAAAATCACATGTCCTTTGGAAGGCAGAATCATTTTCCATTTTTTGTGCAGGTGGCCTCAAATTCCAGTGGGCTTTGGTTGATTTAAACTTGACTTCATCATTAGGAGACTGAGCACAACCCTGTTGTTTGCATGTTTATTCTGCCAATACTAAGAACCATGTCTGTCTGGTGACATTTGGTGGAAAACGTCACCAGGCTTTACTTGGCTCCTGCCAAATATGACATCTTCCAGAGCATAATTCTCTGGAAAACAGATACATTCTGCCAACTGCACCATTTAGCTGCTCTGAAATCCTTTTGATCCAAGCCTGTTTTGAAATAGAGGTAATCTTGCTAGAGGATTTCACTGCCCTGTTGGATACCCACTCCAAGTTCAATCACCTGTGCACATTCTGTATTCCAGCTGTATTTCGACGTTTCTGTAGCACATCTGACTCATTATGGTTAGGGATGTTAAAAAATCAAGAAATGGCATTGTTTCATGCCCCACCAACACCAAAAGCAGTAGCGAGCAAGCTTTTACAGAGATAGGAAGAAGGTATTAAAGATGTACAATACTCTCTCTTTCTCTCATTCTCATACCTTGATTTTTTTATATATACAGTATATACACACACACACAGAGAGAGAGAGAGAGAGAGAGAGAGAGATGGTTCCCAATCAACATCATTTGGGTTTCCTAATATCCTGAATTTTTGTTTAATACATTTCAAGTTCACCCTTCCATTTAAAACCCTCACAAAACAAATTAGACTAAATTTTAAATTACAAATGCATAATCAAACCATAAGACAGATTTCAGTGGATGAACAATTAAAATAATTAAAAGGGGTGCCCATGTACATTTCTTGGGCTAGGGCCTTCCAAAGTTGTGGAGGTACTCACTAATCTTACAGCTCTCACCAGTGGACCAGAAAGCAGGATCTCATGATGACTATAAATCCTGGAAACACTAATACAGACGCAGGCAGTCTTAGATAAGCTGGTGCCAAATCTGCCGACTAAGGTTTGGACAGTCTGGAAGCATGTGAGGCATAGTGCCAGGCGAAGAAAGAGTAAGCACAGGCGTGGCCATTCTGAGCATGCAACTGCATGAATAAGCTGACAAATGCTCAGCCGGAAGCTGAAGTGCCCTGTTTCCTGCTCTGGTGGTGGCACCTTGGATCACATGAAGCAGGCAAGAGCCCCACCATCTGGCGAGCAGACAAAGGAGGTTGCACTCTTGGTTTGCAGAGTTCATGCTGCTTTGTACCCAGGAGCATCCTAGTGACATTTTCAAAGATGTTTACAGTACTTAGGTGTGAATAAGATTTATCTTCCTCTCCGTCAAAATATTTAATACCTCCAAGAGCAAGCATGTGCTTGCCAAGAATATTTGCCAATGAACAAACTCATTTTCTTCCCATCCCAAATTCTCCATTTAATTGGCATATATTTCCTCATGGATGCAGACTTCCTTGGTAAACTCACTCAACCCTGGTTTAGTTCATGCAGGGCATTTCCAGAAATTTTGAGTCCCCCTTGAATCACTGCTAGAAGTTTTCCACTCACAGTGAGTGAGCAGTGCTTGTGAAAGCAAATGGGAATTGGGTGCAAGAGGAGTGGCAGCACGATGTTTGGAGAATCCTGGTGTCCTCCAATGTTGCCAATCCACCCCTACTTTGGATCTTTATTCGGCTGCAGCACCGGTTTATCTGGAGTTGTGTGCATGTGTACAATTGTTGCCTGCCCGTATTCTTCCACCTCCCTCCCTCCTTTTAGCTTTTTACCTCTATTTCTTTTTGAAACTATTTATTTTAACATTTTTACTAAATTCTTGCATTCATGAAGAACCATATGATTGCATGCAAATTCATAAGCAGCACCTGTAAAGACTAATGTATGCCAGGGAGTTCATCTAGTCTGGTGGTGGCCTATGAAAGTTTTATTTAATTTATTTTATTTCAGGAAGGGTAAAGAAAAAGGGTTTTAACATTAGGAAAGGGGAACCAAGTCGATCTCCTTTCCCAATCCATAATCTCCCCCTTCTAATAATGTAAGAGAAATGTAATTAAATGGCATGGTTTGGTGCCTTATATTTGAACCATGAACAAGCAATTATTAGAAATTATTTTTGTGTTCCCTATCAAATATTTATTTCATAAAAATCCATTTCTGGACCAGCATATGAAAATGATAGATTATCTCTATGAAGTATGACCAGAAATCCGGTAAGTTAATTAAAATCTCTTTGTTATAATCGTGCCTATAATGAAAAGAAGTTTGCTAAATTAGCCATAAAGAGACAGAGGGTGGGAGTGGCACCAATTTGAGGCTCTGTGGTTCCAAGTGCTTAATAAGTTAAAACATTCACTTCTGTGGCTGTTAGGATTTGCATGTATGAACTTGAATATATGCCAGAATTACCAATTAAAATCCTAAAATCTGAGGACTGTGATGTAAAGAGCCTGCAGTAGTTACCCAAATCGTTTGTCATCAGCTTTTTAGAATATTTGATTACAGATTTACATAGAAATAGCAGCAGCCTTTAATGAAAGAATAAATTACCTTTGGTATTGAAAGTTAAATAGTAATGAATGGAATTGCAGCTTTGTATTCAACATGGCCCCTTTGCCAATCCAAGTTCGATTAATTTCAATGGGGCTACTGCCCAACAACATTAAAAACATTGCCTGGATCAAACTATAACTATGTAGAAATGTCCTCTCAATATTGTTCTGCTTATTTGTGGGTAGAAAAATAGAAGAGAACATGCTAGCTATTTGTGGTTAGGGTTGGTGTGTTTCCCACCAAATCTGGAGCTGGAACCACCACTAGAAGTGGACTCAGTTCCATGCCTTCCTTTCCCTTCCCACTGCCAAGTTGTGTTCTTGTTTTACTGCTCCTGCAAGCAGCCGTAGCACAAAGTCTGTGGCAGCCTGGAGACCTTTTTGCCTTCTACACAACACTGCAGAGATAGAATCATTCCAGTGCATTCTGAAAAGCTTCTAGATAAAATGGTGGCCACCACACAAAAACGGTATACAATGTCCTGAGTAAATTCTGCAAAGGGGAATTTTTCAAGAGGAGTGAGAGAGAATAATCTCAGGAATATTTTCAGGAAAAAAAATTCTTCTGAGAAATCTTGGTTCAGTTCTAGTTGATTTCCAGTTGATGCTCCATCCCACCCTTCCATCAACCAGGTTACATTAGGGAATATCTACTCTTCAACAATCTCCAAGACCTCTGGAATCTTTGGAGAGGCCTGCTGTTCTTGCTGTTACCTATGGATTTCTGTTTGACAGTGACACTGAAGTGGCCTTCTCTGGAGTGGCACATGGTCTGTGGAAAGGTCTCCTCTGAGGCACCAAAGGACAAACTCTGGTGTCTGTTTGCTTCTGCTTTCTCCCAGCCATTAACTAACCTTGTGCCAGCATCATGGTATTTGTGCATGTCTACACTGTGTGTCATAGTTTGCCTTGCTTGCTTTTAAAAAAATATTAAAAATAAAAACACTTCAGGATGTGCTTCAGGTGAGAAATGCTATATAAATATTGCTAATAAATAATAAACCCCATCCCCTTATTATCTCAGTAAGCTAAGAATTGTTACTTTTCTTTTTGTCTAGGTTGAGTCCACCCAGGAGACTACAGAAAGAGAAGAATTAATATGAACATCATAATGCCAATGTCAATAACACCTTTTAAATGCAGAAGATATTAAAATCTATTAAAACTGCCACATCAAAATGACAGTTAAAGGCAAAATTATAGGGATTACAACAATAGCCATCATGAAGAAGTGCTAGAAAAACAAATCCCTCGGTCTGTTTTTACATAGTTGTTTAAATATACCCTAATATTCTGTCAGTGTTTTGATGACTTGCTATGACACCTGACAGCTATGGGAGTAGTGCATATATTCAGCAATGCAACATAAAGCATTGTGGGGTTGCATTGTTGTATGCCACACTGACTGATGTGGTGAAACAAGTCTGCTGAAAGGCTGACATGTTGAAATTAACCTTATACCAGAGTTATCATGTTTTTCTTCGACCCAAGATTGCCCTGCTCCCACCATTGCCATGCTCCATGCTCTTCAAAGCATTGAGTCTTCTTACAAATATGGCAGCTCCTTGCACATTTTAGAAACTCGATAATGCTGGGTTCCAAATGGTTCAAGAGCTTTCACAAGAACAGGATGCTCCTCTCCTCCACATAGACACACTCTAGGTATCAAGACTGCAAAAGGTGGAACTTCGGGCTTGGGGCTGCATGTGTTGCCCGCTTCACAGTAGTCACTCATAAATATGGACCAAGAAGGGATGTGTGGAATCCATCCAATGGATTCTCTGGGCTTGGTTCCTTGAGCTCTGGGCTGCTATGATTCAGCCATGAGTCTGAGTTCTTGGTGAGCATGCCCAGTGCTTACATGGCTCTCACCAGAAACTGAGCCCCACACACTGCACAAGTGGTGTTCCTCTTCCACACTGCAAAGAGCAGCCTTTGTTTCTGCTGCTGCGCATGAACAGAAGAAGGCTGTGCAAACAGTGTTCACTAGGAATGGAGCCTGGTGTGAACACTGTGCAAGCGGCATCCCTCTTGTGCAGAACCATGCGTCTTTGTGCTGCTGTGCATGATCCGGGAGAAGGTTGCCAGTTATGCTACCTTAATTCTGCAAGTGTTTGCAGACTTCTGCTCCATTCTGCTCAATTTCCAAGTCAGATTCCATAGAGTTTTGATGCAAGCCTCGGCTTGAGTAAAATGCACACTTATGTAAACTTATCCTGCCACTGCACCTGAACGGTATGATTTTGGACTATTGGCCAAGCACTGTAGTTATATGTGTCCTCACATGTAAGGAAATTCTTAAACAGAGAAAATAAGATCTTTGGGGGAAAGGTCTAGCCTACCCTTTTTCTTGGCATGCCACTTTTCTGTGTTGAAAGGGTTTTTCTGATATGTGAATGCCCTTCCTCCAAAACCTTTCTCTCTGCAATCTGAAGGAATGCACCAAGGTGCAATTTTACAATGAGATATGCCATTTGGGTGAAGTGGGTGTTAATTCATGTCTTGAACATGTCTTCATATCACATGCTATTCCGATGATAAGGTTTTAAACCTGCTGTTCAGATTTTCCCCTTTCTCATAAGCAGGTACATCTCATTTTCATTTTCTTAATTTTTAAAAAATATTTGCGTTCCTTACAGGAACTCTGATTATTCAGGATTGCGCCAATATTCTTCAAGACATTAATGCAGGCAGTCTTATATGTGTGACCTTTTCCATCATAATTAGCTCCAAATGAAATTAGGTTTCGCAAAGGCTTCCATCCAATTAAGGAGAAAACTGAATAAAGTGGATTCCACTCCAAATGTCTAAAACTTTTAATATTGTAGTTGTATTATGTATCACCAGGACTTTTCACAGTTGTTACAAGAAGTTCCGAAATGCAATTTCTTCAGGAAATACTTTGTATTTCCAGGTTTAATCTGCAAGGGGCCCAATTCCAACAATATAAGTAAATAATGATTACAGGACCAAGGGCAGATCAAAGCAAACAAACTTGGATCTTTATAAAGGGGCTAATTGAATGTTCTCCATGAAAAACAAGGGCTAGGGGAATGGTAGGAGGAGTTGAAAAAATTATCAAAGAACAGACCCAAAGCTTTCCTTTGATAGAGCTGTGTTCCTATTTTCAACTGTATACAGATTTGTCAATAATGTTATTTCAGAAAGTAGACTTTCTTTGTCATTCTAAAGTGTTATCATCATGCAGGGAATCTGATTTTCTTCTGTGCTGAAGTCCATAGGCCCATATTTTATCACTGAAGACAAATAAAATTAATTCAGCATGCTGGTAAAGCTTGCCTTAATAACAGTAGCAGAAGCCTACTTTGAGAACAGGATGGGATAAAAGGTTAGAAAAATAACTATTCCTCTTTCATTTCTTCATCCTTGGAAATAAAGAACATTGAAACAGATACATGGACAGAAAAGAGAACATTTAAGCCACAGTCTGATTTGATGTGTCCTTCCATTTATTTCATAACCAAAGATCTTGGGGTGGTTCACAACAATTCAATCTCATATATGAGAACATAAGAAGAGGAGAGCTTGAGCCATCTAGTCTAGTTACTCATGAGCAGGACAGGAGTGTGACGGTACTAGCCCACCGCTCTTCCCCAGTAGCATATTGGACACCTTCCGACCTGAGGGGCTTATCTTCCGGTGTCATATCTTTTTGCCTTTGGTACTGTCCATGGGGTTTTCATGGCAAAGATACTGGAGTGGGTTGCCATTTCCTTCTCCAGTGGATCATGTTTTGTCAGAGCTCTCAGCTATGACCTGTCCGTCTTGGGTGGCCCTGCACGGCATAGCTCATAGCTTCATTGAGCTACGCAATGAAGCTCCTGCCCCTTCACCACGACAAGGCAGTGATCCATGTAGGAGTTCTCCTTGTAGACCAGTGTAATAAATAAATAAATTTAATAAATACATTTTCTATTTAAGAGAGACAGAGTAATACTTAAAATGGGAGGTTTTTTTCACTCTCTAGTAAAGTACTTAATAGTCAATATGTCATTGGAAGGGACAACAGAGAAAGTTTAGGCAATTTGGAAGAGATAAGGGTCAGACTTTAGGAATGCAGAGATCAAGAGACTCTGAAAGGGTGAATCCCTTTTTGTATATCCTTCTGAAATTAAATAGCAGCTGAACTCTCAGACATAGCCTTAGTCAGTATATGATTTTTAATTTACTTAATTTAAATGCCTAAAACCTGAGCCTGTGCTATGCCCAAACTGAAGCTATTTAGCCTACGCTCTTGTTCATAAGCAGGTTTTTCTGCTAGCTATGCCTGTACAGTGACTCTTAATTTAAAGCTATTTATTACTCCTTTTACCCCTTTCCAAGCTTGGTTTTTGTTCAGATAGTTGGCTGATATTATCTTCAGTCACTCAAGGATCCCTGTTCGAGTGAGGTTGCATGAATTGTCAATTGTGTCTGGATTTTCTCCCAGGGATTTTGTTCCCAGCTGTAAATTTGCAAAGGGTTTCCCCTTCTGAGATCCCATCCCCTTTGCTGTGCCCTTGTTTTGACTTCAGCTGATAGTGTATGCATTTTAAATCATTGCCTGGAGTAATTTAATGGATAAATAACACTTACCTTTTCTCTCAGGCACACATAACATGCTTGTGTGCTGATGGTTTGCCACAGAGCAATCTGGAAATGCGAATTATTCTGAGGTTGCTGCATGTACCATAGATTTGGGAAGGACTGACTGATGCTCTGAAGATGGTGTGATTTGTTTGATTAATTTTCTTTCTTTGTTGTGGTTGCCTGTTCATAAGGCTGGATCTTTCTTTCTTTCTTTCTTTCTTTCTCTTTCTTTCTTTCTTTCTTTCTTTCTTTTTTTCAGTGATTTAATTCAGATTGTGTTCTTAATGATTTCAGGTAGAGCTCTTCATCTATCAAGAGGTAATTTTCATAAAACAAAGAAAGGGGTTGTGTCGGAGGGTCTCCCCACCCCCGCCACCTCGCCTTGCCTCGAGCACTCTTCATTTTCCGTCTTTTTCTTTCTTTTTGTGCGTGGTGCTGTTCTCCATGGGCTGAAGTGATTGCTTAGCACTTTGCAGTTCAAACACATTTGTTGTGCATTCAGGAGTTTTGAACTGTATTTTTGTAAGGGCCACTTGTAATTTTTTGTATTCCGTTGGTTGTTTTTCTCCAAAGAAACATTTGTGCTGAAAAGGTTTTTAAACTGTCATTATATATTAATTATAAAGTGGCATTCATCAGTAGAAAGTCAAAACAGGCATGACTTTAAATCCATGTCTAGCAGTTTCCTTTTCCCTTTCTCTTTTCATTTTTACTTTAGAGCAGGTATGGGGGCAGTCTTAAGCCTCACCAGCTCCCCATTTCAGGGACTTAATTTTGACTGGACACCCTCCTACTCTTTAAAAAGAGGTGTTTAAAGGAGAAGTGGCCCTCGGGTGTCTGCTGTTTTCTGATACGTAGGTAGTGGCATCACTCAGCTGGCACTGTTCAGAATGGTTCCGGGCAGCATGCACTGCCGTGCTGCATCAATGCATTCCATGGAAAATAGAGGACTGAGCAGATTCTTGGAGGAAGAACTGCTTCTCCAGTGTCACTTTAATCCTATCATGTAGCAAGCCACCCTGAGGAGGACCTCTCTTGCACAACGCTGGATACTTGACCACAGTCCAGGCATGAAGAAGGCATGAAAAAAGGCAAAGATGCTGGGAGTGCAGACTAGTGGTGTCAGTGGCCAAGGCTAAGGCAGCACCCGCTCATATTGTTCAAGCTCTGTAGAGGGCAGGAGTGGAGATAGTTGGCTACTCACACCATTTTAGTTTTGGATCTCAGTTCCCTGAGTCAGTCGAGAACCAAAATGTGTGATGTGCCTTCGCTGAGCGAAGGAACACATGCCAAAGGTACCACCAGTGTGATTCAGTGTAAGGATCCTTCCTGAGTTTCAAATCAGTCAGTTGCTAATTAAGGCTGCAATCATATATTGACTAAAGAGACAAAGAGCCATTGAAATCCACTAGATTTAGTTCTGGGCTGACAGCAATGGATTGTGCTGCAACAGTCTTACGGAGAAGAGGGGCATGGTTTTTCACAAACAGAGGCTATACTGTATTGTACAGAGGTGACTTTAGTGATACAGTTAAGGGCTACTGTTGGCAGGCTTAAGTGAGCCCCTGAAGATCTTTTGGCCAAATATTTTGCAGATTTTCCTGCCCACAATGAGGGTGGAGAATGCTGCAAGACCATTCCTCCACATGTCTAGACTCGTGTCAGTTTTATTCATTGCCTCAATTTCCTTTCGGATGAGCAAAGGTATGTAGATTCAATGTAACAGGACAACTTGGTACATACCTGCAGTGGTCTTGTCCTTGCAGAGTTCTTCCTGTGTCTAGGTCACTGCTGTAACCCCTTTCCAGTCTCCCTTTTCTCTCGTAAGATGAATTAATGAAATTCCTTGATTATCCCAAAGCCTTTCCTGAGCCATTCTTAAAACAGCAAATGCTTCAGTGTATAAAAAAATAGAAGAGGAGGTGGGGGCCTACACATCTGGCAATTCTGCCTGTTATTTATAGCCTTTATGATAGTTCCATAATTGATTCCAATGTGTAATTCAAAAATGCAATTTACTGCCCAACTCCTACATTTTGAAGTTCTACTTCACTGACATCTACCAGGAGAATAATCATTTTTTGGAAGAGGCAAACCAGAGATAATAATTGCACAGAGTTTTATGATAACTTCATGGCTTGCATAAACTTTTTATTTCTTGCCCATTCATTTACCAAATGAGTGATATTTATGACAGTCATATTCCCTATGTTTCACAGATCATAATTAACTAGGTTATAAATTTAAAGTAAAGCTGATCAACAAGCAGTGGGGATAATTATAAACTGACAAATACCTTCTCACCCCAACCCTGTCCTCTGTTCCTATTATAGGTTCATTTTTACAATGCAAACTCATAAAATTAATTAATTCCTTCATTTAGAATGTGTGTGTGCGTGTTCCCAAAATCCCAATCTTAAGCACATTTGCTTGGAAGAAAGGGTCATAATGGCCATTTATCTTTACATGTCAGTCCTTTATTTTCAGCTAGAAATTAAATATAAGGTGCCTCTATAGGATTTGGTGGAAATGAATTAAAGAAGACTAGCAGTGGCAGGAGGACAGCTTTCACCTTGATTACCATTTTGTATCTTCCACTATGCTCCAGACTTAGCATTGTCCTGCAGCATTGTGGACAGTGGAGGAATACCAGTATTCACAAAAACATAATGGAAAATATTCGGGAGGGAGGGGCATTTCTGCAAAGTAAGCTTTTCTAAGGAGCTTAGAAAATAATTTCAGAAAATGTATCTAAAACACTATCTTTGAGGAATTTTTCTGCTTGATTCTCAAGGGGGAGGAAAATAGCAACCAAGACTTCCAGTAGTTAACTCAGTTCTACTTAGCAGTATCACCGGTAAGTATCACAGTATCATCCAGCCTCAACTCATCCTGTTACAAGTAGTATCTGAAGACTTGTACCATCAGTTCCTGAATGGAAGGAAAACTAAAGTTCAGTTCCACTGCATTTCAGTGGTGGGAGGACCACAGCTCTTCCCAGAGCGCATTGCAGGAATAGCATCCTAGCTCTTCGCTAGATGTTTGCAAAGACTGGGTATCAAAAGATGCAAAAGACTTCAGCAAGCTACCCATACTGGTCCAGAGAGACAAATCCCACTACATCCCTGACTTTTGCAAGAATGCTATACTTCTTTTCCTAATCTAGTTTGTGTTGTGTGGGTGATATAGGACTAGCCTGTAACTGCCCCTTCAAATGAGTGGTGTAGTGGCAAACGTAGACGTGGGGGGAGATCCCTTCATGATAGACAGAGCCGCACCTTAAAGCCATAACCCCAAGTCACATCTATTTTCAAGATTATGCCGCCTATCACTAAACTCACAATATGGGTTTGGTCACTTTGCTTCAATTTCTGTTGAGTAATAAATGCTAGATCAGGGTATTTCTTTCTTTCTGAGATGAAAAAATGACAGCTTCTATAAGTTACTTCTGATCTTATTTATTATGAATGAATTTGTATTTTTGTTATTACATTAATAACCTGCTCTCCAGCCAAAAAAAAACCATTTGTGAAAATAATGAGGCAGTTCCTGCCCACAGGCTTACTATCTAGAAACAAGGCATACAAGGGGAAAAGGACAGAGAGAAAGAGGGGGGAAAACCTCAGACACTAATTTCCCACACTAATAGAAACAGGTGTAGTTATATTCTCCCAAGAGCAGCAGCCTGAATTGATAGTCACTCTTTGGTTTCTTTAAATTCCTGTGGCCTCTGCAACCACTGATTTTGTGTGTGCATTTGTGTGGAAGATTCTCCATGAGCTCAGAGTTCAAAGCTTCCAGTTTCCCAAAATATCCAGTCATATTTATTGTGCTTTCATTGGATCTACACCAAATCATGCATGCTTCAGCCTAATTAAAGTAAGAGAAACTTAAGGCTATCAGAAGTCATGGCTAATTTTCCTCATTTATTTCAATAAGTATTGTTGTTCTTGTTGTTAGTCGTGAAGTCATATCCAACCCATTGCGACCTCATGGACAACACTTCTCCAGGCGTTCCTGTCCTCCATCATCTACCGGAGTCAATTAAGTTCATGCCGACTGCTTAGTGACTCCATCTAGCCACCTCATTCTCTGCTGTCCCCTTCTCCTTTGCGGTCAATTGTTCCCAGCATTAGGTTCTTCTCCAGAGAGTCCTTCTCATTAGGTGGCCAAGTATTTGAGTTTCATCTTCAGGATCTGGCCTTCTAAAGAGCAGTCAGGATTGATCTTATCTAGGACTGACTGGTTTGATCGCCTTGCAGTCCAAGGGACTCACAAGAGTCTCCACCAGCACCACAATTCAAAGGCCTCAATTCTTTGGCGCTCAGCCTTCCTTATGGTCCAACTTTCACAGCCATACATTGCAACTGGGAAAACCATAGCCTTGACTATACACACTTTTGTTGGCAGGGTGATGTGTCTGCTTTTTTGGATGCTGTCTAGATTTGCCATAGCTTTCCGCTCCAGGAGCAAGCTTCTTTTAATTTCTTGGCTGCAGTCACCATCTGTGGTGATCTTGGAGTCCAGGAAAATAAAATCTGTCACTACCTCCATTTCATTACAATAATTTCCTTCCACTTTAACCATTATTTCTGCAGTCCCAAATAATTCTGGGGCTAATAATTGCTAGAAAATAGCTATTCACCTCACAGAGCTACATTTCCCAGAATTTCTCTCCCTCAGGAACACTGGAAACTGTACCTCTCTGTGTGAGGGATGGGTGTCCACTAATGACATTCAGTACCCTTGACAAACTATGGGCCCCAAGATCCTTTGGGGAAGGGATGACTGTTAGAAGTGGAACAAAAGTATTCTGAATGTGTGGTGTGAACGTGGGGGTGGGGGTAGGAGGCAATTCTTGGAGCAGAAAAGGAAAGCTGAGCACACATAGCTGAGGAGCGGAAGCTGACCATGAGGCAAAGTGTCAGAGAAGACATATGTGCACACCTGGCAGGCCTCCCCAGGTAACGAGTGCCCGGGAACTGTTGAGAACTGTTCTTAACCTGTTAAATTCAGGACTCTGATATAGTGGCAGTTGCCGGTCATGAACCAGCAAAATTAAATCTCTTCAGGGCTATGGGATCCAGCAACCCCCCAGAGGGCCCGCTCCAAAATAAGTGGGAGTGTTTTGACCCCTGGGAGGCCCTCCACTGCACCCGTTCCCAAAATCCTTGGTAGTAGTACAGTACACCAGTGTGGCAAACAATTACAGATGATAGAATCGTCAGTTCTTGCCTATGGCCAAATGCAGTGAAGTTAAAAGTGCGACAATGTCATATTTGCCTAAATAGATTTTTGATGCTTTTTGTTGGTAACTCATCCTCTGTCTGCTGAAATGTTAAAACTGTAATCCAGTAGGCTTTGTTGAATTATTACTGACTCACATTGTCGGAGAAGCTTGCTTAGGCCTAGTATATGATTTTGATAGCACGACAGCACTGCCTGTCATATCAAAACAAGACATTTAATATTCATACTTGTGCTATCAATACTATTATCCCTTGTGTAAAAAGGCTTATGAAGGCTCTTTTTTTAAAAAATCTTTTGATTAAAGCAGAAGCTAGAAGAAAAGTGTCAAGTGTTCTCAACCATCTTGAAGCGTGCACGTAAGACAGTCACGTTACTTAATATGTTCAAAGCAATCCCACGTATTTTTCCCCACATCTATGTCAGGTTAACAAATGCACTTTGTGAAGTTTGCCTTTGTGCCCTTTTGCATGAAAATCTGAAATTAAGCAGTTATTAAGTCTGCATACAGCAATTCAAATCCTTAAATGGCAGAGGGCTGACCAGGTTTTTACTTCCCAAAATTACCTTACACAGTAATGCAACAAGTCACTTTCCTTATCTCAGAACAGCTGTACACCAATAAAAGAAGTTTCCTATGCATGGTAGCAATCAAGGTACAGCTTGGCCTTCTGTACTCCTCACAAGCATCTTGTGAATGGCTAATAGAAGAACTAGTGCCTCTAGGGGAAGGGTTTGGGCAGTCCAGCATGGGCTGAATAACTGAAGAATGGGGTAAACATTCTGGTAGAAGTTATTTGCTCCAAGATGCCACTAAGTGTGCCTTTTCTTTTTCATTTTACCAACAAGTTTTCATCATTCTGATTTGGCTTGAGAAGGTATTGCATGAAGATGTTTGACGGTGATCAATTATGAAAGCAATGTTTGCTGTCCTATCTCTGGAATCTTGTAAATTATAAAACAAAAGTTCTTGTAATTTTTATTGAGAATAATTGGACATGCCACTAGGCAAATCCACAATACTTTCAAATGAATGTGGATTTCTATGGATCTGGCCTTGCATATCCCACAGTTGACTGGCTTTTCTGGAGTTGTGCAGATTCCATGGACCTGTGGACCTGTTTATGTACTTTTACACAAATCTATTCACAGAAACAGGTGTAAATTAAACCGAAACAAAATTCTACATACCCACAGGTCAAAGCATGAAAATGCACTTTTTCAGGAATTTCGCCATTTTAGGACAATTTGGACATTTTTGACAATATTAATGTGTGCAACTCTATGGAAGTGCAAATGCATATTAGGAGAATCTAAATATGATAGAATAGGATGGTGCATGATGATGGAACAGGGGCTTGGCAATCTGTGAAACATGGGCAGAATTGATTTTGCATCATCCATGTATCCCTACTCACAAGCAGCCAAAAGTGTAACTGGAAATGCCTGTCCCAGTGAAGGCATGTGGATGAGTAGATTCATGAAAACTTTAATGTTTCCTTCAAGACTCTGGCTGAAAAATGTCTTTTCAGAGAGTTCAAATGTTCAAACATTCAGTGTAAGGAGCCTCTTTAACGCAGTTTATAATTTAAATAAAAGGAGTGAAATGTTTGAACTAAACTAATGGTAGGTGTAGAGACAAACTAAAGAATGTATGATTGCACTGTTTTAGGCGGGGGGCAGGGGTCATATGGCTTCTAAAAACCAGCTGGGTAGTTTTGAGCTACTCTCAGACCTAACTCCAGCATTCCACTTCCAGGTGGCATTCACTGACAATGGCACATTTTACAGCTGGTTGTTCAAGAGATCTCTTCCTGGAAAATTGAGATCTAGCCACCGCAGTATCAGCCTTCATCACTTTCCAGTAGGACTAATTCAGTGCACTTAGTAGATGGTAACATCTTAAAATTGTTCGGGATTCATTTTTGAAACATCCAGATGTGCTGAAGCTTTCAAATCACCTTTCAGCACATAACCACAGAAGGCATATTACAATGATCAAAACTCAAAGTTGCATAAGGATGGACCAGCTTTGTTCGTTACACACATTAGAGAATGGAAGTGGGTTGAAAGATGTGGATGGATAAGTGATACAATGTTTTCCATTTTCATATTGACTCTTTCAGCACAAGGCTACAAAATAAAGAAATCTACTTTTTCCAGTTTTAAAAAGTGGATAGTATGAAATAAATGTATTAAATAACATACTGTAGATGACTTAAAACATTTCAGACTTTTAATCTTTTTGGCCATTCATTTGAGATCAAGTATTTTTCTTTGATTCTTGACAGAGTCAGGGAATTGTGAATACAAAATTCAATCTTGTAATCATCAGAAACTTTGTCATGTGCTTCCATTTATTTATTTATTTCATTTTCATACTACCCAATAGCTGAAGTTCTCCAGGAGATTAACAAAGTTAAAATTAAACAAACAGTTTAAAAGACACACAAACTCCAAAAGAATAAAATCATAATAGCCATTGCAATTGCTGCGATTCAGCAGAGAAGCACAGCACTTGTGCAGAATAACATGGAATATATACAAACAAAATTTCAACTATGAAAATACTGGGAAAATGAAAGGTCTTAGTGCAAGAAAGAATGCAAAGGACGAGGTGCCAGTTGCGTCATCACCTCCTCCTCCTGTAGTCCTTTCTGCAGTCAACCACCTCACTTTCTTTGGAAGAAGTTCCTGGAGAAGGACCCTGAAGATGACTTCAAGGTCAAGCTAGGAACAGAAGGGAGGATGTGACCCTTTCAGATATGCTCTCTCCAAACCATGTAGGGTCTGAATGTTAACACCCATACTAGCCCTGTGAATCAGGCTTAAATGTCAACCAGCAGCCAGTTCAGCTGGAAGAGGACCTGCGCCAAGTTGACTCTTGAGCCAGTCCCCATTAACATTCTTGCTGCCCTGGATCAACTGGAGTTCTTGAACCTTTTTCAATGGCAGGTGCATGTACAGCACATTGCAGTAATTCAATCACGAGGTTACCATAGGATGGATCATTGTTGCTAGGCTCTCTGTTTCAAGAAAGTGTAATAGTTGGTATAGCAGCCTATTTATTATTTTTTATTCATTTAATTTATTTCTATACCACCCAATAGCCAAGGCTCTCTGGGTGGTTAACAAAAGTTAAAATTAAACATAAATTAAAAAGAACGAAAACAATACAATCAAAAGAACAAAACCATAATTGCAATTGCTATTATTCAGCACAGAAGCATAGCAGTGGTACAGAATAAAATAGGATATATAAAAACCAAAGTTAAAAGCTAGATTGTTAAAATGCTGGGAGAATAAAGAGATCTTCAGCTGATAAAAGGAGTTCTGTTTCACAGAGCCCACTTGTGCATCAAGTGACAACTCTGGGTCAAGGAGCACCCCAAACTATGAGTCATGCCTATTAGGCGGAGTGCAACTCCATCCAGAAGAGGTCAAACATTCCAGAAATTTATTTATTTCAACTAGACCAAGGCAGCCTCTCTGATGATGCTTAAATTAACACAAATGTACAAGTCTAAGACATTAGTCATAATATTCCTGGATTCATCATATAACCACCTACAGATATGTGCAATTTTTAAAATGATAAATGTTTTAATATAAGTGTACAGAAGAACTCCATCTGTTGTGTTAAGTTGACAATTTGTCTGAAGCATATTTTAACTGGTGGTTTTGCGGTTAGGAATGAAGGGAATATAAATATACCATGGTTCTCCTTATCAGGCTTATCACAATTTAGCTATGCAATTATCACAAAGTATTAGTTTACCTGTGGGATGCTAACCACTCTGAGACCAGGTTCATATAACACAACAAGCAGCAAATTATAAAAAATCAAGTGTGCTTGTCTGAGCGCCGTCATGCTGTTTGTAGTGGGGAGGTCTGTCTTCACACTTCCCTTCGCAGACTCGGATCAAATCTTTGAAGCACAGTTTTTAATTAAAGCTTTACAGTTACAAAATGGCATGAAGCAAAGTAGTTTTCTCCTTGAGAGGTGGGAGAAGCAGCTGCCCATGGGAAGAGCTGAATCCACACTGGCACTTGGCCTCCTTCCCTCCTTTTCAGGAAAGCTTTGCTGCGCCCTCAGGGTGCTCCTGCTTGGGCAGGAATGCCACAGACTTCATAACTGGTCTGCTCATTTTGCCTGTCATTTCCTTTCGGCGGAAGGGCTTCCCCTGCACTGCTTCCCCACCAGCTCCGAAATGCATGTTTGAAGGCTGGCTGGTTCTCACTTTCGGTCTGAACATCTTCACCAGGGGATCATGAAACTGTGCAGCCCTCTGCCCGACTCTGCCCCTCCACTTCCTCCTCAATCTCAGACAAATCTCTCTGAGTGGATAGGAGAGCTGACCCTGCTCTCTGCAGTGATTGGCCATTGGAAGTCATCACAGAGTCATAGAATAGTAGAGCTGGAAGGGGGCAGAGGGCCACTCAGTCCAGCCCCCTGCTTGTGCAGGACTACAAGTTCAACCATCCCTCTCAGATGGCTGTCCAGTTGCATCCTGAATGCCTCCAGTACAACCTCCCTAGGTCATTGGCTGCACTGCCATACTGCTGTAACAGTCAGGAAAGTTTTCCTGATGTCTAGCCAGAAGCTGATTCCTTGTAAATTAAGCCCATTATTCTATGTCTGCACTCTGGGGTGATTAAGAAGACATCCTGGACTTCCTCTTTCAAGTACTTGAAAACTGCTACCGTATCTCACCCCAAGATCATCTGGGCAGGGCTGCCCTGAATGGGAGAGAGCCCCCCAGTTACTGGCCCCCCAATAGGTGCTCATCTCCTGCTTGTCTATGACAGAAGGCCTCTCCTGTGTGAGCAGCTGGAGAGGAGAGCAGCTGGGGTGGGGGCCCTGCCTTGGGAAGAAGAGCCAAGGGCTGCCCCGCTCCTGCTGCAGCCAGAGCAGCTTCTGCCGGGTGCAAATGGGGTGAGTGAGTGTGCTGGGAAGGAACCGTCCTCCTCTACACCAGCACCCCTTCCCTTCTCCTGCTCCAGGAAAGCTGCTCTGGCAGGGGTCAGGAGATCAGCGGCACAGCGCTGCTCCACTCTGCAGCAGAAGCCAGCGGCTTGCTCCCTGCTTGTTCCTGGGAGTGGATCAGGCCCCCCTGCCTCCTGCTCTGGAACCAGAAGAGAGGGCGCTGATCAGTTCCCCTGCCTGCTCTGCTGCCCTTCAGGCAGGAGCCTGTCTGTGCACTGGAGACTGCTTGGCAGCCTGCAGAAAGAGGTGCCTCATTCCCCACAGCAGGTCTCCTGGGGCACGTCTGGAGGAATGAGAGGGAGGCAGCATTGTAATCTGAGTGGCCATGCCATGCAAACCCACCCTGACTCCAGTGACATGTGTGTAGCAGGAATCCCATGTGCCTGGCGCATGGAGGGGGTGGAGAGAGAAAGGCAACGATGGGCATGGTCCTCTTCATCCACTGAGTTGGCTGCTACATTCTGAGCTATGAATTATGGGCAGCCTCTGCAGGGTAGGAGGTGTGTGGAAGCCATCCTGGCTTCAGCACTCCTCCCACCCTTAATTTAACCGGATTCCACCCTCCTGCTAAGGGAAACTCACCAGAATAGCCAGGTTTGGCCATTCAGCTGGGGGAAGGGCAGTGGCAGCCTCCCCGGCATGCCTTGTATCCTGGTGGACCCCAGTCTTCTCATCACACAAAACACCCTGTACACCTTTTCTCTGGCGCTTAGATGAGGCAGGGAAATTGCTGTCTGGGGATCATAGGACTGCTGTGTAAGAAAGTTAAGGCACAATAAAAGAGAGAATGATCGAAGGTATTTGAAACAATTGAGCCAAATGTGCACTGACATAGCACATCTTTCTGCAGTGCTCCTTAGAATGGCATGGTGGGGAGAGAGCTGGAGAAGTCACTCTCTATTGCTGATTATGAATGCTTTCAGAGTATAATTTCTATGGAACAGTAAATGGCATAATTGAAGTGAGTGGGGCTTGGGCCCCGCAAAACCCTTTGAAGATTAGGAAATTAATCTCTAATGAGTCTTGTTAGCTTAATTCTCACAGAGTGCTTTGGGAGAAAATATTAACTGCACCTTGAAAAAATTATGCACCTTTAAATAGCATATTACCTCATTGCTTTTTTTTTTTTTTAAATAAAAGCTTAATAGTGCTGTCCTGATTATTTTAATGGCATTTATACTTCTATAATTGCCACAATCCAGCTACCCACGAGTACATGCCCCAAGCAGGACTTCTAATGCCTGACTCTGGCCACATGCTTGGGATAAAGTACAAGTGAAATGCATACTGCTACAGGACTTTACGTCTCACCTGGATAGATTTGGGTACATCAGGGGCAGCCTTGGTTTGAGTCTGATGCTGGTCCAGCTCATTCAGTGTTGGTGACACTGACAAGCAGAGTACACTATTCAGTCTCAGACTTTCCCCTCTCTGTCGGAGATGCAGCCTGGTTCTTCAACATACAAGGCAGGTGGGTTTGGTACTGGGGTGCTGGACGAGTGCTAAGACAGAACATCAGGATGGCCAGGCTACACAATACTGTAAACATGTAACAAAGCACAGGGATTCACTCTGAACCTTGCGGGGGGAGGGGGAGGTCCTTTGAGAAATAGGGGCTTGATCATAAATGAATTGGTGCTAGGGCTGAACCATATGGCAGTCAAGTTTTCTGAAGACACCAGCTTTGGAAGCGTGGTTGAAACAAATAGGGAATAGTTACAAAAATGACAAATGAAGTTCAATATGCACAAGTGTAAATTGATACAGGCTGGGACAAAAATGAAGGAAAAAGAAAGAAAAAGACTAACTCTATATCTACATTTTGCTGTCAGTGACTTACCAAGAAAGAGATCTTGGGGTTGTGGTGGCTAACTTGATAAAAATAACAATTGAGTACGTGGCTGCTGTGAAAATCACAAGTTCCATGTTGCGGATTATTAGCAAAGGAATTCAAAACAAAGTCACAACTTCTTCATATATGGTGACCTTAGATTGCAATGCCTTCATGTATTGTACAGGCTGTATCAGAAGAATGCCAAGGAGGTTATTAAGGTTCAACAGATCATGTGGTGAACTCTCCCAATGTCCAAAAGCCAAAATGGTTTCTTGAAGGCATGCTAAATCCTCATGTCCTTCAGAAGACGTCTCAAGGCTTCCTGGAGAGGTTTGCTAAGGGCACCAGAGGTAATTGCCCTGAAGCTGCCTTCCTGAATCATTATGTAGGTAAGGGCTGTCTGTGCAGGGATGATGAAGCTGTTCACCTTACTGAAACAGCTTCATTTCTGGGAAAGGGACACGGGAGTCTCTGTTCCTACTGACAGACCTTGCAGTAGTGGGAGAGAGGAAACGCACATGTAGCAGCTCCCGGTATTGTTCAGGCTCTGCCAGAAGAATGGCAAGCAGGTCATTGGGGTTCAGCAAGTATTTTCCAACTGTCCAAAAGTGGAAACAGTTTCTTGAAAGGTCTCGTGGCCTTCAGCTTGTTAAAAAGAGCCCCTTGAAGTTAGGTTCCCCAGTCATTCTGTAGATGTGCCATGCCTTCGCCTGAGTGTTTACCATTCCAAAATAGCTTCATTCCCAGGAAAATTGGGTGCATTGTGACAGGCTCTGCAATAGTGAGAGAGGAAAAACATGATAAGAGGCATTGTCTCTTGTTCTTGGCTTGTGGGAGGAATCAACATACCCAAGTACCTTTGTAGGCCCACAGAGCACCCCTGGGAAAGTCAAGGAATCAATAACTCACGAAAAGGGGGAATGTAAACTTTCTTTTCTTTTCTATATTCTGCATTTATTTATTTATTTATTTATTCATTCATTTATTTAACCATTGATATGTCCCCTATTTTGCCTTGGCATCTATGGATAGCTAAGAACAGATAATTAAAACCAGATAAAACTACATCAAAAATGATACAAGTGGATGGTTAGGTAGCAACTAATATGTATCCATATTTCAATATAAAATTCAATAAGCAGTCTGTCATTGACACAAGTGGTTTAGTTTCTTCCTGTGTATCTTCAAACCTAATGTAGGACCCCTTGGCTGGAACTCCCTGCCCCCCACCTCCCCGTGGTTAAAACTGAGGTGGAAGCACACTTTGAATTCTGTGTACCAGTCTGATCAAAGCAATTGAAGTTTATTTTGGAGCTTGGAGCAGTACAGAAAAGGACAAGCATAATTATGAAGGTGCTGCTTTGAGGGTTCCCTAAGAAGGTTGAAAAGTTTGGAACTTTGGGTTAAGTTTGGGGAAAGGGCCAACAAGGGGAATCATGCCAGAGAGGGATAGAAATATGTATCCTGTGGAGAAAATGTATACAAGTTTTCTTTGCTCTCATAATAAAACTAGGGGTCATCCCACCAAAGAGAATGGTGGGAGATTCAAAACCAAACCAAAAAAAGGAAATATTTCTTTAAGCAGTTCATTATTGAACTATAGGATTGGAGACCACAAGATGTAGAGATAGCCACAAATAGGGCAGTTTTCAAATGGGATTAGTGTCCCTGGAGAATGACTGCCTAGCAACAGTGACACATGCATTGGTCACTTCCTGATTAGACTTCTGTAGCGCGCTCTACGTGGGGCTGCCCTTGAAGATGGTCCGGATAGTTCAATTGGTGCAAAATAGAGCTGCCAGGTTGCTGATGGGGACTGGGTGTTGTTCTCATATAACCCCAGTCCTCTGTCAGCTCCACTGGCTTCCCATTGAAGTCCGGGCCCAATTCAAGGTGCTGGTTATCATCTACAAAGCCCTGAATGGCTTAGGCCCTGGTTACCTAAAGGAGCGCCTGCGTCCATATATGCCCTCCCTGAGATCAGCGACAGAGGCCCTTCTCTGGGAACCCTCCATGAAGGATATTCGGAGGGTGAGTACCTGGAGGAGGGCTTTCTCTGAGGTGGTGCCCAACCTGTGGAACGCGCTCCCCAGAGAGGTCCGCCTGGCGCCGTCCTTATTTGTTTTGAGGCACCAGGCCAAGACCTTTTTATTTAAATGCTATTTTAACTGTTAATGGTTTATTTGTTGGTTTAAATTGACCAGGCTGGATCCACTATTTTATTTTATTTTATTATTTTTTGTATTTTATTTATTTGATTTTTTTTTTTTTGTATTTTACATGGGATTTTAATGATTGTAAGCCGCCCCGAGGCTCATGCGGTGGGGCGGCATATAAGTTGCTTAAATAAATAAATAATAAGTAAGTGCATGTAGGAGAAGGCTACCAATGCCCATTCGTTATCATAGCCATTTAGTATCTCCAGGATCAGGAGCAGCTTGCTTCACCCATTTATGCCGGTTTGTGGGACTACTAGCAGTCGGATGTCTCCGTGCCCACATCCTGCTTTAGGATGCCCCTTTTGTTCCTGAATTCACATGCTTAAAGCCCACTTTCCTCTCACACTAAGCTATCAATCCAGATTGGGCCTCCTGTGTTTGCTTTAGAACAGGCATGTGTGAATATGTGACTTTGGTTTATCCCATTTTCCAGCCTATGGTGCACTCAATCTCCTTTCTGCCTCAGTAGGAATTATTGATTATATTCTACTAATATACACATTTTGCCGTGCATGTTCACTGAATACATATATTTTGCCAATAGTTTCCCCTTATTTATTTCTGTTGAAAGCGTCTTTCACCAATATATCAATGTGTGTTACATGCACCTCTTTAATCCTTAACATGCACCTTTTTAATGCTTTTTGTTGTTCAAAAGACATCAGAGCCAACATGATGGTCAGGAGTTCTGGACTGGGCCTTCAGTGACCTGGGTTCTAGTTGCCATCTAGCCATGAAGCCCACTAGGTGACTTTGGGCCAGTCTCTCTCTCTCTCAGCCTAACTTACCTAACAGGCAGAGGGAACCTTATAAGCCACCTTGGGTTCCTTGCCAGAGTAGAAAGGCACAATATAAATGCAGCGTAATGATGATAATAAGCACAAATGGAGGGAAGTGCTACTACTGAAGGAAACAGCATGTTTCATATACTGATTTGGGAAGTTGGGAAGTTGATATCTGTGTGTGAAGTGAACAAAACGGAATCCCATCCCCAATCTGGAAAGGAAGTGGGGGTCAGTACAGTACACACAAATACTGAGCATTCTAGCCAGAAGCCTTCCAATGCCGTGCATTGAACTCATGGCCTTCAGTGTGCAAAACACACTCTTCACCACTGAGAAGACAATGCTGGGGAGGGCAGTTGACAAATAGCCAAGCCCTTTGCAAAGTAGGCCAATATGTGTTTAATGTCTTTACCACCCAGTAGCCAAAGCTCTATGCGGGACTTGCAACAGTTCCTAAGCAGGACCATGATACAATAAAAATGCCAGATGTTTCATAATACAACAATAAAGATGTGTTTTTTTTAAAAAAATTGTCAGCTAAAACAAGATTTCATGCAGAACCGACATGTTAAAATCACCAGACATGGGTACCCCATCAAACCATTAGATGGCTTTAGATGTTGAAGGGCAAGACACGCTCCAACGGAGCAAAGCTCAGGGAACCAAGGATCAATTTGGATGCCAGGAAGTACTGACATTTAGGACCCCGAGGGTGTGGAATGGGCTTCCACGGGAGGTGGTTGAGACCCCATCAGTGAGTGTGTTCAAGGATAGGCTAGACATGCACATGATGGGCATGTCGTGAGCAGAGCCGGCTGGAGCCGTGAGTCAGACCAGATGGCCTGGGAGGCCCCTTCCGACTCACTCTGTTTCTATGTCTTTAAATGTCTCAGCACAGAGGACTGCTCTAACCTGGCACCAAAAGGAAGACAGTGGCTCCAGGTGGGCCTCTGTATGGAGATGATGCCACAGCCAAGGGACTGCCACTGATATTTGAAACGGGTCCAAGGGACCGATGATAAAGTGGAGAAATTTGCTTTCCTACCACTTTTAAAGTTCAGCACTGTCACGACAAAACTGGACACCATGTATATGCAACGAGATGAAACAGCAGTTAATTCTGATGCTGTGCTGCTATTCTCTTTCACTCGTTCTGTGGCATGTGAACAGTGGGGATGATTCCTCAGTGCCTAGTTGCAAAAGGAATTGTCTAGCAGGAGCATCTGGCAGCTTGGCAGATGCAGTCATGATAGCAGCTTTGAAGCTGCTTCTGGGCCTGTCGCAGGCTTTTGTTACCAAGAGACTGAGCTGGCTCTCATGTCTTTAGAGCTGCCATTTTCTATTAAAGCCTCTTTGATTCTCAGGCATTTGTGTGCTGTGCTAAAGCTTTAGCTTTGTAAATAAGAACTTGCCCATCCCATTTTTCATGTGCAAGAAGAGCTTTCATCTTCAAATGTCATCAGCCGCTACAAATTATTTCTGCAATACAGTGAGCGTTCATGGAAGCAACAAAGTGCAGGTTGGGAAGCAAGGATCACAAATATTTGCAAAAGTCACATGACCAAGATGTAATATAATGTGGATTGATTGATTGATTGATTGATTGATTTTGCTAGATCCTGGGGTGTGATCCTTTCACTGGACTCTAGTAGAGGTAGTAAAACAAAATTGTAAAATAAATAAATAAATAGTAACTATAGGATTTCATGTCTGGGATGAATCAATAGGGCAGAATAGGGCTTCTCTGCAACCAGGGCTTCACTAGGAATCAACCTGCTCCAGAACCTGTTTGCACTGCCAAAACTTAAGAAAGAACTCATAGGAGAAAATGAACGGCATAGCTGGCATGATGCAGTTGTACGTTTTGCTCCAAAAATGCTTAGGTAAGTCCATCTGAAGTAAGAACACATTCCATGCAAATCTCAGGGAGTTAAATAGCATCAGACCCTCCTTCTCCTTCTCTCCAGCTCAAGCTTTCTCCCTAGTCTAGAAACCTATAGCCTTAAAAGGTATCTCCCAGCTACTGCCAATGTCTTGCTTCCTTCCCAACCAGAGCTGTGTGCATATGACCTCATGAAACTATCCACCATGTTTGGGACCAGAGAAACTGGGAATGTCATTTACTAAAATTCCATCAGCAATGGTGGTTGGCAGTAACATAGCTTCTATCTTTTTCTCGACATGTCTTTTCCTGTGTTGTCAGCCTGGCCATTTTGCATCCTCTGCAACATCCCTTAACTTTGTGTGTTTTTGGTACATTGTTTGAGGTGAAAGCATAATAGCATTCAACATGTGCCCACTTGCACACACAGAAGGTATTTGGAAAATATTAACAAGTAGTTTTCTCATTCTAGGGAAATGCAAAAAAGACATTTTTCAGATAATTTCTGAGAAAAATGTCTCCTGAGAAATTTCAGATCTGCTGTATGTTCAGTTCCCTCCTGACTGCCATCTCTGATGGAAACAGGTGATGTTGCCGATGGAAACGGGATGTGCATCTGTTGCCTAGCAATGAGGTCACTGTTCCTTTCTCAGCCTCAGATCCAGGTTTAGCGGCAGTCATTCATCTGAAATATGGACAATACAACAATTTTACCTTAGAGAGGACTGCTACGGATAACTGGATAATGTACATAAAGTACCTTGAAATGCATGATATAATTTAGTTTCAGTGCAGTTGTTGGTATTTAATTTAAGCCTCTGCTCCCTGCAGTCTCCCTGCTATACTGCTCAGATGACAAGTTACTGCTCTACAATGGGATTTTGCAGTCACAGTCCCATTTCTTAGTTGATCATCCATTCCTGGCTAATTGGATGGAAAGCATGGTAGAAGGTTGTTGGAAGCATGGGGAGTTTTTAACAGTATCTCTCTGCAATCTACTGCCATCATGCCCACATAGAAACATAGAAACAGAGCCCTCCTAGGCCATCCAGTCTGACCCCCAGCTCCAGCCAGCTCCACTCATGACATGCCTACCATGTGCATGTCTAACCTATCCTTGAACTCCCTCACCAATGGGGCCTCAACCACCTCCTGTGGAAACCCATTCCATAACCTCGGGGTCCTAACTGTCAGGAAGTACTTTCTGGCATCTAAATTGAACCTTGGTTCCCTGAGCTTTGGTCCATTGGAGCACATCCTGCCTTCCTCTGCAGGGGAGAACAGGTCTCTACCCATCTCTGTGTACCATCCCCTCACGTATCTAGAAGTCACCAACAGATCCCCTTGGAGTCTCCTCTTCTCCAAGTTGAAGAGTCCCAGTTCCCTCAGTCTCACCTCATATGGCTTTCCCTGCAATCCAGCCACCATGCTTATGGCCCTACATTACACTGACTCTAATCTGGTTATATCCTTTCTGTAATGAGGGGCCCAAAACTGAACACAATACTCCAGTTGTGGGCACGCCAGAGTGGTAGTCGATCTAGAAGCCACACTTCTGGCTATGCAACCAAGGGTGGTGTTTACCCTCTTGACCACCGCATCACACTGCTGACTCATGTTTAGCCTACAGTCAAACAGCACCCCGAGTTTCCTTTCACAAGTGCTGCTCTTCAGCCACTTGTCCCCTAACCTGTACACCCATTCCTATGCCCCAAGTGCAAGACCTTGTACTAATCCACATTGAACACATTGTTGTCTCTTGTCCACTTCCATAGTCTGCCCAGATCCTTTTGGATCTGGAGTATCTGCTCCTCAGTTGTGGCCACTGCTCCAGTTTTAGTGTCGTCTGTGAATTTGATCAGCAGACCATTTACCACTTCTTCCATGTCGTTGATGAAAAGATTAAACAGGATTGGTCCCAGGACAGAACCCTGGGGGACCCCGCTTGTCACTGGCTGCCATCCTGTTGATTCTCCACTAATGGTTACCTTCTACTTTCGGTCAGTCAACCATGCCCTAATCCATCGGACAGTGCAATGGTCTATCTCAAAACTCAACCAGGATATCATGGGACACTTTGTCAAAGGCCTTGCTGAAATCCAGATAAATCACATCCACTGCATCCCCTCTGTCTAGCCACCTTGAAATCTTATCACAGAATTCCATAAGGTTTGTCTGGCAGGATCTGTTATTGTGGAAGATGTGTTGTGTGGCCGCCAGCCTCCCTTCCTCACCTAGCATCACTAGATCTCTTGCTACTATGAGCCTTTCCATTGTTGTTCCTACAATAGACATAAGGCAAACTGGTCTGTAATTCCCCATGTCCTTCCTACTACCCTTTTTGAAAATCGGGACCACTGATGCCACCCTCCAGTTCTCTGGAACTTCACCCGTTCTCCACGAGGTCTCAAAAATGGAGGCCAGCGGGCATGAGAGAACCCCTGCCAACTCTCTACATACTCTCGGGTGTAACCCGTCAGAGCCTGGAGTCTTTGTAATGTCCAATGCCCTGAGGAGCCCCTTGACTTCAAGGGTGATGACTCTAATCTGTGCCCCTAAGTCCCCAGCCTCATCTAATCTCCTATGTGGGTATCCCCCATCCTGCTTTGAGGAGAACAAAGAGGCAAAATAGTCATTTAGCATCTGTGCCTGTTCCCTCATATCAGTCACTGGATCTCCTTCCTCCTTATTTAGTGGCCCCACCACTTGTCTCCCCTTCCTTTTCCTATTTACATGCTGAAAGAAGCCCTTTTTGTTGCTCTTGATATTCTTGGCAAGTCTCAGCTCATAATAAGCCTTAGCCTTGCGAAGAATCCTTCTGCAACGGGCCTCCTCCTCCCGGTATACCCTTTTGTCTATTTCCCCCAGTACCCATTTCCTATGGAGGTTCCTCTTTAATCTAATCCCTCTAACCACCTCCTTTCGCATCCATGGCTGCACTCTCCTCCGCCTCCCTGCCTTACTGACTAGAGGTATCGTCAAGGCTTGCACCTCCAAAACCTCCCTTTTGAGTGCCATCCACCCCTCCTCAACTCGCTTACCTTCCAGTAACCTATCCCAGGAGACTTTCCCCTGCCTGGCCTTCAGTTGGCCAAAGTTGGCCCTCTTGAAGTCCCAGCTTCTAGTGCTCGCCCTGCTGTGCATCCCCATTTCCCCAATCTCAAAGCAAAGGATCTCAAAGCAAAGGAGTGATCACTCGCATCCAGAGCTCTCCTAATCTGTACCTCATCTATCACCTCCTCCCTGTTGGTCAAAACCAAGTCAAGGATGCCCCCCTCTCCGCCCCATCACCTCCTGCCTGGACCCTCTGTATGAAAAACCCTCCCTCTATACAGTCTAGGGCACAGACACCCACAGACATGCAGGCACTTTCTTCCCCCCACAAGCGTACTTATTCTGTCCCGACATACACTTCTTCAGCCACTCACCCCCATTTCCCGTCTCCCTCCTCACACCCAGCACATTTCCTCATTCATGCACTTCCTCTTCCCACAATAAACACTCAGCAGGGAGGGGGCAAGGTTAAAACTCTCCTCCTCCCAGTGATCATGCAGCAACCTGGATCGTCATCTCTGGGAGGAGAGAAGGCTTTAACTTCTCCCAGTATCCATGATGAGCTTCCATCAACCTGCCAATAGATCTTCACCCTGGAAACAGGCATCTCCACGTGCCCATTTCCTAGCAGAAGCAGCTCTGCTTCTCTCTCTTCCCCTAAGGACGGGGTTTTAAGCTTCAGCAAGTCCCAGCAGCAGCTTTGTTGGCACCAAGCCACCATTTTGCATACTTGCATTGTTTCAGGGAGCAATGGCAGCTGCTACAAGTATTTGAGGAAAGCTCTGCAAAGTGACCTTCTTTATCTGAAGTTGGAGAAAAAGGCAAACTTCTGAAAATATACTTTCTTTCTTCTGAGAAAGTATATTCCAAGAAATCATCTCATCAGGGCAGTTGCATCTCTGCTGTGATCCCGTTCCATGCTAGTTATGCTCCTAAGGCTTGGGCTGTTCTCAGTTAGGGGAGCATCACGAATTGTCCAGGTGTATTTGTTAAAGACCTCCCCAGTCGTTTATGGATGAGAAGCAACAAGATCTCGGGTTTCAAAATACATTTATGGTGCGATCTTTTGCAAAGCTGGCAGAATAAAGTTGCATATAACTCACAACATGTCCTAAGATGGGGAGTGCTGGCAGCTGTAGGATGTTTTCTGTGTAAATGAGCATAGGATTGTACCCTTAATTTTACTTGAGAACACGTAGATCATTGGTGTTATCATGGCTTAATTTCTCAGAAAGAAATTTAAAATGCATTATCTTTGAAAGATGCTGTCTTTTAAGTACTTTTGACAGAAATAGTGTTTTGTTTCATGCATAAATCTTTTATAAATGTGCTATTCTGTTTAGACTTATGAACAAATTTATTTTTTTGAAGAACATGCTTTTTTCTGTCCTGTAAAATTTCGTATCTCTTTTGTTATTCTGCCTGCCAGTCCTTCTGTCTCTGAATGGCATCTACAATAACACGTTCCTGTTAAGATTTCTCAAGTGGAAGCTTCTAAGGATTGTTTGCATTGTTCAAGCAATATGGCAGTTTTGCATTGTTCAAGTAATATGGTAGCTTGAATTTTATTATTATTTTTATTTCAAATTATCTTTACTTCAGCTTATCAAGTAAACACACACACATATGGAGAGAGTCTTCCTGTGATGTTTAACATTTTTTCTTCTATTTTCTTTCTCTGTTTTACAAGACACTTTAGTTAAAGACAATGGATTGAAATAATTTCCAATCATTTTCTTTGCAGCCTATTTTGAAAAAATTGATAAGTTTGCTACTTCAGTGAAGTAAAACAATATTTCAAGTACTCCATAAATGTTCAATAGAAGAAAATCAAGGAAATTGCTAACTTGTAGAATTGATGCAAGCATGATGACGTTCAAAGTGCTTGATGCACATTACTGATTACAATTGTTGTAACAGTTCTCCAGGTAGGTTAGTATTCTTAGCCTCCTGCTGCAGAGGGTGTGACTGAGGCTGTGATTGAGTAGTTTGCTCGAACTTAGTAAGTTCATGACAGAGGGAGGTTTTCAATGAGGAATTCCTGACTAGTAGGTTTTCCTGTTAACTACATCAATTAACAATGTCCAGTGGCAACAAAGTTATACTCCAAGTCTGCCAGATAAAGATCGGCAATTTCCGGGATTCATGGCCTTTTTCCTTTAAAGCTGCCTGGGATGAAATTGTCCAATTTTTATTTGAACAGTAGGAATTGGGGGAACAGGGGTTAATATTTATACCTATGTCTTCATTCCTGTGAAAGTCACACTTTTGAACTTCTAGTAGTTCCTCTCTAGAAAAGGGCAGACATAATCTCTTGCCTCCGCCCCCCACTTCCCCCATAGAAGACCCAATAACTCTATACAGGCATTTGTCTGCACACATGTGGGGTTAATGTGGGGAGAGGCCATGGGTGCATATGGAAGCCCTATGCCTCAACCCTGGGCCCAGACCTCAGCACAATTTTCTGAAAAATGCTCTAAGGGCATTTGGCAGAACATGCTTTAAGATGACCCATGATTATCAGAAACTCTATAAGCATGCTCAGCTGAATGTGCTTGCCAGACGCTGTTCAGACCTTTATGTTCAATGTCCAAATACTGTAATGGCAACCAGGCATTTGGAAAAATTGCAGATGGGGCTAATGTGTGCCCCCATTACCTGTTCCTTACTTTAGCCCCATAAATACACAGCCAAATACCTCCACAGGGCTAATACCTTTCACAAAAGAACCCAAACATGGACATTTTGATCAAAATCATGATAAAACAGAGAAACAGATTAAGTCAGAAGGGACCTCCCGGGCCATTTAGTCTGACCCCTGGCTCCAGCCAGCTCTGCTCATGACATGCCTACTATGTGCATGTCCAGTCTGTTCTTGAACACCCTCACCAATGAGGCTTCAACCACCTTCCATGGAAACCAATTCCATACCATAGGGGTCCTAACTGTCAGGAAGCACTTCCTGACATTGCACCTGAACCTTGGTTCCCTGAGCTTTGCTCTATTGGCACAAGTCCCTCCTCTGCAATGGAAAACAGGTCTCTATCCACCTCTGCATGACACCCCCTCATGTACCTATATGTCACCAACAGATCTCCTCAAAAAGAGAAAGGAAAGGAAGATTAAACTGAGTCGCCCTGGCCAAAAATTAAAACTAATAAAAAATAATAACAATTAAAATAGCGTTTGAATAAAAAGGTCTTCGCCTGGCGCTGGAAAACAAATAACAACAGCGCCAGGCGGACCTCTCTGGGGAGCGCGTTCCATAGGTTGGACGCCACTGCAGAGAAAGCCCTCCTCCACATAGTCACCCTCCTAATTTCCTTCACGGAGGGTTCTCGGAGAAGGGCCTCTCCCGCTGATCTCAAGGGGCGGGCGGGCAAGTACAGACGTAAGCGCTCCTTCAGGTAAACAGGGCCCAAGCTGTTTAGGGCTTTATAGGTCATAACCAATACCTTGAATTGGGCCCGGATTACAATGGGGAGCCAGTGTAGCTGACGGAGAACTGGGGTCATATGAGCATAACACCCAGTCCCCGTCAGCAACCTGGCAGCTCTATTTTGAACCAATTGAAGTATCTGGGCCATTTTCAAGGGCAACCCCACGTAGAGAGCGTTGTAGAAGTCAAGTCGGGAAGTCACCAATGCATGTGTCACTGTCACTAGGCAGCCATTCTCCAGGTAAGGGCGCAGCTGATAGATCAGCCGAAGCTGAAAGAAAGCGCTCCTCGCCACTGCTGTCACCTGAGCTTCCAAAGAAAGCTCTGGGTCGAGGAGCACTCCCAAGCTGCGAACTTTGTTCCTAGGGGGGAGTGCAACCCCATTCAGGACTAAGTTCAATTCACCTTCCCCGAAGCCTGATCCACCAACCCACAGGACCTTCGTCTTGTCTGGATTGAGCCTCAGTTTAGATCCCTAATTTTATTTATTTATTCATTCATTCATTCATTCATTCATTCATTCATTTATTTATGTAAAGTTTTTATATGCCGTTCCCTTGCTACATAGCCTCGGAATGGCTCACAGCAATAAATAAATAGAACAAATACAATTACAATTAAAACTTGGAAACACACTGGCTGCACAATTAAAAACTATAAATATTAAAGATTATTAAAATACTGTTTGAATAAAAAGGTCTTGGCCTGGCACCGAAAAACAAATAACTACGGCACCAGGCGGACCTCTCTGGGGAGCGCATTCCAGAGATGGGGCGCCACCGCAGAGAAAGCCCTCCTCCGGATACTTTGCTTCCTGATATCTCTTACGGAAGGCTGCCAGAGGAGAGCCTCTGCTGCCAATCTCAAGGGGCAGGAGGGCAAATATGGCTGCAGCCTTTCCTTCTGGTATCTGGGTCCCAAGCCGTTAAGGGCTTTATAAGTAATTACCAACACCTTGAATTGAGCCCAGACTTCGATGGGAAGCCAGTGAAGCTGGTAGAGGACTGGGGTTATATGAGAACAACGCCCAGTCCTCGTCAGCAACCTGGCTGCTTTGTCTTGCACCATCTGAAGTATCCGAACTGTCTTCAAAGGCAGCCCCACGTAGAGCACATTACAGAAGTCCAATCGGGAAGTAACCAATGCATGCATCACTGTCGCTAGGCAGTCGTCCTCCAGGTAGGGACACAGCTGATGGATCAGCCGAAGCTGATGGAAAGCGCTCCTCGCCACTGCTGACACTTGAGCTTCTAAAGTCAGCTCCAAGTTGAGGAGCACTCCTAAGCTGCAGACCCTGTCCTTTAGAGGGAGTGCAACCCCATTCAGGACAAGATTCATGTCACCTACCCAAGAGGTGATCTAATTTGTCTAGATAGGAGCATAGCTGAGCAACCAACCAAAGCTGAAGCTGGTAGAAGGGTCTCCAAGTCACTGAAGCCACCTGGACTTCAAAGTCCCACAAGCTATGAACCTGCAATGTCAAGGGGAATGCAACAGGTTGAATTCTCTCCATCTGACCAGAAGAAGAACCCTCCAATAGCATCTCAATTTTGTCTGAATTAAGCTTCAGTTTGCTCACACCATGAAATGGACTGGAAGCCTGTGCAGCTGTTTTAATAAGAAAGTTGCATGTTCTTTGTATACAGCCTATAGTAACTATTTGGCCACTTCATGCTTGGTCACCCATAGCTTCTAAGAATTCTTCAAAGCTGATCACCTCGCAGTAGATATGAGGTTACTTTGAATCAACATAGCCAGATATATATTTCCAAAAGGTGACAGCTGACACTTGGTCATTCAGGGTCAAGGCCAGGCTGATCAGCCTAGGAAGAGAGTCCTCCAAGTACATGGTAAAGCAGTTGCCTTCCAGAGTGGCTATTTCTAGTGGAGAAGGGATTTACTTAATGTCATGGCACTGGGTTGCAAACAAAGAGGCAATCATACAGATGCCATCTATTTGGGAACTCCTTTGGGAAACTCTGAGGTCTCTCTAGTCGTGTTCATTTACACATGGATGAGTGGTTGGCATGTGTGTTGCCAAACCTTTAAGATGCAACTATCACATCCTTTCCACTTGGAATTAAAAACCTATCAAATGCATGCCATTGTTTTCTTTCCCCATCCTTCCCAGTAATCATCTTCATTCTGTCTTTTAACCAAGGTGACCTTCCATGACAGTTGTTGGGGGAAATGCCAGTTTCATATTTTTCTCCTCATCTCTATTCCTCTTGAGCAGCTTTCTTTGGAGGCGTTCCAATGAAGAAAAACATTATGAAAAATAATGTTTTGTGAATTCAGAGGAAGCTATTTTCTAAGCTCCAAATCCCACTGGAGAAGCTGAGAAAGTGAAGTCAGAGTCACTGACAGTTGGAAAATTAAAATGTTTTGTAATTATTTACATTTCACATAAACTTGAACATAAGAGGAGACACCTACTTGAAAGGCAGAAGATAGAAACCAAATCCCTTTCAGATGAATGGGTCACCTACTGTGAGATTTCACTTCTGTTCCCTTTGCTGGTTCTTATGCTAATCTAGAGATCTTGAAACATTGTACTAAGCTCATACACTCACTTACTTGTTCAAAAGGCACTAGCTTCAAAAATTGCAATGGAATATAATAAAGCTGAGGCCAAAATCATACTACTTATTATGCAGATAATTATCTAGGCTCTTCAGAATTTTTCTTGAACTATATATATATCCTGTAGATGCAAGCCAAATTATGATTACTTTGTGTGTGTGTTGCTGTTGTTGTTGTTTTTAGCATCTGGGCACACCAAACCTACATATATTTACTCAGAAAAAAAAAAAATCCACCTGAGAACTAAGTGAGAAAAACAATGCTTCATGACTGACATCTAGGAGATCCTGACCTTTTTCTGTAAATGTACAATGGCTCAATCCGGATTGTGACCATCATGTGAGAGTGTACAGGGTGTACAGGTCTCTGGGGAGTTTACAGCAATGTATAAAACAATACAATACAGTACAAATACCATAAAAGCAGCAGTGTTAAAATAATCTTTAAATTATTTTAAATGGCAGGAAAAGACCCAGCGAAGAAGAATAATCATCTGGATGATCCCCTCAGGCCCCTGGATAACCAAGGAGGTCTTTATAGCCCTGGTGCTGAAAAGAGGGAAAATTTGGTGCTAGGAAGACCACAGGAGGAAGCTTATTCCAAAGATGGGCCACCACTGAAAAGTGGCCCCCTCCCCCATTGTTGCCCTCTGAGCCTCCGGTGGGGTTGGCACTCAGAGGAAGGTCCCAGAAGCTGAGCACAGCGTCCAAGAAGATTACGGTTGGGAAAGGTGCTTTGAGAGGTACTGGGGTCCTAAGCCATGTTAGCCATGTTGGATTCATATGTTAAAACCAGCACCTTGATTTTGCTGCAGAAGCATAGAGGCAGCTAGTGCAGGCAAGACAGAACTGGTCTTAAATGTTCAGACCTATGGGCCCCAGTTACTATTCTGGCTGCCATGTTCTGCACCAGCTGCAGCTTCAAGGACAGCCCCCTTATTTATTTATTTGTTTATTTATTTATTTAAAACATTTTTATGCCGCCCCCATCGCAACGAAGCCTCGGGGCAGCTTACAACAGAACAAAATACATAAATAAATAACAACATAACAATAAAGATTTACTTAAACCCCCCCTGTTGCATCTCGGCTAAAAATTTAAAATCCAATAAATACAAATAATTTAACACTTAAAATAAGTTAGCCTGGCACCGAAAAACAAATAACGACAGCGCCAGGTGTCGTCAATTTAAAGTGAGTTGCAATAGTCTAGTTTAGAGATTACCAAAACATAGATTACTGGTTCTCTCTGCCTGGAAAGGGGCCAAGCTGGGCCAAGTTGGTAGAAGGCCTTTGGAGCCACAAGTCAAACCTGCTCCTCCAGGGTGAGTAAAACCCCCTCTAGATCAAGATGAACACTCACCATCCAATCTTATCTGGACTGAGCTTCCATTTGTCTGCCTTCACCCAGTTCACTGCTACAGTCAGGCACTGGTTTAGCATATCCACAGCTTTACTTGTTGAAGATGAAAAGGAGACAAAGATAGTTTCCATTTCTCCCTCTGTTCCCCAACAAAGCCTCCAGCATGATCCTAAGTCTATTTTTCCCCTTGAAAAATTTGGTGACATAATCCCCCTTTTCTGCTTAGAAATAAGATGAGGAAAGTAATTTGAAAAGTCAGGAGCACAGCTGCAGAAAGTCTTACCTAACCTTCTTCCTGGTATGTTACTTTTCTGTATGTGGAAGTCTTCTCATTGTTGGCAAGGTTTTCACAGGTGAGTCTTCAATGCTACCTGAAGTGATAGAGCCAAAATACAAATTGAAAACTTCTCTGAGGAATAGGCCATAGTGGGGCTAGAAATATATCTATATTTTAAAGGACATCTGTCTCTTGTTGCTGCCCAGCTCCCTATTCCAAAGCACAGATACCGCCTGTTATGGGTAGAATCGGAGCTAAGAGAGATTCCCTTCGTTGTTAGCAATATATGCTGCAACAAAACCTTGGATTTGTTTTTACCTCCTTGAAAACCTCTCTCCAGTTTGTTTTGTCTTACATCTTAGTACCACAGAATGGTGATATTACAGCATTTCAGACTGATCACTGAGGTGGCCTCTAGATTTTGGAGTTTCTAATTCCCCAGCTCTTTTGCCAAAATAAAGCTGATCACACAGACCTACTTAATCTGTTGCTGTGGATATTTGCATTTTGTATTGGGCAGGGATGAGCAGTTCTGGAAGGTCTGGAGATCTTTCCCACCACCACCACCGCTGCTGGCATGGGCTACAGTTTGTGGATGACCTGATAGAATGGAATAAAAAGTCCCTGGAGCATTATAGCACACCAAAAACATCAAATTTGGCTTACAAAAATATAATTTTGGCTTGTTTGGAACTCTGTAGTGTTCTGCATGCTGTTTTAAACCAGTTAAAAATGTTTTGTGGTACGTTGTGGGCAATGAAAGCAAGTTGTCCACCCCTCAAACTGATCATATTCCCCATGCGGTTCTTAGGGCATGACTGCTTTCTGATCTACAATGGCCATGCGTGCATTGATGCAACATGACAAAAGGTTGATGTGACTTCTCTCGAGAGTCTGCCTGTGTGGTAATTTGACCTGTCCATAGGTGCTGCTTCACCTTGGTAAAACACAGAAAGAACCCTGAGGCAACCGTGCATACAATTGTACCATTATAGCAGCTGGACCTTTCCCCTTTTGATAAATCCAAATATCTACATGAGTAATATTGAGAAATGTGACTGAGGAGATGAGAAAAAATGCTGAAGGAAATTAAAGTGATGACAAACCACATGCCTTTCTTCAGAAATTCTCCAAGTTAAATTTGAAGGAAGAATACAAGACCTGGGTCCAACAAAGGCATGCATTCAAGACAACCTATTTTTCAGTATAAAATTCTGTACTTTCTAGAGGAGGAGTAAAAAACTTAACTTATACTTCCTATGCTTGCAGTAACTAAAGACGTATTAGTAGGTTTATTGATACTTTTTTCAATAGCACCTCCAGCATGTAGGTCAGTGGTGGCGAACCTATGGCACACTTGCTGCAGTGGGCACGCAGAGCCCCCTCTGTTGGCACATGACCCAAGTCATCCCAGCATCACCCCAGCAGCCGAGCATTGGATAACAGTGCACATAGGGGCCATGCGCATGCTCGGAAAGGAGTAGCAGCACCAGGCGATGAAATCATGAGCCGCAACTCATTAGCTGCGACCTGTCCGAGCTTTCGCATGGCCAGTCAGTGCACTGCCAAGAATATGTGTGTGTGTGTGTGTGTGTGTGTGTGCTTGGACTGGCTGAGAGTTGTTTTTCTCTAAATGAAAACCTCAGTTTTCAGGTTTTATTGCAGTGTTGGCACTTTGCGATAAATAAGTGGCTTTTGGGTTGCAGTTTGGGCACTCAGTCTCTAAAGGGTTCACCATCACTGGTCTAGGTAGTCTAGAGACTTTGGCCATGGTAAGGTGCCATGGTATATCAGAACTGCAATTTTTGCTCTGGATGTAACACCATAATTCAACTGCCCCTCTCATGACACCACCATGTCAATGAAATGGTGTCAGACAGATGAAAATGGAATTATTATGGATGTCTCTGCAGCAAATATGGCTGGTTTTCAATGATGTGCTGAAAGATTTGCAAGAGGCTGAACAAGGTATTTATGTTACTTGACCCATTTGCAATAGTTGTACAGATCATGACTTGGCCATAAGCTTATTTCATAATTTGAGAAGCTGCCCTGGCCACCACCACAAAATGGCTGTCATAAGGGACATGGAAAAAGACAAATAGCTTTCCCAAAAAGATCTCAGTCCAACACATTCAACAAACTCCTTTGAACCCATGGTTATAAACACTAACAGGGACCTATTTCAGTAAGAAATGTACTCATTTTTAAGCATGGTAATGATGAGACACTCCACCATTGGTGGGAGCCAAGGGTGCACATAGATCCACTCCTTGACATTACAGTTAGCTTATGGGAATCCCAGGATGCATTGCAAACCACTAGTTTATTCCAGAACAAAGTAATTATTTTGCTGACAACATGGGGCAATTATTTTGCCGACACAGTGCTGCTGGATAGTCATGCCTGCGAAGTACAAGTTCCCCAAAAACATACAGAATGTTTTATAGGTTACGGGTCACACAGGCAGTAGCGGAGACGAGGATGAGAGAAGAACAGGTGCCTTGCGCAAAACAAGGCAGGCACCGGGCACCGGGCACCGGGCTCAAAACAGAGAGCACCGGGAGTCAACAGCAGAGAGGATAGTGCACAAGGTTGCAGTGATAAGAGTGATCAGCAAGTATTGACAAGGCAAATAGCAGGGTGACATGAGTCATAACAGACCCCACGGGTGGGTCTTCACATGCAGAAGGAGGTGATTTCATCAGGACAGGAGAATCTAGCCAGGGCTGGTCTAAGCAGCCCAGCAGCTGGCTGGATACACACACAGCTGTAGCTAATAGAAAGAGGCTCAGCACCCCTTCCAGAGAGGATTAGCCCGGCAGCAATGCAGCAGCCACCTTGGGCGGGTGGGGAGCCTCAGCTGCTGAAAGAAATAGGAGTAATGGGCCTTCTGGTGCTGCCACTTTTCCCAGAACTGGGAGCTTGGTCTAAAAGCTCTAGTTCTTTCCAGGCAAGAGGAGCAGGGACACTGCTGTATGAACAATAAAGGTAAAGGTAAAGGTATAGGTCATTAAAGTCCAGTCACGTCTGACTCTTGGGGACTGTTCCTGGCCGAGGGAGCCAGCGCTTGTCCGCAGACGGTCTCCGTGGTCACGTGGCCGGCATGACTAAACACCAAAGTGCACGGAATGCTGTTACCTGCCCACCGAAGTGGTACCAATTTACCTACTTGCATTTATAGGCTTTTGAACTGCAAGGTTGGCAGGAGCTGGGACGGAGCAACGGGAACACACCCCATTGTGCAGATTCGAACTGGCAACCTTTCAATCAACCAGCCCAGCAGGCCAGCAGTTTAAACCACTGTGCCACCTGCATCCTTTGTATGAACAATCAGCACCCATAAGTAACTTTTCCCTATAAAGATTTATTCGCATTTTCCCAACAAGTACCAGGTACAATTTCTGTATTCCATTGTTTGCAAATTGTCCAGAAAGCTGTTGCACAGAATAAAAATGCAGCACACCAGCACATAGAATAATGAAGACTTGTCTTTTTGCAACACCACCATCGCCATCCTCTCTGTTTATTTTACAAATTGGAAGGGGGCAAGCAGGCACGCACCCACACAGGCCGTGATAGCCTAGAAATGCTCGGTCCCACAAAGCAGAAAAGCACTCTGGGCCACTGCAACCGCAGGTTTCTTCCCCTTGCTCTTAGTTTGATTCATACAATCGAATCAATCTCTCCAACCTCTCCTCATCAGAGGGAGGCCTTGAGACAAATGTAAGCATCTCAGAGAAACTGCCAGCCCTCAAGGAATACAAAGATACACACCTGGAAAGTAAGTAACATCGGTGTGGAACCAAACAGAAGTCAACTCTACCCTGTGCATGATAGAATAATGAGTCCAATAGCATTATGTACCATATGTTCCTTTTGTTAGTCCTCTGTGTGTGATGGCAGGTAAGAGAAAGAGTGGAGAGCAGAAGGTGATGATGCAGCGCATCTCATGGGCCCAGTTACCAAAACAAGGGCATTTACCTCCTACCATCACAAGATTCTGGGAGCTGTATATATTTTAGAAATGATTAAAAATTACTGATGAAAACAGGACTTCAGCCTGGACACTTTGACAGCGAATTCTCCACAGGAATGGCATGGCCTGTTTAGTATCATTTCAGAATTCTATAAATCTTTTTATCAGTTTTTATTTAATATTTCGCTAAATTGGATCTTAGCAACAGTCCCTTAAGATCTGGGAGGAATCAAATGAAATACTGCGCTGAGAGTTATTTGATACTGCAGTGGCGGCATTTTCCTTTTGCTGTTTTAAGTTAGTCCTGACTTTCAGGATTTTCAGACTAGGAAGTTGGGAAGGAGTTCCAGGGAGGGATGGTGGGGGCGGGGGGAGGAATTGTTCTTTTTTCCCTATTTCTTTTCTGAGATAACCCCTAGGAATGTCTGACTGATATGGTACTCGTCATTGTATGCTTGCCTGTTTCTTGGGCCATTTCAGTACTCCAAAACAGGAAATGCCTGCCTTCATCACATGTATAATCAACACACATTAGAGAAGCAGGGTCTGCCCCACAGTTATGATAAAGAGCAACTGAAAATGTTGTAAGAAACACAACTGTGTGTGTGCATGCATGTACATGTGCGCACGCACACACACACACACACATATATTTCGTGTGTGAAAATTCCTAAGGAGCAAAAATCCTCTTGGTCTCCATTTATCATCACAGCTACTGATGAAGGCAGAAGCTGAAATGTTTAGCTCTAAATATAGCTTGAAATTACCCTATTGTTATTCTATCTTCCTTGTATATTTTAGCTTAAAACCGACTGCTTCTATAGTGGATCCAGAGCTGCCTTGTTGCTTTGCTATTGTGCCATGTAACACCTCCTTCCCTCCCTCTCCATCTCTAGATATAAATTTCATTATAGAAAGAATGAATGACTGAATGAATGATGTACCTTGCATATTTGCAAGTGAAAGGGAGGAGGAATAAAGAGACAGACACACTGTATTTGGTCTACACTTGGACTGCATTTATTTAAAAGAGATCTTCAGAGCTGGAAGGCTGACACTTTATGGGCAACTCTCTTATGGTATTAGCAGGGAGACACTCAGTCCATCCCAGTTGGATGGGGTCTCTCACAACCACCGGGTCCATACCATCATGCTCTATGGAGGCCTTTCAATGTTACCTCCTCCCACAGTCATAAAACTCCAAGTGGTTGAGGAGAGTTGGCCTCAAATGCAACCCATGTTCCCATGCTAGGCCACAAAAACCTCCAAACTTGCCAGTTGCCATAAAGATGTTCTCCAAAACTAACCCCAACTGAATGATGCTCTCATATTCCTGCCACAGGGAAGGGCGAGACTCTTCCTAAGCCCCCGCTCCCCACCTCACCGATAATACTTCCGGAAGCTCCCTCTGCAGATCTACCAACAACAATGGTTACCGAAGTCTGAAAGTGCCTTATAATGATCACAGGTGTCCATGCGAACCAGGTGAGATTGAACCAGTAACTTGCATCCTTTACTTTGTATCTTTGCATTGTTCTTTCTTTGTTCTTTGCATTGAGATATCCAAAAAGGTTTTAGTGAAACTATTTGGTTAATTTGCAGGATGTCCACATGCATTTTATGTTCATCTCCCTCTTTCTGATGTAAAAGCACATGTCACTCTGAAAGCTGCTAACTTTTCTGCAGCAACAATTAAAATATGCGAGTCTCTACCCTTAGGCCGCACTTGCATTGATTCAATCTATTATTTTTAATGTTTTTGTCTTAATTGTTTTGAATTCTGTTTCATGTGCCTGTTTATATGCAGGTCAATTGACCGTAATAAAGTACTTGCCTATCTACTGATGGGAAACCTGAGCAAGTGCAACATCGGGCTGCACATATAGATGACTACAGGTGTGGGTAGCTGAACTGCTGAAAATTGCGTTTTATTTGCATATGCCTCTTCCATGGTGGCTAGATCCACAGGGTACCTGGTGTTGAATTAAATGGGTGGCACAGAGATGCAGGCATGGAAGGAGTCAATAGAGGGGGAAAGACAGAAGCAGCAGGACCATGAGCCCCTGAACTAGCTTTAGCATCAGCTGCATCTAGGCATGCTGCCTATGATTCCATTATGGTGGGTTCACTGAAGGAGAGCTCCAGCCGTAGAATCTTCCTTTGCAAATGTAATACAGAGGCCCTTCATAGAACAAGCCCGTTCTTCTTATGCTGGCAAGCAAGGTCGGTTGTTTCCTCACTGCAGAAAAATTCTCCTCTGATGGCCTGGGAGTGAAATTCAAGCTGTTCTTTCCATTTGGAGCATTTTTTGCATCTGACCTGCCCTAACAGGTGCACTCACCTCTCATCAACACCCTTGGAATTGCACACACACACCAAGGAGAGGCAAGGAGGCTGGTATCAGCTCAGGTCTGCTATTTCGTAAAAGTAATGATGCTCTCAGGGCAGTTTTGCTTTTAGAACAGAGCCCATTTAATTTACTCAGACTTTGAAATCCTCTGTTCAAGAATAATTGCCTGGCATGTGGTTGCTAGCAAGAGAATTTTAATGAAAGACATTTTCCAAGCTGCAATGCAAAATTATTAAATGCCTGATTAGGAGATCTGTGTCACTGTCACTGCTTTATTACGAGAAGAAGCCTCTTTCATATTTCAAATCAGCTCCTCATCCCCACACCCAGGGCTGCTGCTTATTAAGGTGCATGGAATAGGTGCAGTATCACACATACTGGCTATAAGCAGGAAGAAACAGCAGCAACATAATGAACCCTTGAATCTCAGCGATGCTTGCACACTCTGAGATTCCTGGAGCTCCAGCAGTAAGACTGGGCCACCTTGCTCCCATTTCCCACTTTCTGCTTTCCTTTTTGCTTCAATGTGGAAAAAGTGCCTGTGGCTTCACATAGTTTGGACCTGCACACCCAAAACCACACTTTCCCCTACAGGCTAAATTAAGGGAAGGCCGAAAGTGACCCATGTGATGCCTAGGACAGCTCATGGAGGAATGGGTACCCCCCATGCTCTGCTCCTACCACTCACCAGCCCTCTGCTGGCCTGAACAGAGGGATCTCTCATCAGAGGGGGCCGTCCACATTTGTCCGTAGAGTGCAGCACCTGGGAACCACTCCTGCACCTGTCCCATTTCCCTCTTCCCCTGGAAGAAGATTCAGGGCAGATGTATCTGCCAGCTCCTCCATCTCTTTGTTCTCCAGTGAGAGAAGGAGTGGCATGCAGAGAAAGTCTCTTGTTATCACCAGTCACAGATCAGAGATAACTAGGAGATCCCCCTTGCCCTTGCAGAGTCTCTAGTAGCTGTCGGGCTGTGACTGTAGCTTGGAAATGAGACTTGGATGCCAGGGCGGATTCCCAGCCACCACAGGCTCAATGGACAACCTCTGTGAACCAGATTAGGCCCACGAGTTACCCTCCTCCCGCTATTTTAACTAAAAATTTAACCTCTTTTTATTAATCTGGTGACTGAAAGTGGCTTGTGCATACAGAGAACCTCATAATATCTCACAACCATACTAAAGAACAAATTAGAAGATGGTCCAGATCCTCCCATCAAGAAAGAGGAAGGATCTCCTCTTCTCCACTACTCCTACTCAGTGTCCAGTGTCAGTTTTTCATCATGAAAATGAATAAGGTAACAGATGCACCCAGTACCCATGTCATGTTTGGTCCCTAGAAAACCATCACAACCTCCAGGAATAAAAGGAAAATCTAGTATCAGGGAGGGGACTAATTTTGCATATGTAGTAACTTTTGCATATGAAGAAACATTTTAATATGAAGCCCAACTGCAGTCTGAAGTGGCAAATCCAGCAGAAGTTGAACCATGTTACTCTGCTGGCCAAGCAGTCCAGTGCATTATTCCCAACTTTTAAGAATTCCACTTTTTCCACTTTCATGTGTAAAGATTTCCATAAAGAAACTGCCATGTGTCTTTGATGAAAGACTCAACTAGACCCGATTGCTTAGTTTTGTATTCAATGGCAATTGATAGACGTGGATCACCAATTTAAACAGGACCTGAGTGACCCAGGTGTGGGGCGTGGTTAACCCTTTTCTGATCTGAATTGCTTTCCTTAATGCTGTTTTGTTGCTTGACAAAGGTCAGCATGCCTAATATACTTGCTTTGTGTCCCATCTTCCTAGCGGGGCAAGACATTCAGGCTGGGAAAGTAGCTCAGGCAGCAGAAGAGTTTGCACTGTTTGTGTAACGCATTTCTTTGTTCAGTTTGTGTTCTGCCTTTCCAACAACATGGGATGCTCAGGGCAGTAAACAATGGAATATTATTGCAAGCCTGCCTGAGATCTAGTATAATAGGATGGCATACAAAAGCTTTTTAATAAATTAATAAATAAATAAATGATGAATAAAATATTGATTTAATATGAAATAAAATATGAATTAAAAGTAAAGCAGTATTAAAACCTATAAAAATAACCCGTTAAAGCTGGTTTCAACTAGGGATTCATGGATTTGTTAAATGTGTTCCATCTAGGTTTGGGGGCATCTTTCATTCCATTGTCTGCTCATTGATGCTCTTAGAATTTTTTTTAGAGAGGTATGAGAATTTTGTGGTTCGAATGCACACTAGAACTAATGTGCAAGTGTGTATTAACCCAGATCCTACAAAAACCTGGTCCACAAAGCCAAACTTCCTGGAAGAAGTTGGCTTGTTGCAGAAGCTGCAGGTCAGATCCATAGAAACCTGAATCTGTTCAAATTTGTTGTAGAATTCTCCTACATCCCTTTAAAAATCAGCATATGGGATCCTACCAAAATAAAAGTATATTTGCTTTAATGGTGCAATATTGCTCTCTTTTGGGTCTCTGCTTCCATGGGTGCTTTTACCTTGGGAAAAAACCTCCAGGAACAACAGATGACCTGATTACTTGAAGCACAGCCAATTGGACACAAACCTGGTCCAATGGCTTTGAACGGACTGTGCCAGTGCGACAGATGGATCTGCCACAACACTTCTGATCATAGATCTACTTTTGAATTTTCAGCCTTTCTCCTGACTCTTTCCAACCCCCTTTGAGGCTCATCTAGGGGATTCAGATTGTATACTTTTGAACCTTAGCTTCCTATCTGAATGGATTTCTCCTTTGACAAACCTATTTCCCTGCCCTGTGAGTTTCCTATCAGAAATCCATCATAATTTCTCTGGTTGACGCTAGTTCAGTTCAGTCAAGATTTCTTATCTACCAAATATATTCCCATCTCTAAAGTAAATTCACAGTCAGCCTGACTCTGTACGTGGGGACGTGAGCAGTCAGGAGAATTAATGAATCTCACATACTCGTGCAGTTAATTTTTTTTAAAGGATTACCCTGGAAATTGCACTCCCAGTGTTAATCATAACACTTAAAAGTTTGACAGGGAAGTGTAACTTATTTGAGCGTGGATTCAGAATAATTGGCAGAGTACAAATATCAAAGCAATGACAGAGAAGCACAAAATCACATGTTAAGCCTCTGGATAATGATGGGCTGGCTTTGTGCATGAATAGGCTTTGATGGCATGACATGATGATACAGCGGCTTGTAACAATTTTTGTCTCCCCCTAAGCATGTTATAATAAGAGCAAGGGTATAGCTGCTATATGACAGTGCGGGGGGTGGGGATCTTATTTTATTCCAAATCTCCAAGAAGGTCTTTGCTGAAAGTTAACTGACAATTATAAGATTTCTATAGTTTTTGAATGTATTTGTTATGTGCCATTAGTCACCAGGTGAAGCCCTGCACTTATAGCAATCCCCTTCAGTAACACCTCGGGAGAATCTAACACTGATTGATGGCAAGTCACCTGGAATTGGTTGGCAGAATTTCCAATTTTCTGTGGGGAAATTGCTTATTTCACTGAGTCTATTCCCATTTTTACAAGCGGACAGCAAGCTGAGATTATACATTATTATGTGTCTGACTAAAATGGTGATGGATGGTGTCACACATATAAAGAGAATTAAACATTTCATTTAGGACTGGCATTGCAGAAAGGGGAGGGGGAATAAAAATAACTTTATGAAGCAGGGTGGCTTTATCTCCTTTATTTTTTGTTTTATTTCGGCTTTACTCAGAGCTACATCCTCAGTATTTAGATGAAGAATGAGTTCTAAATGTACTGTTAAATTTTTCAGAACATTATAGCACTTTTCTATATATTTCTCCCACTTTTGAAAAGTGTGTTTACAGACAGGTGGTGAACCTGCAGCCCACCAGCTAAAGGTGACCTACCAGCTCCATCTCATTTTCCTACCAGCCTCAGGTGAGTTCCCATCCACAAGCCTTACCCACTTCTCGGTAGGGAAGAAGAGGGATCATCACAGTAAGCTATTGTCAGTGATTGTACATAGTGATGGGTGTATAATAATTTCGGTTTTGCTCAAAGCATGATGCCCCATTAGAAGAATGCTGAAAATTCTGCAAACTGTCTGCTGAAAATTCTGCAAACTGTAAGATGCATTTCTTTTCAGCTTGTTCCTAATTTCCAGTTTGATTTCTGCAAATAGCCTCAGTAAACTGGATCAGACTAACTTTTGTCTCCTAAGGAAATTCATTCAAAAGTGGGGACATATGCACAATTCTTCCATTTAATCGCTATTCAGTTTGTCTGACTTTTCTGTTCATGAGTAGTGAGCAGCAGCTGTGAATGGTAATCGAGCATGAAATAAATTGTGAGACAATGTTAGGAGAATCCTGGTGATCCTGAACATTGCTTAGTTGCCCATTCTTCGATGCAATAGTAGGAATTTTCCTGGGCTCCACTCCCCTCTCAACTGGTTTTTGTAAGACAGCCAATTGGTTTGCCATGATAGCCCATCTGGACTAATTAACCATGGAGTTGCTACAGGACATGCCATCCACCATTACTACAGAAGCCCCAGTCATGGGTTGCCATTGCTTGTCATGGCATTGGAGCCTGAGTAGCCGGGATTATTTGTGGGCCAAACAATCTTCACACACCCAGTAGTATGTTCTATGGCTATGAAGGGTCATTGTGAGTCTCAATAATGCCTGCCTCTTGGGTTCGCCAGCACAACACGTCACAGCAGCCTCTGGCGAAAACCTTCATGTGCATAATGGCGGATGGCATGTGGCATGGTAAAAGTAAACCAGCGCATGATGTTCTGCTGTCTGGACCACTGGGAGCTGACTACTAATGACTCACCCTTCAAACAGCCCGATGAAAGTTGGGACCTGCTGGATGGAAGTCAAAAGGAATACATTTCAGTCAGCTTCCCTCAGGCTATGGAAGAGAGAAACTTCTTCACCTTGGCCAGTATGTAATGCAAACTCTTGCTAGTGAGGAATGTTCAATGTGAAAACATTTAACAATGTTCTAGACATGCCTTGTTCTCATGATTTGTGTGTGTGTGTGTAAAATATAGGCTATCATGTTGTCTGAGGATGATGGGAGTGGCAGTGTAGCATACCTGGACAGCAGATGGTGGGGAAAGGCTGATACACACAGATGCGCATAGCCATATGGTTTCATAACTCTTAAAGGATTTAAAAGCAGCAGATGAAAAGAGCAATTATTGACTGTAAAACATAATCAGCACATTTATATTTGTTAAATCCTAGAGTGATTTAAATGGCATCTGAGGCAGGTTTAGAAATGCAGGGATTGGCAGTCACTATTCTTATGGGGAATAAATGGATGCACAGAAGCCATCAGCTTTGGCTACACTCCTCAAAAGTATGGCCAAGTGTGTCCCCTGCCCTCAGCCCCCAATGTGAGGGACAGAGCTGCACCATGTCTCTAAAGAGCCACCACCAGGCTCATAAGACTCCATCCATCCATCCTTCCATCGATCTACCACATTTCTATACCACCCAATAGGCAAAACTCTCTGAGTTATCACAGGCAGGAGTAATTTACTACTCTGAGTCTTCTAAGGGGCAAGACTTCTGAGTGTACTGCTTGCCCCTTCAGCACACATGCATGGTTCACTCCTCCACCAAGCTTGGCTGCGGAGCAAATATCCAACTCCGAACATATTCTACTTCTAGAGGACCACAACAGAGCCACCTTTCTCTTTACTCACAGGACAGTCTTGCAGGCATGTAATGCCACCCATGCTTTGTTTGGTTTTAAAAATGAACTCGTGTGTTTGCTGAAACATGCCCCATTAACCCAGTTCCACAGAATGCAGAAGGGTGTGCAGCAGTTCAATATCCTGAGCAATGGCCTTGTAGTGATCTGCTCAGTTTTTCAACAGAGAACAACAATAAACAATCACAGGCTAATAAGCTATTAGATGTGACACAGATGATGAGTAAATGAGCCAATACAAAAGGCCATTTCAAGCCACTCAACATGGTACAATGTATATTCGGATGCAAACTCATCCAGTTGAAAATCCTTCCTTTGTGATAATGACATAGCTGCTCTCGTTGATAAATGCCCCAGAAACATTTCTGCAAAACAGAAACATCTGCAGAAACAAGAGGAAGATTTGACACATCCCTCATTGAAACATTCTGTCAAACAGCATTTGCAGACAAAGGGCACCCTCTACAGAAAGCTGTGCTACTCTTCGTCAAAACAGGAGATAGCTGCAGCCTACCTGTGATTCATTTTTCTTGTGTGCCTTGAGCTGAAGCAATATGTTCTCTTTTCATCAATTATCATTTAATAGTTTATAATACCAATGCCATACATGTTTCTGCCAGATATCTAGTACTTTGGGGATCGGAAGAACTCTAGTCAAGCCCCCTCCTGACTTTCTATCACCTTCTACTTACTTTGAAAGCCAGTGGGTGTAGTGGTTAAGATCATGGAACTGGGACTCAGTTGAACTGTGTTTGAGTCTCTGCTCAGCCATGGAGCCAAGTGGGTGTCTTTGTGCCAGTTGCAGACTCTCAGCCCAGCCTACCTCACAGAGGTGTTGTTGTGCGAATAAGCTGAGAGTGGGAGGAGCAGAATTCTGTAAGCTGCTTTGAGTTCTGTGTAAGGTAAAAAACAGACTAGAAATCCAATAAATAAATACTTATGTAAGTTATAAATAGTTATACTCAAAGGACCTTTGCCTGACAGTTGAAGGACTCTTGCTAGTTCCAACAGGCACCTTTGGTTAAATGGACCCATTATTTTCCTGAAACGGTTTTGCATCTGTTTCCTTTGTCAGATGTAGGGAATGAGCAGCAAGGCAGGGTGCTCAAGTTAGATGCGGGAGTTACTCAACAATTCTATATCCTATATGACACACACAGATGGGACCATGGTGGCTGTAGAATGGAAGATCTAACATCATTGTCCCCTCATAAACATCAGACAGCCTGACTTCAGAGGGATCAGCACAGGGTTAATTTCTAGGATGCCCAAAGAAGCCAGCATAATCTCTCCCTCTGTACTGGCAGCTAAGGGGGCACATAATGTCATCAGTGTAAATGTGCATGTGATTATTGGCTAAGAAGAGTTAGCCAGGCTGATGGAATAGAGGGGGCCCAGGCAACTGCATCTTTGTGTGCCTGCCACCATTAAAAAGGCCACGTTGTAGACACTCCTGAGAAAATCCACTCTAAATCCAATGGTGTTAGATAACTACCATCCAGTAGTGAATACCCCTTTTGGGAAAAAGCTACTAAAAAGGTCACAGTAGGACAATTTCAGACTATCCTAAAGAATATCTGTTATCTAGATCCATTTCATTCTGGTTCTGGCTTGATTATGGAACAATGTTAACCTTGGTCACCCTGATGAATGGGATGGAAATTACCTGAGATTGGAAAAGAAAGAGAGCTGTGGGGAGAATGTGAGAGCAGAGGATTCTAGGTGCTACACACCAAGACTGTGGCAAAAAGCCACTGGTTTCAAATCTCTGGTAATTGGGGAGAAATAATCAGATGCCTATCGGATGCTTTTCATCAGAAGCATTGGTTAAAGTCAATGAAAATGCTATCGTGCTTTTTTATTAGACTGCCTTCCAAGGCTGACAATAACATTACTTGTTTCTTCCTGTCATTCTTTTATCCAGAAAATGCTTTGTCTTTCTGAACAGTTTCAAAACAATATAGCCAATCAAAGGAAAAAAGAAAATGCTTAGGACCCAGTTCCATCGCCCACTTCAATACTGCAGCAGTCTTATTCAAATCTCAGTTTAAATACTACTTTCAGAACTTCCTTTTCTTTCATTATGATGATAGTATTTCTAAAAGTTCAGGCATTATGAAACTGTAGCTCTGTACAGAATGAGAGACAGGCAAACGTCACTGACATCTACGTGCTTATCTATTTTTATCCCTTTCACTGAAAAAAAATGTGCATTGACTTGAAAAACAAAGTGCTGGGACAGCTACTTGTTAAACAATTATTTGGTATTCTGTAACATCTCTATAAGATGTTTCATATAGTGTAGATTTCTTTTCTTGCTGCCTATTTTATTCTTGAGAATAAAAACAGATCCTGATTTTTAAACTAAAATATAAATCTTTAATGAAAAAGTTGTAACAGTTAAGGGCAATTATTCCATTTTTTAATCCATGGATTTTGAGGCCTTTGCTTATCCTCAACTTTCCCCCATCATGCCACCACTCCAAGTATGTACTACCATTTCCAAAAGCAATGCACATTCACCACTGTTGTTCATCCGCCATCCCTTCTACAAAGCTTAAGGGTGGCCAAATCTGTCAGGTTCATCTAGTCTGTCTTTCAAATTCTTGAAAGAATAAAAACCCAAAATTCTTTTCAGAGTATGATGAAATGTGAGAATCTTGGTAATTTCATATCAAAACCAAATGGAAAAGTAACTTATTGAATGTGTACTGGCCATGTTCAATAAATCCAGCCTGGGGAGAACCATGTTATATTTGCCTGCCATAGATGATCAAAGAAGAAAATGAAGAACCTATTGGAATAAAGAGATGGCAATTCAGAACTAACATGGTTGCACACACATGGATTTATGTGCTAAGAACTCAAAGTGTGGATGAATAGATCTGTCCGCACCAGTTTTTCCCACACTCTTTAAAAATTTCATTCTCTTTCCATATCCAGTATGGAGGAATGTGTGTGTGCTTGGTACATTTTCATCAAAAATGAAGAAACAAAACCTTATTCAGCCTTAGCAATAGTCCCTGTGTATAATTGGTATCAAGAAACCTGAAATAAAGAAACAATGAATTACAAATAAAGTGGATGAGTTGGACCAGAAATGCATTTATTTAAATTTACAGACAGACCACCATAGGTGTGGGGTTGTATAGGATAGTCCTTAGCTGATCTGGGAGACAACTGTCAAAGGAAAAGGAAAGTAATTTGTGGCACCAACACTCCTAAACTGTGCCCTTCCAGGTGAGGGAGGCCTTCCTGCGCCACCCTAGTTGGAGCTCCACAGCTTTCAGTGGGTGATGCCAGTCAGTACTCGAATACACGTATGCAAAGGACACTGTGGCATTCTAAGCACAGGGGCCAAAGGGTCATAAAGTGCCAGGAGAGTCATGGCGAAGAGATTGGAGGCTTGGCTGAGCACCCCCATGCGGGCCATAGAAGCCACCTGAGATGTTGTGACCGTATCTTCCAAGTACTCACAAAACAAGGGATATTCTTCTCTACTTTACCATTGATAAAACATTACCCCACCCCCCACAGTGCTCAAGTTTGCATTAAGGTTCTTTTTATATGTACTCCTGTATGTGAATAAAGCCACTTCTTCATCATATAAACACACATATTTTATCTATCTATTTATTTATTTCAGGGGGCTTTGTGGAAGTGTGCAAGCGCCCCAATAATGCCGAGTCAGCAAAAGGCTACAAATGAACTAAAGGAAATATAAAGCTTCACACCCTCCAGTCCGATCTCTTAGTTAAACCAAACAGTCCATGAAGCAGCAATGAGTGGAGGTTATCATCAAATCAAAACATCTTAGGGTTGGGAAGGACCTTGAAGATCACCTTTTAATTGCTTTATCTTTTTTGTCAAGGGTTAGGGTTAGGATTAGGGTTAGGGTTCGCTCATGGGTAATTTGTCAGGGTGTATATGCTCAGCGTATGAGCAGGGCCAGAGTCAAACGTCAGTGGATCACCCTACTTTCAGGTACATCATGAGCCAAATTCTCAAGGATTGATTCTCTGTAGAAAGGCAAGTGATCTTCTACTGGGATGCCCTGGCATGAGCCCCATTTCATCATAGCATCCATTTGGTAATATCTTAAACCCGTGATGTCTAAATCTCTTCGACTCTTTCTGATACTCCATTTCCATAGAGATTGGCAAAGTTTTCTCATATTGGGGCTGTTGTTTTGTGCTAGCTAACCACTTGGATATTTTAATGATAACAAGCGCAGTTATATCAATTTGCACTCCTACATCTTTTTGTTTGTTTGTTTAAAAATATAGCTGCTAGCTATACACCCAAAATTTGTGAAAAGCTCAAATAGTTTTTGCAACCAATATTTCTCAGCAAAGAGAATCTCTCTTCCTCCAAACAAGTTTTAGGAAGCCTTTCTTCTGATAAACCACTTATTCTGCATCAATCAGAAATTCAATTCAGCTCTAATTAAATATGCTGGGGTAGATTTAGAACCCCTCCCCAAATCAGCTGCAGAAAGTGACTTTGAACATTTGCAATTTTCTGAAGATCTGTTTTCTACCTCTCAAATTAGCATAGGTATTACATTCGCTTTTAAGATTTTTAGAATAGGACTTAATGTACCAGCATACTAGCATACCCATCAATTAACTGCTTAAAAATGTATACCAGCAATTATTTTCAATTCATTTTCTTCGAGGTGCCAATGATCATGGTGCTAAGAAATTAAAGCCCAGACAGCATGTGGTCCCAGGGCTGCAGTTTGCCCATGCCAGATCCTGACCAACCCCGTGCTCAATGTGAGAATCTTGCCACTTTAGCATACAGCCTGCTGCGTCTTAAATGCCCATACAGATTCTGCCTCATTGCACCTTGCAAAAGAGAATCCACCGTCTTCCATGCAGATGATGAAGAGCTGTTACCATCAGGAGACATCACCTAATGCTCAGTCAAAATCTGCAACTTTCACCCCAGATCTTTATATCTGTCCTCTGGAACAAAAGAGAAAGCCATCTCCTCCATCTTCTATGGGAAGAGTGTGTGTGTGTGTGTGTGTGTGTGTGTGTGTTTTCCTTCAGACTCCACATAGCCAATTATTTCCATGTTCTTCATCAGGCTCTCTTTCAGACTCCTCACTGTTCTGGTTGCTCTCCTACAGGAGAGAGAGTGTACTTTTAAAATTGTGGTTCCCAGAACTGGACATATTACTCCAGAAGTGGTCTGGCCAGCATAGAACAGAGCAGAATAATTACTCCATACAGTCTGGGGACTCTGCTTCTGTTAAGGCTACCTGTTCTGTTCTGTTCCATATGAGCCTCCGGAGTCCCTCTGAGGTATTTCACCTCCCTCTTCTGATGAGAAGTAGGGAGAGGGATCCCTGTGAATTCCTGGAAGTTGACTATCAGACAAATTTGAGAAGTCTGGACTGAGATGTGGCCTATTTCCAGAGGGTTCCTTATATATAAGCTTGAATAATCAGGTGTCGCAGAATGAAATGGAACAAGAGACATTCTCCATGGGGGCAGGCCTCCTTCAACAGACGCTCTAGTCATATTCAACTGCACTCCGCTTCTTTTTGCTTTCCTGCTTTACGTTTGCTCTGCCCTTCACTTTGTTTCTCTGCATTTCATGGAGCCCTGTTGCATCGGGTAATATATTCTCTCCCTTCCACTTCACTCTCCACACAGCACATTGGGCTTCTTCGTATGATAGATGTTCTATGAAAATAAATTGCATTGGTTGGGGAGTTCTGAAATCTGCAGGGCACAATTCTTTTTCAATGACTCAGAAATGCAGCCTTGAAATTATGAATCATCATAGATACATTTCTTCCCAAGGCAATACATACCCCTTTAATTACTTCCATAACACTTTATCTGAGCTGAGATACGTTCTCCTCCACCCGCCTCTCTTTGGTCTGTTGCAAATCTAGACTGGCTGTGCAAGGATGATTCCAGATTCCATTAGTGGCTTTGATTCCGGGGAAATCATATTTTAAAGACACAGAACTTTGCATCTCAGACTACTGTAGAACATGTAGCGTTCTTTACAGACTTCATTCTGTGTAGCGTGTTTCCTCCTTTAATCTGACTGTGCATTAGCATCTTATTCCTACCCCGTTTATTGGATAAATCTAAGCGAGTGAATAAACCATGTCTGTCTTTTGTGTAAATTAGTCCAAGAACAGTAGAAGAGTAAATGCATTTGAAGGAGATGTTTCTCTTTGATATATGGGTAAAAGATGATGTGGTGGATATCATTGTGTGATGTCTTTTAACCCAGAACACGTCTAACCTAGCTGGCCCACAAAATAGAGAATGAGGCCACCAGTCTTTTTCTGGTTCTTTCATCCCCCCCCCCTTCCCTTGCACTACAGTAACCCCCTTTGGGACCTCAGGGCGGGGGAATCCAGGCCCAAACTGCCAGAACTGGAATGGGCGGGATCATCTTTTTTCACTGGTGCATGCAAGCGCAGGGGTGCCTTTTCCAGCGTGCAGGCTAGCAGCCTGAGCATACAAAGCCAGCACGCATGGGGGGCATCCCTTGTTTTAAGAGAAGCTGCTGAAGCCTGCCAGCTCTGAGCTCTACTGCAAACCCTGGGGGCTTGTGAAGTGCTCATCACAGAACAGACAAGCTTTATAAGCCCCGTCCCCCAACATGTGCTCAAATTAAAATCTGTTCCAAAGAATTCTGTGCAAATGTATAGAGGAGAAAGGCATATCTGAATATAGGAATGTAAGAAAAGCCATGCTGGCTCAGAGCAAGGATCCATCCAGTTCAGCACTCCATCTGCATAGTGGCAAAGTAGCTGCCCTCGGGATCCATCCAAGAGGGTGGGCACAAGACCTCCACCTGCCCAAGCTCCCCAGCAACTGGTATGTGCAGGCATGCTGCCTCTGATAACATAGGCGGCACATGGCCAGCAAGGCTAGTAGTTAGTAGCCATGAATTCATCTAGTCCCCTTTTAAAGCCACCCAAATGTGTGGCTATCACTGCTTCATGTGGCAGGGAATTCCACCATTTAACTATGCACTGTGTGATGACAGAAGGCCACTTACTTGTGAGTAGATTCAGATAAGGTGGGGAGTTTGGCTCTCTCTGTGTGTGTATGTCTCTCTCTCTCACTCTGTATTTCACAATTCTCAAGAACCCTCCTAACAACTTGTAACAAAAACCCATTTGAAACATGAATAAAATTACCCACTGCACAAATGCAATCCATATAAATATTACTTATGTAAGTATCACGCATTGTAATCCACTTAGAGGGTCCTCAGGTCAATATAACAGAATATAAGTGCAGTAAATAAATAAATAAGCAAGAAGTTTAAAGGCAATAAGTAAAGCTGGGGAGACAATAGATTTGTGATGGAGGTACAGAGACAATCTTCAACTTCCCACACTTAAATGCTGTTAGCTCTCAGTTGAAAAAGAAGGCAGCAAAGGGTGTGCAGGTGCGCATGTGTGCATAAGCACAAATGCATGCTATACCGTAAATGAGAGGAGGCAAGAAGCTTTGGAGATGAAAATGTGAAATGAGAATCATTTCACAAAAGAGAAATCCTTTCATGAGAATAAAAGGTCTTTCAGCAAAACTCCAAACTACTAGTGCTCCAACTCTTTACAAAGGTAAATCAAAGCAGGCACTGGAAAATAGTGAGGGTGGAGGAAACCATCCTACAGTCGCTTACCTGAGCAAAGCCCCATTGAACGCTGCAGGAATTCCTTTGCTAGCCATGGGTAGCATCTGCCAAGAATGCCTTGCTGACCCATTTGCTTCAGTGGCATTCCAGGCAGATGATGGCAATACTTTAGCAGAGACTTCAGAGTTGAGAGCCTTTGTCTCCTATTATGTTTGATACAGTATGTGCTATGAAGCTTTGAACAGCTGCATGTCATGTGAGTCTGTTATCACTGAACATGCTCATTAAATGTCACTGTTTGAACAATTAATATTTAAATTGCTCTGGGCTAGCTTGATAAATGTTAATTAAATATCTACAAATTCCTTGCAAAGTTCATGTACTCATATGAACAAAATAAAGCATTTCTTGAATCTTGTCATTTTGAACTAATTACATGGCTTTTAGATTTATCTTTCAAATGCCCAATAAATTCTTCATGAACAGTCACATATATATTACACACACACACACAATGGATCTAACTTGATAACTGAAAAAAGGAAATTAGTCATCAGCTGAACTATCATAAACAAGAGAAGTCCAATACAAGTTCAGCCAGTGTATGAATACACAACAGTGTGAGCAGTCTGGTTTTACTGCTCATCCATGACCCCTGCATAGCAAGGGTAATGAGAAGTGGGATCCGCTGGAACCAAACATAGAAGTGTGACCCTGGTGCTCAGGCAGGGCTGGCATGTTTACCAGGAAATCCATCAGCTGCCCTGAGCAATGATGGCTGAAACAGGTTGCATTTCAGGTCCTTGGTCAGAAATTCTGGAGCAAGCCAGCTAACAAGGTCCTCTTGCAGACCCAGGTTGTTTGTTTCACCAATGTCCAGAGTATAGGAAACAGGCTGAGTTCAAATCTCCAGGTCCCAATGAATTCAATTCTAGAACTGGTGGAAGAACTATCAGAAATATTGTCTATTATCTTTGAGAAATCATGGAAGACAGGAAAAGTGCCAGATGACTGGAGAAGGGCTAATGTTTTCCCTGTCTTCAAGAAAAGAAAAGATGAAACCCATGGGAAATATAAACCAGTCAGTCTGACATCAGTCCCTGGGAAAATTCTTCAGCAGTTTATGAAGCAGTCAGCTTGCAAACAGTTTAAGAACAATGCAGTGACTACTAGAAGCCAACATGGATATCTCAAGAACAAATGCTGCCAGATTAATCTGACTTCATTTTTTTGATTGGGTAACCTCCTTGATAGACTGTGGGAATGCTGTGGACATCATCTATCTGGACTTCAGCAAAGCTTTTGGCAAAGTGGCCCATGATCTCCTGATGAACAAACTAGCAAGAAGTGGGCTAGATGGAACAATGATCATCCACCGTTTGCTACAGAATTGGACTCAAAGAGTGCTCTTCAATGGCACCTTCTCAAACTGTGGAGAAATAAAAAGGGGGATACCACAAGGTTCAGTTCCGGGCTCAGTAGTCCAACATTTTTATTAAAGATTTGGATGAGAAAGTGAATATGAGCCAACAATGTAATGTGGCTGAGAAAAGGACTAATGCTATTTTAGGCTGCATTAATAGAAGTGAACCTAATCCTTTGAAGTACTAGTTCTCCTTCCCTCAGCATTGGTTAGGCCTCATCAAGAGTCCTGTGTTCATTTCCAGGCACTACAGTATAAGAAAGATACAGACAAATGGAAAAAAGCTCAGAATAGGCCAACGAGTATGATCCAAGGTCCAGAAACAGCCCTGTGAGGGCAGATGGAAAGAACGAGGCATGTTCAGGCTCAAGAAGAGAAGACTGAATGATGATACGATAGCACTCTGCAAAAACTTGAAAGTCTATCACAAAGAGGAAGGGTAGGATCTCTTCTTGATCATCTCAGTGTCCAAGACATGGAATAATGAGCTTAAGTTACAGGAAGTCTGATTCTGGATAGATATCAGGAAAAAAATCCTTACTGTTAGAGCAGTAGGACAATGGAACCAATTACCAAGCGAGGTTGTAGGTTCTCCCACACTAGAAGCTTTCAAGATGCAACTGGACAGTCACTTGAGAGGGATGGTTTAAATTGGTATCCTGCACTAGCCAGGAGTAGGACCCAATGGATTTCTTGGCTCCTTCCAACTCTACTATTCTATGATTCTATGATCCCTGTTATGCCTGGGTAGCACCATTCTGGCTACATGAATAAGGACATCCCTGGCCTGAACGTTGGAGATAGAAAGATTTCACATGTTCTTTTATAGGTAGCATTGGGGAGAACTTCCACCAGGAATTTTGCAATTATCAACTTCCAATCAGTTATTCAAGACTGATCAGGTGCCTTTATACACATTTTGTAAATCGGAGCTAAAATGGAGACAATCAAGGTTGTTTTGTGTCTGCCTCATTTCTCTAACTCTGAGAAACCTTCTTTGGAAATGAAGCTCTCCAGGTTCTCTTTCCTCTGAGCCAGGTAACTATGGTCATATCATGCTTTACTTCCTTCACCTTCTTCTTCAAATTACTCATTTCTGCTCCCACTGTCCTTCAGTTCACCAGCAATTATGCTTCCCTGGAGTGCAGGATGTTAACCATGCCCCCACAATTTTCTTGGTGGTGTACATGAGTAATGTTAATTTCCTCTCTCTTTGTCCACTTTGTCCACTATTTCAGGCTGCTAAGAATATGTATCTTGTCTTATCTGCTGCTGATGGATGGTAGTATATTAATCAAGCTGTTTTTTTCAGCTACAGTGTTTAGAGATGTGTATTTCAGAACAGTATGAGCAACAATAAACCCTGTTTTGTTTTGTTTTGAATTTGAAAATTAGGCCAAATCGACCATGCCTGAATTAGGGTCATCCAAATTAGAAGCAGTTGTTCCCTATTCCAATAACAGGTTCATGCAAAAATCTGCAATGCATGCAGCAAAGGACCATTTTGGTTTTATGTTCAGATTACCTGTGAAACTACCCTTTTAAGGCATGTGTGTGAGTGAGGATAAGCAGTACTAAATTTTGTGGTACAGTGCTACATTTTGAATTAGAGGAGCAAATCATTACCCTTTTCATTGTCACACCCCCAATGGAGCCCAAAAATACAGGTAGCATATCAACACTCCACTACAAGCAGTTCTACCTTCAGCAGGATCAGGGCTTTCGTCAAGCAAAGAGCTTTTAATTGCCCATTCAACAAGACCAAGCTACTGTAAAAATACTTTGCATTCCAACAGGAAATCTATTTTTGCTGGGAAAATACATTGACCCCAGCTCCTGCAAGAATGTCACTGGAGAAGACAATCATGCTAGGGAAAGTTGAAGGCAGATGAAGAAGAGTAAGACTAAGCATGGATTCATTCCACAAAGGAAAGTGCAGCCTTGAGTTTACAAGGGCTGAGCAGTGCAATCAAGGGTGGGACATTTGGAGTGCACTCAGTCATGTGGTTGCCATAAGCCAGTCATGAGTGGATGGCACATTCACAAGAACAGCAGCAGCAAACAGTGGGAACTGCAGCTAAGCTTGCAGGGAACCAGAGGTTTGGGAGTAAAAATGTTGGCACGGTGAGGTCTTGCTCCACTATAGCACCACTGGCAGCACCAGAAATAGCCATATTCTCCATCCATTTGTGGCTGCTCAAGTGCGGGGCCAACAGTGCAGCTTATGCTAGCAAATGCCATAGTAACTCTGTGTTGTGCAAAGAGGTACTTCTGCTCATCTGTCCTGGATCTCCCACTAGTCAGCTTCATTGGATGACCCTGGACACTCCTATTATTAGAGAGGGAGAAATGTCTCTCCCTCTCAACTTTCTCCACACCATGCATGATTTTATACACCTTAAATATTGCTTTTGATGAACAGAAGATTTGACAGGCAAATACAGCCCTCGTAAAAAGGCAGCCCTGTGGCGTACAATATGGGAACAGCCACAGCTTCTAAGGGTTTCCAAAATTTCAAATCATTATATCTACAAGGAGATGGAGCATAATAGAGAGAGCATAAGATAAAATAATTAAAAGGCAGGGCTGGCATGTGAAAAGTAAAGATAAATCTACCCAAACCATATGAGATAGCTGTTATCTGCGACAGTGAACTCAAAGAGTACATTCTAATAACTAGAGATAACATTGACTACAAAGACATAAATCAAATGATGAGGACGTAGTTAGACAGATGGGAATACTTATCCACCAAGGGAGAGGCAAAAGGAAACATGATGAGTTCTTCAGTATCTCCACTATATGATTTAGATGTAGGTCCTCACTAGGTGTTATTTTATTGGATTGATGGCATTAACATGCTTTTAAAAAGATGTACCTAGAAGCAATGGGGAAGCAGAAGTGAGCACAATGTGGGTGTTCTCCACCACCACAATGAGGACTCATGTTTTAGTGCCTGCTGCCAGTGGTGAAACAAGAAGCCTCCTGCAGACCAGCCACAGTTTCCCAAGGTCATTCTAAAAGGGAGTGACACAGCTTACCACCAATAAAACACAGATCCCTTCCTCCCAGGAAACAGCTTAAAACTTCTACCTGCTCTCAGTTTTTCTAGTCCTCTCATCTCAAGCTCTGGGCAAGCTATCCTAAGCCTCTTTCAGTCACATGGCTTTCCTTGCCACATGATGTGGCAACAGTGGCAGAGAGCAAAGGTAAGGAAGTGTGGGACAATGTGTCGGGGTGTGTTTTCTTCCACTGTACAAGCAGAGGGGCTTGTTCCAGAGCTGACCAAAGAGTTAACTTTGGCGTGGAACACAGGGGTAGCCAGGGATGCACAGCTGTAAGTGTTTAGAAAAGCTAGAGGAAGAAATTCAGCAGTGGAGGTAAAGAAGAAGAGGGCTGGTTGGTTGGTTGGAAGGAAGTCTTGGAGAATCAAACTGTGAAGGAAGGAGCTAAGCCATGGATAGTACAGCCAGGGAAGACCAAATGAAGAAGTGTCCAGGAATGCATTTATAGCAAGGAGATGGGCAAAAGGGGGCAAGACTAAAGACAACTTGCAAAACAGAGAGGGTTACATCCAACTGAAAGCCCTCTCAGTCATGGGGAGGGTTTTGGAAACAAGAAAGGTCTGTAACCCTTAGCCTGCAGGGGAAAGAAATGGTGAATGACACAGATTAGCCCAGCTCCACTTTCTTGGACCAAAACAGTGTAGAGCAGGGGTCTCAAACTCAACTTACGTGGGGCCACTGGAAGTAGAGTCTGGGCAGCATCAAGTGTTCCACTGCGGTTGTGGTGGGCCACTCATCCAGCATCGCTCCTGGAGGCCGGCCCGGGCACCGCCGGTGCACTATCACTAAACTTTGATATCAAGTGGGGGCCACAAAATATTGTCTTGTGGCCCGCAGTTTGAGACCCCTGGTGTAGAGGATGCTCTCACAGCCAGAACTGCTATCCAGGTGTCCTTCTTTAACCAGAATAGACTCCTTCTGCATTGAGGACTTAAACCCTGCATAATTTTGTACATTCAGAACAAAAAGCTGAAGTAAAACCCATGTTTAATCTCTGAAGCATATATATTTTATCTCTCCATAGAGATGGTTGAGTTTGGGGTGCCACTCCTACCCCTGCCACCTAAGTCAGTTTTGTAAGAAGAATTTAGCCTATTCTCTCATGACATGGAGATTTTCTTTGCCAGGAGCTGCTATTTGCATCATAGCCTCCAATGGAGATACAGCAAAAATAGAGCAAAAATCTTCCAGCCTACCCCTCTCTTCAATGCACTTGTCGCCAAAGCTGCTTGCTCCAATTCTCATCTTGTCTAATTTGGAATTAATTTTACCTTTGGCAATACTGTGACAGAAAGCCAGCAGGGATTCCCTGTTCCCCTCCACCAGCTGGGCCAAATGCTGCCCAGAGATTCCCTGGCCCTCAATTCCCAGATCAGACACTGGATTTAGCACACGGTCACCTAAGTATGGGGAATAAAACTAGTTTATTGAAAGGATAAAACACAGGTGTAGAGGGGAATGAAAAACTATGGTTAAAATGGAGAAATCAGGGTAAAAAATGGGCAAGGAAGGACGAAGTTGGAAAGTGCGGTTTGACAGATCAAGACAACCAAGCACCTCCCATTGTTGGGGTCGTGTTTTATCACTTGGTCCCAAAAACAAATAAATTAACCCTCCTCTAATGTTGTACATGGAATATCTACCTTCTGCAGGGTTGACATACCCAGGGAATCAAATGATTCTTCAGCATGGAGAGCAGGCCATGAGTTGGAACCCTGAATAGGAACAAAGAGCTTAGCTCTCTGGTTTTTATCCCCTCCACAACAGACCAGCTGACCCGCTTCCAATCCCTTGATGCTGGTAGTTAGCAATTCAATTCTAGCATTCCCAACATTCTTGAATCCAAGGCTCAGATCACCAAAAGGAGTGCATCACAAGGAGAGCATTAACAGCTTTGCTTCTGATATACAAAGCTGTCTCGTCATTGTCGAAATCATTCCGCAAGGGGCCACAACAATCTTGGTCCATTACATTTTGGAATTTTGAAAAAAAAGTGTTCTGTGTAAGTGTGTGGCCATCACAAAAGGTTGAGAGCATCCTTTGATTTCATTGTGAGCACATAAAAAATGTGGGAGTGCGTGTGCTTCACCCCTCCACGCACACACTTTTCCATCCTTGCCTCCCCCTTCTTAAATGCTCACATGCATTACTTCCTTGCATTCAAAATTAAGATAACCAGCCATGATGCATTTACTGGCACTCCTATTTATTGCCCTGGGTAAGTTTTTTGGATTCTGCCTTGACATCCTACCCTAGGGGCATTTTCAATGGAACTGGTGAATTATAGTGCAGTTGTCAGTTAGACGATACATTAAAAAATGTATCCCCAAATTGTCCCAGTGGGAAGGATGGAGATGATGCTAGTAAGGACAGCTACCACAAAATAGGGATGCCCTGATAAACAAGAACAGTTGGTGTGTTTGTATGAAGCCTTTCGATTCATGCTGCCTTAATCAGCTCCACTTTTTCAAAATGGTATTTGTTCATCACCTTCATGTCTGCAGCTTCAGTGAACATATATATTTCAGTTATTAGGCTCTTGCTGCTCATTCATCATACACAAGGCTGGGTTGCTACATCCTGACACCTCCATTTGAAGAACTATGTAGAGGTGCAACATACTGTGATTTATTTTATTTTAGTTTAGTTTTTGCAGCAATGAGAGGGCAAGGAGTGGGGAGAATGTTTCTCTTTCTCTTAATTTCTTGAAAAGCAAACTGTAAAACAGCTGGCACACACTTTAAACTTCACAATCTCCAGATACTACTTACCTATACAGTTTGTAACACTGAGGAATAATAGTCTTTCAAAAGAAAAAAAAAAGCAGGAACAACAATGGAGTATAAAGCACATCGTCTTCAAATGTCCGTATATTAATGCCCAGAGTATGGGAAACCAACAGCATGAACTTGAACTCTTAATACAGGAGGATGAATATGTCCTGAAAGGCCTAACTGAAACTTGGTGGGATGACTCCAAGGACTGGAACTTAACGGTGGAAGGATATTACCTGTTCAAGAACAACAGAACAGAAAAGGAGGCAGAGTCTTGCTGTATGTTAAAGATACATATCTCTGCACAGAAATGCAGTAACCACCCCTTCAAGAGTACTTGGATTAATAAAAATGGTGCACCTCTCTATTTGATTGGGTAACCTTCCTGGTGGACTATGGGAATGCTGTGGACATAATATATTTTGACTTCAGCAAAGTCCCATGATCTTCTGATTAGGAAACTAGCTAAAAGCTAATAGGATCAGCAAACTAGCTAAAACTAGCTAATAGGAGCAACTATTAGGTAGATTCACAGTGGGCTGCAGCATTGGACTCAAAGACATCATTGTTCATTGGACAACAATAACACCTTCTAAAACTGGAAAGAAGTTACAACTGGGGTAAAGCAGGTTCAATTGTGGGCCTATTGCTCTTCAACACTTTTTATTAATGACTTGTGTGAAGACTTGCAGGGAATGCCTATCAAATTTGCAGATTATGAAAAACTGGGTAGAATGGCTAACAGTAGTGCACGTGAGAAGGATCTTGGGATTGTGGTTCACAAGCTGATTCTGGCACTGTTGTGAGCTGCAGTTCCTCCTTCAAACAATCACCGGCCACAATCCCTTTTCCTTACAATGTTTCTTTCTTGCCCCACAGGCACATTTTACCCAGAAGAGATCTCTGAGCATGCAGAGAGGGGTTAGATGAACCCAATCTAGTGCTTACCTCCAGGAACTCTCCTTATGAACATGCTGAGCCCCCATCCCATCAGAAGGCACTCTCTAAAGGCAAGCGAACCTCCTCTCCATGCACTGCTCATTTCACTGGGCCTCCTATCTCTGCTGATGCCTCCCCATGAGGTCAAGAGCAGGGAAGGCTGGTTTGCATCTGAGAATTCCTCATCCTCAGAGACTTCTTCTACTGGCTGTGCATCTTGGTCATTCCCAGTAACTCCCTGGTTCAGCAAAGCCTTGATCATCTCTAACCTTGAGATAATCAACTCAGCCTGCTGCATCTCAGAATCTTGTCCTTGCTCATTCATTTTGACTTCTGATTCCAAATAATCTGAAATGCAGCCAGTAATCTGTGGAAATGATTGTTCATGACTACCATCCGTCTTACCCTCAACAGGCACCTTCTCAAATTGGGGAGAGGTATCAAGTGGGGTACCCAGTCCTGGGCTCAGTGCTCAACATTTTTATTAATGGTTTGAATGAGAAAGTGCAGGAAATGATTATCAAATGTACAGATGACACAAACATGGGTGGGATAGCTAATGCCCTGGAAGACAGAAAGAAGATGCAAGGTAATCTTGATAAATTGGAGTGCTGGGCTGCAAACAACAGATTGAAATTCAAAAGGAACAAATGCCAAGTTCTGCACCTAGGGAAAAAGAAACCAAATGCATTGTTACAAAATGGGGAATACTTGGCTCAGCAATACTGAAAGACAGAAGGATCTTGGAATTGTTGTAGGTCACAAACTGAATATGACTTAACAGTTATGTGGTTATAAAAAGGGCAAATGCTATTTTAAGCTACATTATTAGAAATATCACTTCCAAATCACATGAAGTATTAATTCCTTTTTACTCAGCACTGGTCATACCTCACCTGGAGTCCTGTCTCCAGTTCTGGGCCCCACAATTTATGAAAAATGCGGAAAAGCTGGAAAGGGTTCAGATAAGAGCAACAAAGATGACCCAGGGACTGGAGACAAAGCCCAAGGAGGAGAGATTGAAAGAGCAGAGGTGAGATATGATAGAACTCTTCAAGTACTTGAAAGGCTGTCACAAAGAGAAAGGCAAGAGTCTCCTCTCAGTCATCCCAGAGTCCAGGACACAGAATAATGGACTCAAGATACAGGAAGCCAGGAGGAACTTCCTGGCTGTTAGAGTAGTACAACAATGGAACCAATTACCTAGGGAGTTTGTGGTCCCTCCCATGCTGGAGGGATTCAAGGTGCAACTGGTCAGCCATCTGGGAGGGATGTTTAACTTGGAGTTTTGCACTTAGCAGGGGCTTGGACCTTTTGGCTTCTTCTATTTCTACTATTCTATGATTCTGGTTCTGATTGACTTATTTGTCCTGTGATGCCTAATCAGGTTTTCTAAGAGCACGATCCTATGCATGTTTAGATAGAAAAAAAAATCCTTTAATTCTTAGTATTTCCAAGCAGCCATACAGTTTTTAAATGTGCAGTTTCATGCATGCATTTAAAAAACATACTTTTGTGCTTTAGTTAATGGGCAGAGTCTTTACTTTGAACTACGAACAGTAATGCACATTGGCTCCATTCAAATGAGCTGAAAAACAAGCTGAAAAGAAAACAACAACAACAACATGGGGACAACAACAACATGGGAACAACAACATGAAATGAGCTTTAATGCTTAGGCAAGGTCAGAAATCACTGGTTCTCTCAACCTGAGTAACATTAGCAGCTGGCTTTGTTTCTAAACTAAACATCCCCACTCCTTGCAACCTTTTCTCCTACGGCAGATTCTCCATTCCACCCTGATCATGTTAACTGCTTTTTCTGCAGCTTTCCCACCTCTACAATCACCTTTTTTTAGGTTTTGTGACCAGAAATGTACACATTCTCCAAGCATGGCAACACTATTGATTTGTATGAGAGTCTAATATAGCCAGTTGCATCCCAGTCCCTTTCCTAATCATGCCTATTTTTCACAGCAGCCTTACTGGATTAAGTGTTTCATCAAGCTGCCCATGATCTCTTGGTCAGCCACTGCCAGCTCAGATGTCATCGGCTTATACTTTAAGGTGGGGGGAGGGGTGCCCCAAATATTTGCGTTTTGATGTCCATTCTTTCAGATTGGTAAAATCTTTCTGAAGTTTCTCACAATCACCCCTAATATGCTTTGGAACCATCCTGACTAATTTGGCTCCATTAGCAATCTTGGCCACTTTGCTGCTCATTCCTAATTCCTTATCATTTCCATATAATTCTGATTTTGTATTATTTTTGGTGACTTTTAACAAAACAAAATATGTATGAATAAATTATGAATAAGTTGAAAAGCTGTGTTCTCAGGACCAATTCCTTCAGTACCTGACTGTGTACAGGAGCCTGTTGGGACAATTTAACCATTTATTCCTTCTCTCTGCTTTCTGGTCTTCAACCAGTTGCTGGCTTCTCCTTTTACCCCATAACCATTGAGGGAGCTACAACCCTGCACATTGCTTAGCCAGCTACCATAGAAGCTTGTGGTTCTGGACGTTCGAACAGCTGGGCTTGCCTAGCTCAGCCTTCTATGCTCAGTGGTGGACATTGAGAGCCTGGCCAGGGAAACAGCGCAATGTCATGCTGCACATTTCCCCTGCTGCCTCCCATGCATGACTGACACTGTCCTGAGAAAGGCTTAGGGGAACAAATTATGATGAGACTTTTTGTGAATTGACTGGGAAAGATACAGTTCTACTTTCACAGTTCTGCTTCCAGATTATCCATATTTATGCACTGGCAGAGATACAGTTCGCTATATAGCAGTGCGAGAACATGTGTTTCTAAGAGCATATGTTTTATGGATGTTTGTTTCTGCTTAAGCCAGAAACATTTCTTCTTCAGGGTAAAACTGTGTATATTTGCCTGCCATGAGGCCCTTGTTATATATCACTGCATGCACAAAGCCACATTAATGTACACTTTTCACATCTTCCTTGTGACACAGCATCTACTGCAAAGTTATGAGCATAATTAGAGCCTTGCTGTGTCAGATCGTTTTCTTACTGATGAGGATGAAGAAGAAATTTCTAGTATAAGATTAAAGCTATGTCATATTGGCTCAAATTTCACAAAGGGCGAAAATGAGATGTTTGTTAGGCTGAAACCTAAGCTAACATGTCCTGTGTTCATTGATACTGTGCATCACCAATTCTGCTTCTTCCTTACCTGCCATACTCCCACACTTTTCCTGGGCTTAGAAACACAGAGACAGAACAAGTCAGAAGGCGTCTCCCAGGCCTTCTAGTCTGACCCCCAGTTCCAAGCGGCTCCTCTCATGACATGCCTACCATGAGCGTATCCAGGCAGAAATTCAGATGAGGAGCATGGAGTATGCCCATGTTATCTTGTATTGCTCTGTGAAGCATCCATGAGTGGGAGGACCAGGGACATACCGTCTTCCTCAAGTTCTCCAAACTTTATTTCTAAGCTTAGCTCAGCAGGCTTGTAATCTGTGTACTCACCACATTTAATTTCGCAGAAGTATGTACTGTCCATACATTGAACAAAGAGTAAAAATGTGTAACTTTAAAAATGTGGGTCTTAATGTGGAGCCCCGACTATGGAATACGCACCCCAGAGAGGTTTGCCTGGTGCTGACATTATATTCTTTTCAGCGTCAGGCAAAACTCTTTTCATTTTCCCATTATTGTAATGTTTAATTGATTTTAACTGGGGTTTTGGTATATTAATGGTTGGATGCTGTGAGGTTTGTTTTATTCTTCTTATTTATTGTAAGGTGCCCCAAGATGCTCTGTAGGGGATGTAAAATCTTTTAATAAATAAATTAAAAGATTTTTATTTATTAGCAGCAGCTGATGCTCTCCTTCGGGAACCCTCCGTGAGAGAAATAAGGAGGGTGCATACCCGGAGGAGGGCTTTCTCTGTGGTGGCGCCCCATCTATGGAATGCGCTCCCCAGAGAGGCTCGCCTGGCGCCGCCTTTATTTGCTTTTCGGCGCCAGGCGAAGACCTTTTTATTCAAGCAATATTTTAAGTGTTAAATTATTTTAGGTTTAAGTTTTGATTAGTTATTTTTACATTGTATTTGTATGTTTTAATTGGACCTTGAGATAGGCTAGTTTTTAATATTGTGTATGTTTTTAATACTATGTATGTCTTCTGGATGTTGTAAGCCGCCCCGAGGCTTGTGGCAAGGGGCGGCATATAAATTTGTTAATAAATAAATAAATAAAGTGTGCCCTTCTTAGTGTAAGCATTCCTAAAAAATGAGCACTCTTGCCTCCCCTTTAACAAATGAAAACCCACAACTTTAAGTTGTGCATTTTTAAAGTGTTCATTTCTCATAGAGGGACTCAAGAAAATGGAAACATTTTCAGAAAGCATGGTTGTTGTTGTTATTGGTATAATTATTATGCATTTTTATCTGCCTATAAGCCTAATGCAGCTTACACAGTCATCCTTTACTTCATTTGATCTTCACAACCCTGTGGGGGAAGGTTGACTGCAGTGAGTAACCAAGCCCAAAGCCACTCTAGGGGGACTAGAACCTGGATCTCCAAGTCCTCAATCCAACACCTCACCACTACACCACACTGGCTGTCAGGTGAAGTCCTGTCCACATGTACAGTTGTAAGCATGTTGTTTCTGAGTGAAACAGATTCCCCACAGAAGCATCTGATATTTACCAGAAGGCAATCAAGACAACTGGAAGGAACCAGTTAGGTTTGAGAATGATGGATTAAGTAACTCAGCCTGCCACCAAAAGATATACCCCACTAACATGCATGGTTCAACTTAGCAATGTAGAGTAAATGATGTAGAACTGGACATTATCCACATATTTATGACCTTACTCCAAACAAAAACCTGTGGAACCTGCTGGGTCACCTGCTTCTTGTTCTAGCCTAGGCAGTGGCAGTGGTGGAGAGGAGGAGGAGCAGTAAATGCCTCTCTATTTCTGCATGCAAGCAAGCAGTAATGGAAATAGCAGCAAAGAAGCAGAGCAGCAGGAGGTGGAAATGCTGGGGAACAGAGAGACTCACTGAAGGAAAAGGGTCTTGCCAAAGCATCCTCCACAACCCTGAGCTGGCACTGCCAAATGACTGTACAACAGCACCTCCAAGCCCCAGTTCCACCAGGCAGCCCATGTAAATGCAGACAGAATTGCATTCCCAGTAATTTCCCAATGCTTCCATACAATGGCGGCCAACAAATAGTCTACAATTATCAATTTGAGCAGGCTAGTGCTTAAAAGTCTCTGCTTTATAGATCACAGTTCTATTATTCCTTGAGAAAATTCATTGGAGGGTTCCAGAGAAAAAGGAAAGATGCTATTAGCTGTTTTAAATGGTGCGTATAATATGTTTGGTGCAATATTATATGCTGATTTAATAAGCCACTGTTTCGTCATTTGGCTTCTAGCGTGCAAAACGCTAGATTATGTTTCCCATTTGTTTGTGATCAACAGCACTGTTCCTAACCTAATCACAAGAATCTAGCCGGCTACAATTACTGTTTAATTTGCCACAAACCCCAGAGTTGTTCTATTTGCATAAGTAAAACAGTTCTCTCAAGCATAATAAATTTTTCAGATAGATGAAAGAGTCGACAGAAAGAGAAATGAAGGCAAATGCTGTGTGAGCACCGCTAGATGAAGAGCTCAATGGAACCAGCCAAGTGTTAAATGATGGCACAAATATTCGCATCCATTATCATTTGGGATAAAATTTAACAACGCATCATGAGGAATGAAGGAGACTAAAATTGTCAGGGACATGATGGCTAAAATGGCTTGTTGGCAAATTGATATACTGAGCAATGAATAATTCCATGCCCTACTTTTGTTCATGTCAGTTTTTAAAGCTAGATATATGTGAAGAATCCAATAGGTGGATGAAAACCTAGTGGAATCTCATAATTTGAATCCCAGGTTCCCGTTTGTTGGTCATGGCACTGACTTGCTGTGACACAAGTCAAGCAAGTCTGTGGATTTCCATTCCTAAAATGAATCATGATTCAGGATTATTTTTCACAACTAATACTATTTGCACAAATAAGCACCCAAAGACCACATGATTCTTATGTGATTATTGCAGAATAAGCCGGTTTGCACAAATCACAATTTATGCAAATTGTGAGTAGCCTAAATTAGCCAATTCTACACAAATCACTCTGTAACCACACAGTTTTTGTGTGTTTATGTACCTGGATTTTATTAGGAGGGTTTTAAAAATCTGAAAATCATAGTATTGTAGACACAGAAGTCTCTGAAAAATACCCAATTTAGCCCAATCAGTAGATCAAAAGCAGGCAGGAAAACCATTGAGCTCAAATGAAATGGTTTTTCCTGCTTTGGTACATCCCTGTTCCAAGTTCTTCACAAACCTTGGTGAGACAGGGTTTTGGTGAATGCTCACATGTGACCATAGTAACAGAACAAGTCAGAAAGGACTTCCTGGACCATCTAGCCTGGCCCCTGCCTCCAGCCAGCTCTGCTCATGACATGCCTACCATGTGCACATCCAGCCAATCCTTGAACACCCTCACCAACAGGGCTTCAACCACCTCCTGTGGAGGCTCATTCCACACCCTCGGGGTCCTAACTGTCAGGAAGTGCTTCCCGGCATCTGAAGGGAACCTTGACTCCCTGAGCTTTGCAATAGGCTTTGTGATCAATAGTCTTTGTGGTGACATCATAGAGTAGCAGAATTGGAAGGGACCAATAAGTGCCCAACTCCCTGTTTGATGTAGGACTCAAGCATCCCTGACAGAAGGCTGTCCAGCTGCATCTTGAATGCCTCCAGTGTGGCAAAGCTCACAACCTCTCTAGGTACTTGGTTCTATTGCCATGCTGCTCTAGCACTCAAGATTTATTTCCTAATGTCTAGCCAGAATTTGGATACCTGCAACAAGCCCATCATTCCTTGTCCTGGAAAATGAAGCAATAACTGCATCAAAATCACATTTTCAAATATTGCCACGTTTCTAAGCCCATTACTATTTTTTTAAAAAAATCAGAGCAAATAGCCCATGCCCATTGGGCAGCTTCATGTCAAAATCAGAATGGATAAAAGGCAGAAGAATTCATAGGTGCCTTCTTCACACGCAGTATGATGTTTGATGCCATTGTCTATTTAAATCTAACTCCGCAGTTACGTAGGATTTCGATCCAGATCACTCTCTCAGTGAAATTCTCTGGAACATAAACAGGCGAATGGCCCTTTATGTTGAGGCTGTGGCAAGGGCTTCCGTATACTAGTTCTGCATTCACTGATCTCCCCAGGAATGGAAAACTCTGATGCTCCTGGGTGATAACCGCATGCACATCCATTTCATATTCTTTTGCAAAAGGAAGAGCCCTTCCAAATCTCCAGAGCTGCTCAGCTGTAGACAAAGCCTGCCTGTTTGCTCCCCCCACACAATTTTTCCTTTTCTGTGCAATGTTAAGAAGCTCATCAGGACCCCAGCACGCTGCAGAAATTGTGGCAGCTATACCTAGCAGATGTTTGTTTCTTCTCTGAATCCCCAGGTCGGCCAAGATTATTGTTGTTCTGGAAAAGCAAGGTCAAAGCGAGGCAGCTTTACATTTCATTCTGAAAGCAATGAGATTTGTGGTCATTCTAATCCCTTCTGGGAGCGAAACTCTGCAGTGTTCCCTTTCAATGTGCTAAAGAGTTGGCAAGAAGAAAAGTAATACGTTTGGATGAATAAAAAGCATCATGGAAAGAAAGCAGGGAAACCCCTTTAGTAGCTACTGATATAGTCTCTTCTCCTGCAGGACTGAGATCATACAGTCTGCTGCCCTGACCCGACACTTCTTTAACACACACCTTAGGGGGAAGTGGTGATTTTCAGGCCCATTAAACACCACACAGTAAATATTCTCAGTGCATTACAAGTACGAAATGAAACACCTGAGTTAAATGGCCTTTTTGTTTTTGTTTTGCTGCTCTTCTGGGAAAAGTCCTAGTTTGGTAACCCCAAAATATCTCATGCCTAGTTGCTGTATGCTGAGAAGGATTCATTTAAACACAAATATGCAAAAGAATTGCTTGTGCTTGCTTGTCTGTTGAAGGACTTATTTCTATTTCATTTTGAGATGTGAGTCATATGTGGGTCCTCCCACACCCATATACTATCCAGAGGTAACATTATTATCTTTAAATTCTAATAAAATCAGAGGTATTCTCTGTGCAAATGAATGTTTAGGCTACCTTTCAGAAGAAAAAAATTGCAGCATGACTGACATTTGGCCCTTCAGGGATTCAGATCCAGGCAATACGCTTTGGGGACTTTGCACAGTCAACTTCTAAAGGACAGGAAAGACAGGAGGAGGAGGAGGCCTTTATGAAGATGCTTCACACACTGAGGCAGCCATGAGTCCATCTAGCTCTGTGTTGTCCACTGTGATGGACAGGAGCTGCTCCAAAGATCAGGCAGTGGTCCATCCCAGCCTCACCAAGAAAAACCTGGGGCTCAATTGGTGCATTCTCATTGCAAATTATGTGCATTGCCACTCAGTTAGCTGAGTGTGGTGCTCTGCTTTGGGCAGATAAGCAAGTTCTGTGGCTGGATTCTTGGTGTAACAACAGCCCCATGACTTTCATTTTGGGGGTCAAAACTGGACATATTCATAGAAATGCCAAAAGTAACATTAGAGAGATGGAAGGCGTATTGAACAAATGTGGTGCTTCAAGTGATTTTCAGAATGTAAGAATGAAACCTATTAACACATTTCAGTAGAAAAAGAGCTTGAAACTGAGACGCTGAAATACCACAAATGACTTTGGGCCAGGCATGGACTACCTGACAGGGTTGCGGTTGTGAGGAGGAGACAGAGGAGGAGAATTATATAAGATGCATGAGTTCCTTGGAAGGAAAAAAGGCAGGGTATAAATGAATAAGTAAGTAAGTGAAGAAAGGTGTCCAACCTCAGGTATAGTAGGTCTGTGTCCTGCAGATTCACTGAACGCCACCACTCCAGGCAATGGGTGGCAGTAGCAGGCTGCCCAACGTACCACTCCTAGCCAGCCAGCACCACCATCCAAGTCTCCGTCCCTCCCTGCCTGCCCTCAGAGCTACAGCGCTGGTGCCACTGATCACTATGAGTACCGTAAGGGGCATTTTCATGAGATAGCAAGAGCCCCAGAGAAAGCAGCCATTTAAGGGGACTCTGGGGCCCGTGCCAGTTGGGGGGCCCTTCAGGAGCTGAAAAGCAAAGCAGACTCATCCCATCAACCTTACTGGAAAGCTACTTTGCTGCTTCTTTCTCCTTCCTCATCACCTTACCTTTCCCACATCTTTTAAAATTGTAAAGTTGTTGGAGAAACAATTGCAAGCTGCCACAGGAGCGTGCTTTGGCAGAGGATAAAATAAGAGGATAAAAATACTTTGAATGAATCATGGGGTCCACGATTCTGTCTACATGGAGTGTGTGTGTGGGGGGGGGGGGATGATGAATTTGCCTTGGTGAGTGCTGCATCCAAAGAAAGTATAACTAGTCACACAGCAACTCCAAGGGAAAGGAATAGTTGCAAATGAAAAAATGCTGTTCAGTCAGAGGCATCTGGAGGGACCCATTTCCTGTGTCTGTGGGTATGGACAGGAACCCCTTTGGAGTCAACCTCATTCACACTCCCAGCTTTGTGGAGCTGGGAAAGTGTTCCATGAGCCAGGATGGTCCCTGAAACTCCCACGAACCATAAAAGAAGCAGTCAGCATACTAGCTGCAACTCTGGAACAGGTTAGTCAATATTATAATTATAATATTATATTATTATAATAGGAGCACAGCTAGATGTTGCACCTAAGCTCTTTGTTATGCTTAAACTCATAAAGATGTATCCAAAGCACTTGGGCACAAATGATTTTCAGCGAAGCCCTTTACCGGCTGCATTTCAAACCACCGTGACAACGTCTTGTAGATCGTTGCAGATAACAGCACACTGATTGTGCTCCTTGTGGGGACTGGAGCCACTGAATAGGCTCATCCAAGACTCAATAACAGCTCCTAGGGAAGTTTCTTAAGGGGAACCATCAAGATTTCACCATCAGAAATGCCATCCTGACACTTCAGACACAAAATCCATTTGAATCTGGGCCCTTAACTCAACAGCTATGGCACACAAAAAGACCTTAACATTAGGAATGAACCAAAAGAATATCACTTGATTTAAACATCCTAAACTCAGGAAGCCAACTGTATACTTACTGGGTGAAGAGAGAAGGAAGAAGACATACATCTGTTACAGACATGTAACATCTGACAGCAAAAGCCAGAGTTAGAAGCTGTCTGTTAATGGCAAAGATATTTCCTCCCTTTGAAAAGGATTCTCACAATATGTGATGTGAACTGCACCCCTAGCACATATCTACATATAAATCTCTTGTATTTTAGCAGGATTTCCTTCCAAGTAAGCATGCCTAAGATTGTAGCCTTAAATGTTAAGGGAAAACAATTCATGAAATTAATTTATACATGTGGGAGTCCAAATTACAATCACTTGTATTTTTTCTTTTAAAAATGAATATAAATTAGGGCTTTCCAGCTGATTAAAGAAATTGTACTTGATTAATTGTATGAGTTTTACTTATTTGCTTAATTGATTGGGAAAATCTGCATCCATTTGGGTAGCAGGAAGACAACAGACTGAAGGAAAAGCTGCTGTCTTTTCATTATGCAGCACTGGTAATGAATGGAGGCATCATAGGAAGCCAGCTTCTCCTGGGCCAGGAATCAGCCATGGGCTTCTGAGGTGCTTCAGCTCTGCTGCTGCTCAGGAGGTCTGTCCCAGTCACAGCCAGAAGCACCCTGAGATGGTCTCAACCCAGGATGCTCAGTGGCAGAGAGAAGGTGGTGCAGTGCTCAGATTCAGCAAGAGTTCTCCCTGGCCCGGAGCAGTTCTTTCCCCCAACTTCTTCCAGGCAGAAGGAGAACAGGTTTCTAGTGAGAGCCTTTATTGTGTTATAGCTGGCCAGCTAGACTGGCTCTGTGAAACGAACAAGTCTTGCAGCAGCCATTAAAAGACACCAGCAAAGTCAGAATACCAGCCAGTACAGAAATGCAGCATGAAGATATGAAGCTGTGTCCAAACTGAGTACTACTCCTTCCTTCCCAATGAAAAGAAGTTGGCCCTACCATCAGGGTGAGTCATGATGCCTGTGAATCAGTCGGTGGGAATGTCCAATGGCACTCCATTGGTTTTATCTTTTGATCTGGCACCATACAAATGTACCAATATTATTAAGCCTGACCCCATCCAACTCCACCTGTTTCCCATAGAACTAGACATGGACTAGTTCTCACCAGCTTCTTAGCTTATCTCAGGGCATGCTGGGCTTGACACGTCAGCTAAAGATTTCAATCCCACCTCTTCTTCTAGTTCTTATTCAGAATTTGAGGGAGCAACCTTGCAAGGCTGTATTTTAAAAGTGGTCCTAGTCCTTACGTTCCCCGGTCACCCTGACCAGATCGCTGCTTTACTGTTGCAGTTAGCAATGGTCAGAGGTAACTCCAGAGTCTTGGGGGCTTTGAGCAAGACACTCCCTTTGTAGGCCTACCTTTATTTATTTACTTACTTACTTAAAACATTTGCATGCTGCCTAGTGTGTCACAGCACCTCTAGGTGGCTCCCAGTCAAATTAAAACCATTATAAAAACTAAAAGCATCACAATCCCTAAAAATCCATAAGAGAAAGGCAATTAAAATACAGATAAAAAGAATCAAGGCAAAGGTTCATGGCACAAGATATTAAAATGTTGTTGTTGTTGTTTTTTAAAGGAAGGCCTTTGCCTGGCACTGAAAGGAGTACTGCATGGCTCCTGCGGCCAGCTGGTGCTCCTTCTTCTCATGATCTTCGCCATCATCTGCTTGCATGCCAGGCAGACAGCCAGGAGGCAGGTAGGCAGGGGCCGTTGCTTGTCCTTCCTTCTCTTCACCACTCTTTCGAGACCAGAGTGCGAGGCAGGTAAGGCAGCAGAGGAGTGGGTCTTGTTAGAGGCCACCCTACTGCAGTGTGGGCCTAAGAGCTCAACTACGCTGGCCTTAGCCCTGGTGATGATGTTTACATTGCATTTATATCCCATCTTACTTGCTTTTGTGAGGAACTCCCATCGCTCCATTTTTTATCTTCACAAGGACAACCCTGTGAGGTAGGCTGGACTGGGAGTGAGTGACTGGCCCAACATCATACAGTGAGCTCCATGTTTGGGGACTAGAACCTGGATCTTCTGGAAGGCCAGTCTAACACTATCATCACCAGCCTTCCTGGCACAATTGCTATTCATCTCCGGTCAGGGATGTGCGAAGAAACTGTTTGGAGTGGGATTCCATTGGATTACTTGGGCTTGGCTCCCTGGACAAATGAGTTTGCAGGTCATTCCCCAAGAATCAAGCTTCATATGCTGCCCAAGCAGTGAAGACTCAGACCAAGCCCCAGAGGGAGTCTGTGGATGGTGGAGGGACAGCTTCGAAAAGGGCTTCCCCCGATCCTGTCTCCAACCACAGACCTGAAGTAAGCAAAGTGGCACTGCCAGGACAGACGTCTGGTTTGGGAGGCTGCCAGAAACAGTAAGACTGACCCCATCCAACTCCACCTGTTTCCCATCAGTAAAGGCTACGCAGGTAGGAGGTGGAGCATGTGCTCAGGGGTGCCAGAGCCCAGCGTGGTGCCACAGAACATCAGGGAAAGAACATGCTTTCTGAAGGATCCATTCAACAGGCAGTTTGCAATCTCCAAATAGAAAGCAGATACAAACCAACAACATTTATATGATTCTCACAAAGAAACTAATTGCTTCTTTTCTTTACAAGCAAACTGTGAACAAGCTTTAAAGCATTAACTACCCATGATTTAAAAATTGCTCAGGCCCCCAATTCACAAAATAATATCGCTGAAGAGAATTAAATCAGGACAACAAGCCACCATTAGTCACCCTTCCTCTATCCAAAGAAACCTCATGATAAATTGGCTGCCCCTCATTGGGCTGTCCCTGTTTGGGTCTCAGAGAATGGACTGGAGCATGCCCAGTGCAGTGGTGGGGAACTATTCTCATGGTCACGTTTCCTAGAAAACAAATTAAGGCAGAAAGTCATTTAAATTACTTGGATATTTCTTTTCCCATCAGCATCTGAATTTATATACCTCACAAACTAATATAACTCTTTGATGGGAATTGCTTATTTTCTGTTGACAGCTTTTTAGTGAAAAAGATAGAAATCAGATTGAATTTCTACAGTGAGAAATGGAGAGCAGCTTCTACCAGCAGGAAGTTCAAGGCTTCTAATTTTGCTTCAGTGAGTAAAAGATAGAACAGCCTGAGCTGCTTCATATTTTTCTCCATATAAGGGAAGAAACCCCTAATTGGTTATGGGAAAAAAGATAAACCCAGCATACAAACCCTTTATATTTTATAGGATTCCCCCCCTCTCTCTAATCCAGGATCTGCCCTTCTGAAATCAGTTCTCTATGAGTGGAAGGAACTTATGCCCATTTGGGGGGTGGGGGTGATCTCTCTTCCCCCCCACCAAACCATAGTTCATAACTTTCTACATTTGGAGGACAAAGTCCTTAAAATAAAACAATGGGAAATAGATATGAACCCAGTTCTATTTGTGACTGTAAATGTTTTCTTAATTATATTTGGCTAACTGGAATTCCATGTACATGCTTTTCCAGCAGGAAGTCCTATTGTAACTTTTGAGTTTTTTCTAGAAGGAATCTAGAAGATTTTTGTTAAATAATTTTGCAAAGCAAATGACTGCTTTCCAGAACACAAAGGGGATTGGAGGAAAAAGAGGAGAAATAAGATCAGGATATCAAGGCCAGCACAAAGTGGTGAGTGGTGAGAACTCTTGCGTGCTCTTTGGGCCTTTGCTGGAGTTCAGGTCTGAGGGAGGTCTTGTAACTTAGAAAACTTAACAAAGAAACATAGAAATAGAGAGAAGGGGTCTCCTGGGCCATCTAGTCTGACCCTGGCTGCAGCCAGCTCCACGCTTGACATGCCACCATGTGCATGTCCAGCCTACCCTTGCACACACTTACCAATGGGGCCTTAACCACCTCCCGCGGGAGCCCACGAGAGGGCAAGAGCACTCTTTTCAATTCCAGGGTGACTGTCAGCCAGAGATGAAGGAAGAAGTGAGCTCCATCCAACGCTGCTTTCTCCAGCTGATTGATGGGGTGGCTGCGTCTTCCCTTTGGTTGCTCTGGGAAGCAGTGAATGCAGCTTCCAGGTGCCTGAATTGTTCAGGCCCCACTAGAAGATTGGCAAGGACATTACTGAGCACCAACAGCTACTGCACTATCTACAAGCCAACACAGTTTCTTGAAAGCACGCTAAGGACTAATGGCTTGTTAGGAAGAGCACGAGAAGTAGGGGAGTTGACGTTGCCTGCCCCAGTCATGCTCTAGATCAGGCAATGGGAAGGAAGCTGTTTGCCTTACCTGAATAACTTCATTCCCAGGAAGGGGGAGGGAGCCTGGGTGCATCCATGGTTCTGCAAAAGCAGAAGAAAAGAACTGTGTAAAATCCATGGCAAGAGGCGGTGTCCTTTGTTCTCAGATTGGGGAGGGGGGATCGATGTGCCACTTGCCCAGGTACATTTGGCAGCCCACAGAGCACCTGGACTATTCAAGGAATCAATACACCACAGGGAAGGAGAGTGAAAGCTTTCTTTTGCTCTATCTATCTATCTATCTATCTATCTATCTATCTATCTATCTATCTATCTAAGTACAGCCGTATTTCATCACTGCATCCAAGAAACTGTATACAACCTTTGCCATATGTGGTGTTGCATTTTCCTATGTTCAGAAAAGGGCCTTTGGTCCCTTGACTGACCTTGGAAATAAAAGCGCACTTCACTTCTGTAGTCCTAGAGCAACTTTGGCATTGAAACATAGCCAGCAAAATTTGTATTTTGTTGCATTTTGCTGCTGCTGCTGATAATGATGATTTCTAGACCAAGGGGGAAAACTTATGTACAAAGTGGTTGCAGACATGCAGAACTGGAAGCGACTGTCATGACTGGAGGCCTGAGGCAGACGATGGCCCCATCCCTTCGCCATCGCATGCCCCACTCCGTTCACACATGCGCACACTTGCAAAGTCTAAAGGAGGCCACTTTGAGGTTCACGCAAGAAATAAAATATTCCAACAGAACTTCCTTTTGAATGTTTAAACTGATTGCTGACATTAATTAATCGTTTGAGTAATTGACTGCACATAAAGTCTCAATATAGGTGTCATTACAATATTAGAACTTACAACTTAAACTAATGAAAGTTGTTTTTCATTGGCAGAAGGAAAGGTCAGTTTTGACTTTCATCATTTGTTTTCACATTTCCTATTTGTGTTCCACCAGAATCAATGTGGAGGACAGAGAAACATTAATGTGCTCTTGAACTATGTCCTCAATTATGTGCCCAATGATAAAAATCAACTTAGGATGCAATTCTGTGCATGTTTTTTTACAAGAAAAAGGCCTAAACCCCTAGTATGCTCCAGCTAACCATAAGTTTACTTGCCTGGAAACATAAATAATTGGGAAAAAATGAACTTCTTCCTGCATAAACATGGTTCAGATTGCATCGCATAGTTTTGCCAATTTATGATGAAAACATCTAGCCATGTGGTTACAAAGCACCCCCAAAGGAACCTATCCCTGGGAGGGGACTGGGGTGTTTTGATCTTGCAGGACAGTAGAAAAGAAGGTCCCCAGAATATCCCAAGGAGACTTGGGTCCTCCTGCATACAACTCTCTTCTCAGTGAAATGTTGCTCATCAGTTTCTTTCATTGCACCACATCAGGAAGGAAAGAACAGCTTCTTTTCTTCCCCTGATATCCTGGCACCTAAAAATCCAATTTCTATTATCCATGAGCGATCTTGGAGGAACTTATTTTGTTCAGATTGCTAAGACTTGAGAAAAGATAATAAAGAACAGTCCAAATTTTACAAAACATGGAGAAGTTCCCTTCTATTTAGGAATGCCCTTTCAGACTTCCTACCCAGAAAGCCAGCACTGTGCCCCCTTTTCCTTCTCTCTGCCTAGGTACACAGGTCACCACAAGAATACTGCTCAGTTCCACTGTCTGTGGTCTTTTGCATGGATGCACCTGAAAGACAAACTCAGCACAGTAGCTTCCCTTCCATCTGCCATTCTCTTCCCTTTCAGTCCTCCAGGCAGGCACCATAAGGAGGAATAGGCTCCGTGCTTTGACAGCCATGACTGAGAGCTGAGTTTAGCTTCCTGGGCCTGTCAAACAGTCCTTGCCCTGCATGTAGGGCTCATGACTGAAGGACACATAGCTGGTCAGGCACCGCCCGTCCTGCTCCAGAGGAGACACACAGGCGCAAACAGGCCCGTGGAGTGGGAAAGAAGCCGCTGCATGTTGCAGGGTTTCCCTGTGTTTCCCTCTGGCCCATGCTTGCCAGAGAAGTCTCTCCAACCGAATACCCACTTCTTGGGTCTGGCTTGGGAATGTCTCTCTGGCAGGTCACACTCCCTTCATCGTGAGCATCCAGCTGCTTCTCGCCCCTGCTGCCAGCTCATTCTCAGGCAGGAGGTGCTCCACTCTGGGGCATGCAAAGGGGCAGAGGGGGATCAATGGAGCTGCGTCGTTCTGCCAACTGCCCAGCAGATTCTTGCTCACATGAAGAATCTGGCCTGTAAGGAGTGGTGCGAGGAGCTGTGTTCTGGAGCATGCCAAGGGGCAACACAGGGGAAGCTACCATAATCTGCAGCCCTGAATGAGGCACTGCCCCTGCCGCCACTGGAGGGCATGACAGCATGGCTTGCCTAGCAGCTCTGTGGTTCTGGCCTTGCTGCCGTGCACACTTGCACTTCCTGGTTTGGGCGTGCCAAGAAACCATGGCAGAGACTGCTGTTCTCACTTGCAGTTTCTCAGAAGCAAAAGCACCAGACTGAAATATCATGACAGGGTTCAGACAGCATAACAGACCAAAAATGTAAAACCTGCCCTTATTTGTTGTGTGAGTTCACCCTCTGTCCCTGTCCTTTTCCTGAACTAACAGAGCTTCCCATTATTGTACAACTCAGTTTTCAGGTTTTCCTAAACACACACAGTTCAGCCTCAAAAGATCCTGCATATGCTTGGTTTACAAGCCTGTAAAATACATGTCAGTGTGAATTAAAATATACTTTCCTAATAAGTCGTAGTAAGTATAACAATAAATTCTGCCTAGCTCCCCACCAGTCCTGTTTCATTCCTCCATCCCACAGCAGTCACAGCCCGAGTGTTGAAATTCTCAGAAAAGCGAACAAAACCTTTTTCATGCAGTTGTTTTATGAAATTTTCTGTACTATCCAAATAATGCATGATGCTCCAAATCCAGGGATCTTTTCGGTACCTTTCCCTCTCCATTGTATTATCCTAATTCTTTCTCCCATACAGTATAATCACAAACCATATCGCACTAATTCCTCACCGACCATCACAAATCCCTGCGGTGGTTACTCTTATTGCTTCCCTGACTTTTCTCTCATAGCCTTTAGACTTTATCATCTTCCATCTTTATCATATTGTCTTACTTCTTTTCATTGCATTGTTCTTCCTGTTGAATCATTCTATCACCTTGGCCTCCACATCCTAGATGGCCATGGTTGCTGCGCAACACCTTCTCCAATGAAAGAAGCATCTCTCTAATCTAATCAAGCCTTCACTTTATAATCATATATCTTCCCCTCTCTTGATACATTGTTAATATTGTCTTGGTCATGAAAATACAGTTTCAGTTCTCATAAAATCTCTGTTAGCTGGGAAAATAGAAATAATATAAAATAAAATATCAGAAGTAAAATATAGCAGCAGAGTACATCATAGGCCAGGATGTGCTTTCTGTATTCAGTTGTGCTGCTGTCTCGGTGCAGCAGGAGCCTGAGCTGGCCTTCTCCAGGCATGGCTGCCCACGCTTGTTCCTTTGTTGTGCATGACGTCTGTGATGTGCCAAAACACGGGCAGGTAGCGAAATGCAAACGTGAAAACAGTCCAGGCAGCCGTTCATGGGAGGGCACTCCATGGTCCACAAGGCATTTCAGGGTTCCCTCTTCAGAGGCCTTAGACCCTTCTATGCCTCCCAGTGGATTCCAAATCAGGACCATGGCAGCTTCCTCACCTGAGTGGCGTGGGCAATGCGGCAGTGAGGGAAGCACCCACAACCTTCAGTGCCTCAAAGCCTCCAAGCGGCCACCCCTCAAACGTGCACTGAGTGAGGAAAACCTTATAACGGAGCACAGAAAGGCAAAGATCACCTCTGCTGAGCATAGGCCAGCTATCAAAAGTTTGGAGTGCTCCTTTGGAAAGCAGAGGGTTTCCTTTCGAAGCTACAAAACAAAGCATAAATCCTTGAAATCAAAGGCAATCAAAATGACGATAAAAAGCAAGACGAGCCTTTGTTCAAGTTTACCATTTCCCTAAGAATAGTAGCTTATTTTGCTATGTGTAACATAGGACATACATATGCATGATAACAGATTCACTCAAATTCCATGTAAGAAAACCAACACTTTATTTTATTTTATTATTTTCCTTCTGTTTTTTAACTTTTCTTGATTGTATTTTTGAAACCAACAATACATTTGATTTTAAAAGAAAAGAATATGAGAAATTGGAAAAGCCAAGAAGCATACTATGCCAGTAACTGTGCTGGCAGCCATTCCATACCCTCCTAATGCTCTAACCCTAGCAACATTTTTAAACCTTGAAGGGGGGAAAGCAGCATCTACCAAAGACGCAGAAAGAGTAGATTGGGGGCAGGGGGCATTCTTCCTGCAAAATGAGACACAAAAACTTATTACCTTTTTTTCCCTAGAACATTATCTTCTGAGAAATTTTTGCTCAGTTTTAAAATGACAGGAGTTTCACATGCACAAAAAGAGAGAGACCACAACAGATACTGTGAGGATTGTGTGTCTTCCCCCACCTTGCTTTCCTTGAAAGGAAAGAACAGCAGCAAATGTTGCTTCTACCTCTCCACTCACCACTCACCATGGACAGAAACTGCAAAGCCTGCAGTGGAGCTTCTCTTTCCACCTTTTACTTCAACGGCTTGTTGGTGAAAACTGCACCTGTTGAACTGCTGCCTAATAGGTGGCCTAGCATCTATTTGTTACTAAGCACACTATCTTTGCACGGCAGCCACCCTACAAATCAAACAGGTTTGTAGAGCAGCCAGTAATGATGGAGACCAGCTCCCTCATATGTCTTACTTCGGGTATATCCAGTAGCTCATATTTTGAGTGCCTTGAATTAATATCGCATTGACTGCAGTGGAAGAGAAAAAGCAGCAGATAGGCCAAAAAGTAAAACAAAAATGGCAGATTCAGATGGTACATTTTTCAAACTTACCAAGACTGGCTTCAAACAGAAGTCGAGCTTTCTCCTTTTAGTTCAGCTTATCCTCGCCCACCCCCATACACACACACACAATGAACAGCTGCTTTTCCCCAGGTTGTCCTGCATCTCCTTTTAATTAAAATGCTGACAATCAGGGGCAAGGCGAACAAAATACAAAGGTAATTATGTACTGAAAAACATATTTCACCAGAGCCTAAGCTATTACCACTTTCTCAGCTATCTGATCATCTGACAGCCTTCTGTGGGAAAGTGATGTGAATTTCAAATCCTTTGCCATTCCCCGAGGAAGAGCCGTCTCTTGCAGTTTGTAACCTAGTGAGGCACTGGAATGCAAAAGCAATGGAAAAGAGATTGAGAGAGAGCTCAGGAAATAAAAGTCAAGCCAGCCAGAAGAGCACAGGTATGCTGGGCTCGCTTTGCTCCTGGTCAGTTAGAGCTGGTGGCGAGGAGGCGGAGGGGTGTCTGAGAGTGCAGTTCATGCCTGAGGAAACTCAGTCACACTCAGCCACTTTATGAACCTGGTGGGACCCTCTTGGTCTCTGGTGCCTCCAGAATTGAGTGCTCCATACCTAACTTTTTTGCAAAGCCAGACCTGCAAAAAAATGTTTCAGCAATTGATTGCTCCTGTTCATGGTTCCATCCAACTGTAATCATGCGATTTTCCAGTTATTCCATTGCATCTTCCTCTTCTCCCCCAGTTTTCCCATCTCCTGCCCATCAGTTCTATATGAGTGCAAAAGGATTCTAGCTGCAAATGTCCATCGTGAGAACAAAGGTGGTGATGAGAAGGGTGGGATTGGGAGATAGGAGAGGGGGCTCACCCGTGCTCTCCCATCGCACATGCCTTGTGAAACAGTGAATGGCTTCAAGTTCTTTGCACTTGGCTTGGTGTTATTGTTGTTTGATAATGCTCAGAAAGACAGTTTCATATATTCACCCATGATCAGATACATAAGTTCCTAGTTATTTACAAATCCTTGTACACAGTATTTTACTTTCTTGTATTTAAAAATGTAACTGATAGACCCTGTAGATTGGACAGATGATAGTTCTAACTTTCTAAAAATCTTTTCTTTAGAACTCCTCTCAGAACTCTTGACAAAGTCGACACCATGCTTTTTTATGTGCTACCCTTATTGTCAGTTGCCTACTAAATACCTGGTCCTGTTATTTGTCATCTCATACATAGATTGCCATCTTATCCTTAGTCTTCCTACTGCACATGAAAGTGTATTAGTTCTCACCCACCAGGGCTTTGATGTTCCTGTTTCACTATATAGTTGTTTTCTCCCTTCTAGCAGAACTCTCTTAAGCCTTGATCCACAAAGGATGCATGCGACTGAAATAGTGACAAAGGACATTTTCATACAGTTATCCTTTTTTATGATGGGGTACAGAGTCACATAAGCCAACCATCATCAGCATGTCTCCACACATCAAAGTATCCCCCTCCCCTCACATATATCATTCCTCAAGCATCTAGATTTATGTCAAGACTATATCTTCACTGTTTAAAGGGCAAAGAATGAACCGTACATCAAGTTATTTATCACCAGCCTTTTCAGAGAGGGAAACTTTATAGTTGCTTTCTGCTTATATTTAAACAGTTCCATCCACTATTGTTATTACTATTTTGAAAGCAGAACTAAATTTTTGATCCTCTGTACTTATACATTCACAAATAGTCATGAATCTTAGATTCATTTTGTAATCCCTGAAGCTGTAATGTATCCGATGGAGGGGGAAAGCAACTTGATTTTGTCATATTCTTATCAAATATCAAGCTATATTAAAGGAAGCATTTTTCCTCAATCACAGGTATGCATTAGAAGAGTGACTGACAATTTGATGTCTCTTCTTTGATAAGGCTGCTCCCTTGCCATTTTGGAGTTGCACTTTCATAAATGAGCTGCAGTTTCTCAGCAAGCTGAGTAAAGATGAGAAAAGCTCTGTTTGAAAGCTGGATTACTGCTCTCAAATTCATGAAGGACAGCACAAGGTAAAAACAACTATTCTTCATGTACTTTCAGGAACCCAGGTGGGAGATACACATATTAACACCTGAGAGCCAATGCTTTGTAGAAAGAAGGTAATCATGAAGTCCGCATTGTTTTTCCATATATTTGCTAGCTTGGTACTGTGTTGTTTTCACGTGCCACCACTTGGGAGTTGATCTTCCAATTCCATCATGCTTGACTGTCATGCAGTGTTTGCAGGGACATGCCAAAACAACAACTTTCTATCTCTTCCATTCCAATAAAACAGTCAGATCCAATTAAGATACATAAACTTTAAACTTTTGTTCGGTTTGCAGCCATGTTACCTCATACAAAATCAGCATTTGTATGTGGTTTAGACCTGCTTTCTCTTCCAGTGGGAATTGTGGTTCAACGTGCAATAATGCCCATTCTGCCAAAAACTGCCAACTCCACAAGCACACTGTTGGGCTCTGTGCCAACAGCACTGACCAGGAAAGAACTAATCTTGGGATTAGCTTGTTGAAAATGCTGCCCATATGTGCAGTTACAGTGGAAAAGAAAAATCATAATTAGGAAAGAAATTGAACATTAAACTGCCAGTGTGATATTGCCCCTGTCCAAATCTATCATGAGACTACATCTGAAATACCGTGTTACTTAAACTTAAAAATGTTACTGCAAAATGCATAGGAGGGAAACTTGTGAGCTTTCCCTCTGAGGCTGCTGTGATGCTATCCCCATACCACCCCAATTCCATGATCTTGTTCCATCTTCTCTCCCCTCTTTCTATGCTTGGGCAGTGTGCCCAAAAGCCATTTATAGCCTTGCATTGGCCGTGTCAGACACAATCTGATCGCCCACATGGAAAGCTCTCTGCGTGACTTGTATCCACCTTGTCAAGCACCAAGGATGCACACCACACCCATGGATGCCCAGGCTCCACAGTACCAGTGCGAGACAATTCTGCGTATGCTCTGCACTGACTGCTTCTCATGTAATTGTCCCAACCTGATGTAGCACACACTTCTTTCGTCAAACATGTGGGGGATGTTACTAATGGCTCGATACACTTTTCCATCCCTTCCTGGCTTTGATCAGAAAGCACCATTATTTCAGTCTCCAGTCTGTTTCAGATGCCATGTTATATTACTGCACATATTGTGGTTCTTTCTTGTTCTTGGACTGCACCCTTTCCCTGTCTTACTAACTGCTATTTCCTCCATGAGATTTATGGACTGGGCAAGGGAAATTATGAGAGGGATGAAAGACTGTGACTCCCAAAGGTTGATGGTGTTGCATGAATTCAGATTAGCCTGACAATTCAGCACAGGGGTGGGTAACATGAGCTTGCAGATGCCAATGTGCCCTCAGATGCTTTCACTTTCTGGCAACTGCCAAAGTAAACTTCCCTTTCTATATTGCGTTTCTCTGTTGTTTCGTTCTGCTTGTAAATGTGGCTTGGGTCACTTCAACATAGAGGCCTCCAGGTGCCCCCACCATCTTTGTTGATGAGTACTTCTGGGCTGCATGGGAGTCCCAGAGACATTCTTCAGAAATAAGGATTGCAGGTACCAATGTGGATGCTGGCTTCTGCGGTGCACCCATGTTGTGGAGGTGCCAAAGTAGTTCCTCAGATTGTTACCTGTGCCCACAGGGCCAAGAGGTTTATGTGAGTTAGGACATTTTATGTATAAACTACATAGATGTCTTATTTCCCCCCTTCAAGGAAAGCAAAGAAGACACAAATAATTTTATCCTCACATCCATCCTGGGAGATACTTTAGGGAGATATGATCAACCTGTGAACTTCATGGCTTAGCAAAGATGTGAACTTGGGTCTTTACCTAGGGTGGAGTTTCTTCATCAAGAGGTACCAAAAACTAGGAATCTCTCTGGCTGCACATAACTGTGAAAACTCAAATGGTTATGGGCTTCTAACAGAGAGAAGGAGGATTATGGGAAGTAGGATTGCCTCCACACCCCTATCACCTTCAAACCACTTATGGCAGATGCCTAGTTTTGGCTGTCTAAACACATTCCACTCTTCACAAGCTGGACAGGCTGAGGCAAACTCTCGGCAGAACGGTGGTGTTTCACTCCTCCCTTTGCCATCCTCTGGAACATTCCCCAGGGCCTGTTCTGAAGATGGTCCTCCAGCTTCAGAGACACAGCCTGCATGAGAAAGGTGCACTGGCAAAGGTAGAGTGCTTGTTGCAACTTTGGTGGGCTTTTCTGAGGCCACAGCGAGGATTCTGCCTTTTTGTTTGGCCTCTACTAGCTCTAGGATCACATCCTTTTTGTATTAATACATTTGTTGCAATTGAAGTTTATGGCAGACCAATTTTCTGATTGATTTAAAGTCCCTTCACCATGATTACTCCCTACCTACTCGGCATCTTGCACAGGAGTTCTGTTTTTTTATGTATTTTTTCAAGCAATGTATTGGCTATTGTTTTGATAATATTTATATGATGAGTAATAGTTATGTTATTTTTATATTTCCATTCTGTTAGGGCACTCAGTAACTCTTGTGATAGAAAGAGAGGATCAAGATATTTAAAAAATTAAATAGCAACTGTTTTCTGCTTTCATTTTTCTGAAACAAAACAAAAAGCCTATATTGAAGAATAAGCTGAATTTTTAATAACAATGATGCAGTTTGGTGCATCTTTTTTAATACAGTAAGCTTGCATTTCACATTCTCTGTGTCTCATTCTGGATGTGCAGTTTGCTCACATCCTTAGTATTACCAATCAGTCTATTTCAAAACTGTGCCTCATTGATCTGTGTTCCTTAATCTACAATACTTCAGATTTTACACACCAATGAATACATGCACGCACACACATATTCCCCCATATATACATACATACATACATACATACATACATACATATATATATATATATGAATGCATGGAAAGTCATTTAAATACGTATTTCAAACAGATATGTATTTCTCAAAATAGATATTTCTGGAAGCATTTTCTTTAAAGCAAACATGTTTTTCTTAGAAGTCAACAGCATTTAAGAAAAATGAAGTCAACTGGTCAACTAAATTCTCATCCACACATTTGTCCAAGAAGTACAGGTTGGGTTTGTTCATAGCAGAATTTACAGAAATTTGATTCTTCAGACATTTTTACTTCGTAGTGTAAAGGCTAAAATGAGTGAAATGTTCCCTCCCAAATCATAAATGAATGCAGCATCAAATAAATGCTAACAAATAGATCTTAATTGTTGTTACATTTTTAACAGTCTTAGACTTCTCAACAATGTAGGGCCACACACTTCAATTAATAGCAAACCAAGTGATTAAATAAAAGGGAAGAAAAAAGAAACTTCATTCAAACATTAAAATGAATAATGAGTTTAGACTTAATCCAAAAGCAATTTAATGTTAAACATTCATATGAAATTAAATGAGCCATTGAATTTGCTATATAAGCAAGCATTAATCTTATCACGCTATGAAGAATGGAATGCTATACAGTGACCCATTAATTTCAAAGTTTAATACAAGGTCTGTTTAATGCCTGCAGTCCATTAAAAAGTCTGATCCCACAGTATAACAGCTTTTTCATAAAAGCTTAAACCCATATTCATTTGTTTTAATTGTTCTAATCACTTGATAATCTGCTCTGACAAATGTAGAGCTCCAAATCTAAACCTAATATGTATTTTCTTCATGGGAAATGAACTTTGCATGTGAATTTCTTTGTTTCAATGCTAGAAAGTTTTAGCTAAACAAATAGTACGATAAAGTCTTGTAGGCAAATCTCTCCAGCGCTAGGTAAAATGAAATATGAACCCAAGAATGGACAATCATTTCAATAATTGCAATGAATTGTATTCTTGGGTGCATATTTTCTGCATTTCATTTGGATAAACATCCTGGTTGCCAAGCCACAAGGGCAAGGAAAACATTGCATTTATGTTGGCAATGGGCTTTTTGGAGGAACTACTAACTTCAAACCTGCAACAGATTGAACCAATCCAACAAACAAGTTTGTTCATTCAAATCACATCAAAGTCTCAGTGGCATGGACCATGGGATACAATTCAAGCAGTTACAGTGGCTCTGTTCCATGTTGTTGTGAGCTCAGTTTAAAAAATGCAGCAGTTCATTTACACCTCTAGACACAATGTAGAAGCAATACCACATACAAATGATGCTGCCAACTTATCCCAGCCAGGCTGCAAGTCTTCGGAAGTCCTGTATAGGAATCTTCTCATGACATTGTCCTTTGTATCCATCAGCCATAATACCTGTCAGCTGCAGAGGCTTTACCAGGTGGAATAATGTCACCATTCCATCCTGCTATCATGGTAATAATTTCAGTGAATATGGTTAGACATTGGGGTGAAATTGGGGTGGTGCTGGTAGATATTATGTACACAAGCAGCCAGCAACCTTTAAAAATGAACAAGAGTCTTAAGATTATGAAAAGAAGCTAACATTACTTTGGGGGATGCTTCTGGAATAGATTGGGGTAGAAGAAAACTTTGTATAACAAGGTAACTTTGCAGCACCAAGAAGTGTGGTGGAAGAACAGCATGTCAGTAGTGGCTGACCTGCTCAGCATTAAGAGGATACCAGGTTTAATCTCTGGTGCATCCAATTAGAAGGGCCTTATTGCAGATGCAGGAAAGGCCTTTGCCCAAAGACCTGAAGAGTCCTGCCAGTCAGAGTAGGACCTTCTGAGACAGAGCAGTTAGTGGTCTGATTCGCTACATTCAGATGACGCCATTGAAAAACACTGGTTTGAGGGTAATATCTAAGCTGTGAGTATGGCAGCCATTCTCAACAGGCATTCCACCAGAGGCTTTGGCTTCTAATTCCCATCAGCTACAGCCAAAATAGCCAAAGGTTGTAGTCAAATATTTCCAGAAGGATCCGCACTGGGGCGGGAAGGTCCACATCATTTGGTCTGTGGTAGCTCATTAATCACTTGAAATCCACCAGGAAGACCATGTTCATTTATGGACTGGCATTTAGCTGACAGTTAAAGAACCTATACAGATAAAATAACCCCCTAAAAGTCAGTGTGGTATAGTGGTTAAAAATGCAGGAATAGAATTCAGGCAACCTGGGTTCCTCGCTTAGCCATGCCCCCAACTGGATGACTTTGCGCCAGTCATGGACCCTGAGTCCAACTTACCTTACAAGATTGTTGTGGGGATAAAAAAAAGAAAAAGTGCAATATAAATGAAAGAAATAGATACATTCATCAGCAGAAGCTGTGATTTGAGTAAAGCATGTCTGAGGTTCATTTCCTGGGATATTCCAGTAAAAGGACAAAACAGATGATAATGGGAGATCATACCCCTGAGACCCTGGAAAGCGACTGTCAGTCAAAGTAGGCAATGGTAGACAGGCCCATGGTCTGACATACAGGGACAGTTTCACAGGACCAGCTTCATGTGACCCAAACTAGAAGATAGTTCAAATTGCACTTCTAAGAAAAAGCACTGGGAAGCAACAACAAATGTAATGACACTATAGCTGCCATTTTGGAAGGTCACCAAACTGAACATTGGTTTCTAATCAGTAGTTTTCTGCCAAACAACCCCCACCCCAAAACAAAAACAAAAAACAGGAGGGAAAGGTTGATATTTAAATATGTTTATCTGCCAAACAGGTGTTCTCATTTGACATACTAATCCTGATTCTAACTCATTTTCACAAATCTAAGGGCAACAGAAAATTGTTAAAAAAAATAAGACAAGGAAAACAGTTGTGCTGCCTGGTTATTAAATGGGAAGACTGATTAGCATATTAATACTTTATTTAACTTTAGGCCTTGATTAGCACTTTAGAAGGAAACCAAGAAGATTATCATGTTATGATACTCTCTGTCAAGAAATACTTAGATTTCAAAAAATGGGTGTATGTCACTACTGCTAAACTAAATGTACATTTTTGCCTTGAAATGTACATTTTCTATCAGAATGGGAAATTGTTCAAAATGTCAGCGTCCAAGGCATGAACAGGTGACTGACCAACACAGGAACCAGGGCTCAGGTAACTAGGGTGAAATCCAACCACCAGTCCTAACCAAATCCCAGTCAACAGCCCCAAGTCAGTGCCAGGAACAGAGAGAAGAGCAAGGCAAGTCCAGTCAAATGGACAAAAGCATAGTGTGGCAAGCCAGGGGTCGGGAACCATTGAGGCAACACAAACAGAAGGGGTACCTTAGGGCCAGAGCAGTGTCCCAGAAGCACCAAAGCAGGTCAGAAAACCTCCATTGCTGAGGCAGCTTCTGGAGGGAAGAGCCAGTTCTCTTATTCTTCCCCCAGGGCTCCCAGGTGGTGCTCATGGGGGCCCTGGTAGCTACAGTGGACTGAGAGAGCAATCCTGCAACTACCAGGGCTGTTCTTCCAGTGCTCAGGCAGCAGATGGAGCCCTGAAGCTGCCTCAGATCCTGACAAAATACATACTGAAGCCAATATTTAGTTTAATAAGACAGAGGTTCTCAAAATTTCTATCCCAGGGCTAGTTTGAGGGAGCTGAAAACACAGCTGTCTCCTGCTGTTATATGGTACCCAGTTTGCAGATTATTTACCAGTATGTTTTGACATACATGAACAAGTAGCCTTCGAGATGAGAGAATGGTTAAAATAATCTTTATTGTATTAGGCAGTAGATATTAATCATGTGTACTTTTATGTATAAAAGGAACTGGATAAATCTTGATGACAAAAAGCACTTAAATGAATTGATCCTTCACCTGCAATATCTCTTGAAAGCTGGCATGCAGTGTAGTGTTCAGATCGCACCATGCAGTGCTCTTCTGTGTGTCATGGGCATCCCTCCAATGCTTCGTTACACTCAAAGCTTTGCCGTGCCCTGCGCAGCACAATGAGCCCAGGTGCCTCCACCAGCATGAGAGAATGAGAGCGAGATCACCAGGAGGCAGATGTCCTTGAGAGCTTGAGAACTCAGTGGATAGAGCAGCCCGGCATCCTTCCGAAAGGGGTGCTGGTCACTGCAGCTTGGCGCCGGGCCTATGGAGCTGTCTGCCCCCTGCCTCTCACAGCATCAGCAGTGGGCAGGCACACTGGAGAAGACAGCAAGGACTTGGGGAACAGGGGGAGTGGCAGAAGGAAGGTGGCAGAGGAAGAGCAACAGGAAAGGGGGGAGGGGAGGAGAGTTGGATTTTGGGTGGATGTGGTATGGGTGGATTTGGGGAGAGCACAAGAAAGAAGGAGAAAGAGAGAAATATAAGATGGTGATGGCCTCATCTTAAGGCAATCACAACCTCACCCTGCTTTTTTTCATTCTCCCACTCCCTCTCTTCCCAAGAGACAAAGAGAGAGGGAAACAGTGTGCAGTGGTGGTATGTGGGGAAAAGCTACATGGCCACTGACCCACCCATATAACCCCTGACAGACCAGCCCAGAAGAAATGTAGAAAAGGTTGTCCCACTCGTGCCCCCCCATTAAAATCACTGCCACCTTGAGGGCATGCTTCTCTTCATGTCTGATTGGGTGAATAGGCACACATGACTCAAGATGGCAAATCGTGCTTTCTAATCTCTGCCTTTTTGATGTTATGAATGTTTTAACTAAATTCATCTTAAGCTTGGCTTCATCACTGTTAGGGCATCACCTGGGGGAGTCACAGAGTCCCACCTCCAAAGTCCTGCAATCTTGCAACTGAAAGTCTGCATAAGGACCACACCCCCAAACAGCCAGCACAGAAAGGACCAACACCAGTTGCTTCTCTGATGTCAGAAATCAGTTCTGGACAGGGCCAGGGAGCATGCAGGTGGGTGATGGGGGAGCCAACAGCTTCTGCTGCATCCAGGTGGCATCCCAGCCTCCATCCCTCCCTTCCCATGGCTGAAAATTGTGAAAATTGCCAGTCAGGTGAAGTGCATGGACCAAGGTGCAGCGTGGCAGAGATTACTGGTGGTGTGCCTTGCATCACACGCAAGCAGCCCTCAGGTTCAGACATATGCCTTGAGGGGAGTTGGTTGACTTGAGCACCAGTCTGGAGGAGAAAGGATCATGAATACATCCAATATGGGTGATATCCACATTTTGCTGTAAACAGACCATTCCCTGCGACATACATAGCATTTGCAGGTATTTGCAGCTGAACTGCCCCATGGGTTCCTGCCAGCATTTTGGTGTGGGTGAAAAAGTCACACTCCCTAAGGCATGGATATTTTTAAATATGCAGGAACATTTTAAAAAACTTGGTTCAGAAAGAGACAAACTTCTAAACTGCCCCCAGTTCTCTGCACATTCTTTGTCACTTTTACCTCGCCCTTTCACCTGTGATATTTGCTAGATTAAGTTGTTCCTTAATTATCACAGGCTCAGAACATTCACCACATGACAATTTCTCAAGATAATGGTGCTCACCTGGCGAAGAATAATACTGTTTGCCTGCCCCGTACCATCTCTCTATCATGTTCACATTCAACAACTTTACGAGTCTGTGACCTGTTTGTGTAACTGGTACGGCCAGACATTTGGGCTCTGTTAATTTCCTTTTGATCCAAAAGGATGAAATATAATGGAAGAGTGGATTAAACAGAGGATATATATAAAATGCTGTATTCCACTTTGCCACTTGAGGAAATGTTCCATGTGTCAGTTTTATTAATATCACTGAAGAAACTATTTTTACTGGCTATGAATGATAGGCATAAGTGACTTTATGGAGTTTCTGCCTTTGCAGTGGGAAATTACATTTGCACTCTGGGCTTGCTGTGCTGGTGGAATATGCTCATTTGCAATTGAGGGAGGAAAGGATAAATAATTATAAAGGAAGAACAAAGAAAAATCACTCCAGTTTTCAGGATTCCACATATTTGTTTGTTCTGTGTGCAGACAATCTATCTGCGATGAGCAACACTGGCCATTCCTCGATCTTGGCACTTGCCTATTGTCTCCTGGCAATGTCATTCAATCCCACCATTTCAAATGGGAGGAGCAGCCCATTGTGCTGCCTGTCTTTCACATACACATACAACAACTGATGCACCCCAGAGATGCTTCCCAAATTCCTCAACTGCATCCTCTGAAGAGTCCAGATAACCAGCTCTTCTTTAGAGATGTGTGAGGAATCTGAAGAAGTGAACAATTTGTTAGCCCTGCACCAGCATTGGCTATTCATTGTGCAATGGACTTCCATCTCTACGCTGGACTGTGTTTTGCCCATTGAAAAAAATCTAAAGAAATGTTTGCAAATCATGCTATTCATGAAAGCCAAAAGACTATCCTGTTCTAGTGCATTTTGCACAACTTTATGTATTTTTCATGCACATCATGCACAAATAGTGAAAACAGCTGTATGTACTCAAATTGTCTTTGCTTTTGTTTTTTGTTTTGTTTTCTTTTTTCCGATGTGCAAACCACTTCTCATCTTAGAGACAGAAACCCACAGAAGAAAACCCAATTTGACTCACTCTGATTGTAAGCAAGCAAGTAGTCTGCTGAGCTCAAAGAAACCAGACTCCCAGTATTAGCACATCCCTCCTCTTGTTTGCAATGTATGTTTCGGAATCCTCCATTGTTCAGTTATTCTGAATTCTGTGCAACAGCCGTGGGGTGGGCAGTCTTCAGGCTTATAGGATCAGGCATGGTGTTTTGTTTTGCTTTCCTAGAATCCACCAGGGATTCACCTGTTTCAAAAGATTTACATTTAGAATTAAAGAAGATTGACTGCAGGAATGGGTTTGAATAAAAGAAATGAATGGAGTTCACAGCCTTTCCATACAAAAATGTGTGCTTCCCTACCCTAACCTTTCTGCCTTTCAACAGTATATATTAGGGATGGAGGGAAGTCATTTTGCTTCTGCTACTTTTAAAGCAGTAATCGAGTGCAAATCTATCGGACATCTGCCAGTAGATCCAGGCTTACCTTCTGTCCATGCCTGCTGCACAGAATAATCCACATGTATTGCTTAAGGTGGGATGTGGGTGGCACAGTGGTTTAAACTGCTGTGCTGCTGTGCTGGTTGATTGAAAGGTTGCTGGTTCGAATCTGCACAATGGGCTGAGTTCCCGTTGCTCCGTCCCAGCTCCTGCCAACCTTGCAGTGCGAAAGCATGCAAGTGCAAGTAGATGAAAAGGTACCACTTTGGTGGGCAGGTAATAGCGTTCTGTGCACCTCGGTGTTTAGTCATGCCGGCCACATGACCAGGGAGACTGTCTGCGGACAAACGCTGGCTCCCTCGGTCAGGAAACAAAGATGAGCACCGCCCCCTTGAGTCAGGCATGACTGGACTTTAATGTCACGGAGAAACCTTTATCTTTTCACCTTTATTGCTTAAGGCATTGTTCTTGGTGTCCACTTCATTTACTTCATGACCTTTGCTTGGTTCTGTTCAAATTCTGTATTTGCAAATATATAAGCAAAACAAAGGATTTTTCCCCCCCAGGGGGACAACAAATGCTGAAAAATGAAAGAAAAAAGGAAAATTGTAATATAAAAGAATCTATTTGCAATAATCATTTGCTATTAATGAAAGGAAGAAGATGACAAAGGGAAAGGAATTGACACTTCTGTTTCAAATACATGCATTGATATAAATGGTCCATACATTTAAATAAGCGTGAATGCAAAATTGATACCTATAAGAGATGCATTCGAATGGAGCAAGAGCAATGAGACCTTCAGACCATTGAATACAGGCCATGAGTGTTCTTGAAGTGTAAATCTTTTTGCAGCTGCTAGGGCTCTCCAAGTCCACTTCTTCTGGCCACCTTTGAATGAGCACCCACAATTCTAAGGTATTGTCAAAGGTACAATTTAAATGAGCCATGAACTCCAACCCAGACAAAGCCACCGCAGCACACTTCCACACCCTGTGCCACCATGAGGCACAGTCTGTATCCTGCAGTTCATTTCCTTTTCCCCTTTCCTTCCACTTGACTTGCCAATGCACTCATAAAGCACACGGGTGGTGTGGAGAAGCGTTCTTGGCTTTTAATTCTATCAACGTGCAAACATGTATTAACATGTAAACAAGAAGGTATTGCAAAGCACTCTGAAGTAACCCTGGATGTATTGCAATCACATCATGGGTGCCACGTAGTGGCAGAGTGGTAGAAATGGTCTTCTCCTTGTTCAGTCCACCACCATTTTCTTGATCTTGAAAAGAAGCTGATGTAGTTCTTTGCACACCGGCTATAAGGGGTGGAGAGGGGGACTGGAACTCCCAAGTTCGGAGCTCTGACTCTGACAATGTCTAGGGACCATAGGTTTTTGTACTAGGATTGCAGCCACTTTTTTTCTTTTTGCAGTGTTTTATGAAAGTCCCAGTATAACGTTGCCAACAGGGGAGCTTGACCTGGAGCAGAAGTCCACCCCTGATAGCTATGGAATACCATTTCATTAAAGATTGAAATTATTGCACAGCATTCCCATTTTCGTAGGTGGTGGCAGAATGCAGCAGACCTTTCTCCCAATTCCAGAAAAAAGTTTGCATATTTCAGGGGAAGTAATTTGCCTCATTGAAAGTGGGGAATGAAATTGACAGGTTTTTTGACAAGTACAGAATATGGTTCTGCTTGACTAAACTAAGTGTTGTGCTGAGAGGATGAAACTGACAGGGAAATTCACAAGAGGGGAACAGGCCCCTGTGGGCTTCCTAGAAGACAGGCAGGCTGACTTGTGATCATGTATATTTGTGCACAATTGTCAATCATTTTGAAATGACACCATTGACACAAATTTCAAGTTCACCCACCACAAATTGTGCAAATTACCACAATCACGGAGGGAGGGGAGGAGCTGCCTACAGGCTCAGTTCTCATGCATCCCTACCCACAGCCTAGAGAGTCCCTAAATATCCACCCACAGAGTAGAAGGTGATGGGGGGAGTGGTCGACAAGGACTGTGGCGGCATGTGAGAGTCCTGAAAGTCAATGCTGTGCTCCAAAGTATGTCTTCAGGCTGGGCATATACATGGCTATGGAATCTCACTTTAGGAATTTATTTCTTTGTTTGCTTAGCAAATATGCTATCTTTTCATGCAACAAAATGCCGAATGTGGTTTAGCACCAGGACAGCGATGCGAACTCTGCTTTCTTTCTGTAGTTATGAGGGGGCTATGACTGAACTGAGCTTAAAATGTGAAACTGAGTAGCCTCATACTATTCCTTTAAAAAAAATGGGTGCGTAAACAGAATTTTGGAGGTATCATTTGTTCTAAAACATCTGTGAGATAGCAGTAGTTGTGAAGCATGGAACTGTGAGGGCCAATCCACTCACAGGCCGGTTGACCTGGCTGCACCAGCAAACAAGGTACATGTTTTGGGGTAAGCAGAGAAGAAAAAGGCAAATGAAATGAAAGAACTGAAGCACGACTAGCTACACACATCCAGTTCTGGGATTCATTTTGGAATCCGTGTCTCGAAGTGGAGTTCAAAAGAAGTGGTTTCATGGCAGAATGATCCATGGAACTATAAAGGAAAGTGATGGAGGAGCTCCTTCTACCTGAAACTGAGACACTCACTGGTTTCAAGTGGGAGTAGATGGAACTGTCAGTTTTGGTTTCTCCCTGTTTTTCATTTTGCCACTCTTAAATGTGGTTTATTCCACACTTTGTGCATTAAGTTCACATGAAAGTTGTATACACTTGTGTCTCCTAACATAGGCACTTCTGAACACAACTTTTCTAAAACATGTCTATTTTCTGCATTTTCCAACTCCAATACATGTTTCAAACTATTTTCATGACTATACGTATGCATTTGGGGGCACTTTTCACTAATATACGCAGTTCCAACTGATGCAATAGTGCCCATACATCTCTGAACGCAAAGAACTGTGGCCATCCAGCAGAGTGTGGGAGGAACATGTAGGTAAGGTTTGTCTCCAAGGTACCCTCAATTTCCATAACATATTTACAGCCACTCTTGGCTATCTAAAGTTTTTCCCCCTCACAAGGAGGGATGGTTGAGGCACTGGCAAGTTTCCCCCGAGGATATCAGTGCCTCAGACCTCCCTTCTCTGCCCACAATTCGACCCCCTCCTTTACTGGCTTTGAGATGGTCTTCCATCATTGGAGCCCAGGTGGCATGCAAAGAGCTGTGCCAGCTATGACGGCAGGAGTGAGTCTTCCAAAGTCAGAGTCCCAGCGCTTCCAGTGTTGTTGCGGGGACTCCAAACTATCCTATGTACCCACCTCCCAGTGATGCATTTCCCCCTCCTTCCTTCCTTCCTTCCTTCCTTTGGACTGGAAAACTCTATTGCAGAATTAGAAGTGGAGGATAAATGAGTTTCCATTCACATATTGGTCTGGAAGTGTGAAGTTAGAAAAGTTTGCATTAAAAATGAACAGAAAAATGGGTTTCTCCTGGGTTCCAAGTTTCAAGTGTCCATGACAACATTTTCTGTTGAAATTTGCATTTTTATTCAGATATTATGAAAATCAATTTGTTTTTAGTATTGTATGCTCCATAAAAGTGTCAAACTAAAAATTATAAAAATTATTTACACCAGACAAATAGGGAACACTACCAAACAAGTAGAACTGCCAAACAAAAGTGAATAAATGCACCAACCACTGTAGGCTCTGTGCACCATAATAAGCCTTGTGTGCACTTTGCGGTTATCCATTTATCTCAGTCTGCAAGAAAGGATGCATACAAATCAAATAAGCACCCTAAGGGAGGTCCTAATGCTGGAGGAAATACCAATTTCTTTACATCTGTACAAAAGAAGAAAAACGAGACTACATGAATGGGTGATCCATTCCTTGGACCCTTTTCCCAGTGGGATTCTTTTTAAATGACCCTTAAGTAACTTTGAGGGCAATGTATTCATATGCGAACTCAAGGAAGTTCTGCATTTGAGAATGCTTAGCTCCTGCAAATAGGTTCCCAATCTATTTGGAGGACAAGTAAGAAATGGTCATACCAAGGACATAATTTTCTTATAGTTCTATTCTTCAGGATCAAAGGGTCCTGCATCAATCAGTCTTTCACTTTACTAGAACCACCCACCGATGAACTGACCCTAAAAAAGATCTTGGACTGTGCAGAAATGGACAGATTGACTTTGTCATTGAAGGAGAAAGAAGATACTGATTCCTATCAAACTTTGGACTCTTTTTATTATTGGCTAGAGAAACAGGACTTCATATAGATTTAAATCTGTTTTTAAGTCATCATAAATGGAAAAAAATGTGGGGGCTGACCCAGCAGGTCTGATGTTTTTGATGATTGATGTTGTTTTTAGTTAGGGTTATAATGTTGAATAAAACTTATATATATGTAAAAAATAAGTCTTTCACTTTACTAAGACTGAAAGTTAGTAATTATTATGGAGAAAAGCCAAAAGAGTGGCACCTAGAAATGATGGTTTTCAAGCAGTTGCTCTCATGAGAAACAAACCAGAAAGGGCAAAAATCAACTATAGCAGACAGTTGAGTGCCCTGAGCCAAACCTGTGTAAAAATAGAGGGAAGATCAGCCTTTATTCTCCAAGTAGCATTTGGAACAAAGCCAGTCCAGAAAAAAATGCTTAATAAATTAGCCTGCACAACTTCTAGTGGTTTTAAATTGGTATTAGCCCAAAGTTGAATCCCACACTATAATTGAGGTAAGGGCTTAGGATTAAAAACTGCAAGCATTTTAATGCTCTGCAAAACCTTTCACACAAAGAATTCCAGTCATGTTCCACATGATTGGAAAACTATGCACAAGGACTTATAAGCTTGCATTTGTTCAATTGACTGCTTATTCAAATATGGTTTCTGAACTCTGAGCTGTTGAGTGAGCACCTTCACTAATTTTTCACCAGTAGGTGTTCCTTTTGATAGTATTAGGGAAACGCCTCTATCAGTCTTCTAGTGCCACATTAGTCTGGGACAAAAGTATAGCATCATCGGAGGATAGGTTTTGTCACAAATTTAGGGGCATGATCAAAAGAAGATGTAAAATATTCAGCATTATCATTAACATGCAGACTGAAAAAAACAGAAACTGAATATAAAAGGTAAAGGTTTCCCCTTGCCGTTATGTCCAGTCATGCCTGACTCGAGGGGGCAGTGCTCATCTCCGTTTCCTGGCCGAGGGAGCCAGCGTTTGTCCACAGACAGTCTCCGTGGTCATGTGGCCGGCATGACTAAACACCCAAGTGCACGGAACGCTGTTACCTGCCCACCGAAGTGGTACCTTTTTATCTACTTGCATTTGCATGCTTTCGAACTGCAAGGTTGGCAGGAGCTGGGACGGAGCACGGGAGCTCACCCCGTGTGCAGATTCGAACCGGTGACCTTTTGATCAACCAGCCCAGCAGCACAGCGGTTTAAACTACTGTGCCACCTGCAGTCTCAAAACTGAATATAGCCTTCATATTTAGTTCATCATCCTTAAGTAGATGACACTGAATCCATCTGTGGTAGACCACACCTTCAGCAGAGTATTGTCATGCAGGCCTTTAATACAAAGTGGAGTCTTTGTACTTGAAGAAGATAAAGAGAGAGAACTTGAAAAAGTTTTTGGCAGAGTCTTATCTGAGAGGCTCAGCTGAATGCCACCCTTCAAGGCCATAAGTATTGCATGCCCAAGGCTGCCTTGTATTGTTCATGCTCTCTCAGAAGAATGCAAGGAGGTTACTGCAGTTCATCTGGTAGTTTGGTGAACTTTCCCAGTACCCAAAATGTAAAACTGTTCTTTGAAGGCCTCCTGGCCTTGTTAAGAAAAACACTACAGATAAGGACCTTGAAGCTACCTTCCCAAGGCTAGCCTTTTCATGCGACAACACAGCTCTTTACCTTACCAAAACAGCCTTATTCCAATGAAAAGGGAGCCTGGATGCTTGTACAATAATGGGAGAGAAGAACCTGATAAAACCCATGGGAAAAGTTGTTTATTTTTGTTCTCAGTCTGAGGGAAAGAATTAATGTGCCACTAGCCCAGGTACCTTTGGTGGTCTACAAGAGCACCTCTGGGCTCCTCCTCAGTCATGGCAGGGTCCCCGCTTTCCTGAGTAGGGCTGTCCAGCAAGGAGAAGTTGCCATTGAAATCTGTATTGCATTGAAAACTGTATTGAAATGTTTCTTCCATTCCAAGAGTGTAAAAGTCCATCCTCTACTACTGGAATTTATCAAGTGCCAGAATTTATGGGAATCTCACACTGAAGAGGCCTGGAGTAGGTTAACCAACAGCACTTCTGATAGACCCTTTTTCTTAGCTTACTATATTTATTAAGTTGGTACTTAACCTGTAAATATCTCAAAAGTGTAGAGTGAGAGGTTTTTCTTCAGAGGCTGGATAACCACTGAGATTGTGGCCTCTTCAAAGCTTTACAGCATCTGTCATACCAGGGAGGTCCACTCTTCCTCTTTATGGCTGTCCTTGAGACCATAAAAATGGTTGCAAGTGTTCTGGGCTATTCAGGGAACCAACCGGCTAGAAAGAGGAGTATAAGATTTCTTTTTTTTTAATTGATAATCTGCATTCATATTTCACCACTGTATTGAGTAACCTGTATTTCATCTGTGACACAGGCTACTTTGTGTCTTCCTAAGTAGGATGCCTTGGCTGGACCACTCCTGCTGAACACAGCTTTATGCAGATATGCTTTTGGCATATCTCTCAATTAAACAAGTTACAAGAAAAGAGTAATTTACATAGATCTATTGCAGATCCAGCCTGAAAGACTGCTAGGGAACAATGCTGTGACCCCAAGAGAGCATCTCAGGAGGGACTGGATAATTTAGATTCCCAGATCTAAGGTTGGAGACAAGGCTCCAACTCTGCAGCAGGGAACCAAAGCCCTGCCCACCCCGTCCCACCAGCTGCTTTCCAAGGTCAGGAGAATGACCTTGGAAAGAAGGGAGGGGGCATGTTGGTATGCGAGGAGGGGAGTAGATAGGAAAAGCAGGATGGGAGGCTCATAGGAGGCTATTTTGACACCTCTCCAGCCTCCTCCTCTCTTCCTTCAGGGTGTCACAGCTAGATGGGCAGAACAGCCTATCAAAGAGAATATGCAGGTGGGAGGAGATGATGGTGGAGCACCTCTCAGTTGCTCTCTTCTCTGGATAACTGTCAGATACCTATTAAAACCTTTATATGCCATTCACATTAGCCAAGTGTCTCTCTGAACAGTTTACAATAAAAATTAAGAACCCAGCACAATGAGCAACGCAACACAATATATATAAATGATATGGGTTGTAAGACACCAGGCCATATCTATACTCAATACAAATACACAGATAAATAAATAAGCAATGACAATCCAATGATATTATAAGTAAAATATGGTATAAAATAGCACAAAAATGTTTAACAGTTAAAATGATGAGAGAATAAAACGGTTTTAGCCTGGCAACAAAAGACATACAGTCAGGAACACTTCTCTGGGGAGCTGATTCCACAATCAGGGCACTACAACATAGAAGGCACTTCCCCTAGTGACATCTTCTTTGCATCTTTTAGAGGTATCTCCCAGAGAAGGTCCTCAGTGGATGATCGTAAAGCACAGGTAGGCATATATAGAAGGAGACGCTCCTTCAGATATCCAGGCCCTAAATCATTTATGGCATTATAGGTCAATGTGAGCACCTTAAAGCAGACATGGACTTCAATTGGTAACCAAAGTAGATTATAAAAGGACTGACATTATAGAATCTTGCCTGCCAGTCCTTGCAGCAGACAAGCTGTTCTATTCTGTACCAGCTGAAGTTTCCAGACTGTTTCAAGGGCAGACCCATTAAAGCACTTTGCAGTACTTCAAACATGAGGTTACCAGGGCATGGAGTACTGTTGCCAGGTTCTGTCTTTACAGGTAGGGGCATAGTTGGTATATCAACTGTTGGCCGCCAGCCTATAGTTAATATCCTAAGGGGCCAGGCCCACCTTCTTCAGGTGAGCTCTGACTACCACCTCCTTTAAGGAAACCTGGACCAGCCCCTCCTTCAGAAAACCATTCAAAATCTCCAGGACCCAGGTATATATTCCCTTTTTGACTTTGATGATCAGCCATGAGGGACAAGGGTTGACTATACAGGTGGCAGGCCAAACTTGTCCAAGCATCTTGTCCACATCCTCAGGTCTCAATAATGGAAATTTACTCAGTAATATAGGACCAGACTGTGCTCAAGACACATCTGTTAAAGGAACTACATTAAATGTGGAGTCCAGTTTGTTACTCTCTTCACCACCTTCAGCACCATGGAGAAGGCTTGATGATGAGCTCTCACCCATGTTGGGTCCAAATTGGCACAAGTCTTCCTTCACCTGTGCTTTAGCCATCTCCCCATTTGATATGGGGATTATGGCCATGGGATTGCACACTTAGCTTATTATAAAGATCATTTGCATAACATTTGCCAATTACAAGTAGCAAACTAATTGGCCAATAATTTTATGGAACAAAATTAGACCCTAGGTAAAGTTATGGCAGGTGGCGCAGTGGTTTAAACTGCTGTGCTGCTGGACTGGTTGATCGAAAGTTCGCCAGTTCAAATCTGCACAACGGGGTGAGTTCCCATTGCTCCGTCCCAGCTCCTGCCAACCTTGCAGTTTGAAAGCATGCAAATGCAAGTAGATAAAAAGGTACCACTTCAGTGGGAAGGTAACAGAGTTCCATGTACCTCGGTGTTTAGTCATGCTGGCCACATGACCACGGAGACTGTCTGTGGACAAATGCTGGCTCCGGAGATGAGCACCGCCCCCTCGAGTCAGGCATGACTGGACTTAACATCAAGGGGCAACCTTTACCTTTACCTTTTTACAGTTATGGCTGTCCCTCACATGACTGTGGAATTAATACATGAAAATAAGGTCAGTGAAGAAGCACAGCAATCTACAAAGTTAGGTTGTAACTGTTCTGGAGGAGGTGAGTTTAAATAAATACTACTTTACTACTGTTTAGGTGGAAAATATATGACCCTTAACTTCAGCTTCTGTGACTGGCAGCCATTCAGGTTAATTTTCTGGAGTATCTAAGAACTGATAAAGTTTAATGTTCAAGTCAAAAAAAGTTGCTGATCATGCTGCATCCATTAAATCTGGGCAAATGACACACTCAGGAGTGGTGCAAGGATTCTTTAAGAAGCCCGTGATTGTCCTCTTTAAAAAGTCAGATGTTCCCATCATGGGAGGTTTTATCAATGTTTGCTGGGCATGTTCCCCCAGCTTGCTGTTTTTCTTCCTAAACAGAGACTGATACATTCACACCAGGATTGCGCTTATTTACTCAGGTCCTGCTTGTGTTTCTGTATTTGTAAAAATTCTTCCCTGATTGACTTTTCTCTCCTTTCATTCTTTATCAGAGAACAAAGGAAGGGATGGAAGGAGGGACGCAGTCTGGATAGGAAATCCCTATCCAGCGCCCTCAGCAACTTCTCAGTGACCAACCCCAAAACATCACCAAAAGAAATTCAAAACTGAGCAAGGGATTGGACCCAATGGCCCCTTCCAAATCTACTACTCTATGATTCTTTGGTGCTCAGTTTCAGATGGAGGGACCCTCCAGATGACCCTCACTCATTTCTGGGGCTCACTCAATGACCTTGACAAAGTCTTTCACTGAGACTGATCTGCCTCAATGAATTTTTGCGCAGAAAAAATGAGATAACACTATGCGTTAGCCATTTTGCATAAACTTCCCCATGTCTGCTGAAAAGTAGTGCTGACTTTAATGGGGTTTACTCTCAGTAATTGCTCACAAATCCTATACACACTTACCTGGCAGCAAAGTCTATTAATGAAATTCACTTCCAAGAAGATATGCCTAGGATTGTACTCTCAAACAGCTGAAAACCAGTAAAGTGGCAGCTGTGTAAAACAATGAATTTTCAGCTAGAGAGAGATGTTTATCGTCTTCCATTGTCTCTCTCTGTCTCTTTCTTTTCTGCTACAACATTTTCCAGCATTTGGAATGCTTAACCAACTTGCCTTAAAATCAACAGTCCTTATCAGCCTGTGATCTCGGGAACACTTTGGATAATTACTGGATGCTGAAGTGGAGGATGAACCTTCCACTGGGTTTGAGATTGTGGTGTGGGGAGTACTTTGTGTTAGGAAGCAACATACGGCCATCAACCAAAAGACAAATTATGACTGTCAGCTACATTTTTCAGGTTATAATGCCATTTGGGCACTATATAGTGTAACAAAGGCTTAGCTTTTCAACATGCTTAAAGCCATAAAAGCAGGATTATTGTTGTTTCGTGCCATTATATTGCATGCAGAGCTTGAATTAGTGCTCCTTTAGTGGTAATAAAAACAAATTGTAAATCCAATTGGATTTGGTAATATGAATTTTGCCAGTAAAGCACTTTTTATTCCATTAAAGCATTTACTAAGACAAACAAAAAGAAGATTCTCTTTCAGAATGATAATATGGGTCCTGACAGATCTTTCTCTCATGTGCTCTTATAGGAAGCTAATATCTGTAGCTTGATATTCCAGGAAATATTTGTTAAATTCCCCTTCCTCCTTTTTTAAGGGCAAATTCATCCAGATCTTCTCTCTCTTCCAGATTTTGAGGAGTTTGCTTGAACTACTTAATGATAATTGAGGGTATATTTGTACTTAGAGTTACAAACAGCAGTGGATTAAGCAATGTAATAATTTCAGCAAGAGCCCGTATTTGCAGAGCTGTTCACTGTGCCAATTAAACTACTCTCTTCACACTGGTGTATCCACAGCTACTGTGATGAAGAACTTTGCTTGCCAGGGCATTGCCCAAGGGAACAAGACATGGCCACACCATGATATCAGTTTTCCTGGGAGTGGCAAACAGCATATGACTCAGTTCAGCTGGCACCCAGCTGCTAGCCCTGGGCTACCCCCATTCCCACTGTGCCTCTAAGCTGTGGAAAGGGAACATCTCACTGTTATCGCAGACTGGAGAGAACAGCACAGCAGGGATTCCTTTTCCAGGTAAGACTTGGGCTCCAAGTCCCACTCCATGGAAGAATGCAAGCAGTCAGTGTTGATCAGATAGGGACCCTCCACTGGCCAGACTAGCCTCATGGGTCAGGATTCTCTTCTTCCACTCCACAGTGGAGACTGCATCCTCATCATGCCAATATGCAGCTGTGGCCACTGTTGCGAAGTCTACACGGTTGCTATGGACAACCGTGGAATCACATTTGCAGTGCTGACTGAGGCACCTTTAGTCGCTGCAGCAGGAGCCGGCCAGAACTGGCTTTATCCCCATCAGTGGAGCCTGGTCGTTTCAGTGTCAGCAGGGCTGTGTATTCACTCTTAATTTTTCTGTGAAGATAAAGGAACTGCCACAGTACTCAACCCATTTGGAGGGTGGGGTTCAGCACTACAGATAGCACCTTCAAAGTTAGGGATGGAATCAGGAGTGGAAAGACAGCCCCATTTAATGCTGACACAAAGCCAACCATGTGGAAATGATGCTTGGATGGTAATTCATTCCTCTTTGACAGTCTAAGTGGAAACAAATACCTCAGGAACGACTTCCTCCCTTCTATTGTGCAACATCGTCCTTTAAGACCATTAATGCTAACCATCTGTATCTTCTGTTCATGAAGTCTGATCTCTAAAAGAAGGACAGGTGTTTTTATATGTGTTCCATACAGCTTGTACTTTGCAGTACAGCATTAAGTATACTTAGAAGCTCTGAAACTGGTGGACCACCAAATTTCGTAATTAGTCAGTTCCACTTTTACTTCTAATTTTCATAGACAGCATGCATCAGGCTATTGCAAATTCACTATTAAATTCAGAAATCAATGTGAACTTTGCAACATGTAGAGTAGTGCACAGATTTGGCTGTTCTCTCCCCACAGGTCCCCCATCCCCGAAAAGCCATCTGATAGTAACATAGAAAAGAGTGAGTCAGAAGGTGCCTCCTGGGCTATCTCGTTTAACCGCCAGCTCTGGCTGGCTCAGCTCATGACATTCCTTTCCCTGCAATCTGGTCATCCTTGTGGCCCTATGCTTCGTACACTGATTAGATTCTTCTCTCATTTTCACTGTCATGACTGTAGATTCAACTGGCTCAGAAGGCAAAGAGAAACCAGGGGGCCTGATTCCATACCAGGGACTCTCGATTGCAACAGAACATTGCAACAATGTTCAGAACAATAGAAAGATGCTCAAAATGTGGTGGTATGGGACATCACACCACATGATGCAATTCCACATCGCTGTTCCCAAGATGCTCTACACACAGAAATGTATGCACATAGAATTATATTTGGTATTAAAGGGAGATATTGCAAAGTATGTATTTTCTAAAGTATCCATCTGAGCTCACATGGACAGATTTTTTGCATTCACTCAGGCTAAATTCATCCATCAATATTTGAGGCCATGTTTGATTTGCTTTTTAATTATACAATAGATGTGGATACATTTTGAGGAAGATGGGAGGCTGTTATATGAAAATAAGCATGTGAGTTGTGAGAACATCCATATGAGGCAGATACAATACCACCATTTTTCACAATCAACAATGTCATATAGCAGCTACCAAATCACAAGTCCAGCAGTGGCCACCACACAACCCAGCTACTCTGTGTGAACTGTTTCTGTATGAGTCAATCCCCTGTAAACACTCGTCTGAAATGAGATTGTGTTATCACCTGTACTTTTCAACAAGTATAACTTCAACTGACTGTTTTTTCATGTGTCATATACTTCCCCAGGACAACCTACTGTACTGTATCAGGAGTGAATTACTTATTCCAGGATTTAAATAATATATATTAAAACTGCCTAACTCCACATGTGTTATACTGGTGATTTGAGATGTAACCTGCTAGAAAGTTTTAGAGAAACTCCCTTACATTCAGTCATGTAATCAGGTCAATTAGAAGAAACAATTCATCAAGATTTCAGTTGAAACACATTCTTTATCCACTCACTGGAAACACTGAACAGCCTTGTATGAAGAAATTGAGGGCTGGTAGTGTGCCATGCTGGAATTACATGGATTAGAGATAGAGTGATCCTTCATGGATCACTGCCTTGTCATGGTGAAGGGACTTGCGTAGCTCAATGAAGCTATGAGCTATGCCATGCAGGGTCACCCAAGACAGGTCATAGCAGAGAGCTCTGACAAAACATGATCCACTGGTGAAGGAAATGGCAACCCACTCCAGTATCTTTGCCATGAAAACCCCATGGACAGTACCAAAAGGCAAAAAGATATGATACCGGAAGATGAGCCCCTCAGGTCGGAAGGTGTCCAATATGCTACTGGGGAAGAGTGGAGGGCTAGTACTAGTAGCGCCAGAAAGAATGAAGCGACTGGGTCAAAGCCGAAAGGACACCCAGTTGCTGATGTATCTGGTGGTGAAAGGAGAGTCCGATGCTGCAAAAATCTATACTCCATAGGACCCTGGAATGTAAGATCCATGAATCAAGGCAAGCTGGATGTGGTCAAACAAGAGATGACAAGACTGAACATCGACATCTTAGGAATCAGTGAACTAAAATGGACAGGAATGGGTGAATTTAGTTCAGATGACCATCAGGTATACTACTGTGGGCAAGAATCCCTCAGAAGCAATGGAGTAGCCTTCATAGTCAATAAAAGAGTAGGAAAAGCAGCACTGGGATACGATCTCCAAAATGACAGAATGATCTCAGTTCGAATCCAAGGCAAACCATTCAACATCACAATAGTCCAAGTCTATGCCCCAACCACTGGTGCTGAAGAGGCTGAAGTTGACCATTTCTATGAAGGCCTACAACACCTTCTAGAATTAACTCCAAAAAATGATGTCCTTATCATCATGGGGGATTGGAATGCTAAAGTAGGAAGCCAAAAGATAAATGGAATAACAGGCAAGTTTGGCCTTGGAGTACAAAATGAAGCAGAGCACAAGCTGGTAGAATTTTGTCAAGAGAATACGATGGTCATAGCAAACACTCTTTTCCAACAACCCAAGAGATAACTCTACACATGGACATCACCAGACGGTCAACACGGAAATCAGATTGACTATGTGCTCTGCAGCCAAAGATGGAGAAGCTCTATACAGTCAGTAAAAACTAGACCAGGAGCTGACTGTGGCTCAGACCATGGGCTTCTGGTTACAAAATTTAGGCTTAAGTTGAAGAAAGTAGGGAAAAGCACCAGGCCACTCAGGTATGACCTAAATCATATCCCTGATGAATATACAGTGGAGGTGACAAATAGATTTAAGGAATTAGATCTGAAAGAAAGAGTGCCTGAAGAACTATGGACGGAGGTTCGCAACATTGTACAAGAGGCAGCAACAAAAATCATCCCAAAGAAAAAGAAATGCAAGAAAGCAAAAGGGCTGTCTGAGGAAGCTTTACAAATAGCTGTGGAAAGAAGGGAAGCGAAAGGCAAGGGAGAAAGATACAAACAATTGAATGCAGAATTCCAGAGAACAGCTAGAAGAGATAAGAATGCCTTCTTAAATGAACAGTGCAAAGAAATAGAAGAAAACAATAGAATAGGGAGGATCAGAGATCTCTTCAAGAAAATTGGAGATATGAAGGGAAGGTTTCATGCAAAGATGGGCATGATAAAGGACCAAAATGGCAGGGACCTGACAGAGGCAGAAGAGATAAAGAAGAGGTGGCAAGTTTACACAGAAGAACTATGCAAGAAAGAGCTTAATGTCCCTGATGACCACGATGGGGTGGTCACTGACCTCGAGCCAGACATCCTGGAATGTGAAGTCAAATGGGCCTTAGGAAGTCTGAGCAACAACAAAGCTAGTGGAGGTGACAGTATTTCAGCTGAGCTATTCAAAATCCTGAAAGACAATGCAGTAAAAGTGTTACACCCAATATGCCAGCAAATTTGGAAAACTCAGCAGTGGCCACAGGATTGGAAAAGGTCAGTTTACATTCCGATCTCAAAGAAGGGCAATGCCAAAGAATGTTCAAACTACCGCACCATTGCACTCATTTCGCATGCTAGAAAAGTGATGCTCAAAATCTTACAAGCTAGGCTCCAGCAGTATGTGGACCAAGAACTACCAGAAGTACAGGCAGGATTTTGAAGAGGGAGAGGAACTAGAGATCAAATTGCCAACATACGCTGGATCATGGAAAAAGCTAGGGAGTTCCAGAAAAACATTTACTTCTGCTTCATTGACTACGCTAAAGCCTTTGATTGTGTGGATCACAACAAATTGTGGCAAGTTCTTAAAGAGATGGGAGTACCAGACCATCTTATTTGTCTCTTGTGAAACCTGTATGCAGGTCAAGAAGCAACAGTGAGAACTGGACAAGGAACCACTGATTGGTTCAAAATTGAGAAAGGAGTTCGGCAAGGCTGTATCCTGTCACCCTGCCTATTTAACTTATATGCAGAGCACATCATGAGAAAGGCAGGGCTAGATGAATCAGCAGTTGGAATCAAGATTGCTGGGAGAAATATCAACAACCTCAGATATGCAGATGATACCACTCTCATGGCAGAAAGTGAAGAGGAATTAAAAAGCCTCTTGATGCAGGTGAAGGAGGAAAGAGCAAAAGTTGGCTCGAAACACCGTATCAAGAAAACTAAGATCAAGGCATCTGGTCCTATCACTTCCTGGCAAATAGATGGGGAAGAAATGGAGGTAGTGACAGAATTTATTTTCTTGGGCTCCAAGATCACTGCAGATGGGGACTGCAGCCAAGAAATTAAAAGACGCTTGCTCCTGGGAAGGAAAGCTATGGCAAATCTAGACAGCATACTAAAAAGCAGAGACATCACCCTGCCAACAAAAGTGTGTATAGTCAAGGCTATGGTTTTCCCAGTTGCAATGTATGGTTGTGAAAGCAGGACCATAAGGAAGGCCGAGCACAAAAGGATTGAGGCCTTTGAATTGTGGTGCTGGAGAAGACTCCTGTGAGTCCCTTGGACTGCAAGGCGATCAAACCGGTCAGTCCTAGAGGAGATCAACCCCAACTGCTGTTTTTAAGGCAAGATAGTGAAGATGAAACTCAAATACTTTGCCACCTAACAACAACAGAGATAGGAAATTATAATGGGAATGCTGTCTTCATCTGCCCCTTCAGCGACTGAATGAAGCCACAAGATTGTTAGGAGGGATACGGGACACAATTTTATTCAGTAACAAAGAGAAGCACATTAGAAGAACCTAAAGGTTCTATCTCATCAGGTTGATGAGACAGGTCTACTAAAGGTTTATCTCATTCAGAATTCTGTCCACACAAAATGCAACCAACAAGCACTGGAACCCTCCTGCTCATGTTCTGCTGTAGCTGCTGTATATGACCATACCGCCCAAATGCAGAGGCCATTGATAGCCACGTAGCCATTGATAGCCTTTTCCTCCATTTGTCCAAACTCCTTTTAAAGCTGTCGAAATTGGTGGCCATCAGCACAAACTGTGGTAAGTAATGCCATAGTTTTACTATGAAGTCTGTGTGAAGAAGCATTTCCTTTTATGTTTCCTGGATCTCTCACCAGTCCGCTGAAGGAGAGGAGAAAAATGTTTCCCTGACTACTTTCTCCATGCTATAAATAAGTTGAACAGCTCCATTGTCAGCCTGTAGCAAGGCAGTCCCAGTGGTAACTTTTCCTCATCAGGAAATTTCTTTAGCCCCTTGATGATCTTAGTTGCCCCTTTGTGTCCCTTTGTTCCCTGACAGCATCTCTTTCTAGATGTGGTGAATAGATCCGCGAGAATAATATCCCAAGTGTGGTCATCCCACAGATTTATAATGAGCAGAGAATGCTTTTAAAATGCATGACACTTAGGGATGTAAGTAAAAAATGTTCCATTTGCAGCACTAAATACAAACACGAACTAGAGCTCATCATCTCCAAAAATGTTTGCTAATTCCCATAGCTGCCTTCATTTTCATAAGATGTGTATTTAAGAATGTGTGTACATTTATCAAGTACACACATTTCTCAAAATGCATAAATCTTTCAAAATATTCAGTTTAAATTACCTATGATTTTGGCTAGTGGGAAAAGATGCACAATTTTGGAAATGCAATTGCTGCATTTGATATCTTTGTTTTGTTCTATTTTCCTGTTCACACAAAACAAACAGCAATCACAAAGGTGTGCACAAATTGAGGACATACAGGCAACAAGAATCTCGGCTAGCTTGAGCATCACTGGTTTGCCCATCACTAACACTACAGCTATCATTGTTGTTGCTAGTCATGAAGTCATGTCTGACCCATCTTGACCTCATGGACAACACTCCTTCAGGCCTTCCTGTCCTCCACCATCCTCCAGAGTCCACTCAAGCTCACAACAGCTGCTTCAGTGACTCCATCCAGCCACCTCATTCTCTGCTGTCCCCTTATTCTTTTGCATACTTCATGGGAAAGCAGGTGGGGGTAGCCACTAGCCAAAATCATAGGTAATTTAAACTGAATATTTTGAAAGATTATCTGGGATGGTGTGGGAGTGTAGCCAGGATGGAATCCAAGAGGCTGTGGTCCTTGTAGCACTAACTTTTAAGGGTTGTGTGTCAAGCCACAGCCCAAATGGCCAAGGAGAGAGCACTGTTTGTGTGGGGATGATGCCCACATCTCCTCACTCCTCATCATAGTGGAGAAAAAGTCCTTGTAAAACTGGGCAGTCAAGCTTCTCTTGTTATGAATTACAACTGGCTTGTCACTTACAAGCATAGGATCATGATGAAGGGTCAACGGAGGGATAACTTTCCCCCCAGGACTGTAGAATTGGACCTTCCCTTCCCTTCCCTTCCCTTCCCTTCCCTTCCCTTCCCTTCCCTTCCCTTCCCTTCCCTTCCCTTCCCTTCCCTTCCCTTTGGCAATTTTCAGACTGGGAATCATGCAGTGCACCACAATACCCAGATGTCTTGAGACTGTGGAGCTGAAAGGAAGCACACTTTGACCTCAGTATAGCAACACAAGTTCACACAATCTTCCTCACTTGGGCCTATTGCAAGATACTTGCTTGAGAAGTTCCAGGGCAACATCTGGTGACTCACAACTGATAGAAAAGCTACTGATTACTTTGCAATCATGGATTTAGAAAAGGCCAATGCAACCACTTCAGCAGGAACTCTAGCACCAGGCATTCAAATTAGTACTGCAGGCTTTATTACATTAATCAGTCTGATTAATCAATGACAGTTTTAATTGGAGAATTAAACTGCCTGGGAATGACAATGAGGAAATTGTCTGGGATATGAGTTTTAGAATGACATGCTACTATTTATTTATTTATTTATTTATTATTTATTTATTTTAAAGTTTTTTATAGGCTGTTCTTTCAGTGCATGCTCTCAGAACGGTTTACAATTATCTAAAACAACATAACACACATCATCTGTATAAATTCCATATCCAATTAATCACAACAATACAGAGGAATAAACAACCATTAGCAAGTTATAATAGACAATGCATTAAACCACAACAAGCACTCATCAGTTTAATAAAAGCCAATATATAAGAAGAACTTCTAATCAACAATTAAAATGACAGGAAAAATAAAAAGGTTTTGACCTGAAGCCAAAATGCATAAAGTGTGGGTGCCAGGCACACCTTCCTGGGCAGTAGATTCCATCAACGGGGTACCACTAGCGAAAGGCCCTTCCCTCTGTTGCCACCTTCCTTGCTTCCTTTAAAGGTGGCTCTTGGAGAAGGACCTCCATTTATGGTCTTGGGGTCTGGACAGGTGTATACAGAAGGAGGCATTCCTTGATATATCCAGGCCCGAAGCCCTTTCAGGTTACATATGCATACTCAATCAGTTATCCTTATATCAAAAATTGGCAGAATATTAGTTTTATGCAAGTGCCATGAAATCTTTCTTGCAGGTCCTGGTTCCTAAAAAGAATGTTCCCAGGACTGACAGTTCAGTGTATTTGAAAAACTGGTTTAAATTGTAGAGTACATATGCTCAGGTTCATCTTATGTTAACCCAATCAGGTAATGTTAACCCAATTCCTATATTCTTTAGCATCTGTGAGAAGGGTTTGCATGTATTTCTATAGAAAACAGAACCAAATGGAGCTTGTGCTGGTCAATCTTTATTTGACTTGAAATGAAGGCAATGATGAATGAAAGGGAGTTGGATACATTACTTGGACTCAGGAAGGGTGGACCCAAGTTTCCCCTGGACCTGTCCATATGTGGCTTTAGGAAGGAAGAAGTTCTGCAACCATGAATGACAAGTCCTCCAGGTCAACTTGAGACCCTGGATGATGTCCTGACAGGCCAGATTCTAAGGATATCTCGGGGAGAGACACAGTAATTATGGGAGATTTCAATCTCCTGGATATTACTTGGGAGACTCTCTCGATGGTGACAGCCAGGTCACGTCGCTTCCTAGAAGCTATAGAGGGAGGGTTTTTCACACAGAGGGTCCGAGAGGCGATGAGGGGGGGAAACATCCTTGACTTGGTCTTGACCAGTAGGGAGGAGCTGATAGATGAAGTACAGATTAGGGGAGCTCTGGATGCGAGTGATCACTCCATCCTTTGCTTTGAGATCAGGGGACTAGGGACGTGCAGCAGGGCGAGCACTAGAAGCTGGGACTTCAAGAGGGCCAACTTTGGCCAACTGAAGGCCAGACTGGGGAAAGTCTCCAGGGATAGGTTAAGCGAGTTGAGGAGGGGTGGTTGAGGAGGCTAAGTGAGTTGAGGAGGGGTGGATGGCACTCAAAGGGGAGGTTTTGGAGGCACAAGCCTTGACAATACCTCTAGTCAGTAAGGTGGGGAGGCAGAGGAGAGTGGCACCATGGATGTGAAAGGAGGTGGTTAGCGGGATTAGACAAAAGAGGAACCTCCATAGGAAATGGTTACTGGGGGAAATAGACAAAAGGGTATACCGGGAGGAGGAGGCCCGTTGCAGAAGGATTCTTCACAAGGCTAAGGCTGATTATGAGCTGAGACTTGATAAGAATATCAAGAGCAAAAAAAAGGGCTTCTTTCAGCATGTAAATAGGAAAAGGAAGGGGAGACAAGTGGTGGGACCACTAAATAAGGAGGAAGGAGATCCAGTGACTGATATGATGGAACAGGCACAGATGCTAAATGACTATTTTGCCTCTGTGTTCTCCCCAAAGCAGGACGGGGGAGATCCGCATAGGAGATTAGATGAGGTTGGGGATTTAGAGGCAGAGATTAGAGTCACCCCCCTTGAAGTCGAGGGGCTCCTTGGGGCATTGGACATTACAAAGGCGCCAGGCCCTGACAGGTTACACCCGAGAGTACTTAGAGAGTTGGTAGGGGTTCTCCCACACCCTCTGGCCTCCATTTTTGAGACCTTGTGGAGAATGGGTGAAGTTCCAGAGGACTGGAGGGTGACATCGGTGGTCCCAATTTTCAAAAAGGGTAGTAGAAAGGACATGGGGAATTATAGACCGGTTAGCCTTACTTCCATTGTAGGAAAAACAATGGAAAGGCTCATAATAGAGAGAGATCTAATGATGCTAGATAGGGAAGGGAGGCTGACAGCCACACAACACGGCTTCCGCAAAAACAGGTCCAGCCAGACAAACCTTGTGGAATTCTATGACAAGGTTTCAAGATGGCTAGATGGAGGGGATTCAGTGGATGTGGTATACCTGGATTTCAGCAAGGCCTTTGACAAAGTGCCCCATGATATCCTGGTGGAGAAACTGAGGAGTTTTGGGATACACCAAAGCACTGTCCGGTAGATTAGGGCATGGTTGACTGACTGAAAGCAGAAGGTAACCATTAGTGGGGAATCATCAGGATGGTAGCCAGTGACAAGCGGGGTCCCCCAGGACTCTGTCCTGGGGCCGATCCTGTTTAATCTTTTCATTAATGACATGGAAGAAGGGGTGAACAGTCTGCTGATCAAATTCGGAGATGACACTAAAACTGGAGCAGTGGCCACAACTGAGGAGCAGGTACTCCAGATCCAAAAGGATCTGGACAGACTATGGAAATGGGCAGGAGACAACAGGCTGGCATTCAATGTGGAGAAGTGCAAGGTCTTGCACTTGGGGCATAGGAATAGGTGTCATAAGTACAGGTTAGGTGACAAATGGCTGGAGAGCAGCACTTGTGAAAGGGACCTTGGGGTACTGGTTGACCACAGGATAAACATGAGTCAGCAGTGTGATGTGGTGGTCAAGAGGGCGAATGCCACCCTTGGTTGCATAGCCAGAAGTGTGGCTTCTAGATTGAGAGAGGTATTACTACCACTCTACACGACTCTGGTGCGCCCGCAACTGGAGTATTGTGTTCAGTTTTGGGCCCCTCATTACAGAAAGGATATAGCCAGGTTGGAGTCAGTGCAGCGCAGGGCCACAAGGTTGGTGGCCAGTTTGCAGGGGATGGGGTATGAGGCGAGACTGAGGGAACTGGGTCTCTTCAGCCTGGAGAAGAGGGGACTCAGAGGGGATATGTTGGCGACATACAGGTATGTGAGGGGATGTCACACAGAGATGGGTAGAGACCTTCCTGCAGAGGAAGGCAGGACACGCTTCAACGGAGCAAAGCTCAGGGAGCCAAGGTTCAATTTGGATGCCAGGAAGCACTTCCTGACAGTTAGGACCCTGAGGGTGTGGAATGGGCTTCCACGAGAGGTCGTTGAGGCCCCATCAGTGAGGGTGTTCAAAGACAGGCTGGACATGCACATGGTGGACATGTCGTGAGCGGAGCCAGCCGGTACCGGAGGTCAGACTAGATGGCCCAGGAGGCCCCTTCTGACTCACTCTGTTTCTATGTTTCTTTGTTGTTGTTGTTAGTCGCGAAGTCACGTCTGACCCATCACGACCCCATGGACAACATTCCTCCAGGCCTTCCTGTCCTCCAGCATTCCCCGGAGTCCACCTAAGCTCACACCGACTGCTTCAGTGACTCCATCCAGCCACCTCGTCCTCTGCCATCCCCTTTTACTTTTGCCTTCTATTGTTCCCAGCATTAGGTTCTTCTCCAAGGAGTCCTTCCTTCTCATTAGGTGGCCAAAGTATTTGAGTTTCATCTTCAGGATCTGGCCTTCTAAAGAGCAGTCAGGGTTGATCTCCTCTAGTACTGACCAGTTTGATCGCCTTGCAGTTCAAGGGACTCGCAGGAGCCTTCTCCAGCACCACAATTCAAAGGCATGAATAAGCTACTGTAAACAACATGATGCCCTCTTTTACTTTCTTTTTAACAATATGTTTACATCAGAAAGAGGACAAGAAGGGAAGTTTCACTTAAGAATTTCCTCAGTAGTTTTCTCCCTGTAACATAAGCCTTCTTCATTGCTTTCCCAATTAAGGTTAATACAGATCCAAGACACAGATAGGAGGTGGAGACAGTGGGGCAAAGTTTCAGTATGAAATAGGTCTATGGCAGAGGGAGGGTTAAGAAAAGTTAAGCACTTCCTTCTATTGCTCCCAAGAGCACTTTCCAAGAGAGTTCTCAGGTACCATTTACATATGGCTGAGATGTAACTTGTCTCTTAGCTTCAGTTGGTAAAACACATGATGTAAGAGGAACATGTATAGAAATTTAGATTAATATGATGTATGGATGAAAATGTGCCCCTGATAATATATTTTCAGCAACAAATAGAAGACTCAGCTTAGAATTATCATAACCCTGAATAAATAATATGGGCCTGCTACATCTTTGAAAATATTGATTACCAACATGAACACACCCTTGTCGTTATAGTAATTAATAAGTCTCTATTTTATTCATCCCTATCCATCTTCTTTAAGCAATAGACACCAGGTACAAATTGAATGGCTAGAAATTTCAACAGTGATGAACATATTGCAGCCTATTAATGTACACAATAATGAAACAATCTTTGGTTTAAATGTTTGGCAATTTGGTGACTTGTCTATTTTTATATTCAGCCAATTTATCAGAAGTAATAAATGGTGCTTTGCATAGGAATGGAAGAGGATAAATGATTGCTTAGGCTAATTGAAAAAGGATAGTTGTCAGCAGAGGAAAACTATTTTTCATTTAGGACTATATGGAGCTGCCCTGTGCTGAGTTCTTCATCCAGCCCAGCAGAGCTGATGATGATCGGCAGCAGCTTCCCACATTTTCAGACACAAGTTTTTCCAGGGAGACTCTGTGTGCTCTGTTCCTAAGCCACAGATGCCTCTCTGATGTACAGCACCCAAATCCAGTACCATATTTTTGGCTCATTGCTGAAACTATGGGCCAGTCTGGGATGGCCAAGAGCAAAGGATGGTTGTTAGGCCACTAGGAGCCAAGCTAGAGAGACAGATCATAGTTTTCCATCTTGTTCTGAAGCAGCTGTCTATAGAAACAAGATGATGCTCCATGGCCAGGGCGTGGGCCATGTTTAATGTTTAAGCAGGGGGGCGGGGGGGGCACATGTAGCCACCGGCTGTACATGGCCCCTGCTACCTCCTGCCTCCACAAAATTTACACACACACACACCATGCCATCTGTAATACGTTACTACGAAACAGGCAAACTATCCTTCTTATATTTTCAGAAAATTTGGTCATATTCTATTTTTAAAAGAATATTATCAACAGTACCTGATAATGTCCGACTTTAATAATCCATCCCTATTAATTATATTTCTCTAAGTTTATCTAATAATCTTAATACACATTTACACACAAAATAATCCATGTTTGAAAGCAGGCCATCCAAAAAAGCTAACTAATTAACTAACAAAGAACAGCCTAGATCCAAGAAAGACAAGATGCTGCCCTTTCAATGGTGTGTGTGTGTGTGTGTATGTTGTGGGTGGGAGGGGAGTTGTTTGTTTTCGTTTGGTTGTAGATGCATCTTCAGCCAAATTTATTTCTCCTCTCACAAATTAAGAAAGCAGCGTACAGACTATGAGCATTCAGATTGTTTACACTATAAGCCCTTCATAAAGATTTAATTTATTTCTAAATCATAGCTGGTTTCTAGCTAGAAAAAGCACCAAGCCGCTAACCCGTTTGGCTTCTTGCTGCACAAAGCAAGTGATTCAGATATAGCTTGTCATTCCGTGTTATCAGTGGGATGGTGATAGATTGCACATTATTCTTCTGAGAACAGGTCCCTACAGCTGTGAAATGGCCCCTTATTTCAGAGACTGGCTGCAGAAGAAACACATTGAGACAAAGAGATTTTTTTTTAAATGCTGTGGCTGGGGAGAGGGGGGGTGGTTCTGGAGAGTGTGGGAGCCAAAATAGCGAGAGTAATGGGAGTAACATGGCAGGCAGTCATTCTGAGAAGGTTCTGAGATTCTGTCCTTCTGCAGCTGAGAGAAAGAAAGGCTGAATGATCATCCGGGGCAGCAACTGCCCCCACAAAGAGTAGCCACTGCCTCCTCCTGCTTTCTCTTTCTCTCTCCGAGTGGCACAGAAGGGAGGGTTTGGCTCCCTGGGCAGAACCCCCGGCATGGTGGCAATTCTGTGGGAGCATTCAGAGGAGCCGGCGAGGGGACAAGGGGCAGCTTCCGTGCAGCCTTGCAGGCGAGATGGATACGGGCACACTGCTCTCACTCGTCCCACAAGGGAGGTGATCCTGCCACGAAATTGCCTTGTTAGAAGCCACCTTCAACAGGTCTCCTCGGAGATTTGTCTTGCATAAAAATAATGTAATAACTATGCTTTAAACTTTGAAATCTGATTAGCAATCAGGGTACTATGAATCCTTCACAGGTATCCCTTTCATATTTCCAGGAAGTTTATAGTCTCCTTTTCTTATTGTCATTGTTAGGATGTGGGAGTGCTCCTTTACTTAAGGTGAGCCACAATAAATGTTTCTAAACATGAAAGCTGTTGAGCTAATATCTTGAAATGTGGCACACATGATTCATCAGATCAGAACTGCAATTGTGCAAAGTCTCAAATCAATCAAATAGGAAATGCCAAAGGTATGAAAGTTAAAAATGTGCTGAAAATTAACCCAGGGATGGCACCCCATTTTTTCTCCATTATGCAATAGGCCAAAGCATACATTTCATATTTTGCTAAAAACTACTCAGGTGTTTTACTCACCTTGTCAAAGAGACATGCCTTTCATGGTTTTGGTGAAGCTTGTGATGTGATCCAAAGTTATTTCAGCTTTTCTGCTCCATTAAAGCCTTATGACAGCAAGTGCTGTCAGGTTATGCCACACATCCTCAGTTCATGTTGAAGTTACAATGCTGCCAGTACTCCAGTATTTTCAGAGACTTTCATGTTGAAATCTGCCATGTTCCATGTCCCACACCTATCCCTTTAGTTATGGATTGCCACCTCGAAAGGTCCAAATGCATGTCGCTGCAGAGCTCAGGACCCTGGCACTGTGGGTGTAGGGGGGTTTCAGCCTTCCATCAGCCCTATCCTAGGCCTTCACACCTCCCATTTAAAGGCCAAAAATGCATCAAGTATTAACCGAAATTGTAGGTGTATGGCAAAGGGTTAAAAGTCTTCCATCCATCCTGGCCCTTATTAGATCCCATAGGCTTAATTTTGATTGAAAAATAACAGTAACCAACAATATCTTTGAAGTAATACGCAGTTTGAAATTTGTGGTGGGTGCAATGCCCAGGTGAGAAAAGCAGAAAGATTCTCACATCACCTTTCCAAATGCATAGTATAATATGAGTGGATTTTAATAAAGGCTGTATTATTGATCTATTCTTCACTTTCAATATTTGGGGTGGACCTGGGGGTTACTGGGTTTTCCTTTACACCAAAAATAGCTGCATGGTGCATTTTAAACCACAGTTTTCAAAAAGGCCTTGCTAATCATATGACATTTTGTAAATCTCTGCATGATCACACAATTTTATCATCCATTGTTTTGCAGTAGCTTTATTTTTGTGCCTTGCAGTGGCCCAGCTTGAAATTGGAAGATGGATGTGTCTTTGCCCAATAATGTAATAATTTTACTCCGGTCACTATCTTTGACTAGAACAGCTGTTCTCCAAAAGCGATTATTTTAAGGGCATTACATTCTCAACCCTGGAAGAAGCTGAGACATTTGAGGTGACAGTAGCAATTTTCCAGGTAACTAGCACCTTGTGATTGAAAGAGGCTGCACAAGATGACAAAGAACACACACACACACACACACACACTGACTTACAGCCATTGAGAGATTAGAAACTTTTAAAAGGCCTGACAGTCCCTGGAGACTGATAGTATCTTTACAGACATGATCAACGACTCACGCTCCATGAAGGAAAGCACACACAAAGAGCAGACAGAGGCCAATTCAGGTTTGTTTCAGATCAAGGAGTGAAATTGTTTCAGAACATGTGTAGTGTAGAGTGGATAGGACGATTGACTTGAAGGCTAGAAATCTTCCTTCCCCTAAACACTGTTAATTGTTGGACAAAACTTTGCCTGTACAAAAATTAAAATAAGCAAGATTAATCAGACTTTGTATCAACCCCCACTTGCCCAACAAGAATCCAGGGCACATACCCTCTTTGCAATTTACCCTCTTAATTTAAATATGTCAGTGCATAAAAACTTGTAATATATAATTTTAAAACCCCCAAACTAAATTACAAAACAGCAAGATATTTTTAAAATAAAAATGTTCAAAGCACAGTTCAATTAGCCAGATATGGAATGAAATCAGAAAAAAAATAGCATCTATTTGTTGTGAATCTGTATCTGCGCTCAGTTGACATGTACAGTGTATATCTTCTTAGAGGTAATTCCCAAATGAAGTTAAATGAGTTTTACTGGGTATAGGATTGCAGTCTTAGACTTAAAACAGTGTGAACAGAAGCAAGGCTAATTTTACAGAAACCCCAAAGCCCATTAATCAGAGCCAAGTGCAAAACCACACACCTACAATTGAGGTACAAGGCACCTCTGAGACTTTCTGAATTTAGATCCATTCATTCATTCACTCATTCACTCCTTCATTCATTTAATAGAACTTTAGCCTCTTACCTTTAGGCATAAGGCTCCCTTTTGCAAAAGAGTAACTAAAGTGGGCTTCGAGTATACACAAAAGTGCACCCCTGGTTACCCCAGTCTCCCTACCTTTCAGCAGTCTAATTTTAGAGTCATGTTATCATGACTGGCATGTAACAATTGGGAGTTTTAAGCTCTTGCTGATCAACTGCAAATTGATGCAAACAATACCGTACCAAAATGGCTGGAGCTCAAGGCATCCCAAGACACAAATTTCCTTCAGCTGAGCATATGCAGGTGCCCCAGACTGCCCACTCCACATTCCTCCACAATCTCTTTCTGCCATGCTAGGCTATTTGCAACTGTCTTCTTTTTCTTTCAACAAGGAATGTTTCAGATCATTGCCGTTTTCTGCCAGGAATATGATAGCCTCCGAATATCTGAAACTATGTATGATTCTTCCATCAGTTTTCACTCCTTCTTCCTCTGATCCTAATCCAGGTTTCCTTATGAAGTTATGAACAGATAGGGGGATAAAATACATGTTCATCTGATGCTTGTGCCTATAGGAAACAATAGTGTTGGGCCATATTCTGTTCCATCAGTGCTTCTTCTGCATGATACAGGCTGTGCATCAGGACAATCAAGTACTGAGGCGTGCCCATTTCGTTCAGGACCATCCGTGCAAGTGCTTTTCATGATGCACACAGTCCTGCTGCAGTGTATAAGGCACAATCTGGCCTGCTGTTGGAATTCTTTAAGGCACTCTAGTAGCTCTTGGATATTTCTTATGTGATCTCGAATCCCCCTTTCTTTTCAGAATCCAGCTTGCATGTCAGCCATTTCTCCTTGATATAGGGTAACATTCTTTATTGCAACATCTTGAGATCACATTGCTTGCACGGAAAATTAGTGCAATGCTCCTAAGGAACATAGAAACATAGTGGGGGGAAAACAGTCAGAAGGAGCCTTCTGGGCCATCTAGTCTCACCCCAGCTCCAGCCGGCTCTGCTCATGTCATCCCCAACATGTGGTTGTCCAATCTTTCCTTGAATGCTCTCACTGATGGGGCCTCAACCTCCTCCCTTGAAAGCTCATTCCATATCCTAGGGGTCCTGTCAGGAAGTACTTCTTGACTTCCATCCTGAAGCCTGATGCCTTGAGCTTTGTCCCATTGGAATGTGTCCTGCCCTCCACTGCAGGGAAGAACAGGTCACCACCCTCCTCCACATGACACCCCCTCACATACCTATAAGTTGCTAGAATATCCCCTCAAAGTCTCCTCTTCTCCAAGCTGAAAAGCTCCAGTTCCCTCAACCTCTCTTCATATGTTGTCCCTCCCAACCCAGCACAGAACCAATTCTAACCTAGCTATGTATCTCCTATACCATGAGCCCAGAACTGGATGCAGGACTCCAGTTGCGGGTGCACCAGAGTCGTGTAGAGCAGTATCAACACCTTCCTAGATCTGGAAGCCATTCTTCTGGCTATACCTCCAAGGGTGGCATTTTCCTTAACCACCGCGTCACACTGCTGGCTCATGTTCAGCCTGCTGTTGACAAGTACCCCAAGATGCTTTCCAGCCACTTATCCCCTTAGCATCTCCTTAGGCTCTCTGTTCTTCGGGACTGGAATTTATATTGAACATTTCCTGTCAGTGGGCCATGTTTTGTTGTCCATATTTGTTGGCATATTCTTGGTAGGAATTGTACCTATTCAATCTCTACAGCTTGGAATTGTTTTATTGCTATCTTATCTACTCCAGGTGCCTTATTGCTTCACTTTCTTATTTATTTATTTAGCGAACTTCTATGCCGCCCCATTCGCCAAAGCCTCGGGGTGGCTCAGAATCATAAATAAAAAACACAATATAAAACAATATAATTTAAGTCGCCCTGGCCAAAGAATAAAATAAATAAATAATATTAGCAATTAAAATAACGTTTGAATAAAAAGGTCTTCGCCTGGCGCCAGGCCGAAACCAGAACAATGGCGCCAGGCGGACCTGTCTGGTGAGCGCATTCCATAGACTGGGCGCCACCGCAGAGAAAGCCCTCCTCCGAGTACTTAAGGCAACTTTTCAGTGACTACCCCAAAGAAGAAAAAGAGAACTATTATAATGGCAAAAGAGGAAAAATAAGAGAGTCTTCCAGATGATTCAAGAAACAAAGGCAAATTTACTCCTTGATTAGGAATGCATAAAGTCCTTAAGTGGGGCTAGCAGGAGAAAATCAAGAGAAGATGGAAAGAATATAGAGAAGAACTGTGCATGAGGGATAATATATTACAGGCTCCTTTTTAAAAAAATCTTACAAGAACCTGCAATATTAGAAAATGTCATGCCTCCTCCATATGGCAGCCAATAGACTTCCTCCCAGGTTTGATCTAGTGACAGCAGTACTCATAACTGTCCTTTTCTTTTCCCCAATAGCTGTTTGAGTGCCTTCCGCCTCACACTATCTGGGAATCTCCTGCACTGGCACAATCTCTTGTTTTATTTTGGATTAAAAAACTTCAATCCGGGGCATTGAAGTCCCCGGCGGGGAATCAATCTTATTCCCTGGGTTTACCTCCCTAGACTCCAGTCCACTTTGTGGCAACCCAGAGTCTAGTTCCTGGTGACCACAGTGAGCATATTCATAAGGAATCGAACTCCATGTATGGCACAAGCAGAATCACAGAATCATAGAATAGTAGAGTTGGAAGAGGCCATGTGGACCATTGACTCATCCCCCCTGCTGTTGCAGGACACCATGTTACACCATCCCACTCATGTGTGAGGAAGAGCTGCCCAAATGGCATCTGCTCCTGGTGCCAGAGAAGGCAGGTCACAAGACACTTGCGTGCAAGAACCTCACCAGCAAAGCTGTCCCTGATCAGTGCACAATCACCAGCCCTTTTGCACACTGGCTATGGCCACGGTTTAGGCAGCTGCTGATGGGAAAGAAGTGTGCCAGGTGTGCAACCAGGGCTTCGTGAGCATTCGTGGCCTTTCTCTCGTTGCTTTGGAATACTGGGCTGAACATATGAGGAATCCTATGCATGCTTAGAGGGACAGGTTCCGACATCCCAATCCTATAAGGCCATCCCACCCCAACCCTAAACTACATTAAGGTGTGCATCCTAGTAGCACTTGCCTCAACATCTTTCTTCACTCACTAAAAAGACATTCAAAAAATCATCTGTAAGACAAGTGCATGCAAAATTGCATACAATAACTAAATTTTAGGATGTTGCATGAAATTTGTTTGGTTCACATTTTATTGTGAGCTTGCCTAAGTTTGCACATTAACTGAAACTCAGCTATTCTTTAGAATTACACTACTCCAAATTTTGTGATGGTGTTGTCTAAGGGAAAAATATGCGTATGAGAGTGTCTTTGTTAAATGTATAAGTGCATATGCACAAACATGTACATAGTAATGAAAATAATAAGAAAGGGGTTAGAAAAATAACTTGCACACTTCCATATATTAATCAAAGTAACATACCAAATACCAAAATTACATACCAAATGGAAATATTTCAGAATATCATGAAAATACTTTTAGCAAGTTCTCAAACTAATGTGAGACCAGGATGAACCAAATTTAAGACTAGAAAAATGAAAAACTGAAAGAAAGCAGAAATGCATCTATGAAGAAGTAACAAATCCCTGCTCCTTCCAGGAAGTACCAGATGCATGACAGACTCCAAATGCATATTTGGAATCAGTCCAAATGTTAACTCTTTTTGCTTTTGCATACTGATAAGCAGTTGTCAATGCTTCTGATTCTGCTGCCCGGGCACTCATGTCCAGTGCAAGAGCTTCTCCCATTAATGCAGTCTGATGGTTGGTAACAGCAAGCCCTGCATGTCTAACGCCTTTATGTACAAAAGCTGATCCGTCTACAAATAATTCTTGATTTAGATTTTTAATGGGCACATCTTTCAATCTTAATGGGAAGTTGACGCAACATCCATTACCTGCAGACAATCACGCATACATTCTTTTCCTTTTTCATGTGGTAGTAGAGAGGCTGGATTACAGGTGGAGCGCCATTTCAGAGCTGCACCATGAGTCATAAGCAAAGCGACTCCATACTTTGAGAGTCCTTGCTTGGTTAAGTGTTCATGTGGCAGTGAAGTCAATAGAGTGACCATTGCATGTGGGGTGTGCATGGCAAGGGATGTCCTAAACCGGTGTCTTGTGCCTTTTCTAACGGCAGAGTAGCTGCAGCAAATTTTGGAGGCAGCTGGCTGCTGCTTGGCTACAGGGTCTCATTGTTTTGAGTATTATCCTACTGGGCATGAAGGACCATCGGAGAGTTGTGTTAAAACTCCAGATGCACAGTAGAGATGTACACGCCTTGCTTGAACTGGCTTGATTGGCCTCACTTGAATGCTGAGCAGGACCTCGGGAAGCTGCACAAACACACCCGGAGACACACACATGCTCATCTCACAGACTAGACACTCGCACACCCTTGCCTTCTGGGTGAACAGCCAGTAGACCTGGCAAGGCCAGTGGTGCCTGTACAGTGAAATTCTTTTTCCCTGAGGAATCCACGACTTCTCTCTTTAATGGGAACCCCCCTCAACATACACACACACGCGTGCGCACACACACACACACACACACAGATCTGAAACGCCTTTTTTACACCAAGTAAGAGTAAGGTGTTGTTGTGCGCAGGCTCCTTCTAGTGCCTAAGCAACCTGCGTGGCAGCCACACCAAGTGCACTCGTCCTCTGGTCAGTCCCAGGCCCCAGCATGTGATCTCACAGCATGGGTGTATCTTGATGTTGGGACCAGTCTCATGGTGTTTGTGGCAGTTCTACCTGCTCTCAAGGATTTGGCTTTGCCCCTCAGGGCCAGGGTCATAGCAGCTTTTACTGCGGGATTGATCCCCCTGGAGACTGAATAGCTGATTGAAGAATCCCAGTGTGGTACATGCATAGAGCATGCAAATTAATAAAATAAACAACAGGCAGGCAAGACAGTAAACAGCAAAACAACTTCCCAACCTACTCGAAGGGTAGGTGATGTTGCTGGGTACTTTGGGGCAAGAGCTGTCCCACAGACACACTTTATCACGGGCACACAGTCCCAGCTACTGGGCAAGGCTTCCTCAAATGAAGGCTCTGCCTTGCTGCAGAGTCAAATCTGCAGCTGGAGAACCACACAGGTAACAGCGCAGGTGCCACATTTGTGAAGGCGAAACAAACCCTCTTTGTTCATTGTCTGGCCTCTGTCTGGGAGACAGGCAAGACCAAATGCAAGGTCTCAAAATGCACTCTGAGCGAGCCCATCCTGTCGCTCTCTTTCCTCTAACATGTCCTGCAATATATGTTTATTTGGCAGTGACAGAAAATATCATAACAAGATGAATTGCATAATAATGCTATGATGTATGTATTAGCAGTAAAGAAAGCATAAGAAGAAAACATTCAGTTCACATAGGGTTGCCTTGACTTACTCTTCTTTCCTTGGTGCCAAGCATCAGCTTATCTTTGAGGACAAATTCTAACCTTCTTGATAAAGGTTTATTTTACATTTTTCTTTAGCGTGTCTGGCCCTTGCTATTGTAATAAGGAAATGAGGGAAGAATTATTCACCTGCATACAAAAGAGCACACATTAGCCAAAATGCATACAAAACATTATGCAATTATCCTGATCGGAGCTCTGCAGCACAGCATTCACATCAGTGCTAAAGTTAGACAATTGCTTTTTCATGTATGTTTTAGTTCAGAAAGTGCTCATTAAATTTGCGTGTATTAAAATGCGAGCCAAACCACCCGTCTCACCTTCACTATCCGAGAGCAGGGGCTAGTTGCACATCCTTTGTTAAGATATTTGTCTCCCTTGGCTTGCGGAGCATGGCTGCCTGAAGAGCTGAGTGTCCTGTATCTGCCACGTCCTCTGTATGATCCAGAATGCTAGAAAATCCATGTTCAAGATCACATGGAGACCGTCATGGATATAGAACCCCCTCCCCTCCCCTCCCCTCCCCTCCCCTGAATTGCCTTTCAAGAGAGCAATACATGTGAAAGGTGGTTCTCCGGTGTACCTGCTCCAGTGTTTGCTCTAACCAAATTAAGAATGCACATATTGGGCTGTAAATGATTCCATCAGCATCGCACTGTATTTATATTCCACCTTTTCCCCTAGTCGGGGATGAAAGGGCAGCCCGCATAGCTCCATTTTTATCCCTACAACAACCCTGTGAGGTAGGCTGGGCTGTGAATGACCTAAAGTCACCCAGTGAGCTTCATGGCCAAGTGGAGACGAGAACCTGCCTCTCCTAAGTCCGGCACTCCATCCACCAAACCAAACCAACTTTTTATAAGGCTTTTAACATACTTTATAAGGATATACAGGACATTATATAGCAAAGCATAGCAAAGTTTTGATCGTGGATCAAAGTGTGTTTACTTCCCATAAGAAGAGTGGAAGCTGGAGTGGAGGTATTGTTCCATGCCCATGTTTGTCCTCTTGCCATTAACCAAGGCAATGATAAGCTCAGCCCTTGTTTTTAATTGGGCTGTTCATATTAATTAGTCTACATAAAATTGTGATGTCTATGTGCAATTGTGACAGTATCTTGACACAAACTCCGAGGGAGGGGCACCTCTAAAGGAACATTGGCGGGGGGGGGGGAATCCTAGCAACAACAACAACAAACCCTTGTATAAATCAAGCCAGAAATAAAACATCCATTTTCCATTTCTAATTAAAGATGGCATTGAAACCTCCAAACATGGAACATATGCAAAGCAATGCAGTTCTCTGCAAAGAGAAAACCATTACATGTAGGGGAGAAATATGCAAAGCTTTCCAAGATTTAAAAGAAAAAAAATCTTCACTGCTTTTGCTTCTGATATGCCAGTTGAGAAATCTTAAATGATTTTAATGGGAGGAGGATGTGTGCACAGAATCTCCCACCAAGCACTGAGTAAGATGTGAGACAACTCAAGCTGTTCTGAACAACTGGGATTTATTGGAAGTCACCCATGATGCAATTGTTTTTACCTTTTGAGACGGTAAAACAGATGGCATGAATATATTTAAACACAGGGACAAAGCCAATGTGACACTCCAGCTACTTTATTAAAACTAGCAGCTCATTCCCAGAAAGGACTGGACTAAACTAGCTTGTGTGGAGACTGCACGTCAGTGTGAAAGGATCACAGCACTCTTCCCTACCTCAAGTTGGATTCCATGTTTTTCCGGAGGCTTAATTCCAGGCAGGTATTGCTTACTCCCATTTTTCCCAACCTGTACTCTTCCCAGATGTGTGAGATTGCAACTCCCATCCTCCCCATCCAGCCTGAACCTTTGCTCCACCACTGAGCTGCAATGGTGCCCACTATGAGCAGACCTCAAACAAAAATCCGCCTCCCCATTCCACCTGCAGCCCCCAAGTCTTCAGAAAGGATGCTCGGGAGTCTCAGAGTTCCCATTTATATTTGGGATTCCATTTTGAATGGGAAGATGAACTAAACAGGGCCCAATTGGTTTGAGTTCAGCCATTCCAAATCATTTGCTCAGAGGTAATAATCAGTACAAACAGGAGTTCAGGCTTCCATCTTGGTCTATGCACATTTGTGCTCTTCCAGAGACTCAGCTGGGCCCTCAGTTGAACAGGAAGGGGAGAGCTCATAAAAGACAAGAATGCAGAGCAAATGCCCTCGCGAGTTTTTCATCTCACAGTCACAACAATCTTGGATGGCCTCAGCCACAGTGACTGTCCTGCAGAGGCAAAAGAGGAGAATGGAAATCTGTGCGCATCATATCAGTGAAAGGTTTGGGACAAGCGCACTGGTGGGAGCTCACCCAAACACTAAAATTAGCATCCGAACCCCTGCTTTCTCATCTACTGGTAAGAATAATGAGATTTGTGAATGCTCAGGATAGGACCTTCCTGTGGTGGCTCTGCATTTTTGTCTGGGGTCCCCACTTCATGGGCCCTTGGGGGGATTTTAAGCACTCTTGAATTCCAGTTTGCCATTTCATTGCATTGAACTATTAACTGGGGCTTATCTCGCTGGATAGTTTATTTTTTACTCTAACAATTAATATATTGGGTATTGTTTATTATTTTATAACCCCATATAATATTGTGCAATCTGCTTTATGTGACTTTTATCCTGAAAAGCCAGCTAAAAATAAATATATCTCCACAATAAAGAAGCTGCCAATTTAAGTTGTAAGACTATCTCAAGCTCCACAAAGCCAGAAAATTGGGAGCTAAGGCTGATGCATCAACTGGAATGCCCATGATCTGTAACAATATCATGCAGTGTCCAAACTGTGCTCACTTAAAAATTACCCTCCGTACTGCCACACTCTTGCCTAGTTCTTAAAGTCCAAATCCAGATCAATGCTACAGCTGGGACACAACCGTAGGGTCCAGCTGGTTCCTCTCTGGCCTCAATGCTACTTTAATAGATAATGTGATTCCATTTAAGTATAGCATTTAGATTTGAGCTGCTTTCAAAATCATTCATTTCTATACCTTTCAATATAAAGCTGTATATTTCACTATATATATTCACCAAAGTTGCAATCCAAAAAACAAAGCCTAATATAAGGATCTTAGGAAACAAAACAAAACACCAACCATTTAAAGCTGCTAAAATACAGTTAGAATAATGTACTCTTCTGACTTTGTATAGCCAGCCCACTATGCCAAGTGAGCACATAAAAGCATGAATCCAGTTTGAACCTGCCATGAAGCAAAGTGCTTCTTAATTTATAACACCACAACACCTTGACTGCTTTCAGCAGGTCTATTCTGTTATGTTTTCCTGAAAGCTTCTTAACGATCTGGTACCCCTAATGAACCCACCTACAGGCCTCATCTATTTTTCCCTATAAAAAGAATCAGCAATCCCAGTGTAATCTTTATATAATCAGATGGGTGAATAACCATTTGCAAATGAGTTTGATATATGCCATTTTCAGACTGTCTGAAATCAATCTTGGCAAAGACCTTTTGGCCAGTTTGTCTGAAATTATTCTGGCACCCCAACTCCTGCTTTCCTCTAACAGGCTTCAAGGAATAAGTCTTCTCTTTTTCAAACAAAGGAGAGCAATGTGGTGAAAAGAGGCAGTCATTGCCCTGGAATTGATAATAGCAATAGTCCCATGATGGTGTCAGCTGTCATTGAAAGTATTTGGGTTAACCCATTGAAGATTTCACAGGAAAAAGTCACCCCAGTGAGGTGCTTGTGTGTATGCTTTGTTCAACTTTCCAGATGGAGTCCAGAGGAATTCTCTTGGTGCACCTCAGCATGTTAATGCAATTACGGACATATAGGCACTTGTGGGGAAAGCGTTAGATGTATCTGAAATCACAGAGAAGAAGAAGTGAGAAGAAGAGGAGGAAATTAACACTTCATTCTGCACATCTACATTACCAAACTGACAGAACAGGGACAGAATGACTACACAAGCCAAGATAAAATGCTGATATCATTTGTTCACAGCAAGTCCGGCACTAAGATGATCACCACTGAATAAACACATGGAGAGGGAGAGGCAGAGGCAGAGGCAGAGGCAGAGGCAGAGGCAGAGGCAGAGGCAGAGGGAGAGGGAGAGGGAGAGGGAGAGGGAGAGGGAGAGGGAGAGGCAGAGGCAGAGGGAGAGGGAGAGGGAGAGGGAGAGGGAGAGGGAGAGGGAGAGGGAGAGGGAGAGGGAGGACAAAATGGGACAGATACACCCAGAATTTTCTTTAAAGGAAACATTTTGACTATCAAGTACCATTGACTGTGCACAGATGAAAACCACCAAGCCTCGAGTTGTCCTGAGGATTCTCCTTGTTGTCCTTCTCCCTGTTTGCTTCAGGGTAGGAATTCTACAAATCTCCAATTTCCATGACAGACATGACTGATCACATTGATTTCAAGAAGTATAAATAGGATATGAATATACATCCTCCACTTGAATTTGCCTGTTCTACATTGTGTTGCAGGTAACCTGGCAAACTGTAATTCGTTTCTTTTTAATGGCATTATACCTTTGGATGCTGTGGAAAATGCAGATCAACTAGTGACGTTATTCAGAACACCAGCACAGAGTTTTTAAGGGTCAATAGTCAGACCCCACTTGGAATGCTACGTCTGGTTCCGGGCACCAAGATTGAAGAAAGATGCACAAAAATGAGAAAGGGTCCACAGGAGGGCAAGAAAACTGATCCAGGGTTTGGAAGCACTGCCCTATGAGGAGAGACTGAGGGAACCGGGTATATTCAGCCTTGAGAAGAGACGACTGAGGGGGGACATGGTATCCCTCTAGAAGTACTTCAAAGGCTGTTGCAAGGACGAAGGTCAAGATCTTTCCTTGCTGATCCCACAGTGCAGGGCACAGAACAATCAAACCAAGCTTCAACAACCCAGACTCGGGGTAGATATCAGGAAAAGCTTCCTCACCGTCAGAGCAATACAACAGTAGAACCAGCTGCCTGGAGAGGCGCTGGGCTCCCCCACACTAAAGACATTCAAGGCAAAACTGGGCAGCCATCTGAGAGGGATGGTGTGAACTGGTGTCCTGCAACAGCAGGAGGTTGGACCTGATGGCCTTCTTGGCCCCTTCCAACTCTACTGTTCTATGATTCTAGGTATGAGGATGTGAACAATGTGCTCTGCTAAGGCCCACCGACCACTTATGAGGTTACCCTTTCCCCATTGACTTAGCACACCTATCAGGGATTGTCTGTCATAAGTATCTCTTACAGATTTTTTAAAGAAAAGGAAGCTGTGGAACAACTACACCTAAAGAAACATCTCCTAGACACCAAAGGGCAGATATCAGCCAAACTGCTGGACTCTATAGGCATTTGGTCTCATCCAGCATAGGTCTTCTTATAATCTTATATTATCTGTGGAATGAATCTAATTGTACTGCTCTCTTTGGTGCCATTTCCAGCATGGCACTGGAAATCAACTAACAGGGTTCACAAACTTTACCATTTTGTGCAAGCAGAGATTTGTTTTCAGGGTCCACTGTACTATTAATTCTTGATGAAGGCCTAGTACATCTTTATGTAAGGAAAGGTGGCCTCAACATGCTGCAACCACAGACACAACAGGAAATGGCCCCACAAATCCTAGACGGAGATGGATCCTATACTTATTCCTGAGCCTCCAAAATACCTTTGCCCACCAGCTATTCCCCCAGTTCCACTCCCCTTCAAATTAGATTTACCAGAAAGATGGAACCATGACTTGGGTGTCCCAACTAACAAGAAAAGAAGGAAGAACCCAGACATAATCTAAACAAAGTACACAGAATCTCTTCCTCTTTCTTCTCTTTGGCATGGGCATCACACTTCAGATGGATAGACCCTGGCTGACCTTGGTAGGCTGCAGTTTTCTGTTTTTTCACAAGGGTTGTCCTGCGTGTAAGCTGTCAAAGAGGCAGAAATATTTAGCAGTCAATCCCCGCTGCCAGACTCCCCAATTCTGAGTCAAAGTGTGCACTACAGTGAAGCAATTATCCTATATTAACAGATGGATTAGTTACATATCTGAAAATGGACTTGAGAAATCCAAGTTGTGTCTCATAATCTATCATATTGACTAAATTTAGGAATAACAACAAAAATATTCAATGTGAATTACAATGACGGTAGCCGTCCAATTGTTGGAGGTCTGATGCTAAACACTCCATTCACGAGGTACAAAATTGGTCTGTTTGAAATAATGTGCAATTGCTAGTTCATGCATATCTTCTGCAAATAAATAAGAAAGCATCCAAGGTGACTCACAGCCAGTTCCCTTTGAACTGTTCTGCAGAGGCAGGAATCCATAAGACATGGAGAAAATCCTCATTAGAGAACAGTGTGGTATTTCATCTACCCATGCCAAAATTAGCACTTAAGGTGTGCCCAGGCAAAGCACACAAGGCACAAAGTCCTTGGAAGTGGCTCCCTATTGCTTTCTTTAACTCCTCTGTGGTACATGTAATGCCATGTGTAGCAAGGGCATTTGAAGCTATACAAACTTTCTTGCCTCCTTTCTGGTTTCTCTTCAGATTGTATAAAACTTTCACCTCCTCTCCTTTTCTCTCCTCTCCCATCCCGTCCCGTCCTGTTTGTTCTTTTCTTTGTTTTCACACTGAAAATTTGTAAAATGATAGAAAGATGGTCAAGCAAAAGGAAGACCCAAATGTGGTCAGAATGTGATCACATTAAAGTTGCAACAACACAGGTCTTGGGGCAGGTTAAACCTCAAGGACAGGAATATATTTAGGGATACTCTCAAAGCTTGGATTTCCAAAGTACCTGATTCCAAAGCGGAATGGCTTCATATAACGCCCACTGATTTTGTATAATAAGGATTTTGGGCAAAGTGCTGAGCAGTTCATCCCAAATTATAGATCTGCTCATCCAATTGTGCCTTCCTCTTCCCTTAATAGCCTTATGTTCACCTGTACATTTTAAATTATAAAAAAGGGAGAAAAAGTAACAAAGAAACAATGAAATCCGATGCATTTATACATTACAGTTAGGGAGAGGTGAGGATATTGTTTCTGTTTTGGTATGGTGAGAATTTATGAAAATTCCCAAAGTCTCCATATTTGAAGCCAAAAAGGGACAGTTTTAAATAACCAAATAGGGGAGAAATCAATGGACTTGTCCAATCAGACCCAGAGCTTAGAGTACTTAGCTCTTCAGCGCATGGATTTCCAGTCCCTCTGTATTCAACTGCATGGATTAATTAGGGTTGCTACTTCTTTTACTGGAGGGCTCCTCACCTTGAAACATTATATGGAAGGCACATCATCATGGTCTTCCCTATGCTGGGGCTCACTGAATCTGGCTGACACCTACGGATGATAATTTTTTTCAGTTCCTATTTGATCAACGTGTATCAATGTTCATAAAGATCTACACATCTGGAAGATCCTGTGTGTGTGTCTGTCTCTCTGTCCGTGTGTCTTCATTTTGGTTCAGAAATTTTGTGAACTATATTAAATTGGAGAGATGCCTTTTTGAATGAATAGGATTCATATGGAAATGTGACTTACACAGGTGGATGGCCCTTTGCATAAAGGGCACAGTGTGCTTTGGATTTTTGCTGGGTCATAACCTTGGAAAATGTGCGCTGTGTTTCCACTGGGTGCTGCTCACCTCTATCTACCCTTGTTCTTGGCAGTCTCCAGTCCCCTTTGTTTGATGGGAAAGAGAAAAATGTGTAGGCAGGAGCTGCAAGTCTGTTCTAGCTGTGACTGCACCATATCTTCACATTTACTTAAGCATCTGAGCAAGGGAAGACTCACGTTAGGTGGGTGGGCTTTGCCAAATTCTGTCATCCTGCAGAATCAGAGTCCCAGAAACCAGGAAACCAATCATTTCCCATGTTATACTTGATTGTCTGAACCAGGTCTAGTGCATCGCTTTTATGCCTTCATAGCAGGAACACATATAGGGGGCTGCTCTCTCTTCCGTCAGTGGGAAGCGCATTGGTAGCTAGCTATGTAAATAGGCCAGTGATGGCCTTTGGTTTAAATCTGCTGCCTCCTCGAAAATGGGTGGGAAAGAACAGACAAGTGCACTTGTGCAGTCCTTCTGGGTAAAGACTATTTCAAGTTGGAAGGGTCCCAGTTTCTTATGCATGGTCTGCCACGGCTCTCTCCTTTTAACTTGCCAATTGTTCTTCCTCCACCTGTTCTAGCAAGGCTGTTTAGGTGAAGATAGACAAGGCAGAACTGCAAGCACAAAGGATGTTGTTATAAAAGATCACAAAATGAAATCAAAGTCCAGGCAGTTTTGAAGAGAGAATTAGCAATATAAAGCATCACAGGGTGGGGCAGTCAGTCAGAGTCCCTTGGACCGCAAGGCCATCAAACCGGTCAGTCCTAGAGGAGATCAACCCTGACTGCTCTTTAGAAGGCCAGATACTGAAGATGAAACTCAACTCCTTTGGCCACCTAATGAGAAGGAAGGACTCCCTGGAGAAGAGCCTAATGCTGGGAACAATAGATGGCAAAAGAAGAAGGGGACAGCAGAGGATGAGGTGGCTGGATGCAGTCACTGAGGTGGTAGGTGTGAGCTTAAGCAGACTCTGGGAGATGGTGGAGGACAGGAAGGCCTGGAGGAATGTTGTCCATGGGGTCGCGATGGGCCAGACACGCCTTCGCGACTAACAACAAAAAGGGTGGGGCATGGCAAGGGTTTCATAAAAGAAATCATTCATGCAGCAAATGCCTATGATTTATTTGGTGATATGGACAGGGGGATGAGCAACTATTTCAGAACTTTGCCTTCCTGGTTCTTTTCTATGCACCCCACAAGTAGATTATGGAAACAGAGGGACTTGTTTTCTTTCCTTGCTTGCCCTGCATCTTGGTATTTTGTTGTTATCTAACCAACCAGCTGTTAGTTGCACATTTCAGAAAGAGTGACACATTGTCAATAGCAGCAATGTAAAGTTCCTCTATCTGTAGACCACTTAGCAATCGGTATTGACAAATGAAACCCACGAGCTCCCACTGTGATTTCTGAGTGCTGGAAAAAGATCAGACATTTATTTATTTATTTATTTATTTAGGGTTGCCACAGAGTTTTGCCTGAAGCAGAATTTTGCAGCAAAAGTGCATGTTCTCCTTTAGCAGAAACATCTGACGAATTCTTAAGGATGCTGCTAAAGGGTTTCCATGTGACTAACAAAATTATTCAGAAATGTTTTGTGCATTAACTGGAAATAATCTGCATTTATAAGGGGGGTGCACTGTTCGAGAAAGGGGGCACTGCTCATTTCTTTACAGCTGTATGTAGTTTTGCTCACTCGAGCAACTTTTCCCCTAGTTAAACAAACACAACGACTCGAAACAACCTGTGGAATTTCTGCTTCACAGGCAGCTACTGAAGGCACAGGATACTTTCTGGGAAACATGGCAGGAATATGCCCTGAACTCCTACCAGGACCAGTCTGTGCCCAGCTCAAAGGCTGGGTGTGGGAGCCCTCTTTCCCCAGGCATCTCTGAAGACCCTCATGCATTTACCACATCATGTGCTTGGGTCTTCGAAGGATATTCTTATGGCTGCAAGCACAAGTCTCACTCCAATCTGGGGACCCTGGGTTATAGCCCTTTCATGCATTGGCTCAAGGACCTGCACAGTTGTATGGAGATGCTGGAGGCAGGACTTGACCCCCCCCCCCCCGCTCCACACACACACACACACAGACAGAACCCTCTTCTATGCAGGCTAAATACCAGCATGGGAGTCTCAGTCCTCTGCAGACACATGCGTTGGTTTAGGAGAAATTGGAGCAAGGAGACTCCAAACTACTTCTCCTCCTCTCCTTATACATCTACCCCACCATTCTGCCTCTTGCAAGGAACCCAAGGTAGCTTATACACATCTCCTCCCTGCCATTTTCTCCTCACGGCAGCCCTGGGTCAGCCTTTGCCGGGGCTGGCCCATGGCTGAGTGAGGACTAAACCTGGGTCTCCTGAATTCCTGCAGGTCCCGGCTAGCCCCAGCCAGCCACCATTGCAGGGAAATGCTGGCAATCATATTTGTTCAGTACCGTTCTAGCCCACCCAATAACCAATGTTAATGTTAAAATAAGACTTTTTTCTGTGCAAGCATGTATGCAGAGATGAAAAGCACACCTGCATGGATTCTACAGGCAGTGCTGGGCACAGGATCCCGCTCCATCCCCAGCCAACCCTCTGCACCCTCATTTTGTAGCAGGGTGTTTCGTAGAAAACTTCCCGATGCAAAAGAGAATGTATGAGGAGCCTGCAGTAGCCATGGGCTACAAGCACTGCTGCCTCAGGCTCATGCACTGGCACGAAAAACACTCCCTTGCCACACTCAGACTTGAATGACACCAGAAAGGGCTCTCCATGCTTACTGGTACATGCAGTCAGCGTCCGTCCTTCCTTCCTTCCTTCCTTCCTTCCTTCCTTCCTTCCTTCCTTCCTTCCTAGATGGCCCAGGAGGCCCCTTCTTAGATGGCCCAGGAGGCCCCTTCTGACTCGCTCTGTTTCTATGTTTCCTTCCTTTCCTTCCTTCCTTCCTTCCTTCCTTCCTTCCTTCCTTCCTTCCTTCCTGGCACTGATCAGGCTGGAGTTCATTCTTGAAAGGAGGAGCTTTGTGAGCATACGCCAACAGGCACAGAGAACTAACTTTCCTTCCACCAAACAGGCAACACATTCATTTAATGTGTGGATTGAGATATCTAAGCCAGTCTATTTCTGTTCCATGTCTGTCCAATTTCCCCATCAGTGTATACATTAAAAAGAAAGACACCACTTACAGACAAAATTATGTTCATTTTTGTGCACCATTTCCTCAAATATCCTCATTTTGTATGCAGCTACTGTAACTCTTACATTTTTGTCCACAGCATTCCATCATGAAGGCACTTTTCCTTGCAACATTTTCTAATATAGACATTTTGGGCAAAGAACTGCATTGCAAGATGTGGAGAAATGTGCAGTCTGAAGGAAAACCATGTTGTATGGTTATATGTAATCATATACATCCAGGAAGTACAAATTCAGTGAATTAACTGAAAAATGCAGACCAAAATTACTCCCCCAACACAGACACTGCAAGCCACTTTCATGTCTTCACAGGGTACTATTTTTCTGTATATAGATATAGAGATGTCTGTTGATAAAGTCATAACCTTCATATAGCCTTTATAATAGGAGGTTGTAGATTTCATGTACACCAGTCTTTTCCAACCTGGTACCTTCCAGATATGTTGGACCACAACTTATCAGCCTCCAACTGGCAGAAAACAGGTTGGCTGATACAGATCAAACCATTCTCACATAAATTGTTAACTTGAAATTCCCCCAAACAGTATAAAGTTTGCAGTCCTTCCGTTTCAACTGTTCAGCCAATAAGTTTTCAGACTTCTTAAATAAGTCTGGAATGTCCCCATTCAGCATGAGATGCTCCTAGTTCCATCAGCTGCCTGCGTAGCAATACTTACTTGCCAACCTGGAAAGGTGCAGGCTTGCAGCCAGATGGGTGACCACATGTGGAAACAGAGCAGGGGGTTGGACTTAATGGCCTTATCTGCTCCTCCCTACTCTTCTACTATTCTATGATTCTCTGCTCTACTCTAATCTATTCTTGCAAACTGATTTCAAGCAGGAAGTAGAAATGCCCAGTATTATTAGCAGTAGTAACTATCAGAAGGGCTTGTCTCAGTCAGCATAGTGCTTCTTGACTGGCTAGTTGGTGCAGGCCAATGGTGTCTGTGAGAGCAGCTACCCATGAGAACATAAGAAGAGCTCAGGGTCTATTTCAGGGTCAGGGTCAGGGTCTATCTGCTCCAATGTTCTGTTCACATAGTGGTCAACCAGCACTGCCTACAGAAACCTGTGAGCAGCACTTGAGCAGAACCATACCCTTCTGCACATGTTCTTCAACAACTGGCATATATAGGCAAAATTACCGTGATACTGGAGTAGCATAACCAGGAGAACAAGTAGCCTTTGATAACCATCTCCTCCAGGAATTTGTCCAAACCCTTTCAAAATCATACAAAATACTGGCCTTCACTATATCTCACTATAGAAGGGGATTCCGTAGCAGAATTGTTTACCAGGTAAAGAAGCACTTTCCTTTTCAGAAGATGCACCTCACCAGAACATGTATGCCCATGTTGCTTTGAGATGTCCCCTACATGCACCACTTCTTCCAACAATTGTGGGTACAAACAAGTATTTCTGTTCCCTTAAATGCCCAGTAATGGCAGCTGGAATTTCCATCTAGGAGTTTCATGAGCTACCACTGCTAGTAAGTAATACATGTTTTGGGAACCCTTCCCTACCCCCAACTTCAAGAATAGACTGATAGGGATCAGAACTAAGAGTAACTGATCAAAAAGGGGATCTTGGGATTATGGTGGGCAGGTTGTTGAGAATGTTGACCAGTAAATTGTTGGCCGTGCTGCTTAAAAAAGGCAAACTCCATCTTAGATCTGATCAGGAAAGGAATTGAAAGTAAAACAGCCAAGATCATACTTCCTTTCATACAAGTATTTGGTGTGACCACACCTAGAATATCGCGTACCATTCTGGTTGCCATGCCTGTAAAAAGATATTATTGAACTGGAAAAAGCACAAAGAAGGACAATTAAAATGATGAAGGGGTGGCGCTACTGCCATATCAGGAACAGTCATGTGGCAAGACATGACAGAGGTGTTCAAAACTATGCATGGAAAATGGATTGGGAGTCATTTTGCTCCCTTTCCCATAATACTGGAAACCAATGGGTTCATCCCGTGAAGCTGATTGGTAGGAGACTCAGGACAGATTAAAGGGAGTGCTTCTTCACACAGACCGAAACTATGGAATTTCCTGCCACAGGAGGCAGTGAGGGCCACCACTTTGGATAGCTTTGAAAAGGATTGACTGAACTCATGGAGGAGTGCACTATCAATGGCTACCAGCCGACTGGCTAGCTATCAGAGGCAGCAAGCCTCCATACACCAGCTGCTGACGAGCTTGCACAGGCAATCTCTTGTTCCAGCCTGCCTGGGCCACTCAGTGGCAGCTAGTTTGCCACTGCGTGAATGGAGTGCTAGACTAGATGGACCAGTCTGGTTCAGCTGGCTTTTCTTATGTTCTTACATTATGTTGTCATGTTCTTAGGTTCTTCATCTCATTTGTTGTTGTTAGTCGCAAAGTCGTGTCCGAACCATCGCAACCCCATGGACAACATTCCTCCAGGCCTTCATCTCATAGAAACACATTTTTCATGTGTTTAATATGTCTGTATAGGTTAGGAAGTACCTCAAATGGAAATAGCGGGGTTGAGGCCATAAATAATGCTAGATGCAGGGCAGATGGGTGGAAGTTGGGAGTTGGTGGGTGAGGTTCATATACCCACATGTCCGTATTCAGTCATTCTCTTCTTCCCTAGCCATTGTGGGTTTCTGTACCACTGTCCTTGCCCTGCCCTGCTGATGCTCAGATGTGCCTGGCTCCCTGTGATGTCCATAAACATTCATTCAATCATCTATTCATCCATTTTCTGTATAGACTGTGTAGGATGTTCTGTGCATATGATAGATTCAGTGATGGTTGCAGCCCTTAACTGAATAAGGCATGGAGCCATAGAGAGGAATTCCAGGCAAGGCAACTACTGCAAGGCCAGAACAGGTATGGAGCAAGAAATTTCCCCTGCAGCTAGACCCCAAAACTTTTCAATCTGGATAACAGCTGTGCCCTCTGAATGCTGCTGTACTATTTCCAGCTTGGTTTTTTTGTTTGTTTTTTGTGTACAACCACTTTGCCTCCACATGCTGCTAGGGTTCTTAGGCAGGTAGAGTAGGTAGGTAGGTCAGAAGGAAAGAAGGAAGGAATTCAATTAACTTCTAATTTGATTTTGTAATGTAATGGGTTGTAGCCATTATAATCTGTAGGATGCATACCCCAAGCAGAAGGGGATGTGACCATTACTTAATTATTCCATTTGACAAAGTCAGTCCTTGCTCTAATTCACACATGAATAGTATCAATTTGCATGTAAATAGAAACTCTACATGCTTCTGTGGAGCTAAAAAAAAGTAGTCTTTCAAGCTTTCAAGGTGGAATTAGGGAATGGATGCATCACAACTCAATTGCTCAGCCTTGTAGAGAGGCATGCCAGCTAAACTCACCAACTGTAAATACAAATTTCCATGTTTCCTTGCAGAATTTCAGGCAAAGAGATCCTATGGCCCCTAGACAGCATCTGGTGGGCCACAGGATGCTTCAGATTCCTAAGGGCAGAAAAGAGTACTGACCTTGGAGATAAGCATTCCCACAGCCAGCACAGAAAGAACCATGCCAGCTGCTTCTTTTGGGTTGGAAGTCCAACCTCAGAGGAAGAATAAAGAGGGCATTGCAGCGGGCAGGAAGGAAAGGAGACCAGGTATACCCTCCTAAAGCATATCATGATGATACTTCTGGCTCCTCCCATTCCCATCTGAAGCACCTGAACTAGATGGCCAATTTTTACTGTCTGATTGGCAGAGTTAGAGGAACACAAAGGTGTCAGTTGCCTCCCTGATTTTCCTGTCCTGCATCCAATGCCCATAATCCTCTGAATTCAGAGGCTTGAGAGCATGCCCTTTTATCATACCATTACTGACTAAGTACAAGGGTGAGGAAACTCAGTCTGTATCTGGACCACAGCAGATTCAAAACTGACCTACAACCTTTCTTTTTTCCTCCGCCTCACCCCTTCAATTTTCCTTCTGGAGCCCAAAGAATTTGCCAAGCTATGCTCTGAGAAATTGCTCTGACTTCACTTGGCAAATTACTGAGGACCATATTAAACATTCTTCAAAACAGTTCAGATTCCGATGGAATTCCTATTTTCTTTTAATCCCACCTTGGTAAGATGTGTAGAATTTGGGGGAAATGGTAAATGGAATTATGAATTCTCCAGACTTCAGAGAACTATGGTCCCAGTCTGAAGACCAGCATACATACAGTGAAGGAAATAATACTAATAATAATTTGCAGAATGGTTTGTTTAGGCCCAAGCTTTTGTCCTGGGCAGGGAAAAGGAGTTTCTCTTCCTCCCTATCACATTCAGAAACCTAATGAGGAGAAACAGATTAGGAAGGTCCTCACCCAGAAGCCAGGTGCATTTTCATGTTGAGGGGTAGCAGGAAGAAAGACAAACTATTACCCAAGGGCAAATTATATGACAAATATCACGTTTTGTTTCAGCTGCAGTTAAAGCTAGTAACTGTCATGTTCTACCTCACTTGGTCACAGGATAGATCAAAGATAAAAGGGCATACAAAAATTATTCAAGAGATAGGCCAGGAACTGCTTTGCGTGTTATAATTCATATCAAAATAGCTACTGAAAGAGGCTCGCTTCACTTAAAATCTTCATTGGATTGCACCAATTCAAACCAGAAAGGAGGGTATGGATAGATGGGAACTTTGTTCAGACCATCTTTAGAATAACTTACAAAAACCATGATTTTTTTCCAGAAAAGAACTGGAGATTTTTAAAGGGGAAAGTACTATCTGCATGGTTAGGTCTTGCACTACCACGTGTTCAGCAACATTTCTAGCACTGGATTTGAGTTGCCGCTTCTTTCTCTGATGGATGGCTGGCTCTCAGCAGCTACACAGCAGTCAGAAGCAACAGGATCCCCTTTATGCTAGGAAGTGCTGTTGGTTTTGGTTTGGTCAGTATGGATGTGTAAGAATTTCATTTACTTCATTTGCTGATAAGAACTTCTCAGATTTTGCAATTTTATCCATAAACAGGATAGGAAGAAGTTGAGATCTGAAATAAAAACTGAACGTGGGAGAAATGGAAACTGACAGATTCATCCACCTCATAATTAAAATGCTTCCTGTATTAAAAAGTTACTGAACATTTTCCTTTTAAAAACAAACAAACAGCTAACCTTGTTGCATGTTATCTTGAGGGAGTTGAATGCATGGTCTTCTTGTCACTTGTATAACATCAACGAGGCGGTCACATGGAGTCTGCTAGGCCAGGTGAGTAATTAAATGCACACTGTAATACAGGAAACTGCTCTTACACTACTCACCAGCTGTGCCGAATTTTGTAGGGACGACTGATAATCCTACGGTTCTTTGCTTATGCTCCTGGTTTTATTTTGACGTTATTGATGACTTCTCTATTTATAGGACAGTACTTGGTTTTATGATTTTGTAATGTGACATTATGGAACTGTTATTGAGCTGCATCAAGTTAAGAGACGGCCATCTCTTCAGATTCTTGCAAAGCTTGTTAGCTAAAGTGCTTGTTCTAATGGACACTGATGGTCATTTGATGTTCCCAGAGTTATGAATGCAGTCCATGCTTGTCCGCAGGGGGATGAAGGCTAGAATTAATGCCTTTACAGTTTGGAAAGTAGCCAGAAGAAGAGAGAGAGAAAGCGGCTGTGTTCTGCAGGTGACTTGTGCATAGGGAGCTACAAAAATGTGACAGTGCTTTAGAGGAACCAACACTGCTTTTAAAAAATGCTTGGGTTGGGGGTAGGGAGAAACATTGCTCAACTGTACATATTGCACATTCAGAAGGTGCTGTATGTTCAATCAATGCTCAGTTGAAAGGCTCAAGTAACAGCTGATGTGAAAGACCTCTAGCTGAGACTGTAGAAGGCCACTGAGAGCAGAGGAGGCCAAACAGAGTGACTCAGAACAGGAGTGATTATTCTCCACTTCTATTCTAGCCATCTCCCCTCTGGCTTCATTGCTCTCAGTCAAGGCATAAACCGAGGCGCTCTCAGGATTCTGCTCACAAAGAAAAGGGCACATGGATGCAATTACATCAGCTGCTCTTGTGACTTCTAGGGCATTCCATGAAGTAACCAGGGCTTCAATAGCAGTATCAGAAAGAAAATCCCAGAGACTTCTGGAAATGATCAGAATCCTTCAACCTCCAGGAGTGGAGTATTTCTATTGTTCCCCCAACCTTGCAGAGAGGAAGCATGCTGAGACCAGAAAACCTCGATACAACGTTATTCAACCTTGTAAAGGGAACACTTTCCCCTCTTTCAGATGACCATCCTGCTGCCAAGAGACTCCATTAGGAGTAGGGGGAGGAATATCAATGCCTAAATAAATAAAAGCTCACCGGGATCTGATCTGATGGCCTCATCCTAGGAGATGGAATCCTTCACCATGAAACTTAAACCTTGGGGTATTTGACATCATTGCTGGAGAAGACTCCTGCAAGTCCCTTAGACTGCAAGGCAATCGAAGTGGTCAGTCCTAGAAGAGATCAACCCTGACTGCTCTTTAGAGGGCCAGATCCTGAAGATGAAACTCAAATACTATGGGCAGCTAATGAGAAGGAAGGACTCCCTGGAGAGGAGCCTAATGCTGGGAACAATAGATGGCAAAAGAAGGAGGGGATGGCAGAAGATGAGGTGGCTGGATGGCGTCACTGAAGCAGTTGGCATGAGCTTAAGTGGACTCCGGGGGACGGTGGAGGACAGGAAGGCCTGGAGGAGTGTTGTCCATGGGGTCGCAATGGGTCAGGCGTGACTTCGCGACTAACAACAACAACAACAAAACTTGACATCAAACCTGAGACGACTTATATCAGTGTAGAAAAAGAAACTAATGAGCAATGGGATGGGCAAAACACCAGCAGGATCTCCAATCAGTGCTGGATACCGGCACAAGACAGTCACTCAAATGGCCAGAAGGTTAGAGAGCGAGATAAGAGTTCTATAGACCATGAAAAACCCACTCCCTGACCCTCAAGCCTGTATTGGCGCTTGGCCCAATACCCAGGCAAACACAGATAGGAGGACTAACCCATCCCAAGTCTCAGTAGGAAAAAAAGAGGCAATTATTCTTGGCACACTTTCCAGGGTCAGGGTGGCATTGACTCTTCAGATAGGGAACAAGGAGATGGTGGAAGAGGGTGCAGTTAACCCAAGGCTGCATTCTCCAGATGCAGACCAGTTTGAAAGTGAAGGGAAGGGACAAGGAAGAGGAAGTGGATGAGTCTATGACAGGGCATCTGGACATCCAATTAGAGAGCCTACATAATTAGAGAGCCAGTTAGAGAGACTAGCCTTTCTCTTGAGTGACACACCCAGAAGGGTGGAGCCCAGGGCTACTGAAAAGGAGGGTTGTCAGAAGCAGCTTCTAGTTTGGGTTCTAGAAATCACTTTGTCCATGCACAGAGACTTGCCTTGTGTGAATAGTTTGCTAGCTGTAAATTTGAAATAAAGAGAACTTTTGCCAAGGGTCCGTTTGCTGTTTGAAATGAAAAAGGGGAAACGCAGATCCTGACACACCAGGTTCTTGACCCCATCCTCAGATCAATCATGCAGAAGGAGGGCTGGTTTGGAGTCTCATGGAATTCAGCAATAGTACCACCGGCCTCAGGCTCAAGCAGGTAAGGCAACCAGGACCCGAACCAGAAGAGTGTCCAAGCTTTCTTTTCGAAAACTGGCCTCTAAATCCCCCCTCCCCCATTGCCCTGTGCCCTCTTACCCACAAAGCTGCACTTTCCAATTCCTTGACATTGATTTTAAACTGCAAGGGAAAGTGACAGCAGGTAAATATGACCATGTGTTGGCTGTACAGAATTAAGAAAGACATCTCACAATATTTTTCTCTACCAACTCCTTGAAGAGTCTTTCATAGCCCTCAAAAGAGAGATTTTAAAAGACCACCTTATTGTTCCCTGGTTTTATCTCCTGCTCTTTTTCAAAGCAACAAATTTCCATCTGCTGCATTTAGAACTTAAACTGTCCCAGAAATCGAGTAAATTAAAAGCATTCCTTCTAGATCTGTCACACTGCCTATAAAACTCTGGCTTTACATGCTTCCTGGACTCAAGCATGCTGTTTTATTTCAGTTCACCTAAACCACCAAGGACTGCTTCTTACTTCATCTGCCAGAAAAAGTCTAAACGTTGAAATGGTAGAAATTGCACCAAACTACACAGCATTCTATTAAGCTGTTCTTGTTATGCAACACCGATGTCCAGGTGCCAAGGCATCGGGTGGTCCAAATTACTTTCACATCAAGTCTTCCTGGTTTGTGTCCTCTCTCCAGCGCAGAGGGAAACAAACAAAAAGGGGGAGTAACTGGTGACTGCATAGACCCCCTTTTGTTTGATTTTTCCAGTCCTGAAGACTGAACATGCTGGAGGTGATGCTGCTCTTTCCAGCCCTGGCATTTACACATACAGCTCACACGGCTGTCTGGTTTGCACTTGTGCTGCTGTTTGCACACAAAGCCGTTGAAAGTCTGGTGGTCCTGATAAGGTGCAGCCCATTCCTCTTCCCTGCATTCAGCCCACCTAACAGAGGGGGAGGCCCTCAGCAGCCGAGGAGATTGCAGGGCCTCTGTCTTCAGGGTCCATTTGCTGCACAGGGAGTGATAAGCTCTAAAAGGGCTGTTCACTGCATATCCTACTAGCGGGCTTCCCAAAAGCAACTAGCTGGTCACCAAGGATTGTGGGACGTCGCGTGAGGTGGACCCTGTTTCATCCAACCTCTTTGGGTGGAATTCGTCAAGTTCTATGGGTTTTTTTAGGTCAGGATGTGGCCACTGTTGCAGGTCCAAGGGCCTTTTTTGCCCTCTCCCTTGAGGGCACCGTTCATTCTGTGGAGCGTTCCCCAAAAAGAGAAAAGGCTGCTCTGCAGAGATTATACAATTTGAGAGGGCCCCGACTTGTCTTTCTAAGAAGGTAGCATTGCCTCCTCTAGCACTCTGAAGCACCATTGGCCCCAAACCTTTCCCCAGCCCTAACCCCCCACAGGGCAGTATCAAGGAGCAGCAGTCAGTGGAGGGACCACATACAAGCTGCATGTGTCCCACTGGGGCTTGTACTGGTTTCAGAGGGTGAGAGGGAGAGGGAGATAAAGAGCTCTCTGACATGACTAGAAACACACTTATCAGTCTGTCTGGTTTTTCTCCAGTTTCACATATTTTTATTATTCATACTTTCACAATATCCTTTTTAATTTAAGAATCCTTCACTACAAAATTTCTTATTTTTCCATCAGATGTGCATTTCTGTGTTCATTTTAACAAGAACTTCATGTGCATTTTGATGCTTTGGAGCTGAGAGCTGAACTGCAAAAGTGTGAAAATGGAAGGAGAACTGTGTTCTGATCCTCCTTTCTCCCTAGGAGCTCCGAATCAGCGTGCTTTCCTTAAAAGTGAAGGCTAAGCAAAATCCTGGAGGCCCCTGTTTGGAAACCTCACAAATTCCTGGATTTGGGGCTAGCAAGCTGTGGGAACTGTGGAATGAAATGAAATGAATCAACCAAAGGAAATGTGGTTGAACTAGTTTAGAAGCAATATAAAGAGCAAACATACCTTCTTCCATTCTTTTTCAGCTTCTTTCCACTTCTGTTTAAATACATGCACATACATGTGCATGCACCTGCATACGGAGAGAAGTTTTGGTGCCAAATGTACAAGCCATCTTAGATTAGCTCATTTTCTATTTGTGAGTCTTGACTTGCTCACTGAAGACACCCAGCACATCCATACACTGAAGGGACAACAGGTCGTGATAGCCAAGCTGCTGGGGTGATCAGCCAGCAAGAACACATTGCATTCATCACTGCATTTTGCTTTGTCCATGGCTGGTTTTGTGAGGGCCATGTCAAGTAAGGGGAAAAACAACATTAGCGACACAGTAGGATCACTGTAATGGGGAACATTCATGCTAAAGAACTGTTCTGAACTTAGACACAGAAGCTATGGATGCTTAGAATGCATCTATTTCTGGACTTCTGTGAAAGTCAACAAAAATCAGTCCAATTCAATTAGTGCAGCCTTCCACAACAGCCTTTCAATGTTTGGCACTTCCAAGAAACCTTAGTACTGCCCATGGGCTGAAATGTTGAGAATTTAGTTCAGTACATGTGGAGAGAAAAGCTTTGGGGAAGTCTGTGTTAGACTGACTCTCTCTCTCTCTCTCTCTTTCTCTCTCTCTCACACACACACTCACTCACCCTAGCACTGAAAGCATTTGCTATTTCACTAAAAAGGACAGACAGATTTGTTTAAGCTGTTTCACATGTGATAACTTCTGTTTCAATCAAGACTATCAAAATCAAACTTCACTTCGGGAGATGGGGAAGTGGTTCTTCCTGCTTCCCAGACAGAGGACTGGAAGCAAGGCACACCAACATATGAGGAAAAGCATGGTGCTGTGTGTGCTGGCCTCATGTCTTGTGTCCCAGCGAGTCATTTGAATGGCACAATATCCTATCATGTACCATTGGCCTCACTGGGTCATTCGTGCAAACTTAGTCTGCTTCCTGCAAGATGCTTTTGGCAGGCAACGAGCTGTCCTACAAACCATGGCTTGTCCTAGGGGCTGTGTGATCTACAGCGGGCTTTTCTGTCATCTGAAGATGAGAGATATGGCAGCCTGCATTTTTTGACTCTCCTCGGGCTGCTTGGTAATGTAGACTGCTGTGCACATCGATTACCACTGCATCCTTGCATGAATGAAATGCACGTAACCTCTGCAGGCTTTGCCCAAATCATTGACACTACAGGATGGGAAGTCCCTGCAGGGAGAGCTGAAAAATCTAGGGGTTTGAAAAGAGGTGGTGGTTGCAGAAGGTTGAAGACCAGTGCACAGGGACATAAAAGTTAAAGACTCCCTTCGGCTGTGAGCTGCTTCTCCTCGGGCTCCTCGTTATATGTGAGGAGGCACGATCTTCCTCCCAATTTCTTCTTCCAAATACTACACCTAGAGATAATGCTCATGGGGACCGACACACGCGCACTTCAGAATAAGCGCTGCACCATCTCTGGCATGCATCTTTCCCCCTTTCTTTTCCCTGGGTTTAAAATATAAAGTGCTACAAGGAATGTTGCATGCAATAAAGCAAAGGCACTTAAAACATTGCTATCCCAGTGGGCTGGTGGGCCTTTGAAGGCAGTCAATTGCCTCTGATTATGCTGATGCCTCTTTTCTGCTGAAATGCAGAAAGCTGACATCCTGGAGAAGCAGCGTGAAAACAATTGCTAGACCTGCAAAGCAAGTTCTGTTGCATTTTGCGGTCATTCTGACATTTCCTTGTTTGGGTTTGTTTTGTTTTGTTCTCAGCATTTGGGGAAGGGGAGCACATTGACATTTCTGTTGGTAATATGTTGGCAAACATCAATATTAGCAAAACTTCCTACGGATACATTTGTGCCTAATGAAACAGTCCTTCAATATCTCTCGGCAGCCAAGCTTCAGGGCCCAACTGTTACTGTTAGAAATACATCATCCTGTTGGAGCGCTTGACTCTTTTCATAAAGCAATGGGCTGTGTCTGTATAACAAGTGCTGTTAAAGAGGATTATAGATATCCTGAGTCCAGCCCGTAGCTCTCACTTCATAGTTGCTTACTGCACACTCACACAGAGCAATGACAGCAACAAAAGAAACCACCCATAAATCATAATCCCCAGCCTTTCTAGCAGATTTTAAAGGACAGGGGTGCATGGACGTGTTAGTCTAAATTTAAAGCACATCCACTACTCTGCAAGAGAGGCTTTCGCTGTTCGTTCTTGGTTTCCATTTCTTCTTCTTGTATTTTTTTTAAATGAGGTATTCAAAACATGAAACTGGAGTAATCATGGCATGTGGGATAAACTAGGGAGGGATCATGTTTGGTTATGGGGAGGTCAGGGAGGCATACCACTTGGGTCCACTTTTCAATCAATCTCATTTGTAATGTTTGCAGTGGCTCATCCTCTCCAGCCATGTTTTCAGCAATCGCATTCTCCACCAGGGATGGTAAACAGCCACAATGAGTGCTTGATCTCTAAATTGCCCATTTCACACCTGAGGGTGGGAAGGGGACATGAATTATGAGGGAAACAGCTGCAGATGAAGGAATTGTGTATTCTGCTGTTGCACAGGCAATAGGAATAAAAATGGCATTTCTGTTCGGCACAATAGGGAGGGAGCTGCATGAAACACTGAATTCAACCTTAGCCTTACTGTTAAAATATTACCCAATGTGATTACGACAGCTTGCTGTGGGAGGACAAAGACCATCTACTTACTGCACTTCTCTAGGACACAATCCACCCTACACTTGAACATGTGTGGGCTTACACACTTAAGAATTGGATTGTGGTCCTAGCCTGCCATGGTGATTTGGTAGTTAGCATACACATTAAAAGTACTTCTGTTCTGCTTGGCATCTGGTAAGGTAGCTTTAGGTCCTTTTTCATCTTCATTGCAAATGTGGTATCATCCACTAAAATGGACTATTTGCTCAGCTCTGAGCACGGCTTGATGAGTATAAGGCAGGGCAACATTTCTGTTGGCAGATTAGCATCTCACCCAAGAAGTAGAAAGTACACAGGTACTAAACTGGGTATGTTTGGCCACCAGGAGAGAATAAATTTACCTAAATAAGATACCACTCTTCAAATGGGTATGGGATGGGCTTCCAAGGGAGGTGGTTGAAGCCCCAATGGCGAGGGTGTTCGAGGATAGGCTGGACATGCACATGGTGGGCATGTCGTGAGTGGAGCTGGCAGGAGCCAGGGGTCAGACTAGATGGCCTGGGTTGCCCCTTCTGACTCTGTTTCCATGTTTCTGTGTTTCTAAATATCTGAAGAGGTTAAGGTCTGAGGAGGTGAAGACTTTTCTGTTTATCAGAAAGTAGGACTAGGTCTAACAGGATTATGTTAAAGGGGGAGGAAGTTTTGTCTGAACTTTAGGGAGAACCCTCTGACAGCAAAAGCAATTTGAGAATGGAAGCATTCATGTACAGGGATTGTGAAGTCCCTTGGTTGGAGTCTTTATGGGCAAGTGACACTGAAAAACTCATTCCATTTGAACTTGACTATCTTTCAACATATTTCCAGTTTGATGGCCAAAAATGGGCTGCATGGGAGGAAAGAGTTGATCTTCCACACAATTGCACAAAATGGAGTTGAGCCTTACTTCAATACAGTTTGTGCAAATTTGGGCCAACTCTAGATTTAGGTGCGTGTTTGTGGCGTATTATGTTATTCTTGTACAAGTATTTAACATGTGAATTATGAAAGTCTTCTTCTCTCACTGCACATGCCTAGACACCACCTTGGCCACCTCCAATTCTCATAATTAGTTTTGATTTGCCCAAAAATCAGGACTCTGTCAGCAATTTGCACAGACTACCCAATTCTTGCACAATCTATCCTGCAATTTAAAAAACTGTAAATCACAGCTGATTTTAAAAATGGAAGGACACGTGCTGGCTTGACACACAGACTGAGAGGACACTCGTGCAGGGTTGACCATTCTGTATCCATGAGGCTGAGTGGAGAAATCCATCAGATCTCCAAACCCCTATCAGAGTCCTCACATCCCTGCTTCAAGCAGAGGATGGGCAGCCATCTGTTGCAGATGATCTGGTTCTGGATTTCTTGCAGAAAACATTGTAGTTGAACCGGACAGCCTTTAAGGCCACCTCCAACCCTATGGGCACCATACAGCAGTTTTATTCTGAAACTCAACTAGTGCTAGCAGAACTTGTGACTTTAGTTGGATTCTGCACAGTTTGGAATCCATTTTCCTCTACTGCAGCATTCATGGAATGACACAGTTGGATACTGCCCCGAGATTGTAAGAATATCTCTTATGAATAGGCCTTTTGAGGATACAACGAAACAATTCAACCAAGGCACCGAGCTTCAAGGCAGGGGGCAGAAGTTTTATTTTTTCTTCTTTTCCAAAGACCACATTTCTGCCAGGGCCTGTATTAATAACTCTCCTGAAGTAAGCAGACAAAACACATACTTTTTTAAAATGTAGGTCTTGCTGTTTATTGTTTGGCAAATATTAAGTGTCAAAAGCCTGTTTGAGGCTGGCTTTCATAGTGTGCCTAGTTATTGAGAGCGAGAGAGAGAGAGCAAGAGAGAGAGAGCCTTTGACAGAAGCCTATTAGCTCAGTCAGCTATAAATAAGTAAATAAATGAATTATAGATACAAGGTAACACTTTGTTGATGGAGCTGCACAGGAAGGCACTGAATGGAAATATTACCTTGTTAGTTAATGTATAAGCAACATAAAAAGCCAACACATGCAATATGTACTGAACAGGAAATATATATATATATATTTGCAAGATAATATGAACTAAATAGAAAAGAAGCCGAAATGATGAAAAGTGAATTACCTACTCCAGTGACTGAATGAGTTGTATCTTAGGTAATCTTAATATCCTTTTCACTACAATAAATGTTTCTATGGCCCGGGAAGACTGTTGTACAAAGTCCATACTCTGTTTGCTTTGTATTATGATCTTATGCAGAAAAGGTAAATAAGCTTGCATATCTCCTTAGAGGGAGATAAATTTGGTGCTAATTGTGCCCTATTAGGTGATTAATTTAAAAGGTGGATGTTAGTAACATTAGGCTATCCTAGGTAAATTGTCAAACAAGTGAACTGAAATGAGAATCCAAAATGAAAATTGAAATGAAAGCAAACATTAGAAAGAGAGAAATGGGATGGAAACGCTACTGTGCTGTGTACAGGTATAGAGAGACCTCTAGTGTCCCTAAAGTTTGAAATTCTACAGCAATTCATTGCTGTGACCATGGAATGCAGAGAGCTAGTTTCTCTGTTTGAACATACAGAGAAATGTCACTTCTGAATTTTTTAATGCGAAATTTGTTATTTGCTCTGAAGTTATTCTTCAAAATGCCAGAAAATGCCACAAAATACAAATTCTCACATTTTTATGAATTCAGATTTATTCCTGGCAGTCAATGAAAACAATCCAGTCCTTGTTATAGCTTCAGATACTTATAAGATACTGCTACTCAAGCAAGCATCTTTCCAATCCTTTTAGGTCAATCCAAAAAGCGTTGCTCTTCATAATAGGGCTGGCATCAAGGTTAGGGATGGCTGAGTGTCTTCCAGGGGTTACCACCCCGCAGGTGCCTCCTGTCAAGACTGCCTTGTTCCTCTTATTAACTGCTCTAACCTGCCTCTTACCTCCGCAGTGATGGGAGGGAGGTTGAGGAGCTGGAGCAGCTGGGGACAATGCTGATGAGAAGGTAGACTCCCTGAAGCAAGTCGTCCATTGAGGGTGCCCTTCCAAGGGCCTTCAAAAATTCAGTCATTTCATGCATGTGAACAGACTTCCTTTAAAATAAATAAATGCATAAAACTCAATGTTAAATAAATAATGTTAGGGAGAAACCTCATGACTTTGTTATTTGTTGCAGTTTCATCCAGTATATGTACTGTATAAATATGTGCAAAACCATGGTACTTGCATAAATGGACAATGCTTCACGATTTACTGAAGGGGCTCTAGAGTAGATCCAGCCTTGGCCAGCAGTCTGAGGTGAACCAAGAACCAGATGCCCGGAGTCAGCACTGAAGAACAAGTGAGGACAAGAGAACAGGCTAGGAGTCAAGATTGACTGGGATGGGGCAGGATCAGGACCCAGGAGCCAGCCAGGACCAAAGGACAAACCAGGAGGTATTATCTTGTAGCAAGCGGACAAGACAAAGGGGGATGCAGCTGAGCTCAAGAAGACCATGTGGTTTAAGTGAGATTCAACTGTAACAAGAACTATTACAGTTTTGTCCTTCAACTGTTTTGTCAGGGGCAATAGGATTGCTTTCTAACATGATCATTTCACAAGATTGGATAGAAAGCAAACATAAAGTTTAATGTAATGGTCATTACTAGTTTTAAATAGCTCAAACAGTGAAAAAGCCAGATGTTAATCACTTTAACAAAAGCAAGTTATGAAAGATAGGGTTATAAGGGTGAGTGATATGAGAGATATGGATAAGCACAAGGTCTTGTTTTTGGGACTCAGGAATACTGTTACAGGTACAGGACAGGAGACAAGTAGCTGGAGAGCAGCACTTGTGAAAGGGATCTCAGGATACTTGTCAACAGCAGGTTGAACATGAGCCAGCAGTGTGACACAGCAGTTAAGAAAGCAAACACCACCCTTGGATCTATAGGCAGAAGCATGACTATGGAGGTGTTGATACTGCTCTACACGACTCTGGTGCACCCACAACTGAGTCCTGCTTCCAGTTCTGGGCTGCACATTATAGGAGAGAAATAGCTAGGTTAGAATTGATTCAGCGCAGGGTCACAATAAATTGGAGCCAGAGTGGGAGACATGAGGAGAGATGAGACTAAGGAAATTGGGTCTTTTCAGCCTGGAGAAGAGGACACTCTGAGGGGATCTTTTAGCAACTTAAGGGGATGTGAGGGTGTGTCATGTAGAGGAGGGCAGTGACCTGTTCTTTCCTGCAGTGGAGGGCAGCACACATTCCAATGTGACAAAGCTTAAGGAACCAGGGTTCAGGTTGGATGTCAGGAAGTACTTCCGGATGGTTAGAACCCCTAGAATACGGAATGCACTTCCAAGGGAAGTGGCCAAGGCCCCATCAGGGAGGGTGTTCAAGGAAAGATTGGACAATCACATGTTGGGGATTACATGAGCAGAGCCAGCTGGAGCCAGGGGTCAGACTAGATGGCCCGGGAGACCCCTTCTGACTCACTTTGTTTTTTATATTTCTATGTTTCTATAATTTGGATATGTGACACATACTGAAGTAAAATACTTGGTATCTCTACCCCCCATCCCACATCAAAAGAATAGTCTGAATTGCAATAATGCACATGCTTGACAACCCATAGTCCACCAATGGATGGGTCCAGAGTTTGCCTCCCTTCAGCCTGAAGCCCCTAGGGCAACTGATAGCACCAATTGCAATATAGAATGCAGTCAGTAATATTTGGCCCTTAGGTATTATGATGAGTGGCTACTGAGAAATCTATCCTGCGTGAATAGTTCTAGTAAGTCTTCTGTAAAGCCAGTTAAGATGTGGCCCATTCAGATGCATGTGGATCATGTGCAGTTATGTTCAGTTATACATCATACTTTGTTACTGTGGATAGATTATATGAAGAGGTATCAGAAGTGCTTCAGCTGATTTTTTTTTTTTTTTAAGTTTAACCTACAGTGTCTGATCTAGAGATGCTAAAGAAATCTGCAGTGGATTCAAATCAGTTCAGATTGTGAGGGATCCAGTTTGATGATCCTGCAGTGGACCAGCTTTTTCCCAAGTCATTTAAATTCTGCAGATTCCCAGACCATTTTTTGTAAAACTGGAAAGGATCGTTGTGCAAATTTGTACTTGCATCCATGTGCTCCTGTACATTAGTGTAAGTGCACATTGTGGAACTAAATTCTCATACATCAATAAATGAAATCCAGTTCTATCGGTGAAATGACTACAGAATGAAAGGCAATCCACACATCCACAATAAACTCATTCACACATGCCAGTAGCTATTTGATGCTGCTGCCTGCAAGTGATTAATATGGCTGTGTGAGCCAGCACTAAACCAGTTGTCATGCCAGTACTACATTTGCAGCAGTAATGTTTGAAATTTAATTACACATTGTGTAAAGAAGTACTTCCTTCAGATCCGTCCCAAATAGATTGCTAATCAATTTCACTGCAATTTGGTTAAACTTTAACAAAAGACTGGGAACAAAGGTTCTGCAGAGAAATATTAGGAAATGAGTCGAGAAGACTGGGAGCCAGTTGCTACTCCCCAGCAATTCCTTTTGTTAAGCAAGCAAACATTTGCAACGGTATTCTCCATTTATTACAGAGAAACAATTGGCTTCTTTTCTGACAGCATTCTGTATCTGTAACCCAGAGAGCTGTCAGCATTGTTCCATGCAGGGGAAAGGCATCTGGCAGGGTGGTGGAGTCTCGGGACTTTGCCAACACGTTTCAGGTGTCTGGATTCCATTGCGGCAGAGTCAAACATAATCCACACATTATCTGGTCACTTTGCGCTCTGAGGCGGGCCTTCTGCTCTTTATGTCTAGTGCTCTTAGTTCTCTGAGCAGGGAGGAGTTTCAAATTTTGTTTTGCTTTCAGAAATGTTACAAGGAAGGAAATCAGTTATGTTGGTGCTGTTGCTCCTTTCCATATACATTTAAAATATTCCACAGGGCACACCGGTGAGATTAGAATGCCACCTAGAGCACATCTTTGAAATAGCTGTAATATGGTGAACAACTAATCTTTCCACTTATATCAAGTAGGAATGTTTGGGGAATTTCTGGTACAAACTTCTGGTACAAACAAAATTCTGGTGCAAAGATCTGGACAATATGGGCTTACTTGTACTAGTTACTACTAGTTACTTGTTAACCACTCACTTTTATGCTTTTTGAATGTGCGAATGCAATTCTTGGCTCAAAAATGTATCAGACTGGGATTTAAAATGTGCATTTTGAGGCACAAAGCAAAGTTTTAAAATGCATTTAAAATTGTATATGCATTTAAACATATTTTAAAAAGAAAACATCTGATGTATGTTGAAACGGGATAGCATGATCATATAGGCAAACACACCTCCACAGTATAAAATAATGATTTTTTCACCCCCTGCAATAACAACCCATCACTAATAATACAAAATCACAACATTTGCACCAGCTTATGTTCCAAGAAGATCATCTGCTGTTTTCTAAGCAGATCCTAATGACGGGCACATCCAAGAAAAAAACAGACCAAACGTCTGAAAGGACTGGATCCAGATGCAGTATCCTTTTGTGAGCCGCCCCGAGGCTTGTCGCAAGGGGCGGCCTATAAATTTCTAAATAAATAAATAAATAAATCCTTTTGCTTAGGGCATTTGTTGCACTGATACGCTGCCTTTCCCCCAAGGAGCTCCAGGTGACATACGCAACCCTTGCCTCGCTATTTATCTTCGTAACAACAACCCTCTGAGGTGCAGTAAGCTGAAAGTCAGTAACTGGCTCAAAGTAACCCAGCAACCTTAATGAGCCAGTGGGGACTAGAACCTGGATCTCCTGAGTTATGGTCCAACACTCTAACCACTATGCAGTCTGAAAGGCCAGTCTGTGTCTGAATTCGTAAAGACTGAATTCGTTAAGAATCTCCTTTCACAGCCACCCACAAGTTTATATATGTAATACTTGGCCAGAGAATATTAGACAGATGGATGGATGGATGGATGGATGGATGGATGGAAAGAAATCAAATAAAAGCAACTGATTAGCAGAGTACCATAAAACCATGGATGATGATGGCGGCAGTGGTGATAATGTTAATAAAAGGTCTTGGTGCCTAAAAAATGCAGGACCTACAACTGAACTAAGGGAGGTATAGAAAATCAAAGTAGCAATTAAGAAATAGGACCGCAAATACATGTTTAGGCTAAAGGGAATCCAAGGTTTTAACACAGTGGGTGATGTGAACCACAATGGTGCTGAGGCCTCCTGGTCTGCCCAGTTTGTCCACATTTGCAAGCTAGGGGCGAATGATTGGGCCAGAGCTGAGAACTGATCCAGGACCTTCCCCTGGACACTGTGCTAGCCCTGGGCCACTGTCTCTGTGTGCTCCACCTTTGTAACTGGCTAAATGGTCATAGGATTGACTCTAGAAATTTAAGAGTTACAATCCCATGCAAGCTCCCTTGGAAGTAAGTCTCATTGAAGGCAATGAGGCTTACCTCTGAGTGAAAGTGGATACACTTAGGCCGAAAGCTCCTGATCCAGTAAAAGGGCATCATGGTGATCTTTCCCTTAGAGAATAATTTAGTTGAAACATTATTCGCATTCCTCCCAGGCATCTGGAGCACCATTTCATACTACAACAGCCTTCTGCAATAAGTTAGGCAAAGAGAATGTGACATGCTCATGATCATACTATCCATTTTATAGCTGAGTGAGTTTAGAGTTCATTTTGGTTTTCCTACTCAAGCAAAACACCTCCGTCCTGAGTACTTCTACTGACTTGCTCTTAAAGTATTTGCAGTTTGTTTGGAGGGGGGACAGTTAAAGATTAAATTTGGAAGTTTCTGCTCAGGTGAAACACCTGCAAAATGTCAAGAGATGCAAAATACTAAAGAAGAAAGAAAGAGCAAAAGAGTTAAAATAAAGCCATGTTCTGCAGATTGTCCAATGTGAATACTAAATGCAGCAGCACGGAGTCAACTGGATGAGAAGGCTCTGGGTAGCTCCAGCATTCTTGGGCAGTGGAAGCTTCCTGGGCTGCTGTCTGAGCTTTCAAGGAGCAGAAGTACCCACAGTGCTAAAGCTGTTTTGGCGATGGAGGTCAGTGCCTTGGGCAGCGCCAATTGCAACTCAGAGTGAACCTACCAGACAATGAAACCGCCAGCCTCCACTGCCTGCAAGTGGGGTCAGCAGAGTCAGTTCTGTCTCCCATTTAATGAGCATGTGGGCGGGATCCCGTCAAAAGCGGTTTTGGGACCGTTCTAGCACTGAAGCACACTGTTTTCGGAAGGCAACCATTCTCCTCTGGAGATTCTGTGTACACTTGTCTCGTTGAACATCATGTCACATGGCACACTGCTGCCCACGAAGTGCTTTTTGGGCTGCCTCCTCATGGACGCATCGCTGAGATGAGCTCTCCTGCAGAGCCATGGTCCATCCACCACCCTGAGGCATGCAAGCGGGGAGCAGGGTGTCAGTAATGGAGCAGTGCCAGCCGATGCACATGTGCTGGCCACCCAGGAAGCTTCAGCTTTTAGATAGTATAGGAGAGAAAGAAATTATTTTTTCTAGTATAGAAATTTAGTATAGATGATGATGTCCTGCTTACATGTGATAAATAGTACAGGCAGGCTGCTTGGCACCATCATCTTGCCTGTCTCCACTAATTTGTCAGTGGTTGCACAATGCCCTGCTGCATCGCGGAGGATCAGCGATGGGCAGGTTGCCTGCCCACCTATGCACATCCTGAGGTGGGCCTAGGAGAAGAGAGAGTGTCATTGTAAGTAGTGCTGCCACCAGGTGTCATAGTCAGTCATCTTGGCCAAAACTCATCCCTTCATAAGGCACACTTTTGTGACAAGGCTATCTCTATTTAAAAGACTCAATACTGAGTGTGAAATTGTCCACAAGCTTTAGAAGATATGCAGTCTGCATCATACAATGCTATTTCTGTGCATGCCCCAAGCCTCAGCTTTCAAGGGTTGGGGTCCCTGGAATTAAACGATGCAGCCTTCCTCCTTGATGACAACACAGCAGCTCGGGTTCACAAGGAGGAAGAGGGCAAGCGGTGCCACTCTCTCTGGGGGTCCACCATGACTGGTGGCAGATGGTAAGCAGGCATGATGGAAAAGCACCATACAAAAGCAACCAATCCTGAAGGAGCATGTTTCCGAATGGCAGCTCCTGGATGCACTTAAATGCTCAGACGCACAAAAGCTCATACATGGAATGAGATCTAGTCTTAAAAGAGAACATTCAGGACAACATGAGTGATTTTATTCCTCTGATGAAGTTGCTGATCCACCCATTGCTTGTTTTCACTTCAAAGAAACCAGCTCTAAGTGAATTAGAAGATGTGTGTACTGGATACATTTGCTTACTTGTACTTTGAATTCTCAATAAACACAAGTGTAATAAATAGCAATTCTCAGTGTCAGAAAACTGAACTCTCTGGCTTGGCTCACTTGTAATAAAGAAGCATTTTCAGTGTCACGAAAGATGTTGCTGCATTTCAGTAATGAGAGCCGTGTGGTTTCATGATGCTCATGAGTTTCTATTTGTGAACTCCTTGGAAACAGTCACTGCTTTCTCAAAAGGAACGTGAAGCATAACCCAACCAATTTATTGAATTATTCATTAGAAGGAATAAATAAGAGGGAGAGAAATGTTGTGTGTGGTCATGGGAGAAGGGAGAGAGAGTTGTTGCAGGGTGCTTTTTATTGATACATTAACTACTCTTTTTCCACATCCTGTATGAAAAACCCAATTTTCCCTATCGGCAGCTGTAACTCTTAAAAGAAAGAAGATAATGTAAGCACAAGGAATTTGGGTTTTCTGGAACTACATTCTCCAATTTTTATCTTCTATTTTACCATGAGGTAAAGCACTCCTTTGACAATGTACAGAAAGTAAATAAAGATTTGGAGCAGGGAGAGAGAGAGAGAGAGAAATTATTCAAGTACTGGAGGAAAAACTGCTGCAGGCAACTCTTTCACACATTGTTGCTCAAGTCAGGATTACGATATGACAGTTCTAACTCTCCTGCTGACATTCATAGAGACTCTATTACATTATTTACTTCTGGTAAAATAACATTCTATTACAGCTCCTTCAAGTCCTGCTGCTATTCTGAGTTCAAGGGGAAAAGATTCTGTTCATCCATAATTCTGGGCTTCCAAGTCACTAATACAACCCTTGCAGAAACCACCATTACAAAGATGGATACTCAGGCTCTATTTCATGCCTCATTTTCTGTTTTGGGAAAGACTGTGAGCACCTGGAGTGTTGGGCTTGTATTAAGTCAGGATGTTTGAATGCAATTCTGACATGGCTTAGTACTAAAAGATAGGGGTTGCCCAAGGCCAATTCAGAAAACAGAACTATTTGTTTATGCATAATTCACCTATATGCTAAAGATCTGCATCAGCCTTCCTTGATGGTCACCCACATTTCTTTGGACTACAACTCTCTTCAGTCTGGGCAAGCAGATCCATGGTCTACCCAATGAATTTACTGACACAAAGTGCCATCGCCACTACCTTAGGGTCAAATCATAGGGTGGAGTTGGGTACCAAGAAGATCCCTAGTTCAGGCCCACAGAGAAAGGGACAGGAGTGGAGAAACAAGGCAATGATACACCCTCCAAACTCCCCTGTGTGTGTCTTGAAAGACTTCTCAGAAAACCTCTCTTTGTAAATAGGAATGTAGGTGCAAGGGAGAGGAGGGCAATTGCTCTCAGGGAGGTAGTGAGGTGGTGCAGGGAGGACTTGCATGGGAAAGATGCAAAGATCCAGGGAAATTCACTATAACAGCCCGTTCCTTTATTTCAGTGAGTGTCATCAACAGCAAGGAGGCAGATGGCCTTCCAGAGATTCAAGGCTCCAAACGAACGATTTGGGTTCCAGTCCCAAACACCAGACACCATGGCAAACGCATGGCAGTTTGCTGCTGCGTCTTCACCTGTTCTGGATGAGCAAGTGGTGGAAGGAGCAAGAATGTGGAGCAGCTGCTCTCCCGTACCTCACTCTCTGCGGGTAACCTCTATATTTATGCTTTCTGGACAGTGCAAGCAAGCATTAGTCAGTTGCATGTTTATCGCTGGATAACTGCTGCCAAATGTAATTAAGCAGTTGGGCAGCGCACAGAGAGAGAGAGAGAGAGAGAGAGAGAGAGAGTTTGGCAAGTGGCGCTAAGAGCGAGCGCAACAGGCTCTGACAGCATCCAACAGACCATAGCATGGGCCTGGCCATGCTGGATCACCCATCATCTGGGATGGATTGCAGCCTGCAGGGGTGCAGGCCAGCATCTTGCTAGGGCCAGGGCTGGGTTTGGCTGGTTGTTTTATATACCTTCTTACTGAAATTTGCAGATTTTTTCCAGGAAGGGAATGGGAAGAATTTGAGATTTGTGTTTAGTTTTGCTTTGCTGTTGCTGTTTAATGAATGTCGGAGAAAGTGGACGTGGCAAATCCATCCATCCATCCATCCAGGCAGCAGGTTCTGACTGGTTTGTACTGAACAGTTTGGGCTTGAGCCTTATGGATTTAACCCATATTTTGCTGCTGAATTAGTTTTGCCGTCTCTTTTTTCTGGCAAGCTGCTTTGATAATTATATGGCAGACATGACATGATCCTTCCATGCATGGAAAACCTGTAGTTGGTCAAATTAGCTGCTGCAGAATAGTGAGAATTTGCTTCAGTTTGTTTCTTCATGGAAATTACAACATTCATAATTCTGATCAATAGATCAGAAAAGCACTGAGATATTAAAGGTCTGAAGGTTGGAAATAGCTTTAAAAAAAGATCTAGGCCTACACCATGTAACTAGATAGTTCTAGACCCTAGACCCAATGGCCTTATGCGTATCTTGTCAGTCATGCAACACAGAAGTAGCATTTCTGTTCCCTTCTTTTCCCTCTTCCCATCTGATCCTTCCCAGTTGCAATAAACTGGATAAATTCACCCAAAAAGAATTGAGAGCCAGTGTGGTACAATGTACCACTGAGTTTCAAATGCAGAAGGTTCAGGTTCTAGTCCTAATTCGGCTATGAAGCTCCCGGTGTGACTTTGGGCCAGCTGCTGATTCTCAGCCCCCGTACAGTGTTGTTGTAGGGATAAAGCGGAGAGGAAGAGGACCGTATATTCCACCATAAATGTATACCAATGTTATAGAAACTTTTTCTAAAAGGAAATTGTCAAGATTCACAGTGTATAGAAAGGAAAATTTGAAAAATGAGATACAAAGTCCTCTATTCTGCCTTTCCGGCTCTGCTGCCAGTGCTGAGTCTGTTGGCAGCTATTCCATCATGTACTATTCTCTGTGGAAAGAAGTGGTACCTCTTGGGCTTGCAGGCCCTGAATGTTGATCCTGAGCTATAGCCTTGGCTGAACAGTTTCCAGCATGTGATGTTTACTATAGATCTTGGCTTGAATTTCTTGAGCTTGACCTCAAGTATTCAGATCCATTCGAAGTTCCTTTGGAGATGGCCATCCATCATGGTTCATTACAGAATAACTGACAGCTCTTCCAGACATGCAACTGTCCACTGCAGCTCTTGCGACAATACAGCAGGCAAGCAAAGGCATCCTTTGAGTTTAAACAGCATGCTGAGTACTCATAATACAGTATAACCTGCAGATAACTTTCATGTAATTTGGTATGTAAATTCTAGCAACTGGAATCCCCTTTTACATATTGCAAAGGCTAGCACATTCATCAGCTTGCCTAATTAAAATTTAGTAATTAATGAGCAGGGGCAAAATGGCACAATGAGGTCAGAAGCAACCTAAGCAAACTTATCATTAATGTGAAGTACTTCAGAGTTTCTAAAAAGTTCATTCTTTGCTTAATTAACAGATCTAATTACAGTCCTGACATAACAGAATGCAAAATGTTCTCTTCAAAAGACAAGAAGTCAAAGGTTTAATAGAACAGATAACCTTTTTCAGAACACAGAGACAGAGCTGAGCAAAAAGGGAGGGGAAGGGATATTTTACCAAGCAGTCAACAGGACTGATGCAATGGCTTTGACAGAAGTTAAAGCTAAGCAATACACAGGAATCCCACAGCAACAAAGGAACTGAGAGGGAATAAAAGCTCTCCTGCATCCTGGGATCTGAACTAACACCAAGTCAAGGCATTTGATTAGCAAGATGTCAGTTCTTATTCTGTGACCTCCACTGGCTAGTTGTGAAAAAATACTTTCATGTTATGCAGATAGCAGGTTTTGTAATTATCACCCTATGGATCTCAAATGCAAAATGCGGACACTTTCTGTTTCTCCCTTTCCCTCTGTATTAAATAAGGATGCATAAGGCAAAAAATAAAACATAAAAAATCCACAGCCCTGTGTATTGATGCATGCTGACTACAAAGTTTCAGAATCTCATTCCAAAAGAGATTATAGTGTATTCGGCTTTGTCCAGATTTAGCTGTGCAGTCTGGAAAAAAGAACAGAATGCTGATTGGAAACTTACAGAGTCAAGGCACTTTCTTTTGCTGAGCTGACTTCACACAAACAAATTGCAAAAAAGCAGCAAGCATTGAAACTCTATATAGGCAAAACTGTAAGTTTGAGACCAATGTAAACATAATGCTTGGAGGTTTAGGCTGCGGTCCTGTGCAAACCTGGCTGGGAATTTAACCTGGTTAGGTACAGTGGACCTTCTGAGTCAAAATCTGTAAGAACTGTAATATGCATCAAATATAGACAATTGAGCAGCTAAGTCCATTCACTAAAACATCAGTAAATGGACAGCAAGTCAGCTGATAATCATCAGGGCATGTCCTCATGGAAGGGTTGCAAATTTGTGTTTAGAAGCATGCCGAAGCAGAAAGGACTGCTGCAAAATGCATCCCTACAATTAGCCACCTTGTGCATGGGGTGGGGGGTGCCAGTGGTCAAGGTCTGATGCAAAAATCAGCAAACTGATATCCGGATGCCTTTTATACTTAACACGGTCACATGCAACTGCATATATTTTAAAAAGATATCAGTACAACCCATAAACCAATGGGTGAGCACAGAGAAAACACATTGCCAAAAAGACTTGGGGAAGAATTCCAAAGAGATAGCAGCATGGGTGCCAGGTACATTCCACAGATGGGTGCCAGGTGCTGCCTGCCTCATCTCAGTGCAGGGGAGTCCCCATGACTGCCTTACGTAGCACGTGGGCAGGTTGATGGAGATCCCTCAAATGTCTCAATCATGAAGGGCCTCACAGGTCTCCCCTGGTCCTTAGGCTTCTGCCCAGAAACGTGCCCAAGGCTCATGTTGTGCACTGTCCTGCCAGCCATCGCTTCGATTCAGTCTTGGCTCACTTTTCTTCTTCTAAACTGAATTCTAAGATTTGTATTTTTGCTCTTGACATCTCCAAAAGATATACAGATATATATATAAATCCCTAACAACCCTTTTAATGCCCCCTGAAGATGATAATCACCTGAATTATAAATCCAAGCAAATAGCCATCTGGTATCCCAGTTTTATTGGAAAGCAGAAAACAGCAGGATCTGTTCTCTAACTTCCTGACAGTTAGGACCCCGAGGGCGTGGAATGGGCTTCCACGGGAGGTCGTTGAGGCCCCATCGGTGAGGGTGTTCAAAGATAGGCTGGACATGCACATGGTGGGCATGTCATGAGCGGAGCCGGCTGGTGCCGGAGGTCAGACTAGATGGCCCAGGAGGCCCCTTCTGACTCGCTCTGTTTCTATGTTTCTATGTTTCTAACTCTCATTCTCTCTTGCTCTTTTTGCTTTCTTTTCAGGCATTGAAGAGCTTTCATCCTCCAGACTGTATCATTTATTAATATTAATCCAAGCAAGCAAAGTTGTTAGCAATAATGTATAGTCCAAAAATGCTGCATGAAAGGGCAATAAATCGAACTCCAGTGAAAAAGAACCAAAACAGGATCCCCACATTTAGTGATATGTCAGCTTTAGCACTTGAAATATATACACTGAGCTCAGGCACAAGGGAAGGACAAACATTTGTAAAATGCGTTTGTACTGCTCATGTAATCTCTCCTATTTTCCTTTCCCTCATATTTGATTTTACAAAACCAATAATAATGAAATGCCTTCTGAAAAGTAGCCTTGAATTATCCTTTTTTATTATTTTATTCTGTTAAAGGCTTCATTTTCCTTTGCCATGTCCAAAATCAAGAGAGAACAAAAATGCAGCAAGGTTGAAACATGTGGAAACTTGCAAACTCAAAAGCCATGTGCTTGGTGCTTTTCAGTTTACCAAAGAATTGTTGTCTGTGGAGAGGGGAAACATATTGAACAAGTATGCATCCCATTGAGAAGGTAGATAGAAAAGTTCTTCTCCCTCTCACATTACAGTAGAAAGCAGAGAGATGAACAGCGGCTACTAGTCTCTGCGGCTGGATTGCCACCTCCAGTGGGAGAGGCCATAGGACCATCAATTCCACAACAGCCCCTATGTCCTGTTTGCAGGCCTTGGTCTTCTTAAAGCTTTATGAAATTCAGTGGCAGGGCAGACAAAAGGAAGGATGCTTTCTCTACACTCATGCATTTTAAATTAAGTGTTATAATATGTGGAAATATTGAACAGCAGGTAATGGTCAAAACACTAAAATAAAGATCAACCCATAGATAGGCAAAAATCTGTCAAGATCATATAAGGAACATCCATATTGCAGTGCATTGAATGTTTTGGTTTGTTCACAAGATCTATCAAAACCTACTAGTTTAGAAACATGAAAGGGGAATAGAAATATGACTCAAAATAGCTTTCCTCATGGCTGTTTTTAGCCCTGATGTGCATAGAGAGCTTCCACACAGGTCACTGAGCGCCAGTCGCTGAGGAATGGCAGTGAAGCAGAGTTGTCAGCTCTGGTTTTCCAAAAGCATCTGGTTAGCCATCGCAGGATCTCGGACAGATTGCCTCTTTGTTCTCTCTGTGAGGGACTCTTCTGTTCTCAACTGACCCCCTTCCTTTATTGTGCTCCTCTGCAAGATGAAGCAAGCAACTGGTTCTTCATTATTTCATCTCATACATACATATTAATAAGCTGAAACAATGGTACACTATTATAACACAGCTTAATAGATCTCATCTTTTATTGGCCTCTAGTGCGACCTGAAAATATATGAGAAAGATGGCCTTTGAAAAGGTACCTAGCAAAAGAAGGTTGTAAAGGACCAAGTCTTTATAATGCCAAGTGGAGGGAGTTGCAATCTGCATCTTTTGCTGTTCAGCAGATCACGTTGATTGGAAGTTATGCATACTTTAATTTAAACTGAGATCAGGTGCAAGATCATTGAAGTAGTAGAGATTTCACAGAATCTTAGAATAGCAGAGTTGGAAGGGGCCAAGTTCTGTAGGACACCAATTTACACCATTCCACCATCCAACCAGATGCTTTTTGAAGGTCTCCAGTGTGAGTGAGCCCACCACCTCTCCAGGCAGCTGGTTCCACTGTCGTATTGCTCTGATAAAGAGAACTTTTCCTGATGTCCAGCCTGAATCTGGGTTGTCACAACTTGAGCTGATTATTCCATGTCCTGTGGAATACAAAGCATATGGAGAACTGAGCCCCAGGCTTGTAACTTGAGGAGACATTCTCAGGTCAAGCTTGTATTTGACCAGATGTTTATTTTTAAGAAGTCGTGGAAATGTGTAAAGAAAAATCATTTCTCTCTTCTCATAATTGAACTCTGGGTAACAAAATTGAGACTGTAGTCCTGTGCACATTGAGATTTAAGTAAACATGCATCAGCTTTCATTGAAAGTTGACTGGAAGTAGATTCAGAACAGGCCAAAGGAAGGACATTTTTAAATCCATACAAAACCCAGTTAAGTTGTAGAAATACTGTCCAAAAATGTGGTGATCCTGGGAGGTCCTGGGGAGGAGAGGACAGAGAACAGTCACAGAGCTACCTGCTCAAGAGCTGGAGATGTATCTGTGTCTCCACCTTCATATACCTCTCTAGCAAGGTAGATTCTTAACCAACTGCCTGGCTTGAAGCCCTGGAGAGATGTTGCCAGTTGGTGATGACAATATTCAGGTGGATGTAGGGATGTCTGGAATCTGGAAGAAATTCAGTTGAGTTCTTATTATATAAATCTGACCTGTACATTCCAGAACAGACCAGATTTTTCTGAATCATGCATCTTCTGCAGACTAGGGAACCAGTTCATCACTACTAGACAGGACTTGTACAAATCTGCACCTTCACTAAGGCACTTTAATGCAAAAGGAAATCAGCATTAACTGGCATTAGCACAGTGGAATGAAATCCTCTTCTATCCCTAAAAAATCCAATTCAATCAATGAATGAGACAATGGAACAAAAGACACTTGGCCATCTGCAAAGCACAGATGAAACGTACGTCTGCGAAATTCATACATCCCTAGCTACAGTATAAATGGTTTGGCTTCATTCAAGGCAGTTCACCATGTTCTTGTTTTATTTCTCTCCATGGAAATGTTCAGAGCAATGTGAACAAAACAGTAAACACTTCCCGTAAGGCTCATCCTTTGAGCTGGTGAGTATATGCATAGCAAGGGAGAAGGATAGTATAACAAGGACACCCAGTGCCTTCTGAAGGTAAGTCACAGTGTCTTATTGAATTTCTGTCCACACATTTTTAAAAATAAATTTGAAGCAAGGAAAGTTTCTCCTTTTCGCATTGGTTGAATCGATGTTCCACACAGTAGTGCTGGTCTTAGATGCTTTATTCTGCATTTGTAAGCTTCAGGTTCAAGAGCAGAAGACTTTGCTAGCCAAAGGCTTATGGAAAAGAAGACTCCAAGCAGTAGTGTCAATTCACAAAGGGTTCGGGCAAACCCTGTGGAATTTCTTCATCTAGTATTTTCTCAGTCTGGCCTTGCAGAGTGAGCTGAGCCCAAAGAAAGTCTCTGGCTGATCACAGAAAGAAGGCTGTGCAACTGGCAACCACGTTCTGCATCAGCTGAAGCAGTCCAAATCTGCTGCAGGAAGAGTGGGAGAGGGATGCCCAGAGATCACATGGGGTCCATTCCGAGAGAGCCCCATGTCACCAACCTTCTGGGTCAGGTGCAGCAGCCCAAAAGCTGTTGCAAGTGGTGCAGAAGAGGAATACTGACTGCAAACAGTATGGGGCTTGATTGCTGGTGAGCTACCTGAGAATGCATATGTCCAGCTCCAGAAATGAGTGGAGTGCTCCATGGCACATGAAGGAAAAAAGGCAGAGAATTTCTTTCCTCCTTCACCCAGAGCTCTGGAACTGGGGCTCACTTAATGATATGGATGGGCAGTACATTTGAAACAAGCAGAAGAAACTACCTCACTCAAGGGAGATGCCTTTATGCATAGGAGGATGTTCAGATGGCCACTTCCTTTGATGACTTTAGGGGTAAAAAAAGCCGGATTCATGAGCAATGGATCTCCTGGCAATTCTTGGTAGCCATCATGGGCATATGGAATCCCGGTGTTTCTGCAAACAACTTCTGGACACTTTGTGCAACAGGATTCTGCACTGGATGACCATTTGTTTGATTTTGTTTCTACATTATCCAGTAACCAAAGCCTTCCTGGCAGTTCACAAACATTACTATTCAAAAACACAGCATCATGCAAAGGAAATGAAAATTTTAAGAGGCTAACAAACAGTTACATCAAGACAATGGAACTTGTGGACTGACTTTAAGAGTCACATCATAGGTTGTCAACTGGCCCAGATCCAAGCAGGGTGAGGGGACTGTTCCCCCATCAACCATTTTTTGGGGTTTTTTACAGCTGTAAATTGTCAACTGGGGGGGGGCTACCCCCACCCCCACTCATCCCCTGTGAAGCTGGGTTGGTTGTCAAGTGCCTGGAAGTAAAGAAAAGTCTTAACCTGGTCCTGAAGAAGTGACAGGCAAGTGCCAAGCAGAACTACATGGGGCATAATCGGGGGCTACCACTGAGAAGACCCCTTCCTTTGCTGCCATTCTCTGAGCCTCTCTCAGGTGAGAGCCAGAAGGGCCCTTCTTAAGTTCTTACTTTTTTGTTTTTTATAATACTTAGCATATAAACGTTTGGATGCTACAACCACTAGGAATCTATTTTCCTCACCCCTTCCTGGGATCCCATTTCTGCTCTGTAAAAGATACCTGTTCTACAGCAGGAGCCAGCCTGATGGCTCATCATCTCAGCTCCATTCATTCTGCAGATGAAAGGCCTGGTGTGTAAGCAAAATGCTGGGACTATGCATAATAGGCTCTTGATGCCTATCTGTAACAGCAGCACCAATAGTTTCCCCAACTGTCCACTACAGCAGTAAAGGGACAAAGGCAAACAGCTGTGTTACAAACGTCTTCATCTGGGGTTTGTGTTCTTTATACTCAAAATTGCACTGAGAGTCCCCTGGGTAATCTGTTATTATTGAGTCTGAAGTCAGCTTTGCTCTGGACTTTCCACTGCTCTTAAATTACAAAAGAAAGAAACAAGAGTGGCACACACCAAGCTTTCCCGCAGCATGAGCACAAAATATTTTGCTGCCCTAAAGCCAATCTCGAGGGCTGGGTTAGCCCCAAAATCTCTTTGAAAACCCTTGCCGCTCTCTTTAGACATCAGCTTCTACCTCGCTGGTCTGCTTCCCACTGGCAGTTTTGCCTAGGCAGCACCTGCTGGGGCCCGCTGTCTTGAATCTGCTAGGAGCACTCTGGGGGGCCTTCCCCTTGTTGCGGCCACCGCCTAGTCTCCTGCTGTCCTTGAGCACGCCAGCAATAATGAGGAGGAGGAGAGCTCCCAGCTGCAGCTCCCTCCAGGCAGTGGCTCACATCTGGGCAGAAGACGAGGGCAACTGAATGAGACTAGTGGGGAGGGAGCCCCAGAGAGTCTCTTGCCCACAGTCCTGAGCCAGCCACACTAGTCTTCGCCCTCAGAACTGTACTGTGACTCTTGTAAGGAGAAACAGCACACTCTGCAACAACGTGCAGGCTGTGTCATGTCGCACTCATCCATCTGTTCAGTCCCAGTGTATCATGCAAGCAGAACCCTAAATTGCATTGTTTTCATTGAGTCAGAAATCACTGCATCAGTCATTGCAATGCAGGTTTGGAGAAAGCTCCTGAAGAAGTCAGAGGACAAATGGGATCTGCACTTCACAAATGTAAAATTGGCTTCCTTCCCACTAGGTCAGCTTATGCGAAAGGGCCTTTTGTTACTGTTAAACAAAACCTAAAGGGTATAAAGCAGCATCATATCACGTGGGTTATATCAACAGTGTCTTAAAACTATGATGGGATTTACCAAATCACTGGATTTGCAGCTGCATAACATTATATTTGGTTGGCTTGCATCAAGGCAGGGCATCAGTCATCTGACTCAGTGCTGCCTATTCTGACTGGGAGCAGCTCTCACGTTTTCTCTTCTCCTGCTTACCTGGTCCTTCTGACAGATGCACTGGCTGCTGCCAGGTGACAGTTCAGGCAGGGAGAAATCCAATGAAATTTTGTTGGACTGTTTGCTACTTTATGTCAAGTGCTACAAGTGACACATCCACAACAAGAACAGCCCCCAAATGCTGGCTCTTTGGTCCAGCTGTCATCTTCAGAGTGGTCTCGCTGTGCTTTTCTGTCTCACACACAGGAAGCCCCCGCTTCAGGCAGCAGGGGCTGAAGGGCAGCCCATGGAGAAAAGCTGTGGAAGACAGGACTGTCTGTGCCACTCGACCTTCCTGTGTCCCTGCCCTCAAGCACAACCGAGGAGTTCAAAGATGCTCGGATGACTGTTGAACATCCCACTGCCGGCCCAGTCAGCCTCTGTACTGGAATGCGGATGCCACCTGGCACTTCATATCAGGCAACAAAATACCTTGGGCCAGTTCTCGCTTCCCCTCCCCCCCCCCACACGCACACATTATCTCCAGGTGTAAAATTAAAGCCGTGGATCGAGATATACAAGAGAAGGAAAATACTTCTAGGAAGATTAAGAAAATCCACTCCAGCTTTTAATCAGAACTTTAAAGGAGCTCTCCTTGGTGCTGAACACAATCCCCAAAACAGGTTTAGTACCATAAAAGTCAATAAGTATCTGCAAGGTTAAAGAACCCTTAACAGGGCTGTCCATAGAAACACTGTCCCATCGCTTGCTACAGAGCAGGTAAGCTTTAGGCTGCAGCAGAAGGGTAAAACCATTCAGATTTTATTCCTGTGTTGTCCCTCTTAAAACCCTGTGGAACTGGTTTAAATGCAAATGTGAGCTAACACCCCAGTGTTCTGGCAGCCTCTTTTTGTCAAGACCAGGACTGCTCTGGCAGCTAGAAGCAGAGCACCCACCACCATGTCTGCAGGATCGGTCCCAGGCTCCGCAGGAGCACTCAGCCTACTGACAAGTGGCAGCTGGGACTCCTGGGGCACAGCTGACCAGAGCAGCAGGTCCTCCTGTGCCTGCTTGGCCTTTCCTGCACCTGCCTTGCTGTGTTGCTGCCTTTTCCTTGACCTATGTCCTGCCTCGCTGTTTGCATCTTGCCCTCCGCAGACATGCAGGGCTGCCCGCTCACTGTGGCTCAGCTCAGGCACTGTGCTGCTGTCCACCGCACCTTGCTGTGTGTCTACTCTTGCCGTGGACCCTGCTGGGCCACGTACCTTGCCCTTTATCCTGCTCAAGGTGCCTGCTCTCCCGTTTGTCTTCCTGGTCCCTGACCGCGACCATGAGCTGCACTTGCATTGAAGCGCCTGCCTGGATGCTGCCTCACCTCACGCTCTGTCGCCACGGTCCTGGCACCCTTGTCTGGCCACCCACAGGCCAGGCCTGGGACCTGACAATTTGAGCCACTTTGCGGAATATACATTTCACAGCTAAATCAGTGTAACAGCTATTATCGATTACTGTATTACACTCCCTGTGTACCTCCCCCTTCTTCCTTTTGTAAGAAACCCAGGTTGTCCTCTTCTCTGTTTGATCCTCACAACAGCAACCCCAGTAGGCAGGCGAGGCTGACAGTCTGTGACTGGCCCAAGCTCACCCAGCAGGCTTCATGCCTGGATAGGGATTAGAACTCAGACCTTCCAAGCCCCAGTCCAGTACGCTCCCCATTGTGCCATGTGGGCTCACATGATGTGAAGCATTTCATTTCCACACCACCAACTTTGGTATTTCAGGTATTGTGGGTCAGTTGGTGCTGACAGGCTCTTTGCCTGGTTTGCATTGAACCATTGCACTGGGGCTTTGAGGGTGAGCCCAAGGCATTCGGTGGCCTGGGGCAAAGGGCAGAGTCTCCTTCCCCTCTGTTATAGGTGCATGGCCTCATTTCAGCCATGGCAATGGCCCACCATCACGCCCAAGAATAGCAGAAGCACACTGAGCTGCTGACAAGATGGATCTGCTCCCCAAGCCCACTCCCTGAGCATTTGGCAGCTGCCTCACTTGGCTCGACGGCATGCCCACCCCTGGGGGGTTCTAAGCTGATGCATGTCTGAATGCCAGGAAATGTGGGTGGGGCCGTCACAAGCACTGCAAAAAAAGGGGGGGGGGCTCCAGTTGCTCCAGCTCAGCAAAATTCCCCACTTCAGTTCAAAGGTCAGTTCAGCAAATCTGGGATGGGGGATGCTGCATTTTCAAATGTGAGCTTTTTACTAACTCACAAGAATTCAGCTCATAAAGGAACTCATTTTCCTCCATTGACTAACCCTTAATTTCAAAAGTGTGTATTTTGTAAACACAAATTTGGGAATTTCTGCGCATTTTTGGGTTGCATGTGCTTGCATTCAGATTTAGGTTTGTTGAACAGGTTATTTTCAAGTGATGTATAAAGTGAAACAAAATGCTCTTCCAGCCCCACAGGGGTTACCAAAGGGTACCGAAGCTTCAGAAGGAAAGACAATGACTGGATGGGGAGGGATATACGCACATGGTTTGGCACACACCCATTGGCTTGAAGACTGCTTAAGTGCTCGGAGTGCACTTGAGGGGGTCCCCCTGCCCCTCACCAGTCCAGATCTAGAGAGCATGTGCGGATGGGATGCTACTGCGGCAGTGAGTAGTCAGGGGGAAATGAAGGCTTGCCTGGAATTGTCTAGGGTGAACGACGTGGGAAGGGGGTCTCTCGTGAGGGGCTGCTGCTGACTGGCTAGCAGACCTCCGTGCGGATAGAGCCCAGCGACATTCGGCCGCTGAGATGAACCCTGCTTTGTCCACCTCAGGAGCCTCATGGCTGATACAGCATGGAGATTATCAAGTCCCCCCGACAGGATCCTTTGCCCCTTCTCTCTGCTCGAGGACCATGAGTTTCGAAAGGAGATTGAGGAGCCTCACCTAGGCCCTTCCTTCCCTGAGTGGGATACTGGTGAGTTGGCTGTGGATGCTGCAAGGTGTGGAAGGACTGGTGAGAGACTGTGCGCTCAGGGCCAGGTGAGCCTCCTGAGATACCTTGGACTCCAGGGGCCAAGAGAAGCACTCCAATCCAATCAGGAATGTGTGTGCTTTCTCTGTGTGTGTGGTAAAGCAAGCAATCATGCATAGTTCAGCTGTGCACAATGACAATAATGATTAGCTTTGCCCTAGGCTCATAAGCTTTTAGAGCAGTATTAATTTCAGCCAAGCAGTTAAGAAATGCCTTAGTAATCCATAGTTCTGCTGCATTTTCAGTTACATTTCATTTCACTTTAATAAAATATTTCATTTATTAAGTTCTTTGCCTGGAGGAGATCAGGTGTGTGCCATGTCTCATCCAACAGACTTTCAGAATTGGTTGGTGACAGACCTTCTTAGAAAGACCTGGACCTTCTTAGATCCAGAAGAGCAAGTGGCCCCAGGACTCTTGGCTGGACAGCCAGGCCAGTCCCAGTTGAAGGGTCAGACAAAAAGGCTACCTCCAGTTCATCACTCCACTTGAAGGTGGCAACCTGGGTTGCCTGGTGTGGTTCTGTTCTAAGAGAACAATCGCAATCTGATCCCTGAAGCAATGTTCCAAATGGGGAGGGAGGGAGGGGGCCCCCCTTGCCGGCAGGTGGCTTTTTACCCTTTTCTTCATAAAAATGCTCTTTCTTCTAAAACCTCCAGCTTCACTGGCACAGTGTGTTATTCCTTCCTGAAGTGCCTTTGGGGAGTACACTAATCAGGAGAGGTACCCTGCAGTAGAGAAATGACAGCAGCCGGAGTAGCACGGCTGCTGCAATCCATTGGCAGCCAGCTGCTTTTGCTGGAACGGAACGGAACGGAACGGAACGGAACGGAACGGAAAGGAAAGGAAAGGAAAGGAAAGGAAAGGAAAGGAAAGGAAAGGAAAGGAAAGGAAAGAGCACCAGCATCAAAATAAACAAATGAATAAAAGTGGTGTACTTTCAAAGGGAGGAAAGTTTGCTGAAAAACCAGAAAGAAGAGGGAAGTGAAGTATCCCCCCACCCCACCCCCACCCCACCCCCAGTCCACATGCCCAGGCAATTAAGCAGCAGAGGAAGTGAGACCAGCTCACAGCTGTGTTTGTTTCAGGGTAGCTCTCCCGTGTGTCTGCATAACTCTGGTGGTGGCAGCACTTGAAGAAATGCTCCAAACTTTTTAGCATATTATATGGCTGAACAGGCTTGGCAAGCATTTATTCAAAGGCAGATGCATAAGATAGAGGGATATAAAAATCATTGAAGTTCACTGAAGTTCTCCAAATTCCATCTCAAAGCTCTTTCTAGCTTGAGTCTGTCTCAGATGGAGAGCTGAGTTTTGTTTTTCTTCTTCTCATGAAAATCTGTACGTACTTGAGGGCATATTTTTCCCAAATGTATGCATCAGTTGGGCACATCTTTGCAATGCATGCCTTCTTCTCCACTGATTAAGGTATATTTATGCAGTTTTCAAAAGTAATGCACATTTTTCAAATGCACACCTGCTGTCAAATGCATTATTTTTGGTCTGCAAATGACGTTTCACATTTGCAAACGTTACACCTTTCACCCACACACTTTGTCTGTGCTCAGTCCAGAGAGTGCAGACTGGGGGAATCCTGATCAAAAGCAAATGCAAACAAATTTCACAGACATCCTATGATGTTGGAGAACAGGGAGCTGCAGCACTTCTGGAAAACAGGAGGGTGTGCCACACAGCTGGCCCTGCAACCCCCTTTGCCAAGCTGCTACCCTCGGATCCTGTGGAGGATGCTGTTCCATTGCCAGGGCTGACGTGCTTGACCTGCCGGTTGCATTGGCTCCATCCATGCGGTGAGGAAATGCCATCTTTCCCTTCTCCCTGGCAGCAGAAGCGTGGCTCTTGCTTTCTTTCTGAACAAGGGGAAAGCTGCTGGGATGGGGAGGGATTGACTTTCACTCCTCCGTCAAGCGCATTGCAAGGACGTTGCAGGTAGATTTATGTAATGCCCTTATGATTTTGCCTCCGCCGAGTAGGCGGTTGTTCGCCTTGCCTGGCGCTTTTCTGGTAACTGAGCACTGAGGACAGCGCTGATTAAGTTACAATTTGGCATCGAGGCATTGCAGCAGATGGGCACAGGTAGCCAGAGGGGGGCAATCAGGAATATGCACGAACACTGTGCTGCTTCGGAGGCTGCATTTCCCGTATGAGAAAAGGAAAGCAGCTGTCTGGCTCCTGTGGGCCCTAAGAGGAAATGCCACCTCTAATCCTGATCTGCTTCACGTTCGCTTGTCTCAGAAAAATGGAAAATAGCATCTGCCACAACTTAAGACAGGTTATTTGCCCCTGCTGAGCCAAAGAGTGAATGGAATAAATAAAGAGAATAGACATTCTGGTGGAGTTTAGCACTCTGGGCTTGATGGATTGCATGCGAAAAGGAAGGCTGGGGCTGATAAACAACACTCTACAGCTTTTTGGCAAGAAAACAGCAAATATTTATTAAAAACGAAGGCACAAGGCAGCGATAATCTTTTTACAGCCTGATTGTGACAGACTTTCTTTTCTTCTGCAAGAGCTGGTTATTAATGCCTCAAACACTTTCCACAAAGCTCAGAGGTATGTGCTAAATTGTGATAACATGCCCGGACTGACCATGTTCAAGGACCAAAAATCAGCCTCGGTCACGAGAACGTAGGGCCCATGGCCAGGACAGGGCCTGGTTCCACAGCACCTGGTTTTTGCCTCATCCTGTTTATCTCCAAGACCTTTTCTAGGCCCTTGTGGTGCCAAACCAAGCAATGACAAGAGCATGGAGAAGGCTCTCATGCCCTGCTCATCCTGCCCTTTTTTCTGGGCAGTGGTGCAGATGGCATGCAGAGAAGCGCCAACAAAGAAGCAGTGGTGGGCAACGAGGGCACTGTGGAGAGCCCACGGACGGAGGGGGGCCATGGCTCCTCCCTCCAACCACAAGCCCTGCCATGGCCCCAGGAGGTGATCCACCCTTCCGGGAAGAGAGATTCACCCTAGCACAGCACTGTTATTGTGTGACACTGTAGGTCAGAGCAGCCTCTTCCAGTTGGTGCCTTCAGACTCCTGTCATGGCCAGCCTGAAGAATCACATGGCTGACGAAGAATCACATGGCAGTCCAACACAGCTAGATCACATTAGACAGGACTGGTTAGATGAGGAGGAGGAGCAAGAGCGGCTTATGCCAACGGCGGTGGGAAGGAAGATTCACTGAGGAAAGGGCCCATTTAGATTGCCTTGCCAAGGGTCCTCAGAATCCAGGGACCAGGAGCGAATGCGGGGAGGCCCTGCTTGAACACCTCACAGATCGGGCTGCCTGTAACTACTTCTTAGCAAAATTAGTATCAGTGATTAACATTTATGGACACAGCTTTCTGCACTGCTTGCCTAGTCCTTTAAGCCCAGCAGGAGGCTTCTGTAATAGAGCACTTTCCTTCAGGAATAAAAGCTGCTCAACAAGATCAATGGAGAGAGTTGTCCCACATGAAGAATCTAAAATATGAAAGGTAATAAGCAAAGTGCCCTTTTATGTTCTGGAAGCACTGTGGGGTGTTTTCACCCGTTCTGAAGTTTCAAAAGCCATGCAATTTAAATCACCTAAATTGATAAGGTGGTGCTTGCTTTCTATTTTACCACCAACATTCTCCTTTCCCTGGTTGAGAGGCTTAAAGATATGCAGCAATGATAATGAAGGACAAGCATGCACTCCAAGTGTCCCCATAAACTATAGTTCAGACTGCAGCCCATCAGACCTTCAGGACATGTTCACTGAGCAACTGGGGGAGGGAGAATCACCCCCCCCCCCCGTCTCTATAGAAGCTGGGAGAGGAATATGGTCAAGGATTTCAATTTATGTCATTTCTTTTATTTTAGCTAAGGCTTTTCTATACCTTCAATTTTTCAAAAGAATGTCGAGACAGTTTACAAAATTCTAAATTCAAAGAATTTCCCAGGCTCCCAATCAGGAGGAAGAGCTGCTATTTTATGGGTTCTGTATAGACAGTTCTTCTCCCTCTCACTTCTTCAGTGAACTTTAAGAGCTAAGCAGAAGATCTCTTTCCACATTTTTTCTGCATCAATCCATCCATCTATGGATCAATTACAGGTGTGCATCTAATTCCTAGGAAGCTCAGGTTCTGAACTACGATGGAATACTTGGATCAACTTGAAGCAAAGTGGCTCTAGCTTTAGGAAGTCCAAGGTCATGCAAGCAGGTCCTGCATCTTTGGACATCTTTGGTGTGCTTTAGTTTCAGTTTTAATTTCAGTTTTGCAAGCCCCAAATCAATACAGTTCTGAGCAAGCTCTCTATGAACAGAGAGGCAGGAGAGCAATGTAGTTTTGTAACACACAGCCAGAACTTTCAGTTCAAGAATTTAACAGGCTAACTTTGTTACTTCCCATCACGCTGGTCTGGGAGTGGGGTTGTTGAGAAAACTTACCACAAGCTGTGCTAGTGTTTTCACTGCCTTTTGAGATTCTTTTCTGGAGCAGTAGCTGCTTCCAAAGTCCATCTTTCCAAGTTATCAGCTTTCTTTGTACTGAATCTTAGTGAAAATATAGGACTATTCTGATCCACATCCTTATCATATCTCCTCGGTATAGGAGCTCCAGAGAGAACAAGAGAGAGAATTCTGTAAGGGAAGGATAGAACACACTGGAGATATATGGTTGTTGTGTAATCCATTTTCTAAATATGTCATGTATCAGCAGGGGACTTTGGTTCCACCTACAGACCAATCAGATTTTGTGCAAGTGCACTCACACAAATTCACACTCCTGAAAGTGCACAGATCCTCCCAAAACAGGCCACCCCTGAAAAATGCACGTTTTCACACTTCCACCGGGGGGTTGGGGGGAACGAGCAATTTGGGCTGAACCCATGTGACTTAGAAAAAGAGAGACTACTGCAGATTCAGTGGGTCAGATTCCCAGAAATCCAAGTCATTTGGGTCTGTTGCATATTTCTCTGACATTCCAGCACAACAAGCATGTGAGGCAGCTTAGACTGAAAGGTCGTAAGCTGCCTGGCCAGCCTTCTGTTCTGCAGAGATTCTAGCCCTTTTCTGGCCCATGAGCAGATGGCATTGCTAGAGAATTGTCTAGTTTGACTTCCTGGCCATTGGCCTGGGAAAGTTCTGTCTCATGTCCCTACCCATGTTATTTAATGTTTACATGACACCTCTGGAAGAGGTTATCCAAAGCTTTGAAATCAGATGCCACCAATATTTATTTTATTTATTTATTTATTTATTTAGAAATTTATAGGCCGCCCCTTGCCACAAGCCTCGGGGCGGCTCACAATAAACAAAAAACATCACATTCTAAAACATTAAAACTGGCCCATCTCCAGGTCCGAATTAAAACAAGCACAATATAATACAATAAATAATTTAACATTTAAAATATTGCTTAAATAAAAAGGTCTTCGCCTGGCGCCGAAAAGCAAATAAAGCAATATGCTGGTAATGATTGCCAAGGAATGTTGCAGCTGCAACATTTGAATGTTGTCTGGGTTTGATGTTGGGCAGGTGAACATGTGCAAACTGAGGTTGGACCAAAGTGAGAGTCAATAAAGCTCTGGGACTACAGTTGCATCTGTTTTAGAAGTGGTTGTGCTCTCCCTGGAGGATCAACTGCTACAGCTTGGAAGTTCACCCTAACCTGTTCCAGGATTTACTTTCTGGATCAGGGGTCGTCAAACTTTTTAAACAGGGGACCAGTTCACTGTCCCTCAGACTGTTGGGGGGCAGGACTATAGTTTGAAAAATTACAATTAAAATAAATTTAAAAATTAATTACAGTTAAAATAAATTTTAAAATTAAGTAAAATTAAAATTAGTTAAAATTAATCAAAATTTAAAATTAAGTAAAATTAAAATTAGTTAAAATTAATCAAAATTTAAAAATTAAGTAAAATTAAAATTAATCAAAATTTAAAAATTAATTAAAAATTAAAAATGTTTGCTCCACTTGCTCGGGCTGCAGCAGAAGCCCAAGATGATGCTGTGCTACCCACCAAAAGGGAGAGCACAACACAAGGGGGAGCCATGAGGGTGCACTGGCCTCGGTCGAGGCCTTCCCAGCTCCTCACCACCACCCCACTTCTGAGCCAGAGGAAGGTCCTGTCGCAGGCGCACTCCTGGCTCCAGGAAGGGGAGTGGGAAGCTGGAGAGGCATGTGTGGGGTGGCTCCCCCGGCCAGGAGAGGGCTGCAAGGAGGGAGGTAAGGGCTGCTTTCGGTACAGGGATGTGGCTAGCTGAACAGGGCACCTCCCACCTCTCCCCACCATGGGGTGAAGAAGCATGGTGGCCACTCAACAGCGGCAGCAGCTTGCCCATTGAAGGCTGCGGCTTCCGTGCCTCCACTGCAAGCTACAGCCACCTCTTCGAGCCTGCAGCCCAGAGACATGGCTCACATAATTAAAAATAGATTAAAAAATATATTTTTCTTACCTTTTAATGTCTTCATCTCTCTCTCTCTTCCATCCTCTTCTCTTCTTTTTCCCTCTTCGTATTCCCACTCTGTATATGCATGCACTGGGGGTGGGGGGGAGGAGCTGGTGCATGCGCAATTGAGCTGTTACAATTTGGCTTGTGCACTGGCTCTCTGCTCAGTTTCAAAGAATGCCTGCACCAGCTCAGAGCTTTCGGACTCGCTCATTTAAATGAGCGAGTGAGGATAAATGAGCATGATGGACTGGGTCCAGCCCACGGGCCATAGTTTGAGGACCCATGGATCATTAGAAATATGTGAAGATGACTCTTTCCATTTAGCCTTTTAAAGTATGGCATTTTAATGTCATAACATTTTACTGTTTTCACTGTTCATCTCATTGGCCTAAGGTTTCACTGTGCTGAACTGTTGTTTACCGTCTCATAAATAGTGATGCATTTGCCTTTCACATGAATCTTAATAATTTAGTGCATACTTCCTTCCTTGTGGGAAGAGAGAGTGGGGTTAAACTTGAATCACTAATTTCATTTTAGTCTTTCCCCTTTTCCTTCCTCTGTACATGGAGATTCAGCAGTTGCCCAGGGGGATAGTTTGCCAGCAGGGGAGGCTGGTGACTCCTATGTTACTGGGGTTTTTTAGTCATTGCAACTTTTATTCTAAGCTTCATAGGTGCTATGCATGATTCCCCATCATGGTAAGCAAGAATATACTCTGTGCTGAGTCCCAAAAAGATTAATTGTAATTCCTTCTTCAACCAAAAGGTGTACCTGAGTCCCAAGTTTAAAAGATAAGGATGTTGCCTCAAGCCCTCTACATTCTCCCCTAATCAGGTGCAAGCTTGCAGTAACTAATTTGCTATCTGGAAACTATGGACTATGGTACGTCCATGTTAATTATTCATTCTAAGTTTGTTAAGACTAGGGCCTGGTCAATTTGATATTAAACTGTAAGGAGAAATTTATGCGAAATAGAATTACAATTTCAAGATTCTTCAAAAATAACAGACTTCCACTAGTTATAGTAAGCCAGGCATCAAAATATTCAGGATATTGTGAGCACAAAAGTGCTTATAGGTCATATTATCTGATTACTTTAATGGAAAAGAGAGGTTCATGAAATAGGTAGCACTGATTTGATACATACATCAACATCAACATCAAAATTCACCGTGCTCAAAAGTCATTTGGGAATGAAACGAATGAGATACAAGACCTGTAATAAGGAGAAAGCCTTTTCATGTATTATCTTTACTGCCATAACCTGATATCCTGAGGCAATTGCATCCTCAGTTGAGCATCTGACAGACAGGTAGAGCAGGGTTTAAAAGGATGTTGCTAGGATAAAAAAGGAAGGTGATGAAATATAACAGAAATATGCTTCAACAGGTGGATGTTGGTGAGGCTCATATTGAAAATGAGGAGGAGTTATTGCAAGTACCAGTAACAACAGAGATCCTGCCACCAAACAACAATGAGCTTCATGATTGCTTAGACTTTCCAAATCCAATCCCAAACATAACTAAAACCCCCTTACCTGGAACATGTAACAGTTGGAGGAAGATCGAATGTCTGCAGGATCAGCCCACAGATGAAGCAGACTGAAGAGCTGTGGTCCAGGGAAACACAAAAAAACAGCATCTACTTCTAGAAAAAGGGACTGCTACTACTTCTCCCAAAAGGAATACACAAACTGAAAGCATGCTACAAGAAAGCTCTCTAGAGATCTGACATAATAATACTCAGTAAATAAATCCATTACTAACATGTTTGATAGCTTAGTCTTCCAAGAGACTTTGGCTAGGGAAAATGCTGCTAATGATGGATATGCATCACATTGTCTGGAAACAACTCCAAGCAGGTTGGGTGGGTAGCCCAAAGGCAGTTTGAGTATTTGGCTGAATACAAGTGTTAGGACTGTTTTTGTCAGACTGAACCTCTTGGTTCATCTAGCTGCCACCTTGACCATTGAAAGTAACCTGTTTCACCTCATGTTAATTCAGGTTTATATGTCTCCACAAAGACATAAACACATGATCATGGAAAATTATATGGTAGACACATGTCTGGAAACCATGGTGATCTTGGTTGATGATCAATGCTCAAAATGGAAAGGGCAATGAAACCTTATATGACCATTTCCATGCTCAGTCATCCTTTGCCCAAAAGATTCTTGAAGGATGAGAGTTGGAATCTGCAGGGCTATATCTTATGAAAATGATGAATAGCTTGGATATAGCTGGAGAACCAGTGTGGCGTCGTGGTGAAGAGCATGGGACTGGGACTCAGACAATCTGGGTTCTAGTCCTCGCTCAGCCATGGAGCCAACTGGGTGACTTTGGGCCAGTCACAGGCTCAGCCCAGCCTACCTCACAGAGTTGTTGTTGTGGGGATAAGATGGAGGGGGAGAATGATGTAAGCTGCCTTGACCCATTGGTAGGAAAAAGGCAGGATATAAATCAAAAGATAGGTAGATAGGTAGATAGGTAGAGATAGATAGATAGATAGATAGATAGATAGATAGATAGATAGATAGAGCAATTTGAATGGGATGGTTGAGGGTAATATGATGGTTGAGGGCCAGGGGAATTCCCTCATATATTTGTCTCTGGTGCATCAACAATAGATTTGTTGAGCAGGGTCATTGGTGATAAGGCAGGTAATTGAGATGTAAGTGATCATCTTCCCTTATTCTTATTTTTGAATTTGGAAAACATTGTGCAAGCTGACCATGGTCCCAAGTTAAACATCAGTGTAGAAATTCACACCCAGTTCATCAGGTGATTGGCTAAATTAGACAAAATATTATCAGAGCTTTCACATTTGGAGCAAAGTCTCTTTTTTCTGAGATGCTTTGCTAAATGCAAATTCTGCTGGGCTTTATTTCAACCTGGACTCACACCTTTCAAAAGAGCCTGAAGCCCCCAAAAGAGTAGCACACAATTTCCTCTATCTAATAGGTCTAATACTTGGCTTGACCAAGAGTATATGAGTATAGATTCTCTTTGGCAGAAAAAAATGGCCTTTATAAATATAAAGATTGGATATATCAAATTATAGATCACATTATAGGGCTATTAAGTATAATTAGTAAACTCCATACCTCCCACTTCCATAAAAAGCTAATTTGTTGGATGGAACAAGAAAATATTATAGCTGATGAAAATATTGTAGCTGATGAATGGATGAGATTTAGGGTTGAGAAACTGTCTATAAATCAGAGCTTGGTCCTCCACCATCTTGTTGAAAAATAAGCATCTGGAGGGGTTCTCCTTGCAGCCTTTATGGACTTGATTTCGAGATTTATCTGACATTTATTTATTTATTTATTTTTGGATTTATATCCTGCCTTTTTCCTACAAAGGGCTCAAGGCAGCTTACATCTCCTCCTCCATCTTATCCCCACAACAACCACCCTGTGAGGTAGGCTGGGCTGAGAGTCTGTGACTGGCCCAAAGTCACCCAGCTGGCTCCATGGCTGAGCGGGGACTCGAACCCAGGTCGTCTGAGTCCCAGTCCCGTGCTCTTAACCACTACACCACACTGGCTCTCACTGACATGATTTCAAGATCCAGTTTATGGGTCAATTCGAAGGAACACACGTTGATAGATGCCTTCTAACACTGATCTGCAGCTTCAACAGTGGTTTGCAGATAAGATGTGACGGGATCTAATTGATCAGATCCTGACTTAAAGCAAGGCTGCATACTTGTTCCCATGCCATTTACCTCTATTAATTAATTATGCTCCCAAATCCCCAAATTAGCAAACAATGACAATCCTTTGCCTATACTTCCATATGCAGATGATGCAGTGCTGCTTTCCCGACAAGTGCAGGTTTACAACATGGCCTAAGATATCCTGCGGAGGCCTGAGAACGGAGCCTTAAGACCCATCACTGGTTAATGCCTGGGGAACTCACAAGTGGAAGAAAGGTAGGATATAAATCAAATGCCATGCTGCTGATGCTGATGCTGTTTTCCCGGTGGACTTAAATGAAAAATATGCTTTATAAGAAATGAAAAAATCTTGAATTTACACTCAGCAGCTACATAGCATTAGGGCATGGCAGAGGTGAAATAATAATTGAACGATGTGTACAGGATTTTGTGCTGCAAATTGAGGTATGTAGGGCCTTAATGCATCCCAAATAGAGTGATCATGGGCCACCGTTTTTATGTGCAAAATACATGCAAATGGTTTGCATTTCCCTAAATTTAGGAAAGTTATTGCCAAGGCAAGATGTAATGTATTTCCTTCAACCTTACTTGGATGGAATACTTAGAAGGGGCATGGACTAGGAACAGGCATGCCCTTGAAGCGGGAGGGAAGTAGAAACAATGGTGAGTGTTTTAATATACTGCACTTTTTGTAAGGACCTGTGGCATTCAGTTATAATGCCCATGATGCCGCCATTCCCAGGGAGGGCAGATGGACAACACCTAGTGTGCTTACTGTCGGATAATGACCTAAAGTGGCAAGTTTTTGTGCATCTGCCCTAAATCACTGTCCATTGAGAATGGCAGGGAACCAGTGAATTGCAATCACGTAATTTTAAGTTAGACTTTTCAGTACATTTAGTATATATTAAGACCCTGAGTGTTTTAATGACTTGTTTGTATTGGTTTTGTATTTTTACATAATTAGTTGTATTGTTTTGTTATACTTGTGCTGTATTTTACTAGTCTATGACCAAAATAAAGTCATCCATCCATCCATCATGGTGCAGTTCAGCACCATGGATAGCTTCTGTAAAGCTGAGAATAAAAGCTGCAATGGATAAGGAGCCCTAATGATACAGGATTCAGAGGTGCCCCTGTTTACTGGGCAGCATGGCTGGCCTCCCCTGCAGAGGGCTCCAGCTGAAGAAGCAAGTTTGTCCTTTGCAAATCAGGCCAAGGGGCAGCAGTGAGGGCAGAGATCACCTTGGAGAGCCATGTGCATGCACATGGTCCCTGTATGGCTAGCAGTCCTGATGCTAGGGCCAGCCCATGGAAATTGCTCTGCTCACTTAGCACCAAAGTCCTAAGAAGTGTCAGAGGACAGGAGTATATGAAGGATGGTGAGTAGACTGTGGCAAAGTCAGAAGGGCTTGAACATCCAGCACCATCCAAGAGAAGCCCCAACTTTATACCCACCCCATTAGCACAGCCCCTACCAAGATCCTGTGATTTTCCTGCTCCTGCAACAGGGAACTTGCAAAGCACTTTGGACACTGGATCAGTCCTGTGATATATTACCCCAGTGTTGTTTTCCCAAAAGCACTAGGGTTGGAAAGCCCTGGAGAAACTACCCCCTCTGATTAAAGCTGCCATTCAGAGCCCTCCCTCGTCCCTCCACTCCTTCCTCACTCAGGTGCTCTCTTGAAATGAGTTTCTTGGAAGAAACTTCCAGAGTGCCATGGCACCTCTTTCTCAACCCTGAATCTTCAGGATAGTCCTCATTTGAATTTCCTGCTCTTCAGGGGAGTCCAGTCTCTCTGAATCAGGCCAGTTCGGTCCAGGGGTTGGCAAACTTTGAAGAAGAGCCTAGCTTCCAAAATAGAATAAAATACCAGCCTGCCATGAAGGTCTTAAGGATCAGGAGCCTTAATGAAGGTTGGGGGAACCATGGTAAAACCTACAGCATCACCAGCATGGCTGAATTCATATCTAGACTCTTAAGAGCCAAGCAGTCTGAGTCCTCTGCCTAGATTCACAAATCAGTCAGCTTCTGCTTCTTCCACATCCCTTTTATCTAAATATGGGAGACAGAGTTCAGTGACAAAGCCCCTGTTTGGCAAGCAGAAGGCTCAGTCCCACCATCCCCAGGGTTAGAACAGAGCCCTGTCTGAAACCCCAGAGAGCCCCTGCAGCTTGTCACTGCCATTGCTGCCAGGATCTACTGAGCTAGATGGACCCAACAAGTGTCTTGGTCTTCTTCTATCCTGGATGCTTTCCATCCTGTTTGTGCAACTATTGCTGGATTTAGGTAAGGTCCTTTCCAAAAGTGAAAGAAGCAAAATTCTCAGGAGTGTTCCCTGCAAGACTAGATGGCCAAAGAGAAGACAATCATTGTGGTGGCTGAGATGGGAGACACCCAGACCACAAACAATAGACATAGTAAAGGTGTGCAAAGAAAGAACTAGACTGTTGTGATGTTGCATGTGACTGCTTTTTTCTGTAGGGAAGCACCTCAGATGAAGGCAAAGCTTCATGCTTGGTCAACTGGATAATTATGAAAATGATGATGAGACTGTTAATGAATGATGAAGTTGTCAATGGATACAGAGAGTAATGGAGGACAAAATGGATTTGGAGAGATGATGATCCATTCAGTTTATGAGCATTACATGGCTGAGGAATAGAAGCCACCCTTGTGTCTGCGCATGAGTGAGAGATGCAAAGAGAATATGAAATTCTGTGCTGAGTTTTCTTTATCTTTTATTTATTCTCCTTATAGCCCACCTTCTTCCTTCAAGGAACCCAGTGTGTCTTATATTGTTTTCCCTTTCTCCTCATAAAACCCTGTGAGTTACCATAGGCTGAGAGTCAGTGATTTGCCCAAAGTCACCTGAGGAACTTCATGAAGGCCCAGTAAGGACTAGAACTTAGTTCTCTCAAGTCCCAGTGCAACTTCACCAAACTATGCCAATCCTGTGACTCCTGGGCATTGCTACATGCTCAGTCTTCCTTATTCTCCAATGCATTTGCGCATGAAAGATGCTTGTCTTGTCATTACGGAATATGGCCACATGGCAGCACTACAGGAACAGTTATGTTCGTCTACTTGGGCTGGAAATAAAAACTCAAAATGTTCACCCATGTTGTTTTCAGAGCATGCAGAAGGGGTCAGCAAAACATGGTGTGGGTATCATGAATAACAACAGTGAGATCGAATGTACTGGGGAAAATAATTTGCATAAATAATAACCATGCTTTCAGCTGTACACACAGGAATAGTTTAGGGCTGGTTCTGAAACAAATTTGTTCCCAGTATATTTTGCTCAAAGCCTCAGCACAGATTTTAATGCCTAGTCTCTGGTGGCTGTTTGGCATCCATTTAATTGACACTTGTGTCACAGGGTGAATCTGTCTCAAATAAACATAACAGTATCAAATCGTTTTTGCCCTTGTTCCCTCTATCAGGCTACCCCAGCTACAGTACAGAAACATTAATGTTATGTTACGTTAGTTGTGAAGTTGTGTCTGACCAATTACGACCCCATGGACAACATTCCTCCAGGCTCTCCTGTCCTCCACCGTCCCCCAGAGTCCACTTAAACTCACGCCGACTGCTTCAGTGACTCCATCTAGCCACCTCATCCTCTGCAGTCCCCTTCTTTTGCCGTCAATTGTTTCCAGCATTAGGCTCTTCTCCAGGGAGCCCTTACTTCTCATTAGGTGGCCAAAGTATTTAAGTTTCATCTTCAGTATGTAGCCTTCTAAAGAGCAGTCAGGCTTGATCTCCTGTAAGACCGACTGGTTTGATCTCCTTGCGGTCCAAGGGACTTGCTGGAGTCTCCTCCAGCACTACAATTCAAAGGTCTCAATTCTTTGGCACAGTCTTCCTTATGGTCCAGCTTTCACAGCCATACATTGCAACCAGGAAAACCATAGCCTTGAATATACGCACTTTTGTTGGCAGGGTGATGTCTCTTCTTTTTAGTATGCTGTCTAGATTTGCCATAGCTTTTCTCCCAAGGAGCAAGCGTCTTTTAATTTCTTGGCTGCAATCACCATCTGCAGTGATCTTGGAGCCCAAGAAAATAAAATCTGTCACTATCTCCATTTCTTCCCCATCTATTTCCCAGGAAGTGAGAGGACTGGATGCCATGATCTTAGTTTTCTTAATGTTGAGTTTCAAGCCAACTTTTGCACTCTCCTCCTTCACCTGCATCAAGAGGCTCTTTAGTTCCTCTTCACTTTCTGCTATTAGAGTGGTATTGTCTGCATATCTGAGGTTGTTGATATTTCTCCTGGAAATTTTAATTCCACTTTGTGAGCCTGGCCTTTTGCATGATGTGCACTGCATATAAGTTAAATAGGCAGGGCAACAATATACAGCTTTGCTGTACTCCTTTCCCAATTTTGAACCAATCAGTGGTTCCATGTCATTACAAGGATGTTGCAACAATACTTGAGATAATGTATACGGAGTTCTGTGAATACAGGAAATGCGCGATATGAATACAATACTCTGTTGTTTTGAAAAGTACTGTCTGGTGTCCAATGGCATCCCACATTCACTATCAGACTGCTATGTTATTGTAGACATTCCTGTGCAGATCCTGAGGTGACAAATTATGGAGCCAAGTATGGCAGAGAAGGGTACATTTGGTGAAGAAATAGTTTCCCCTCCCACTGGAATAGCCTGAAGGATCAACTGTGCAAACCTAGGCATGTGCATACTAGCAAAGCACGAGATTGTCAAAATTCTCTAAATTCTACTTTGAAGCTCATTGTGGGCTTCCAAATACGCACACCTCCAAAATGTGCACCATCTTCTCCCATTGTCTCAAGAGGAGCTTGTGCATATTTTTCAAAAATCTGCATTCTCCAGGTGCTTTTTCCAGGCAGTAGCAGGGTCAGGGGCAGGTTTCCAAGAAGTACATTGCCAGCTTGGAAGTATACAGAGTTTGGCTGCAGATTATGTTTGAGTCCTGAAGGGGCAAACTGGGTAAATCCTCACCAGAACAAGATGAAATGAATTTCTCATACATTCCAACCTGCCTGGATTTTGAGGATATTCAGGGTGGCTCTTATTCCTGTGCACTCAGGATTACATGCACATTTGGGACGTCCTTCAGAGGCAGTGTCCTCAGTAGCCATGCCAGGTTCCCATGAAGTGCCCATCCAGAGGTAGCCATTGACCCCATTCAGTCATGTCCATTTGTCCGTCAGTCCGTCCGTCCGTCCGTCCGTCAGTCCTTCCTTCCTTTTCATTCAAACAGGTTTTGGGCCTCCCAGGCTAACTGGCTTTCATTCTGCTGCTCTTTAGAAACAGAGAAACAGAGCAAGTCAGAGGGGGTCTCCTGGGCCATCTAGTCTGACCCCCAGCTCCAGCCAGCTCCACTCACCACATGCGCACTCTGTGTATGTCCAGCCTATCCTTGAACACCCGCACTGATGGGGCCTCAACGACCTCTCATGGAAGCCCATTCCACACCCTCGGGGTCCTAACTGTCAGGAAATGCTTCCTGGCATCCAAATGGAACCTGGGTTCCCTGAGCTTTGCTCCATTGGAGCACGTCCTGCTCTCCTCTGCAGGGGAGAACAGGTCTCACAATATATTTTGAAGAGGGTGTTTGCTTTATTTTATTTTTAATCTGCTCTGATTTGATGGCAATGCCTTATATCATTCTAATGACTCTCTCTTTTTATTATCATTGTCCTTACCTACCTTGGGCATTCTTCATGGAAAATAGTGATATAAATTTAACAAGCAAAGACAAAATTAATCAATGGCAGGTATGCCTTTTCTCAGACTTCCAAGGCTGAGTGGAGGGCAGCAACTAGCTCCTCACTTCTACCCTGGGTGTAGGAAACCCTTTTTCCTTTCCCTTTCCCATTTTTCTTTCCCTTCTCCTTCTCCTTTTTCTTGAGCACTGTATTCTTTTAGGGATTCTATCTTTGAAGGCACATGCGGGGCTGAAGCCAGTGATGGCAGAACCAGATCCAAAAGTGAACAGGGCCAGCTCTTTCCTATCATTTGATTGTTGCCACCTTCTTGAGGATGGAATGAACTTGTGAATGCATGTATGCAAATAGCCCAGCCCTACACTGAACTTGGTGTCCACTATCAAGGGTGTCTACTACCCAGGGACCTTCAGAAGTTTGGAGCTGACATGAAAAGGCAGGAAGATTCCTGGAACGCCTTCATGCAGACAGCATATTTAGAGAACATTATCTAAAAAGAAATGCACCCCCCCTCACCCCTCAGGAAGCTGGAGAACTACAAGAGTTGCAGCACACAACAGAAGACCACCACTGAAACAAAGAGAACCAGTTTTTGAGATGGCTGCGACCTTCTGCTCCTTCTCGAGACAAATAGCCCACTAGGCCCAGAATGAAGACATGAGACTCATATGGAGCTGAAAGAGCAACATCGTTATTAAAATTTATGCGGTTCTGCAATGGGCACAGCATTTTTCTATCATGTAATGAAATGTGAGAATACAGTTTCCTGTGCTTGAAGAAACACTGGGGCTTCCTGGGCATCAGGTGAGAATGGGTGAGGCACTCTCCTACAGTCTACCTTAATGAGGAGTGAGAGCATCTTGTTTCTCAGTGTCACATCTATCTGATAGCTGCTATGATCTTTTACTTCCCATGTTCACCTATAAGGCATGTGCTCAGGAGACACCTAATGCCTTCTCTCTATCCTGACAACCTATGAAGGCCAACAATGGTGGTCCAGGGTGCTTGGGCAAGACTGCCTCACAGAGACCCCTCCTTGCATGATTCCACCTTCTCACTACTATTATCACCAGGTGCTATTTCTCTTCTTTCCACCATGACCAAGTAGGCAGTGGTATCTATTGCTGCTGCTTCTCCCAGCGCTATGATCAGGGCCAGAATGAAGGCCAGTGCCTATCATTATGTTTGCCCTGGATAGAATGAAGCTGTCAAAGCACCAAGGTAACTCCCTTCCCCGGTTTCATTTTACGGAATAGCTGTGAGAAGTGATCATCTAAGGAAGGGAACTTGTACTGGCCAAGCTTCCTTGGGGTACTCACCAGCCTAATGGGCACTTAATTCCTTGCTGACTGGCACTGAATCAGCCTCCTGCAGTCAATGTTCTAAACCAAAGCAGCCCGATTGCAGATCCATTGTGCTCCCTGCAATACAGAGTAGGAAAACAAATGCACGTTTCCTTCTGCCACTGGGGTAAGTGCTCCCCAAGGTCTGCTCGGCCCCTGCTGGTGAGTCACATCACTGGATCTGGAGAAAAGTGGGCAGGGCGGCCAGTGGCCAATGCTGACCTGAGGGGCTGGAGTTGACCTTTCAAGGAGGATGCCAGCTCCCTCCTGATGAGCGCCCTGACCACGAAGTGCTACAGACCTGCTAGAACTGGCCCTTCCACCCAGAAGGGCTGGGGAGTGACTGTTCCACATTGGATGTCACAAATATTTGGTGCAGGTCTAACAAAAACCATGATTTTTGGCTTGAAAACCCTCCTGGATTAATATGAAAAATTAAACCATGATACTGGAGTTGATTAAACCAGTATAGAGTCCTCACCTGAGGGGAATTTTTTCTCAAAGGAATCTTCAAGCGTGCACTCCATCTCGCTTCTCCTCCTCCTCCTTCATTAGAGATAAACTGGAAAGATGTCGGTGCTGAGCAGTTCAGAAGGCAGTGGCTGAGCCATTGTTTGGAAGCTATACATTTTAATCAGTGGAGTTTGCTTGTCAGAGTGGATTACTGCAGGATTGTTTGGTTAAAAAAAAAGTCTCCCCAAGCAGAATGTCCAAGAATGGGTGGGGGCAGGGGAACTAAAGGAAGAAAGAAAAGAACTGCGCAAGAAATGGGTCAAAGGATCTTCCCCTATCACTTAAAGTACAAAGAAATCCTCGATTCATCATCAGTCAGAGCGTATTATAGCACAGAGCCCCAGCTCAAAGGAGTGCTATGAAAGTTGTGTGTTTTATCAGGAAAAATGCTCACTCAGGAGAGATTTTTTTTTTTTCTGGTCGTCAGTTAGAGAAAGCTGGCAAGGGTCCAACTGACAATTGGATCAAATCATTTTATGACAAATTCAAGAAGAGACACGCATAAAAGCCAGCCCCTAAGAATAACAAACTCCCTTCGCTGCTCCCAACCAGCCCTGCGAAAGAGAAGCTGCGCGGTCTCAAAGGTATATATTGTTCTGGTGCAAGTTGCCTTACTTAGACAACTGCACGCAAAATATTATCTGTATCAGCCATAGACAAGAAATACACCTGTGTTTTCCCCCAGTTGTTTTATGGAAATTGCACAGCAAGCCAGTGTGGTGTAGTGGTTAAAGAGCTGGATCGGGACTGGAGATATCCGGGTTCTGCTCCCCACTCAACCATCAAGCACTTTGGGTGACTCTGAGGCAGTCAGTTTAGCCCTCATCTTACAGCATTGCCATGAGAATAGAATGGAAAAAGGGGGACCCATGAACCATCTCGTTTCCCTTACAAGAAGGGAAAAGGCAGGAAACAAACGCAGCAGCAACATCATTTTATTTCAAGATATGCTTTTTTGAGTGTAATTTGATATGGGCAGGGCTTTTGATGTGGGTTGAGTATATTGGAGTCATTGTTGTTGTTCCTGTGAGGATTAGGTGGGAAGGGTCTGTGTTGAGGAACCACCACAGCTGAGCCCTGTGGAATTTTGTTCCCGCAAGGCAGGGGATTGGAGCGGGTTTTTTCATCTTCAGCACCAGAAGTAAAATAGTTGCCAGTTCATGGTGCGCCCAGGAAACCAGGCATTTGCATCGCATGTGAGTCCAAGGCCTCCTCTTCTGGCACTTCTCTAGCATACCATTTTTCTCTCTGCAGAGGGCAATGGCAACTGCACCAAGAATACCTGGCCAGGTAGACTTCCTCTTCCCTCTCCTCCTTAGACTGCAGGCCGCCCTGATGGACCATGAATTCTCCCAGGAATGATGGAATGCTGCCCTAAGTGCTCCATTGTATTCCAAAGTAAACAAAAAGAAGCATCAGAAATACTTGTAGTTTTTTGCTCCACTTTTCTTTGTTGAAGCACCAGGTGCTGACCATGATGTTGTTCTCACAACCCAGTTCGCCTGTGAGGAGATGACTGTAGCAAGGTCACCCAGTGGACTTCATCACTATGTGAGAATTTGAGCTTTCTGATCCTTGTGCAACATTCTACCACTACACGTCTCCAAGAGCTGGGAGAGCGTTGGACTCCTGGGAGGAAGATTGTTCTGCTCATTAGACATGTGGCTCATCCTGCTTCCTAGTGAGTAGAAATGCAGTAGGATTGTGAAAGGGGATAGGATTGTCCTCCTTACTTCTGAGCAGACGTGAAGTGATTAGTTCTGAGTACTGGAGAACAGGCTTAGACTGAGCAAGAATGATATTTTGGTGCTGCCCACTCCTACTTTGTCACCCCCTCCCTCATACACACACATGCAACACAATCCCTGAGACATTCCCTAGCTGAATTCAGCCCCGGGACTGAAAGGGTCTCCTTGACCATGCTGTACAGTAATGAGGAAGACTCACATGGCAATATCACTGGATAAGGCCATGGCCAAGACTCCACTGGGCACCAACATCAAGGACAGAGCGTCTTGCACCCCAAGATCCAAAACCCATTTATTTATTTATTTATTTTTATTTATTTAAACATTTCTATGCCGCCCCATCGCAACAATGCCTCGGGGCGGCTCACAACAAACAAGGAAGCTCTCAGGAAGCTCTCATTTTGAGGAAGCTCTCAGGAAGCAGTACACCAGTGAGTTCTGGGGAAGGCTCAAATGCCAATGGAATGTGGGCGAACTCTCTTCCTACCAGTAACTAAAGCATACGAAAAGCATGTTGACCTTTTGGAACGGGGAGGATCGACAAAGCTGGAAAGGCTCCAAACGACAGGTGTGCAGGGAAGGGGCAGAGTCACTGGGAGAACTGCAGATCGGGACCCTTGGCAGCCTGCATTTGCAGGCTCCACACCCCTGGGCTAGAGGGCCCAATGCCAGGGGCTGGGGAGCTTTGGAGAGAAGGCTGGCATCCCAGAGCAGGACACAGGAGCCTCGGACTGCAGAAAGCACCTAGCACAACCAAGGAAGCTGCCTCCAGCTTTTACCCCAGATGGATATTGGGCTCCTCAGATTGTCGTCATCACCATCATCTCTATGCCACCCAAAGCTCTCGGGGCAATTTATCACAGCACCTTTACATTTCACCCTTGGACAGGCAGGGCGAGGGCCGCCGGGATCGAAGATTATATTGGGCAGCCTCTGTATGGTGAGGGGCCACCTGGGCTGACTAATCATTTCTACCTAAAACTCAGGATGTGATTGCTGCATTTACCCAGTGCAGAAGATGCAGTCATCAGGCCGATCTTTACACCTATCAGGCAGAACCAGTTGGGCAGAAAGTGCTTTATTGAAGCCGGAGAGCTTGGAAACTTTAAAAATAACTCACCACATTGGCAGATATGTAATTTTGGTCTGATTGCCTTTTTTAAAAAGTAGCTTTTTTGGAATGGACAGAAAAAAGCCAACTACAACAAAGTGGTGAAAGAAGTTCTTTGAGCATGCCTATATTTAAGAAATCTGAGTTTCTGGCATGGTTTTGTATATATCAGTGGCACTTCCACTAAACACTGGTGGATTTCTATAATAATACCAGTTGGGCTTGGAGAAAAGCAATGTGACAATTTGTTTTTAAAAATACCAGTCACTGTCTCTGTGTGTGTTTGCAGTGTCAGCTGCTGAAAATAAGGACACAGCTTAATCCTTTGCAACTGAAGGAGAGACACTTCCTTTTGAGGGATGCCTGACCACTGTGCAGCTCCTAGAATGGCTGCCTTGAACATTAAATGCCAATGAACAAATGGCAAATCTGAAGGGCTGTCAAAGGGATGATGGCACAAACTTGGTTTCTCTTTCTTTAGAGGACGAGGCATGACCAAGGGATCAAACTAGAGGTGTGTACTGACCCCAAACTCCATTCTTTAGAAAATGGCCTGATTCAGTGCGAACCAATTCACTGTCCACTTTAGGTGAAAAGATAGTCTTCAAATCTGGGGGGTTGGGGGCATTGTAATTGGCTTAAGCTTCCATTTACTCCCAGTGGAACACTGGAACCTCATTCTGACAGACTTTTTACACAAATCGGGCAGTAGAGGAGATGGCTGTGAAATTGCTTAAATGTTTGCACAAATTTGGGGCCAAAAACTGTATCAGTAGGCAAAGCAACTCATCCGATTCAAGTCATTCCTGTTGTTGTTGTAGTGCTTTACATGAGAATTATGGAGGCATCCTTTTTTTTTTAAGTGCAAATGCACCTTGGCTACCTCAGATGTTTCAACAATTGAAAATTTGTTCAACATGCAGGCCTCCATTCCACAATTTGAACAATTTTTGGCTTAAAAATGATAAATTGTAGTCCATACATTTGTGACCTATGCAGTCTGCATGAAGACTTGTGTGAGACTGAGTCTGCACAAGCACAGGGCTGATAGATTGGAATCTGTGGGGTCAAGTTGGCAAAATCCACCAGATTTTCACCTCTCAATCAGATTCCTCGCACATCCCTAGCTGGGCCTGACAACAGTTGGAGTGCAATATCTGGAGATTCACCTCTGGAGCATAAGCTTCTGGAATATGTGATGGTGGTAACTTTAAGTGGGGAACTTTAAATCGTGACAACTGGTTAGAGTGAGCATCAAGGTATCAAAATCATGCTTCCATTATTACCTATAAATATTGGTGGCTATGCATACACCTCTTCCATTATTTTAGTTATGTGCTGTCAAGTTGCTTCTGACTCATGGCAATGGTATGAGTGAATGGTCTCCAAAGTTCTCATCCCGACAGCCCCGCTCTTCTATGCATTTTCTGCATTCACCATACTTTTAGATTTAAGTTGCCGAGAGCACTTCACCTATGACGTCCCTCCTTTCATTGTTTATATATCCAGACAAGGCTTCTGGTTGTATTTTCCCCCTAGTGTCACAGAGTTAAGTTCCTTAGTGATTGTTGTGAGCTGCTATCTCTGTCCCACAATCGGCTCCTCTTCCCTTCCCAGCAGATCCCAACAGGAGGCTTCCAACTGCAGTCATTTATTGTGACAAGGCAGGCCAGTCAGAGCTGACTTTGTGATACTGAGTAATAGAAAGGTTATTAACAAGAGGCATCCACCGAGTTAATGATCCACATGATTGAATACTTCATTGACCTTATTCCAGAGAGTTGGTTCCTAACCAAATTCCTCTCCTTCCTTCCTCACCAAATGAAGCTGGCTCCGCCCTGAGGGAGGTTCATGTTGCTTGTCCTCTCATTTGACCTGGCATCAGCCACTGGGCGAGTTACTCCCCACCCGCTCTGAGCCCCAAGCCATTCCACAGTATCTCCCCACAAGCAAGAGACTGTCTGGTTCTCACCAGCTGCTTGACTTATCTTCCAGCTCATTGGCCTTGGAAATTCAGCCAAGCAATCCATCCCTGCCTCTTTTTCCAGTTCAGATTCAGAGTCTTGGAATGTTGCATTTTGGGAAGTGAGGGGAGTACCTATTTTAACTACTTAATATATCGTACAGTTCACCTGCTGGTGTATTAAAAACAAAAGCAAAACAGAACTGTCCAGAGTGCCTTTTTTATTATCCTGAAAATGTAATTTGATCTTTGGTCTCTTTCATGCAAGTTATTCATCTATCCTTTGACATTTAACTCTTCCATCAAGGGAAGGGAAAGGAGAGGAGGGGAGGGGATTATGCATCTTTAGAATTCATCCTAAATTACTAACAATTTACTGCTAGATACTTTCTTATTTTTATTGATGGTTGAGCACTGATGGCTATTCTCTCTCTCTCTCTGAAATAAAAATGAAATACATAAATTATTAACTAGAAATGTACAACCTTTGTGCTTTAGTGAAGTCAGTATATTGCATTCAGGAAATTCAATCCACCATAAAGAAATGTGCACTTAGGACAATTGTGATTCTTTTCTTCAATATTTCGAGTGTTCCAGGAAAGGAAGAGGATTCCCACAAGAGTGGCAAAGATTAGCTTCAGCACTATTAAGAACAGCAAATAAACTTTTCTTTCATTTTGTGATGAACTTAAATACTTATAAAAGGTATTCTGAAAATGAAACTTTTCCAGCAGAACTTTTTAGTGTTGGGAAAATCACTGGTCATGGTGAGTAAAACTAAAAACAAATTATTGTGTGTTTTTCATTACATCACATAACCCTCAAGACTTTGTTGTCTTATGAATTCTTTTCATTTTTTCCCCACAAAGTAGTGTAACAACAGATACCTACATGGAAAAATGTGGAACTCTAGAAAAATACTCAGGGAAGAATAAACTTAGTGTCTCCTGGCAAGATCAAAATTTTTGATGTCCGGCTAGTTGGGAGAAAAAAAATCCACTGGAATCCATGTGAAATGGAATTGAATGCCTCTGTTCATAAAAAACAGAAAGGCAGAGTTCATGTTTTATCAATATGATGAAGGATGAAGTAATGTTGATGAAGTGAAATGAGTTTTCTGTAAGCAAGAACAATTTCTTAAGGAGGCTGGCTCTAGACGTTGCCACTGCATTCCACCTAAGGTGAAATGAAGTATTCATTTCTGACAAACACCGAAGAGGTTTTGAGAGAAGCTGAGCATGTTTCAGCGAGATGAACGTGATTTCTCAGATGCATCACACAACCCAAAGGCATGAATGACCTTGACACCATAGGCTCAGTTCAATTAAGCTCAAACATCTGCTTCCTCATAATTAGAGACAACAAGGGAGCAAACTGCTTTGGAAGGTCGTGGGTCTTTCCACTAATGGTCTTTAAATGGAGGGCAGGGGTGGTAATAGCCAGGATATTCAGTAGCAACATGACTTACGGATCCTGCTTTCAACCAGGGATTGGAGTGGAAGCTCTCCTACATCCATTCCAATACTTGTGTGAAAGAAGAGGGGGAGATGCCATGGACATAATTTCAACACAATTTGCAGTGAGAGATCCACATGTATATGATATGCTGATCACATACATTATGTATGGTCTGTGAATGAAAGAGAAACTCACACATACAAGAATTCTCCACTGTACTCTGGAGTGGTCTCCTGATCATAAAAGAGAATGGAACAGTTTTTGGTTGTGTAGCAGGCTGCTGGAGGAATAGCTAGATCATGGCAGATGCATTGAATTGGTAGTCACGAGTGATGCTCAAATACTACAGCAAGAATCCACAGAAGCATGAAGCTAGTCCTGTGAGTGTCAGGCAAGTTAAACTAGTATTTCCCAAACTGTGCCCCTTTCCATACCTTGCAAATTGCTTCCACAACTGAGCAGTCTTTCAAAAGTAGTTTGCAATACTACTTTGAGGCCAGCTGTCCAAAAGAAAGATAATCACCTTGCAAGAGTCTTGGCAGCTCTCTATTTTATTACATTTTATCTCACAAGGACCTCAGGGCAGATTGTGGCTCTCCCCGTTTTATCATCACAACCACCTTGTGATGTAGGTGAGGTTGCTTGGATGAGCTTCATGGCTAAATGTGTTTCTTAACCAGAGCTTCTTGTACATTGAACTCAGTTTTATTCAGCATTTTGTGTGCTTTTTATAACCATGTAGCATTCGCTTTGCAAGGCCTTCAGTGCAGACTCAGTTATACAGCCACTCATACGGACAAGGAGACATAGTCCGAGTCCAGCAGATGACTGGAGTCCAGAGATCAGCAGGAGGAAGCCAAGGCATGGGAGTCGATGTGGCTACCTGACCAGGGAGCTGCTCAGCCATGGGAGTCAAACTTGGGACCACTCTCGCGCAGGGTCTACAGGGCTCTTGGGGCTCCCATAAATCACTTGCAGGAGGCTGGCCATGACTCCATGGAGGAAAGCAGGCTTGGCTGTGCCTTCCATGCAGGAAGGCCCAGAGGCCCTCCTGCCTGAAGCCCTGAAAAGCCACAGCCGGCCATTGTCAGCACTCGTGAGGCGGGATTGAGCAGCTGCTTATGTTCCCACACAGTTTCTCTCTGGCCTCTGACTGCCTACAGCCCCTCTTCCTGCTTCTAGCAGTGTGGTGCTGTTGGGCAGAAAAGCCCAGGACATCAGCTCTTTCTCTCTGAAACGCATCCTGGTGGCTCAGAGCATAAGATGCCACCTGAAAGTGCCCTGCACTACCTGCCAGGTAACACACAAAGACATGACCTCATGAAGATACAGGTGACATTACTCTGAAATATTTATTCAAGATTTGTATGAGTATCAAACATAATGAAAACAGAATATTTTATTATAAAATGTATAAAATAATTAAATAGTACACTTTATATTTTGCAGGATGCAGAAGGTCCTTTGACACCTGAATTCATACTTTTTTGCAACACTTATTTGCTCTGTTGCTTACCTGGGAAGCAAGTGATGAAATAAAAAGAAGGGAAGGTACATGTTAATAAATTAATATTTTTTACATCAAACAATAAAAACACAATTCTAGGACAAAAGTTGGCAAATACCAACTGGGGAGGAAAATAGCCCCAGTTCACTGTTCAAGAAATTGAGTACTTAAAAGCTGAGATATGATTCTCATAACAATTCCTTAAAGCAATCAGAGTTTATTACTATTTCAGTGGCTGCAGAGGCAACCGCTAAACTGCCCACTGTCTCCTATTAGTGCTTGTGTGGCTACTTTTAGTTTAGAAATTTTACTTTAGCAAACAGCAGAGAGGAACTACATTGCTCAAATGAAGCTGTGGTACTAGATAGATTTTTTTTAAATGTCCTTTTCAGTCATTCCCCAGAAAATTACATTGAGATGCAATCCTGTTCTAGACTTGGGGCAAAGACATACTTGAGAGTTCCTTCCTCTCACCTAACTTAACAGTTTTAGCTTTCAGGATATTGTGTCCTGATTCCACTGCACTCGGAATTGCAAAACTCAACAGCACTGCAAAAATGATTAGTTGCAGCATATACATGCTAATGAAGCCTAATCAATTGGATCAGGGGATTTCATGCACGCACGCACAGCACACTCATGCATGCACAAACATGCACACAAAGCAGTCAGCCTGGTATTGCTTGAAGTGCGCTGGAACATTGTTGCCTGGTTCTGGACTGAATCTGGACACTCCTACAAACAGCACACATCCTAACCCTGGATCCAAAACTCCGACCGCAGCAAGCAAGGGCTCTTCCATGTGGGCACAGAATATTACCATTTTCCCCATTTGCAGCCCTCTTCAATCTGTCTCCAGGTGGGCAACAGACCTTTCAGAGTAGCTTTTTTAGGCAAGGGAAGGCAACTGGGATGGTCGGGGAGAAACTGGGAACCATTCCTACATTACAAGAAGTACTCTCTGTTTCCCCAGTGGAATTACTGGATCCAAGGGACTGAATATACTGGAGCAGCAATCACCAAACTAAATCATATTATTTAAAATATTGATCATATAGGTTTGTGCAATTTCTCCTTTGGGGAAACAGCTGAGTTTTGTATTTTTAAAAAAAGAAATCATGAGTATTCACAAGCAACATCCACATTTTGCAAGAACTGTGAGTTTTCAAAACCAGACATAGCATTAAAATATGGGGTGTTCATGGCATTTTGGAATACCGTTACTCCTTGGTTTCAGCATTAGTGACAAGGAGGCATGATGGCCAGTGGGTGAGTGCTATAAATTATCCAAAGCATGAAATTCTAGTTTGTTCGTACTACACAGCAAGGCTATAAAGAAAAACCCCACAGAGTTCTGCTGGATGGGCAACTTGAGTACTGCCTGTCTGTCATGTGGCCAGTGAGCCATGCCTGAGTTTCTATTCAACAGAATAAAATCCCATGAGTTACAGCTCTTGTTTTCCCAAGAGTGAAACAGAGAATCACCTTCTATCTCAGTCGTGCATCACAGATAGCACCATGCACTTTCTGTGGATAGCATCATGCCTATGCTATTTATGGCCACACATCGTCCCAAAAGTACTTCCTCCTCATGTCAAAGGAATGTGCTTAACAGCCACTGAAACAGCCAAGAGACCTCTTCGTGGTTGTCACGTTCTGTGCATGTGGCTGAGAAGAAGAGCCACCATGCAAAATGAGCCCTGCAATTTAAGAAACTAGCTTCTGACATCAGCAGAGGGGTTTTCCTCCCTGCCTTAAATAGAAGACACCAGACAAGGCAATTCAAAAGAAGGCTAAACATCTTCTAGTGTTCAGTAATACCCTGCATGTTTGGTAAAGATCCAGACTTGTATATTCACTGTTCATTGAAGGTTGTACCTAGCAAATGTTGTTCTGCAATGTCCAGCCTTCTTCTATTGGCACATCATGAGATGCTTTGTTTTGAAAGGCCTTACAGTAAAGTTCACTGGAAGTGAGGGACACATCACTCGAGTGTCAGAAATGAAACAAAACAATTGCCATCAATTCTTCCATGTGCATGACTTGCAGCATTGCTTGCCATAAAACTTGTGGTTGCAGACACCATGCTGGGGAACCAGGTGGCACCAGCTGAAGAAGTCCACACAGGAAGGATCATCTGCAGTGGCAAGATTCCAGACAAACATATTTATTGCACAATATATCTCAGGAACATTGAAGCTGTTGATGATGTGCATGTTTAATCATGGTTGCTCATTTGTGTACTTCTGCCAGGCTTTTCCCTCCAGAATTTCCCTCAGAACTTATGCAGTTATTCGCAAGATCCACTAATCACTCATATCCACTGATCAGTTTAATGCAGGAGTGACAAAACTTACTTTATTTGAGTCTGCTTTACCACAGCCAAAACCTGTTGAGGTCCACATTTGAACAGTGGGTGTGGCCAGAGCCAAAACTGAGTAGATCCAAATTGCAGAGAAGATGAAATAAAATGAATGATTTTTTGGAAAGGGCTCACCAAGGTCTACATGTGGTCCTCAGGCTAAAAGATGCTTACCCCTGGTGCGATGGTATAAACCATCTCTCTGAATTTAATGTTTTATGTTGTGTCGTGTTTTGTCAAGTGCTGCTATATTGCTGCAACTCAAAGAGCTGTAGGATGGGCCTGGGGCAGTGAGGGGACAAGGAAAGTTTATTGATGTGAAGGTCTGGAAAAAGTCTACAAAAAGAATGTAAGAAATCAGGTAATGCATTTATCCCCCTGAGATTTCTGTTTGCTAACTCTGAAATATTGAACAGTTTTGGATTATGGAATGAAATGATGACTAACATGTTTAAGGCAATGTGTTCATATACTGTTACCTGGTCTTTATATCCCCAAAATAATTCAAAAAAATGTAGGGTCTAAAGATTCTTATAGACTAAAGATTTTAAAATGTCTCTAAATGTTGAAGCCACGAAGGATTTTTTTAATCCTCTCTGTAAAGATTCCCAGCACAGCTCTTTCTTCCATTACTTATTAAAACTATTGACCAAATGTAACTTGTACTGGTAGATATTCATGCTTAGAGGCAGCCATCACAAAACGTGTGGAGCGAGCATGTGCTTGCTTTGCCAAGGCCATAACAGCAAGCTCCGAGAAGAGGTGAAGCACTGCCCCCGGGAGCAGGTGGCCCAGGGCGGCACACATCCTGGTGGTGCTCCAGCCTCCTTCCCTTCACAACCAGGGTGCTGCAGGCAGGTGGCCAAGCCTGGCCACTGAGCTGAAGTGCAGGGCTGGAGGAGCATTGCCACACTCCTGTCCTGCATGGGATGCCAGTAATCCTCTGACTTGGAGGCTTACCCATTAGATTGTGCCCTTGCCAAGTTTACTGTTATATTTTTAATTTAATTTATGTTATGGTATGTTATGTTATGTTGCAAAGTTGTGCCCAACTCATCACGACCCCATGGATAACATTCCTCCAGGCTCTCCTGTCCTCCACCATCCCCTGGAGTCCACCTAAGCTCACACAAATTGCTTCACTGATTCCATCTAGCCACCTAATCCTCTGCCTTCCCCTTCTCCTTTTACCATCAATTCTTCCCAGCATTAGGCTCTTCTCCAGTGAGTCCTTCCTTGTCATTAGGTGGCCAAAGCATTTGAGTTTCATCTTCACTATCTGGCCTTCTAAAGAGCAGTCAGGGTTGATCTCCTCTAGGACTGACTGGTTTGATCTCCTTGCAGTCCAAGGGACTCGCAGGAGTCTTCTCCAGCACCACAATTCAAAGGCCTCAGTTCTTCGGCACTCAGACTTCCTTATGGTCCAGCTTTCACAGCCATACATTGCAACTCGGAAAACCATAGCCTTGACTATATGCACTTTTGTTGGCAAGGTGATGTCTCTGCTTTTTAGTATGCTGTCTAGATTTGCCATAGCTTTCCTCCCCAGGAGCAAGCGTCTTTTAATTTCTTGGCTGCAGTGCTACTTGTCCACTTTTCCTCAGTAGCACACTGGACACCTTCCGATCTGAGGGGCTCATCTTCCGGTGTCATATCTCTTTGCCTTTTGGTTCTGTTCATGGGGTTTTCATGGCAAGGATACTGGAATGGGTTGCCATTTCCTTCTCCAGTGGATCACCTTTTGTCAGAGCTCTCTGCCATGATCTGACTGTCTTGGTTGCTCCTGCACAGCATAGCTCATAGCTTCATCATGCCACACAAGTCCCTTCACTACAGCAAGGCATGAAGGGGTTTACAATTCTGTATAATTTTATAAGGAAACCCAGTTATGCATGATCCATTCTATGTTTCTAGAATAATCAATGACTTAAATCTGTAAATGCATTACTGTAAGTATTATAAATTTCCCAATTTTCCCAAATTCTCCAATTTTCCTTGGGAAAAAAGCAAGAAAGAAATGCTTTTTTCATGACTTGAATGTTTCTGGAAATTTCACATGTTGAGTATTAATGAATATTATCACTTACACAGAAGGGTGAAAATGCAGTTTCATGAAAGCCCCCTTAAGGACTCTCCTGTTCAGCTATACCATGTACCTATAAAGAAACCTTTTCAGATCTGGTTGAATAACCAGACCTTTTGGTAATAATGGCTGTTTTTAACAATTACTTGAAAAATAAATGAACATTAAAAAAACCCAACAAGATCATGATCCTTCTCCTTTTGGCCCGTGTGGAAAGAAAGTCATGTTCTAGAGACCTCCTTCCACTTCTCCATGCTGGCTTTCCTTATCAAATGCTGGACACAAGTTCACATCTGGCTATGTGGAACCTGCCTGGACATCCCAGCAAGCGATCCACGTTGGCTTGGTGTTCTCTCAGTGCAGAATACACAGCACTTTCCAAGAAAGCAGCTAACATGTCCCAGGGAACAAGAAAGAAGCTCTTGGGGAAATACTGTTGGAGAAGTACAGCAGGAGACTATGTTACTGGGAATAGCTGGGTGCATGGCACAGCATACGGCAAAACTTTAGTGTGGCTGGGTAGAGGCTGGTGAAAGGGAGGCCTTCTATGTGCCTTCTATGATGAACATTCTAAATTCTATTTATTTCTGTAGAATATCTGTTTTTGTGCGGATCTCATTTTGGTATAAAATATTCACATGACCAAATCATTCCAGTTTGGTCCGAACTGTTTTATGCTTTATAGTTTGTTCTTAGCCAAATAGTAATGAATAATGTGGATGTTTTATAAATACACTGAGATCCTGTAGGAGCATTTAAGCCCAGACATAAAGCTGGGAAAGATTTACAGTCAGGTACACCTAGTAGGCCAGGGGAAAGCCTTTTGCTTACCCTCAGAACTACTGCAGTAGTCCCTAGCAGAGGGAACGGACCTATATTTAAATATGCATTTATTCATATACATGCATGCATGGACTGTCATTCCCTTGTGCATTCAGGTCAAGAGCTTAAAATTGATGGTACAGAAGAAACATTACTCATTTGTAAAACTCACATGTTGACATAACACAGTTTGCCAGCTTTTGGCTGAAGGCTGCAAGATCTCTTGTGTCTTTAATAGCTCACTGGCAAAAGGAGGCATGGCTGTTATGGCTCCCCTTGACAGCTGTGCAGTGGCAAGAGAACTTACATGTTCTGAATTTTTCCAAGCCATAGATCCACATAGGAATACCATACAAGACAGAGTGCTGACGACTCAGACAATCCTCGGGCCCTCCAACTGTTTCCATCCAGTTGCAATGACAACTCTGAGATCTGTTGGTTGCTCTTACATTTCTGGGTCGGCCACAGTATGCATGACCTTCCTTAAGTAATATTTGCTTTTCCCTTCCAAGGGAACCATGCTGACCTATAAGCTATGAGTAACAGTACCTAGTAGAGTGATGGAAAGGAGGAAAAACTGAGCAGAGGAGCAGGCCCAGCGTGTCTAGGGAATCATATTAACTCTCCCTGAAAGGTCTGCTTCTTTCCCGCGATCTTTCCCCAGGGCCTAGCTGGGCTGGAGCTCTGCGGTGGGTAATTGAGAGTGATTGGCTTCCATACAGTTCAGCACAGCTGGCTGTGCTTGCTGGTGGAGACAGAGACTTCGAGCACAGTGAAGAGATAATTGATCTCTAGGGCCCAAAGACCCAGTTTCAATAAAATCAAAAGGACTTCCACAGCTGCAGGAGTGGGAGGGGACAAGGCTGAAGCAAAATGAAAAACAGACATTGGCTACGAAATCCAGTTAGAGGAAGAGAAGTAGAAAAATTACAGCATTGAGACAGAAGGTGCAATATTTTTTCAGGGGGAAAGATTAAGGATAGGTGAAACCAGTCCGAACAATTCCTTAAAACAACCCATTACTGGAGATTCAGAGGCAGTAGTATTTTGCATGGATTTTGCAGAAACAGTGAGTTCTTAAGCTCAAAACAATCATTTAGAGAAAACTAGGAAGTCAGGAACTAAAAACCACCCTATCAGTTAATCCAGCCAGGATTCCACTGATTTTGGTAGTTTAGGACTAGGTTTTGATAGTCTCCTCCATACCCCCAAATATATGGCTTTGGCAATGCTTTGTGTTCGTTTGCCCACAGTTCTAGTAGAATTCCCTTGCCTGAAAATTTGAGCATTCCATTATCTTTTCTTTTTCTTTTCTGTATCAGCTCTGGGGAACAAGGGAAAATTCTGCTAAACATTTGCTTTAAGAGATAGATGTTTTTACCTTTCTTCTCGGGAGCAAGGCAGAAGTTGGTATTGCAGGCTCTTGACATTGCAGGCTTCTGATGAGAGGGGCAGTCCACAGCTGGCTGACCCTGACGAAGACACTGCACTGTCCGTGTTTGCACTCCACCACCACAGGTAACTGTACACTGACAATGGAGAGAAATAAGTGGGTTTAGGCCTATGGTCATTTCATGTTCTTTCAATGAGATCTTCTCTGTGAAGATCTCACAATGCATACTGCACACAGAGAGAGATGATGACAAGGACACAGATTCCTTTTTGTTTCACTGATTCTACCTGTGCTGTCAAACTATCTGTGAACTTCTACAGGGTTGTGGCAGCTTATAAGGTTCGATCCCATACAGTGGATATCCACAGATACTTGTGCAGTATCCAAATCAGACCCATGTTTGCCATGCATGAAGAAGTACCGTATTTTTTTGCTCTATAAGACGCGCCTGACCATAAGACGCACCTAGTTTTTAGAGGAGGAAAACAAGAAAAAAAAAATATTCTGAATCCAATGGGCACATCATCACAGGCACATTCCCCATCACTTCCCCATGGGCTGCACATCTGACAGACTTACTGCACACACATATTCGCTCTATAAGATGCACAGACATTTCCCCTTACTTTTGAGGGGGAAACAAGTGAGTCTTATAGAGCAAAAAATACGGTAATCTCTTTATTTCCTGGGGGTCTACTAAGTGCTTAATGGTGCAACCATGGACGACCTCAAATGCACTTTACTTCTCAGCTGTAGCTACTGGGAAACGTGAGTGAGAGCGTGTGATGGCCTTACACACTTCTTGTGGGCTTTTCCTAGGCACCTGGTTGACCATTGTGAACACAGAATGCTGGACTCAATAGACCCTTGGTGTGCTCAGGATGGTTCTTTCTATCCCCTGCATTGAGATTAAACAAATGTCATCACATGTGGAAAGAGGTATGTGTGGATATCTGTTTGCCAAGTTTTAATGATCCTCCCCTGCCTTTATATGAATCACAACAAGTAAAGCATCTATCCTAATTAGCAGTAAATCCTGCCGTACTTTATTTCTACATAAATGCAGTTAGGATTGGGGAGTGAATCAAATTTTCCCCCTTGGCAGTCTCATTTCGGAGAAGATTCACTGATTCATTACTTTATACTACCTATTGTTATAGATCTCAATAAAGTTGGGGTTTTGAGGAATGGAGTGTGAAACATTCTTTCAAGTGCTCTACCATTCAGAGGTTTTCATGTGCAACCACTCAGAGCTGAACCTTAAAATTTGTTAACCCACCCTATGCCGAGTATATATTTAAGCGCTGAGAGATAAGTGCTTAAGAATGTTGTTTGTTTATTTCTGGGAGTTGTATTCCCCCAGAGTAGCTTGAACGTTTTAGGCACTGCTCTTACATTATATGCAGAGATGAGAGAGAACTGAGTTATTACAAGTGAGAGAAACTTCCTGACATTATTTTCAAGAGATTTATGAAGCAGCAGTGATGTACATGAATTTATCGGTGGCATCTGATTATGAAGCTTAAGCATTCAAAGTTGCATGTATGCACTACTGAATAAACACTTAGGGTGTGTGACTCACACAGTAAGCAAGGCCCAACTAGAGAGGCTTGTGTATGAGACTTTAGAGAAAAATGCAGGCTTATCCAGTAATCAATCACACTATTTAAGGAATTCCAGACAGTCTCTGCAGTTCCCTAAGGACATTGTGCATAAAGATTTGTAATGGTTCAACCACAGTGCAAAGAATGACATAGAAAGGACCATGGAATGTAGCAGAACTACAAGAGCAGAAACACAGGGACTTCCATGAGTTTCCAAACAAATGAATAGGTCACAAAGATAATGCTGCTGATATTGTTCCTTCTCAATGCTTGCTCTTTCTGCAAGTGATAAACACGCCATGGCATTGGTTCAAGGAGCTTTCAGATGAAGCTTGTATTGTACAATCACCCTCCTTCAAAAACAATGTTCCATGAGGGCTCTAGACATATTTTTTCACATTTGTAACCCTTCTGCATTTTCCTACTGTTTCAATCATAATTATTTCTTACTCCCAAATATCCATAAGTAAAATATTTGCACAATGCCCTTTGATTGGGAGCACTAGGAGGGGAACCCACTGTCAATGGACAGGAAAACAAGGAAGGAAATACCTGATGTGACTCCATAGGAAATGGAATATAGTTTCTTACTGAATTGCCAATTTTGAGGGGGATAATAATCTGGGAGGAGGGATACAGCAAAACTACAGCAGCTGATCAGGGCTGATTTAACTCATGGTGAAAACCTTTCTGAACTCAATCATTTTAGAATGCAGGTGAGAGGAAATTGAACATCCACACATTGGCCTGGTCATCTGCAGTGAAGATTCCCAGCTGTTTGTATGTAGGATTCCACATTCTCGGGGCCTTTCTACAGTTACATTCCCCAATAAGCATAAGCGCTACCATCACGGGAGTTATATGCGCATGAACAATGGCATTGGAAGAACATGAGTGCTGAGAAAGAGAATGTCTCCAAAATGGCTATTTTGGATTTCCATGTGAATGCCCTTCCTTACCTGCCCCCAAGGTGAAGAATACCATCCTGACACCCTGTTGTACAAAGGCTGCAGAGGACATGCACCTATGCTGCATACATCTTCTAGGTCAATGTTCGGTCTCTTAAGATTTCGACATCGTCGCTGTGGGAAAGTGATCAGTTTGCCACTGACACTCTTCTCACTGCATTGCATTTCTCTCTGCTTCACCCCTGGGCCACAGGTGGCAGAACACTGTGGACATCAGAGAATGGGAATGAAATTCACTTAAAGATATTGCATAACTGATCTCCAAATAGGAATTAAGAAGCAGGCACGAAAATGCTCCAGTGGGTGAGAGAATGTATGTAGAATTGACTTAAGGATACTTAAAAAGTTTGATATGCTTGAACATATATTTTAAAAGTCAAATAGGGAACGAGTGACTGCCCTTCTTGTTAAAGAAGGGAAAATGTGCTGCTCACAAACTATTGCAGTGATTTATGAATGATTTATCAACAGTCGTGAATGCAAAGATCACAACAAACAGAAGTAAAATGTGCTACATGCAATGATTACAGTGAAAATACAGTTGTACCTATGAACTACAAAGCTGTGTGACAGTTACTTGCCAAAATTACACCATGTGAAGTAAACTGTTACTGAGCCCTATCAGAAACAGTATTATGAAAACTGTATTATCCCATCAAGTGGAATACTTTTGACATACCAAAATTATAGTAGGCCCAAACTAACAGCAGTTTGAAGTGTTACTTAGCTCCATTTAAACTTTCTCCAGACCAAATCAGTTAAACATAATTATTTGAAGCTTTAAAGTATATAGCAGCACTAATATTTACAAAATATGAATATGTATTAGAAGAAATGTACCTGTCCCAAGAGAGTTCTGAAGAGCAGACCTTTGCGAACCAAGAACATAACTCAAAGTCCACATAGGAAATTTGATCCAAGGAAGAGAGAGAATGTTTATAAAGGAAAACGGTGAGGTTCACCATTGAGCAAAACAAAATACTCATGAAAAATTGACTCAAACTGTTTATGAGCTAGCCATATAGACCCAAAAAACTAGTTCAGAAATGATGGCTAGCTACAGCTTTAAAAACAAAAGAGATATGGACAAAGGAAGGTGTTCCCATGTCTTCTCAAAAAGAAGACAAGTTATGACCCCAACAACCTCAAAACTAGCGAAAATTGGTTTCGATTTTCTACATTGAAAATCTTGATATACATTAGAAGGTCTGTATAGGAAAAAACTGTATGAAAAGCACACAAGCTAAACCTGATGGTTTTGGCACTCCTGGCATGACCTGGCCAGCTATTAACATGCATAGGATTGCACCCTTTGCCGTGCGATCCAGAAGAAATGGGAGAGGATTTGTCAGAGTTTTCTAAGTGTCCCCTGGCATGTCCTTGAGATTTTCAGTGAGCAGAGTCTGCGCCAGTGGCCCCAAGAGAGCTCCAAGTGAGAAAACAAACACCTGCTCAAAAATCGTGGCTGTAAAGCGAGGCAACATGATCAGCAAACAAGTTAACACCAGATGCCATATCTCCATGAAATCGTGCCCCTCCTTTGAATCTATTGTAAAATAATGCCTCTACCTCACCTCACTCCACGCAGAAATAACCCATTGGAGCCGGTCATTTTTCGGGCATCGTCCCAGCACGCAAGTCTGCTGCATTTCTGGCTTTGCCTCACTGTTGCACATAACGTCCGGCAGGATTTTCAGGGAGGAAGGTCCCCCACTTCGGCAGGAAACATCACGTTTTGCAGTGCCTCTTCCACACGTCTTGGAACACTTTATGGGAATTGGGAAAAGGCTGAGGTTAGAGAATTCATGTTGACACTTAACGTCATGGAAGGACAATGAACTGGATAGGCCTCCGTTCCCCCCTGGGTCATTCATACTCCCCTTCTCTGAATCGAACATGAAGCAATGCATAAGGGACTCCCGGGGACTTTGCTTCTGGTCTTGCTTGGCTTCAGCATGTTGGCTGCATCGTGTCCCACTGCACCATGCTCAGGCCATATTTAGGCCATATCCATTTCGGGGATGCATGCAACCATCTTGCATCCTTGGCCATTAGCCAAGACTGGCAAATGCCTTAGGCTCAGTTGAAAACCTCTCTTCTTGACTATGCTACCTCCCTGGGTTGGTTATGACACTGTGTCATACTTTGGAAGATGGCTCAGCAAAGAGATGTGCTTGGTTCCTTTTCTGTGTCCAAGGCTTCTGTCTCCAGGCACTTGCTGGAATATCTTCCCAAAAGAAGGGCATGTGCCCGTGTGCACTGGGATTTTTCCAAAGCATTGGTGCTGCCAACTATACCCCTGACTGCAGTTTTTGGCTATACCATGACACTGGGGTGCTTGGAATTATCAAAAAGAAGACGATGCCTGTCATTTTTCTCCATAAATGCTTGCTTTGGAAAATGAATTTAGGTGTACTGATGCTAATAATACCTTTCTTTGTCTATTGTAATCACACTTTCCTTCTTTAGTCCACTACTACTGAATAGTTTACTTCATAATTCAGTGTACCACCAGTTCCTTTCAGGAGTGTATTTCTATTTGTCTACCGAGTATATAAAATGGGCTATACGTAATGGCCCCATCTTCAACATTTATGTTCCTTCTGGGTCTTCCTCCCATGGGGAGTGAGGTTGCATACAGTTCTACATTGGTGAAGCAGAACCAACAGGCAGGCAGACATCAGGCAAATCATCCGCAAGCCTGCCTACCTCCTTCCCATGTGGCCGGGCACTTCTAAATAGGCACCCTTAAAGCCATCCCGGTAGTGGCTTCATTGTTCAACGGTGAAAACATGCATTATGCTGTCATTCAGGCGAGTTTGTATTCGGGTGAGTTTGCATTCTCTGAATGCAATCCCTATCATGCCCCTGCAGCTTAGCCAGTATGATCCATTAGGGATCTTCATATGTCCCTCTCTGTGCAAGGCAATGCCAGCTGTTTCTGTTAATTACCTGAGACCATGGACCAGGACTCCATTCGGGTGGGCAGTCTTGGCTATTGCATGCCTGTATTTGTGCCGGAGTAGTTACTGGGCAAAGAGCATGGGCTACAATCTCCTCCTCCCGAAAAGCCTTTTTCTGGACGCACTGGATCTGACGGCTTTGCTGTCCTCCACCACAGGGCTGGCTGCAAACACTCCATTCACCTGCTAACCAACTTCAAGAAAACCTGCACTTACTGGCTACAGCCACCCAAGAAGTACACAGTGAATTCCAAACAGGTGACGTCCATACATCAACTATGGTTATATCTAGTGAAATATTTCATTAAGTACTCATAAAGTGGGAGCAGTTTGCTAGACACAACTTGGTTTGAAGTACATATTCTCCCCTGGTTACTATAATCTAAAAGGATGTAAAGGACGTAGAAACATAGAAACAGAGCAAGTCAGAAAGGGTCTCCCGGGCCATCTAGTCTGACCTCCGGCACCAGCCAGCTCCGCTCACATCATGCCCACCATGTGCATGTCCAGCCTGTCTTTGAACACCCTCACCGATGGGGCCTCAACGACCTCCCGTGGAAGCCCATTCCACGCCCTCGGGGTCCTAACTGTCAGGAAGTGCTTCCTGGCATACAAATGGAACCTTGGCTCTCTGAGCTTTGCTCCATTGGAGCACGTCCTGCCTTCCTCTGCAGGGGAGAAAAGGTCTCTATCCATCTCCATGTGACATCCCCTCACATATGTGTATGTCGCCAACATATCCCCTCTGAGTTTCCTCTTCTCCAGGCTGAAGAGACCCAGTTCCCTCAGTCTGGCCTCATACAGCATCCCTGCAAACCAGTCACCAACCTTGTGGCCCAACGCTGCACTGACTCCAACCTGGCTATATCCTTTCTGTAATGAGGGGCCCAAAACTGAACACAATACTCCAGTTGCGGGCGCACCAGAGTCGTGTAGAGTGGTAATAATACCTCTCTTGATCTAGAAGCCACACTTCTGGCTATGCAACCAAGGGTGGCATTCGCCCTCTTGACCACTGCATCACACTGCTGACTCATGTTTAGCCTGCACTAAACCAGTATCCCGAGGTCCCTTTCACAAGTGCTGCTCTCCAGCCACTTGTCCCCTATCCTGTACTTATGACAGCTATTCCTATGCCCCAAGTGCAAGACCTTGCACTTATCCACATTGAACGCCATCCTGTGGTCTCCTGCCCACTTCCATAGTCTGCCCAGATCCTTTTGGATCTGGAGTACCTGCTTCTCAGTTGTGGCCACTGCTCCAGTTTTAGTATCATCTGCAAATTTGATCAGCAGACTGTTCACCCCTTCTTACATGTCGTTAATGAAAAGATTAAACAGGATCGGCCCCAGGACAGAGCCCTGGGGGACCCCGCTTGTCACTGGCCAAATTCCCCGCTAATGGTTACCTTCTGCTTTCGGTCAGTCAACCATGCCCTAATCCACCGGACAGTGCTTTGGTGTATCCCAAAACTCCTCAGTTTCTCCACCAGGATATCATGGGGCACTTTGTCAAAGGCCTTGCTGAAATCCAGGTATACCACATCCACTGCATCCCCTCCATCTAGACATCTTGAAACCTTGTCATAGAATTCCAGAAGGTTTGTCTGGCAGGACCTGTTTTTGCGGAAGCCGTGTTGTGTGGCTGTCAGCCTCCCTTCCCTATCTAGCATCACTAGATCTCTCTCTATTAAGAGCCTTTCCATTGTTTTTCCTACAATGGACGTAAGGCTAACCGGTCTATAATTCCCCATGTCCCTTCTACTACCCTTTTTGAAAATTGGGACCACTGATGCCACCCTCCAGTCCTCTGGAACTTCACCCGTTCCCGACAAGGTCTCAAAAATGGAGGCCAGCGGGTGTGAGAGAACCCCTGCCAACGCTCTAAGTACTCTCGGGTGTAACCCATCAGGACCTGGTGCCTTTGTAATGTCCAATGCCCTGAGGAGCCCCTCAACTTCAAGGGGGGTGACTCTAATATGTGCCCTTAAGTCCCCAGCCTCATCTAATCTAAGTTAGATGCTTAGAATCTAAGCAGTCCCCAGACTGCCTCTACCGAATCCCCATCTGTGCTGCATTCTATCTCACTGCATCCTATCCCTTCCCTGATGTATAAAGCCATGCCCCCACCTCTCTTTCCCTCCCTGTCCTTTCTGAAAAGGTGATACCCTTCTATGTTCACATTCCAGACTTACCTTTCATCCCACCAAGTTTCTGTGATTCCCACCAGATCATACCCTCCTATTCCCAGGAGAGCTTCAAGTTCTTCCTGCTTATTACCCATGCTCCTAGCATTGGCGTACATGCACCTCAACTCCTTCCCACCACTTCCTTTCCTTGGAGTGCCCAGCATCCTCCTTCCTCCCATCCTCCCTGGTACCTGGCCCCTCTCTGTAGGAGTCCTGTCAGTCCCTGCAGTATCTCTAAAGTCCTGCTCCCAGAGCCCCGATCCTCCCTCCACACTTGTCCAGTGCAGACATGTTACTGGGGGCTTGAACCCCCCCTCCAGCTCAGTTTGAAGTCTTCCGCACGAAGCTCGCTAGAGCATCTCCAAAGGACCTTTTTCCCATCCTCGTGAGGTGTAACCTTTCCCTTGCCAGAAGTCCATTGGCAAGAAAACGAATGCCGTGGTCAAGGAATCTGAAGCGTTCCTTCTGGCACCACACCCTAAGCCAGTCATTCACCTCGGAGGCCCTCCTGTCCCTTCCTGGCCCATATGTAGACATAAGCACAGAAAGAAAAGCCATCAGAACAGGACAGGCAAGCCTATAGATGTTTGATTGTCATTCTCTAGCCATTCAGACCTATGCCCATGAAGTTTATACCAGCTTCCTCCAATCTGGTGCCCTTCATGTGTCATCAAACTGAGTCAACATAGCCAATAGTCAGGAATGACAGGAGGTGGGAGGCATTGAGATTGGAAAAGCTGCTTTATCCAAAGCAGGTCAAGTATTTATTGTTTCTAATTTAAATAGTTATGTATCCATCTATGCTGGAGATCATCTCTCTCCTGTGGCTTGATATTGGTGCTTTTCCCACAGCACAGATACACATACACCCCACACATGTGTACACACACACACACATTTATTCTTTTTCCTAGTTTGTTCTGAATTGTGTAAAAATTGCAAGGCTTATATACAACTTTGGGCTCTGTACATTGTTTGGGTTTCAGGTTCTGCGAATTAAGTTCAAAGGGCTGTTTCTTAATACTGCTGTGAGGGTATCTCCTACAGCAACACTCTGCCTACTAGAAATGATACTGCAGTCTACATGACTCAGTTTACCTGTCATGTGCTGCAGTCACATTTGCTGTGAATCCAAAAGACTAGCTGGATGTCTTTTGGTGACCTCCTTGGTTTACCTCTGGCAACCTGCCCTCTAACCCCCAGGCCCAGTGGCAACCAGCTGCCGTTGGTTTAGAGTGCCACCCAATGACGTTCCCAGACCTAACTATCTCTGGTTCTCAATCCACCACCACATCTCTCCACATCTTTGGATCAAGTTTCAAATAAAGGAAGAAAAAATAGCTTGCTAAATTCAGCAACCCTGTTATTACTGTATGGAAAATGTAGGAGCTGCCCACTGGCAGATGATTAGAAAACATCTGCATGAAGAAGGGCAGTGAATTAATCAACTGACCGCTGGCAGACAAACATTACCCTCAGGACATGCCAGAGACTTCAGAGATTTGGCAGAACCCTTTGCCATCCCCCAAGCAAATGCGCTTGTTAACCTAAGAATGTCAGGCTGCACATCAAGCAGATTCCTTTGCCTAGGCCCTGTTGATTATCGATGGGCAGTTATTTCTTGTACACATGAACTCACTAAACTGTGACTTGCACACTTACTGAAGAATTGCATTACTTAGTTATGCAGGCAGTTATAGGCACAAATCCCTCCCAAAGTTGAGATATACCAAATCCCTCTTGAAACATGTCCCCCTTTTCACACACATGCTAACTAAGGTGACTGCCAACATTTTGCCCAAGAGAAAAGTTCACAGCTAATTTAGGGGATTCTACCTTGTTGAAACATCTGAGAGATTTCATGGAAGCTAAAAGAGTTTCACTAATTAGCACTGCTTCAATTCACAGTGGGAGAAAAACTTCCATGTGCACCATTGGGCCCTTCCTGCCATCATGAAGAGCAGAGACCCCACACTCAAATTCCAATAGGCACAATCACCACATGGCAGCAAACTACAGATTGGCCCAAATCTTGAAACTGTGGGGAACATGAGTTCCTCTCATGCATTAATCTTGTGATTAATAGCACTCCTGCCTCAGTTCCCCATAAACTGCTGTACAGAGATACATTGCTTCTGATAACAGAGCTGGCATTTAGCCACCAGGACTAGTAGCCATTGATAGCCTTCTCCCCTATGCTTTTGTCCAATCTCCTTTGAATCTCCAAGCTGATAGTCATCACTATTTCACAGAACTGAAGTCCACAGTTTAACTATGAGCTGCATAGTTCATATGCAGTACCTGCAGTATGCAGGAGAAGAAGTACCTCCTTTTATCTGTCCTGAATCTTCCTGCAATCAGCTTCGTGAGACAATCGTGAGTTCTACTATTTATGGGAGAGGGAGAAAAACGTCTCCTTCTCGACATTCTCCACACCATGAATGTCTCTCCTCATTTCCTTCTTTTCTCTTAAGCTCAACAGCCTCAGCTTTTATAGCCTTTCCCCAAATGAGTTGCTCCAACCCCTTTCAGTCACCTCTTTGTACTTCTTCCAACTCTACAATCATTTGGAGGAGGTGCCCCTGTCATCAGGCTCCACCAGGCAGGCAGCTGAAAATGCAGAGCCATCTTATTCCGCATTGTCCTCACTGAATTTCCAGTGGAGTGAGCATGTTGAAGCAAAGCTACAGAACAAGTCCCCCAATGCTTATCTTGCCATAATTAAACTTTCCTGAAGATTGTAAAGTCTTTAAAGTGTCTCAGGATTTTTGCTGTTGTTGTTGTTCTTGCTTATTTGTTCTGTTTTTCATACTGAACAGGAAGTGAAGAAGAGACATTGGTACGCTTTTGTTCCTTGGTGCCAAAACTGATTGGCGTCGGGGACTAATGTAAACCTCATTTACTCAGGCTGTGGGAGAGGGTGGAGGGAAAAGGGTGTCACTTCTGACCTGGGTGCCTTGACTCTGCCCCTTGAGCATCTGTGTGCTAAAGTGGGGAGCAGAACTTCCCAAAGAAAACCTTGGGCATGTACAGCATCCTGATGCAAACAGGAGAGGGTTTCTGCTGGAGGGGGTCCCAGTGAAAGACTTCAGATGGAACCTTTCAAATCTACACACTCAGCATCAAAGTGCAGGCAGAGCTTCCACACCCCAGCAAACAGAGCAACTTGTGTGGCTTTTCACCAATTAAAATAAATGCTATGTTTTAGAAGCTGCCAGCCACAATTAAAAGACAAATACAAATAACCTGCAGAAAGCTGAAAAAAACATAAAGGAAGGCTTTTCTGTCTGCAAGTACCAGAGCCCATGGGTACAGAAATAAATGTCTGGCAGAAGATTAATCACATGCAAATAGATTATTTGGCTAGGGAAATTACTTCAAATTAGTTAGCAGACAATGGCGTGGCTCAAGGCAATGCAATGAAATTGCCGAAACTGTCACATGATATGTTACCCCAATTAAACCTTATCTCTGCCTTCCTGTGATTCCATTATGATTTCCTTCTGGATTTCTGCACTACGTGTGTGTGCATGTGGTGTGCATGTGCGTTTGTACAAGTGATACTTGTATATACAGAGACAAGGCAATAAACACAGGGAGCCAGACACTTTCGCATAAAATTCTGGGCTATCGGTGAAATCTACTCGGATGTGTCAAGTGCATTGCCTGCTGCGCACTGCATGCTGCACAAAATGAAGCACACGGGATGTGGGTATTTTCCTTCCATTTAAGGCTGGCACTAACCATAGTTTATGCATAAGTTTGCTCCCAAAACATGGCAGACTTGAAATGGTGGCACAAGTCTTTCAGTCTCCTTTTTAATTTCTGGTCTTACAGCCTGGTCCTATTATTCAGCTGGGCTTATTCTCCAGAGGCATGAGCTCTTTCAGGAAGAAGCCATCAAAGCCCTTGGAGTGAAGAGCCACGTTTCAGAGGGCCCTTGTAAAACTTCCTCAACAAGTTTCATGCCTTAGTGAGTCCACCTGCTTACCACCATTCCTACCAGTTGCTATTGTTCCTCCGGAGACCCCTGCTCAATGGCTTTTGCATGACTGCCGGTGTGGTGAAGTGGTGAAGAACACTGAACTGAGATTCAGGCAATCTGGTCCAGTCCCTGCTCAGCCATGGAGCTCACTGGGTGACTTTGGGCTGGTCACAGACTCTCAGCCCAACATACCTTGCAGGGCTGTTGCTGTGGAGAGTTTGAGAGCAGGAGGAAGAGAATGATGTAAGCTGCTTTGAGTTCTTAAAAAAGAAAAAAAGATGGGATATAAATCTCATTAATAAAATAAATATAATTAGAAGAAAAATGCTAAAAGAAAGGGGGCAAAGCACCAGCATCCTATCCCCGACCTTTAAGAAGGAGTAGCAGAGAAGGGGACCCACACTGTTATCTCTAGCCACAGATCCCGGCCCTGCCCCCTAGGAGAATCCAAAAATGCTTCACAGTCCACAGCTGCAATAGTCCATGATTCCCTGTCCCTGAAAACCTATGGAAACATGGCCTCCCTCATTTTATTTGAATGGGCTTCACCCAGCTTAACGGTCCTGTTGCCCTTTGGCTCTGTTGCAAACACTTGAGCGTGGAGACGCTCACTCTGTGCTTAGTCCATCCATATTACACATTTGAGCTCTTCGGAGTTTCTTACTGGGTATCCAGAAACAGGAGTCCTAGCAGGGGAGGGAAAACTTCGTTCTCCATAATTGTGCATGTTGAACACAACAGAACAGCGGCTCAGAAAGTGAGAGAGAGAGAGAGAGAGAGAGAGAGAGAGAGAGAGAGAGAGAGAGAGAGAAGGGCAGGACTAAATCCACCACACTTACTAGGCTGGGCAAGGGCTTGTATTGCATATCTTTGTTTCTGTTAAGGGCTTTGTCCTTGGGCCACAGAAAGAGGAATTGACTCGGGTACGATGATCTTGTAAACATACAGCTTTCGCTATCAGGTGTCCTGCAAGAAATAAAATAAACAGCTCTTAAAAGGTCTTATTAGGGAAGTTCAATATCTATCACAGAACTGTAAAAAGTGACTGACATGGTCTTGCAGGTCATCATCTACCTTCGTCTGGCGGTCCTCCACCATCCCTGCCAAGACCATTTGGGAGAAGCAGAATGCTTCACCTCACGCTGAAACATAAAGGAAGGGGACATGGCCCAGCTAGAAGGAGCTGGCTACTGTGCTCCAGGCCTGCGGATTTAATTTTGGCAGCAGCCAAAAGCAACCACAGCAGTGCTCTGACATTTCCAGCCTTTTCCTTCAGAATGAATGTGAATGGTTGGGAACGTGGGGTTTGGTGAGCTGTCTCTAATATCACAAGTCTTTTATGATTCCAGTATATGCTGAGATCCTCTGATAGTTAGGTGGCATCTAAATTTAACAAACAAACAAACAAACTATCCAGAAAATTCTGTCATGTTTTAGCAGCAATATATATTTGAGATATATTATAGAGGGGGAAAACTTGGCCGATAAAATCACTTTTTTTCAAAAGGAATTCAGAAACAGAGGACTGATATAAGCAAAATAAAAGATTGGGTTCTATTGTCCAGACCTTTGTACATTCTTAATGGAATGTTTGTGACAGACTTTGAATCTTAGGAGTCCTTCAGTGGGTTTTATATTGTAGCATAAGTTAGTAACTTATGGCCAGTTGTTTCTGTAACTATTGATGTTACATTCACATGCCAGCAATAAAAGTATGTTTTTTCAGTACGTATGCCTTTTTTCAGTTTTGTAATCAATTTGCAAATCCCCAATTTTAAAAAAAGAGAATGAATTAGTTTAACATCTATACCAATGAGTTAATTGCTCATTAGTGGTTAACATGAGCAGGATTAAAAATCAGTATGACAATATTGATAAAATATTAAATTGGAAAATACAAATTCATTGCCAGAAATCTTCATGTCATTAATGAAAGATTTATAATTTTCAGGTTTCGCCAAAGTTCAACTTTACTATTAAGCAAATTGAGTTAGTTGCCTCCAACAGCTAATCTTTGGTATCATGAAAAGGCAGGAAATTTTTATTAATTATTTTATTGTTGTATTTTTACTGCCAAAGAAGGGGAGAAGTAGTGCAAGGCTCTCTGCCAAAATGATTTTAACCAGCCACAAGTACCACGAATTATACCGTGACTTGAAGGCAGGCAGGGAAACACTCCCTGAGAAACACCTTGGGCGACCCTGACTCCCTCTCAGGAATCAATTACTTACGGCCATTAATGATTGGCTGTAAATTTTCATTGCTTTTACAGCATGATTTACAGTAACTCTCACAATTTTTTTTTTTTTTTGGCAATACAAAGCAAATTTGTGCAGTCTGAACAATCCACATAGATATACACAATTTATATGAACCGGAAGCTGGAAACTTGTTATTTTTTGTTATGGTTTGATAATGTAAACTGTCTAGAAAGCCATGAAGCTATTGCAAAGGTATGCAAGAGTGTTAAATAAACAAACTACATAGCTGTAGTGTAATTTATGCAATTTTTTGCAAATTATGCCGTTTTCAGCTTCCAGATAGCACCATTTTTTGTAAGCTGTCAAGAGACTTTTAGTATTGGGATGGCATATAAAAACTTTAATTAAATAAATAAAATTATTTGTGAACATTTCCTCAATATTTGAAAAAGTATGCCAAGCACCTTCTGTCTTGGAGAAGTAATGGTCAGGGTTATGATTAGAGTGGATATCTATGATGATGATGGGGCAGAGACACTCCTAAAGGTCAGCTACTAGAAGCAGCAGCAGCTCAAGGTGACACTGGTGGAAGATCTTTCACAGACAACAGCAATGATGATGCTCAAGTGAACTCTTGTTAGTATTCCATATAAAGCAACAATGGTAAATTTGAATTTTCTTGTCTTGAAAATCCTATGATGAAGCAATCCAAAAACAAGAGATAGTGCCAGATGATGAGACTCCCAGGTCAGAAGGCACTCAACTGGCTATTGCAAAAGAGCAAAGGAAAAATACGAATAGCACAGACGTTGATGGCATAGATCAAAGATCAATGTATAAAGGAAGTCTTATGGTACTTCGCACAGTACTTCGTCTGAAAGAATCAAAGTGGACTGGAATGAGACATGTTTGGTCAGAAAAACACCAAGTGCTTACTCTAGAAATGACAGACTCAAAAGAAACGTGTGCAAGATGTAGACTGGGCAGGAAGGAGCTATAATGCAAAGTCTGACTAAATTTTACCAATCAGAGTTCTTAGGAAACCTATCAATATAACCAACATTCAAGTCTGCTCTTCAGTAACTTCTTCTGTAATTTTTCTGCTGTAACCTGGCCAGATAGCCTTATGGCTAATGGGACAGGCTAGAAATTTAATAAATGAATGCTGAAAAAGCAGTTTCATACGGACATTCAAGAGAAAATTGATAACACATCAAAACAGAACAGGCTGATAATCACAGGTGACTGGAACACAAAGCATGAAACAAAGCAAAAACAAATGGTGTGGGAAAATTTGGCCTAGGGGTCAGAACAATCTGTTTATCATAAATACGCACTTCAGATGTCTTCAACTGATCGGATATCTCTACACATGGACATAAGAAATTTGTGCAGAATCTCTGTTGGTAGTGGAAGTGGGAATCTGTCAGATTCCCTGGGTTTGGCTTCCTGGATTCTGGCCTGCTTTTCTTGCAGCTGTGAGTCCAACTTCTTGACAAGCACACCAAGAGTTTGTATGGTGCTCACCAGAAATGAAGACCCTAGTGAAAGTTGTGCAAGCAGGATCCTTCTTCCATGTGCATGACTTTGTTTGTGTTGCACGTAACACAGAGGAAGATTGCCAGTTGTAGAACCAGAGTTTTGCAAGCTTTTGCAGACTTCCTCAGATCAGCTCACCTTCATGTTCAGGACTGTTCATGACAGGAAGTCTGTGAACTGAGGAGGGATGGATTCCAGGGAGCTTTGTCACAACACTAGTAGACATCACCAGGTGGCCAACACAAAAATCAAACAGATTGTGTAACTGGAAATAAGAGATGGAGAATTCATATTCTCACAGCCAAAACAACACCAGAGACATCTTGTATCAAAAATCAGAAAAGATCACTAGCAGAAATATAGTGCCAAAAGGAAAGGGAAAGAAAATGTTAACATTCCTGAGGAATTTGAAATCCACATAAAGGACATATTTGTATTATTTGTATATTTGTATTAATTAGCCATGAACCAGAAGTCTGGAACCAGAGACATTATCAGGGAAGAATGCCAACAGACAAGTCATGTAGTGAAAGACTTGGATGGATGGCAGAAGATGCACAATTGCTAAGGACAGCTGAGGAGCAAAAGCAAATGGTGAAGGAAAAAGGGTCTGAATCCTAAAAGCGACTTTTCAGCAGAGCAAAAAGAAATATTGCAATGGTCACTGCAAAGAGATAAAAGAAAACAACAAAAGAGAAAAAAACAAGAGGCCTGTTCCAGAAGACCAAGAAAGTAAAGGGAGATTCAAACCTTGATTAGGAAGACTGAAAGACCAACAGAAGGAAATACTAGACTAGATAAAATAGAGAAGGTGGAAAGAATTGTGGAAGAGATAAAAGGATGAAAAACTCCTTCAAAGAGGAATTGAATGAGGAAGAACCTGCAATATTAGAAAGCAAGTGAGAGCTGTTCTGAAAGCACTTGGAAGGCGTAAAGCATCCAGAGTAGATAAGGTAGCGATAAACCAATTCTAAGCAGCAGAGACTGAATCAGTAATAATCCTAACAAGAATGTGCCAACAAATATGGAAAATATGGAAAACATAACAGTGAATCACAAATTTGAAACCATCAATATACATTCTAATAATCAAGAAAGGATTGACAAAGTGCAGCAACCGTAGGACCATTGCATCAATCTCCCACGCAAACAAAGTGAGGCTCAAGATATTGCGACAAAGAAATTTACCATATATGATATGAAGCAAGAAATGCCTGAAGGTCAAACTGGATTTAAAGAAGCAAGAGGTACTTGAGGTCATATTGCAAATATACACTGGTACCTAGAGTGCACCGAAGCATTTCAGTAAAAGATCTGTCTATGCTTTATAAGCTACAGCAAAGTCTTTCACTGTGTGAATCATGAGAATTTATGGATGGATCTGAAAGAGACAGGAATCCCACAGGCATTTGATATAACCTATATTGTGGTCAAGAACCTGGACATGGGGAAACAAAATGGTTTCTTACAGGCAAAGGTGTCAGACAAAGATCTATTTTATATAACATCCGTTCAATCCATTTGCAGAACACATCATAAAGCAAGCTGGATCAGGATCAGAGAAAGAAAAGAAAGTGGAAGACACACCAGTAATATAAGAAATGCATGGGGATACCTTATTGTTTTTGTTATTATTAAATTGCATTTATTACTCACCTTTATTCTCTTTTGCAAGGAATCCAAGATAGCCTACTCTACCCTCTACTTGATGTTAATCCTCACAACAAGAACCCTGTGAGGTATATTAAGCTGGGACTCTATGACTGGCCCAAAGTCACCAGAGATCTTCACTGCTGAATACAGGCAAGAACCCAGATCTCCTATATTACTGGCAGAAAGCAGCAATGAATTGAAATGGTTCCTGATGAAAGAAGAAGGTAGAAAAGCAGGACTTCAGCTGAACATTAAGAAAACCAAAATCATGACTACAGAAGAATTACTGAACTTTAATACCAACAGGGGAGAAATTGAAATTGTGGAAGATTTTGCATCCGTTGGCTCAATTATCCCTTGGGAGATTTGAATAAAAAAGACAATTTGAAGAAACATCAAAAGAATGGGGTAAAGAAAAAGATAGTAAAATAAATAAAATGATGGAAATTTTTTAACACTGTGAAGGAAAATATATTATACTGGGAAATTAAGCACTAACACTGAAGGAAAATGAAGGAAAATTCAAGGAAGATATCGAGAAAAGTCTACCCTAAAAATAGGGTAGAAAATAAAGTATTAATAATTGAGAAAAATGCTTGAGGAAATGGACTTCAAGTTTACATATAGTGTAAAACTGGGAGTAAGAGTACCAAAGGGGAGAAGAAAAGGAGTATTTATGTTATATCTGCAGCTGAAGGAAGTTTGTGGAATTGGTACTGAATGAAAGCATAGGATAAATTCTGGTATTTCAAAGCGTGAAAATATTCTCAGGATTATTCCATGAGTTAGTGATGCCACCAAAAAAGGATTGAAAGTGATAAAAATGGGGAAGGAGGGTATTATTTCCAGCTGGATAAACTATCTGGATAAACTAATTCGAAAACAAAACAAAATGTGAAATTCTCATTAATATTTTCTCATATATGCACTTATTTATTTCTGTACTGCCATGCAGTAGAAGCTCTCTAGGCAGTTTACCCAGTCCATGAAACAGACCGATAAAAGTACAATAATATCAGAAAAAATAAATGTTTAAAACAGCTAAAAACAGACAATAAAAAGCAATACTAAGAGACTTATACGTTAACTACAAATATTTTAAGTTGAATATTTGTGTGAACACTTATTGTAATGAGATATTATAAGAAGAGCAGTAGAGGCTCAACAATTCATGGGCTGAATGGTGGAAACACTATCAAAGGTCATCAGCAAAGCCACCTTTGACAAATGCTTGCCACCAAGGACTTCCAAACATCATCTGTTCTACCATGTTGTGAAGTCTTTAAAAGACATTTCAAGACATTGATGTCTTGGAGCGTGATACCTCCGCCTTTTGCCGGACCATCAGAGGCCTTTGTAAAAGTAGCAGGAAAGTCTACATGGCTTATACAGTTAAAGGAAATGGATGTAACATTTCATTATATATTAGCAATATTGGTTAAATATTGTTGGAATATGATAAACAAACAAAGTGAGGTTTTTAGCTGAAACATGAATGAGACTTAAACCAAAATATTGAAATTAAATATATAGGTGAAAATAGTTAAGAGTGGGACTAGAGTGAAACAGAGTGGGCAGAGCCTCTGCAATAGAAGACCCCCATCCCTGTGAGAAAGGACATTCCATCATCCAACTGATCTTATCCTCCAGATCTTGGAGGGATGGGTATGTCAGGATCCACAGCCCTCAGACAGCTCCAGCTGCTGGCATGATGCTGAAGACCACTGCAGCCCACCCACAGGACCAGGAGCAGCCTGAGGGATACTTGCAAGGAACAGAGCAGGCGCAACCATGCCACACAGCTGGAAATCTTGGAAGGCTCTCTGAAAGGTTCTCCTGCAGCACAGGTCGCATTGGATACACGTACTGTGCTTTTGATCCTGTTTCTAGCCTTCCCCTCAATCACATCTCTCTCCTACCAGCTCTTGCTTCCACTCTTGTCTTCAGCTTGACGGTGCATAGGCAGGTACCTGTCTCTTGCCCTCCCTGACCCCACCCTGCCCCTGTCCCTGCTTTGCCTTTCTGGCATCTGCCCCCAGCTTGCCCCTGGACCTCGCCTTGGCCTCTGGCTCTGGTCTGCCTTCTTGGTACCTGCTCCTGCCTGCTTCTGACCTTCTCTTCACCTCTGGTTCTGCCACACGTCATGAGTATCGGGTCTATTCTTGACTCTGCCTTTGCTTCTAGCCCTGCCATACCTTCTTGGCATTTGGCCTTGCTTGCTCCTGGTTCTGCCCGTGCCTTTGGACCTGCCTTGCTCAGCCCTGGGCCTGCTTCTTCTCACTGATACGTGACCTCACCCTGTGTTGGGACTTGCCTTTGCCTCCCACCCATTAGCCCTTGCAAAGAACTGGTGAAGCACCCTGGTTCTGGCCAGGGCTGCCTGGACCTGGCAGTGTGTGTGCAGATAAAAAATGGAACAGCACGTTTGTGAAAGATCAGCACTTCTGAGCAGGAGACTCACCCCCTCCACATGAGACGGAACAATCTGACTGGACCGTTACCCAGGAGTAGCTGTGTCTTTTTGTGAATATCTTGTTCTCGTTGGTCATCTTAGAGAAGGTATACTGCCAGGCGATGCCGGGGTTTTTTCCTTGCAGCAGGATCTAAATGGCATGGAGAGAAAATAGTGTTATTAAGCCAGGGGCAAAACACTTACGTGATTAAAGGTCTCACAAGAGCCCTGAGTTGCTCCGGAAATCTAAACTGGAGCAGGTGATCCTGAAAAATAAGCAGTGTCATGAACAGTGACAAAAAGAACATTTAATCAACACATTTAAGGGCAGAGATTTTCACCATTCAGGAAAAAGTACATATTGAGAGGCAAAAAGAAGAAAACAAGTCATGAAAATGCTTAGCAGAAAATTTCATAACCCCCCCCCCACCAAAAACAAGAGTCATGGATCATTCCCTATTCACTATTGCATAGAAAAGTGTGTTGGTTGCAGTCTTAGGGCTGGAGGATTGGGAAGGATGATATATTGTCCACTCCCATGAGCCAGATTCTATTTCAGTCCACAGATTCTGGTAAAGATCCAACCCGGAAATATATGACCTAGTCCAGCAATATATATCCCATCCAGCAAAATTAATAGCTTGGCTTTCTGTTTTATTGCAAGACCCAGGTCTGAGAAACACCTAATAGCAGGCAAATGTAAAATAATGTGTGGGATTTTATGGAGAACAGAGGTGCAATCAGCTGCTCTTTTGCACCCACACACAGACAGCAAGCACATGCATACCGTGTGCATGTGAGAGACAGAAAAAATAAGAATATTTAATAATGCATTGTAAAGGAATTCAACACTTATTTCATTACCATCCCTGTTTGAAGAATATTTATTGGATCCAGCAAGTGAAGTACCTGATTGCACACAACATGATCACGTCCTTGCTTCCGTTCCTTATTGAACTAAGTTTTGATAATAGTTTACCAGAGTGTTTATTTATTTATAAATAACAAGCACTGAAGCTCTCTGGACAGTGCACAAAAATTGCAGACTACAAATACAAGATAGTAAAGCCCACAGAACCTCCCTTACCTTGTTCAAATAAAAAAAAGAAAGCAAAAGAAAAAGGTTCTGAAAGATATTAATGTAATATCTAATATCTAATATCTGCTAAAAATGTAAACTCAAAGAACTGTCCATGATGTGCTGGCAACTCCTGATCTACCCCTTTGAAACTGCAAAACTTGCTTAGTATTGCATTTGCAACTGACATGCATTCATGGTTACTGGTGAATTTATGAAATGGAAAAATGTCTGTGGAATTAAGCAATGGAAAATTTTCTGCTTCACAATGCTATGAAGGAGAGGGGCATTTCTGGGGTGGCATCCAGTCTTTGGAAACCCTCCCAAAATTAGGCAAGGCTAGAGTCAACATTGTTTTTCTTTTGACACCAGGTCAAAATGTTTTTATTTGCCAAGGCATTTAAATGTATCACATTGTTTCAGCTGGTTAAACTTCTTTTGTATGTTACCTCTTGAGTCTTGTACTTTGCTTGGGTTTTAAATTCATCCTTTAATTTTTTTGATATGTGGAATACCTGTGCATTCCACTCTGGACCAATATCTGCATCAGGCATTTTTAAATAAATGAAGTGCCCTTCCTTCAGATTTTCTTTTCACATCCATTGTACTCTTCCTTCAACTTTCTAACTCTCAACACCCTTAGCTTTCCCACAGTCCAGTGTGACTTTCCATTTCCAGTCAAACTGACAATTTTCCCTTCTCTCACAGAAGCTGGATGAGAATCTGTGATGACCTCAAGACAGGCTAGAACCACAGGTGATGCATATACCTGGTCACTGCCACTCTGCAGATATAGGTACCTACAGAACTTAAACCATTATCTCTTCCTACAGTAGGAATTGTTTGGTTAAAATAGTATCTAATATCTGATGGTGACTATTACTATGTTATTAGAAGTACGCATTTGGAAGGACCTCCAGTGCATCAGTGAACTTAACTGGACATATTCCAGGGCCTTCCAATCCAATTGGCATTTGTTCCCAAATCTACAGCTGGCAAACAACCACTTTAAACATTTCCAGGTCTTCCACAGAACTGTTTAATGTCTACCTTTAACACACTCAGCACCTGACTTCAGACACAACACTCAGCAGCTTTGACCGCAGGCCACAGAGTTATAAAATTTACAGCTTTGCGTCTTCAAAAACCGCAGGCTAAATGGGTAAGTTTGGCCAGATCTATTTGAAATAATGAGACTTTTGCTTGGGGCAAAAGAAAGTTAAAACAATGGGAAAATTGATCTCTCTTGAGTAAATAGTTGTTTTCTATTCCTTCAACTTTTGATTTAAAAGTTAAACCAATAAATATTCTTATCCAGCTATGCATCTATTCTGTTTTGATTTCCGCTCTTCCTTAGGTATTATAGATATGTGTGCAACTTTGTAGGTCCCTTAAGCAATTCCTTTTAAATGTACATCAACAGTTTCTTTAGACCAGAGGTCTCAAACTCGCAGCCCATGGGCCAATTGCGGCCCGTGGAACGATATTTTGTGGCCCCCACTTGATATCAAAGTTAAGTGATAGTGCAGCCCACACGTTTTTCTCACATGCACCTGTGTGAGTCGTTTACCCTGGGCGCAATGTTTCCTCTAAACTGTGCGCCGGGCCAGGCGGGGCACGGGGGAGGGCCCCTGCAGCCTTCAAAGCGCCAGCAGCACCCAACCCGGCCTCCGGGAGAGATGCGGGATGAGTGGCCCACCACCATCGCTGCCGCCCAAGGCCGACCACCGCAGTGGTGGTGGGCTGCTCATCCCGCGTCGCTCCCGGAGGCCGAGCTGGGCGCCACCGGCGCTTTGAAGGCCGCAGGGCCCCTCCCCCGTGACCCGCCTGGCCCAGCGTGCAGCTTAGAGGGAACATTGCCTGGGCGTTTTATATTTTTTGGCACCTTTGGGCTACCATAGCTCAGGATCATGACAGCAATGCAAATTAACAATGTTAGTCACTTGAAACGTGATTCAGGAGTGTCACCAAGTGAAGGGAAAATATATCCTGTCACCCAGTGCCAATACGGTTTTTTTGTCACCCAGCACCAGCCATGTCTTTCTCAAAACCTGCCATGAAGAGAAAGGTTGGCGACAAGCACAGACAATTTCAGGAGAAGTGGGAGACGGAATATTTTTTTGTTGAGCACAGGGGCATCCCGACGTGTCTTATATGCACAGAGAAAGTTGCGGTGCACAAGGAGTACAACATCAGACGTCATGACTCAACTAGACATGCCGAGGAGTATGCAAAATACCAGGGAGATGAGAGAGAGGACCGTGTCGCCAAACTTAAAACATGTCTACTGAGGCAACAAGATTTTTTCAAGAAAGCAAGCAAAGAGAGTGATGCAGCAGTCAAAGCCAGCTGCGTAGTGAGTGAGATGATTGCTAAGGCAGGAAAGCCATTTAAAGATGGCGAGTTCATCAAAAAGTGCAGGCTGCAAGTATAGTCTGTCCGGGAAAAAAGGGTCAGTTTAGCAACATCAGCCTCTCAGCCAACGCAGTGGCAGAGCGCATTGCTGGCCTGTCGGGTAACATTTACGAGCCACTGCGTGAGAAAGCTAAACATTTTCATGCATTCTCAGTCGCTCTTGATGAGAACACAGACGTCACTGACATTGCGCAGCTCGCAATATGTGTCCGTGTTGACGACAATTTTGAAGCGATGGAGGAGCTACTCACAGCGATTCCAATGCATGGCCAGACCACCGCTCAGGAGATATTCCGTCAGCTGTGTGATGCCATTGCAGATGCCGGCTTACTATGGAAGAGTTTTGCTGGAATAATAACCGACGGAGCACCATCAATGACAGGGAGGAGAAAGGGAGTCGTGGCACTTGTTCAGAGAAAATTGGAAGAAGAGGCTGTGGAAGAAGCCATTGCTCTGCACTGCATTATCCATCAGCAGGCCCTTCGCAGCAAATGCCTGAAGTTTGACAATGTGATGTCTGACGTTGTGAAATGCATCAACCATATCAGATCCAGGGACTTAAAGCACTGGCAGTTCCGCGCCTTTTTAGAGGAAATAGAGTCAGCATACGAGGATGTGTTCTACTACACCGAGGCACGTTGGCTTAGCAGGGGAAACGTCTTGAAGAGGTGTTTTGAGTTGAGAGCAGAGGTGAAAACCTTCATGGAGAAAGATGGGATGGCTGTTCCTGTACTAAGTGATCCCATGGACTTAGCTTTTCTTGTTGACATCACACAGGAGCTGAATGTACTGAACAAGAAATTACAAGGCCAGGGGCAGCTTGTCAGTGCCGCCTATGACAATGTCAGAGCATTCTCCACAAAACTTGTGTTATGGAAAGCCCAGCTTTCTCAGACAAGCCTCTGCCATTTCCCAGCGTGCAAGGCACTCATGGATTCTGGCACACCATTCAGCAGTGAGAAGTATGCTGATGCCATTGTAAAGCTGCAGGGAGCATTTGATCACAGGTTTGCAGATTTCAAGACACACAGAGCCACTTTTCAAATTTTTGCTGACCCCTTCTCCTTCGATGTGGAAGATGCCCCCCCTGTGCTTCAAATGGAGCTAATTGACCTGCAGTGCAATTCTGAACTCAAAGCCAAGTTCAGGGAGGTGAGTGGAAAAGCAGACAAGCTTGGACCATTTTTGGGAGAATTGCCCCTTACCTTCCCTGAGCTTTCCAGGACGTTCAAGCGGACCAAGTGCCTTTTTTGGGAGCACTGATCTGTGTGAAAAGCTCTTCTTCACCATGAACTTTAATAAGTCAAAGTTCAAGTCCAAACTTACTGAAGAGCATCTTCAAGCCATACTGAGGGTCTCAGTTGCTTCCTCCCTCAAGCCAAATGTGGCTCAGCTGTGTAAGAGGAAGCGCTGTCAGGTCTCTGGCAGCAAGGAGTAGGAGGAAGTAAGAGAAGCCTATGTTCTGAAGAACCATTCATATTCTGAATTATTATTAGTAAAGATTGAGAAGATTGGATCAGTTGTACTTTTTTTGGAATACTTGAAATCCTTTTTTTGTGGAATACTTGATGCGGCCCAGCCTCACCCAGACTCTACTTCCAGCAGCCCCCAGGTAAATTGAGTTTGAGACCCCTGCTTTAGACCCTCAACTTCCAATGAAGGCCTTAGGTAGTTATTACACATATGACTATTAGTGGTAATTTGCAATTGATTGCATTGAATAATGATATACAACTGATAGGTATTATCCTTGCTACACTAGCAAATATGGAATTCTTCATACCGACGGATTGTGCCCATACTGAACAACATGGTTGTTCTTGCTACCTTTCTGAGGAATGAGATTCCAGCACAAGGTAAGGATGCTGCAGATCTCAGGAAGCCCCTAAAGGACAATTTACCACAAGGCCCTTCACACTTGGAGCAAACCCTACATAGGACAGTGGAAGCCTATAGACTGCATTTCCAACTATTAGATATGGAGCAATGGGGTGGGGGGAGATGCCCCTCCCTTCTTACCAGGAATGCTGATTTATTTCCAGGGGGTGCAGGTATTTATTCAGCAGACAAAAGAGCCAAGGGCAGAAGAATCTTTCACAATGATTATGGGCCATGCTCTGAAAACTAGGCTCAGATGCTTCACTTGACAGGAGAATACTAATCATTACTTGCACGTACAGAATGGTTTCTTGAACTTCAGGACAGGAAAGGCTTACATGCATTGCATTTTCTTAAAGGTATTTTAAAAGCAACCTTTTAAATTGAAATGAAAAACAGGGAGTTCACAGGACCCTTCTAAAAGCCTTGACAAGAAAAGGTAGCCCTTGAAAGGTCCTCCCATGATCTCATCCTTTCTTCAGAAGGCTTATATTTGTCATTAGATGTATTTTTCACTGTCTTCTTTGTAAACAGCATATGCTAAATGCACCCATTTAAGGGTTCCAGCACATCTAATCTCTTTCACTTAAGCGGAACTCTTTTATCCCTTGCATTAAATTTACATCTGTATCCCATAAGCAAAGCTTTGCTCTGTCCAACACTCACTCCTTTCAGGGGAAATCAGAGCTAATTTATCATCTAGTAGCTAATAATAAAAATAAAGCTTTCGAACTCCATGCCGGCTTTTACTCAGTGGCTGCTAAATGATAGCTAAAGTCCTTCCACCTGGCTTCCTTCCTCTATTTCCCCCGTCAACAAAGAGTAGAGGAAATGATTTATCAATTTCAATTAACCACCTTTTTCTGCTTTGAAGAAAGGTACCTTTTTGTGAGTGATGGTGAGTGTTAAGTGTCTCATCCATCTCTTACTAGCTGTAGTGGCGCTTTAGGGGGATTTCATAATTCCCTTGTTCAGCATGTGTCAACTTTGTGGAAGGCTGTAATATTTCCATTAATTTTGTCCTGGGACTCACAGAAGCATACAATCCAAGAGTTTCTAAAGATTTAAAGTTTTGGTATTTACAAGTTGGTGTTATTGCTGTGGATGATAATGATTTCTAGAGTCAAGCCATCAAGCCAATATAACAGGTTTAAAATATGCATTGGGTGGGTTCATACAACACTCAATGGCTGAGTACAGGTTGAAAGTTGGTTAATGTTGAACCATGGGTTGCTGTTGAAACATGAGTTACCATGTTTTCTGAAATGAGCTGTGCTTTCAAGCCATGCATTGAACAACCCGTGAAAAGAACCCTGGTTTGTTGTTGAGATGTGAATTGTGGGTTGTTCACCATAATTCATCATCTCCTTGAATGTGGGTTATCATGCTGTCTGAACCCAGTCATTAAGATGACCTCCAATATTCTTTCCTTTGCATTTGATTTTACCCATGTTGAACAGGCTGCATTTCTGCCAAGGAAGCAGGCATGGGAAAGAGCTTGCTTAAACCAATCCACACTGCCATTTCTTGTGCCAAGCCTTTTGTTTAACCACAGGGGGAATGATACTGGGTCTTTACTTCCTCAGTTGAGCAGGCTCTCCCAGACCACACTGCTCCTTTTTGGATGCAGCCTCCCCAAGTTCAGGCAATGATGAACCCACAATAAGGTCTTCCTTGCCCAAACTAATCACCACTCCACAGACTCTTGAACAAGTTCTGTAAATTAAGACCAGATGACCTTAAATCACCTATGCCAGAATCCCAACAAAATGTTAGTGTTAAGCATTTAACTGGATTACCTTTTTAAAAAGTTCCCTGCACGTCTCCACTTATGTCCACACAACTGCATTACCAAAACCATATGGTAAAAACTGATATTGATTTACAGTGGCAGACAATCATTGTCCTTTCACATAGCTGTTATTTTGGTCTATTTTCCCCTACAGACACAATCTTCCTTCCTCCCTCCCTCCCTCCCTCCTTCTCAAACTTCGGATCCACTAGAGAAATGCTGTGTTTTGCTTACATTAGCTTTCACAGACTTTTATAAACTCACAGCAAAGCACACATAGGGTATGCTTTTGACCTCAGGAAGCATTCACAAACAAAAAGATCCCCATGATTATTGGCTTATATTGGTTGTTTGTTTGTTTATATCTGTTCAGCCCCACAGTTGAAGCTCCCTAAACAGCCACTGACTAATTTGCAATTATGGTGGCAGTAGTAAAGAAGAGGAATAAAGAATTGAAGCCTAAAAGCACTATCTTATGCATATCTGTTCAGACTTGGGCCTCACTGAATTCAATGAGATTTGTGCCCAAGTAAGCATGCCTGTGCAGCCTGCATCACCATACCAGTGATGGAGATGTGATTGCCATCATTATCATGGGAGTAAGCCACACTGAAAGCAGTTGAACTCACTCCGGTTAAACTTGTATCAGACTATTCCTTCTAGTGCTGAATTACAATACAGTAATATTTAAGGGAACCATGCAGTGTTATGTGCCTAGATAACATAGATCATTGTGATAGCTGTTACCTAAGACAGCATAGGGTTTGAAGAACTGAGAGTTCCAGTTCCTTCCCTTACTTCTCATGTTTTCTCCACCTTCCAAGAACCAAACAAGCCTACACAAGCCTACCTGGTTTTTGTTTCATGGCAACACTACAAGTGCAACTTAAAGTTGGGCATGTGGGACAGAATGCTGAGGAACGGCCATGCACTGTGCATTAGCCAGAGAAGCTGAAAGGATACCAGCTGTGCAAGCATCAGCATCTCCATGCTCTCAGAAACTCTGTGTAATCACAAGCTGTAGGCAATTGTGTGGAAGCACTTGTGTACAATTGGAGTTGTGCACTCTAGCTAACATGTGGAGGTATGCAGTGGTCTACAGAAGCCAGTGATGTAAGACAGGCCTAGCAGATACAATATTACTCCTCTCTCCATGCATTTTCTCTACTATCGGAACTGATCCACCTCCTGCTTTGCCGTTATAGTACACCTACTTCCTGTCCAGAGACTTGGTGAACCAAAGCAGCTCTGTATGGGGCTAAGATGCTGCTTCTCAGTTTCTCACTTTGTCCACTAGGCCTTCTCTGTTGGTTAGTATCAAGTCAAGGATAGCCATTCCTCTTGTTACTTCCTCTACTTTTGGTTGGAGGAAGTTACCAGCAACACGTTAGGAATCTCTTGGAGGGACTGTGTTTGGCAGAATTTCTCTCCAGACAAATATTGGGGAAATTGAAGTCCCCCATAATGATGACATCATGCTTCCCTGAAACACAGGCCATTTGCTTTTCAAAAGTTTCATCCTCATCTTTTCTTTGACTGGGTGGTCGGTAACACAGTCCATCCATTGTGTTGCTTTTACTCCTTCTGCCATTTATATTAATCAAGATGCTCACAACAGAACAGTTAAACTTGTCCTCCTGTATTTCTGTGCAGAGATATGTATCTTTAATATATAGTGCGGCTCCATCCCCCTTTCTGTTCTTCTTGAACAGGTAATAATCTTCAATTGTTGAATTCCTATCATGTGAATCATCCCACCTTGTTTCAGTTATACTGATCAGGTCATGTTCAACCACCTATATTAAGAATTCAAGTTCATGCTGTTTGTTTCTCATATTCCAGGCATTAGTATCAAGTTGAAGACTACACTGAAGACTACATGCTTTATACTCTAGCTTTCTTCCTGCATTTTTTGGAAGACCACTGGGCACTGTTAGAGGTGTTTGCTCTGTTGTGGTGCATCAACCTTTGTTGTCATGCCCAGCTGTACTTCTCCCTCCCCTGCTGGATTCAGTTTAAAGTCCTCCTGATAAATTTCTTCATGCTGTGGCCAAACACGTTCTTTCCAGTCCTTGTAAGGTGCAACCCACCCTTGCCAACAGTCCATCTTCCAAGAAGTGTGGCCCAAGGTTCCAGAATCCAAACCTCTCATGTCAGCAGCACCTTCACAGCTGGGCATTCACTTGGAGGATTTTTCTTTCCCCATCTATTCCTCTTCTATGAACTAGAAGGATCGAAAAGAATACCATCTGGGCCCCAAAGTTCTTGACTTTCCTCCATAAAGCTTTGAAGTCTGGCATGATTTCTTCAAAGATCCAGTTAGCAATGCCATTTGTTTCCACACGTATAATAAGAAGGAAGCCCACATGTCAGTGGTCTGCATGAGCCTTGGCAATCTTTCAGTTTATATCACTAATCTGTACTCCAGAGAAACATCATCCCTGAGAAGTCCATGGGTCTTCCTGACATGCATGTGTTTCTACTCGAGGCAACACTAACTCTCTTCTCTGCTTGCTTTCTTCTAGTTCTTGCATGCTTTGCTAGGATTGCGAGCACTTGGTTGACCTTTCGCCTCTTGTTCAGTGTTGCATGGGATGACTTGGAGTCCTTCCACAGCAGACTGCCCTCCAATTTCCTCCTCAAGCAATGGAAAGCAGTTCAAGAGTTCCAGTGTTTCCACTGGTGCAGAATGCCTTCTGGTTCTTTTGTGCCTAACCGTCCCTCTTTTTCAGGCAGTTTCCTCCTCATTTTCCCTTTCTTCAGGATTGTCTTCTTAACTTAAAAGCTTTTTAACTTAAAAGCTTGCTTTTGCACTTCTTTGCTTCTGTACTGCTCTTAGCTGTTGCAGTTCCACCGTTCTGTCTAAAAACTCTTCATCTTCTTTTATTCCCTTGATGGTGGACACTTACTGCTCTGATACTCTCACCTTTTCCTCTAGCAGGACTACTAGCTTGCTGCATGTATAGGCCATGTTGCCTTCAGGCAAGAAAACAAACATTGCACAGATGCTACAGGTCACCACCACTTTGAAGTCTCCTCGGTCCATTCTTTTTGCTCTTTCACACATGTTTAGAAGTTAAGAATTCAGCAAGTGGAGGTTCACGACAAACTATACTTGTAGCTTTGCTTTAAATGGAGATGCTTCTAAGTGGTAAAAGCCTTTTCATGCAGGAGCTGCACATTCAGTGCTGAATTCTCCAGTCCCTGCATCATTAATATAACTTAACAGTGCCCTGTGGACTTGAAACATAACTTGGAAGATGAGACTATAGTTCTACATCTTAAAATGCAAAACTTATGCTTTCCTTTCCCTATGTGGTTATCTCATTGTATCTTATGTCCCATGCATATTCCCCAGTAATTAGTGCCCTACTCTGAAATCAGAGGTAGCATATAGCCATGAGAACCAGTAGAAATTGATAGCCTTCTTCTCCATGAATTTCTCTAATCCTTTTTATAGCCTTCCAAATTGGTGGCCACCACTTCTTGTGGTAGCAAATTCCATAGATAAACTATGCCCAGCTTTTAGTGAATGGTTGACAAGATGAATTTTTGGCAAGAATTTGGAGGAGTTCAGTATCTTGAGGTTGTGTGATTCTGGAGAATTAATGCTGGATAGTGGCTGAAGTGCCAAAAAGTTCCATGTACATTTTCCCACCATTGTCATAGTCAGGAAAGGGAGGCATTTTTTTTCAGTCTTACCTTGGAGAACACGGATTGGTTGGAGAGTGTGTTGATTATATTCCACAAGATGTGCTGTCTGGGTGGAGCTGATAATGATTTTACTGATCCCCAAGGTGAAATAATGACGGACATACAACAAGAACTCATCAGAAATAGCCTTGTGCTCGCTATGGGATATCTCACTTAGGATATCAATGTTAAGGTAAAATGGTGCTCCCTGGGGATCATAATCCTAAAAAAAAAAAACATTATTGTACCCCTACCAGACCCTTGATATCTTTGATGGATGCCCTTCTATGAGACCTTCCCATGAAGTAAAGGGAGAAACAACAAGGAAAAGGGCTTTTTTCTGTTATTGTGCCTTGCCTTTGGAATGCCCTTCCGAAGGTGGCATGAGTGGAACCCTCACTGTTCAGTTTTCATTCCCAGGTGAAGACATTTTAATTTCATACCTGTTTTTAATATAATTATGATTTAATTGTTCTTACTGCTTGTTTGTATTTGTTATGTGCATCGTCTCCTGTTTCCACATTAATTGTTGCTTTTTATGATGTTGGATTATTACTTTTACAATGGCTTATTACTTTTAAAATACTTTTCTGTATGGCATTGTTTTTGTGAGCTACCCGGAGATCCCTAGGGCTATGGGTTGGCATACAAACATCATAAGTAAATGAACTTAGTGACAACTAGATTCAGCTCAAAAGAATTGCGAATTGGGTATATAGAGCACATCTCACGTATCAAGTCTTCATTATTACTAATAGCATTCAAGTCATGGCTTTCTCTCAATAAGTCAGAGTGATGCATCTAAAAAAGCCCTGACTGAAGCACACCGCCCTATGAAACAGTATTGTTAAGAGATCTTGACTTGTCCACAGCCATCCATTGAGTTTCATGGCTCTGAGCACCTATTTCAACTTGACTCCATTTTATTTTATTTTATTTTATTTTATTTATTAAAACATTTATAGGCCGCCCCATTGCATCAAAGCCTCGGGGCGGCTTACAACAGTTAAAAATACAGTATAATAAAGTATATAATAAACGCTTGACTTTTCCAAGTCAAGCGTTTCGTCCAAGTTCCACAGATGCTGAAGCTAGCACAGGTGGGGCAAGGCAGCAGGGCTCCTTGATAAGCTATCTTCCTCAGCCAGCCTTTCCCAGCCTGGTGCATTCCAGATGTTTTGGATTTCAGTTCTCATCAGCCCCAGCCAGCATGGCTTATGGTCATGGTTCTTTGTCATTCAGTTCTGCCAATCCACTATACTGCACTGAGATGACAGAGAGGTGTATGTTCTGCATCCGAAATAAAATGCTGCACCATTCTCATTAGATTTATCTGAGATTGTTGAAAGCTATCCTGCACATGTCAGTGAAATAGAAGAAGGGTGGATGGTTGGGTGGAACAATGGAAAGCACACCTGACTGGAAATATGAAACACAACATGATCTTAGAAAATGCTGCAGGTCTGCAGAGGTAAGTAACCAAAAGTAAGCTAAACCGTTCCATGAACATGAAAGGTAAGTGTATGACTACAGAGCTGCTGCAAACTTTCTCTGAATGGTGTCTAGACAACATCAGGCTGCTTTTCTCTCTCTCTGCTCCACATCACTGGCTGTTGTTGGGAAAAGCACAGAAACCTATGGAATGCGCTCCCCAGAGAGGCTCGCCTGGCGCCGTCTTTATTTGCTTTTTGGTGCCAGGCAAAGACCTTTTTATTTAAGCAATATTTTAAGTGTTAAATTATTTTATGTTTTAAGTTATTTGTTATTATGTTGTATGTTTTAATTCAGACCTTGAGATGGGCCAGTTTTTAATATTGTGTATGTTTTTAGGATATTGTGAGCCTCCCCGAGGCTTGTGGCAAGGGGCGGCATATAAATTTGTTAATTAATAAATAAATAAATAAAAACACCTTGTGCTGGTTTCAGGGATGGGCCAATGAATGTAATTACACAATGCAGATAGGATGGGGGAAGTATGGCACGGAATCACCAATTTTAGCACCTTAAAAAAATCCCCTCTCCTCACCCCAAGTATATCTGAAAGGAAATCTTACAGATATTCTTTTCATCACGCCAAATCAGTTGTGACTAGGGACAGATAGACTCACGTTTGATACCATATCGTTTCTCTTTTTACGCATTTTAAGCTTGTTCTGTTCCATTTCCACTTCAGAGTGTGGATTTGCTTTTTAAAGTCTCCATGAAAATCAATGCATTTTCCCATGTGTGTTTATCTAAAGGTGTGCAACTTTTTGCCAGTGTATAATTTTTGCTGAATATAGTACAATTTTGTGCTCGATTTTCTTAGCCCATCATTTCTGAGTGCATGTTTGTACATATTTCCTCCAAATATTTACATTTTTGTGGCTTCACAAATTCCGCTGTAAAACTAGGGAAGGTGTCACTGTATTCTATTTCATACACAGATTTGGAAACGGTGAAATTTACTGCGGAATGCAAACCTTAATAATTATGCATCCATACCGATTTGTACCTGGCTCCTTGAAGTGGCAAGACATGAGGATCTTGATCAGTGTTCACATCACTGGCCTAGATATGTTTCACACACTCCACTTAAGTCTGTTTTCCAGACATGGTCCTCCTTTTGGGACACTTACAATGTGTAGCTCTGCCTTCTGAAGCTTACTGGATGCAATCGATATCTCTCTGCGAACCTGAGTTGAATTAATAGCTCTCAAGCCACTGTACACTAGTATTACAACTCCTCCAGGATTGCAAATAATCCTAAAGAGGACCACGACTCATTCTTCTTCCATACACAGCTTAGCCTATGGGACAGATGCTGCACTGGTAATGGGAAAACCGGCCATCACTAAGTTTAAAGGAGTTATCAAGGACAGAACAAACAAAGTAAGCTTACTTCAAAGACAAGTGTCTCATTAGTCGGCCCAGCTGAAGAAAGCCTCTCTGGATGATTAAAAGAACGCTGATAGTCAAACATTGTCCCAGCAAAATAGAATTTTCCAGGCCAGTCGATCATCCAGTCTTTTGTTAGGTAATACTTCATGTTCAAGTTGCGCACTGCAAGGTAGCTGCTTGATGTTTGCAGTTCCTGGATTTCAATACTGTGAGCTCCTGCTGGAATTGTAACTATAGGGTAATAATCTAAATGGAGATAAAAGATAATATTTGCTCAGTTTTTAAAATGAATTTATATGGCACTACAATAGCCCATATCTGGGCTCTCTGCACAGCTCACAATATAAAGATAAGCATTCATTCAAAGTATCACAGGATTCTATTTGTTATATTTATTCTCAACCCAAAATCTTGGGAGCAATTTAGTGGAGGATGCTGTTGGAAGCAGGTGTGCTTCAGACTACCTAGTAGGTTCATGGCAAAGGCAAGAACAGAACCAAGGACCTCTCAAACCAGAGTTCAGTCTCCTGTGGGGATTCTGGCAACCTTCTGAACATGAAGGGCCACAGGCATCCCATGGAAAGCAGCAGCAGGCAAAGTCGTCTCCATCTCCCTCTTGCACTGCAAAGCACTTAGATAGCCAGTTTCAGATACTGTAGTGCAGTGCTTCAGGCTCCAACAGATGCATCCTGGCTTGCCAGCATCAGTCTTCTCCTCTCCCTATCCCTGGAACTCTCCCACACAAGAAAGCCCTTCTCCAAAGGAGCTCTTAGAACCATAAAGGAGCAGTTGGACTGGGAGTGGGGAGAGAGACCTGAATGCAAATCTCCACCAATAAGGTCACAGGCATTCTCCAGCCTCATGCCTGGGAATCCAAAAAGCCCTGTGGGCTCTAGATGCTGTGTAGTGGTCACAGGATTGTGCTGCCAACCTCTTTGCTATAGCTGTTGTCAAGTGTCACAGAATCTGTCATGTGAGCTCTGCTATGCTTAACAGATCCCCATGAGTTATGTGGCCATTGCGAGCAAGGCCCAATGGAAAATGAGCAGAGCTAAGTATCTTTTGGGCTGGGTCATACACCTATTTTCAGGACTGGCATATCAAATGGTTATTTACATGGATGAATGAGCCATTATGCTGGGCTGAGTCTGAGCTGATTGCACTGCCTCTCACTTAAAATCAGTGGGAACTAAATTGCCATTGCTCCCCTGACACATTGATTTCCATGGAACCTGAGTAACTTGTCTGGATCCAACCCAATGCTCTTCGCACATGGAGCCAATTTGCATATTCAGCTACTAGTCATCAGCTGTATATCAATAGGGGACTGTACACCTCTATCAACTGGCTCTTGGCTGCCATCCTGCTTCCCTGCATACCATATTTTTCCAGTGTGGAAGTCAGCAAAGAAAGGCGAGTTACGCTCAGTGCCTGCTGGGCACTAGTGAAGCGGGGCTCCCCTTTCCAGCTGGGTCAGAGACCCACCTGCTCCAGCATCCTGCTTCCCAGAGTGGCTGGCCAGGTACTTATAGGAAGCCCAGTGGGGCAGGAAGGTAACACCCCCCCCCGCCCCACTTGCTGATTGTCTTCCAGTGTTCAGTGATCTATTTCCAGTGTAATTCAGTTTGAGGCAAAGGCCCACTGCCTCCATTCTCATGAATTAACCAGCAACTGTTAACTGTTGGAAGTGGACCTGCCTCATGTGCCGGCACATTGGTAGTGCACTGGACAAGGACGCAGCCATGGCCTTATTGGTAGGAGTGCCCTATCTTAGGAACTCACTGCTTCAGCCTGCTCACCTAGTGCTCTACTGCCCGATTTTAGGTACAAAGCCAAGATGATATTGTTCTGTTTGGCATTTGGCTTAGGTCACTGCCTACAATCTGGTTCCATTTAGATGCCAGGAAGCACTTCCTGACAGTTAGGACCCTGAGGGTGTGGAATTGGCTTCCATGGGAGGTCGTTGAGGCCCCGTCAGTGAGGGGGCTCAACGATAGGCTGGACATGCACATGGCGGGCATGTTGTGAGCGGAGCCGGCTGGAGCCGGGGTGAGACTAGATGGACTGGGAGACCCCTTCTGATTCGCTCTGTTTCTGTTTCTATGTTTCTGTATTTGGAATTGTATTATAATATCAGCATCTATAAGTGATATAGTCTGTTTTGTTGCTGTCTCATTAATTTCTGCTAATTATTGACTTTGTTGACTATGTTGACTTTTTGTTGCTGTCATTTTTATTGAGAGATTGCTTTGCATAATATTAATGTGCTATATTACGTATTTTGTATAATATTAATGATGTACTGCATGATCATTGTGCTTCTTAGCCACCTTGGCAGGCCCACTGGGTCAAGGGAAAATGAGATAAAATTATCTTAATAAAGAAACAAATTAAATGCTGGATCTAATTCCTACATCAATCTCTACTCTTACGTTGGCTTTTTGCAGAGGAAACCTTGGACTGCTAGTAGCCATAAAGGAAGAAAATACCAAGAATACTGGGTTAATTGTCACGCAGAATGGATTTCTTACCATTCGTTTTATGTTGGGTCAAATAATGGCCTGAGAAGAACAAGCACGTCGAATTGTCACCTTTGCAGACTCCACAGGCATCCAAAGCTGCTTTGGATCCAAGCCGATGGTCGCACCCTACTCGCTGCAGCAAAGAAAGCATGAATGAAAGACTAAAAGGAGCACAAAGTAATGGCTGCCTATTGCTCCACACCCCCAACACACACACACACACACACACACACACACACACCACACACAAGGCTTGAGTGATGTCGGGGGTCTGGCGGACATTTTGCCCACCCTAATATGCCCACATGTGTCCCCAGGCCACATCTGGAATGAAAAAGAAAGCCAGCTGGTTTGCCAACTATTTTTGGCGGCAAGCTGCTAAGTGAGCCTAAAGTGGGCAAATGCCACATGTTTTAAGTGAGGTTTGGCAATTTAAGGCTTCCACAGCAATAGCAAACAGCTACAGAAGCCTAATATGAACATTTGGTTTGCCATTGAAATTGGGCCCTGTTTCTCCTGCCACCACTGAGCAGTTAAGCAGTTCAGCACTATCCATGCCCGCCTTATCCTGGCAGTGCGGACTCCGTTGAGCCCATCTTTGCTAACGCAGGCTAATGGTCTGCATAGGTTAGGCTGAACTTGCCAGCAGTTTTCCGAGACAAGACACCTGCCCCAGCTCTACCTGAGCTAAGACTCAGTAACTAGGATTCTTTAACAAGGACTGAGCCTTCGATGGTCTTCATGCAAAAGTGTGGGCTCTGCCGTTGAGCTGCCTCAGTGCTTTGCAATGGAGAGAACTGACAGTTTAATCTTACTTCACAGATCCCATCAATGCAGACATCATCTGTGTATGGTGAACACGGGGTTCCATCTTTTACTCGGTTGGACATTGCAAAGAAAAAGTCAAAATCTTCTGCTGTGCAATAGAGTTTGCAGCGATCTTCCTCTGAAAAGACATTTTTAAAAAGTGTTGATGTTCCATTTGGAAGGATGCAACACAAGGAATAACATCAGAAGAAAATTCTTTGCATAACCATGCTGCTCCACAATGGGCAACGTTGTTCCACAGGAATATTCCCAGTAGGACCCTCCTGTGTGTCGGTTCTGTCTCAGAAGGTTGGGGATATGCTAACCAGGAGGGGGCCTTTTCTGCAGTAGCATCTTAACTGTGAAACACTCTTTCTCAAACAATGCTACTATTTAATATTTAGGGTTTGAATGATGGTTTCAAGTATTATGTGCTCCTTTATGGCTGTATTATAGCCCATACTGCAGATCAGGTTACTGAGTGAGCAAGAGGCTCTCTTATAGGCACCTAATGAGTTCATGACAGAGGTGAGATTCTAGTGGGGAAAGTCACGATTTGCGGTTCAGTTTCCTGGACACTCCACCACACCAGTTCTGCTTTAATATCTCCTTTTGGCCTTTAGATGGCCATTTAAAACACATCTGTTTGCAAGAGCTTTTCATGAAAAACATTTCCCTCCACTGCTGTCAACTTTCTGTTTTTGTTTTTGCTTATTTCCATGTGGATTTTTTAACATATTGCAGGACATACAAGGAATTAGCCTGAAGTTGTTACCTTCTACTTTTGTGTAGGGTTTCCATTTGTAGTACCATCCGCGGAAAGGCTTGCTGTTGTACTCTGCACACTGGTGGGCCCGGAAGTCAGGGCTTTTAGATGCACAAGGCTGAATATTGCAAAGCTGATAAATGCGACTTGAGCCCTGACAGAACTTGCCGCCATACTGAGGCCTACAGGAAAGAATACACTTTTTTTCCTTTCTACGTAATGGCAAATCATCCATGAAATGTGTAATCATCATTTCAGCTTCTAGAATTCAAAAAAAGCACTAAAAAAACTTCCTTAATGAAAAAACTTTGTATCAGAGCCTGATTTCATTTCATTCACCAAAGCAAAGAATTAGTAGATACCAGAGGTGGCCAGAGGCTTGTTTGCAACGGGGCGGCATACAAATTTGTTAAATAAAATAAATAATTAAATAAATAAACCCAAGGCTTTCTGAATCTCAGGGCTAAGATGCATGTTTAAAGATACAGCTAGCAGCTACTTCTTTTTGTCCCTATTGACTCTAAGGTAAATCCAGTGCCCCTGTCGGGATTCAGATCCTAGCATGAGGGACTTTAACGCTTTGGCAATGGAAATTAATCATGTGGGGCCTATTCTGGGTTTGGACAGAACAGGGCCCACTTTTCTGCTCCCATGCTAAGATTCCCATCTCTACTGGACCTATATGTCAGGTCCAGGACACAGGCAGCAGGTGCCTATGGCTGGAGCAGTGGTGATGGCGGTGGATGGAGATCTCAGCATGATACAACAGAGCCAAAGGCAAGGGTCCGATGCTGACATGGCATGGCAAAACCAGAGGCAACACAAGCTGCAGGTACCGGGCAAGGTGGGATCAGGCCAGAGGCAACGGCAGAGTTGGGGGAGTCAGGAGTCAAGGCAAGATCCCACGTGTGCACAAACAGAAGACTTGCAAAGCTAACGGAGACTGGGAAGAGACAACCCAGCTGTCCTCTATTCTTTGGGAGGAGAGCCAGGCTGGGCCCACTGCACATGTGGGAATGCCAGTTCCTAATAAAGAGACAGAGGAGGTGGGAGCGCATCACATGAAAAAAGGGAACAATGCAGGGTCATGCAGTGCTCAAAGAAACTTGCATCCAAGGAAGCAACCCTCACTGGAGCCCAGGAAAAGGCACAGTAGACCTTGACATGGTGCTCCAGCCCAGGGAACTAACAGAAGTGTACAAGGTACTGAGTTATATGTAGTTTGTCTGGAACATTTGTATCTTCAGGCTATGTGAAGATGCTGCTTGTAGCCTGAGAAAATGCTTGCTTCTTTCCATTTGCATAATGAAGCTTCGGACTGAAAATGCAGTTTGACCATTTGATTACAAGAGAGCTGAGCCAGGCACCCAACAGAAGTTACCTTGGACCACTGGTCTGAAATGGCAGAGTATTCTCCTTCCACACTGCTTGCCCATGATGGGGCTTGCTCTTTCCACTAGTTTTGCCTGCTCACCTTTTCCCTAGTGGGGAAAGTGTGGGGCAGGTGAAGTTGCCTCAACTGAGGAACTGCTGGTGGAGTGTTGGCTTCACTATGCATCAGTTTTTCTCAGCCAGGCAGGACCACATGCAGCAAAGCTGGCTCCCCAGCCAAAAGGCTGCCTATAGGATCTCCAGGCAGCACTTGAGCAGGGGACTGAAGGGCATCAGAGTGTCCCTCTGATGTCAAGGGCTGCAGCCCCACACTGGATCTGGCCCTGTCCCCCAGTGTCACCTGGCCAAAAGCAGTTGCCCACCCCTGTTCTTCCCCAGCTCATGCCAGCAGGGAGGAAGTGAAGCCTCCCTCTTCTCCAGGCTGAAAAGGCCCAGTTCCCTCAGTTTCACCTCATATGGCTTTCCCTGCAATCCGGCCACCATCCTTGTGGCCCTACGTTGCACTGACTCTAACCTGGCTATATCCTTCCTGTAATAAGGGGCCCAAAACTAAACACAATACTCCAGTTGTGGCTGCACTAGAGTCGTATAGAGTGGTAGTAATACTTCTCTCAATTTAGAAGCCACACATCTGGCTATGCAACCAAGGGTGGCATTCGCCCTCTTGACCACCGCATCACACTGCTGACCCATGTTTAGCCTGCAGTCAACCAGCACCCCGAGGTCCCTTTCACAAGTGCTGCTCTCCAGCCACTTGTCACCTAACCTGTACTTATGACAGCTATTCTTATGCCCCAAGTGCAAGACCTTGCACTTATCCACATTGAACGCCATCCTGTTGTCTCCTGCCCACTTCCATAGTCTGTGCAGATCCTTTTGGATCTGAAGTACCTGCTCCTCAGTTGTTGCCATTGTCCCAATTTTAGTATCATCTGCAAATTTGATGAGCAGACTGTTCACCCCTTCTTCCATGTCATTGATGATAAACAGGATTGGCCCCAGGACAGAGCCCTGGGGGACCCCGCTTGTCACTGGCAGACCCCACTTGTCATAAGAAAAGTTGGATTAGGCTTAGAGGAAGGGATGAAAGTTGGTGGAAGATGCATCTGTAATTTAAGATATGCAGGCAATACCATTTGATTACATTATTATTAAATTCCATTTATATCCATCCTTCTTTCCTTTTTCAAGGAATCCAAGGCAGCTTAAACTGTTATCATCTACTTGATCTTTATCCTCACAACAACAACCCTGTGAGGTAGGCTAGGCTGGGATGCCTAGACTGGCCCCAAGTCACCAGAGAGCGTCATTGCTGAGTGCAGACCAGAACCCAGACCTCCCAGGAACTCAAGGTGGTTTACACAATTCTCTTCCACCTCTTAACCTTGTTCCCCCAACAACAACCTTGTGAGGTAGGTTGGGCTAAGAGTCTGTGGGGACTGTGGGAAGTCCCAGTCCTGTACTCTTAACCATAACACTACACTCGCTCTCACATTACTAGCAGAAAGCAGGAATGAACTGAAATGGCTCCTGATGAAAGAAGAAAATACAAAAGCAAGACTGCAGATGAATGTTAAGAGAATAAAAATCATGATTACAGAAAAATTACATAACCTCCCTGTCAACCGGGAAGAAATTGAAATTGTGAAGGATTTTGCAATCCTTGGCTCAATTATCAATTGAGATGGAGACTGCTGCCAAGAAAACAGAAGACTGGAACTTGGAAGAGCAGCAATGAAGGAACTAGCAAAAGTCATTGAGTGTGAGCACAGATCACTGGAGACCAGTGCAAGATCATCCACATTATTGTACACCCAATCACTATGTATGGGAGTGAAAGAGCAGAGAGGAATGCTACGCAGAGAAGAAAGCTGATGGGAAAAAAACCAATGCCTTTGATACATGGTGCTCCCTGGACTGACAGAAAGACCAACAAGTATGTCCTACATCAAATCAAGCCAGAACTCTCCCTGAAAGCAAAATGACAAAAGCTGTCAAACAGAGGCTGTTGTACTTCGGGCGCATTACAGAATAGTAGAGTTGGAAGAGGCCAATAAAGCCGTTGGGTCCAAACCCTGCTGTTGCAGGTCACCGGTTTACCCCACCAGCATGCGAAGGCAAGACTCACTGGGGAAGGCCATATTGCTAAGGGCGGCTGAAAGCAGCAGCAGAAGACCAAGTATGAGATGGAGTGATTCCAAAAGGAAGCCACAGCTTTGCGTTTACAAAAACGGAGCAGGGCTGTCATGGCTAGCCCATTTTGGAGCACATTGGGTCCACGCTACCTTAAAGGTCACCTTCTCTCACATGGACCCCCCATATGGGAGAAGACCGTCAGGAGAGGCCCTTCTCGTCACGCATCCACATTCTGAGGCAGACCAGGTGGCGACCCAGGCAAGGGCCCTCTTGATGGCCAGCCCCAGACAGCGGAGCTCCTTGATGCGGGAGGTGTGATTTCTTCCCTTTCTGCTCTCCTTCTGCCCACTGACAAAAACATCCTTTAATCCATGCCTTCATTTGACATGTGCATCTGTTGGTTTGGGTGTTGTTCTAATTATATTCCTGTTGCATTTTAATGTCTTTTTCTTACCATTTTAATCTAGTTCTATTTATGAGTGCAAGCTGCCTTGAGTGCCATTTTACCTGGCCAACAGTCAGAGGACAACAAAATAAGCAATTAAAAAGGGATCCTACATTGCAGCTTTGGACAGAATGCCCAGTGAAAATAGGGCAAATGCATGCACGGTGGCCTCGGTGAACTCTGCTAGTGGCACGCTTTGAAGGTTAGACCCTGTGTGCCACTGAGAAGCTGCTTCTGAGGCTACCACGGGTGGAAGCTCCTGCTTCCCTTGCAGCCTTCTCCGAAGCACTTCATTGACTGCTGTGTTCGTCTGTTGTTGGGCTAGAAGGACCACTGAGTGGATCCACCAGGGGCTTGCTTGCTTTCTCTCTTATGCAAGTCCATTAAATTCACATGACCTCGAAGTGAGCATAGCTGGCATCAGGCTATTAAAGATGGGCATGTACACAAAGGTTTATAGTACTCCAAGCTTGACCTCCAGAATTAAACTAATTACCGTTTTATTTGTGCACCCCCTTCTCATTTGCAGTCCACACGTTCATGTATCTAGAGGCAGCATGCAACAAATAAAGAGGTACATATGTTGAAGCCATTTTGTTGCGCTGGTGTTTTTTTAAAGCGCATGTACATCTAAAATTGCATTCTAATGTTCTAGTGAACAATGCGCTATTATGAAGCAGGTAAGGCTCAATCCCAGAGATATGAGTAACTATGAGCTTATGTCTCCTGGGCACTCTTCATATTCTTTACAGCCAAGCTATTAAATTATGTAATCAGTTTCTTTCACGGGGAAAAAATCTAGATTGTAAAATGTTGCGATGTATGGAGAACAGATCCACAAATTTATGTTGCAGCAGCTTGAACAAACATAATGAATTTAACAAATCTACATCACTCTGCTGTACTGTGGATGACCTCAAAAGGTGTTTGGTGCTGCAAGAACATATCTAATGATGAGAAATATTCAGAATACCATAGCCAATTTTCTTACAACCTCAATACATTCCAGTTGTATTGTACATACTTATTATAAAAATATGCTTCATGCCCAGGAGAAAGTTGGAATCACAACTTGACATGAGAAGGTAATGAAAAATGGAGACTTCAGCTACACATTTTCCATCCATGAGAAGACATGCAGTGGCTATGTGGCAGAAGTCAAAAAGAACAGGGACTGTCTGAATTATCTAATATTTTACCTGACAAACTTCAGCAACAAGTGATTATGACATCTATTAGTGATGAAAAACTCCCTACCAAAGTATCCAGACATCATGATTTAAGTGACAACAGTTTCTACGACCAATGTAACGGGATAGAGCAATGACTCAGTCATATTGAGTTGTTTTGGATTTCTGCAGCCTATCTATCTTGAACTCAAGTAGTATAATTTGAAGGATAAAATGCAACCGTTCAAAATGTGAGTAGAGGTCATTCTCACAACCAATATTTCTACCATGCACTGACGTTTTACAACTATTTCATAAGAAACTTGATTTGTAAAAAGGTCCACCACACATTTAACTGGCCAATTGAGATTCATGAGATCCAGGACACACATAGGTTAAGAGACAGACAAATTGTTGGGGGCATTCGCAAGCTTGAGCTGCAAGTGGAGCTCACCTGACACTAACTGCCAAGAAAAATTATGATGTGGTAGGAAAACAGATTGCAGGAAAACCTCCCTGTCAGTGGATGGTCAACAGCACAGATGCAAAGGGTAGTCGTGCCGTGAGCCATGGCAAGAGGAACATGTGTGCTCTCTGCCATTCTCTCATCTCCATGTTCTCGTTACCCGGGGGCAGCCCTTCAGGGACTTCTGAGTTCACCTAAAGTCTGTGGAGATCACATGGACACTCATTTCAGCTCACTCTCATTTTAGTTTCTCTCCCCTTTTCCAGCTGGCTTGAATGGGAAAAGCATCCCCTAAGAAAAGTTCATTTCTATAAGTATTGCCCAAAACAGTGTGTGCTTCCCTCTGGCAGACTGACTAATGCATGAAATGAATTTCATTAAAAACCCATTCTATTTCCATATTTTAAACTACACATTTTTCAAGTGCAATCACAAATTCTGGAATTAGATAAGATTTCTGTGGGGCAGGGAGAACCTTCCCCTTTTTTGTATCCAGGATGGTATGATTTGTGAAGAGGAATGTTTTTTCTCCCATTCATTGCCTTTATAGCCAAAATGCAGCATGCAGTAAGACATACTGAGGAACAGTAAACAGTCCCAGCATATGCATAAATTTATCTCCATAGGTGTGCAAGAGGACAGGGTGTAATTTTGTGACTGGTAGTGCTAGGTTCTAAACACAATGGTTTTATCAGGACTCTCCAATCCTAGGCCATTGGTTCCACTGTGGTACTGCTCTAACAGTCAGGAATTTTTCCTGATATCTTGTCAGAATCTGGCTTCCTTGTAACGTGAGCTCATTATTCCATGTCCTGTACTCTGGGATGATCAAGAAAAGATCCTGGCCTTCCTCTTTGTGACACCCTTTCAAGTACTTTAGAAGTACTCCTATGTCCCCCTTCACTCTTCTTTTCCTGAGGCTAAACATGCCCAGTTCTTTTAATGTCTCCCCACATAACTCTCTTCCAGCCCCTGGATCATTTTGGTTGTCCTCTGAATGCTTCCCAGCTTATCTGCAACTTAAACCATGGTGCCCAGATCCAAATGAGGCTTAACCAGTGCTGAGTAAAGGGGAACTAGTATTACACAGGATTTGGAATTGATTCTTCTATTAAGGCAGCTCAGAATAGCATTTGCTCCTTTCTGCAGCCACATCACACTGTTCACTCATATTCAGCTTGTGATCTACAACAATTCCAAGACGCTTCTCACTGGCAGTGCTGCTCAGTCAAGCACCTCCCATCTTGTTACTGTGCATTTGGTTCCCGTTTCTTAGGTGCAGAACCTGGCATTTGTCCCTACTGAATTTCATTCTGTTGCTTTCAGCTCAGCACTCCAGCCTATTGAGATCACTTTGAATTTTGTTTCTGTCTTACAGAGTAGCAGCTGTCCCATTCAGTCTTGTGTCCTCGGCAAATCTGGAAAGCATTCCTGGCACTTCCTTATCTAAATCATTAATAAAAATGTTGAAAAGCACTGGGCCCAGGACCAAACCCTGCGGCACCCACATTTTACCTCTCCCATTTTACAGGACTGAGCCTATGAACCAGGCACTTTGTTAATTTTCCTTTGCAGAAGCAGGAATGTTAGAAGAGGTTTGGTAAACGAGGTCATTCATCAAGTTCTAAATAAATAAGCCATATCTTGTTCTAAATCAGCCTTATCTCACATTCTGTTTTAAAAATGACACAAACCATCCCCAAACTGAATTTTCCTGCCCTGCCAACTTTCAGTGTCGACAATTCACTGAGCCATTTTCTCAGTACAAGCTAAAGAACCTACTGCCCTTTCACTTCTGGTTATTCCTCAGCTCACGAACTTGGTCAGTTCCACGACTCTGGTCACAACCCAAATTGGTCGTGAGCCAAGTCAAATTTCCCCATAAGGGTCAATGTAAATCAGGTTAATCCATTCTGTAACCATCTTTTTATCACAAAAATTTGAAATAAAGTGACAAAGAACAACAAAGATCATGGCCATCTCCACCCGACCACCACCCTAGAACGATTGCGGCCATCTTCCTCCCACCAGCACGACCACGATTGCACCCATCTTCCCTGCACGAGCGTGACTGTTGATCGCAGCCATAGACAGATGTGATAGCGGGCGCGCTGGGGGGTGAGATGGGGCGATCACGGGGGTGCTTGGGGTAGGAGATGGTGTGATCACAGGCACCTCGGGGGGAGAGAAGGGGGCGCGAATGCGGGTGGCTTGGGGGGAGACGGGCGTGATCATGGGTGCACTCGGAGGGAGAGACAATCGTGCCCATCTCCCCCCCCCCAGCACGCCTGCAATAGTCACCTGATGTGGAGTTTGCGACCTGAGGCTATTTTTTTTTTTTAATTTCTGTTTGTGACTCGATTTGGTTGTGAACTGAAGTGTTCGTGACCCGAGGTACCACTGTAATTGCAGGGTGTGATTAATCTGTCTTACCTGTAACGTAAGATCACAGCCTTGACACTGCATGTCTGATATAACAAGCACAATTGCAGCATTAGAAAGATCAGCTGGGTGCTCTTCCAGAAAACTGGTTAAGGAGAACTTAGAGTCCAAGATGACAGGGAGAGTGTTAAAAGGTTAGAGAGTTCCTAAGAAAACTTTTGAAGTGATTTGGCCTCAGGAATCTGGGTTCTAATTTCTACTAGGCTGTGAAGCTCCCTGGGTGTTTTGGGACCAGCCACTGAACTTCAGCCTAACCCACCTGAAGATATCTTTATCTTTATCTTTTCTCCTGAAGATAAAATGGACAGGAGGAGGGGATTCGGTAAGTTGCCTTGGATTCAGTGCAAGAACAAAGTTGCGGTTTAAATATAATAAATAAATAAATGCTTTTGTAAGTGTTTTTATTGAAACTATAGGAATCGTACAGCAACGATTATTTGGGCACAGCATCCTTCCCTCTGTCAGCAAACTCAGGCGGCAATGTGGAGCCACTGTGAAACCAGGAGCAGGCATCTGTGTGGCCGAGAGGACCCCATGTTTTGCAGAAGCATAACAAAACATTTCAAATGAGAACGTGCACAGGAGGCAATCCCCTGCCCACCCACGTCACATACCCCAACAGAAACTGAGCGTGCATGATGGTAGCTGAATGCTGCACTGGTTGGAAAAGAAACTGGAAAAGGAGGAGGAGGGGCGACAGGCAGAAAGACAAAATAAAATGCCTCACTCAAGCCCCTTTCAACTTAAAGTTTCCTGGAGACTGCCTAGCTAGGATCTTGAAGAAGATAAGAAGAAACGAGGATGTATTGCAACTTTTCTGGCACGCTGCACTTGTATTCTATGTTCTGCAATCCTCCTACGAAACATACACACACACACAAGGCACAAACATACACTGCATTGATGATCTTGTTAGGATAACAAATAATGAGAAAATAATACCTTTTCATATCAATGCCTTACTTTGGATTATTGCAGTGTCTTTCCTGGTGCCTAACTCCAGCTCCGCAGGTTCTGGAGCAGTCAGACCACTCGGACCATGCGGACCATTGGCCGTTAACCGGCTTGGGACCGTGGTCTCCGTATTGCACACACTGGCCTCTTCGACACCACTGTAGGAAAGAATGGAGAAAGCCAGTGCTTTCGTCAGTGCTTGCCAGGATGGCTGGGCGAGATAAAAGAAGAACCAGATGTAAGCAATTAGGTACCATTAGAGTAGAATGGCAGATAAGAGCCGGAGGAGGTAGGAAGGCAAATAAGCAGTAAGCATGATTCAAATGAGAACCTAATGTTTGAGAAGGAAGAGAGATGGAGCCGGAGAATGTGGGTCTTGCAGTGTGGATCACCAGACCCTGCTCATCCTTACAAAACAGGTAAGCAATGAGAAGTTCAGTCAGGCCAGTTCTGGCGTCTTTTCCTCTGTCCTCCCTCAGTTGACGTTCTCAGCATCTTTTACATCCAAGTGGGCAGGAGGCCTTCTTGGGCCTCATCAGCCTGTGGTTTTCTTGCAGGCAGAGCCTTTGCTTTTGAAAAAAATATAAATGGAAATGGAAATCCCTCCACCTTTTGTCTGATTGTTCCGGATGATGCTTCAATCATAAACTAACTTTTTATATTAAGGCAAGACAAGTGTTTGAAAATAAATTTACTGAGAGATGGAGTGTCCTTGCTGCATTTCGGAATAATAAATTGAGGGGAAAGAACCTTCCCTGTTCTTTGTTGCCACAAACTGAATCATTGTCAAGAGAAAATATGCATTTGATTATCTATATGTAATACAAATAAATAAGGTGGGGGAGCAAGAGGGGGATAAAGGGCTGGACTTAAATGTCCTCCAGTTTCCCTGTCTTATGTGGGGGCAGCCAAAGTGCAGTGTCTTATATGCGCATTTTTGTGCAATGAATTTAGCGGGCGGGCAAGGCAGGCATGTACCGGGCTTCTCTGCCAGCCACTGCCTCCACTTCCTCATAAAGGAGCTGCATTGCATTGCATTGCATTGCATTCTGAAGGGAAGTTTTTTGGGGGGGTTTTGGGTGGGGGGGGGACTGATGTCAGTGTCAGCCAAGAATGGCAGGCACCAGAGCTGCACACCATGTTCCCCAGAGCACCATCTTACACCATGCAGGGAAGTAAAGAAAGCGAGGAGCAGCACTGCAAAGCTGGGAGAAGTGCCCGCAGGATTTCCCCCCTGCCCTTATAACTGACCTTTCTCCCCAGTGCAAAAGAGAGCAAGGAGCTTCACCCCTCCCAGTTCAGACCAGCACTTCAGAAATTTGCCAGCCCAGTGCTTGGTGTCTGCCATTTGCTTTTTGCTCCCCTTGGGAACCTCCCAAGTGTGAGGAAGCCGCTACACTGTCTGTGGCTGGCCCTGACCCGCAGAGAAAGCGGGCCAGGCACATTCCAAGAGGAAAAACACCAAATGTGAACATTCTCCCATCGACTAACATATGAAAATGCGTAGTAATGGCCATTCTTCAAAGGCAGGTGTTTCAAAACTGCCCATTTGTGACTACAATATTGAGTGGTGCCATGGTTAAGCGCGTGGGACTGGGACTCTGGTGACCTGGGTTCTAGGCCCACTCAGCCACAGAGCTCACTGGGAGACTTTGGGCCAGTCACAGGCTCACTGCCCAAACTACCTCACAGGGTTGTTGTTGTGAGGATACGTTGGAGAGGAGAAGGGTGATTATGTCAGCCACCTTGAGTTCCCTGAAAAGAAAAATGGCAGGATATACATAAATATAATAATAAATAAGAGTGGGCATGTGAAAATCTCTCAAAGACTGCATTCCCCCTTGCATTTGGAGTTGTGAATAGGGCAAATTCAAACTGAAAATGATTCAAGCCACAATTTGTTTACATTCCTGAGTTGAGGTTGAAGTTTTGAAGTACTGCTAGAAGGCCATTGCCTTAAGAGCAGAAATACAGAATCAGAAAAAACAGGTCTCACACTCTGAACTATTTCAGCCACAAGTGGGAGTGATCATGAACTGCTCCACATAAAAAGGAGAGGAGAGCAAGTTCGGGAGCAAGCAGGGCTGGGGTCTTTCTCCTTGGCATTCCAATGTAATGTTGGGGTGGGGGTGGCAGGGGGTACACAGGGGATGCCTGCAGGCCAAGTCCATGAGGGTGTACAAGAGCCATGTTGTGCTGTTCTGCCCATCACATTTCCCTTCTAACAATGGGACAGCCTGCTGTTCGGGAAGGGAGCCCCAGCTTGTTCAATGAAGCTTCGTCCCAGGAACTTCTGCCATGGGTGCAGCTTTAGCATCTTACCATGCTTATTCCACAAGGGGTCCCTTCTGCCGCAGGCATAAACTTTGTCTCACATCGATGACCTACTTTATGGCACCACAGCGATTTGCATATATCCTGAATTTTTTGAAAGAGAAGAAGCTCCTATTAATCTTAGTCATTCATGTCAGGAACTACCTAACATTTTTATGGCCAGCATCTTGAACACAATGAATCCAGTGAAACAAAAATAATCCTGAGATTTGTGGTACACTGGTCATACTACCTTTAAAAACTTCTACATGTAGTATCCAAAGCAACGCTCAAAATATTTTTTGAGAAAACACCAATCAATGTTAAGTGTTTGAAAAACCACAGGATAAGTCTATGCACCCTTGCACTCCTAGCCTTCTTTTTCTCATTACTTGAGAACTTGCAGCCAGCAGTGTGGTCTGACTCTGCTGGATAGCGCCGTGCCGCATGGAAGTTGAGTCTCAGAACTACGGTAGCTCTTTCACCTCATGTGACATTGCTCCCAGTGAATGAGAATATACATGCACGCAAAACTACTCATGTTCCAAGTTAATCTAGTTAATCTATCTTTTCTAAACACGTGTCTCTAACCCTTTCCTACGTACACGTCTTATATTTTGGGAAAAGCCTGATGGAATGGCCAAAGAGCTACAACTTTGTTTGAAAGTTTATAGGCCAAGCTCAGATGGTGCCACTAGTATGCCCCTGCAAAGACATGATGGCAACTCACATAGTGGAAACTCACAGTGTTGTGCGGCTCTGTAACTACAAGGGCACTCACAACTGTGTGAACTTTTCCTGCCTATTTGCCACCACCCTTCCCTACTGGGAGATGACTGAGTAAATCATTCCTCCAGGCTTCAGCCAAAAAAGAAGTTGCCCTCATTCCCTACACCGAGATTTGCAAGAATTTTATTCCTGTTCACTAATTATACAATCGTCTTCTGTGCTCAACCACAATCACAAATCAAGCACTAACACCATTCTTGGGAACATGGACTTGCATGTGGCATACTTTCACAAATTCCCCCAAATTTGCATTTTTATACTTTACCCTATTGAAGAAAATGCACATCTTTGATTGGGAAAAATATGCATTTTAAAATTATATATTTAATATATAAATAAAATATAATATAAATTTTTCAATTAGGAAAATGCATTTTTCATGATTAAAAAATAGACACATTCAAGAGCATGAATAAGTCAAAATGAGCTTTTTGGAAGAACTAGGGAAAGCCACAATCACAGTTTTGGAAATGTACGAAAAAATATATATACGTAGAACAAGATCATTCTGCTATGTGCTTGGGTGCCAGCTGGGCACTCTGGAGTCATTTACCAACCCAAATGGAATCCTCATATATGCCTATTCTAGCCTATTAATGCTGCTGGGAGATGAGCTGGAGCTGTCAGATACTCTGTCCTTCTGCTTGCCTTCCTGGAAGGCGGTGATGGAACGCCCAGGCCAGCCTCTGGCTAATCTGGGGATGTGGGCCAGGATGGGATCCTGCAGAGGGCATCTATGGAATTCAGCCTGCATCCTCTGCGGTCCTGTATGAATTCGTATGTCTACTTCCTAACATAGATCTTTGCTAACCCTAATTGATTGATTGTTCATAAATGTGGGCTTTGTTACCCAAAGATCATACTTCGTATCTTCATTCCTGGGTGTGTGTGGACATACAAACACATGCAAGAACCATAGGATCATGCCACTCATGCCACTAAGGGCCCTTTTCTGAAATTCTCCAGTCTTGCATTCATAGCTGAGCTTTCTGAAATTACCATCCCCAACGTTTCCACTTGGATGGGTCATCAAGACCACCATGTATCTTCATGTTGTGACCAGAGACATTGCTCTTCTTCCTTTTTTATTAACATCAGTGGTTGCTTCCCAGACAAGAAATTATATTTGATTCTTTTGTCCAGCCTGCTTCTTAGTACCTCAAGCTGCCAGTTTCTGCTTTCCTTTTTTAACATAAACAAAACCCATCCACTCCTCTTTGCTACAGCTGCAAAATGTTGCTCATATTCTTGTTGGATCTTGCCACAAATTCAGTAGCCCCTGTCTCCAGCCTTCTTCTATCATACTGTTTCCTCTAATCTCTCTAGTACAGTAGTGGTGAACTTGTGGCTCTCCAGAAGTGGTTGGACTCTAGCGTCCATTGTCTCCCATAGTCAGATATGATGGAAATTGTAGTCCAACAGCATCTAGAGCACCACAGGTTCCCCACCCCTGGTCTGAATTGTGTAACTGTAACCAATTCCCCCTTGATTTCTTGTGTTCTCTTCAGTCTCTTCCACAGATTTATCCACTCTTTCTTGTCAGTATATTTCTATTCCTCTTGCAAAGAACACAAGGTGGTCTATATAGTCCTCTTCCATGCCATTTTATCCTCATAATCCTGGGAGAGGAGTTAGCTCAAGAGTAAGTGACATTCCCACAGTCACCCAATGAGTAGGGACTAGAACCCAGATCTTTCAGGTCCCCAGTTCAACAGTCTAACCACTAGCTCTCATACTTTGCCATGAACATAGCTGGGTAATGTCAGTAAGAACACAACCAATTTTATCTTCCTCTCAACACACCAGGGCCACATTCTCCAGAGAATTGCCAATGCCCAAAATCTTCAGCTATGAATTTTCAGGTTGCAGCCTTTTCTGATCTCCCCATATTGGCAAAACTGTGGAAGACTTTCTCATTAGTAGTACTATACTATTATTTAATTATTTAATTAAATATTATTAAAATAAAGAGATGGGGTAAGCCCATAATTTCTTCGCATGTTCTGAAATACGGACTTTCAACAAGCTAGCTCAGTGGCGGCGAACCTATGGCATGTGTGCCACAACGGGCACACAAAGCCCTCCCTGTCAGCACACGAGCCAAATTGCCCAGCATCACCCCAGGAGCTGAGCATTGGATAACAGCTCGCATAGGGGCTATGCGCATGCTTGGAAAGGAATAGCGGCGCCAGGTGATGACATCATGAGCCGCGACTCATTAGTCGAGACTTGTCCGAGCTTTCACATGGCCAGTCAGTGTGCTGCCAAGGATAAATATATATTTGCTTGGACTGGCTGTGAGTTTTAATACATTCATTTTTATTAACACAAGATTTTAGCCCTGAGTTTTCTTATGAAAAATTGAAATTCAATATCTAAGATTTAGCAAAGAGAATAAAAAGCCGTTTGTATCACTGAAAGCTCTGTTACTGTGTTCTTCTTTTAAGACAAAAGATGTTAATGTATGAGTTGCTTTTTCTAAACTAAAACCTCAGTATTCAGGCTTTATTGCAGTGTTGGCACTTTGCGATACTTAAGTGGGTTCTGGGTGCCAACCAGAAGGGTGTGCCCACCACCAGGTGTGGCTCAGGGCCTGGTTCAGTGCTTCAGTCCTACTTGATTCAGAGGGCCACCCACTTCAACCCTCCCCTGCATCCAACTGTAATTTCAGAAATCTAACTCTTCATGCCTTCCATTCACCGTCACTGGAAACCAACAAAAGGCAGCAATGTCCGCATGTTTCTTTGGATGTCTGCTTGCTTTTTGCCAGAATTGCCAGCAGAGGTTTTGGATTCACAGGCTCCAAGGGCTTCCTAGACTAGGATCATTATTTAAACCAGCCCTGGAACTAGCATAAGAAATTTCCCTCCCATTGGTTGCAACGGGAAGCAAATAGTTCAAAACAACAACAAGATTGGAATGGAACTGGAGGGAACTGTTCCTCCTTTACTTTGTTCCTGCTGGCATAAGACTGGCAGGAGTTTGGATGGGGTGAGTCATTCGTCTTCAGATCTGCTATTCACAGGAAGCAGAATTGCTGCAGAACAATGCAACCCTATACACATTTACTAAACAGTCACAGTGAAGCCAGAAATTGGCTGTAGACATGCAGCTTGAAACCTTCTTAATGAGCACAGAGTTGTGGGCACCCGCTACTCCTCCCCTATGCCAGCTCCCCATGCTCCCTGCAATTAGAATTTGCACCCTGTAAGCACACTGCTTTCCTGCAGCTATGCTTAGACCACCTTGACTTCCATCCAAGTTAACACCTTCAAAGCAAGCACTGGCTCTGCCAAACAATTTGAGGTTTAGAAATAGTGCAGACCCTGAAGCTCATTGGAACCCCTCCACTCATTCATGTGCTCTTTCTTCATAGCTCATGGTTACTGCAAGTTCTAACATTATCAGGAAGTTGCAAGAATAGAAGAAGAAGAAAAGCACCTTCACGAAACTCAGGTTGCAGAGTTTTGCTTTTGCTCCAAATTGCCATTTGCACTGTGTGTCGGCGTCATAGATCTGTCCCGGGAGTTTGTCAGGGTATTTGTACTGTCCAACTTGCTTGGGTTCATCTATCAGGCAAGCTGCTTGAGCAGTACTGAAAGGAAGAAATGTGTCTATTAATGTCCCATGTGATCATGGGTGACATGCAGCTCAGACTGTATTAATCAAATGTCAGATAGGGATGTATCAGAATTCTGGTTCTGCTCATGAACATATGTCAGCCAAGAATATTTGCAAATTGTTGAGCCCATGCTCACGTTCATCACATTCCTGATTCCCAGTTCAATTTGTGCAGATTTCCTAATTTTGACCACAGAAAGAATCAGTCACATGACGCTGATGAAGGCTACATTTTGGATAATGTTGTATTCAAAATTTGTATAATTTTGGAGAATTGCATCAATTTCCACTCCATTTGAGCAATTTCAATGCACACGAGGTGAATGGGAACAGGGATCAGGCAAGATCTGAGCAGTGAGATGATGTTTGCAGAATCACGGTGGTCTCAAACATCACTCATTCCCCATCCCTATCAAACAGACGCAGGTTGTCCTGAAAAGATTCAGAACATTTTGTGGCTTTCTTTCACGACTCCATGCTCTTCAACTGTGACAAGGTATACATTTTTACAGGAGCAATTCAGAGTGAGCTCTTAAATTTACTTTAAAAATCTATGTCTGTTTTTCTTATAGCTTTAAAGGTTAATTGCACACTGATAGGAATGACCAGGACAACTTAAAAACTATGTAGAAGCAGTATGGGACAAAGACAGCCCATTAAATCCTGCTTGGAATTTTGAAATAGTTGTCATGTCTACAGATGTTTAACATTTCATATTAGAAAGGTGTATATTTGATTTTTAAAGCCATGATATTTTGTGTGTTTTCATAGCAGACAAATTAGGGAGTTTAAATTACCCTACAAGTTCAGGAAATCTCTGTACAAACCTGAATTTTAAAACAGTTATTTGCTAGAACCTTTCTTTGATCCAGCAAAGCTGCCAGACCCACTCCCATTTGGGCAAAAACTTCTGATTTAGCATTTTGGTAATTTTGGTCCCAGCTGTAAGATTTTGTCTCAGTTAGGCTCAGAATTATTTCCTCCTTGTCCTGTTGTCAAAACTCTGTTAACACTGTGGGCTCAAAGGCTCCAGTGTACTAGTTACCCCACTTTTCTGAAATCATGCACCGAAATCATGCACGGCTTGCCCTCCTGACAAAATGGCAGAACACTGGTGCATGTAAACAAAAATGTTGGGGTCACATCTTCTGAGATATGCATTTTTATTTGCACCATGCCTTCTATACACATGGCAAGCAAATTTCCTAATATAGTGCATTTCAGTATCTGATTTTCAATCATGCAGGCATTCTTGCGGCCTTTTCTGTTGAACAAGTTCAAAGTGCAAACTTTGAAGGAAAGCAGAGCTTCAGTTCACACAGTAGTTTGAAAGTGTGAAATCAGGTAACTGGGTGAATTTCTCACCTTTGCACCAATGTCTGTGACACACTCAGACAACATAACTTGGTGACACAAGCCAGGCCAGCCACAGCAAACGCCACCAGGAAAGGCGGGGGGGGGGGGTTATGCCGCCTGAAGCAGATGCCACACTCTGCCCAATGACTGGGCCTTTCAACTGAAAACATGCCATTTTTAGTGGTGACACGTGGGCATGTTTGTGTGCATGTGTGAGTGGGGGGAGGGCAGGTTGGAAGGTTCTGCACCCACTCATAACCTTCACCCTTACAGATAAAGAGTCTCGATTTTTTCCCACTGAGTGGAAGAACAAATCTCAGAGGAAAAACTGCAGGAGGGGAAATGGTTAAGCAATGTTCACCAGCGCCCTTCACTTGTGATCACAGCCCTGATAGTATTTCCAATTTATAAAAGTGAGGAGGCCAACCAGGCATCTCCTGTACATCAACTACATAGTCTCAGCCCAGAGAAACTGTGCCCTTTGAGGCTTGTTACGAACCCAGCAATCTGACCCCTTCGGGAAAAATGTAATGTGCTCCTAAAGGATAGTTACAGCTCCACAGTCTTGGTCCCATGTTCTTGAAGCCCTTGAGCAAGAAGGCCTCACTCTTGGAGCCGTTAATTTCCTTGCCATGTCCTTGTAGCCCACTTTTCACCACCAGCCAAAGGGAGGGGCAAGACAACTGGAGACTGCCATAACCTCTTGTCCCTGTCGCTGCTCACCGGGCTGGGGAGGGGCAGTGGACAATGGGGATGCATGAAAAATTCATTTCCGGCCACTTTTGGTCCGGAGTTTACTCAGATCACATCTTCTGGAATGTACATGGGCTCCAGTCGAAGTCTATATATTTCTGAGTTTGCAATGTGATTGTCAGACCCCCATACAGAAACAAACTATGCTTGACAGCATATGTATATTTCAAAATGTATATATTTCAAAAATGCACACAACAGATGCATACATTTTGGGAAGGTATGCATGAAATATATACAGATTTATGCAAAAATGAAAGAGGGGGAAGCTTGCAAGTCAGAACAAGCTTCAAGGTGAAATTCAAAGAACTCCAGGGAATTCAAGTCGGCTGATCTGCACATCCCAAGCCAGCTGCAAAAAAGAAGTATCAATTCCTGGAGATCAGCAGTTGACTCTTTGCTTGGATATGGGCACTGAATGATGTCAGCCCCTGACACTCAACTCACAGGGTATACATAATAATAGGGAGGAGGAATAGTTTAATGATATTCTACAAAAATACATCAAGTCAACCTAAAGCATAACCATGATAAATTTCTCTTACTCAATTTATGATGAATACACAGATTACCATTCTGCTTTCAAAATGCTCAATACACAGTGCAAGAAAACAGAAGCCTAGTAGCAGGCATGCAAGATGTGTCACTAACGTAGCCTACTCATAAATCTTCAGTAGTAATCATTTTGTTATCTTCGTTGAAACACTTTAGTTATGGTAAGCCACCTAGGAAGGCCTCAGCACTTATAGGCATCCTATAAACACACGTAAATAAATAAATCCATCCATCCATTCGCTGATTTTAGTTGCATATGTGTTATGCAAATTCACCAAGCCAGTCCAGCCTTTGGAAACCATGCACTGGGTGCAACTCTTGGTGCTGCTGTTGCATCCAGCAATTTGACAGACTGTCCTGGGAGCCGCTGCCACATCACTGCCACGTGACACAGGGAAAGCGACACACAATGTGCCCAAAAGGCTGAACGTAAGGCAGGGGCAGGATTGGAAACCCCAAACACTGCGCAATCCATTTGATCCCTATGTTACAGGAACCCCACCTGCCCGCAGGAGAGAGTTTGTGTGTGAGCACGTGGGCGTGGGTCAGTAAGAGTGCACATGCTTTAAAGCAGGAGGGCCAGATAAAATGCTTTTTATTCCAGCACTTTTGTTGGAAGAAGAGCTTTCCATCCATCATCACAAAACATGCTTCATTCTGTTCCTCAGTAAACGTAAGTCCTATGTGGGTGTTCAAAATCACGTGCTCGGCGTCACAGGGTCAGGCCCACTGGCCCCAAAGCCCCGTGCTCCACTGCCCACATGGTGGCAGGGAATGCCTGAAGAGCAGAGGTGGCCTCTGTGGTGGGAAACCCTGCAAGACCCGCATTCTGCATCGCAGACGCTTCCCCACTCTGGACCTTCCCCCCTCAAAAAGTAGATGGGGCTGGGGCCATGCCTAGCCACACTGCAAAATGCAAGCCGTATGATTTGGAAAATCCCGAGAGTCCAAAAGAAAAACCTTCAATCTGAAACCTACCTGAGAAATTTGTTAAGATACTGACGGCTGCACACAGACCACGAAAACACTCCATTGTTCCCCGTGAGAGTGGGCGACATAATGTTGCCTTCAGCTTTTCTGCAGGGGTTCCCTTCTCCATCATGAATCATGCCAAAACTGGGGGGAAAAGAAAAAGGGAAAAGAAATTGAATACATCAAGCCAAAAAAGACAGGAGGAGAATCATGCCAATAAATGATTGTAACTGGAATCTGCTGAACATGGAATGATATTTGGAAATGACCTGTGGTCCAGGACACAGCCGCAAGTGTGCTAACAGTAGGATCAGCTGAGGCAGGCTACACAGGCATGCCTCTCCAGCTTTTAAACACTATTGCTACTTTCCCAGCTCAATGCAAAGCACTGCTTTTTACTTGAAATGGGCTGGGTTGTCATGAGCTGAGGTCCCCCCTTCAAACAATCACCAGCCACAGACCATTTCCCTTGCAACGTTCTCTATTGGTCCCAAGTACAAATTACGCAGGACAGGTCTTTGAGCATGCACAGAGGGGTTTGTTGCACCCAATCTAGTGTTTATTTTCAGGAATTCTCCTTTTGAACATGCTGGGGCCCCTTCTCTGTGCATGCTGTGGGCAAACCTCCTCTCCACACTCAGCTCATTCAGTTGGGCCTCCCACCTCACCATGGAGTTGAGCACAAGGGGTGAGGGGCTGGTCTGCATAATTCCTGCTCCTCAGGGACACCTCCACCGTTGTTCATCTTGAAATGTCTGGCTCGGTGAAGCACCAGGCATTGAGATAATCTCCTCCCCCTCCTCCATCTCAGAATCTTTAGCTAGCCCAAGCTTCCCAATCTCACTGAAATGTGCTTCACTTTCTAATTCTGAATCGTTCTCTGGAATGCAGCCAGCGGTCCCTGGGAACGATTGCCCAAGCCCGCCATGCTTCTTACTCCCAACATGGGGCCAGGATGTGTTACAGGCAGGTTCTTCCATATGAATTCACTTGCTGACACAGAATGCCAACATCTATGGTGGCTTGAGTGTTGGACTACAACTAGGAATAACAAGATTCAAACCTCCACTCAGCTATGAAGCTTACTGGGTGACTTTGAGCCAGTCACTATCTTTCAAACAGGTCTGATAGGCAAATAGCATAGCAGGAAAGAACTGTGTATATTTTCCTGAACTCCTTGAAAGAGGAACAAGGAATAAAGGTAACCAGTCAATCAATCTTCATTTTATTGATGGAAGATCAATCTTCAATTGACAGATTGAAGACTCTATTTTCCTCTACCAAGAGAATGCAGGTGGGTTTTTAACACAAAACAGGGATTTTTCAGAGGTGGTATCTGGAGTTCAGAACTTCCTTTTCAATGTAGACTTGTTTGCACATTACACTAAGATGGCAAGCTAAGACCTTGATGTTTTAGGGGTTGAAAATTTATGACCCTCTAGATGTTTTGATCACCAGCCACTCACCATTGGCTATACTGTCTTGAGATGGTGGGGGTCATAGGCCCAAACATTGGGAAGGCTATATATTACACATATCTCATTTATTCCTTTGCTTAGCTGTGGCGGGGGGGGGGGGTTAATTGCTGCTCATGGTGTGTTTCTATTGTGTTTTTTTACATCTTTATTTTCCCCTTTATTTTCCCCAACTTTCTTGCAGATGGGAAGATAGGAAATAAATACATTAGATAAATATAATTAAATAATGTATTACTATAACCTTTGGGCCTAATATTTTAAAATAGTGACCTGGAATTCAGTCTTTCCTCTCCAAGACCTACTCTAACCCAAATGTATGAAATAGAAGCCAGTGTTAACATTTTCTTCAATCATATGTATTGTTTTGGCCCCTTGCCTGATTATCTAGCACCCTCAAATCCACGCATTTAATGACTTCCTAAGTTGCCTATTCTTCCATACTATCTTATATGTAATGTAAAGTGCAAGCTCCAGCTACCAGACAGATGCATTCATGCCCCAACTGTATATAGAAACATAGAAACAGAGCGAGTCAGAAGGGGTCTCCTGGGCCATCTAGTCTGACCTCCAGCACCAGCCGGCTCCGCTCATGACATGCCCACCATGTGCATTTCCAGCCTGTCTTTGAACACCCGCACTGATGGGGCCTCAACGACCTCTCGTGGAAGCCCATTCCACACCCTCGGGGTCCTGACTGTCAGGAAGTGCTTCCTGGCATCCAAATGGAACCTTGGTTCCCTGAAATACAATTTGAAGTACAATTTGTCTGCCCCAGGGAAAAAAACCAGGAAACTCACTTCTCTCAAGACCACAAGGGATGCACATGAGAGTTATTTCTGGGAGAACTTTTGCATGGGTAATAAAGGGACCAAGCCCTGAGTCTGTAACTCTGTTCATCACTGTACCACAAAGGGGCAAACTAGGTGTTAAGTACCATGGGTTTAATGCAAAGGGGCCCTTCTTCTGATAGGAACATTTGCCTAATGGAAGGACTCTGCAACAGAAGAGCTCCTTCCATGTGAAGAAGATTTCTTCTTTTAGAGGATGAGAACCTTGGAGCCAGCTCCATGTATGTAAGTATGAAACTGCTCAATTCATTCAAAAGAGAGCATGTGACCTGAACTTAAAAGCAAAATTGTTACTTAGACCACAACTGCCTCATCTCTTTTCTATATGACGTGGGAAGATCCATGCTTAAATAACAGCAGACTGAAATTTCTGAGATTTTTATTCTTGTATATAAAATGGTGCATATTTTCCACCATTATTTTGTGGGGGTTGCTTTACTTTTCCCCACAGTGTTCCTAAAAGCACAGTGCGAAAGATCATAAATACTGCCCAGGAAGGGGAAGAAAGACAGTGCATCACTGCCATTGCTAATGGCGAGACCCAGCCTGAAAGTATTATTAGGTAATTCCAAGTTCCCCAGAGAACATTCAGCAAGTGCCCCTCCCCATGTTGTCACCCACAAAACAGGTGGAGAATCTGGGGAAATGATTTTCTTTCAGCTCCAGTTTGAATGCATGAGATTTATGCTATCGAATGGCGCTTGCCCCCAAACCTCCAACCAGAAAGCCTCTCATGTTTCTCATGAAACTTGAGCTGATCAATGGCATGGAATGAGAGTGTCCTGCATTTCACAGAGAAGGGAGTTCTATCAAAGCTTAAGAGATTTATTGGATTTTAAAAATCATATAATAATTGCAATGGTTCCCTCCCATGTATAATTATTATGTGACTGCTAATAGGCTCATTAGGCAACACTTCTAAGGAACACCTGCCTCCAGGCAACTCAAGGCCAAAGCTGCCAATTTCCCATATTATACAGCTGAAAAGGCACATACTTGGACAAATGACAGTGAGGGAAATTTCTAGTAATTGTTGCCAAATGAAAGAATTGCTGTCTTTCCAAGATACTTTTTTTGGAAGACATTTCGTAAATCCTTCCTGTCCGGATATCAGCATTTCTATGCCAAGCTGAAAAAAGGGAGATTATAACAGAAATAGAAGACAAAAACTCCAAGAAAGAATGACAATCATTGGATTATATTACTGAAAATAGGAAAGAAGAAGAAGAAGAAGAAGAAGAAGAAGAAGAAGAAGAAGAAGAAGAAGAAGAAGAAGAAGAAGAAGAAGAAGAAGAAGGGCTATGATGCAAAATTATACGTTTTTGCACAGCTCTACACATGTGTTTTCACAGGACACAAATCTGCCTGGAAACCTTTTGGAGTCATCCACTTGTTCGGCTCCCAGTAATTCCACTGAGGTTTCTGCAGAACATACTTGCTTCACTTTCTAATTAAACGCCTGCTTTAGTTTCACTGTCCCTTGTGCAGGGCAGCTTCCCAGTCTTGCACTCTTGTTCGGCTGTCAAATGTGCGACTAGAGCTTTCACCAGCAGTTATGCTTACTGTAAAGACACTTCCAGAAATTCATACAACTGAATTTTGGGGTAGCTTCCATGGGCCCTCTCCATCTTTTCTGTGACAGAGGGGCTTGAAGAGGTCTTAACCTTCTACCAAAACTGCCCAACAAAACATATCTATTAGGACTTTAAAAAGCCAGACTGTTCTGAAAAGCAAATGTTAGGGTCAGACTAAGTTATTTTTAATGTCTGAATACATTTAACATATCTTTTAAAATAGCAGCTGCCTGTAGGGTGTTGTGCCTTCCCTACTGATCCTATGCACTTCTGTAGTGCAGGATCTTATTATAAATCATGCTTCAAAAAGGAACTTTGATTAAAGAAATGCAAGATAGAAATAATAAACCCCCATCCACCATAACTCTTTATGGCATTTCTGCATCAGTTTTCATATTAGATCCCAGATAGGAAGCATATAAAAATACACAGGCATGGCGGGGTGAGGATTTTGCTTTGATTCATTTTTATAAGTATTTGGCAAAATAAGCATTTTGGTCATATATGGGAAGGGAAAAAACATGAATGCAGGAACAAGTAAAACTAACCGAGTCACCCACCCCCATGCTGTCGCATGTACCTGCCTCCAGTTTGAAACCTGTGTTCACCTTCCCTTGTGCTTCAGGTGGGCAGTCACACGGGTTTGTCTTGTGTTTTCAACTCTACACAGTCATCTGATCGAGATACTGTTTGGCATTTAGTTATTGCCATTTTAAGAAATTCCATCCCTGCTCCACATGCTTTTTTACACATTGAAATCTTCTGGGGAGGAAGAAATCTACTGGGAAGGAAGAAATCTACTGGGCAGAACCCATTCAGAACTGATGGAAAGGCCAGGCAACCAGTGACGCGCACTATCCTGCTCTGAATGGATGTGCTTTCTGTCCGGAACTAAGGCACTGCTGATGCCAGTTTTCTGGAGGTCTGTGAGCAAAATGCTCTGAATGACTCCCCTCCCTGATGCACCTGTCTTCCCATGCCCATTGTCCTCCTTTGTCTCATCACTGGACTGGCACGTGTCCTTGACCAGCAGACTGCTAGTGAACAGCTAATCGGCAGTGGCACCTGCTCAGAGCAAATGAGCAGGTTGCAATGGTGAAGAGGCAGAGAATCTCTGGGGAGTTTTTCTCAGTGAGACCCCTGCTGGGGCGGGGGCCTTCAGCAGGTGCCCAGCCATGCCTACCCTTGAGGCTGGTGCTGCATAACAGCCAAGCAATTGGTGCTGGACTAAACAAAATTATCCTCAAAGAAGACAATCTCACCCTGGAAAGAAGGGTATACCCATGTCACAACTGTTGTGAGTGCGCACTCCATCACTGCAGTTACATATAGCTATAAATGGCCTGAGAGGTATATTTCTGAATTCCACTATTTCTTTGTATTTGCTTTGTTCCCCCTCTTCCCCACTGAAATCCCTGGCAATGTTGCCACCGAGTTTAGAATTAATCTTTTTAATCCCTCATTTCCTTTCAGATGGACAGAAACCTGCAAAAGGACCACTCATGTAGACACGAGGTCACAGCCAATGCTCTACAGTGTCTTTACACAATGAGAATTAAATAGCTCCGAGCAGTCATGCAAAAGCTGGGATTTATGTAACAAGTGAATGGGATGACAGCAGCGTGGCCATTGACAAAAGGGGAAGAACTGAATAGAGCTGTCAGCCAACAAAAGGGAGCTTCTGTGTGGGATATATTTTCATACAGTTTCCTGAACAAAGAAAATTCTGGATTTAATCTTGCCTTCATGCTCAATGCCATGGTTAGTCTATGATGGATACCTTGGGAATGCAATGTCACAGTGGGCGTTAATTTGTTCAAATGCATCACTAGGAAGTAAATGATAAATGTAAAAGAGTATCACTATCAAAGAGTAAATTCAAACCCTAACGAAATAGCTAGACCATCCCACATGTACGATTCTCCAGCCTTCCAATAGCAATCACAATGGCCATTGGAAAGTTGTTCATTCCTGTGAAAACAGGAATATAAAAATGTAACAGAAGAACAGCTCCATTGGATCACATAAAAGATCCATCCAGCCCACTCTTCTCTTTCACATGGTGACCAGCCATAGGCTTCCAAAATGCCCACAAATAAGAAATCTCTCTCTTGCTGCCTCCCAACAGCCTCTCATGGTGCCTCTGTAGTTGGAGTTGCCTTTCACAACTAATTGCTGTTGACAGACCTACCCTCCATGCATCTTCCTATAGGCACCCCTTGAAGATAAGTGCCCTAAGCACACATAGGGGAAAGGTGTAAAAGAGAGGAAATGGATTGGTGATCTCCATGACCTTTACATCTTCTTGTCTAGTGGGCGCATGTAGAGTAGCTCAAGGGGGTGCTCATTTTTAGCCTCCTCGAGGCCTCTATGGCCCACGGTATTACCCCAAATCCAGAACATATTTACAGATGTATTTACAATGGCTCCCAAAATTGCTCAGTTTCTGCTGTTTAGTAAGCCTCCAGGGGAAGGAGATGCTACAGGGAAGAGAGAAAGAGAGTGTCTGAGTGCTACAGAGATCAAATAATCCATATGGTGTGGTGGTAAGAATAATAAGAGGTCTCTCCAGTATGCGGTTCCCAAGTTTTCCTTGACTTTGGACATGCTCAAAAGGTCCCAAGCAGTGCAATCAGGTGCCTTGTTTCAGGCCTTTGGGTCAATGATGTCCAGATGCAAAGAGTGACTTAGGCCATGATGGTCGGCCTGAGGGCCACACAACTGGCACAGATACACAGAGAACCAGTGGAGGCTCCAGTGGTCACTAACCAACAAGAAGCCAATGGCTTTCCGTATGTAGGGAACGGGGCCCAAACTCTGTTTAGTCCTGGATTTTGGGAGGTATAGAAAGTTTCTCTCTTTCTCTATAATATAGAGAATGCTGAGTGTAAAATCAGAGGGATAGAAAGTTTCTCTCTTTCTCTATAATACAGAGAACGCTGAGTGTAAAATCAGAGGGGAAGAGGTCTGCCCATTTCTTAAGAATTCAGAATTATACCATGTCACTATGTAGCATGATAAAGCGTCATTTTGGGGTAGAAAGATTAATGTTACCACAAGCAGCACTATAGCCCACTTATATATACTATAATTTTATGCTATATATACAAACTTTATACTATAATAAATGCATTGCTTTTTCAGGTGCCACATAACCCTTTGTTCTTTGGCTGTAACAAACTAATGTCCCACCCCTCTATACACTGTTACAAGTAGCAAGGAGGCTATACAGGAGTTGTGGTAAGTGTTCTTCTCACAAACTGCAAAATCTGCCTGCCCCCAGTCCAGCCCATAAAAAGAGAAGATACTTTACACTTCTCTTTCGCTTCAAAGCTCTGGCCCCCAATTCAGGCAAACCATTTTGAATTTTGAAAATTTGGTCCAGCACTATTGCCAAGATAAACCCAGAAAGGGCCCTAGGAAAACCAACCAAAGTAGTGTATCTGGCAATACTGTATAGATAAAGCAGGATATAGATAAATTCCAATCCTATAAAGCAAAACCCTATTTCTTTCAAAGTGGATTATCTCCTCTGCAATTCACCATCCCTTTCTAAGCAAATTATAGACAAAAGTTAGCAGCACAAGCTTCAAATTATGCAGAGCTACAAAGTAGTCTGTACCTGACAACAGTTTACAGTGTGAAGGCCAACCCGACACGCATGTGAGAAATGACCCCCTCCCATCGCGTCTCCGGAAAAGACCTAGACAAAGCCAATAAGAGCATTTACGTAACTGCAGATACCTTCCCATTGCCAGACATGCATGGACAAGTCTGTCATCAAACGAAGTATTAACATAACAGCCAAAGCACAGTATAAAAATGTGCCCATCACCATCACCATAATGGTCTTTTCATTAGCTTGTAGGGAGAAAGACTCACGAGAAATAGCTTACTTGTGTCCAGATTCATGAGCAATAGTAAATGCCAAACCGAGGCCAGTGTCTTCATTGATGGTACAACTACGGTATTTACTGCACATTCCACTGATTGGAGCAAAACCTGTCAGGAAAAATGGGTAATGATGAATTGATGGAAGAAAGGAATGACATGGTGTGCATATCTTTATTCTGCTGCATTAATTCAAAGAGATTCAGCACATATTTTGTGTGAAGACGATTCAGGGCACATTGAGTTTTGTCATGTAGAAGGAATACACAAGACAAACTCATGTACACATGGCAAGGCTGGGCCCAATCCAAGAAAAATGCATTCTGTCTGCAGCAGCTGGCCCACAAAACTAACACAGGCTCATTTTCTCTGCTGACTCAACATCAGCTCAGTCAGCTGGGAAAGCTATTTTAAATGGCGGCGCCAACTCTATTATGAAGGTCAGCCAGAAAGAAGAAGGCTGCTGCTGGCCAGAGATATTGTCAAATCTATAACAACATGGCTGAAAGGAAGATTCCCCAAGCAAGAGCGGCCATCCAAAGTGAGGGCCGCAGAAGACCTCTCCTTTTGGCTCGGTCTTGCTGGGACCAAAATCTGACTGGGTAACGCCGAGGAGAACTGTGAGGCTGACACCCGACTGCTACCTTCTAATTCAATTTCTCCCCTTGGGCTGCCTTAGGGGGATAATTGACCATGACAGTAAGTATGCTGATGAATGGAGGCCCCATCTAAAAGGAGCTACTCCTATGTAGTGCGGCAACTGGACGGCTTCAGCAAAATTCTGACCCTTCATAGTATGGTCACAGTAGACCTCATATTCCCAGATATTCCTCCCATGCTTTCCTCATTGCTTCAGTGATTTTTTAAAAAGAGGTCCTATTTCAGAAACAGAACATTCATAGCAATCTAGTTCTCAGTGCTACAAAATCAGGCATAACTTTGCAGCTGGATTAGGGCCTTCACAAGCTGAGGCATATTCTGATCACAGCGGTGATATGCTGTATTACTTCCTAGCAAAGGGCAGCATATCCAGAAACTTCCAAGAGAGAGAGAGAGAATATGAATTTAGGCTGTAACCTAATCAATTGCATTCTCAGCACTTGTTTGCCTCCAAACACGGAGGCTTCTGAGCATCTGGTGCAGAGTAGGAAAAGGGGTAGAGGTGATCTCTGCCTGGCCACGCTTCCCGCTCTGCAATTCAGCTAGACTGCTGGTGTCCAGCCGCAGTGCTCTGGCCGTTGCAGCACTGTCAGGAATTGTCATGTCTGCGGGCCACAGTCTTCTCCCCTCCCCTCCCACCCCTCCCCAGTGTGGATCTCCTGACTTCAGAGGAGCAGCCAGTGTAGCACTGGCTGCAAGGCAGGGGAGGAAGGCAGAGCATGGATCCCCAGCTCCAGGGCTGGGGCTCTGGGAATCCAAAGCCTCCCATGGACTCCTAGTCACTTTCCAGGGGCCATAGGATCACCCTTTTATTCATGTTCTGTATTTGAACACAAACATGTACACTAAAATGTAAATCTAAGCAAGAATACGTGCATTTTAAAAGTTCTTATAAAATGGCTCGTTTATACATACTGCTGAGTGGATTCGACAAATTAATGGAGAACAGAGCTATTAATGGCTCCTGGTCATGATTCTCCCAGTATCTGAGGCAGGACCTCTATATGTCAGTTGCAGGGTAATATGCGCAGGGAGAAGCTACAGCTTTGTGTTCCGGTCATGGGCCTCCACAGGTCTTGTTTGGTACTGTGCAAGCAGAACCCTGGACTAAACAGGTCTCTGATCTGATTCAGCATAGTTCTTATTATAGTCAATTATTTTCTTTCTCTCCAAGCCAATGTGCATGCCTGGACTCTATCTGCTAGCAATCATAACAAATACAAAATCAAGCAACCAGGTACATTGTAATGCTCCATAATGCACTATTTAGGCTGATAAATCCCGATGGATTACACTGTTTACATTGCAACATTGCCATCACCTCCCCATGCAGTATTTCCTTTGCCTTACCCAAAGTGTCACATGGTTCATTCTTCCAGGAGCAGATATCAAACCCAGTCAGCAAGATGGCATGGTCGTGCCTCTTCCCATTCTTTCCGACCAAAGCAGATTGCCACTGACAGAAACTGTTTAATGACTGGTCTGCATGATGGTTGATCACAAGTCCGCCCTATAGACAATGCACAGATAGGCACAGAAATTCTACCACCAGTATTTTAAAATGGAGGAAACCTTGGAAAGCAGCACTAAGCACTTGGGGACCAAACAGATCATCTCTTTGCTCATCTCTTTAGAGCAATGGGCTCTAGCACATCTGCACTGGATGCAAGTCTGGATTTCTATGGCTCTAACCTGCAGTCTGGATTTCTATAAGTCTGGATTTCTATGGCTCTAACCTGCAGATTGTTCAGTAAACTGGTTTTTTCTAAGTTATGCAGATTACACAGTCCTGCAGACCAGTTTTTCCGCATTGTTTTGGTTTAAGTTACATATGGGTAACCTAATGCACACTAAGTAGGGATGTATGGATTTCAAGGATATACAGATTAGAGCTAATAGGTATTAGTGCTCATCTGAATTAATAAGAGTAGAGTGAAATTTTGTTAAAAGAACAAATGATCCCATCATGGGCAAAGCGACAGAGTGAAAGCTGACTGCCAATCTACAAACACAGGCAAAATGGATTTCACAAAATCCAAGCATCCTCGATGGAGAGCCATTCCTTTGATTTGTTTCATTCTTGCAGACCCAAGTATCTTAACTGATAGGCACCGCATGATAAACAATTATTGGAAGTTTTCCAAATTAAAACTCAATTGCTGTTTTTGCCATCTATGGTCACTCCCTCATAAAAGTTTGTGTGTTTGACTGAATATTTGACTTCTCTATTGCCCAATAGCCGAAGCTGCCTGGGTGCTTCACACCAAATGCATGCATAAGGGATACTCAAGCATAATGCTAGAGACAGGTGGGCTTTTTAGGTATTAGCACTGCTGGAGATGTAGGGCAAGCCAGGGGGAGGGGAGATTTTCCAGTTTTACTGGTAACTGCTGAGAGGCAGTGGTGGAGACAGTGGGATGCTCAGGTAACAGCACAGAAGGCCGCCTGGTTAGCTGACTTCACCGACATGAGCAGTTGCACAGGGCTGACAGAGGTGCTCCCTGCCTTCATCCCAGCATCACTGCTTCTTCTGAGAAGGACAGGCCATCCCCTCGCAGCTCCTTTGCTCCTCAGGGGCAGCTGCTGACCCCCATTAGCAATCCACTTCATCAGCCACCCCAGTCAAGCGGTCTAGGGTGATTCACACAGTTCATGCATCTATTGTGAAATTGTATGTTCAAAGCAGGACTTTGAGTCTGTTTTTAATGGGCTCAAGTCCACCATAGAACTTCTCCAGGACAAAAATTGCTGAAACCAAGGAGCTGTGTGAACGAACATGGACTCAAGTTTGCATTTGTGCTCCCATTCCAGGAAGAATTCCCAGAAAGTGCTTCCAAGAAGAAATCTGTTTGGAAAACCATTGCGCATCATCACATTATGACCTTATAGTTCATCTTAGTGTACATTTTTTTCAAAGTTGCATATTCTGTGAATGCAAGCTCAGGAACTTTGAGAGAACATGCATGCCCACTGGCATTTGAGTTTACATGTGTGCCCTGCAAATGTGAGGGAGAGGTTGGCAAAGTGATACAGAAATGTCATATAGCTCCAGCTAGAAGAACATAACCTGCAGCAATGAAAGGGCCAAGGTTTTAAAGGAGACTCCACATAGCAACATGACGATACGCAACCTCCTTCTGAACCCTGGTCGCCTCATCTCTGCAGGTACTGTTAATCCTCCATGACTGCACAGATTCCGTCTGTGCTGCACAGACATGCTAAGCCCCCATGCACTTTAGATAAGATGGCAGGTCTTGCAGCACCGGATCCCCTACCCACCCAACCCAAGTGTGAGTAAAATCACAGTACTCACAAGGTTAAAATATATTTTACAATGACATGAGAATCTTTTCTCTGTGATGAGGGGTTATATTATCTGTCTCCGAATTCAGTGCAAAATATATTTGGACACATAAAGATGGCATAGCACTTACAGGTTCCTGCTCCAAAAGAAGAAGGCTCACAACTATGATGTTGATGTCACTTCCAATTGTACCATCCTTGAAAAGACTGGATACCTTTGTGAAGGTTAATGTAGACAAGAGAGTAAGAAAAAGAACAGGTTGTAAGCACATCCAATAATAAAAACATAATCTGCTACTGCTGCAGCTCCACTCAATGTTGCATTCATTTTCAAAGGTGCAATCCATCAAGTTTTCCTATGGAACACTCCACTGAAATGGATGGAAGTGCAAGTCTTATACGCACTCCCAGGGCTGAGCATTGCCCTCTCCTTTTCCCACACAGCTTCAAAGAGAAGCTGCTTCTTCTTCCATTTTTTCTTTTTCTTTCGCTTGAGTTTGTACCCCAACAGGGAATTCTTCTCTAACGCTATTTAGGTTTCATTTCAACAGGGCAGCTTCATATAACTTGGTCTGAAATGGACTTATTTTGAAAGAAACCATAGTTCATGTTAAACCACGATCAGTGGTTCAGATGCGACAACTAGCCAAGTATGAAGGAAACTACAAATAAAGGTTTCCCAAATTATTCTCCTAACAGTTGGTGGAGAACAGGTGCAGGAGTACAAAAGAGTCAGTGCAGCATCCAAACAAACACAGCTATTACACATCAGTAGTTCTCAAGTATGCAAATGTTGTGGATATCACCAAAGCATCAGGGTTAACCACAGTATAAGCCAAGGACTACTGAAGTGCTAGCATTTGACCTCAGCCCCATACAAGCCCAAGACGGATGTGTTTCCTTGTTTGTTTATGGATATGACCCACTTTTGCACTTTCACAAATGTTCAAGGAATTGATTATAAAAATTAAAGATACACAATGAATAGAACCCAACAGTCAAATCTCTGTGCAGCATCCACTACTGAAAATATAAAATACATTATACAAATGTGCTGCTGCTGTTGTTGTTGTTAGTCACGAAGTCGTGTCCGACCCATCGTGACCCCATGGACCACATTCCTCCAGGTCTTCCTGTTCTCCACCATCCCCCAGAGTCCACTTCTAATGCAGCACCAATAGTGCATTAGAGCTTGTTTATATTCACAGAGCAAAATTTGTGTTTGCAGTGGTGTCAGACTGGATATTGTCCAATATTAAACAGACAAAACTTCAAATATTCGCAGTCAGAAAGCCAAATGCTACAAAGCAACATGTTACAGCAGATAGAGTTCAAAGTGCTGTCTATAAACACCAACCTCCCTGACTGCTACTGCTTCCTTGGTACAGAAGACATTTTTTTCTGGCACCTAAAAGATGCTATGTTAGAAAAAAGCCCTGAACCATGGGAAACCCACCGAATTTTCGGAATAAGATGCAACAGCAGCAGGGCTTCGGAAGACAAGTTTACTAAACAGGAACAACCACAGAGAAGGCAGTCCTTCGTAGAGACAGGTCCCAGGCCTAGAGGGTCTAGAAGACCACTTTGAACCGTGCATGGAAGACAAGTGGGGACCCAATTCCCTTTAGATCTCACGCTGCCTTCCCCTCTTCCCTTAGCTTCAGGTCCAGCTGCCTATACAGCATTCTTGTTAATGATGGGTGACTGAACCCATTCCCAGAGAAGCAGGCATTCCGACTTCTGAGCAGCACTCTGGCCAGCAAAAGCGAGGAGAGAGGTCAGGAGGGGAAACAGGGAGCAAGTTCATAACCTCATTTCCTTCCTCACGCTGGAGCAAGTCTTAATCACTTGAACAAGGCCTTGGGACTGATTGCATTGTGCTGCTTAATTTAGAATGACACAGCTTCTTGCAAGTACAAAAGCTACACACAAACCAGGCCAAGCACTGCTGAGAAAAGGAAATGGTTTATGAAAGAAAAACATGTCCTTGTACATAAATTTCATTCTATGTTCACTGTGCAAGACCATCAGGCAGCTTTTTAACAGGCCTCTGCCAAGGATTCTCTCATTTCCATCTTTACTTTGGAAGCTGCACATTCGGCAAAGCCAAACAAATTACTGGGGAAAAAGATATTCCCATGGTTGAAGTTTCAACCTGTTTCCAGCACTGTTCAGTACCCTCTCTCTTGGTTCCATCATGCTTCATTTTCCCTCACTCTGTTCAGCCTCACTTGCCCACTCCACTATTGCATCTATGTATGAATGTGTATTTGTTATATTTTTAATTTAAAACCTTTGTTCCCACTTTTTTAGGAAGAACAAAAAGTGCCTGCCAAAGTGGCTTTCAGCTAAAAATGCAATGGACCCCACCGAATAGCCAGGAGAGAATTTTGCCTGTGGACACATTAGCCAAGACCCACCGAATGTCTGGGCAGCTCCACCGAGGGGACAGCCATCGGCGGAGCGTGGCCTGTCAGATGAGGCAGGGCTCCCACTGCGCTTCTCCCACTGGCCCCTCAACAGATTCTCAGAGGGCATTTTCAGTGACGGTTGGATTCTGGGAGGCTTCCCCCTCCCACCAATGCCATCATCCTTTCAGCACCAGGTTTAGCTTTCCCTCTACTCCTGGGCATGGGTGGCACACGATGATCATGTCAGTGTTCTAGCAGGTTCTGATATTTCCATGCTTAAATGGTAAAAGTAAGGTTTCATGGCATGGGCTGTATTCTTCAGGCATAAAGTATACACGTGAGATTGCAAAATGTAAGCTAAAGACAATTTCTGGGAAACTCATCTCAAAATGCACATTATGCGCTAGGGAAATGTGCATGTGCAATCTAGATGCTGCTGAACTTCACTGCCTCACTACTGTTAATGACAAATAACTTTAGCAGATGTGGAGCCTTACTCATCAGCCACACCAGGCTGTCTTACCATGTTCATCACTGTTAAGATATATGTGGTCACATTCTCCTTGCTGTGCTTCTCAAGCATTTTTTTGTCTGCCACAACCAGTGTTTCCACGTTCAGACTTCCACCCTTCTGACTTTTAATGGGGGATCTCCTGGACCTTGCAGAGTTCCCATATTCATCAGATAGGATGAACAGGTCTTCTGTGGGTGGCTTAGGTGCGTCTAAAGGAAACAGAGCAGAGATTTGGAAAAAGTTCGGGAGTTATTTTCTCTTCTTTTTTAATGAGCAGTCTGATTCTGCCCTAAAGTACTGAGGGACTAGAAGCTCGAATGAAAGTACAATATTATAAAGGATCCCAAATGCTGATTAAAATGGGCTGTTAAATGTAGAGTTCTTTTAAAGCTTGATTCACCTTCCTTCATGAAAAAATGAAAGAAATATTCTTAATATACATTCTGTAGACAGAAAATATTCTGTACACAGCATAATACTAAAAGAATTTTACATTCTTGGAGGAAAAACACTGCTATCTTCTGCTAAGTATCTTTCTACCCACCTGTGGCACCAGCCCACCCACATATGTCCCCCACGGACACTTTTCCTTCTACCCCCTGCAATATCTGGGGACCCGTTCAAGTGACTTCTCCGAGTGTGTGGCTTGACTTAATTGGACACCCATTTTCTGATGAGCAGTACCCCCAAAAGCACAAATGGAACAGTGTTCAGACTGTCAGGATGGCAAATAAAATACTGGGTTCTGTTTGGAAGAAAGATGCAGAATGACGCTTGCACTAAGCAAAAAAAGACTTCCATGGTTCATAGATTGACTCCAACATTCCACAAACCAGTTGTCAATTCCTGCATCAGACAATGGGTTCCAAATTAGTGCTAAAAACCGCACACACTGTTGAAACTAAAAATCTCAATAACTCCCATTTTGCCAGTGATGTATTCCACATCACACACACTAATTTCTTTGCCTACCCTACATCTCTGCATAACAGGTTTACAAAAGGTTGCAAAACCTATTTAAGAGAATCCAAACACACGACATTTTAGGTGAATACCTGTTTCAACTGTCCCTCTAAAAATGTGAAGTGTGAATGAGATAAACATTCAAAGACACTCATTCAAAGCAATAGGTTGCTGCAGCTCCCACATCTCTGCATAATACATCAAATGTCAAGAGCAGAACTTATGTACACACCAGGGAAAACAATGCCTTTTCCAACATCATCTTGCCCCTTCAACTCTACTGTTCTAAAGCCTATGATTCTACAAACTTATTTGCTCTCTCCAGACAATGTATATTCTGTGCAGATACTTCATGGACACTATTCCTGTTTATTATGTAAGGATAGGTGGATAGCAACTTTTGTTGCTGAGCTAAGGAAAGTGTGCATATTATGCTACTTCATTGTGTAAGTGGAAGCATGGCCTCTTTACTGTTTTCTTTCCCACACTCCATATGTCCTTTCAGCTTGGCTCTGTTTCTTGAGTCATCAAATGCTACCTGCTCCAAAAGAACAGTAACTCTGCTCTATCTTTATGATAACATCTTGTAGCAGATAGTTCAGCTTTTGGTTCCTTCAGATGCTGAGATGTGAGCATCTTTCTTCCTGGGTCTGGCATCTTACAGAAGGAAATCCCGGTTACCTAAAGGAGCGCCTGCGACCATATACACCCTCCTGCCCCTTACGATCTGCTGCTGATGCCCTCCTCCGGGAACCCTCTGTGAAAGATATTAGGAGGGTGAGTACCCGGAGGAGGGCTTTCTCTGCGGTGGCACCCCATTTATGGAATGCGCTCCCCAGAGAGGCTCGCCTGGCGCCGTCTTTATTTGCTTTTCGGCGCCAGGCGAAGACCTTTTTATTTAAGCAATATTTTAAATGTTAATTTATTTATATTGTGACGGTTTTAATTTAGACCTGGAGATGGGCCAGTTTTTAATGTTTGTGAATTTTAATATTTGGAAATTTTAATGTATGAGAATTTGTTGTTTTATTGTTGTGAGCTGCCCCGAGGCTTGTGGCAAGGGGCGGCCTATAAATTTCCAAATAAATAAATAAATCAGTCTTGATTAGAAGAGAAGACAGAATGCAAATGAAGAAGTGCAGCCATGCACTTGCAGCTTATATAAACGGACTTCAACCTCTGTTCCAATTTATTCCACAGAGTCCCATAAAATTAGCTTCCAATGGGATTTCACAAAGCCAGATGTTGAAGTGAAATATTCTGATGTCTTCTACTTTGCTCACAGCCCTGAAGTGCATGCAAATCCGATGGCATTTATTCCATGGAAATGTTATAGAATTACAGCCAGCCATCCAAAACTTCTTGCTTTCTGTGGCATTAGGTAGATATGAAATATTTTCCAGAGTCTTAACCCTTTGGTCTGTTGAAGGAAGAATAATGAGGCACCTTATAGAATTAAATCAGTGCCTACTTCTTCCCAGAACATACACAACTAATTTTTGAATAAAGAATAGGAAACTGCCTCCTGCAGAGTGAGACTTTTAATCTGCTTAGTTCAATACACTGACTGATAGTGGTTCTCTAACTATCAGTTGGATGGTCGTCTCTTCCACCTTTACCTGCGTATACTGGAGACTAAACTTGGGATCCTTTGTTTGCAAAGCATGTGCTCTACTGCTGAATTGCAGCCCCACATCAAGGGAATGTTGGATTTGTTTGTTTGTTTTTATTTTTCCACTTCCATGCTGCCAATTACTTAAAAAGTCCCTAGGTAAATTTGTATGTATAGAGTAATGCATCTGATTTCAGTGGTGGAACAGTTGACAATGTACTAATCTTTAAAATCACCGGAACTTAAATGTGCTTCGGGTTTGCTCTACTGGACACAAGGTCTTCTATAGGAGGAAAATTCCAGGTCCTTCCTAGATATCTGTAGTCTCAAATCATGGCCAGCAGATGCTTGTGCCTTTTGAATTCAAAGCTCTTCTACCAATGGTGAGCTATATGATCAGCTTATCCAGGTGCATCAGTTCCAGTTGATCTATTTCAACCAAGTCAAAGATTCTCACTGTGATCCTTTTGCTGGACTACATTATTTCAGAGTGGAAACTGCTTAAGGATTTCCCAAATATGTAGTGATATATGAATGGTAAATAAATAAAAACTGCATGACTAAATGCCTGAACACATATAAAACTTCAGCACATCACAGTGGGCAGCTACTGTTTAATGGAGCTTTGTCTGGCTAAATTAGCTCAAGAACCCATTCGTGAAACCCATGATTGGGCAAGATTAGAAAGGTGGGGGGAAGGGTCTTATGGGTTTTATCAGGACCTGTAACCTTCTATCCTGAATTTCAGCACTGATCTTTAGCTTGGCCTCCCTGGGACATGCATTCCACTAGATGGTGCAAATTTCACCACCTACACTCTCCCACATGTGAAAGGAAATACAGGATATGATGTCTCAAGCACCATGGAGCACCCACAAAGTCACTTTTAGCATGCTTGCAAATTGGGTTCGGCTCTTTGAGGAGACTGGGGCTGCTATGGATGCCATTTTTGTGCAATTAAAAAAATAAAATATTTTTTCAGGTGTAGGAAACTGCCGTTTGAACAGAGGGTCTTCTTCACACACAGGGTCCCCTCTTGTAGTCTGAAGCATCAGAGCGTAGGTGTTGCTCACCTCAAATGACTGATTTAGGAGCCTTTTCTAAAAGCTTATTTGCATGTATGATAACTTTCTTTTTCTGACAGCCCAGATTGTGGATGTGGTATAACGAGAAGTTTGACTGCTGAGCCAAAATCCCAGTTTCCTGTGCATTGTACCACTATAAATTCGTGTAAAAAAGTTTGCACTCTCTCCATAGCGTAGGTCGCAGAGCTCCAACGGCTTAACATTATCTCAACATTGTCAGCCAGCCTTGAAATCTAGAAGGTACCATCTTGGGAAGGCTGCTCTAAAGACGTATGTGAGGTCTTCCTGCCCAATCATCCCACCAAGCTGAAAATGAGGGTAGATGAGTTAAGGCAGGCCCCGTAATAGGCCTTCTGTGCATGGGTCCAGTATTCAAAATGATGCAGGATCATGCCAGATGGAAAACACTGCTGTACCACTGTGAAATTTACCAGGTATATTTTAATCTCTCCATCCACCTTTTGCTCTGAAAAACATGGGGCATGTCTCTAAGGAAATACTGACACCAAGTGTGGTACAGTCCAGTCAATTTGTTATCTCCCTTCAATGAAGGGAGCAGACAGGACTGTATGCACACTACTGACACATACTGCAGAATGGGATTTTTTTCCAGCAACATAATATCCAAAAATAAGGCTTGAATATATTGCAAATTCACAGGAGAAGGTCCTAATGCCGGGACGATTGAAGACAAAAGGAGAAGGGTATGGCAGAAGTTGAGATGGCTAAATGGGGTCACTGGGGTTGTGGGTGTAGGCTTGGGTGGACTCCGGGGGATGGTGGAGGACAGGAGAGCCTGGAGGAATGTTCTCCATGGGGTCGTGATGAGTTGGGCATGACTTGGCAACTAAACTATATATGTACACATGGAATTTAAATGCATTGAACAAGAGTCTTCTCTGACAGATCAATGCCTTCTGCTGATGGAGTGCCCCTTTCCATCAAAGGGCACTTCTCCCATTGTAGAAAGGGAAGCTCTGGATTCAAGCCAATGTGTTTAGGCTTGAGACACCATCCTACAACTGGAGCTCAGACCCTGAGAATCCCAGTGCATAGCTGGCACATACTATTACAAAGGTAAGCAGCAGAGGCAAGTATTGCCAATTCACATGGGCACTTCTGTGCCTTTGGCTTGGCTCAACTCTGTTTCAGTGCATCAACAAGATCTGTGACCTAGAATGCACAGGGGTGGACCGAAAGGCTACAACCACTCACAGAGTTGCTCTGCCTGCTTTGAGTGATGCTGTCCTCGCATTACAGCCACCACATTACATGGCCCATGGTGTTCACAGGCTTCCTGACTCGTGAGAGAGGCTTTTGGGGTCACACGGTGGACAAAGGTGAGGAGAAGGGAGGGGAAAGAGCTGTGCTTGGAGTAACCTTCTGCACCCACAACCTTTAGATTGAACCCTTTGCTTGTTGAAGTCAGACCAGCAAAAACACAGCACATACTTCAGTGTGCTTAAAAATATGTTTCGCTAGGAATGTGTATTGTGCATGTGTCACAAAATATATAGCTTTACAGCATGCAGCAGGTAGCTTTCCCAAGCCACCTTATTTCTGGGTTAGTCTGGTATTTGCTTTTGCTTTGAAAGAAGGAAAAGTTATTAAAAAGTGGCTCGGGGCACCAAATTACTAAACCGTGACTTGTTAAACATGAACTGCTTGGCCGGCCTGTTCTGTAATGTATATACCGTGGGATGAGTAGCTTTATAAACTACTGATTAATGCAGAATTTCTAGAAGCTCCAAGATGAGTGCAATTATTAAAGAATACTGGAAGCACCAAATGTTAGTTCTATGCCCTAATGTTAAATATTTTATTCTCATTTTAAAATATCTATTTGAAGAGTAATCTTTTGCCTGCAACTAGAGCAAGGTCATCTTTCAGAACGAATCAGCCAAATAATAATCATTTTAAAACGTTTAGCTACACTTGTACTGAGGAACTCTAAGCATCCAGGTAGAAAAGAAACCCATGGCAACCTTTCACATTTCCTTTTAGTAGTAAGCCAGCTCTCCTAAGCACATTCAACAAGCATTTGAGTTTGATAGTCATAAAGGCCACCAGCAAGCAACTTAGCTACCCTAAAGGAAGCACTGAAGTCCTATTCCAATAGTCATTTGAAATAAACATGTGATTGCCATCATCCTGTTGATGCAGCCTTTACCATGAGACACTGAGGGACCCATGAGGGACCCACTGAGGAACCCAGTGCCAGTGTGCATCCTCATGACTGATGCCTTCCGTTTATCAAGAGTTATGGCTTGTGTAGGAGGCTTTGATATGCAGAGGTTGGGGCAGGGTGAACCTGACCATGGGTCTATTTCTGCTTCAATGAATACATAAACAGAGCTACAGGTATCAGAATTTTGTGAGATTTTTCTTAGAGCCAATGCATAGGAAGCAGCAATCATGTGAAGGTTACCATTTTTCATAGTGATTGCTATATAATGAACATGATGGCTTAATGTGCAAAGGAAGAAGATTTTCTCCACACACTGCAAACCGCCTGCAGAAAAAGTTTCTGACAGCTCACAGAAAAACCTGCTGTAGACGGTAAGTTTCTACATTTCCAGTTTTTCCACTCAAAGTAGTCATATTGCGAATATGTTGCAAATTGACCTCATGAAAGCTGAGGCTACAGCAGAGTTGCTTTCTGCTCACAAAACGTGAGCGTGCCCCATTTGAAGGACCAAATGCAAGCATGTGTCTACCAAAGATATTTGCGATTTGTTTTAATTGAATCATAGAATCATACAATTGGAAGGGGCCTAGAGGGTCATCGGGTCCAACCGTCTGCTCAGTGCTGGTCTCAAGTCTCCCATCCACATTCTAACCAGGCCTAACCCTGCTTAGTTTCCAAGCTTAGGCAGAATCAGGCACTTCAGGCTGTTGAAAACATGCTCATGATTGTCTCCTTCCCAGTTTCCTTATTTGCACAAATTACTTTAACAGCCTCACTTTAGTTTATGAAGAAAACTGTGCAAATTTGGAGAGATTTATTCAAATTTTCTGCTCCATTGCTATTTGATTTACACAAGTTTCTCATTTCCACAAAGGGTGTAATTAATTGGATGTGAGAAAAGCATCAAGGTGATGTTCATAGAAGCCTTGCGCTCACAAACATCACTCATTTACTCACCCTTAATTAAAAAAACCTCTGAATTTTGGCTGGGAGAACATGCATTTCGCACCATTGAAAATGCAGGCACATGAAAATGGTGAATGTCACTGTAGCTTCCCCCACAATCTGGCTTCACATGTAGAGGCTCAACAGATGGGGCCGAGATAGAAGCAAATAATTGAACTGAACCTCAGCTCCCTTGTCACTAAGATGGGAAAGCAAAGGGCATGCAAACCTATGGCTCTAGAGAGTGTCTAGAGATCCACAGGAATTTTTGGAGTCCCAGCTCTGGCGTTAAAAAAAACAGCTCTGACTTGTAGAGCTGCCGCTCCGCATTTGGAGTGCCCTCCTCTCCCCCTCATGTCCAGTGCAGAAAGAGCCAGGCTGACTGCTTCTCCGAGGCTGCAAAAGAGAAGGGGTATTGGAGAAAGGGCTTAGGGGGCTTTCCGGAGGGCAGGGATTGGTACTACATAGATATGACATAACCTGATGGTGTCCAAGCCTTCCCCCACTCCCGCCCTGGCTGATGTGCCACAGTTTGATAGCCACCATCAGCCCTGCAGGACAACCTTCACCTCTGCTCTCCTCCTGCCTTGCATAGGGTGCCCATACTCTCCCAGTTCAGAGGGTTCCTAGCATCCCCATAGGATTACACCCTGACTGTAGTAAAGCGGAATGAGATGATACTCCCAGCCAAAGTTTGGGAATACTCTCAAGCCCATCCATCTCGCCACATGAGCAGTCTTCCCTACTTGCTCCAGGCTCTACAGTCTCTTTGCACGAGTGGCAGGAACAAAGAGCTGTTGCTCCCTTTCAAGTGGACAGAAAAGTCCCTCTTCATATAGTTCTCCATGTACTTGTTCAATACCTGCATGTATCAACAGCACTACCAGACTGGGACTCACAGAAACAAATACTGATCATTTAAAAATGCTCTTACTATTTGGGCAGTTTGTAACATGCAGCCACCATCAAAGCCATGACTGCAAACCGGCTCAAAACTAAGCACCTAATAATCTAAGAACTACTATGTCAAAAAGAGAGAGAAAGTTTCCTTACATACATTTCTTGCGACGTCCACAAAAATGCTGCTTTTGAAACCTTCCGTGATGGTAACCATTAGCTTGCGCGTGATACTTGTGGGCAGTGTGAGCTCTGTGGTGGCCAGGGGGAAAGTGATGGGGATTGGAATGTACTTTGTATCGGTGAACCTTCTCTTCGGCTGTCCGTTTGTACAATACGTGAGGGTGGTGTCCAGCAGGTGGCATGTAGTGGTGTTCCTGTGCTAGGTGTTGAGGTAATGGAGATATAAGGAAGTCATTCTCCTGTGTCCTTATCAATCCTGACTAAAAAGATAAATATAAAGAAAAATGAAGGTTATACATATGTTCACTAGGCAAATACTTCCGAAATGCAGCCTGCAAGAGATGGTGCTGTGGGCCACCAAGGTACCCCTTTGATCATTTCCTTGTGTGGGATTTGACTACTATGGCCCATGGCTAGGTAGCAGCACCCTTGAGCCATCAAAGGGTCCCACCAGTTCCCTTGGCCATCCCTCCCCACCCCAGCTTTAAATAAGAGGGACCCCTTGGCCACATGCCTGCTCTTCCAGCAATGGGCTATTCTGGATGGGCCTGGAAGCTGCCTGCCATTTTAAATTCCCCACAAGGCCTGAGTGTGTCCACTCTGGAGGCATCACAGAAAATTAAAGTGGCAGCCAGCTTCCCCAGACTCAGTCGCTGTTGCCAGGTAAGTGCATGGCTGGGTGGGGGACCAAGTTGGCACCTAGCAGCATGAAATGTAAATGGGGGCACACCAGAGAGACTTTGCCTCCAACCTGGAGCTGGACCCATTGCATGGCTTCAGCTTCTGAGTCTACAGCTAATGCCAGTTTAAGAGATATCACATTCAGCTGCCAGGTTCTCAAATGGCTTCCTCTGTAACACTTTTGCAGCTGAAAGCGTGATGAATCACACCTGGGCATCACTTAGAAGAGCAGCAGCTGTGTCTCCTGTCTCACCAAGATCATCATCAAAACTAAATCTGATAAGCTGGTAACTGCAGGATGTTAACACTGAAGGACATCCAGGTCAGAAGGTTCAAATACAGGTGTGGATGTGTCACAGCTTAAGAGAATCCCAGACATAATTCAGTACACATGGCACTTTAACTGGCAGCTAAATTTAGATATGATCAAAAATCAATGAATAATCATAGATATTCCACAGAGGCAGGGCAGCCTGAAATAACTCAGTACATGCCAATATACATAATTACTGATAAAGTATCTATTTAAGCATACTTAACCTTTCATTGAAATGAAGGGTATTTGACTATACTATTAAGCATGATGATTGCAATGAAACATGTGTGCTGCTTATTTTCCTTGAGTCTGCATTTTTGAGGTATATACACACACTACTAAGCATTTCCTTGGATCTCGTGGAAGCTCCCAGGGAGATGCATGTTCCCAGAATGAGCCTAGGCCTTTTTTGTATTCCTTGAAACTTTGCAAAAAAGACATACTGCATGTATTCAGAACAGCTTTGCTGGATAAATACCCTTTTTTCAACCATAATTAACAGAGGGATGTATGGGCCAGTCAACTCATAACATTGTTCTTGCTCCTATGGAATTCAGTGCTGGCTCCTAGAGACATCAGGGCTGATGGCCTAAGAACCAGATGTGTGTGCACCCTTCAGCTTCCTTCTGACACACGCAGAGAATTTCCTTGGTGCACCCTTTTGGTCTGATCAACAGCCCCCTGTATAAGGTGGGAAAGCCCTATGACTGGTCCTACCCACATGGTGCTAGGCTCTACCAGGGAGAATCAGCTTTAATGTGTGTGCAAAAGGTTTCTCAGGCATGCTACCATTTTGTACAGAACAGTCTTGAATCTGAATGGGCCCCCTGCTGGAAAGGCCTGCCAGTCTGTAGCTAAAAGCACGCTGAGAAATGTCAATAGCAGGAGCCTGAAGCTGCCCACCAACATTTAGCATCTGCACGGCTGACTGAGCAGGCACTTGGGGTACCTGGTCACAGTCCTCTTATTTCTATTGAAAGATTCGCCATCACTTCAAAATCTGCATCTGTGCCTATAAATTCACACAAACAAATTGCAAATCCTTGCCCTCTGCTATCCTTCTTTGGTGATGGTTTTCTTCTTTTTTTCTTTTCCTTTTATGATGGTCAGGAGATCACCTTACATGTATTAGAGGATGAGAAAGGGGAAACGGGGCAAAGCTTGCACTTGTCTTATTCTTGGGACATCCAGACCAAAAGGTTTAGCTGCCTCGAAAATAAATCCACAAAATACTTTAGTCCACCTTCTTGTGTAAACCTATTTGTAGAGATTTATGGGACCTCCGTTCCCTCAATTTGCACATACCCATGTGCAAATATTTGCTCCTGTAATGCGGAGGTGGGCAACTCATCGCCCTCCAGGTGATTTGGCCTACAGGTCTCTTAAGGCAAGCCAGCCCAGCCACTCATGAGCCCCAATGGGAGCTGCAGCCTTCCAGATCTTTTGGCCAGCAAATTTTCCACCTAATAGGATTTCACACAGCAATCCTGAATGGAGTAGGGGGTGGAGTGGTAGATCTGATATTTCCAAACCCTCTCCAATAGCAGAAGGGGATCTCTGACTCTTGGAAGGCAATTCAGGGATGTTAAGGTTGCTCTGCTAACCCTCTTTGGCATGAAGGTATCTAGACAGCTTCTGATCCAAATCACAAGGTCAGAAACATTTGCACAGCTGTAAAGATTCTCTCTGTCTTTCTCTCTCTTGTACATACCCTCTCATCACCAGCCATAGCAATTAAAGGTGAATATTCTTGCTTTTACAGCATCCTTCCTTCTGGACAATTTTTGTTTCAAGGGCTGACAAGCTTTATTGAGGTCACCACTCCTGTGAACCTTGTTAACCGCTTGTCAGCTTCTGTTTATGCTCACCTGGTTCATCAAAACCAGATGTACCAAGAGCTTTGGGTATTCAACTGCTGTCTGCTCAGTGGAAGGGTACCACATTGTTAACCATATTGTGACTTTCCCTCTCCTGGAAAAAGCCTTTAAAATCCGTTGAATGGATGGATGTGATTCGCTTAAATGGTGAGTTAGAAATTCAGCACACGCCAAATGCGTTCTTTTCCATACCAGCTCAAAGGAAGCCCAATGTGTTAATTTCAATTCACAGTACACTGTACATTGGATTCTATAGGATTTAACTGAATAATGCATATGGGATTATGTCTAAAACTTGTAGCAGAGATTGATGTGCTATACCTTTCTCTCCCCACCCCCCCCCCCCAACCATACACTGCATGCTGTGAGCTGAGAGTTGCTTTGGAGAATCACAGTACCATATACCAGGGATGGTGGAGGTGATGTGCCCACAGAAGATCCAGCTTCACACCATGCATCTCCTGTTAAAGGGGTGCCAGATCTAGGAGCACTCCCCTCCCCCCCCTTGGCTATACGCACCCCCACACTGAATGGGCAAGGCTGGCTTTCTGCCTGTGGAGACACGTTGGCAGGGACCCAGCTGCACGGCACACAGGCATCCCCATCCGAAGAAAACCCACATGCAGCAAAGCACAAGAGCGAGGGAGGGAGGGAGGTGCTCATCCACCTGTTGTCCCAGCCAGAGTGGCTCCGCCTGCACCGCATCCTTCCTCGTCAGGATAGCGAGCACCATGCTCAGGGAATTACCACTGTTCTCTTCGATCAGTGATCAGAGACAGCAGCAGGCATTTCCCCTAACCCCCCACAGGCCCATCCAATGGGGAGGGTGAGCACCAAGCAGGGAGAATTCCACGGACCAGGAAGGGGCAGGGCTGGGGAGAAGAGGCGCCCTGTCAAGGCACTGCGGGCAGGGTGGGCCAGCCTAATGCTCCAATTTGGCCCAAAGCCCCCCACTCCATCTCCGGCCTACATCCAGGCAACCAGAATTAGCAAAGATAAAGCAGTCAAAATCCAAGCAGTCCAGAGAAGAGCTTCATCCTGTGGAAAAATGCAAGGCTGTGGTACCCCACTCTGTGCCTGAAAATGCAGGTTGTTGAGCACGACCCTACAGGGCCCCATCCAGAGTACATCTGCAAATGCTGCTTGAGGATGGCTCGCTCGGAGTAGCCCTTCTCCACTAGGTACAGACATCATCTGGCCTTCAGCCACGCCTGCACCTTTGGGGCTGGGGTTCTGGGAGGTGCACAGCCCGAGGGGAAGAGAGGCTGGCGCCCCCGCAAGGGCTCGGGAGCAGCTCGTCTGCCTCAATGTCCTTTGGCAGGTGCTGCTCCTGCACAGTGAGTGGCTCAGGAGGCTCCTGGCCATCCTCTGAACAGAATCCCTCCAGGGGGCACAAGTTCAGACAAATCAGCAACAGTCAAGCTGTTTGAATCTTCCAAAGCCTTTTATGTGAAAAGCCATGTATATTTTAGTGTAAAATTTCCCAAGTGTACACATTAATTGGGCACATCTCTGAAGTGTGCACATTCTTCTTCCATTGCTTAAAGCACATTTGTGTGCGTTTTTCAACTTTTCATGCACATTTTTCAAATTTATGCATGCCGCCAAATGTGTTTTGGCTGTAAATTGCAGTTCAAGCTCAGACAACGGCCTGATTCAGCAAGAGGCTGTTTAATGTATTACAACTGTGGGTAGTTGGTTTCACACCCTACTTAGGTCTTCTCTGAACCCTCCAGACAAAAGTTTCAGTTCACACTGGATAAGATGGTTTCTTAGATGCATCCAGAAGGGGTCCTTTGCAAAAGACCTCTTGAAATTCTCTGCCCTTCTGAATTTCTCCAACTTCTTCCCATGAGAAAGTTTCCAACAGTTTCAGAGACCTGAAAGTTTCTTTCTTTCTTCCCTGCACCCCACCAGGCTTGTACGTTTGTTTATTTCCACTGCCAGTATCAGGGGCAACAGCAACTCACATGCCGGCAGCCTGGCCCCCATTTTTATAATTCATGTCCAATCATATGCCCAATATTCTGTGTATGTCCAAAATGATTCATATTTAATCATATGTCCAATATTGGAAGATACTAGTTTCATCTTAAGATAGTCGGGATGAACCTTGGAGTTCTTTCAAGCACCCCAGGAATTCGAAAGATATGCCAGTTCACCGCGATGGTGTGCAGTCCGTGTGTGTGCGGGAGGGCAGGGGAGCAAATGCTTTGGGTCATTCTTCGCTGAGCATTATCACCCATGTGGGCTTGGTGTGTGCTACAAGCACACATGAAAGGCTGAACGGTTTTTGTTAATCAGCAAAAACATGAAGAGAGTATATTTTACAGAAGGAAGAAAAGGAAAAATAATAAAAAGTCCCAAGTGCCAATGGAAAAAAAGGTTGCCCTTTATGTTTTGGAAACATCCTTCTTCAGGAGCTAAAAATCCCTGAAGGGCATTATTTCCACAACACATGGGGAAGCAATAACACCTTTTTTTCAGTGGCATTTGGGACTTTTTATTAATACATTCCTCTTTGTTGCTTTTTTTTTTACATTTGTGCCTCTCCTCATCTGATCATGGGAGTGTATTTAAAACTATTTCACAGCCTGCAATCAAATGAGTATTTGTTATGCTCTTGAGAGACCATGGAAGAAAATGTATGGGGGCAGGGGAACCTCTCAGGCCCTTAAGAAAAGGCTGGGGGAGCAAAACTCCTTGTTTCCTTATTCCTTACTAAAATTTAAGACTGAAGGTGGTGCCTTGGAAGAGAAGCAAGAGCACTCCGGGTTTTGATTTTTCAAGATGAACCAAAATTTGCATCTGTGTTGTTAAATGAACATATCTTGCAGCTACTGAGGATAGAACCAGAAACATTTAGCAGTCCTGCCAACCTTGCAGTTCGAAAGCATGCAAATGCAAGTTGATAAAAAGGTACCACTTCGGTGGGCAGGTAACAGCGTTCCGTGCACTTCGGTGTTTAGTCACGCCGGCCACATGACCAGGGAGACTGTCTGCGGACAAACGCTGGTTCCCTCAGCTAGGAAACGGAGATGAGCAGCGCCCCCTAGAGTCAGGCATGACTGGACTTAACATCAAGGGGAAACATTTACCTTTACCTTTATATTTGAAAATACTCTGTCACTAGTCTACATACCTATCTTTCATACACACAGTAGTTCAAACAAATGTGTAGCAACAATGAGTTTTTATTTGGCACAGGTAAAGGAGCTTGTTTTAGTGAGTGGTTGAGTTTATTTGCCATATACATTTTAAGCAATTTACTTTTTAAATTGCCCATAGGATAATTCTTTTTCTGGAGAACATTAGCTTGTATTGAGAGCTTATATTGTATCTACAAATGCATATGGTTGATAAGTCCATGGCTCTTCTTAATATCTTACATTTACCAATAAAAGAAGTCAACTCGCCATGTGTGGAAAACCCTAACCCATCCCAAACCTGGAGCAGCCCTGGCTAAGAAGGGCTATCCTGCAAGGGCCCTGAAGTAGATTTCAAATCTCCCGTTTCTTTCTTCCTCCCTCCCTTCCCTTCTTCCCTTCCCTTTTCTTCCAATGAAAATAGAGAGGCTCCTATTTGCCAAGATTTTGCTCCTCCTCCTCCTCCTCCTCCTCCTCCTCCAAGCCTACATCTACTCATTCTCTCCCTCTCTCTCCCCCTTCCTCTGTGTATGGGTGTATGTGCAGCATAAGACTGCCTTGTCAATGAAAGAATAAGTAGAGCTCATCTCTGGCAAGAGCTTAATTCACTTGCTCAGTGGACTAGTAATCTTCAAACTGGCAAGTCACATTGGGGCATGGAGAAGTATATCCCTGCAGGAGACAGGACTGATAGTTTAATCCTTACTATTTATGTCATCAGTTATTAAGAAATGACACCATTCATGTGCATTTCTGAGTAAGAGTGGGAAGGGAACCTAATAATCATGTGGTATCCTGGACCAGTAACACGGCATCTGTTAACTGATTTTTCTCTGGCCTATTGAGAGAGAGAAAGAGAATCTGTTTTTTATTTGGGCATTTTAAAGGTTTCCAACATCTGAAATTATTCCTAGGAGATTCATTTTATCAATGATTCAGACCATATGGAACAGAATTGTCTGTGTTTCTCTGTTAAGAACCTGCCCATGATGTGCACTGCATTGTAGTCTGAATTGGAATCTCACCATTTCAACCCTAACCCTAATCCCAAACTACCGAGGTAATCAGCTCATTCTGCCAGCAAGAGAAAAACCTGGGGGAAGAGCCTAGATCCAGCTCCCCACCATCCTGCCATCCAAGAAAAGCCACGCTGACCTAGCAGGGGTCCACACTGTTGTGTCACCATGTGTCTGTGCCTTGAAGTCAAGACAATAGTGTGGGACACCCAGGATCAGATGTATTCTCAGTTCCAGAGAGCCGGTCCTCCCTCCGCTCTCTACCCAAAACTCATGGAGTTGCCGTAGACTCTGGTTGCTACATCACAAAAAGCATGGCAAAGGGCTGTCCCCGTGGCCTGGCATTTGGGGTGTGGGGCACAGGATGCTCAAGAGCCCAGAACACAGAGCTCCAGCCTCAGCACTCAGAATCTGTGCCCTCCTGGGTGCACCTGGTTGGGAAACTAGATGCTAGATGAGTGAGGCCCTCGCTCTGACCCGCTTTGCTTCTGCCTTGAGCTCCTTGGAGGGCAGAATCTCAACAGATATAAAAAGAAGGCAAAGAGTCACTAACGTGCTGAGTCACTAATGAGGTGAATGGGGAGTGGATTTGGGTTAAAGAGAAAATTAAAAGATGAGCGTGTGCTTATGGGCACAGTTCTTTAGCAAAACCAAATGAAACAACTTGGCAAACGATAAATGATAAGTGCTTTATAAATGGCTGGCTCTGGAGGTATAATGACATGGCCGCCTTGCACACTATATATTTTTAACCTTCAAATGTTCGTCTGTCTTACACAACATAACATTTTCATTTCCCCACAAATTAAAGGACCTTCAGCAAGACCGACCTTCAAGCAGCCATTAGCTCCTCTGGCTACCAGGCTATTCAGTTCAATTTAGTGCCACAAGAATGAGCGCTATTTCTGAACATTCAGCAATGGTTAAAAAAAAGGTAACAAAAGTATCCTTCCTTCTAATTATTCAGATATGAACAGAGAGATGAGGTTGGGTTGAATGGTGTCTTTGTGCTTTGGCAGTTGACTGAATCTTTTAAAAACATCTCCGGAACATCCGTTTCATCATTGTGTGGCTAAAATGCAGTATTTTAATCCATTTCCTGGGTTAGGGTTGGGGTTTTGGTTTTTTGTAAAGCATGCATTGTTTCCATAGTTTTAAGATTATATGTAGAATATTTCACCCAAATGCTTTGGGTTTCCATGCAATGTGAAATACAGAGATACAACTTGCAGCTTCCCCATCTCCCATATTGCTGAGTCCCCATACAAGCTGCAATAAATTCCATTCCCTTTGGGGGGGGGTTAACCCCCACCACCACCACCACCACCACTCCACACACAATAAATCCACTGAGAAGGCAGTCTGAAGTGAAGATCGCTGAGTGCAGAGGTGTTCCTTGTACCTTTTCTGCACTCTGTCTCTTGAAAAGCACCTTTCAGCTGCTTTTATACCCCACGGAGAGGAGTAGAACTAGAGCCAGGCCATGATGAGCCCTGGATACTGTAGCCTGTAGTGGCCCATATATATGACTGATCTTGCACCCGATATCTGTGTGTGGACACAAACAGGCAGTCCAGGAAAGCTGGCTTATTTACAAAAACAACACAACACCCTTTTTGCTGCTTATTGAGGAGGAAATCATCTTCCATGGCTCCCTTGGAGCAGAAGACTAATACCACACAAGTACAAACATAAGCTTCCCCTTAAAACCATATAGCACTTCAATGCAGGAAGTGACAACACAGGGTGGGTGGGCTCAGGTGACAAGGGAAGCTGTGCTGGAATCTCACCCATACAGGTCTGCAGTGTCCTCCAGACCCAGTGCCAGAGTTCCTGTATAGGGTTAGTTTTTGAAATGGCAGCGCGAAATCAATGGGCTTCCCTACAGTCTCCACACTTCAGTGCAGCTTCTCAGGTCATCAGGACCTGGAATCACCTTTGTCAATACAGAAACGCCACAGGGTCTTTGATCTCTGTTGCCTTCAGCTACTTAGCAACAGAGGCATCATTGCTCCTATTGTTGTTGTCAGGTCTTCCTTCCTTCCAAGGAATTCGAGGCGATTTGCGTAATCCCCCTCCTCTCTATCTTATCCTCACAACAGCAACCCTGTGAGGTAGGTTGGGCAGTGAGCCTGTGCCTGGCCCAAAGTCAACCAGGCAGCTCCATGGCTGAGCAGGGGCGAGAACCCAGGTCACCGGAGTCCCAGACCTGCACGCTCCATCACTCTGCCACACTGGCTTTCTTTATTCCCACTGGCTGTATGATGTGTCCATCTCCCCATTTACCTTTGAAAAATACACAAAAGGAGAAGGGGGGAATCCTGGTGAAGCTACTAATTTCATTTCAAAGAGTCTTTGTGGCAGCTGGAGCAACTGGGCAGCTCTGCAGGCAGGCAGGCAGGTCTCCGTGGGAGCAGGGAGGGGGAATCAGTCAGGAGGAGGCTGCTGCAGTCCACAGGCAGGAACGGGGGGCAAGGATGGGGATCTCACCCAGGGGGCAGCTGGGAGGTGTGGCGAGGCTGGAGGGACAGAGTGGGGGTGCCGAGGGGCACTGCCTAGGCCTGATCCATGCTCTGTGGAAGCGGCCCAGGGCTGCTTGCTGTCTCACAGGAGCCCAGCCATAGAAATGCTCTCAGAACATGAATGGCAAATCCCTGCCTTGTTCAGACCTGGCAGCCAAACACGCACCACACATGGCTTTTGAGGGCCTTGTCAAGACGACCTCCTTGCAAGCAAGGAGTGGCTAAGTGGGGCCACAGCCAGGTTTCACAAGCCCTAGTCCAGCTATGCCACACTGGGGGTTGTCAGTAATAGAAGGAGGCAGCAGAGTATCTGGAGCTCGCTCTTACAGAGGGTCAATTAAAAGGGAGCTGCTGAACTGTGCTCAGGGGCAACAGACAGCAGCAAATTTCTGCGTGTCTGCTCAGAGCAGCCCTTGAGCTAAATTAGGCTTGCTCCCAGGAAAGAGGCTGCAGTATGTCATCTACCCAGTCTAAGTGGATAAGCAGCCTATTCAGCTCGCCGGGATTTAATTCTCTGTACCAGAAGGGCTGCACTGGTACAAAGCTTTATGCGACCGTTCTCCTAACCCGTAACTTCGCAGCCCACAAAACCTGGCAGAAGACTAGAGAACAACAGGCATGTCATTCCGACACGTCAACCCTCCCAGCAGTGTTCACTAAACAACAGTGGACCACCTTGCAGTGCTGACACAACATGCCCTCAGGCACAGTATGCCCCCTCACACTCACACACACACACACACACAATATGGCAGACTTTATTCTGCTTCACAGGGTTGTTGTTTTTTTAATGCCCAAACAAGTTTAAAATATCCTCTTCCACCCACCCTTTTTTGGCTGAGTTGAGCTGCCAGTGTTTTTGGCTATGTAGCCTGAGGCTGATGGGAGGTATAGTCCTCCGTTATAGTCAGGAAATGCCTCCCTAATGGATGTCAGACTTTCTCTTCCTTCACGTGTACCTCCAAAGTGTCCACATGTTGACCCAGCTGAGGTCATCAGCTTCATCAATGCACTAATTTTTACTCTAGTTGTGAACCATGGAGCACATCAGAGAAAGGGATATGCACAATCCTCCTCTGCAGCTACACACACACATTAAAGGTGTGTGTGAATAGAATTCCGGAACATGACCTGTGAAGGGAGCACTTCAAACTGAAATCTAGTTGCAAGTCCAACTGAAACCTCACTTCCCTACAGTCTGAACAGTTCCACTTAGCTCTACAATAGTCTCAATGATTATACGGAGAGGATTTGTTTAAGTATGGCTCCTGTGTGTGCAGGATAAAAGTCTAAGTTTTTTATTAGCAATGACAGTTCCCAAATGCATTGCAAAGCAAACAGGAAGCCATGAGATTATGATATGAATTCCCTAATGCTTCACCTGTTCGTTGTAGAAGAGACAATGCAGTGTTTTTCATATGTCTGAAAGTTTCTCATGCACCAACAAGATCTGATGATGAAAAGTTAAAATGCAGGTGAGAGATACATAATAGGTTGTCATAAAGAGGACAGAGATAAACCCATCCTTATAACCATAACCACCACTGCAAATCCAAAGAGAACTCACATGTGCAAAATAAATTTAAGGTAAGTGCAACTATCAGGAAATAGCTCTGAAACGTTAATCTAGGGTAATATTACTCCCTCTGATAGCGAGCCCAAGAGGTTACTGCTAAAATGGGTCCGCTAAGAAACACAGGGCAACATCCTGGATCCCATCTGGAGAGATGTATGTATGAAGGCTCTGTCAGCAGAAGCTGGTGAAGTGGTTGGTTCACTGGGCAGAACCATGAGCAGCCCTGCATGGAGATCCGAGGGAAAAGAAACGCCTGTCTAGCATCAGCTCCCCTCCATTCCTTCCTACATTGCGAAATATGGGGATGTTCAGGGCATGCCAGGCATCATTTTTCCATTAAATGAAACCAGTTTGTTTGGCACATCTGTGAGTATAAACAGAGAAAGGACAGCAAATTTCACCCTTTTCCAACAATTGCCCATACAAATGAAAGAAATATTCTTGGCTCATCTGAATCCTGTTCTGGTATTAAACAGTGATAAAGCCATGCATTTCATTTATGTTTCACTGTATTTTAAGCTGTGTTAAATTTGAATTCCGGAGCAGCAGCATTTCTGTTGAAGATCAACAGCTTTAAAAATTCCATCTCTTCCCTGAATTACTTTCCTTAAGGCTTTCCATAGCACTTAAAAGCCTGGACAACAACAACTGTATCTTTTAGCTATATAGTAAACCAGATAGACATTCCCTAACTTCCAGGTTTTAATAGCAAACAGATATGAGAGTGTAAAGCCTGTTAAACTACAACCGAATCATCATGATGTTGTCTGTTAAAAATGACACATTCTTGAGACAAAAGCTCACAGAGATAAAATCAGCTTTATGGAGTTCTGTTCCACAGTCATCTGTTGCTGCACAGGAGAACAAATGGAGTGCAGAACAAATGTGATTAGCAATGCACAGAAGGGAACACACTGACAGATTCACATACCTGTCATGAAGTATGTATTGTGTCTGTGCAAGTGTAGTGTGAGTGGGTATTGTAGCATTGGGACACAAACGAGCAGGCGTGATGCCCCAGGATAAATTCCTGGCACTGCCAGTTTAGAAGAAGGTGAAGGAGCAGGTGATATGAAAAAGAGACGTGCTGGTGGAAAGGTGCTTTTCAGGAACTGGAAATGTTGGCTGAGATGTACAAACAGTTTGACCCAGATGTTTCCTATGACTTCACAGGTGACTCTGAATTTCTAGCAAATAAATTCTGAAGTGTAGAAATACTACCCTCAACTCTGCAAGCACCTTTAACCTTTCCCAAAAAATTGAGGGATTTCCTGCAGTCAAGTCTCTCTCTAGAGAGGGAAATTCACTCTGCGCCAGCTCTGAGACGCTCAGCTTCTTTATGTCTGTACGGTCCTAGTGCTGAAGCCAATGAAGGCAATCACCAGTGAGCTGGAGCATCATTTTAGCACAGCTTGTTTGAGGACAACAGCCTGAGATGGCTTTTCAAAGATGTTCTGTTGAATGTAGCCTATTGAGTACCTCTGGCCTCACAGCCCCATTTAAATCATTACATGCTATAACATGGCAAACACATACAGGGTTTTCTTGTTCCCTAGGACAGTTGTCATGCAAAGTTGTGCCATCAGTTGCACCATGACCATTTGCATATGAAGAAGGTCAGGCATACAGTACTCTGCAGAAATTCACAGATGAGAGTGACGGGGGACATGCATCCCCCTGTCCTTTGTTTTTCAGATGTGTGTAAACAAAGCTGGGAGGAGGGAGGGAGGGAGGGAGAGAGACTTGTTCACAGAACATGCTCTTCCCATATGGCAGGCATGTATTAGATTATTATTTGTTTCAAGCTTGTGAATATCATTTCTTGAGGAAAACCTTTGCAGAGTGGAGAGTTTCCAAAATTTACTGTCTGGAACAGCATGTTCTCCAATGATGATCTCTGAGACCACCAGTAAACTAGGGCAGTTCTTGGGTTAGCCTAGAAAGGACCATGCAGCAGGAACAAGAGGAGATGGTTCAGGGTGGGGTGGGGTGGTTTCACATGGGCATACAGTAAACCATCAGAGGAGGCTGTCCTGCTCTAAGCAGGGATGGATGCATGCAATACAATAGGTAAACAAGGCCCAGCTTTACCAGGCACATCAGGGGTTTGGGAAAAAGCAGCCCCAAATAGAATTGGGCCCAAGTCCAAAGATCAGCAATGTGGAGGTCCAGCACGAGGCACACTGGGGGTGAAAGCAAGATACAAGGCTGCCACTGAAGTCCAGGTGGCAGCTGGGTTCACGCCTCCTGGCAAGTGGCCCTGTGTGGTCCTGAAGGTTGGTGGGGTTTTGCCGGACAGGCAGTTTGGGGCATGGTGGTGAGTATCCTCTCTCGCACTGCCTTCTTCCCTCAGTCCTCTGCGGTAGCCCAGGAGACCCCAGAGGGAGCAGAGAGGTTTTTCTCTTCCGCAGCCATGATCACAAGCCACGTTGAGCTTGCTGGCTGCCCAGAAGTCTCTGCTGCACAAACAGGGCTCAAGCCCTGAAGCTCGTCAGAGGAGAGAACACGCCTGACCAGGCACCCTCCCCTCCTGGTCCAGAGGGCGCTGCTTCTGCAGCAGGGCTGCCTGAGCCGCACTCAGGCAAGACCCAGGGGGATCCCTTGGGCCATGCTTGGAAAGGTGCAGAGCCACTGAGCTGACTCCCCTACCACCCCCACCCCATACAAGCACATGAGGGGCTTCCCACAAGGGCATGTGAAGAGGGGGGCAGGCGCATCAGCTGCATAGCACGGCACCAACTGGACACCCCCCCCAGCTGAGCCTTGGCCCCCCCAGCGTGCTCGCAGATGAGCCAGCAGGGGAGTCAGCTGAGTGGGGCTGCTCCTTTCCACTGTGCCACCCAGCTAGGACAATCTTTAGGGCAGGGGGCAGGCAGGCAGGGATGCCTCTGACTGCCATGCAGCTGGCAGCTGTCGGCAGCGCTTTCCGGCTGTCACTGCCCTTGCCACGCACCGCTCTGTCTCTAGCCTTCGCACCACGATGCGTTGCGTGTTCTGGGTTCGGATGCCATAAGGACATTGGAAGGGTAAATAGTCATCTCCTATAAGACAATGAACTTGTAACATTTTCAGCAATGGAACAAGTGGTGTATAATGAATGGATGCACTGAAACTGATACGTTAAAATGTGTGTAGCCACATCTTTCTTTCATTGAATGTATTTTATGTATAAAAAATTGTATCTCTGGAGCCTCTAAAATTAGGTGCATCACCAAAACAAGATAATCCTTCGCATATGCATAGATGCACAATAGAAAATAATTCTGCAATAGCAGTAGTAAAAGAACAAGAAATAGAAACACAGTACATCTTACCATAGCATGGAAAACCAGTTAATGGGCCTCTTTCCTGTTATTATTTTTGTTATTACTTAGAAACGTAGAAACGGAGTGAGTCAAAAGGGGCCTCCCAGGCCACCTAGTCTGACCCCTGGCTCTAGCCAGCTCCACTAATGAAATACCTTTCTGAAATTTCTCTACTGTCTGATTGCGGAGGATCTCTGGGCAGCTAGCAAGGGAACACTGGCTGTGTTGTCAGAGTGTAGTACTTGCAAATGAACCACAAATAACACACACACACACACCCATGCTTGACTGCTGGGCTATTCATTACTCCAGTGCTGACTATCAGACCAGGGATGGCCCTAGATCAAACAGGAGCAGCATCTTTGGTGTGTTTCCCCTCACTTCTTGTTGTCCTTTAACCTTAAACTGGACTTGGACTGGGCAGCCCTTTCAAGCAGAAGCATGTACTCTGTAAAGGAGAATGCTTGGTCAACCCAGAATAAATTCCTGGCATTGCCAGCTTAAAAGATGGGGAAGGAGCAGAGGTCCTAGTAGAAAAGTGTTCCGTTTTCAGCAATGGAACAAGTGGTGTATAATGCACAGATGCACTGAAATGGATACGTTAAAATGTGTGTGGCCACATCTTTTTTTTCTACTTGCCCACCCCCACGCCCAAACCTGTAGATAGCACTCCACCACAAAACCCTGAAAGCGGATGGTTCTGCTAGCAATGGATGGGTTTGACCATTCAGTTACCCACAGTTGCACATTGCTCAATATCAGTTCCTCCTTCAGGTCGTGACATGACTTTCTGCATTCCACATCCCCCAGCGAGACCACCCCCCACATGCATACCATAATATGTGAATGAGCGAATAGCAGTGCCCCTGGCAACCCCCAGTGAAATCTCATCCGGCTCTGAGTGGGTTCCTGCTCCCTGGACTGAGGGGCAGATGACCAGGGAAGCCCTTGGCCAGGCAAGGTACTTGGGATGCACCTAACTTTGGGCAATCTACTGGGCTGTCCGTTCAGCAGCTGAAACAGCTAATGCAAATAGCTCATCTTTGTCTACAGAGCTGGCAAGGCTGACCCAGACCCATATCCAACGCGGTTTTAGTGTCAGTGTGGGCATCCAGGCCCATTCAACAAGCTGTGCCTGTGTGTAAATGTGGATTCGTAAGTGTCCCTGAGCAGGTCCAGAGGTCTGAATAGATTGCCTCATATGAGAGGAAAAAATCACAGATGCAAATCACACAGCAAACAAGTTACAAATTAGGTGCTGAACAAATAGAGGGAGTGCAGCAAAGCTGTCCCCCTTTGAGGAACTATTTAATCTATAGTCAACCCTAGACTGATAGTCCAACTGTGGAGCAACTTGAGTTCACATTATTTCTTTTCTTCATTTTATTCCCTCACAGCAGAGCCAATGCACCCCAACAAGGGCATAGATCTGGCAGCTGTTTGTGCCAGCATCCACACCTCGAAGCACAGGACAGACAACAAGTGACTTCCCATTTATTTTCTCTGCTTAGTGAGACCCTTCATGAGAAGTTCTCTGCTTACTGCAGCATCTTCACACCGCTTTTCAATGAATCACTGAGTTGACACATCAGTGCAGTTCACTATTGCAACGCAAAAGCAAGGCAGAAATGGGTGGATGGTGATAATAACCATAGCAAAGGACAAGATTATTCACTGCCCCTTGTGGTTAAAAAACATCCTTTAAACTGCAGAAGTAGAACCTCATTCGATCAGATCTATTTAAATATTAATATTAAATTTAATTTGTTTAAATTAAAAATTAACACAATGCCCTGTTTCCCTACAGTGATACATCTGGGAAGCCTACTCCAATAAAGAACACCATTGTCTCTATAAGCTGCCACAGATGAGTTTTATCTTCTCACATCCGGAAAACTTAATAGCTGGACTTGAAACTGCCCTGAAATGTTCCAGTCCAGTAACTCTAATGAAAGTAAACATCTTCATAGCAAAGAGGAATGGAGACCAGCTTCGCACTGGGATGGAAGGAAAAACGGCGTATCGTTGCCCTTCTCCATTCCCTGAAACATAATGATCGGGCAGTCATGAAAGCTTGGATTATCTACTAGGTGTGTGTGGCGAGTGCTTTCTAGAATGATTTAATTAACTTGGGATGGGCCATTTTCAGGGAGCCGGGAAATCAGTTCAAGAGCCCATGCATGCTTCTGATTTGAAAATGACAACGTCAAAGCTGCCTCCAAAGTGGCCTCCGTGCTTTCTCCACATGTCTGGGCAAAGAAGGATATTGTGTGTCGAGGGGGGGGGGGCCTTGGTGTGCAAAGTTTGCACACCAAGTGGTGTGGTGAGACAGGTGGTGGCTAGGACTTAGGGGGGTGATTTTGGTTTGGAAGAGCCACTCCCACATTCTTTAGTTTGCTGTTTCCCTCTCTGCTCCCTTCTTGTATCCAGCATGAGCTTGCCTGGTCACTTTCATGGGGCCCAGTTGGAATTTTTGGCAGGCTGGCGGACTGTCCAAGGGCTGTCTGTCTGTTTTGCAGTAAGATGGGATGGGCAGTGGTAGGCTAACCGGTTGATATATGTTGATTTAGTCAAATTTAGGCAGATAAAACTAATTTAATTGGAGTTAGAGTTGTATGTATCCATAGACACCTTTAAACTTCCACGTAGCCTGAAGTGATTGCTCCTGCCCAATCTATGCAAGGGCGAATGCCACCCTTGGTCACATAGCCAGAAGCATGGTTTCTATATCAAGAGGTATTACTACCACTCCGTATGACCCTGGTGCACCCACAGCTGGAGTGCTGTGCTCAGTTTTGGGCCCCTCATTACAAGAAGGATATAACCAGGTTAGAGTCAGTGCAGCGTAGGGCCACAAGGATGGTGGCCGGTTTGCAGGGAAAGCCGTATGAGGGAACTGGGTCTCTTCAGCCTGGAGAAGAGGAGACTCCGAGGGGATCTGTTGGCAACATACAGGTACGTGAGGGGGTGTCACATGGAAGTGGGTAGAGACCTGTTCTCCCCTGCAGAGGAGGGCAGGATGCACTCCAACAGTGCGGGTGTTCAAGGATAGGCTGCACATGCACACGGTGGGCATGTCGTGAGCAGAGCTGGCTGGAGCCGGGGGTCAGACGAGATGGGCCAGGAGGCCCCTTCTGACTCGCTCTGTTTCTATGTTTCTATCTTGGAAGCTAAACAGGGTCTGGTGTGGTTGAAATCTGGATGAGTGACTTAAATGTTGTGAATTGCCCAGAGAGCTTTGGTTACAGGTGGCATAGAAATGTAATGCAATAATTTATTTATTTATTTATTTATTTGGAAATTTATAGGCCGCCCCTTGCCACAAGCCTCGGGGCGGCTCACAACCAAAAGATTAAAACATAATGTTAAAATTTCCAAATATTAACAATTAAAACTAACATTAAAAATTGGCCCATCTCCAAGTCAAAATTAAAACAACCTATCCAAATACAAATTAAATTAATAAATAATAAATAAATTAACAATTAAAATATTGTTTAAATAAAAAGGTCTTCACCTGGCGCCGAAAAGCAAATAAAGACGGCGCCAGGCGAGCCTCTCTGGGGAGCGCATTCCACAGATGGGGCGCCACCGCCGAGAAAGCCCTCCTCCGGGTACTCACCCTCCTAATATCTTTCACGGAGGGTTCCCGGAGGAGAGCCTCAGCAGCAGATCGTAAGGGGCGGGAGGGTATATATGGACGCAAGCGCTCCTTTAGGTAACCAGGACCCAAGCCGTTAAGGGCTTTATAGGTAAGAACCAACACCTTGAATTGGGCCCGGACTTCAATGGGAAGCCAGTGAAGCTGCCGGAGAACAGGGGTGATGTGAACACCACGCCCCGTCCCCGTCAGTACTCTGGCAGCTCTGTTTTGTACCAATTGAAGTATCCGGACCGTCTTCAGGGGTAGCCCCACGTAGAGCGCATTACAGTAATCTAGCCGGGAAGTCACCAACGCGTGAGTCACCGTTGCCAAGCAGTCGAGCTCCAGGAAGGGACGCAGCTGATGGATCAGCCGAAGCTGATGGAAGGCACTCCTCACCACTGCTGACACTTGAGCTATCAAGGACAGCTCCGGGTCGAGGAGGACTCCCAAGCTGCAGACCCTGTCCTTCAGAGGGAGTGCAACCCCATTCAAGACTAGGGTCAGGTCCCCCATTCCTAGGCCCGAACCACCTACCAACAGGACCTCCGTCTTGTCAGGATTGAGCCTCAGTTTATTGGCCCTCATCCAGCCCATTACCTCGGCCAGGCACCGGTTCAGCACAGCCACCGCCTCACCTGGATCGGTGGAAAACAAGAGGTAGAGCTGGGTATCATCAGCGTACTGATGATTCCGCAGCCCACACCTCCTGATGACCTCTCCCAGTGGTTTCATGTAGATGTTAAACAGCAAAGGGGACAAAATAGAACCCTGCGGAACTCCATGACAAAGCTGCCATGGCGCAGAGCCATAGTCCCCCAGCACCACCTTCTGGAATCGGCCATTGAGATAGGAGCGGAACCACTGCAAAGCAGTGCCTCCAACTCCCAATCCCTCTAGCCTCTCCAGAAGGATACCATGGTCGATGGTATCGAAAGCCGCTGAGAGGTCCAGGAGAACCAACAGGGACGCACTCCCCCTGTCTCTCTCCCTGCACAGGTCATCATACAGGGCGACCAAGGCAGATTCAGTGCCAAACCTGGGTCTGAAACCGGACTGAAATGGGTCCAGATAATCAGTTTCATCCAAGAGTGCCTGGAGTTGTCCCGCCACCACCCGCTCCAGCACCTTGCCCAAAAACGGGATGTTGGCCACCGGTCTATAGTTGGTGACCGCCACTGGATCCAGGGAGGCCTTCTTGAGGACTGGCCGGACTACCGCCTCCTTTAAAGGGGCAGGCATCCGGCCGTCTCTCAAGGAGGCGTTTACCACCTCCAAGATCCAGGGCACAATCCCGGCCTTGGCATTCTTTAATAGCCAGGATGGGCACGGGTCCAGTAAACAGGTGGTTGAGCGTACCGATCCAAGCACCTTGTCCACATCATCAGGCCGCAACAACTGAAAGTCATCCATTAATGGGGGACAAGCACGTACGGTTGCTTTATTTACGGTAATAAATGATGGTGATTAGCCAAGCCAGAGATATCACACGCAGGGTTTTGTGGACCAGCATAGTGATATGGAGTGCCTTGAGGCTAACTCATCCCACCCACTCAGAATTCTTCATCCCTGAGAGATGGCTTTGGAAATCCTCCCTAAACTATGATGGCCATAGACCTGACAGGTGGCACACAGGCAGGACTGCTTACCTGACCAGTCTAGGATGTCTCACCCAATGCAGCTACAAGTTAGCTGCCTGCAGGAAGTAGAAGCCCACACTATCCCCATCCTTTGCAGATATTTAAAATAAATGTGTCCCAAGTTTATGTGAAGTTATGTGCCTGTCTCAGTACTTCTTCCAGTCTTCACTCTCAAAGGACCCTCATAAGAACATAAGAGGCCAGGCTAGATCAGGCCAGGGGTCCATCTAATCCAACATTGCTTTATTTTTAACCCAGTGACCAGCCAGGTACCTGTGGGAAAGCAACAAGTAGGACATGAGGGCCACAATCCTGGCCTGAGTAGATGTCTCTATTAGTAGGTATTCAGTGGCATATTGCCTCTGATACTGAAGGTTGCGTTTAGTCATGAGAACTAGTAGCAATTGAAAGCCTTCTTCTTAATGAATTTTTCCAGTCCCAAGTCCAGCTATCCAAAGTGACGGTCATAATTACATTTTAGGGAACTAAATTCTATAGTTCAACTATGTGCTGTGAAGAGGCCCACCCCTGCAATATCCCATAATGTCCTGGGCCTTCCTCCAACATCTGTGCCTTATGAATGGGCAGATGAACACAATGCAGTGGTGTGTGCATTGCAAAATGGGCAGCCGCAAAATAGCCGCACATTTCAACTTAAATCTCGTCCTGTGAGGCATTTCCAGCTTTTAGAAGGGAAAAATTAAGCTGCACGAAAGCTAGCAAGTCACCTAACAAACAAGAACCCAACTGGAGACTCCGAAGGGACAGATTTGGCCCCAGGGCTTTGGTTCTGCACCCGGGTTCAAATAAGCAACACACAAATGCAGTTTCCCTAGTTGGAGGAGAAAGTTTGCACACCACAAAACTGGAGGGAGGGATTTCCCTGTGCACCATGCACTGTGTTTCTTTCTGGTGAATTTCTGGAAGTTTTGCAATGTCAAGGCCCAACACAGCTTGGGAGCTCTTTGGTATCTTCACAGAGGCCTCTGACACAGGTCTCTTCCCCAGCCTGAGAATCTCAGTGCTACTGTTTGAGCCAGGGCAACTTTGCATCTAGCCTAGGAGAGAGGGTAGTTCCCACATGAAGGCCAAATACATCCTCTATTCTGATGCCAGCGGGGGATGGAGCCTGGCTTTGTTTGCCTCTGGTTAGCCTTCTTTCACTGTCGTTCAGACAGTACACATTTCCATTCCAAGCTTACACTCTAGGATCTGTTCATCTTTGGGGGACTGAGTAGACACGGTTTGCTTGTTTACCAGACTGACACACAGGGGCAAATGGATGTTCCTCTTCACACCGCTGCACTGTTGGCCCGGCGGAGAGTGATAATTAGCAGCGGTGTAGTGATACAGTCCTGAGAGCAGGCAGTGGGCATGCATCATGGCAGGCTCTATAAGAAAATCCAAAATCGGATGCAAGTGCCTAGAGTTGTAGCAATAAACCAGTTCTAGAAGCATTCATCTGGTGTAAGCATGTCCTCTGCAAAGCTTGTCCAAGATATTCTGTGTGTAAACTCACTCCAAATACTTTACTTTGCAGCAAGGAACAATTCATTGTTGCTTGGAAAATCCATTTCCCCCACAGCTGCTCCAAGGATTTGCTGCTAAAGTCAGAGGAAACAGCAAGTTTTGAGGATGAGGAGATGATAACGTAATGCCTGCTAATTAAAGGGTGCTGGTGCTGGGTCCCCCTGAGTCCTGGATTCACTGCTCCACTGGCAACAAATATCTATACAATGCACTTTGCACCCTCAATAAGTGTTTTCAATATTAGATGAATTTATGTAGTTATAAAAATGATTCTAACAAACATTGCAATGCAAATATTGCCAATCAACAGCAATAGGCAAATCATAATTGACATCCAAATCCAAAAGCAGTCCAAAGTAAAAAATCAACTTATCTATTCAGTTTGCTACAAAAACACTTTCTTACCCATTCTTAAATTTGGATTTCAGCACATGACTATAGAGCATGCAAAAATAAATCAAAAAATGTAATTGACACACTATAATTTTCCACAGCTCTTTGGATAGCATTCCTCCCACAGTTGTAACTAGTTTTATGCAGTACATATGAAGCAAAGTGCTGAATTTTGTGCCTATAAATTGTGGCTCCACTGTTCTGATAGCGATGGGTCTAAATTTTTTAGGCAGATTATTCTGTCTGAATGGCAGGGCTGTACCAGAGTACGCAAGAGATCAGTGAGAACTCTGAGGCACTTGAGGGTTATGATATCCGAGAGGATATGATGGAACTCCTTTGGGGTCAACCAGTTTTACCCACTCATGAGATGGCCATGGGGAATGTCTCACTAAGGACTCCCTCAGTTGCCAGATAAGGCTGGGTGGCCAAGGGTGGGCCTCCTGCTTGAATCCATGAAACCATTGTTGCCAGTCAGTGTCAATCATATTGGGCAAGATGGACCAATGTTCTGAGTCCATATAAGTCAGCTTCCTGACTCCAGAAGAAGTGTGTCCAGTGGAGAGGGGGTATCTCCAGCTCATGGCTATCTCTGCAGTGGTGCTCCAACTGTGGAATGCGCTCCCCAGAGAGGTTTGCCTGGCGCCGTCACTTTATTCTTTTCAGCGCCAGGCTAAAAGCTTTTTATTTTCCCAGTGTTTCAAGGTTTGACTGTTTTTGATATGGGTTTTATTGTTGATTGGTTAAGAATTTGACTAGGATGCTGTGCTTTATTCTATTTTGTTTTATTGTTAAACTGTCCCAAGATTATGGTAAAGAATAGTCTTAAAAAGCTTTAAATAAATAAATCTATAACTCATGCTAATTCACAGTTCAGGCAAGCATTAAGCAGTTCAGATGGTAGACGTATCCTTCATAGTGTTACAATGGTTGCTGCTCCAATTAAGTTAAATACAGTCATGGTCCTAATTCACACAGTGCTTCCTGTGTCATCTCTTTATCTCTGATTTGGGCAGGATAGGAAATCCAGCACTCCTAAGAAACAGCCAAGCAATCAGCATGATTGCTTTCTGTGCAGAATTCAACTGAAGAGTTCTGACAGATTTAGCAACGTTCTCCAGATGTCTCTCTAAATAGTAAATTTCATTTCATCCTCAGCCTTGTGGGCCTGACATTTTGAAGAAAGGTCTATGGTTCAGTGGCATAGAGAAGAGGTTGTAGCTCAGCAAGGGAGCACATGCTTTGCCCAAGGTCCCAGTTTCAATCCTTAGCATCTCCAGGATGGGAAAACTGCCCAAAACTTTGGATAGCCACTTCCAGCCAGTGTCAACCATGCTGGGTTAGATGAACCAGTGGTGTGATGGTTTAGGGCAGTCCGGGCACACATTGGGTATGGAATGGGCTTCCACAGGGGGGTGGTTGAGGCCCCACCGGTGAGGGCATTCAAGGATAGGCTGGACATGCACATGGTAGGCATGTCATGAGTGGAGCCTGCTGGAGCCAGGGGTCAGACTAGATGGCTCGGGAGGCCCCTTCTGACTCACTCTATGTTTCTATGCCTTACGCACATAAAACTTCAGTAGAATATATAATTCCTCTCTGATGTCCCTAGGTAAAATCAGGTCAGGTAAGGGGAAAGGCACCTTCCTGGTACCTTGAAGAGTTGCTGCCTCAGAGAGTAGACAACCCTGAGCTAGCTGAAACATTTTACTGCTATGAGGCACCTTTCTGTGTCTGTACAGTAGGCAGAGAAAGAGGGCTCTTTGGCTCTTGTGGAGGGTCCTCCTCTGCCAGCAGAAACACACAGCACATCTTCCGCTGCAGCTGTGGCTGAATCTATCCATGCAGGATCAGGCTGTGACTTGCAAAATACTTATTCTATTTCCATTCATATTTGTAGCACCTTAAAAAAACCCCTGTGAATTGTACCTGTGTTTGTTCCAAACATATGAAATGCTGCAATGACATATTGGAAAGACTTATTTCAGATGCAATTCATCTCTCTGATATTTCAAGATTACTCCCTGTCATTGGCCCTAGAGTAAATTAGGTATTTTCATATTCGCACTTCCATAGTTATGATTTCTTCCTGACGGAACAAAATGTGTTCTGCTATGTTTAACTATGCCTGAAATTGTAACCTAACCTAACTGGTTTGTCAGATATTTCAGAAATTCTTCATTACTAGATACATCCACCAAAATATCAATCCAAAATGGGGGCAGAGATGGTTCTTCTGTCTATCGTTATCAGCCTCTGTCTTCATCATGCTCATCCTAATCCATTTTTCACACCCCTTTCTGCAAAATATTAGTCTACCTGAACCCCACTTGGTGGGTCTCCCTTCCCAAGCTGGCCAGAAAAAAGCTCAGCTGCTGATACCCACTCACATTCCCCCTCCAGGCCTGATATAGTCCCGCTCCAGAGCCATGCTGGGAAAGTCCAAATGAGGCCAATGGCCACAGCAGCCCAGGCTCTGACACCAGGCAACGAAACAGCAAGGCAAACACCCACCAGGACTAACTGCCTGAAGCTGGCATTTGGGGTTGGTGACAGGCCTGGCCCTGTGAGGGCTCAAAGCTCATCAACAACTCTCCAGGGGTCTCCCTCTCTTAAGGGAGTCACCTCAATCTGGCCCCCACTGGGAGCCAGACTTAACAGCTTTCCTGGGCCCTTGCTGCGCCTTGTAGCCACCATGCTTCCCCGCCTCCATGCAGCTGAATGACCCTATTGTTGCAACCTGACTTCCTAACTTATTGCAGCAAGTCTGGGAAGCAGTTTTACAGTCTTAACAGAGATCAACAGATAACAGGTAACAATGCAGTTTCTTAAAAAGATTCAGTTCATGAGCATCACAACAGAAGATCCAACCATTCCTGGGTTTAGCACACAGAGTTAAGTCCAGATAAGTTCACATCTGCAGCGAAAGCAGGAAGCCTTCAGCTTAGCCGCACTTGGTGTTCATCAAAGCCTGCTTCCGGTTACTCTTGCTTAAATGCAGAAAAGTGGCCACTAAGGTTCACTTTCCAATCCCAGGAGAGAAAACTGGCTCTGGGACTGGAGAGACACCTGGAGAGAAACTTGGCTCTCTGGCTCTGCCCTGACCTTTTTAGCTGATGACATATCAAAGCAGACACACTGGAATGCCTTCCCCTGGGAAAAAACCTCCTTCTGCCACTTTGCTCCTATGGAAGTTGCCTGTGGTCAAGAAGTAGGAGTCTCCACCACAGTCAGGCGTCATAACAATGGAAGATAGGTTGCAACAGTGTCCTGCGTCTCACCCTTTCTTGGTTTCTACGCCAGTGGAAGGCTTGGCAGAACTGAGGTCTCAGGTGTCTGGCTTCCCAGGGCTGGGCCTGACTCTACATCTTCCCCCTCTGACTCAGAATCAGTGTTTCAGGCTAGAGTTCCCCCAAGACTGGGGCAAGTCCATGCTGGCAGTGAATGATAGCAAGCAGTTGAGGCGGGCACCATCATTCAGAACTGGAGGTGCTAGAAACATCATCTGACAAAGGCGAATTTTATGTCAGCTTCAGTGGTTCAGGTCAGGTATTAACATTGGGCTCAAGTTCTCAGAGTAGCTCGTGGTATAAATAGATGCAAACTTTTCAGTACAAATCTGTTGGGTAGCACCAACATGATGATTGCTGAAATGGAAAAGGAAGGAGGTGATGGAAATAAATATGAGTATATTAACTGCTTTAATATATTTTAAAAATGGTCTGGGGAATAATGAGACCCTAGTAGAGTAGCGGTATCCAATATGTAAGCAAAGAATGATTGGAAAGACCCTTTGCTTAGGAATGTATGAGAAATTCTCTTCAGTTTGTTTTTGAATAGGATGTATGCAGCTCGCACCTCCCAGAGTAAATCTCTTCAGAATTGGAAACAACCTGTGGCCAAAGTCCATCAAATGTTGAACTTCCTATGTGATTTGCTTATGAAGTTGTCTGGTATAATTCTTTTCCTAATTAAAACTGCAATTTAAAAAGATTAAATTGTTTTAGTCATTGTTGATTAAAAATGCTGGTACAGCATGTCCCAACCTGCGGTCTTTGATTATAGGGACGATCATTTCCAGCTGGCATGGGTGACAACAGTGAAGAAAATAAAGCCTGTACAGATATTACCACCAAACACGCATACTGTGAGATCAAGAGCCCACCTTGAGGATTTGGGCACATTCTCACCACACCTTGCTGCAGGAGTGGGCAATCGGGCAGCACTGTGCTTCAGACTTCTTTCCTAGCACTCCTTAAGGTATCGTACACTTATTATATATTTTAGTTTAGTTTACTTTTAGACTGTAATGATTTACTGGTTGATAGCACCACTTCAAAGCTAACGGAGGGCCTCCAGATGCTCCCATTTTATTCTACCATGAACACATCTGGGCTGCATGTGGGGCTCAGAGATATGCCTCAGAAATGAAGATGGCAGGTGGCCAATACTGATAGGTTCCCTAGAGCAGGCCTGTTTTGTGGTGGTACCCAAGTCAGTTTCTCAAATTGCTAGATGCACCCATGGAGCCAAAGAGCCTGGCTACCTGCCCCTTGCTGCATTTAGAAGGTGACCCCTAAACCACACGAAGTGTAATGAAGAATCTCCTGACCCTGAAATCCAAAGCTTGCTGTTCATAAAAATAGTCCATCCCATTTCATGGCTAACATATTAGCGTGGGTGGAGTGAAGGCAAGTTCCAAGATTGAAAATGCTTTGAAATTTGAACGCGCCACCTTGAATGTGTGAAAGATCTATTCAGACTTCCAGGCAAATGTGCCAGGATCAGGAAAGGGACCCCTGGGAGCAACCCCAATTTCTCTCCCATGCATGCATTCATTGCACACCTGCAGCGATACCTCTAGGGAGGTCTCTCAGGGGGCTTTCCAAACAGACCACACTGGCCTTCAACAACTCACTTTTTCCAGCATGGGTTAGAAGTCTGCAGGAAATACAGAAGAGACAAAAAAGCATCTGCCCAATATTATTTCTCAACCATGACATCATCCAAAAAGCCCATATATCAAGGTTTTTTTGTTTTCCCCCAAGAGCTGATGAGTTGTTCTTACACTGGAGGCAGCATTTGGAACAGGAGAAGGGATTTCACTCTCTTGTCACTGGGTGTAGTTTGACATTTGTTGTTATCAGTTCAAAAGCAGAACAAAATCCCCATTGGCATGTTCCGTGACAATATGATTTCCACCTTTATGAAACTGCTTTTCTGCCTTTTTGATAGATATAGAGTTTTATGTGCTCACACACGCACACACAATACATATTCTAGTCTATTCCCTACTGTTTGAAACCAAAACTAATTTAGCTTTCAGCAGTGCATAGCATAGCTAGTCAAATCAATGTCAGAGCATATCAGCACAGAATGCCTGCTGTGTGCTTTAAACTGCCAAAAAGGAATTTGGCAAGAAAAAAGCAAAACCTCTTTCCCTGCTGATAGAGTCAGAAAGGCAGACAGTAACGTAATCGGTGGTTTCTTATCCATGGAATCTGTGCTCAGCCCACGTCTACGTGAGCCGTTCCTTCCCTTTGGTTCTTGGTCCCTGCTATCCAGGAGCCTCTCTGTGCCAGTGCTGGTGTATCAGATCCTTAGTGCCAGTGCATGAGATCTACACTGTGGGAATAAATGGGATATCGTCCTCATCCGTCTTGCCCCCATGAGGATGGGGTGGTGGATACCTGGCCCATGAGTCCAATGTAGACTTCCAGGTCTCCATCTGTATCTGGACTCTTCCCTCACCATGCATCTTTATATTTCCTGACTGATATTGAGTTGGTTAGTTGAAACATTTATATCACTTCCTAGATCCAAACAGGATCTGTAGATGGCTTACCTAGGATTGCCAATGCCATTTACTGTTCTGCTCTGTCCCAAGTACAAAATTGATGGAGGGAAGCAGGATGATGATGACGACAATGGCCATATCTATTATTATTGCATACTGAATGAAGCAAGAGTCACAATTGCAACTCCACCCATAGCTGGCTCTGGCTATGTCCACTGCTGGAATGTGGACTCTGGCAGGTTTCAACCAAAGCCTTGCAGTCCTCAACCAAAAAGAAAAACACAGTCCCATCACTGCCTTCAGGGATCTTGGCTGCAAGATCCAACCCATCCCAGATCAAAGGCTTCATGCCCAGGTTGCAGGAGCTGCCATAGTGAACATGGACTTCCAGCCACTCCCCATTATCTTGCATGTGGCCCACAGGGACGATAGAATACTTATGCTACCTCAGATTCTGTGGCTGAGACTTGGGGTCTGGTCTAAATGCTCCTCGGCCTATCCATGCTCACTCTGGACTGTGGGCACAAACACGCCTTCACACTCTTAGGCATGCAGCCCAGTGGGGATGCTTGTAAGCTTCCAAACTCAGAGGATTACAAGCATCCTGTGCGCAAGGGAAGGAGCTCAGAGGTTATCATTGCTGCTCTGACGTCCTGCTCTGCCTTTTCGCTGGAGGGGCTTTTTCACCCTCCAAGCTGGAGCGCCTTATTGGGCTGGGAAAGGTAGCTGTGCACTGGATTCTGGAGGACTTCGTCTCCTTCCCTAGCTATCCCCTTTACCCTTCTCTGAAATCACTCTTGGAGAAGACGCCAATGCAGCCCCCTTTTGGGCCCACTGCAAAGGGGATCCAAGTGAGGCTCTCCCAGCTCCAAGGTGAGAGCTCCATTTCTGATCTACAGTCCGGGAACCCAAAGAATCATTACATAGAAAAACATGGGACTGACCACAAAATCAAAAATGCCAAATAAGGGCTGTCAGTGCTCTGTGGCCGTGCCATAGGAACTGATTTTTGGGCAAGGGGAACAGGCAGCCTGGAAGGAAGAAGAGAGTAATGAAGAGTGGAGGCTTCCATCCAAGGAGAGCACTGTCCACAGGATTATTCCCTAAGAAATGTTTCTGATAGCAGGAGCATAGCAGGACTTCCTTGAAAATAGACAGAATGCATGTTGCACAGCACTAGCGTTAATTTTTAGGTCTTCGAACGATGAAGACAACGGGATTATGCAGATACCACGAGGGCAGTTACTGAACACGTGAGAAGAAGAGATGGAGTAGATGCCTTCCCCACACACATTCTGCATGGCTAGATGGAACAACGCTGTGCCTCAGGATAAGGCAAGGCCGCTCCTCATACCTCTGTTTTAAAAAGTCCATTTTTCACAGCTACAAACTGAATGGCTACACAAATCGATCCTTAGACATCCAGAGTTCAATGCCAAATCCGTAAGGAAGCGATGCAGTAAATTATCTGTCCTCCCACCCCCAGTGAGACCTATGGGCTTTCTCTTCTCTTATGCAGGCAATAGCAGCAAGCAAGCAGCAGAATGGCTGAATGCTCTAGCCGCTCTCTCACACAGCCCCCCACCCCCCACAAGCAAGTGAGATCAAAGCAGCTTGCAGTCTATTGAAACACAATTGCTCCCAAATCTCATTGTGGCATTTCAGGCTTGGAAGACTGGGTCCCTGTGGTTTTATTGTGGAGAGGCAGCCACTAATGAAAAGAACAATGAAAAGATTAGTGCTACGAACCATGTAGAAGCAACACCACTTTCCATTTAATTGCAGCAGACAAAGCAAATAGGGAAGAAGGAGCAAGCAAGTGACAAACACTATTGAGCAAGCCGAGGGATACAGTTGGTGGCGGCCCACAAGGTTCCCCCGACCACAGTGCAGCATCCGCACCAAGGGCCAGATTACAGAAACGTGTTCAAGATCACAGATTACATTGCCGCGGTGTATTGTTATTCTTGGCTGAATTCTTGGCTGAAAATAATAAAAAGCTGGTCAGCTATTGTGATTTCCCCTTTGATTGATATGCAATCAACCACGTGCACACACACTCCACTCCTCATCCGCCATGCTCTAACTCCCATTACCCTCATCCCAACACTCACTAGCACCAGCTTCCAAGTGTTTCACAGAAGGTCCAGAAAGGGTGCTGGGGCATGTGAAGCTGCTGCATGAGGGCTCCCCATTCAGACAGTGACGCTGTGCACTCTCAGGCATTCCACTTAGTTTCTGCTGAATGTTCAGGGATCAGGGCCAGCCAGGAGGAGGACCAGCAAGTGCAGTTCCTTTCTCCGACCAGGGCTTCAGTGAAGATGTCAATGTGCAAAGAGAAACATGGGGGATGTGCAAAGAATCCTTAGTCAAGCCACTGGAGCCATATTTTCTAGTCTGACTGGCACAAGCAGTCTGAATGGATGGGTCATTCAGACAGCTTGGGTGTATTTCCCCAGTCCTAATATTTGAGACCCTTGTAGGCAGAGATGCAGCGACCGAAAGCAACCTTTCTCAATCTGGTCTCCTCCAAATGTGCTCCATCGTACTTCCCAGCAAGGCCACTGTGACTGTTCCAGGTTTGTGAGGGCCCTTGGAGAAGTTAGAAACACAGAAACAGAGTGAGTCAGAAGGGGTCTCCCGGGCCATCTAGTCTGACCCCTGGCTCCAGCCGCTCCACTCACGACATGCCCACCATGTGCATGTCTGGCCTATCCTTGAACACCCTCACCGATGGGGCCTCAACGACCTCTTGTGGAAGCCCGTTCCACACCCTCGGGGTCCTAACTATCAGGAAGTGCTTCCTGGCATCCAAATGGAACCTTAGTTCCCTGAGCTTTGCTCCGTTGGAACACATCCTGCCCTCCTCTGCTTGGGAGAAAGGTCTCTACCCATCTCAGTGTGATACCCCCTCACATACTTGTATGTCACAAACAGATCCTCTCTGAGTCTCCTCTTCTCCAGGCTGAAAAGGCCCATTTCCCTCAGTCTCACCTCATACAGCTTTCCCTGCAATCCATCCACCATCCCTGTGGCCCTACGCTGCACTGACTCTAACCTGGCTAGAAGTTACCCTCCCTCAGCCAGTCTGCCTTCTCACTGCCATTGGAATCAGCCAATAAATGCACAAATGGATCTACATCAATAATTGTGAGGAACTGGACAAAGATATTTGCTTAAGGAAAAAAATGTGCCAGGTATTTTGCAATTAATTTTCTCCTTTTCTCATGGTAGAGAAGCACAATCACTTCAGCACAAATGTGGAAATTCAGTCAGTATCTCATTCTCATCTGCACTTCTGAGCTCAGCCTCAAGAGCTATTTTAAAAACTTAATCATTCATTACAGTCTTTTCTGAAACCGCAAACCACTTAAATCCACTTTCCTGCCAGGGCTGCACATCAGGGACTCGGCTCTGACTGAGAACAGTCCAGAGTGATATCATGAGCCAAGAAGCCCCACACCTCATTTGCATATTAAGTTGCATGTAGGTAATATAATAGCATCCATATTTAGTTGCATGAAAGTTACATAAAAACATATCATCCTGAAATGGTGGTGACCCTGAAAGGCAAAAAGCCCCATACCTGAATCTTTCTTAAAGAATGGATTTTGGCTTCTGTAATAATTTGGATTTTTTTAAAAAAAAACACAGCTTTTTCAAAAAATCAAATCCCAGTTATTAAAAACTGGCTGGAGTCCTGTACACACTTCTGGAAGTGAGCTCTGCTGAAAGCAGTGAAACTTTCTTCTAAATAGATATGGAGAAGATTGAACTAGTAGTTGCAAAATCACAAGACGAGAAACCCACTTTTTAACGTTCCCTGTTGGATTCTGCATGCCAGGATACTCTGAGAACTGTGTGTGGCCCATTGGCTGCTTATTTTTTATTTACTCATGAATAGGTTCTATATTGGCATGGGCTTCGAAACAGGAGTAGACAACTACACGGAGGAGAAGGCACTCAATGGCTACGCTCATGCCCTCTAAACATTTCCCCCAGTGTGAGGGTAGCACGCCTGGCCACACCAGCTGCAGGAGAGCCCTGTTTTTGTCCTGCTTGTGGGATCCTCATGGGCACCTGGCTGGCCTTGCAGCAATCAGAACAGGCCCACACAGACCTTTGTTCTGATCAAGCACAGCCCTTCTTCTGTTCTGTGTAACACACAATATTGCACACTGGTGCACAGAACCCAAGGCTCCACGGATCCCTGGGTCACGCAACACTCCGCTCATGCAGTGTGACCCTGCACATGTTTTCTCAGAAGAACACCCCACAGAGTTTACTTCCAAGGGATTGTATGTGGCATTGAGTTCAACTTGACTTGTATCTGAATTAATCTGTCGGTTTCAGTTTCTATCATTTTCACTGTTTTTCCAATCTTAAATTCATCTCATGACATTTCTGCATCAATCTGCATTTTTAAGAAAGTCTTCATGAATGTCCATATATGTTTTATATAGTTATGTATACTTACTTCTAATGTGTACATTTCTACAAACAACTTTGTTAATTTGTTTGTTTGTTTGTTTGTTTTAAAGCTTTTATATCCTGCTCTTCACAATGTCTCAGGGTGGTGACAATGTCTCAGGGTGGTACAATTCCTCTTGCACATCCACACATGCATGTCCGCGCATGCACACACACACACAGAGTGTATAGTGATTCTCTAATATTGTGGCTCAGAGAAACATGTGTGCATGCATGCACTTCTGTGCACAATTCCCATTACAGATATTTTTGAACACAGCGCAAAATTCCGAGAAATGCAAATATCAAAGGCTAACTATGTTTCAGTTTCCATATTGGTTCTGCAAGCACCAAGTATGTATATCGGTATTAAAATGTGAACCAAACAAATTTCTCCCCAATTTATATTTCAAAGCAGGCATGTTCAGAATGGCATTGTAAGTCTCTTCACAAGGGGAGGGAGAAAGTTCCACCACAAACTAGACCAAGCATTCCAAAGCTCAGTAAGGAGAACGGCCCCCTCCATGGACCTCTATCACCATTTGGAAACATCGGCAGCTAGTCAGTTCCTTGCGTTTCTGCTTAAAGAGTTCTCAGATAGCAGGTTGAAAAAGCCCGTGTGGCCCATCTGTTTGGAGAACTGCTTCCAGCCCGAGCAGAATACTGAGCAGTGGCACCACTGGGAAAATCAAATTTCCATGGAAGAGCTTTTGCAGGGTTCATTTATTCTGCACTAGTGGCTGAGAGATAATAGCGTGCGCCCATCAATGTGATCCTTTCTTAAGGCGGCAGAATGTATTTCCTCTGCGTTTGAAGGGCCCTGAGGTCAACAGACCTGACCTGCAGAGTTGGTCTAGAGAATAAATTAAGTTTCCAAAATGAGGCCAGATCCACCATAGCCAATGTCTCTAGCAGGAAAACCATTAAGTCATATTGCAGCCTTTTGCACCTCATTGGCAAGGAAATTGCTGACAAGAAAAATTATACAGACCATTTTGGGGGGGGGGGTATAAGTCCAGTGCCCAAACATCCAGGGCTTATATCCAGAAGGAGCAAGAGGTAAGACACTTATGCAGGGAATTCCCAGGAGTGGCTCTCATTTTTTGAGGTCTCTCCTGCATGGGACCCTCCCTTGATGAACTCATCATCGCGCCACAGGGCCAGCTGCCCTTGCTCCTCCACCCCTTCCTCATCTTTGCTGCAACTGGCTTGCCTGAGAGTCAGTGAGTGGGGGGGGGGGTGGAGGGGAGGCATAGCAGCTCCTTCTCCTCCATCTCCTCTCCCCCAGGGTCTGGCCCAGAGAGAGGCTAGTGTGCTCCCAGTGGCTATCCATGGCCTCAGGCTATGAGCTGCAAGGACACTGTCATGCAAGCGCATGTATATTGGCCTGCATGAGTCCAAGGGACCAGAGGAATCCACTGCTCCACCACACTGAGCGATTTAACTCTCCCAATACGGGGCATCTTTGCACTAATGGTTCACACAGCCAAAGACAAACAAATGATTTAGCAGGAATAGGTAGCATACAAGAGAAATTGTTGAAATGTATGGGAGATTGGAAAGAATAAGGATAGAGACCAAGCTAGGTGGTGGGCACAAGCACAGTGCTGGGGTAACAGCAGCCGTGGGGGCAGATTAAGGATTTACTGGAGCTCCTCCCCTAATCAGCAGGAAACACGGCTGCCTCACTCTGCTCTGTCCTTTTGCCACAAATGCGCTTGTGAACAAAACGAAGAATCGTGGTATCCAGAAATCCAATGCTACTTTCATGCTTCCACAGCAGAAAGCAGAAGTACTAAAGAGACACAATCATGATAGATCAGGCCTGAATGCGCAGCAACATATAAGATGGGTACCAAAAAGGAAGGAAGGCTGGAGGCCTTGCATCATGAAGCACTCTTGGGTAACCCCATTTTCCATACAATTTTCAGGAATCATTCTACAAATCCAGTTCCTATGAGCAAATGGATGGCTATGAGAGAAATGTGAATGAAAGCTAGGTTTACATTATACACACATATCCAGGCAGGATCGTGGACTTTTCCTGCCACTTACTCATTACTGCATACATATAGCTGTGAATACATTGTGCAGAAAAGGAATTCCCATGGATTAGCATCTGCCCTCAAAGTACTACACTGGGCCTGTCTTTCCAAGAATGGTTGAAAAGATAGACACTGGTTTTCACACAGAATGATATTCTTTGTAAGTAAAGTCCTCCTGTTGAACATGATTACAGTTGGAAAGCCAGGCTAACGGGAATAAGGTTGCAGCATCTCATTCATTGTGTCAAAACGAGTTTTTCCCACCTGTGTTGTCTGTTGAGCTTTAACCATGGGTTCAGAATTTCACAAAGACATGGGTAACTTTGCTGATTTATAAACCAGGTTTGATTTATAAGCAGGGCCCTTAATACAGATCTGCAGCACTGAGGATTCTCCTAAGCTAAAGAGGAAGGGAGAGGGAGAGGGAGAGGGAAGAGGCTGGATCATTCTTAAGTGGAAAAGCACACTTACCAAGCCTACGCATGTAGATATGGCAACTGAAGAAGAGCTATAGTTCCTTATAAATCCCTGATAGAAACACTGTTCAACTTCATGTTCCTGAGAGTCTGTGATACCATCTTTCCCAAGCACCTGGACAGTCAAATGGTTGCCAAGAAAGACAGAAGGCTTGAGCTCCAAGTGCAGTTCCTGTCCAAATGCTGAAAATCTGTAGTGCAAGGAACTCTTCAGGCTTGGGGTTGATCTCTTCCTCCTAGCACTGTGCAAAACATTGTGCGAAATGTATGCTCCAGTGGAGTCTACCTCGATGGGAGTGACAAAGATGTAATCTGGAAGGATAAAGTGTTGTTAGCCATCAGCCTTGATCACCCAAGGGCATGTTGCTTTCTTTGTTTGCTTTTTAAAAGCCACCCTCTGTGAGACACACTATAAAATTCAGGAATTCAGTAGGACATGGCCATTATCACCATTTGCAGAGTGTCACTGGGAGCCTACAGTCTGTGTTGACACAGCCATGCATGCATAAATACTTCTGAAGCAATTTAAGCAAGCCCCATGTGAATCACAAGGATTATAAACCAGCACTCGCTTCCTTTCTGCCCTCTGAACATTCCCGCTAGAACAGACAGAGTGGCGTAGCTGTGAAGTTTCCCACAGTCACTCCGGTGAAGACATTTGTCATCACTGAGATGTATGTTCTTCTTTCCTCATCCCTTCTATTAACTGATGACAAATGGGAAAGTGCTTTGTCCCCTCTCCCTGTCCCTCAAAAGCAGAGCAAAGAATTCTGCGGTTTGCACAATTTGTTCAGCGAGATCAAAAGATTACACTACTCCCAGCCCCAAAGTAGTTTGCTCAAACTCTGTAACAGATCATCAGCTGAGGAAGATATCCCCATGCCTGAAAAGCATCTGTTTCTAGCAGTGCCCATTTGCAATCAAACAAGTGTGATTTCTAGTTCCAAATCACCAAAGTGCAACGAAGGGCCATGTGCCAATACACCTGGAGCAAATTCGTATCCCTGCTCTGTATGGCCAATTGTTGACTACTCTAACACAACATAAATATGGACCAGTGCTCTCAAAAGCAGACGCAGTGCATACAAAATGCTTAAATTCTATGGCCCGTGTCAAGTATAATCCTGAAAGAAGAAACAACTAGGCATGCTTTATCTCTACTGGTGTTAATTCAGAGGCAGCATGTCTGTTGGTACCACTTGTCTGGAAGCTACAGTGGGGGAGAGCTATTGCCTCTGTGGATGCCCAGGGACATCTGGATGGCTGCTTTGAAAGCAGGATGCTGCCCTGACCTTACATGGGTCTTCTTGTGCCCTTATGTTGCCTGGAGCTCCTAGAAGCTGGGTAAGGCCTTAAAACAGAAGGATAGTGTAGATTTAAATAAGACACAAGCAATGGGGGAAATTCTTAAACATCAGAGTTCAACTGGACCAGCGAGCAAGTGAGCTGGAGGGAAACCCATGCGCAGGTGAAGAAATGCAGCTTGGTGACTCAGACCTGCAGGAATGCACAGCCTTGGCTGGCATACTGTTCCTTTGATCCAGAGCAGCTATCCAGATTGCCTACCCTTGAAACACACGCCTTGGTTCCTGAGGAAACAAGGGAGCAGGCACTGGCAAATTTGGTTTTGGTAACCAGACGAAGTATCTGCTAGCCACTGACTGGGCCTTCGCTCGAAGGAGAGGGGCGGAGTGCTGCATTGCAGCTCAGCACTTACAAGCCCCAGCACAGCTCCCCTCCTCCCTAGCTGAGCCACTCCAGAGAGGCAGACGGTGACTGGGGAAGGGCCTTTGCAGGGCTTCCTGAAGGTCACTCCCAAAACGGGTCGCTCCACCTTCGCAGCATCAGGAGCAGACCTTGCATCTGCCCAGGCCTCAGCATGCTAACAGAGCAACGGCTACTGTTACTGCTGCCGTCGTCATCAACACCCTCAGTCATCCTTATGTTGGTGCAGCAGGCCAATGTCCAGCTGGGACTGTACACTTTCCAACAGTACAATGAGTGCACTGGTATGCACCATTTACAGTACAACTAACAGGCAAGGATCCGTGCCTTGCACGCTCGGGGACATGCGCCCGAGGCAGCTGCACATGGTTTACAAGACACACGCTGCCAGTTACACATTGACAAACTCCCATGTAAGATTGGTGTAACATAATTACCTTGTAGAATGTGATGCTGCTTTCACGTGAATGGCGCTAGAAGATGGAGGAAGCGTTCTACTGGGCTGCACACCAACAGCACTACAGCTTTAATGCAAACTGTGCCACCCACTCAACACCCTCATCGGCCATGTGAGCACACAGGGACTTGCAGTCCCAGGCCATGAGGCTGCTGAGGTCCTTGGATCCACCCATGAGGTCCTTGGATCCACCCATGAGGTCCTGGATCCACCCAGGACCCTGGGCAGGGTCTCCTGCAGTTTGCCCCCTCCTGCATCAGGGAGCCACAGCAGGCATGCCTGGCTGTGGCAGCAGTGCTCAAAACCACCCAGGAGCAGGCTGTGGTTCGCTAAATGCATCTGCTGCTTGGAGTGCCAGGACAGGAGAAATGGGGCAGGGGAAGGGACAGGCATCAAAACTGGGCCTGCCCACATGCCGGCATCCCAGGGACACTATCACCAAGAACTAGCTCTGGGTTCAATCCATGGGTGGGCCCTCTTACCAAAAGAATGAAAAAGAGAAAGAAATAAAAGAAAGAAACTCCATAGGGAGCACAGAGAATGTCACCAAATTATGCATGCACATACATAAGACAACTGCAAGCTGTATGCATAAACCGACCCATTCAATGGACTACCTTTCAAATGTGCTTTGATTTTTGAACTTCTTATTTATTTATTTATTTATTAAAACACTTATATGCCGCCCCATCGCAACAAAGCCTCGGGGCGGCTCACAACATTTAAAAATACAAACAGTGTATTAAAAACCCAACTATCTATCCCCTCCCACCCCCGCTGGATTCTTGGAACTAAGCCGAACCTTATAAAGGCCTCTATCTTCCCCTCCCTCCATTGTTTCCCCTAGATCTTTCAGAATGTAAGCCCTTTGGAGTAGGACTATTGTAGCTGCTCTTTGTATGCATAGTTGCTGTTGTATAAATAAGACAAGAAACTGTATTTGAGCAACAGCTTCTTTATGCAGTTCTTACTGTTTCCTCTGCTCAAACAGCTTTTTGGTTGAATATCCGGTTGCAAATGTAAGCAATGAGGGCTTGCTTTTGCTGTAGACAGTGGAAATGATACATCAACAGCCTTTCACTTTCCTCCAAAGGTGCTAATCAGTGGCAGAAGTTCAGAATGCTAAGCAGGCTGGTAGCCAAAAATACAAGCAGCTGCGAGAGGGAGGAATTCCCCAGCGAACAGGCACATGCACCAAGATTCGCCTTTCCCATTCTGTCGATGTGTTGTGCATGTTAACACTCCCAGCAAGCACATCATGCATCATTCCTGCCAAGCTGCAGAACATGCACAGCTGTACATCCTGATGTATTTGTAGGTACGTGCATATCAGCGCAGAACCTGACTGCGGTGGCTTGATGTTCCTCACTGCCATATGTGCAGGACTGCGAAACACTCTTTGTTTGCAATTGTTCGAACATTAACAATCACTTCCGAATTTGAAATCTGCCTTCCATCAATTATCATCCCCCATCTTCTGTCCTTTTTGAAATCTAGGAGTCACCGCCTGCCTGTTCACACGTGTTTCCCTAGATTGCTACATCTCATCTGCCTTCTTTCTTTTCCCAAAGAGGAGACAGAAGTGGGTTTCAAGGACTTTGTTCTGTTCAAAAATCCAGACTGGCTCTATTCCATACAAATCATTATAAACCTAATCATTCATTCCTACCCTTTCCTCTTTCCTTATGAGTTTCTTCTCACCATGATGAGCTGTGCAAAGGCATGGCTGCTTGTTGCCAAAGACTAGCAACAATCTCCGTCCCTCTTTCATTGACACGGAAGTAAGTCATACTGATGCCAGTACAACTTGTTCTGGTGTAGCATCACATTCTCCCACCTCTCCCCCACCCCTGGACCTTCAGTGCTTAAACAAATGGAACAGATTTCCAAGTAAATAGGTTTTAAGATCAAGGTGCAAGTTTGTAATCCTCATAGCAGTGTCACCACAGTATTCCCACAGTTATGAATAACCTACCAAATATTTTGCCAGGACAGACTGAAGGTCCAGCTAGCCCTGTGCTGCTGCTTCTGTCAGTAGCCTGACAGATGCCTTGGGTAAATTCAACATTATACTAACAACTACTATTTATATAGTTGCATCAATGCGCATGGCATTGTGAAGAATGTAAGAAAACAGGGTAAAACCCCAAGGGACTCACAGTAAAGGAAGGTGGAGGAAATGAAGGGAAGGGGAAACAGGTGAAGAATGTGTGCATATTTCATTTAAACGAGTTCAGACTTCATTTCAGTGAAGGAGAGGGTTAAGGTGTTGTGCCTGGTGCTTATCTTCAGGATCTAATAAGCAGAGGTATAAATGCTGCAACTTTTAATTTGAAATAAGATTAATGGCCTAGGTAGAGTCATTCTCCACCAAAGCGAGTGAATGACCAGCTATAGCGATGTGGACTGCTCGATACATCACAATTCAAGTACAGGCTTCTTTCTCAGGACATTCGCAGAGCCCCACAGTGAGGCGGTTCACCTGCCCTCAGGCTGCTCTGGCAATGAACACGTCCAGGTGGAGAAGTCCTAGAAGGTGCAGTGCAGCTATTCCGTCGTGTCCGTCCCCAGGCACGATCCAAGGCATATTCCAGCAGAAAAAGGCCCTGTAGCTGCCAGCATCCCCAGCTAGCCAGGCTGCCTAGGGAACGCCGGGAACCGCAGCTCTTTTCCCTGTCTAAATAGGCACCCTTAACGGACTGGCTGCAGCGAGCACAACGGTGGAAGTAGTGGAGGGGAAACAAGGGTGGCAGCTCCCATCCCACGCTTGCCCCCTTCGATCCCCGAAGCGGGTGGTGCCGGCGCGCCCAGAGCCTTGCCTGAGAGTACCCCAGCTTGGAAGGAAAGGAGCGCGGAGCCCCACGGCGGGCTCCAGCGGCGCTCCTCCGGAGCCAGGCAGACACGGAGGCAGCGGAGCCCCTCACACGTGCACGCACACTCGCCTTCTGCGCGCACTCGCGCGCTGCTGCTCACCCCCACGACACGCAGGACAGGGCACTCATTCCCGCGCGCTCGGAAAGGGCTACGAACCGTGGCTGGATCCGCGGATGCCGCTGCTGTCGCCGGTTAGGGCCGCCGCCAGGGAGACGCAGCAGAGGCAGCACAGCTGCAGGCTCTGCAAAAGAGCGGAGAAGAGAGCGGAGGAGGGCGCGCACGGGCGCGAGAGGGACCCGCGGGGCGGCCGGGCCGCCCGGGCGCCGCAAGCGGGCACCGAGCGCCGCCGCCGCCGCCGCTCGCCTCCCTGCGCTTACCTTGGCGAGGCTGCCCAGCCAGGGGAGGCCGAGGGGGCGCCGGGCGCTGCCGCTGCCAGCCAGCGCGGGCGCGGCGCACAGGAAGAGCAGCAGGCAATCCATGGGCTCCCTTCGGCTCCGCGCATTGGGGCGGGCTGGCAAGGGGCGCTTCACCTGCCGCCGCTGCCGCTGCCGCTGCCGCCGCCGCCGCCGCCGCCGGCCGCGGACACGTGCCGCGGGAGAGCCCGTCCCCGCCACATGCTCACCGAGCGCGGGGCAGCGCCGCTCGGCATCCCCCGGCCGCACCGTCCCCCGCGGGCCCCGCCGCCGCCCGGCAGCGCACGCGGGCAGTCGCCTTCTCCGCCGCCGCCGCCAGCGCGCAGCCTTTTGTACGGCCGCCGCCGCCGCCGCCGCCACAGCCCGGGCGCAGCGACGCGGGCGCAGCTCCCCCGTCCGCCCGGTGCGCGCCGCCGCCGCCGCCGCCCCGGGAGCGGCAGCCCCAGAAGCTGCGGGGGCGGCGAGGAGGCGAGCGGCGCAGCGCCAATCAGGAGGCGGCGGGAGCGAGCGAGCGAGCGAGCGGGCCGCGTGGCGGGGGCTCCGGCTCCCGGCAGACGCGCGCGCTCGGATTTGGGGCGGGGGGCAGGCGAAGGATTGCCCCTTCCGCGGCTCCCCTTGCCCCGGGACAGGCGGGGAGGGGCCATCCTGCGGCGCAGCGCGCGGCGGCCCTTGCGGGAGGCGCCCGCCTCCTCCCGCGGCGCCCCCGCAGCCCGCCGCTGCCTCCCCGCCAGCGACCACCCAGAGAGAGGAAGGTGGCGCGGGAGCGCACTCCGCTTCACTCCCGCACTGGCGACGGGCGAAGCTGCGCGTGGTCAGCGCGGCGCGCTTTGCTTTCCCGGAAAAGAGAAGGAAAGAGAAGGCTGCGGAACTGAGCGTCACTTTCCTTGGAGAGCGGGCGAGCGGGATGCCGGCAGCGCTGCTCTTTTTCCAGCTGCTCGGGAATGGGACCGATTTGCACGCAGGAGGCGGCAGTGGCGAGGGGACAGCAGAGTGGCGGCTGCGCCACGACACACCTGGCCACCGCCACGCGCCGTCCGGCAGAGCGCTGAATCCAGCCTCTACGTTCACCTGGGTGTGATGCTCTGGTGGCCTCCAGCCACGGAAACGGAGGAGGAGGGAAGCAGCAACAGGTGCAATGTTGCGAGTAAGCTCAGGGTGAGGCGCTTACTCCCAGGGAAACCATGCACAGGAGGTCCGCGTTGGTGGCCAGTAAACTAGGAGTGTGCGGGTTACCTGTGTCCTTTCCCTGCCCTCCATCTACTTATTGTACAGGCAGATAACAAAAGGCAAGAGAAGCTCAAAGAAGTGGCAGGAGGTGGGAATCTAAAGAGTAATTACAGCAGAGAGTGTGGGGCACCGAACAGCACTGACGCGCCTTGTCCTCTTCTTTTGCCTGATCATGGAGGAGGCAATCAATGACCAGCCTTGGGGAGGGGCTCTTTAGCCCCGTCCATCCCTTTTGCCCTCCTTCTGTGACCCAGAAGCCCAAGAGTATTGTGGGATCCCAGAGCTGGACAGTTTTACAGAGCACGTCTATGCACACATTGACGTCAGTCTCCTGCTGATTCTCTCTCAGGACCTCCCTTCATTTCAGGAGCAAAATTCCAGAAGGCAGTCGAAATTATCAGCGCCTGGAGCAAGGAAAGTTCATTGGTGCGTTTTAGTTTAGTTTAAAGGAGAAAAGAAAGACAGGTAACCAGAGTTGTGATACAAGTGATGCCCGTTGTAGAAAGAATCTAGTACCTTCATCATCATCTTGGAGTACATCAACTCCAAGATCACAAAACATGATGCAAGCTTGCAATTTCTCCAGCATGTGAGATGTGATGAAAACATCTGGAGATCCTGAAAGCTTGCACATCTTTTGTGATCACTGACTTTGCCTTAGGTTTTACATTGTATGGGCTTTGGAATTTTTCTTATGGTCAACATGACTACTTTTTCATAGAGAGAGGACTACATCTCACATTCTGATAAATGCTGGACCTGGTGATCTGAATGGTGGGAGATTCAGGAACTTCAAGAGAACTTTGTGAATAACTTCGAAGGAAGATTGGACAGATTCATGGAGGAGAAGGCTATCAATGGCTACTAGTTCAGATGGCTACAATGCCTCCAGAGCAAGCCTATGAAATGCCCTTGCAGGGAAACATTAGTGGGAAAGGTGTATTGGTCACATGTGCTGCTTGAGGGCTTCCCTTAGGCATGAAGTTGACTGCTATGAAACAGGATAGCCTTCAAGAAAGGCCTTTGGTCTGATCCATGTTTTTCTTGGTTCATATGAATCCTTCTGCAGGGATAACAGTGGACTCCCTGCAATGCTATTTAAAGTGGTTAAGTCTCACTGTTGTCATTCATATGTGAAAGACAGAAATGTAGTTTCAAATTAGTTTGCATCAAGGTTTTTTTTTAAATGGGTGTCCATGCAAATAAGGCAGGTATCTCTACCTTCCTGCGCTGTTTGCATCATCTCTGAGTAAGCGATGCATTCTGCCTGAAGCACGAACGACTGCCTTGCTTTGTCTAATGGCTAAGCTGGCATTTTTTTAAACTCCATGGCCACCATTTTCCACAAGCAGCTGTATATTTTGACAAAGTCTTCTTTCACTTTTAACTCCTCTGCATGGAAGCATTTCTTTGTTCAAACATTAACAGGTGCAGTGTGGTACCTTTAGCATGGGAAAAACCTTACCCAACAGGAAATCCTACCATACAAGAAAGTGCAGCGATGATAAGGCTTCTCACATTGTCCTTCTGCATTCAAAAAGTCAGCGCATGAGCCTCAGTCCCAATATTTCCTTTATCTACCATATGAAAAGAAAGAGCAGAGACTGAGGCTCCTGTACTGCATTTCTTCTTTCAAAAAGGTGGCAGGGTGCCATAATCCTTCTTTTTACACTACCATGTATTACATTCCCCTCCTCAATTCCCTAAGGCACAAACTAACAACAATGGGAGAACAGGAATATTCTGAAGGCTGTAAAAAGAGGGTACCAGAGGAATCTGTAAGGGGTACAATTCTTTTTAACCTGTTCATAAATAATGTGAAATTAGGAGTGAGCAATGAGGTGACAGAGTTTGCTAATGACACCAAATTAATTGGGGAGAGGGAGGTTTAAACAAAATGATTACAAAGGGCTCCAAAACATAGAAAGAGAGCGCGTCAGAAGGGGTATCCTGGGCCATCTAGTTTGACCCCTGGCTCCAGCTGGCTTTGCTCATGTCATGCTTACCATGGTTATCTTTGAACTGTAAGAATGGGCATTGAAATGGCAAAGATGATTCAGTGAAAGCAAGTGTAAAGTGATGCATGAAGTGACAAAACACATAACTTTTCATGTGCATTGATGGCACCTGAAGTAGTGCCAGCAGAACAGGAAGGAGAACTTTGGTTTGTTGATGTATGTGTTTGGTATGTGAGGGGGTGTCACATGCAGATGGGTAGAGGCCTGTTCTCCCCTGCAGAGGAAGGCAGGACGCGTTCCAACGGAGCAAAGCCCACGGAGCCGAGGTTCCATTTGGATGCCAGGAAGCACTTCCTGACAGTCAGGACCCCGAGGGCGTGGAATGGGCTTCCACGGGAGGTCGTTGAGGCCCCATCAGTGAGGGTGTTCAAAAACAGGCTGGACATGCACATGGTGGGCATGTCGTGAGCAGAGCCGGCTGGTGCTGGAGGTCAGACTAGATGACCCAGGAGACCCCTTCTGACTCGCTCTGTTTCTATGTTTCTATGAAAATGTTGACCCCCCATGTATGGCTGCTGTAAAAAAGGCAAATCCCATGCTGGGTATAATGGAACAGGAAGGAAAGACAAAGCAACTGCTGTTGTAATGCCCTTACACAACTCTGGTGTGACAGCACTTGAAAGACAGCAAAGACTTCGGGTCCCCAAACCCAAAACGGAAAAAGTACAGAGCAGGGCAACTGATACAAGGAAGTGCCTCTTTTCACAGTGTGGCATTCGCTATCACAAGGTGTAGTGCTGGACACCAGCCTGGAGGACTTTAAATTTGGAGGGCTATACAGGTTCTCATTTGATACAGCTGTCAATGGCTATCAGTCCTGATGGGTTTTTGCTGCCTCCGGTATCAGAGTCGTGGCAGCCCAATGTGATGCATCGCCAGTGATGAGCCGTGTAGCCAGTCAAGCAGAGGAGAACTCTGGTGCAGGACAGGGAGGGTTGGCCCAGTCTGGAAGAGGGGCCCCGTCAGCCAGGCGGCACCATGGAAAGGAGCTGTTCTGCAGAGCGGATTCCCCCACTCCTGCCTGAGAGACTCCCTTCTGGGTGGCTCTCCACCAAGTCCAGGTCCTCCACCCCCCACACCCCATCTGGTGAAAAGAAAGCCACTTGGCAGCGGCACGGGAGGAGGAGCCTGGGTTCGGCTCTGCTTAGGAGAAAGGCTCTCCGGTAGGCGCTGGGAGGGTGGGCATGCCTCCCTTTTTCATTCCTGCTTATTCTCTCAAACTGTGGGACTTTCTACATGGCACATTTATTTTGCACTCGTGAGTCTGACATTGTGGCTTTACACACCATGAGCCTCCTCTGGGGCCTCTCCTCTTCTTTGCCACCATGTCCTCAGCCTTTTCTTAGGCTGAAGGAAATGGCGAGATGCAAGCCACCGGTGTTCGCACAGGAACGCTATCCACCTTGCGATAGTTTAGTGAAATATTGAGGGTGGTGGATAAAGAAAGACCCTGTGCAAACACGTATAAGGAATCCCACCTCAGTTCTGCAGAGAAGCAGAAAAGGAGTGGGAAAGGACTTCAGCCTTTGGCCCCCTGCCTGCCACTTTCACTTCAACTGGATGCCTTCTGTTGAGGTAAGTTGAAGGCCTGGGGTTAGGGCCAGGCAGAGCACCCAACAGGTTAAGGTCTCCCTACTTCCCCAGCCCTCCTCCTTGAGGGTCTGCCTCCAAGTAGTGAATATAGTTTAAAGTTCTGAGGCCACACCCCATAACAGTAAAGGCTTAACTAAAGGAATACACTTTATGCCTTGAACCCGCTAGATTCTCAATATAAAATAGGATTCCCCCAAAAACTTTGGACTACTGGCAGCATCCTAGCTTCAAACTGAAACTGAGCATGTGCAACACAGCTCTGCCAGGAGATCCTGCCTCGGGCTTTAATGAGGCAGAAGAAACTTCATAATTGTTGAACCACTGATCAGAATCCCACCGAACCAATTAAAGGCATATCTTCATAACAAGCCTAAACGAACTACATAAGTAACTCACACCACAATAAGAAAGAAATATACACATGCCATGCCACAGTGTGGAGCAAATAGACCATATGTCAGTTTTCACCACTTAGTACACCTGTGAAAATAATGTGATACAGAATTGTACACAATTGTATTCACCACTCCATTTGGCCATGTGTAGTTACACTTTTGCTATTTATTTACAAGCTAGTAAAAACATAACTTTATCCCAAGGCTACCCACTATTTGGCTCATTTGTTTATTTTCTTCTGTCTATTTTGCTTCATTGCGGGGAAGTGTCAGGTTGTAGTTCATACGGAAGTTGCTTTGACTGCTGATTTGTAGAAAGGGGGCTAATGAAGGAAAATCATCATTAGAAGCTGGATATGGCAATGTTGTTATGAAAGTCAATAGCTTTTGGTCCATGGATACTATCTGGAGAATGAAATGACGTTCACAGTTCACAGAATCATTTCGTTTAAATCAGACCGTCTAATCCAGCCCCTGCTCCATGCAGGGACCCGGGCTCCATGCATCCCCTCTGGATCAAGCTTCCTGAGCAGGCTTGTGCTTTTCCATATGTCCACCAAAAGGAGTATCAACTTAAATATGTCTGCAAAGGAGTATTTTTTAACCTTTCACAGAGAAAACAAGTAAGTCAGAGAGAGAGCTAGAAAAGTCTTCATCTAAGGCTGGTCCTTTACATGGCTAATCAATAAATATAGAAATAAAGAAGGAACACAAGAGGACAGAAATTGGCGTAGGATTTGCCTATGCTGATTTATAGGTAGAGGTACCAATTGCGAAATGCGTGCCCCTTGTTTAAATGGAAAGGCAGTGGCTCAGCGTCATGGGGGAGAGGGAGCCATGACGGCTGCATGCTGGCTGCCGGGCCTGCTGTCCCGGTGCTGCTCCTGAGCAGGAGCATCAAGGACGGGCCGTTTTCCCTTCTTGTTGCCTTTGGCATTTTACCCAGAGCAAGACAGGGCAGCCTCTGGAGCACAGGATGACTCCAAGGCAGGCAGGGAGCATGGCCACCCTGTCTTACCTGGAAAGAATCCAGATTGAACCCCTGCTGCTCTATCTACAGACATCTCCAGCAAAGATTGGAGCGCCCCAGGATGGGGAAGAGGCTCAGGTTAATTGGACTGTCATGAAAGTCATTGCAGCTTCTGCCTGAAGTATTCCCATCATCCCTATCAGCCCATTTGCATGCCGTTTTCCCAGAATAAAGCCCTCAGGAAAATGTGTGTGGAATGTCATATTTCCAAATAATGAACAGTTGCTCATCAACCATCAATGATCATGGGCATGTTCATAATATGCATGAGGTTTAAACAATTCAATACCGATTATACTAAGCTCCAAGGGAACAAAGAGGAAATCCAGAAAGTATTAATAACCACAATGCCACCAGCCTTTGCAGCTGCAGTCAGTCAAGGTCTGGTGGAACAAGCAAGAGAAGTGGGAACCAAAGCTTGAGGGGCAACCAGCTAGGTGGCCTCTTTCCAGCTTCCCGAGGCAAAGTTGAGAAGTTACATGTTGAGGGTGACATTTGGATCCCAAAGCAGCAACCTCCCCTGTTCAATTTGTGACAGCCTAAAAGAGACTCCTTAAAAACTCGTGGGGGGGGGGGAGTCATTCTCCTCACAACTGCTTTGGGGAGGAGGCAGGAGGGGGGTGTTTGCTGGCAACTCCACACAGCTGTGAAAAAAGACACCTACCCGAAATGATGCCCATCTGTCTTTCCCAACAAGACATTTATTTGAATTTGGTTTGAAGTGGGAAATGATAGACACAGCCCAAGCAGTCTTCTGTATGCTCTTTCATCTGCATAAACATTAAATGAAGCCCTAGCTGGGAAGGTAATGTCCCTCATGCCCTCAATAAATCCAGGCCAAGTGTGTTACACAAGCATCCCCTCTACTTCTGATATTCAGGAAGGAGTGCTTTTGCGTGTGTAGCCAGAATTCACCATCCACATGCACCAGAGAGGTGCTGGTAGATTTGGGGCATCTCTAAGTTTTGTTGAAGAACAAATAACTTCTAGGAAAAAAAACCTAAGGAAGCAAAATTCACCTGGGGGTCCAATGAGTGCTGGGAGTGATTATGAAATGCTTACTGTTGGAGGTGAGATGGAAAACTAAGTAGGAGAGGGAAGGAAATAGAGTATCCTGGGAAAGTACATGGTTGCCGGAGCACTAAAGAAGAGCATTCATGCTGTAGTATTTTGTTGCAAGCCTCATTCATCACAACCCAATTTAGTTCACCAGCACCCCCACTTTGTGTGGCATTTCTTCCCCTTCTTTGGCACTTCATAACCCCCCCCTTTTTTTTTTTTGCTTTCTTCCAACAACCCAAACCATGGGGTTAACTTGCAAGTCAAGTGCCCCTCTGGTCTTCCTTGTTCTTCCCTTATGCTAAATTCTTATTAACATCAGCAGGACTGACAGGTCTGCAGAACAAATAAGCCCTCCATCTAAATGCCCACTTATTTGCTCGGGCTGCTTTGTTAGAGCAAATTCCTCCCTGCAGAACACACTGGCAATCGCCAAGTACATCTAAGCAAACAACTCAGGGGCTCTCAGTCGAGTGACAGACCTGCCCTCATTTCCTGACTCCAGCGCTTGCAGGCCAGTGCCAGGATTCTGGCCACCTCATTGTCTTCAATCTGAGTTGTTTGTGTGAATGTCTCCCGTGAATCTGCAATGTTCTTTGCGGAGCATGTAGGACTGTGAAAATGTCCAAGATTAGGCAATACATTCCTACAGATTAATAGGATATAGCAATCAGGAGTAAGCAGACTTCAGATTCACAGATCCACTTTATTTGTTTGCAAGGGGGCGGCTTATAAATCTGTAAAATAAAAATAAATAAATAAATAAAATTTTATAAGAGTCCCAAGATTCACCAACTGCAGCCTGCTACATACATAGAAACATAGAAACAAAGTGAGTCAGAAGGGGCCCCATCTAGTCTCACCCCCGACTCCAGCTGGTTCTGCTCATGTATGAGAGCAGGGGTGCCCTTGGGTTTGGCCCATCATGGCCTGGTGCCTTTATAACATCTTGGGCCCTGAGAAGCTCCTAGGAAAGTGACTTCAATCTGTTCCCCCATATCTGCAACCTCATCTAGCCCCCACCCCCGGTAGATCTCCCCTAACACACTTTCGGGAGAACACAGAAGCAAAATCTTCATTCACCATAGAAACACAGAAACAAAACGAGTCAGAAGGGATCACCCAAGCCATCTAGTCTGACCCCTGGCTTCAGCTGGCTCCACTCATGAGATGCCTTCCATGTGCATGTCCAGCCTATCCTTGAACACCCTCACTGATGGGGCTTCAACCACCTCCCATGGAAGACCATTCCATACCCTCGGGGTCCTAAGTGTCAGGAAGAGCTTCCTGGCATCCAAATTGAACCTTGGTTCCCTGAGCTTTGCTCCATTGGAGCACATCCTCCCCTTCTCCATAGGGGAAAACAGGTCTCTACCCACCTCCATGTGACACCCCTGCATGTACCTATGTGTCTGCAACAGATCCCCTCAGAGTCTCCTCCAGGCTGAAAAGACCCAGTTCCCTCAGTGGTCCCTCATACGGCTTTCCCTGCAATCTAGCCACCATTCTTGTGGTCCTATGCGGCACTGACTCTAACCTGGCTGTATCTTTCCTGTAACGTGGAGCCCAGAACTGACCACAATACTCCAGCTGTCATATAGAATGATAGTAATACCTCTCTCAGTCTAGAAGCCATGCTTCTGACTATGCTTCCAAGGATGGCATTTGCCCTCTTGACCACCACATCACACTGCTGACTCATGTTTAGCCTGCAGTCAACCAGCACCCCAAGGTCCCTTTCACAAGTGCTGCTCTCCAGCCACTTGTCACCTAACCTGTACTTATGACAGCTATTCCTATGCCCCAAGTGCAAGACCTTGCACTTATCCACATTGAATGCCTGCCCACTTCCATAGTCTGTCCAGCCCTTTCTGAATCCAGAGTACCTGCTCCTCGGTTGTGGCCACTGTCCCCATTTTAGTATTGTCTGTGAATTTGATCTGCAGACTGGCCACCTTTTCTTTCAGGTCATTGATGAAAAGACTGAACAGGATCAGTCCCAGGACAGAGTCCTGGGGGAGCTCTCTCATCATCCCAATGATTCCCCACTAATGGTTACCCTCTGCTTTCAGTCCATCAGACAGTGCATTGGTCTCTCCCAAAACTCCCCAATTTCTCAACCAACATCTGTGTCTGTTTCCTTACATCAGTTACCAGGTCCCCTCCCTCCCTTTTCATAGGACCATAGAAGAGTTGGAAGGGGCCATGAAGGCCATCGAGTCCAACCCCCTGCTGTTGCAGGACACCATGTTACACCATCCCACTCACATGGCTGTTCAGTTTCTTTCTGAATGTCTCCAGTGTGGGAGAGCCCACCACCTCCCTGGCAACTAGTCCCACTGTTGTATTGCTCTGACAGTGAGGAAGCTTTTCCTGATGTCCAGCCTGAATCTGGGTTACCTCAACTTTTAAGCGGTGCCACCACCTGTCTCCCCTTCCTCTTCCTATTTACATGAAGGTAGAAGCCCTTTTTGTTGCTCTTGACATTCTTCACAAGTTTCCGCTAATAATTAGCCTTAGCCTTGCAAAGTGTCCTTGCCAATCTGATCCAGATCACCCAGAGATCAGACTACAGATCTTTGTTATCACATCATTGTCCTCCTCCTCCTCCTCCTCCTCCTCCTCCTCCTCCTCCTCCTCCTCCTCCTCCCTGCCTCTCTGTCTTGCCTACCTTTTGATTCAAAACGTTTCTTAGGGAACAGTCCTATCTATCACTGTTATTGTTATTACATCATTATCTTTATTGCATGCATATCCACTTTTATTTATTTATTTAGTTATTATTTATTAAAACATTTATAGGCCGCCCCATCGCAACAAAGCCTCGGGGTGGCTTACAACATGATTAAAATACAAAGGCAGTACAAATATTAAAATAATTTATCCCACCCCCCCTCGGTGCATCTCGGCAACTAAATATAAATAAAATTAAATACCCCGTACCAAATAAATAAACAAAACCACCTAACATACAACCCCTAACCAACACAAACATTAAACATACATAATATCAAAACACTAAACTTTTCTTCCTCTTGCATCTTCCATCCTTCACCCGTCCGTTTATCCTCACAGAGTCAGCCAGTGACCTTCCTGGCTGAGTGAGGCCTAGAACCCAAGTCTCAAGCCCCAGTCCACATCTCAAGCCCCCCATTGCAAAAGGTGGAAAGGCCTCCCTTATCTGCTGCCCCATGCTGGCTCCCCACTCTGCCTTGGTGCTTGCAAGCCCCCAAGCCCAGAGCCTTACCAGCATGCAGCAGAGAGTGGGGGAGCAGTGGGGGGGACCTCTGCTTCCCCGTGCCTCCTGCCCTGCACTTCAGCGGGATATTTCCAGACCTGCAGCTGTGGCACCACTGAGGAGAAGAGAAGGGGGCAGGGGCCCTGCCAGGAGTCCTCATTGCCTGGTAGCCTGGCGCTTCTCCTGCTTGCACCTCTCAGCACCCCTTTACTGCCTCTCTGAAGTGGACTGGCCATGGGAGAGGGGGACCAGAGCATGGAGGGTGGCTGATTGATGGGCCCTTGCGTGCCCAGCATAACGACACATGCGGGCAGGAGAAGCCGGCCAGGCACCGACTGTTTGCCTGCAGGGCGTTGCTTGGGCTGCCCCTGCCTTCTGCCTCATCTGCCGATTGCAGAGGATAAGAGCGTGAATTGCACCCTCCCTTCATTGTGCCATAGGAACAGCTGGTTGTCTTCAGAGGAAATCACATTCTAGAGTGCACCTGAATCTGTATCAGCTCCTGGGAGGCTTCCAGAACCTCCTCTAAGTTACAGGAAATACAGCAAAGACTCTTCTGCCATCGTAAAGACAAAAGCACTTCCTACACCCTGAAGCTCTTGCAGGCCAGTGGCCCTTCGGGAGGCACGTGGAAGACCATCCCGAGCTGAAGCTCATGCACCCTAGTGAATGGCAGGGACAGAAAACCTCGTTCAGCCTGAAGGCCCAGGTCCATTTCAGAGAAGCTCTTGGGAGCCATGATCCTTCCATGAGTGAGGCCGGAGACAAAAATACACAACATCTCAGCAAATCACACTTTCAGGGAGTAAGCGTTAAGGGAGGCCTTTCCACCTTTTGAAATGGGGGGAAACTGTGAATGTCAGAAAATCGCCAAAGAAGCAGTGGCTGGAGGAAGGTTGGAGGGCTCAGGGACAGGAAGTGGCTCCAGAGGGTCTTCTGGGCAACCCCGGAGGGCTTCACTGGAACCCTGGGAAGGCTGGATCTGACCTTTCAGTCTGAGGTGCCCCACCCCTGGTTTTGGGAGAGTGAGAAAAAAGATTAGGGAGGATAAAATGGAAGAATACAGGTAATTATGTTAAGACTGATATGTACAAATGACTGTAGTGACCATTCATGAAGTAGCCCTGGAAATAACCTGGCAATGGTAAACTAACACCTGTAGGTTAATAAAAATGGAGGCCATAGGATTCCCTGGATTCCCAGAGCTGAGGTCAGAGACAGCACTCCAGCCTCCGAGCTGTGGCTCATGCTCAGGTCCCCTTCCTGTGCCACATTGTGGCTGGCACAGAAGAAACACATCAGCTGCCCCTCTGATGTCAGAAAAAACCAACCTCGGAGTGGGAATAAAAGACATTTCAGGGGCAGAAAGGGAGGAGACTGGGACCACCATGGCATTGCCTGATGATATTCTAGCTTCCTTCACCCCTCGTCCAAGGTGCGCCAGCTGGACAGCCACAACTGTGACCTGCGTTGTCACGGCAGCAGAGGTCGTCTCCACCACTCCTTCTGCTCTGCACAGGGTGCTTGCAAGCTCCTGTCTTCAGAGGGAGCAGCTCATTAGATCACACCCTTAGGAAGTCCGCAAGTAAGACAATGGCTATGCTCACACAATCAAACAAGCAACCTGGGTGGTTACCATGTTTGCAGTTTTTTACCGTGATCTACCTGACAGACGATAAGTGATTCTTACTTCAATGCAGCTTCCATCCTTCCTGTTCAGTCCTTCCAGAGCTGGCATGTATCCCCTCAGCCACTGCAGCTGAAATTCAATGCCAAGGAGCATCACAACCTGCCTACCTCACCTGCCTCTTCCTCATTGGTCCACATAGAGAGGCTGCATGGCTGAAGCAGTTCCTGCAGTCACCACTCTGTCAAGGGGACTTTGTGGTAGTTGCATACCAAGATTGTGGAAGCCATGGTTCTGGGTTCATACAGCAGGACAAGCCCTGGTGGTGCAGAGAACCCATAGAACAAACCATTGTTTCTTATCATGGTTTCTACAAACAAAACTTACCATGATAAGATACCATGATTGGGTTCAGACCACACAGACCAACAACAATAAAATGCCACCAGGGCTTATTATGTTCTCTGAACCAACTCAGTTTATTTTTTTTGTTGCTGCTTCCTCTGTCTCGCACACAGATCTTGACTTCGTTTTTGGTTTAGAATACCTATGTATTGCTGAAACTGGGCAAAATATTCCAAGTCCAAAATGTGAACAACAATTTTGTTAATAGCAGAAGCATGTCAATTCATGCCCACAAGGGAAATGTACTTGGGTACTGCTATCAAAGGAGATGGTTTGACAAAGGTAACTTAATTCTCTTCCTCCTCTCTAGGTATACATTCTTCCTTACAAGATGGAGAATACTTGGCTCAACAATTCTGCAAGTGAGAAGAAACTTGGAATTGTTGTAGATAAGAAGCTGAATATGAGTCAACCATGTGATTATGCTGCAAAAGAAGCCGATGCTGATGGCTCTTTAAACCAGACTTGGACTACAGAGCCCTTCGAAGAGAGGGTTAGGGTTAACCCTAAGCCCAGCCCGCAAACAAACAACCATCCTTTTTAAATTACGATGCTTGGACATCATAGTGTGATCGACCATCTGTTTTCCCATCCCTAGACATGAGCATGGACACAGCCAATTGCCAAGTCTTCCCCACCGGCTCCTCTGCTTTCTTGTTGCACTGCCCATTCTGTGGCCAGCATCCGCACAATTGCTTCTCCCAGCTCACTCATGGTTTGGTCATTTACACCAAATTTATAGGAATTGCTCACAGAAAAGCAGCTCCTACCTAACTAGGTTAAAGCTGGAAGTGCCTCATAATTCGGTTTGATTTTTTATGGCTACTTTTCCTTGACACAAACTGTGGTCTCTGGTATGCCATACTGACAATCCTTTTAAAAAGGTAACTGTATTTCAGCTGACATGGAAACAGACTATGTAACAAAAACATCTACATCTTGAAATGGTATGGTTCCTCCATTAGTTTGTGTTTCTTATGAGCCAGGAAAGCTCCTAGAATAAAATTCCAACCCGTTCCCCAGCCTCTGTATTAAATTCTGCAGAAGCCTCAAAACATAGTGTTAGAAGTGGAGCTATTTCCCCTGAAGAGCTCTAAAACTAACCATTTCTGGGATCAAGAATGATACATTTTGGCAAGCAATGAGCAATAAAGAAGTGTCTCAGTGGAACTAGTTTTCACATCATCATCATCATCATCATCATCATTATTATTCTAATCATCTTAGCTGGAACAAAGGTCTTAAGCTGACATCCCATTTTATACACTAAACTCCCAGCAAAATCAAAAGGGATCCATGTTTACTTTGCTATTAGGTCCAGCTTCTCTAGTCTCAAATAGATGCTTTTGATTACTAATATTAAATAGCCATTTTCTGCTCACATGAATTGCTCTGTATTGCACAGCATGGCCACCCTAATTTGATTAGTTCTACACATTTATTTATGTTTGCTGAATATCCTCTCTCCTGGCACCACAAATGAAGTTCCAGCTATCCTGCTGACATCCCTATATTGTGTTTTCCGTGCTCTGCTGCCTGATCCGGATTCCGGGACAGAACTGAGACTGCACCTCCATGCTGAGCGCTTGAGGGCTAACATGCAGAGTCTCCTCCAAGATGCTGTTCCTGTTCAGTGATTGCTAAAGGCTAATGCTTGGATTTGAAACAAGATTAACTGATTTACTTTTCCAGTGTCACCCCAGCAAGGGGGGGGGGGAATTCCAAGCCCGGAAAGCAAAGGAGACATCCTAGAAAGTGGGCGAATACCACTGCTTTGGACAGGTTCCAAATATCACGAGTTTCTGTCTTAATGCACCAAACACTCTGGTGGCTGAAAAATGAACAAGGGAGAGGGTGTGATTTAGGCTATGGATCTCTTTCTTTAGCACACAAAGAAAAAAAAAATATCCATCAATTAGCAGAGAAGTGTGGAGAAGGCAAAGGGGTGTCATTGTGGGTGGCCCAAATTATTTTTTTTTCTTTGAGTGCTCTATTTTAAAGGAGTTTCCTGGAAGTTTGCCCAGAGTAATTAAAGAACAGGTAACTCTGAATGTACAAAACTCTAATAAAAACAATTTTTGTGCTTTACAGTGTCGTGGGCATGCCACAGTATTTCTTTTCCTCCTTACGGTACAACAGAGTGGAATGGCACAGACTGAATTGGGCCACTAGACAGACATAAAAGAATCATCTATGTTTACTGATGTATATGCTGCACAAACTTGAAAGATTTCAGAGTAAATACACATTGCAATATTTACAGATTTTTGTAAATGCAACCATTTTTTTAATACAATGGGATGAAAAGGCGCAGATAAGCTGTGCATTTCAACAGATCTAAGATCATATTTATACATATCCATTTCCTGATACATATTTTTGTAAACTAATATATACTGCTAATATGCTGAGTTTTGTCTTTTAACTTAGAAAAAAGCTGCGTAAGGGTACATTAGAGGTGTGCAAAATTATGTAGACATTGGAAAGTGGAAAGCCAGACATTTCCCTCCTTTTTCTTAATATTGGAAACCAGGTTTGTCCAATGAAGCCGAACTAGGGAAGAGTCTGGACAGGTAAAAGAAACTAAACCTTCACACACTGCAGAGCTAAACGGTGTGGTTCACAGAAGCTGTGGTGGCTGCCACTTTGCAGGGCAGTAAGGAGATGACTAAAATTTGTGGACAATAAAGCTATCAAAGGCTGGAGTTTACAAGAGCCAAGCGGGGCTGCCAAGGACAGGCTGTTCGGAGGGCTTTCATTTATAGGGTCACCGTAAGTCAGAGCTGACTTGACGGCATGTGACAACACCAAAATTGTCAATAGCTGCTAACCGTGATGGCTGCGTGTACACTGGGTATCCCAAGCAGTGTGCCTCCCAGGACTAGCAGCAGGTGACCACAAATGGAAGGTTGCGGTTGCGCTTGGCCTTGGCTGTCCAACCACAATTGCCAAGAAACGTTTCTAAACATGGCTGCAATGCGACCAGAAGTTGTGGGTCTTAAAGGTTGAGGCCTCTGGCTTCTAGGACCTAGTCAGGGTCTGCTGAATGCTTGCCATACCTTCCAGTACACAGATGCCTCAGGAGACTCAGATTACACTTGCCCACACAAACAAGGTCCTGTTGCTCTTCCTCACAGAGCACTTGGCCCCATGGCTGCTGTGATGGGGAGAAGTGACCACGGTAGGAAATCAGCATCCAGAAATGGCAGCTCCTTATTTGTTCTCCCAACATGCACCATGTCTTTTAGAATTCATTGCTAAAGGATGCGCAGATCAGCACTAGCTTTAAATGTCTTTGGGAAAGGCTTAGAAAAAGCCTTTCTAGGGGGATATGCCTAGCAAACGATATGAGACAGGATAAGTAACTGGAACCCCAGTCCTGAAACAGTTCACCTCAAGCAAGCTTCCTCCTTCTGGACTTCCAGAAGTACCTTGCCAATTACTTGGGGCCCTTGGTCCAATCTATTTCTTCAAACATCCCAAATCTGTCTGAATTTTTGTTCTGTTTTTCAAACTCCAGGATAACAGCTGCCAACTGATTCCTCAAGCCACTTCATGGTGCTCCCATGGCTTGTCAGTTTGCCACTTGGCCATGCGACTCATAGTGCCGGCCCCGCACATGGGCATTGTTAGCACCACCATCTTAATTCCATCGGCCCTTCCACACACACAGGGCTTGTGCTCAGCCACGAACACAGGGTCCAACCCAGCAGTCGCCGGGAGCTGAGCTGAGCGCCTGGACTCGCCTGCTCCACCATTTTAATTGCATCTTCCCTTGCTGGCATAATGAAGATGATTGCTATGCATTGCATGTGGGGCTGCTGCTGAAAACAGTTCAGACAAAGGGGAGGGGGCAGGAAGACAGCTGACAATGCCTAGCCAATGCGCTCACATTGTGCCACTCCTGTATTCTCTGCTCTCATTGACAGCCCACATCCACGGCCTGGGATGATTTCCCCGGAGATGCCTCCCGTTGTGGGCGTCTCTTGCCCAGGGAAAACCATTTCCGTTTTCCTTGGGCAAGAGACAGTGAAAGATTCTTCACATTTCCGTTTTTTTTTTAAAAAGTGACCATGTGTTTTTTAATCTTTGCACTGCTGCTGACTTGACTTTGGTCGCCACTTCAATTCTATTCTGATTTAAACTTTTTTTGGCAGGGAGAGGGGTATTATGCTTTGTATTATGTATCATGCTTTATACATTATTGTACTTTATAGTTTAAAGGAGGCAGTGAACCACCAAAAGAGCCATACATGAAGTCCAGTATAGAAATGTAAATAAGAGGAGTGACAAATAGAGATGTTGACATGAGCGAGGTTTGGAGTCCAGGGCCGGGGGCTGCTCAGCAGCCCTTCCAGGGCCACTGCTATGAGCAGACAATCAGCCAGCAGGTCCATGAGACAAGCAGCATCAGCAGCCCTGAAGAGGGGCATTTGGAGCTGCCAGGAAGGGAGCCAGCACCCCAAGTGCCCAGGGGGCTGCCCTGCATGGTGAGCAACAGCTGAGACAGAACCCTGCCTGGGCTTCCCACAGCCCCGCTCAGTTACGCTTGCGGTGGGCCTCCTGTGGCCAGGGAAGCCTATGAAGGACAGGCCCGGCTGGGATTCACTCTGTGCTCAGTGACGGTGCAGGGGTCCATCCTGAAAACAGGCTGCTGGGGACCAGTAAGACTCCCATACAAATAATGATGTCAAATATCAGTTTGGATCTGGGCTTCACCCTGCTTAGGGGAGACCCACTGAAATGAGCCCAGGTAGCAGGTTGGTGTGAAAGGCAGGTGTAGGTGGGCTCCTGCCGAGAGCCCAGACCCAGTGGGGTGCACGGGCATGAGCCCCTGGATCTGCTCTTCACCCTTCCCATGACACCCTGCTTACGCACCTGCTCGCTCTGGCAAGCAAGTGAGTGGCCTTGCTCTGGGAGCCCACAGTCTGGCAGCAGGTGCCTCCCCCTGCCTGGTTGTGGCCTCCCTGCCTGCCGGGCTGGGGAAGGGGTGGCTGAGTAACAGCAACGAGTGCAACGGTGGTCAGGAGGGAGGCGCACCAGGAGCAGCCCACTCAGGAGCAGTGCCTCCCCTGAGGCTGGCAGGGCTCGCCACAGTCCCCACAACGCTGCTCCATGGTGAATGAGCCCCATCCAAGCAGCTGATCAAGTAGCGCATGAGCCCCCTCAGGGCCAGGCGAGGATTTGCAAGAGGCAGTGCGGAGAAGCCATCCGGGCTCTTGCCCCCACAACACCTGGGTGAATGCAGCAAAGAAATGGCACTGTTGCTTGGCGCACTGCTCAGGCCGCCCAGGACTGCTGACTGACGACAGTGTGACTGGAGCGGCACACAAACACGGCCGTCACGCCTCACCCTGTGTCAAGTCGCACCTCCCAAGGAGACAGACATGCGGCGGCAGCGTTCTGCCTCCACAGCACCTAGTTCCACCTCTAGCAATGCTGTCCTTGAGCTGCGAGAAAGCAATTGCTAAGGAGCACTCAGTTCTGTTCATGGGCCAGTCCTTCCAAATCTTGTTTGCAAGAGATAGTGTGTGTTAGTAATTTGCAATTCCTAATTTCTCACGCATCCTTTAAAAAAAAAAAAATACACAAAATTCCTAATTTGAAAACAAAACTGACAATTGATGGTCTGGTGTCAAATCCCACAGAGAAACCTCCCAGCACTCTGAGGACTCCAAAGTTATTTTATAAACTTTTATTTTATGTATTGTTTCCACTGATTGCTGTGACAGCTCTCATCTAATTGCTTATTGTGTCTGCATTCCGTGGAATGTGTTTGGTTTTGCCTGCCTCAGCAACTGCAAGATCTGAAGTTTCACGAGAGCAGAATGAACAGGAAATGAAATTACACTGGTGCTCTGATAACAGCCCATTCCTATAACACCGGAATCAACAGCAGTTCTCCAGCTGTATTCAGTGGTGGCAGAACCAAGGGCTTAAAATGGGTTTTAAAATGGATCATTAGAATGATCTAGGACTGTGTAAGGCACACAATCAGCAAGTGCAGAGCTAATTTCGGCACCGGGCCAAAACTTTTTGTTATTTTCCGAATATTTTAAATGTTAGTATTGTCTTTAACATTGATTTTATATATTATTGTGATGCTACGCCTTATTTATGCTATCACCACCCTGAGACACTGTGAAGGGCCGGATACAAGAATTTTAAATAAATAAGAATAACTATGACGTCTCAGGATGGTGTCCACCTGGCACTCACCATGATGTTCTGATCTTTCCCACTTCAAGAAAAGTAAAGAAAACAAAAGCATGTTATTACCAACCACGGAGATTATGGGTGAAATAGGTTTCTGTCCATGGTGACAAGGGTGGGTTTAAAGGGGACGTTTAGTGTATTGGGACACAGGCCTCCCTGTCTGGTAGTGAGCCCTGGGACAATGTCCCAGCCCTTTGCTGCACCTCCCATGGCCACCATTTTGTGCTTGCACCCAGGAGAGATTCTCAAATCGCAGAATGCAGTGCGAGACCAAAACGGTCGTCTTGCCCTCCTGTATGAGAGTTTATTGTCCATGTTATCTTAGGAGGTCTCTTGAGAAGCAGCCTAGCAGCATTTTCCATGAAGGAATACCTGAGGAAAGGAGAACGGGCCTGCCCCCGCCCCCTCCCCCCGTCCTCTCCGCTGTGATGCCGGCTCCATTTGGCTCCTTTGACTCTCGTCTGTCAGCAGCAGGCGCCAGGTGGCAGCGAGAAAGGTGGGCTTGCGAGACTCCCTTTGCGGCCATGCTGAGGCACCGGCTCCGTGGCTCCATGCTCTGCTGTGCTAGTTTCCATGCAAGGTGGTCATCGTAACAGCTATCCAGTTTGAAAAACTCACACCCAAATTTGCTCATTCTCCCTTTCCCTTTTTACTTTTTCGCATATTTCGAGTGCATGTCTGAAGACTGACTTGATTGACGGTGTTTTACTGGTCTTCTGTAAGTTGTTCTTGGAGCCTTTTCAGTGGAAGAGCAAGTTGAAGATGCTTTAATTAATGAATGACTGCAAGGTGTGTGGCATGGGGAGGTAAAACGCAAAGTCTCCGAAGCATCAGTTGATGGCAGCAGATGCAGCGTGAAAGAAATGGGTTGGATCCAGCCTACATTCGCTGCACTTCAACCCCACTGAAAAACCAGTGAGACTCATGACTATCTTAATGTAGGAGACTGGAGGGGCCAAGATGCATTTACTCCGAGGCGTCTCCAGCCTCCTTCACTCCAAGGCACCCTGGCTACACTGACAAAAAAGACCGCTAGCAAACAATGCACTGGGAGGGAGGGAAAGCTCCGTATATGATAACCACAAGCTTCCGAGCTTGCAGGCCACTTCAAGGACCAGTGAGAACAATTAGGAATATGACTGGCCATTTTTACTCCCACACTATTAAATGGCAGCAGCAACAAAATTACCCCCCCACACACACACACACACACACACAACCCACCTAAATTAGGCTGCTGAAATGGAGACAGCCTGAGGTAAGTAGAAGGGGAGTTATGTGTGAAAGAACTCTGAACTCAGTTCTGTTTTGGTGCCAAATACGAATTCCTGGCTCAGAATGTGCTCAGAGGCATCCTGCTCTTTCATTTGAAGCACACGTCTTTTACACTGGTTCTAATAAGGCAAAATCCAAGGTAGATCCAACGTGCCTGGGACCTGCCCACCCCTGTCCTGCTGCATCTGAGCATGGAGTGAGTGATCCATCTGCCCTCTGTGATTTGTCTTGCTCCCTCAAAAAGTGTAAGCATGCAAAGTTCACAGAAGCAAAGATGTGGAAGTATAGAAAAGTATTACACATTTTTCAAGAACAGGCAGCCTAATCTGGAGGTCAGGGAGTATGGCGGGTTTCATCATCCCTGCTAGGATGAAAGCTGACATCCGAATGGAGTAAGAGACACACTTCGTCAAAGGCGCATTTCCGCAGCCACCTTTCCCTATCAAAGCCAGGAAGCCTTCTCTGCCCTTCTTTGGTTTTTGTTTAATTGTTTGCATCCCCTGGTCAGTCTGCATGGCCCCCATGCAGCCCCCACATGTTTGGCATCAAGCATGAGAAGCCATCGATGCAGCGATCATGTGTGAAGGACACCATCCCTAGCTATGCGCTTTGCTGAAGGAATACAGCGGCTCGTATTTACCAGATGCACTCTTTCCCCATGCTGCCTGCCTCATCACTGTGCAGAGTTGATGCGATCTGAAAGCATATTATTTTGGATGCAAGCCAGCCATCTGGGACCCCTTTGCATGTACCTGAAATAGAACCAAAGCAGGGCATGCTGAGGTGAACAGCTTCCCGGTTCTACCTGAAAGCTCTGTTGGTGGCCGTAGGCCACTTGAATCAAAGCCAAATCAAGCACCTGGCTCAGGGTTGGATGCCTGCCAGTTTTATATCATATTCTGTTCCTTGAATTATGGTGTCTGGGGACCCCTTTCATGGCTATTGTTGTACATCTTTTTCAAACTAATTCCTCACTGAAAGATGATTGAAATCCGAAGGGTTGCTCTCCTAGCTCCCCTCCCACCTTCCTTCCATAGTTGTCCTCTTAGGTCAAAAGAAAAATCTTTTTGATGATTTCACATCACATGGCTTTTAAAAAATTAACTCTTTGCCAGCCCTTGCACAAGGATACATTTGCCACATGTGTTGCAAAGTACACAGAAGGATGAATCCAACCTAAGCTGGTTGACACTGACATGCTAGCCACAATTTTCCTTTTACGTATTCCCATTGATTTCATCTAACTTAATTTGGCTCTAATCCATTGTGGGCTTTTTAGTTACCAAAGTTAAAGCGATCTCATGCCAACGTAAGTCAGGGAAGCGAAGACTGGCACCTTAATGATGTTGTACAATGTCACAAAATGTGTTGCTTCCAACTTACCTTCGAGGCAACTCCACATCTCCTTGTCTTTCTAAACTCATATCCTGATGGGAAGGATGAGGCCTCCCAAGATGAGTCACTAGTCCTGCACCTTGTAAATCACCTGAGCCTTACTGTCTTTCTAGAAAAGTCTTCCTGTGTGGTGACCCATGCGTTATGTTGCTTGCATTGGTAGTAGCTGGCTTCTCACAACCATTCAAACAAATATACAGAGTGCACACACATTCAGCGTAATGTGTGAATACTGTTACTATGAGGTCTAATAGCTGCACCACTTTTTCCAATCCTATAGAAGAGAACATCAGGGATCAAGCATCTTGCCCTATATTACTGCATACAGAAGGAAAAGACGAGGCCACCAGTTGCCAGACTGTCTTTCTGCCTAGTGAGGAAAGCGGAGTTTTGGGTCCTTGCGCTCCATTTCCACTTCCAGAAATAGAGTATGAAGTCCTGATCCTTCAAGTTTCCTCATCTGCGCATTTTATCATCCATTCCAGTTTCCAAGGGTCCAATCACATGATACACTAAGGATGCATCTAGAAGGTCCCCTTTTTTCTTTCTTACTCAAAAGCAAGACTGGGAACCTGACAGGGATGAGGACCCTTGCATATGACGTATTGCTGAAATGTATGGATCAACTTACAGCCAGAACCCTCCAGGAAAGATTCGTAACACAACTTACAATTTATTTTTTTTTAGACACTTGTAAGGCTGAAATCTCCTTCATGGATCACTGCCTTGTCGTGGCGAAGGGGCTTGCGTAGCTCAATGAAGCTATGAGCTATGCCGTGCAGGGTCACCCAAGACGGACAGGTCATAGCAGAGAGCTCTGACAAAACGTGATCCACTGGAGAAGGAAATGGCAACCCACTCCAGTATCTTTGCCATGAAAACCCCATGGACATGAAAACCAAAAGGCAAAACGATATGACACCGGAAGATGAGCCCCTCAGGTCGGAAGGTGTCCAATATGCTACTGGTGAAGAGCGGAGGGCTAGTACTAGTAGCGCCAGAAAGAATGAAGCGACTGGGTCAAAGCCGAAAGGACACTCAGTTGCAGATGTATCTGGTGGTGAAAGGAAAGTCCGATGCTGCAAAGATCTTTACTCCATAGGAACCTGGAATGTAAGATCCATGAATCAAGGCAAGCTGGATGTGGTCAAACAAGAGATGACAAGACTGAACATCGACATCTTAGGAATCAGTGAACTAAAATGGACAGGCATGGGTGAATTTAGTTCAGATGACCATCAGGTATACTACTGCGGGCAAGAATCCCTCAGAAGAAATGGAGTAGCCTTCATAGTCAATAAAAGAGTAGGGAAAGCAGTACTGGGATACAATCTCCAAAATGACAGAATGATCTCAGTTCGAATCCAAGGCAAACCATTCAACATCACAATAGTCCAAGTCTATGCCCCAAACACTGGTGCTGAAGAGGCTGAAGTTGACCGGTTCTATGAAGGCCTACAACACCTGCTAGAATTAACTCCAAAAAATGATGTCCTTATCATCATGGGGGATTGGAATGCTAAAGTAGGAAACCAAAAGATAACCGGAATAACAGGCAAGTTTGGCCTTGGAGTACAAAATGAAGCAGGACACAGGCTGGTAGAATTTTGTCAAGAGAATACGATGGTCATAACAAACACTCTTTTCCAACAACCCAAGAGACGTCTCTACACATGGACATCACCAGATGGTCAACACAGAAATCAGATTGACTATGTGCTCTGCAGCCAAAGATGGAGAAGTTCTATACAGTCAGTAAAAACTAGACCAGGAGCTGACTGTGGCTCAGATCATGAGCTTCTGGTGGCAAAATTTAGGCTTAAGTTGAAGAAAGTAGGGAAAAGCACTAGGCCACTCAGGTATGACCTAAATCATATCCCTGATGAATATACAGTAGAGGTGACAAATAGATTTAAGGAATTAGATCTGATAGACAGAGTGCCTGAAGAACTATGGACGGAGGTTCGCAACATTGTACAAGAGGCAGCAACTAAAACCATCCCAAAGAAAAAGAAATGCAAGAAAGCAAAATGGCTGACTGAGGAAGCTTTACAAATAGCTGAGGAAAGAAGGGAAGCGAAAGGCAAGGGAGAAAGAGAAAGATACAAACAATTGAATGCAGAATTCCAAAGAATAGCTAGAAGAGATAAGAATGCCTTCTTAAATGAACAGTGCAAAGAAATAGAAGAAAACAATAGAATAGGGAGGACCAGAGATCTCTTCAAGAAAATTAGAGATATGAAGGGAACATTTCATGCAAAGATGGGCATGATAAAGGACCAAAATGGCAGGGACCTAACAGAGGCAGAAGAGATTAAGAAGAGGTGGAAAGATTACACAGAAGAACTATACAAGAAAGAGCTTAACATCCCTGATAACCACGATGGGGTGGTCACTGACCTCGAGCCAGACATCCTGGAATGTGAAGTGAAATGGGCCTTAGGAAGTCTGAGCAACAACAAAGCTAGTGGAGGTGACAGCATTCCAGCTGAGCTATTCAAAATCCTGAAAGACAATGCAGTTAAAGTGCTACACTCAATATGCCAGCAAATTTGGAAAACTCAACAGTGGCCACAGGATTGGAAAAGGTCAGTTTACATTCCGATCCCCAAGAAGGGCAATGCCAAAGAATGTTCAAACTACCGCACCATTGCACTCATTTCACATGCTAGCAAAGTGATGCTCAAAATCCTACAAGCTAGGCTCCAGCAGTATGTGGACCGAGAACTACCAGAAGTACAGGCAGGATTTCGAAGAGGGAGAGGAACTAGAGATCAAATTGCCAACATACGCTGGATCATGGAGAAAGCCAGGGAGTTCCAGAAAAAGATCTACTTCTGCTTCATTGACTACGCTAAAGCCTTTGATTGTGTGGATCACAACAAATTGTGGCAAGTTCTTAAAGAGATGGGAGTACCAGACCATCTTATTTGTCTCTTGAGAAACCTATATGCAGGTCAAGAAGCAACAGTGAGAACCGGACACGGAACCACTGATTGGTTCAAAATTGAGAAAGGAGTTCGGCAAGGCTGTATACTGTCACCCTGCCTATTTAACTTATATGCAGAGCACATCATGAGAAAGGCAGGGCTAGATGAATCACCAGTTGGAATCAAGATTGCTGGGAGAAATATCAACAACCTCAGATATGCAGATGATACCACTCTCATGGCAGAAAGTGAAGAGGAACTAAAGAGCCTCTTGATGCGGGTGAAGGGGGAGAGCGCAAAAGTTGGCTTGAAACTCAACATTAAGAAAACTAAGATCATGGCATCTGGTCCTCTCACTTCCTGGCAAATAGATGGGGAAGAAATGGAGGTAGTGACAGATTTTATTTTCCTGGGCTCCAAGATCACCGCAGACGGGGACTGCAGCCAAGAAATTAAAAGACGCTTGCTTCTGGGGAGGAAAGCTATGGCAAATCTAGATAGCATACTAAAAAGCAGAGACATCACCCTGCCAACAAAAGTGCATATAGTCAAGGCTATGGTTTTCCCAGTTGCAATGTATGGCTGTGAAAGCTGGACAATAAGGAAGGCTGAGCGCAAAAGGATTGAGGCCTTTGAGTTGTGGTGCTGGAGAAGACTCCTGCGAGTCCCTTGGACCGCAAGGCGATCAAACCAGTCAGTCCTAGAGGAGATCAACCCTGACTGCTCTTTAGAAGGCCAGATAGTGAAGATGAAACTCAAATGCTTTGGCCACCTAATGAGAAGGAGGGACTCCCTGGAGAAGAGTCTAATGCTGGGAACAATAGCTGGCAAAAGAAGAAGGGGACGGCAGAGGATGAGGTGGCTGGATGGAGTCACAGAGGCGGTTGGTGTGAGCTTAAGTGGACTCCGGGGGATGGTGGAGGACAGGAGGGCCTGGAGGAATGTTGTCCATGGGGTCGCGATGGGTCGGACTCGACTTCGCGACTAACAACAACAACAACAAAGGCTGAAATAATTTAAAACAATTTTAGAAGTGATCGATATGGAAGCAATGCCAGCACGGACAAGCATTTTAAGCACAGCATTAAGCATAAAACAGCATTGCACATGACCTGGAATAATAAAAGAGGAAGTGTGTCTTTCCCTGCCAAGAATATGAAATGTGGCAAAGGGTCTAGGAACACACTAAGGGGGTGCACCTCAGTGTTTTTCAAACACTTTAATTTAAAATAATTCAGTTATGTCCCATCTGCTGATATGGTTAAAACCTGCAGTAGATCTTCAACCACTAGGAGCAGCTTTCCATTACCAACATGTAAGATTTGCAGTTGATGCACTTTGAAGCCAGAGAAGATCAGAAGGCCAAGTTGCAGGCCCTTCTGTGGGTCAGCCCCATCTGAGGAATATGGAGCAAAGAGCCCTCCAAGGGCAGTTGCAATGCTGAGCTGAGCCTGTAGGGGGCACTCTGCTTCCAGCATTCTGACAGCTGTGCAAGTGGGCTTGCAGCCTTCCCTGTAAAGGCTATTTACATCTGTGCAAAGCTGGGTCCAAGCAAGAGTTTAAAATTTAAAAAGCATCCGTTAAAAAAAAGCCTGGGAAAAAACAGCAGGACTTTGCATGGTGCTAAAAGGCCAACAAGTATTTGCCTAGCAGGCCTAGTTATGGAACGCCACCACAGGAAAGGTACAGAAAAGGCTCCAGTTCTTTGTGTCCCACTAGAAGTACCTGCCTGAAAATTATACCACAACTCCATTCCTTTTGGGCAATATAAACTGGAGGGTGTGCGGTCCAGTCGGGGTCTGGATCACAGGGAGAGGCAAAAGGGGAAAGCCCCAGATCGCCTTCCCAAGTCCCAAGCCATTTAGTAATCCATAGTGTGACCCCAAGAGATTGCATTTAGGGCAGGTGTTGCACGCAGGATTGGCCAGATGTTTTCTGCAGCTCAGAATCCCTCCAGAAGCACCGGGACAATGGCAGCATTCCTGCTTCGAAACGAGGTGATTTATCCAGCAATTGCAGCCGCAGGCTTTCACCGGGCGAGAAACCCTTAATGACTTTTGAGCCGTAGCACAGAATTTTACCCAACTACTAAAGGATCACCTTCCTCAACAAGACTAAATATATTATGGTGATAGTTTTCAAAAGAATTTGAGGGAACCCAATAACATACGTGTTTAAAAGCTGGAACAAAACAGGTATATAGGTCAATTTTTGCATTTTTTTAACTTGCTGTACCTGGGGCAATTTCTAGCAGATCAGTTTGACCATGAAACGGACATGGAACTCCTCACTATTGCTAAGTTTGTTTGTTTGTTTGTTTGTTTTTTAAGGGCAGCTATTATTTCTATAAACAATAGCATTTGGGTGTTCATGATAATGGAATATTCCTTCTCTTTTCCTCTCACTTTGAGTCAAAGGGACCCTCCAGTGCCCCTCTAATTTGTCCCTAGCCATGGAAGTTCATGCTGATTGTTCCAAACAGAGAAGAAAAGCACTCTGTTATTAATGGCTTGATTGTTCTGGGTTTAAAATGAAGGAGGTCAGTCTGGTCCCTTCACTTTTTCCTAGCAGTCCCCATGTGATTTGACTCGCTGCTCATGAGTCATGGGCATGCAGAATTTATTAAGGGCTCCCCTAACATCCTTGCCTCCAGCCCAGAATCCAAGCACTATTGGTAGTAATTCAGAAATACGGCCTGTTTCAGCTATGAATGTAAGAATTTCGATTCTCTTTGCAGATCACAAAAGCCTGTATTGTTTCTGCAATGGCATATATGAATGCAAGTCGAACTTTGGCTTGGTTTTTTAAACAAACATTTGCAAACCCCTGAGTCTTTGATTGCATTGGGAAAAAGCATTGCAAATACATACATTGCAAATGAAGTTTAACTGGACATTTCAAAAATGATTCTCATGCTGTAGTCGATAAGGGAAAGTGCATGCTTTCAAAAAATGCACACAGAAATGCATGCACTTTTCCCATTCAAATGAGCCCAAGTCCAGGCCACAAGCAAGAGCAGGAAGAGATCAAAGCAAGCTTCCCGGTGATGTCCAGAGAATTTTAGCAAACTCAAAAACCACTGCTTCCCCATTCATAGTTTTGGCTGGTGTCTGGGTTACTTATTTCAGTCTTTTGTTTATGTACCTTCCAACAACTTAAGAAGTTGTCGTGAGCTGAGCCGGCTGGTGCCAGAGGTCAGACTACATGGCCTGGGAGGCCCCTTCTGACTCGCTCTGTTTCTATGTTTCTAAGTGATCTAAGGTGACAATAAGGACACTCTTGAGTATACAGAACAACTCTGGGCTCCAACTAAATATTCTATTGTACATTGTGGAAGTCTTTTCTCACCCTGCCATAGGTTGAACTCACCATCACGGTCTGTTATACAACACAAGCATTGAACAGAATTTTAAATTGCATAATCGATCTGGTTGCACATCCAGAAACCTGACCATGGGAAGTTGGGTGACTACATCAAGTCCAAGGCGTTGCAACTTGAGCATCTCACTCCATGGACCTGATATGACCACCTAACTCTCTACACTGTTCATGATCAGCAATCTTACTTCAAGTTTTTAAAGTAAAATGCTATGTGCTGGTGGGATTGTGACTGAACCTGCAATGGGCAGGAAGGGCCAAACCTGCTCAGAGGCAAAGGAAACTTACTATTAGGAAGAACATCCGGTGGGGTTGTTTTCCCAGAATGTTAACTGCCACACAGGAAGGCAAGTTTCATCAGGATCACAGCAAAGAAGCAAAGGCACAAACATCTTTATCATATGAGCAGAGGTTCTGCTAACAAGCCCACCCACCTTCCTGGTGTTTTACTTATAAAAACACAGTGTGCGTCCTAATCAAGTCATTATGCTACATGTAGTAGGCCTTAGCATGCGTACCCAAATGTTACATTGACCAGGTAGGTTGGGGTTGGGAGAGGCATCCCATCAAGGTCCAAATCAGACCTCAACAGAAGAGAGAAAACTCCCCATAACCATTTATCTAGTGCCACAGTTAAAGGTCTGACTTAGAGAAACTTTCACTAATGGGGAGGTTTCTTTACGAAGGCAGTTCTTTGTGAGCCAAAATTTAATGGCCTGTTCTGCCACCCAATGCTAGTCCAGGGATACACCCAGCCTACAGTTTGGGATTCAATCCTATCCTGTTTAGACAGAGAGAAAGGTTTTTTAATTCCCAGCGTTTGCCATCCCACCATGCTTGGAGTTGTGAAACTTTTTTTTCTTTTTTTGGTCTAAGCATGCATATGATTTTGTCCTTAGTCTTTCATCCACTAAGGCTACATCCAATTTTCGATAGCTTGTAGCTTCCTTTTCTGATTCAGGGATACCCAGTTCTTGTGCCACATTAATCAATGTGATGAACCTTTGGCGACAGCATGAGCCTCAGAAGGGACTTGCTGTGATGAATCACCTCAGTGTGTGTCAGGACCAACCAGCACGCAAAGAAGAACCTTTGGCTCTATGTGCAGCTGCCCCCAAGTGGCGAGCCACTGCACTGCGCATTGCAGCATCTGTCTAGACCAGGAGTGCCAAACTTTTTGGCTCGGAGGGCCATGGTGGGTACCTGCTAGGTAGTCAGGAGCCACAGATGTGAATATGTGCGCTCAGACACATGGTCACTCCTAGATAGGCATGTAATATCTACAGATGTTCACATATACAGGGCCCTGGAACCACTCATAGGTATGTATATTTCTCATTCCTAGAACTTCTATGACTTCTATATGGTTCCTGCCATAGGACTCCTGTTTGTAGAGTGTCCAGGAAGTGGGAACATGCTGAACATGAGGACAGCAGTTTTGGAAATGACATGCGGGGTAGGGAAGGTGGTCATGGCGGCAGCGATGACAGGGTTGCTGCAGGGTCTGGAAACAGTATTTAGCACAGCAACACAGCATTTGCTGGCGGCTTTTTCTGCATCATTTTCACACTGCAGTCTCAGCTTTGCTGGGAGCCTGAGGTTAATCAGGGCTTGCCTAGGCTCAGCAGCTTAGTGACCGCAGACCAAAGAGTGACCCTACTTCCTAGGTGGTCATCGCTGGTCCACCTAGGAAGAAAGGACTATTCAAGAACATCCTGTTCCATCTGAGTGTTGCATGGCCAATAAAGTCTCCCTAGTGCTCGGGCATGATCCTGTATCCTTTGCTTTGCCCTTCTGTCCTGACATCTGGCTTGCCCTTGGTCCTGCCTGCTGGTTTACCTATTGGACCTGGCTATTGACTTGGCCTTATGGTTCCCAGTTCGCCTACTTCACACTCCTGCCCATGACCAAGCCCTGACAATATAAGGGCAGGAGGGGTCCCAAGGCAGCTTACACATTAAAATAACCTCTCCTTGGAGGCCTGGCTTGTGCCAACCTCATCATTCTTTCAGAACCAAGTTAAGACGCCTCTCTATGCTGCAGCCTTTCAAGACATCTAAAGCCTATTTCATGGCTTGATAAAGTTCCCCTTGTCAGGTGTTTTAACAGGTCTACTCTGCTGCTAAATGGTTTGTAAATTCTTAAACTGTTGTTAAATTTTGCAGTGTGGAAACTTTTAATATATTGTATTAAATTTTTAATGTGTTATTGTATTGTAGTAATAGAGCAAAGCTCGGGGAGCCAAGGTTCCATCTGGATGCCAGGAAGCACTTCCTGACAGTCAGGACCCCGAAGGTGTGGAATGGGCTTCCATGGGAGGTCGTTGAGGCCCCATCGGTGAGAGTGTTCAAAGACAGGCTGGACGTGCACATGGTGGGCATGTCGTGAGCGGAGCCGGCTGAAGCCGGGGGTCAGACTAGATGACTAGATGGCCCAGGAGGACCCTTCTGACTCGCTCTGTTTCTATGTTTCTAGGAACAATCCTAAACCACACAGGGACCTTCAGGTATTGGGCAGTACAGGCAGTCCCCACATTTGAGTTATGAAAAACCAGGACTTATGAATAAACTGCCATAGAACCTATTAATTAAAAAAAAAAAACTGCAGAAAATTGTCATCACCATCGAGAGAGGGGAAGCAAAAGGGGAGTGAGGGAGGTCCTCCAAAGCATGCCTTCCTGTCCCACCCATTTGGAGAAGGAATGCTCTCCAGCTTTTGCTTGCTGCAAAGAGGAGGCACTGGTGAGTTTGGGACAGGCAGAGATATTTGTGATTTTTCCCTTTCGTGGGGTTCCTGCCCCTCTAACCCCTGCAAACATGGAGGGCTCAATATACGAGATCTGACTTACATACAAATTTGACTTAAAGACAAATTTGTTTTTTAAGGAACAGAACCTGTTCATAACCAGTTGCATACAATGCAATGAATTAATTAAATAAAGCCCCATACTGTAAAACCTATTACAATTATTAAATAGACAAATAAACAAAATCGACCAAGACTGACAGTAAAATGTCCAGCTAAGAATCTGATGCACAATTGCAGCTGAAGTCCTCAAAATAGTCCAGGGAAACATACTCAGGTTAAGTCCAGAGAAAACATTTAAGTCTTAATAACATTTAATGTATTATTGTATTTTATATATGCTGTGAGCCGCCCTGAGGCTTTGTTGCGATGGGGCGGCATATAAATGTTTTAATAAATAATAAATAAAAATAAATTCCTGAACATTTGTGGTGTCCAATGGGCCCCTGAGGGCAACCCATTCCAGAAGTAGGGGCCTCTGAGAACAAGACCTCCACTCATTGCCTACTTCACTGCCTTTGGGGAGGGGGCAAATATGAAGAGCCTCCATTTCTGATCTTAAAGTGTGTGCAGACTGACAGAGTTGGCCTTTCCAATAATTGCTCTCACATGTCGAAGGCTTTATAGGTCAAATCCAGCTCTTTAAATTGGGATTGGAAGCACACCAGAAGCTCATGCATCACGTATAATACAGGTGCCCCATGATCTGACTGCTTTGGCTCTACGAAGACACAGGTGGCTGCGAGTGACACCTGCTGAAGTTTCTGAAGCATCTCGCAAAAAGGTCCCAGGCATGGTGCATTTTAGCCCAGACTTCCTAACTTCAGTGGTTTCATACAGATATGAAAAAGGACAGAACCGAGAATGGGAGAAATCGAATGGGAGAGAAATATGTATAGCTCACTTTTTAATGTGCACTTACCTTTTTCCGCACTTTGAAACCAGCACAAGAAGCAAAGCTACTTCAGTCCTCAAAATTAGGACTGTATGAATTGACTCTATCTGCATTTCATGGAATGTCAGGTACTTTTTGTTCCATTGTGCTCTCACTGACAGAATCAGGTTTTGCATGCGTGCATTAGTACACATTTAGGCAAATTTGCACTTGTTAAAATCCACCCCCCCCCCCAATCCCTGGCAGTTCCATGTTTTCGTTGGGGTGTATACAGGGGGTATATGCATTTTTAGTTGGCTATTTTTTGTACTAGTCTGCAACTATATTTGCATAACATTAGAGAAAAGCAGACAAACCACAAGTCTGTGGAGTCTGTGCAACTTGGGAAGAGCTAATTTGCTGTGAGATCTGTGGGTCAGACTGATAGAAATTCAAATTCATTTATATCTATCATGGATATCTGTGACATCCCTATACAACAGCTATTTGAATTGTTTGGTGAAATTCTTCATTAAAAATGAGTACCGAACACATACACTAGGGAAAGGTGCACACAAAAGCAAGCACAAATTTTAACACCTGTGAACTTTAACCCCTGCAGGATGAGCTGAACTTAAGAATGGAGAAGTGAGAAACCGCAAGAAATCCAAAGTATTAGATTCCTCCGTCCCTACTGTGAACATCTGCAGCATCCCCCTTTTGGCACTGTTTTTGATGTTAGTCATGGATGCCTTTACCTGTGGGCATCCGTTTGCTGCCAACTCTTCCGCTCAGATGTCTTCCAAAGCGCATGGGCACTCTGTGCATTTAATCTGCACACCTGACGGCTTTCACATAAGCCTTTCATATTCCCATCACCCTTCAACAAAGATGTTCCTAGTAGTGCGGAGTGTCAGATGACAGAATCATCATGGAGTTTATACTCCTTGCTGGGAGCATGATCCATACTCTGTGCTGGTGTGAACTGACATTTCAACATGGCTGTCAGTCTGGCGAGATAGAATTTCAGCTCAGGACATGAGTCTATCAAGTAAAAGCAGCTGCAGCAACCGACTGACTGACTGGATGTTAACCCTAAGACAGGGCCAATCCCATTCAGTTGAACTTATCACTGAGGCAGGATCCCTTCCAAATGTGTTCTTGTCAACGGCCCGGGGAGCTGTGGCTGTTGGGTGGTATAGAAATTAATTAAACTAATAAACAAGTAAATTATCCATAGGCCTACTTAGTCTAGCACTGTACCCCACAGCAGTCCCTCAAGGACCTCTGGGACCTCTGAATGACCCTTCCCTGGCCATGTTTCCTACCAAAAGGGACAAGGCAGTTGACTGCCGCAGGTACCACATCTGACAGATGACCATCAGTGATAGCCTTATCCTCCATAAATTTGTTTAATTCTCTAAGGATGCATGAGATATTCATTTCAACACACTTTTGATCAGGATTTGCTTAGTTAATACTTCCCAGAACCAAGCATTTGTTGTTGTTAGTCGTGAAGTCGTGTCCGACCATCGCGACCCCATGGACAACACTCCTCCAGGCCTTCCTGTCCTCCACCATCCCCCGGAGTCCACTCAAGCTCACACCAACCGCCTCAGTGACTCCATCCAGCCACCTCATTCTCTGCCATCCCTTCCTTCTTTTGCTGTCAATCATTCACAGCATCAGGCTCTTCTCCAGGGAGTCCTTCCTTCTCATTAGGTGGCCAAAATATATGAGTTTCATCTTCAGTACCATGCCTAGCATAAAGGCATTTTGATACTGGCAATTTTATTTTCAGGTCTTCTTTCAGATCTTCAGCCTGGAAGCTGCACACTGGGTTCATGAGGTCATGGAGCTATCCACTACAACTGCAAGATCTGTATCCCAGTGAGCCGTTACTGGCTGAGAACCATCAGTGTGCACAGGAGATTGGATTGATTTATTTTTGTCCCAGTGTCCATCACTTTAAACCTGCTTATACTGAACAACATTTGCTATTTTGGTGTCCATTGCACACAATATTTCCATTCATCGACTGGGTTCAGACAATCTGATAATGCTGCACTCAGGGGTTGAGTGTGGATTGCCACTGAAGGGTTATTGTTGAAACATGTGCTATCACGTTGTCTGAACACAGCCAAGAGACTAAACTGTGCTGACCAGCCACCAGAGTCCTTCTCTCATGACAGTGCCAAACATGGTTGTGAAGCTAGGAGTACTGAGAGTCCTGAGACCTGACCAGGCTTATGTATTACACCTATTTAGTTTCCGCTGCACCAAGAAATCAAGCCAAAGACAACAAATGGAGGTACCAAAAGAACAAGAACGAAGTGACAGTAGTCAGACTGGACTGTGAAAAAATGCTATCATATTCTAACCTAGGACAATCAATTACTGTCAAAGCATTTCAGTCTGCAAAAAATTATCACTGGCCTCCCTTCTTATCACATTTATACAGTAATCTATTATGCATCTAAAAATGCTCGGCAGTTAATTCCTTTCAAGTCTCTTTCCTGCACACCCTTCCCCCTTCCCCTCAACCTTTTAGAACAGTGACCTGTAATTAGTTGCTACAACTTCTGATACTAAAGTTGTAATTTAAAATGGAGAGAGTCTCAAACTGTCTGGACAAATGAGATATGTACTTAACAGTCTAGTCTGGCAATTGTCCAACAAAAAGAAAGTCTGTTATTATCTTTTGTTGCCACTATTACCAGAATAACGAGGGAGCTTTGCAAATCAGCATGACAAATTAGGAAAGAAAAACAATTCTGCAAAGGCAGGAAGGTTTTAGCACTTACTTTAAATTAAACCTTCCTGGTTCAATTTATTTTCCTAAAAATACAATTGTTGCAATTAGCTACTGGGACAATGAGGGCATAATGGTTTTTTTTTTCTTTTTTAGTAAATACTTTAGAAGCTGCTAATAGATGGAAAAGTTACTGTGACAGAGAGCTTGGTTCTGCTCACCTTCATTCCAGATATGAATGACAGGGTCACTGTAAAATTTACACCAATAAGAATAAATATTCCCCTGATCTCTGGCATAATTATTGGGAAATGGATTGAACGCAAACAAGAGTCTTGTTCACACATTTGGTGACCATGTGAACACACACACACATGTGCGCGCTTGTATGAGAGCAAATGAGAGAGGAAAGATGGATCATGCATCCTCTATTGTAGCCAGGGGCCAGACTAGATGGCCCAGGAGACCCCTTCTGACTCGCTCTGTTTCTATGTTTCTATAGAAGCCCCAATTCTACATGTGCCGGTTTGCCACTTGATTTAGAATCAATTGGCACCAGAATGTCAAACCAAGAGGAGCGCCCACATGCTTCATATTTCCCCTGCCTCCAATGGGCACAGCTGCGGGAGGCAGGCAGTCAAAATCTGGCAGCTGGGCAAAGCCAGCAGATGCAGGACTGGTCTCCCCCCCCCACCAAAAAATGGCAATCTTGTGTAGGATGTGTGTTCCCCACCTCCAGCCTCCATGACACCCTTTGAAGGGCTGTGGCAGGCCTATACGATGTAGTCAGCCAATGTGGGGTGGGGGTTACAGCCTGGGACTGGGACTCAGGCAGTCTGGGTTCTACTCCCTGCTGAGTCCTGCAGCTCCCTGGGTGGCTTTGGGCCACTCACAGACTCCCAGCCCAGCCTACTTCACAGGGTTGTTGTTGTGAGGATAAGTTTGAGAGGAGGGGGAGAAATTTGTAAGCCACCTTGAGCTCCCTACAAGGAAAAAAAGGCAGGATATACATATAATAAAAATATGTGTATTAGTTAAGGCTGCCAGTCATATTTACAGGGCCCGTATACATAGGCATTCTTTGGTATCCTCCCGCAAACTGAAATAGAGGCCTGCTGAATCTTTTTCAGGCACAGGCACTTCGCTCATTAAGCTTGCATAAATGGTCAACTGCTGCACATCCACATGTGTGCAAGCAGCATGGCTCTTCCCCTTGTGCATAATTCAGGATCAAGGTTCCACTAGTGCAAAGTCATTTGGGCTAATGGAAGGGCAAAGTTGGATGCTGCCCTGTATGTCCATTGCGGCCAGATAATGCGATGTAGGCCAAGTGGGCAAGATCCCAGTTCTGCATGCCCCCACATACAGATATACCCTCCATGCATTCATTAGCCATGGGTAACAATAGATGGCAAAAGAAGAAGGGGACGGCAGAGGATGAGGTGGCTAGATGGAGTCACTGAAGCAGTTGGTATGAGCTTAAGTGGACTCCGGGGGATGGTGGAGGACAGGAAGGCCTGGAGGAATGTGGTCCATGGGGTTGCGATGGGTCGGACACAACTTCACGACTAACAACAACAATGTCCTGTGAAGAGGGCTAGGGCACGCAGTAAGCACCATGAAACACTAACAGTCAAATGAGATCCAGTTCCTACTATACTTCCTTTCTGGAAAAGAAAGATGGTCACCTCCGTCCAAAGATCTTCCTTGATTAACTTAATGAACCATTCAATTACATGTGCATCTATTTGCTTGCGGGTAAAATAGGAGCAGAAAGCCTTTTCTTAATTCACAGATAGTGCTCACATGTGTTGTAATTGGTGTTCTTGCAGAAGAAGTCAACAGATTGCAGAGAGAATGCATGAGAAGTGTTGGTCACACTTGTAAGGTTGAACATTAGCATTCCTGGGTTAGAGCAGTTGAACAAGGGAGCCCACTGCCAAGAGAAGTAGTGGGTTCTCCATGACTGGAGACATTCAAAAGACTGGGCAGCTGTTCATCAGGGATGCCTTGCACTAGATTCCTGCAGTGAGAGGCGGGTTGCCCCTTCCAAGAAAGAACACGTTTCTGTGGCAATCCTTTGGCTCCCCACTGTTTTAGCATGGCTTTTAATTGCAGCTTCTGATTATTTTTATGCTGTCTTTACTAAAGATAAATGTTTTATGCTGTATTTGTATTTTGGTTTTTGTGGCTTTCAGTTCCTTTGATTAAATAGCCCAAGATGATGTACATGATTGCACTGATAAAACAGTGCTAAAATCAATCTCAGTGTAATATTATCAACAGTGACATCGAAACCCCGCTTATGCGGGTGTCACAGATGTTCACATTCTCTCCCGCTCACTGATGAAACTGCATGTACGACCACTTAAGTATTTCAGTAAAGGTCAGGAGAAAGACAGAAGCCAAAAGGAACAAGAGTCACTTCTTGTACTCTGCACTCTACAAACTCTGCAATTTTTCTTCACTGTCAAAATCAAATTTGTGAAGAAATTTACAAGGAGAATTTCAGAAGCATCCTTAAATGTAGCACATGAGTTTTGCCCTGTTAAGTCAAAATCAAAAGCAGGAGGTGCTTGCTTGGCCCAGCCCCCATTAGGCAGAGTGAGCGGCTGCCTCCGCGATGGATGCAGTGAGTGGCATAAGGCACGGAAGATGAAGCCATGTGTTTCCTGCAGTTTGGCCTGTGCCCCCTGATCTCCCCGCTACTCTGTGGTGTTAGAAGACGCTTTTCCATTGACAAGGCAGAGGTAAATTTCAATGGCCAGTCAAGTTGGCTTCTGGCTCTGAAAAGGGACAGTGGGTGGGCTTCTTCTCCAACACATCAGGGAACAAAATGTCTCAGGCCAGCCCTATTACTCTCTCTCTCTCTCTCTCTTTCTGGAAAGGAAATGAAGTATCACTTGAAATACAGGTTCATGAAAAGAACTTCCAAGAAAGAAAGCTAATCAGAACCATATTTGATTTTTTTCCTTTAAAAAAAAAAATCAAAGCACATGAAAATATAATCTTTTGTGCTCACACAGAAGAATGTGGTGGTCTCAAAGAGCATGTTTATTTTTAAAACAAAAGAGAGACAAGCCACCAGTGCAGCTTTATTCCTTCCAATGTCTTCATTGTGGTCTAATTAATCAAGTCAAAATGAATAAAAAACTGCAACCTTTTGCTAAACACATAAAAGAGATGTCTGCTGTTGACATTTAAATAAACAATGCTTCGAAAGAAAGTTTCATACTTGAAGGGCAAAAAATTAGGTTGTGCCGATTCAGTGCTTTCTACACTTTTTCGCACACATTGTTGTTTTATGAAGACTAAATATAAATGTACCCACCCATCCGTCACAATCACTGCCACCCAGGAACCCAAGATTTGGGAGATGCTTTTGACTGTGGGCATGATCAGGTTTGCATTACGGCATATTCATTCCCATTGAGTGGCATGGATGCATTGAGCGCATGCATTTTGGGAACTGTCAAAATTTATATGCAAATATTGACAATCCAGGACAAGGTTTGGAAATCTCTGAAAACTTATTCATGAATTCTGACGGGTACTCAATCCTATATACTTCTACTCATTTTAAGACCCAATGTGTTCAATGAACCTTACCTCCACATAACTGTGTATAGAATTGCAACGTAAATGAGCTTGACAGTCAGCTTTTGTTCCTGATGTGTCTTTGCTTAATGAACTGGCTGTACCTTAGCAGGAAGGCAATTCTGCTCCCTGTGCCTTGTTGATCTCAGAATTAGATTGCTGCTTGTGCTCTGCATGGAGTTACCAGAGAGATAGTGTGAAAGTTTTAGTTGATTTAAAATGCCACTGCCTTTGTTAAAATAGTTGCAAGCTGTTTTCCTGGAAATGATAGCCTGGCCACTGCTCCTCATGTATTAATAACATGTAGATTGCCTCTGAAGACACAGAAACTTCAGCACATTACTATAAAGTGCAGCAGTTACATTACTCACAAGGATTAGTTATGCTGAACATATGCCATCAGTTCTGAAACAACTACACTGGCTGGCTGTTTCTGGTAACAACAGACCATCTGTCTGTTGGGATGCCCTTATTTTCTCAATTTTCCAATCCTAAATTCATAATGTCACATTCTCCTGTAGAATGTTGTGAACCTCCGTCCATAGTTCTTCAGGCACTCTGTCGATCAGATCTAATTCCTTAAATCGATTTGTCACCTCTACTGTATATGAATCAGGAATATGATTTAGGTCATACCTGAGTGGCCTAATGCTTTTGCCTACTTTCCCTACTTTCTTCGATTTAAGCCTAAATTTTGCAACAAGAAGCTCATGATCGGAGCCACAGTCAGCTCCTGGTCTAGTTTTTACTGACTGTATAGAGCTTCTCCATCTTTGGCTGCAGAGCACATAGTCAATCTGATTTCTGTGTTGACTGTCTGGTGATGTCCATGTGTAGAGTCATCTCTTGGGTTGTTGGAAAAGAGTGTTTGCTATGACCATCGTATTCTCTTGACAAAATTCTACCAGCCTGTGCCCTGCTTCATTTTGTACTCCAAGGCCAAACTTGCCTGTTATTTCAGTTATCTTTTGGCTTCCTACTTTAGCATTCCAATCCCCCATGATGATAAGGACATCATTTTTTGGAGTTAATTCTAGAAGGTGTTGTAGGCCTTCATAGAACCGGTCAACTTCAGCTTCTTCAGCACCAGTGGTTGGGGCATAGATTTGGACTATTGTGATGTTGAATGGTTTGCCTTGGATTCAAACTGAGATCATTCTGTCATTTTGGAGATTGTATCCCAGTACTGCTTTTCTTACTCTTTTATTGACTATGAAGGCTACTCCATTTCTTCTGAGGGATTCTTGCCCACAGTAGCATACCTGATGGTCATCTGAATTAAATTCACCCATTCCTGTCCATTTTAGTTCACTGATTCCTAAGATGTCGATGTTCAGTCTTGTCATCTCTTGCTTGACCACATCCAGCTTGCCTTGATTCATGGATCTTACATTCCAGGTTTGCAGCATCGGACTCTCCTTTCACCACCAGATACATCGGCAACTGAGTGTCCTTTCGGCTTTGTCCCAGTCGTTTCATTCTTTCTGGCGCTACTAGTACTAGCCCTACACTCTTCCCCAGTAGCATATTGGACACCTTCCGACCTGAGGGGCTCATCTTCCGGCATCCTATCCTTTTGGTACTGTCCATGGGGTTTTCATGGCAAGGATACTGGAATGGGTTGCCATTTCCTTCTCCAGTGAATCACCTTTTGTCAGAGGTCTCTGCTGTGGCCTGTCCGTCTTAGGTGGCCCTCCACGGCATAGCTCATAGCTTCATTGAGCTACACAAGCCCCTTCGCCACGACAAGGCAGTGATCCATGAAGGGGATTCTGTTGTATAGGCTAGGTTTTCTTTTGCTTATTCGTTTTTTGTAATGGAAAGAGTGACTACAGCAGGGACTGAGCTGAGTAAAGAAGAACATGACAGAACTTTATAGAGCTCTGTAAAATTTGAAGAAGAAGATGGAGAAATGAAGGACAAGTTGCCTCCCTCACTGACCCCCATCCCCCTTTCACATACACAGGTAGAGAGGGCAGGCAGCTGACTCTTACTTCAGTGTAGTGATGTGACGTCTTCCATAGCACATGAAGGCCATTCGACTCTGTTTTTGGCCTGGAAGGAGTAAGCTGGATCCACCCTGATCAAAGACAAGCTGGAACACATTTCTCATATATCTTAGCACCAAGCTTCTGAATATCAGTTGCAGGGAATCCACTAAATGGGCTTAGTCATTGCCATCATGTCCTGTCTGTGACATTGCCATGGACCTCTGGTTGGCCTTTCTGGGAAATGGAGCGCTGGACTGACCGGCCTTCAGTCTGCTTCAGGACAGCTCGTCTGGTGTTCTTATAACTGGGTTTGTTCATTTGTTTTGCACCTATTTAGGACCTGAGACAGAAAGATCACTTAGAAATTGGAAAAAATATTTTGGAGCTGCAAACCAGAAGATATTTTCAGTCATTCTTCCAATTTAATATGTCATCACAGTGGAACATAACCATGAAGTTCGATATGTGTTTATTTCTATAAGAAACAGAATCTAAGGGACTATATTAATTGTATATGATCCATGAAACCTTCAAAATATGTTCACCACTTGAATCAATTGTATCAAGTGTGATATTCCATTTAGGACCTCATCCTTATCACAGTGGTATAGGATCCTTTTTCTGTGGTGTCATCTTAAAAAGTTTAAAAGAATGGGATCACACAAGTGGGGCCAATCCTGTGGGTTTCCCCCCACTAAGTGTCCTCCAGAAACACAATACTGGAGTTGAGTAACCACTTACAAATCAACACTTTCTTATGCCTATGCCACATATTACTTAAAGGCACAGAAGCTGCTGATCCTAATCTCCTACTCATTCCTCCTTGTAAAGCTTGGTTAAAGCAGAAGTGTAATGTGATATCACTGCTTTTGCATTTCCTCGCCCTCTGCAAGAAGCAGCTGGTACATACCTTAACCAATAGAGCATGCAATGTTCAGTAGAGCATGTGTTTTGCAATCCTTGGCAGCTCCATATAAAAAGCATCTGTTCTGGATGGAGCTTTTCTTAGGAAGTGTCTTAAAAAGTGGAGCGGCTATGGGAGAAGGCTGACTCCCCTCTCCAAGATGAGCCTTCCTGAGTTCAGTAGAAGCCCCTTCTACATTGCACCAGCATCAAAGGCACATTGAAGAGGACTTGAGAAAAGAGAGCTTCTCTGTGGTTGTGCCTTTGGAAATCCCTTCCCGGGTAGGCTCACCCATCCCTTTCTTTGATGCTGCAGACTTGTTAGGCAGGCCATTGGACTGCTGCTGGGCCGTTCCAGATGCTTATAAGTTAACCGCCATTCCAGCCTGCTTCTGCTTTTTGGCTGTTGGTTCTATATTTAGTGGTAGTTGTTAGTGTGCATTTAGCTATTTTTAGGTTTTTTGAATCTTTGCTCACTGTCTTGACTACTTAACAGAAGCAAGTGAAGGCCAATGATTAAATAGTAAATAAACTGTATTGGGTGGCAGCCATGTGTGAATGGAAACACATGCTCTGAGCCCTGCAAGAATCAAGGTCAAGTCTCTCCTTAGGTTTCTTAAGCACGTGGGTGGGAGAGTAATCGATGACTGGAAAACCAGTGTTTTTGACTCACTACAGGCACACAAGAGTTTTCCCCGAAGAAAACTCCAGGAATTACTTCTGGTCAGTCAGTACTAACTAGTGAGATCCCAGTGGTGCATGCGTTGTCCTTTCAGGCAAAGGAAGAATGCAGCCTGCATTCTAGTATTCCAGCCTTGGATATTTGGGCAGCCAGAAGAGGAAGAGAAAAGGAAAGGAGCAATTTTCAAACAGGATCTGAAAGAGCAATATGTGAGCAAAGGCATCTTTCCCCTTACTGCTGCTCAGAGGACAAACAGGCTTTGGGACATTATAGTTTCATCCCTGTCCCTTTCCCATAATGCTGTGTAAATCCTCAAGGGCGGGGGGTGTTCCTATCTTTCAACATTGAGATGGCCTCCAGGATGCAATTGTATGCATGCTTAAACAGAAACAAGGGCCACAACTCCCAGCATGCCCCAGGCAGACATAAAATATCAGACATAACTACCTGCACAAAAGAACCCTTGGACACTTTAGGTGTGCATTCCAACACTTAAACTTGTACACAGTCGATGCATGTTTGCAGCATGTACATTCCTAAAGGGTGCAATCCAGAGAAATGGCCTCTCACTCTCCAGGCCCAAATAGCTCTGTAAGCAAAAGCTGAGGACCCATATTGCTGCATTCCCTCAGGCAGTCTCAGTTGGAGGTGACCTGCCTGCACTGGGCAGGGCCAAAGCCAGAATGAGGCCTGGATAACCCAGACAGACATCTTGAGTTCTTGAGAAGCAGGGAATAGGTCTATGTAAGGACCCTCCCTGTCCTGAAGGGCATCACTTGAACCAGCCAGCCAGGAAGGGGTATTGTAGATGTCCAGGATGGCCGTATGTTGTGAGGGATCTGCCTTCCACTCGCCATCTGGACATGGGCTTAGACATTTTGCCTAAGGGTAGGGAAATGAGGCAGGATATTTGTGGCTGGAGACTGCAGCACCTCCCATGTGTGATGGCCCTGGTTGTTTTGGGGATAAGGTTATTTATTTTTAAATAAATAAATAAAATGGCAATTAAATAAATAAAGTGGTGATTTATTTGAATCCAAGCTGTGTCTCCTGTGTTTCCATGTTCAGTGGCTTAACCCTTTCCTAAAAACACAGTTTCACATGATCTCTAACTTATGGATGAAAGTAACTGTCAGAAATGTGGTGATGACCTTTGGCTTGTTGTTGTTGTTAGTAGCAAAGTTGTGTCCGACCCATTGCAGCCCCATGGACAACATTCCTCCAGGTCTTCCTGTCCTCCACCATCTCCTGGAGTCCGCTTAAGCTCAGACTAACTGCCTCAGTGACTCTATCTAGCTACCTCATTCTCGACTGTCCCCTTCTTCTTTTGCCATCTATTGTTCCCAGCATTAGACTCTTCTCCAGGGAGTCCTTCCTTCTCATTAGGTGGCCAAAGTATTTGAGTTTCATCTTCAGGATCTGGCCTTCTAAAGAGCAGTCAGGGTTGATCTCCTCTAGGACTGACCGGTTTGATCGCCTTGCAGTCCAAGGGACTCGCAGGAGTCTTCTCCAGCACCACAACTCAAAGGCCTCAATCCTTTTGCACTCAGCCTTCCTTATGGTCCAGCTTTCACAGCCATAGATTGCAACTGGGAAAACCATAGCCTTGACTATACACACTTTTGTTGTCAGGGTGATGTCTCTGCTTTTTACTACGCTGTCTAGATTTGCCATAGATTTCCTCCCCAGGAGCAAGCGCCTTTTAATTTCTTGGCTGCAGTCCCCGTCTGCGGTGATCTTGGAGCCCAGGAAAATAAAATCTGGCTTAACTGTTCCTAAAATGGGACTAGACAGATCCATGGAAGGGAGATCTATCAACAGCTGTTAGCCATGGTAGCTACACAGAACCTCCAGGCAGAGTGGTAGCATTACACTGCATGCCTCTTGCTGGGAGACCATGATCTAGGGAGACAATTGTCTTCAAGCCTTGCTTGTTTGCCTCCATGCTGGGAAAAGTGGGTGCTGGATCAGGCTTTAGACTGATCTAGAATTATGCTTCTTGTGAGTGCCAGATTTCGATGAGAAAGCAGGAGGTAAATCAGTTGTTTCTTTGCTCACCTAAATTCTCTGAAAATTTCTTTAAAGATCGTTTCAATTCACTCTTGTTTTTGTTTATGGCTGTTCTTCAACTTGTTCAAAAGGGAAAGGTGTGCATTTCTGCTTGTATTTTTTCCAAAAGCATGAAAATTCATTTTAAATGCAAATTTCACAGTGTGTATTTTTAAAATATGCATATTTTGCACACAATTTTCAAATATTTATTGGGAAAAAGCCCTCCCACTGTTGCTTGCATTCATGTTCAGGATTGCAAATGTGATGCATTCTCATGATTTGCACAGAGAAGTGGAATTATCACACATCCTTATTCTTTGCCATAGTACTAAAAGAGTAAAGGGAGAAAGGGCATGAGAGTCTGAAGCTATAGGAACATAAGCACCTGCTTTGTACTAACTAAGTTAGGCTGTTGCCCATTCTATCTTACCTAATCTGTTCAGGGGCAGTGCTACTGAGGGTCAGAAAGAATACTGAAAACCTGGAAAACTTTATATGTGTATTATGCTTTCTGTTGCTGTAAAGTCCATCAAGTCATCACTGACTTGAGCTGACCCTGCGGATGACAGCCCTCCAAAATGTCCCATCCCTGCCCAGCTGCTCTAAATTCAGGGCTGGGGGCTTCCATTAGGCTTTCTACCTCTGCACTAGAGCACTTCCCTTCCTTTCCATCCCCTCCAAAAGTGTCAGGGGTCACATCAAGCTTTCTGGGGAAAGAATCTGCACTGAGAAAAGAGAGGCAGCTTTGTTTTTTCAAGTATGTGGTCTTGCTAAAGCAACAGCTCCGCAGAAGGAACCCAGTCCACTCTCTAATGCCGTGTCTCAGTGTTTACATGTCCTTTCTGAACTGTAGGTGGGTTGCTTTGTCATAATATTACACAATTCACAGTAGCCTCACTAGCGCTGGGGCCCACGGATACACTCCGACACTGGAATTTGCTTCTTAACTGAGACCAGGTTTTCCTACCGGCTTTTGACTTGCATGGGCCTGCATGCTGTTGTTTTCGTTCATTCAGGAGAAGCAGGACTGTGTTTCAGAGGGGAAATGTAAGACGTTCTCAAGAATCTTTGGTTTCAAAGCTATATGAGCAGGGCAGTTCTCTTGAATTTTTGGGTGGCTCCACTCAAAGCCCTCCTGTCGTGGGCACCCTCTGGTAGGCTGTTAGTTGCTTCAGTAGACATGAGAAGGCAATTTGTTTTTGTAGTATGATACAAATAAAGATTTTTATTAAAGAAAATAAAAGTATAGGCACTAAGGGTCTTGTCCTCTGCACATCAGCAAACAGAGGAATCTGTTTAACTTGTACTGTGCTGAGAAAAAGCTGTTGCTGCACCTCCTGCAAAAGCACATAACTGTCGCCCACTTTCAGCTTGTCCACAGCCCTGTCCCAGTTAGACAGAGCGAAGTACAGGATTCCAAACACACGACTGACAGATTATTGTTGTCATATGATCCAGCTGCTGAAAGCTTTGGGGGATGTGTTCGGACCACGAATCCCATAAATCTTCATTAGTGAATGTGGCAATCCCTTCTCCCGAACCCTTGCTAGGGGGAAAGTGGACAAGGGCTTGGAGAGAACTACTTTCCTGGATGACACTAAGGGACAGAACTGGGGAACATGGGAACTAAGGGGAACATGGGTTCAGAAGAACACTGTGCTGGCTCATGGGAGCAAGCAGGTGAGATCTAGTGAAAAATGGGTGGATGCAGGGCAAATGGCGAGTAAGCCAAGAGTAGGGCTGATTGGTAATTGTTTTCCTCCTCACCAAATCACAGATGGTGGATTGGAATGCATATTTCTGCACTTCAGGGTGAGGTAAAAAGTGTATTTCATTATTGCTGGGGGAGGGATCCTCTATGGGCACTAACTGCCCACAAAAAGATTTTAACACATGCCTTTCTGCACAATGCCTCTAAAAATGATCTCAGGCAGAGGAACTGCAGAGAGGAAGGGGGAATGGCAGCCAGAGGAGAGCCCCAGCTGCTGCTGGAAGTATGGGGTGAGGGAAAGAAGGTGGCACTGCTAGCACCAAGGTAGCGCCTCCACCTGCAAAATAGGTGAAATGGTTCACCCAACCCCCTGCTGAAAAAATTGTCATCCCATTTCAGGAGGGGCCAAGATTCCCCACTCTACCCCCACCACCAATTCAGGCAAGAAGACAGCTTGGACATAGGTTGTCCCAGCCCTAGCCAAGAATTAGCAGCATGTCATAATACCCAAAGAGTTTGGCAGATCTGGGGGTACAACTACAACATACTCTTTCTGTCAGAGGGAAGACTTGTTTTTAATGAAATGTGCATTTCCTCCCCCATATATAAATTCACAAAGTAGTGAATGATCGGAAATGTGTGTTTTTACCATTTGAATGAACCAAAATTCGATCAAAAGAAAAATAGGGGCTGGCTGAAATGCACCCCAAAGAGAATTTCAGGGAATTATGGAAATTTCCAAAATCGCTGGTCCAACTACCCCCGCCTCCAAGCTGCAGGAAGGACTGTTGCAAAGCTGGTGAAGACAAAAGGGCTTGGTTTGGAGGCAGGGGCGTTCAGCTGGCCATGAGCAATGCCAGCACCAGCAATTCCATCTCTCGCTCTGTCTCTGGCCGTAGAATCGGTTTGCCCGCAGCACAAAGTGGCTTAATATTTGAATGCATGGCAAAACACACAATGCACTGTGAGTATCTGTATGCATTAAAGCAAGCCAGGTAAGGACACACAACACAGGCATGCCATGCCACGGGCAAGGCAGCACACTGCTGTATTAATAAGAGAAGGAATAATTGGGATGGGAGAGGCGCATGGAGTAGAATAAAAGAATACGACTGAGGGAGAATGAAATGGTTGGAATAAAAACCAGGTACTAAAGGTAAGGAGCAAAAGGCTTTGTTGCGATGGGGGCGGCATAGAAGTGTTTTAAATAAATAAACAAACAAACAAACAAACAAAGAGTGGATTAGCCTGGGCCAGTAGTGTTCTGCACCTTAAGAAGACACGGAAAACCAACTGACAAATTGGGTGTTTGCACACACAACAATCACAGCAAGCAACAAGTAGCAAAACTTTGAAAACTAGAGGTTAAGGATTGGAAGGTTATACAGGATAATTACAAGGTGAGGCAGAGTAAAAAAAATACTTAGGAAACAAAACAAAATGCGATGCGATGTGATGCAATGCAGATTTTAAGAAAAACCTGAAGAAAAATGGAACTGAATTCAAAGCTGGGGGAGAAACTTTCCCCCAATACTAGAAGTAAGTTACTTAGGATTAAGAAAGTAAAATTCTTTCAGCTAGGAAGATTGTAAAAATAAGGGCAAGCAACAAGGGTTAGATAATCTTTCTCTACGGTGGCACCCAATCTATGGAATGCGCTCCCCAGAGAGGTCCGCCTGGCGCTGTCGTTAATTGTTTTTCGGGGCCAGGTGAAGACCTTTTTATTCAAACATTATTTTAATTGTTAATATTATTTATTTATTTTATTTTTTGGGCCAGGTCAACTCAAATTATATTATATTGTTTTATAATATGCTTATTTATTTTTGTGAGCCACCCTGAGGCTTCGGTGAATGGGGCAGCATAGAAGCCTTCTAAATAAATAAATAAATAAATAATCTGAATGACTTACAGAACAAAGACTGATTTGGGAACAAGAAAGGAATCAGGAGGGAGAACAGAAGAAGCCCCCCAACAAAGTTCTCTCAGTGTTGAGGCACCTAACAAAATGCACAGGAATCTGAGAAGCAGCCATGTTTGTTCAACTCAGAATACCTCCCGTAGTGATTGGAGGGGTCGGCAAAATGTTTCTCTCAATTTGATAGTGGACCAGTCAATCCCACTCTTTTCCATCCTCCATCATCTCTCCCATCCTGGGCATTTGCAGATGAACAAAATGTTCAGAGATTCCATTTTATGGCTAGGTGGACTGGCTGCTTGCTAAAGCACTGAAGCACACAGGAAGTTTCACAAGCATTTCAATCTGGTTCTTGGCATTCCAAGGGAAGCCTGCTTGACTCGGAGAAACACCAAAGCTGGTCTATAGCAACTTCATTTGTCTCAGGGGTCAGGACTCGGCTGCATCTCTCCCTAGAATCAGCACCCGAAGCCTCACCAACCACTTGAATTGGGCCCTGAAGTTACTTTGAACAAGTCAAGACAACTGGCTCATCAGCACAAAATTCTGTGCACAAAACCCATGACACCATCCTTTGGTCTTCTAGCGCCACCTTCCCAAATACCTATCAGGTCGGAGCAGAACTGCCAAAGAACAGTATCCCCAGTAATAAGGATAGGACAGTGGAGGCCTTTACTATGGAAGCAGGATTCATTAAAGTACATTGAAGCCTCTGAACCGATCTGCCATGACGACGTGTGTTTCCCTCAAGTGCTTTGCATGATTTTGAGACACATTAAACCATTACACACAAGGCTGTGTAAGGTGACCATACCGCTGGAGAACGCTGACAAGCATGTTCTATGTGCATCTGGTGGGCTTCCACTTAATGGCAGTCTATCTGATAATTATTTTGTGAAGACAACAAAGAGATCATTTATAGTGTGATGTAGATCCAGTGTGGTGTAGGTGGTGCAGTGGTTAAGAGCGTGGGACTGGGACTCAGACGATCTGGGTTCAAGTCCCCACTCGCTCATGGAGCCAACTGGATGACTTTGGGCCAGTCACAGACTCTCAGCCCAACCTACCTCACAGGGTGGTTGTTGTGGGGATAAGATGGAGGAGGAGAATGATGTAAGCTGCCTTGAGCCCTTTGTAGGAAGAAGGCAGGATATAAATCGAAAAATAAATAAATAAATAAAGTAAGCATGGGTCTGGAGGATTTCTGTCTATAAACACTGATAACCATAAGTACGAATCAGGTGACATTGTCCTCATTAAATAAGTGCCAGCATGAGCATGAAGGTTTCTTTGTTCAGACATTGATTAATCGAATATTTACCTCTGCACTTTGATGCAGAAAGATGACTCAGTTCTGCACAATAATTTTGTTTTCAAAAGTAGGGATGTTGTTGTTGTTGTTAGTCGCGAAGTCGTGTCGGACCCATCGCGACCCCATGGACATGGAAAGTAGGGATAGGGAAAGCAAAAAAGTGGATGATGTTATGCAATGCATTCCAATGTTAAGAACGACCAGTAAAAGACTTCCCCTGCCCCATGAAATCTTAACATTATGACATAGTTTTTTTTCTTTTTCAGTCTAGTGCTTGACTTACTGCTTTAGAATGTTCTACATGTTCTGAACATGGTGCTTATCTATCCAGTTCAGCAATTTGTTTTATCAGTTAATGAATGCAGACTATCCTTCATAGTGCAGTGATTTATATGCTCATAAATATTAATGCCAGGAGGACACCCTGACAGCAGATGAGGCCTGGGGGTTATACTGAAAGTTATCTCAAATACAGCACAGTTCTTATTTTAATGGAAACATGGAGTGCCAGTATCAGGGTTATCAGGCAGGTCTGTCCTGATTTCTTCTGGCACCGTACGCAAGGGTGGCCACCTGTTCCGAGTCTGCATGCAACAGCCATGCACTGGGCACGCTCCAGCTCTGGGGTCGCACTAGATGCCCACACAGCACCCTCCACCAGTGCTATCACATTAGGCAGACAGAAAGAACCTGAATCCAAGAAACAGCCTCATGACATGACAGAACTGATCTTCCCTCTGTACCCAGCAGCTAGGTCGTTGAGGCCCCATCGGTGAGGGTGTTCAAAGATAGGCTGGACATGCACATGGTGGGCATGTCATGAGCGAAGCCGGCTGGTGCCGGAGGTCAGACTAGATGGCCCAGGAGGCCCCTTCTGACTCGCTCTGTTTCTATGTTTCTATGTTTCTATGTTTAAAGTTTCAAAGAAACATGGGAAGCGCCCACAAATGGCTCCTCCCATTTCGCATCTAAGAGGGAACATGCAAAGAGGGAGATGTAGGCCAAAATGTGGCATGTCTTCCACTAATAACATCTGGAAAAAAATGGAGTTCGCTGAATTCACAAGCCCTATCCAGGCATTTGCCTGAATGTGTGAAGGCGTAAAGTGGGCAGAGGGTCTTGGCCAGGCACCCTGACCCGCCCCTACACTCCACCAGCCCCTAGTTCAGACCTTGTTGTGTTGACTTAGCAAGGTCTAAAAGGAAGTCCCACTCCCATTCACAAAAATGGGAGTAGAGTTCCTCATGCCATCAAAACCCCCGACAAGGCAGAGAGTTCTGCTCATGAACCAAACTCTATTCAGACCATGCTAAGTCTTCAGGCGAGATCCAGATGGGAGTGGGCAGGGCAGCACGCATGGCCCCGACATAGTCCTCACTTCACGCCCTCCTACGAGGGCTACAGAGAGGGAAGGAAAAGGCATCCAGCCACTGTCCCGGTTGACAGCTAATGCATCAGTAGGCCTGTAGGAGGCCTGTGCAGAGATGACCGTCTGTGCACTATGGGAACTGTTCCCTTTGCCCAGTTCTCAAATGTGCCAGCTGGAGAATCCATGCATGAACCACCTCTGGATGGGATGTATGGAAGTCTGGAACAAGGACAGTAGGCCGCTCTCATGCCTGCTCCCCAAAGCATTTATTATCTACCCATTCTGATCATCTGTACAGGCGGTGTATTTCTCTCACAAGGGAACAGCTGCAAGAAAAAAATGAACCATACCTTCATTAAAATTGGTCAGAGCTTCCTAGAGCCCCATAAAATGACTTCACAGGCTGGACCAGAGGACACCAGTTAACTATCTGCATGCTAGAAAGAATTCTGTTCTGTCCATTTCTAACACCCCCAACCTATTAAATTATATTAAACTTTTTTCCTGTGGATAGTAAAATGACTGGGTGGGTCATTAAAAATATCTGATTCTGATTTTTTTTTCTGGTATAGGAATTAATATTGCTCATATTAAGATCAAGGTCTTTTTGAATAGGAGTTGAGGCAAAACTTGTCAAGGTAATTGTTTCCTTTATGTTTTAAGAGAATAAAATCCAAATGTGAGAGTCATTAGAAGTAAAGAATAGGTAGCTGTCACTGATGCAAACAGAACACTAAAATTCCAAATCAGTCACAATGTTCAAAGAAGGCCACTGGGAGCTGTAGATCTCTAAAGCCATTCTGGTTGATTCTGGCTAAATGTTTAAAAAGCCACGGATGCTGTTTGATTGCATATTACATTATTCTTTCTCTCCCGTGTCAAACCATCAATTAGCAGATAAAGCAGTGCTTAAAGGTAAGTTGGTGGGTGCATTTTTAAAAGATCCAGATGGCTCTCATATGGACCAAAATGTGAGGAGGAGAAAACTTACAGGGCTGATTTGAGGCCATGAGCCAAATTCTCAAAATGGGCTTTGAAAGCTACAAGGTGCACATTCCGTTGCTAGGCAATGAACATTTGAGAAGGATGTTTTACAGATTGCTGTATTTCATGGGAACAACCTGGAACTTTCATCAAAACTCTGGTCAATGTCTAAGGGTGAGCAACAGGTATTTCTGGAATCATTATAATGATTTCAACCAAATTAGCCTGTCTCCATTTTCTCATAAGCTACCATGGTGTATGTTTTCAGGAGGATATTAAGATCCTGGCAAAATAATAGCAGGAGATGCTCAAGGCCTCTTCCAAACCAGGGAGCAATAAATGAAAAATTAAGAGCCAATGCACACATTGAAATGAACATGCTTTTTAAAAAGTGTGCTTGAACTGGATGCTTCCATTCTGAAGCAAAAGCAACCACAGCGCTCTGCTCTGGAGCATGCTTCCAATCTGGTCCAGGGCTCTTCTTAGATTCCTGCCGAAAGTTGCCCTCTCCCTATCTTCTGTGTGCCCCAAAATCTGCAGTCTACAATGATCAGCTTCTCCAGGGGTGGGAAGAGTGATGTTTAGCCTGAAGACAATAAAATAAAGGCAGTAATAGATTACAGCTAACTACAAATATTCAAAGGGCTATCAAGGAGAAGACGGAGCGAGTTTGTTTTCTGAAGTCATGTCAATGTTTGTTCTGACTTGTGTCTGTATCAGATTATTATCTTTTTCATTTGTTTACAGATGAAAATGTGTGCACATTCCCATGGATATTTTTCATGCTTAAATTGTGCACATTTTAAATTTATACATTCTTTTATTGAATAAAGCATGTTTGCATACACTTTTAAAAATATACATCTTATGTGCATTTTCTCACATTCATTTTGGGGAAGGGGTGTTTACACATCACATGAGAGGGCTTTATATGCGTTTGGACCTTGTGGTTCCTGTTATCAGTCTGGCTGCCTCATCTTGCAGAAGTTGCAGCTTCTGAATAGTGTTCAAAGGAACCTCTGTGTAGAGTACATTGCAAAGGTCAAGCTTAGAGGTTACTTGACAATAGATTACTGCAACTAGGCTCTCCTTGTGCAGATGGGGTGTAGTGGGCCAACAAGTGAAGCTGGTAGAAGACACTCTGAGACACTGAGGTCACCTCACCCTCCAGTGACAGAAATGGCACCAGGAGCACCTCCAGGCTGCACATGCGTACCTTCCAGGTCTCTGTCCATAATAGGTTGAGCACACTCCATCCAGTCTCCTACAGACAGTGTCTTAGTCTTACCTAGATTGAGCTTCACTTTGTTAGCCTCCATCTATTCTATTGGCACAGTCAAGCACTATTTAGCATCACCTCCATAGCCTCACCTGCAGAAGATGAAAAAGAAAAATAGAGCTGTGTGTCATTAGCATACTGATGGCAATGCACTCCACACATGAGATAATCCCAATCACATACTAGAGAATCCACGAAGCAGAGCAATACTCCCCAGACACCATCAAGGTAGAAGTGGAACCACTGCAAAGCAGTCTCTCCCACTCCCACTTCAGACAGCGACCCCAGAAGGACGCCATGGTTGATGGAACTGAAAGTTGCTGAGGAGTATCAACACGGTCTCTCTCTCTCTCTCTCTCTCTCTCTCTCTCTCTCTCTCTCTCTCTCTCTCTCTCTCTCTCTCCCCCCCCCCTCAGGACAGGCTATCATATGAGGTGGCCAAAGCCCAACATGAACCCTGACTGAAATGGATCTAAATAATCAATCACATCCAAGAATAGGTAGAGCTGCTTGGCTACCTCTTGATCAGGAATCCTGCTCAGGAAGGGAACATTCACCTATTAAGATCTCCCAGCTCATGAGAGGGTTTCTTGAGGAGTGGTTTCATCACTGCCTCATTAAGGTGACATGGGGCCACCCCCTTCCATAAAGCCGGTTGTTCCCTCCCTGCCAGCTTTGATAGTCCAAGAATGGCAAGGAATCGGTAGAGATGTGGTTGCATAAACCTGACCAAGCATCACATCCTCAAGCTCAACCAACTGAAATTTGCCCAATGAAACATGGCCAGGCTGAGCACTGGGTGCTGCCCGGTGGAACTGCTAAGAAAAATATGGGATCTAAGTCTTGGCAGTTGCCAGAGATTTAGTCCTGGAAGGGATTTACAGATCTAATACAGCAGGCCTGAAATGGATGCCCTTGAAGCCAGTATCAAATCGGACCCAGCCAAAAAGTGCTACCACTTCTCATTGGCAGATTCCTGTCATTGTTTCCTGTGTCAGGTAACCCCCCTGGAACATTAGGGTCATGGGGATTCGAGACAGGGTGGGAGAACTGAATTCAATCTTGACCGTGTGGTCAAACACTTGGCGTTGGCTGCAGGCTTCTATGAACAGCCAAGTGCAACTTCAGGAAAGCCCTTTATAAAGCCATCCCTGTTGTGGACAGGTGGCAGCTGTGTTGCAAAGTCCTTTCTTGAGGATGAGAAATGGCAGCATATATTCAACATTTCCAAATGTCTTTCCTCACCCTCCCCCACACCCAGCCCATGCTTAGCAGAGTCTGTCTGAAGCCACAGCTGCTCAAATTGAGCTGCTGTGCTCAAAGCATGCAGCATCCCAGCAGATGTATTTTAAAACATTATGAGTGCATCTCTGGGGAAATGTTACTGGCCTTTTGCTGCCAAAATCCACAGATATTAGTGAAAACACTGATGATATGCAAATTGTAACTGCTTTGTTTGGTGTAGTGATTTCTTCTCGTCTTGTTCCCCCTGCCTTTCTTCCTTTCTTTCCTTCGTTGCCTTAGGAATGGATTCATTATATGAATATAAAATGCAATGGTTCTTTTAGCTACATACTCAAGTTCATTAAAATAATTTCAGAATGATAAGACAAAGATAAAAAGTTTTGTAGCTGATGATTTCAGATTACTGTACTGCAACCATCTCTAAAACACAACCACCGCTTCCTTAGTCTCTCCCTTAGACTCTAGTCAGTGATTACGGTGCTGGACTGGGACTCAAGGAATCTGAGCTCTAATCCCAATGCAGTCATGAAGCCCATTGGGTGACTTTCAACTTGCTCCTGACTCTCACCCTAACATCTTCATAGGGCCGTTCTGAGAATAAAATGGAGGGACAGCAAGTTGTACATGAAACATAAATACATATGTTTTTATGTATACCTCTACCCTAGAGCCTTCTCAGTTTCTTTGCCTGCAGACCTTCTCTGGTACACAGAAAATCTTATAGCAATAAGTGTTAAAGATTCTGGAAACAAAGCCCTGTGAGAAGAGATTGAAAGAACTGGGCATTTTAAGCCTGGAGTAGAGAAGAATGAGGGAGAAAGGGTAGCACTCTTCAAGTACTTGAAAGCTTGTCACAAAGAGGAAGGCCTGGATCTTTTCTTGATCACCCTAAAGTGTAGGGCAAAGAATAATGGGCTCAAGTTACAGGAAGACAGATTCCAGATGAATATCAGGAAGGAGTTCCTCACCATTCGAGCAATATGACAATGGAACCAATGGCATAGAACATAGAAGCATAGACAAAGAGCAAGTCAGAAGGGGCCTCCTGGGCCATCTAGTCTGACCCTGGGCTCCAGCCAGCTCTACTCATGACATACCTACCATGACCTAGGGAGATTGTGGGCTCTCCCACATTGGAGGCATTCAGGATGCCGCTGGGTAGCCATTTGAGAGGGATGCTTTAAGTTGGAATCTGGCATTGAGCAGGGGTTGGTCCTGATGGCCTTATTGGCCCCTTCCAATTCCACTATTCTATGATTCCTAAGTACAAATTTCAGCTGAAGAAATCTTTCGTGCACTAAGCTTTCCTATATGTGAGATGCTGCTAGCAATGATCTTACAATAAGTCTCCTTGATGGTATTGCCAAGGCCTGTTTTGAGGTTCCCATTCAAGCCAATTTTACTTGTTATTGAACAACTGCTATTGCAACCAATTGAATGTGCCTGGATGTACAAATATTAGAAGGACAGATTCATCTAGGATTCATCCAATCCCCCCTAGGATTATGCATCTTCTCTCTCTCTCTCTCTCGACATAAGTCACCATACAGGATGACCAAAGCTGTTTCTGTGCTAAAACCTGGTCTGACTCCTGACTGAAATAGATCCATCTGATCTTCAGCTGGTTGGCTACTTCTGACTCAAGGACCTGGCCCAGGAAAGGAATATTCCACACTTACCTAAGAATGTTGAGAGTTCCTGGGTCTAGAGGGATTTTTTCCAGGTGATCATTCCTTGTCACAAGGAAGCATTGATGCTTTTCCTGGCCCAACTAGTTCTTCTGTCCCTGCTGATTTTTTTCTAAGCCAAAAGGGACAAGAGTCCAGGATAGATGTGGTTGCACCAACTTTGTCCCAGTCTTCAAACTCCACCCGTAAAGATTTGGGGTTGTCGTTATCTTCAAGTATGTATCTTCAAGTCATCTCCATTCTACAGCAACCCTATGAATGAAAGCCCCTCAAAGTGTCCTGCCCTTCACAGCAATGCACAGCTCCTTTAAATTCAAGACTGTGGCATCCTTTATGCAATTGATCCATCTCATACTTTGTCTTCTTCCCCTTCCTCTTCTTTTTCAATTTTCCCTAGCACGATCACCTTCTCCAGTGAGTCTTTCCTTCTCATGACGTGCCTGAGACACGATAGCATCAGTTTCATCATTTTTGCTTCTGGGGAAAAGATCGTGCTTGATTTCACTTGTTCGTCTTTACATTATTCCAGGGTGTTGGCTAAGTTCATTTCCAGCACCATGTTTCAAAGGCATCAATATTCTTCTTGTCAGTTTTCTTCACTGTCCACCATTCACATCCATACATAATGGTCAGGAAAATGACCATTATGACCAATGACCAATGACCAATGCGGGCAGCCTTGACCTTTTCCTCCAGCTTTACACTCGATAGGTTCCTCCATGGCTGCCCTTTCAAGTCTCAGTCTTCTTCAAATTTCTTGACTAGTTATACAAAAGTTATACAAAATGTTTCAATTTCTACCCTGTTGACATTAATGCCATGCGATTTTTTCCATCTTCTTGCTTTTTGTTTTGTTTCTTTTCAGCTGTAGTCCTGCTTTTGCACTTCCTTCTTTTGCTTTCATCAGAAGTCATTTCAATTCATTGTTGCTTTCTGCCAGTAATATGGTGTCATCCATATATCTTAAATTACTGGTGTGATTCCACCAATTTTCGGTCTCGCTTTGTCTGGTCCTAGTCCAGCTTTTCTTATACATTCTGCCCACAAATGGAACAGATAGGAAGAGAAAATGCACCCTCGTCTGATGCCTTTGCCTTCGGTCTTCACAGCAGCTTCTTGGCCACAATACAGATGGACAATCAGGACAATCAAGTGCTGAGGCACACCGGGTTTTTTTTTCAGAACCTTACATAGAAACAGAGAGAGAAACAGAGCAAGTCAGAAGGGGCCTCCTGGGCCATCTAGTCTGACCCCCTGCTCCAGCCAGCTCTGCTCATGACATGCCTACCATGTGCCTTCTCTATACATGATCTTCACAGTAGTCTATAAAATATTAAGTGTGGTCCAAAACCTTTGGAGCAATCATTTAATAGGCCCTAGACGACACTAGGGATGCGGGTGGTGCAGTGGTTTAAACCGCTGTGCTGCTGGGCTGGTTGATCAAAAGATCACCGGTTCGAATCTGCACACGGGGTGAGCTCCCGTGCACCGTCCCAGCTCCTGCCAACCTTGCAGCTCGAAAGCATGCAAATGCAAGTAGATGAAAAGGTGCCACTTCAGTGGGAAGGTAACAGCGCTCTGTGCATGTCAGTGTTTAGTCATGCTGGCCACATGACCATGGACACTGTTTGCAGACAAACGCTGGCTCCCTCGGCCAGGAAATGGAGATGAGCAGCGCCCCCTAGAGTCAGGCATGACTGGGCTTAACATCAAGGGGAAACCTTTACCTTTACCTTTTAGACAACACTAACAGCCACACCTGGTGGCAAAGAGGACAATGAGTAGGGCAGTGAGTGTTGTCCCTTGCGGCTCTCACTCCTCCCAAATGCAGACCCATTGAAGGGCTCAGTTGCATCTCCTAGGAGGGCTTTGTTTTAGTTTGCTTCTTTCTCTCTCTATTTGCACTCGAGCTGTCTTCTGTATAGTTATATCACACTCGGTTCCAGGGTATTTCAGAGCTCTTTGAACTCTGCTACAGAGTGGGTACTGAGGAGCAATTGTGTCAGTCACTCGGGCCATCTCCTTATTCCAGAGGTGGCCTAGGGGTTCAATAGGACCACCCACCATACTGGCCAGAAACCCCCCAAGTCCTCTCCTTGAGGCTACTATTGCAGCTGACAACAGCATCCACCACAGCAAAAGCCTGACAAGAAGATAAGGAAGCTGGCAAGTTGGCAAACCCAACATTTTATTTATTCATTCATTTATTTAAAATATTTATACTCCACCCTATATACAAAAGCGTCTCAGGGTGGCTTACAAAAATTAAAGCAAACAATAGCAGGTTAAACGTTAACATTCTCACCTTCCCTTAAGAGTCTCCAGGTCTGTGCCTTTGCAGCTGCAGATCTAGAATGAATCTCTTCCTTGTAGTTCTACATCCCTTCATTGCTGTGCAGCCTCTGAACTTCCTATGCTTTCTGTTCAGGAAAAGCAATCCTCATAATGTTTTTGCTCTGGACTTGACCTGAAATGTGGGAAGCCATGGAGGATGGTGGAAAAAATGCTTCCAGAACAGAAAGCACCCTCTCCAGCCACCTTCCGAATAAAATAATCAAAGGGAACCTGAACCTAATCCAACATGATTTATCCGAAATTACACTCAAAAACTATTTCTGTTCTATCAAACTGAATGAGAGTAGTGAGAAAATGAGAAAAATTTTCAGCTCATCACGGCAATGTAGCTAGACAACTCATAGCTATTGATAGCCTGTTTTCCCATGAATTAATCTAATCCCGTCATTTTTAACAGAACATTCTGCAGTTTAACAATGAACTGTGTGAGGAAGCCTTTCCTTTTACCTGTCCTGAATCTCCCACCACTTGCCTTCATTGGCTGACCACATGTTTTAAGGATTGCATCCAAAATTAAGAAGTGCAGACCACCAAAAGCCCATATTGAAAAGAAAGAACCCTTTAGCAGCCACCAGTGTTTTGAGTCCGAAAAGCAGTTCATAAAGTTCTCATAAAGTTCTTTAAGCTTCGTTAAAGAAGCCATCTGCATCGGCCAGCAACCATCTAATTTTAAAATTGCCATGTTGACCTTCTGAAAGGCTCTGAAATGAAAGGAAAATCTATACCTAGGTTTGTTATATCAAGGGCAATACAAAATGAAAGTCACACTGTCTTCATTCTGTCCCAGTCTGCAGGCAGAAGGACTGTCATCTGTTGAAACACGCCCTTTTGGAAGCGGAGCTAGCAGATCAAATGTGGGGTGGGGTGGAAGGCAGCACAACACTAAAGCAACAAGGTGGCTCTTGACCCACTTTGGATGCTGCTGGTCTTCAGGCGCCTTTATTGTGCAAAAAGCACTGCGCTTCTCAAGTTGAGATTTCTCAAGTTTCTTAACCTGAGAGACTTTGTAACAATGGTTTTTGTAACAATCTTTCTTTTTCTTTTTCTAAACTTTCGGACTGTGAAGGCTGCTCTTCTACACAATATCTTACATTGTCTTTGGCATAGTAAATCAACCCAAATGGGAAAATTATCCCTCAAACTGCAAATTTCATCCAAATTGGTGGAGAGTTTTGGAGGTTTGTTGTTGTTGTTGTTTTGGCATTTGGTTGTGCCAGAAAAATGGCATGTACACAGCAATGGGAATTATGCTTCTGTTAGCTAGAAAACAAGACATGACAGGAAAACTTTGTAAAAATGTAACATCTCAGTTGGGAGGATATTTCATTTACGCAATACTGTCTGTTGATAGGCAATGATAGTCAATGGAAAGTGTGAAGATTTAGCTTCCAGAATGGAGATCTGAGCCAAGTCCAGGTTGTCCTCTGAATCAGTTCAAGCAGAATTGGGCTACATTTTAGATCACTGAAACTTGTGGTTGGTGCGGTTGGTTTATATATATTCATGTATATGTATAAATAACAATTCTATACCCTCCATGTATACATATATAGATGTGTATGTGTGTGTGCATGAAAGGTAGACTAATGAAGAAATTTCAATATATATTGTTTATTTATTTGAATTTTAGTCATAGATCAGCCAAAACAAAAGTATAAAATTGGCTAAATATAAGGATTCGACTTAAAAACAATAAAATGTAGAATATACATCAGTAATACATTCATTCAAAACTAACTTCAAAGTGAAGAAATCTAGTTTGTTCACAAATGCGACCAGACAGAAACCCTTCCTATCAGCCTTTGTATCTCTAGGCTGCCAGGGATGAGATGTGCTGCCTCATAGACAGGAGGAACCGCAGTGGAATATTCAGCTGAGACTGAGAAAAAGGGTGAGTGAGGGGAGACATGACAGAAGTGTTTAAAATTATGCAGAGTGCAGGAAACTGAGAAGGAGACATTTCGCTCTCTCTCCCACAACACTCCAATGCAGGGTCATCCTATGAAGCTGATAGGAGGAAGGTTTAGGACACACATGAGAAAGTACCTCTTTATACAATGTATAGTTAGTTTATGGAATGCATTGCCATGGGAAGTAGTGATGGTCACAAATCTAGAAGGCCTTAAAAAGGGATCGGATGGGTTCATGGCAGTATCTGTGGCTTCCTGCATTACTGGTTATGTGCCACCTCCTTCATCAGAGGCGGCATGCACCAGCTGATTAGGAGCTTGGGCAGACAAATGTCTTGCACCCATTCTGCTTGAGCAAACTTGTGATCAATTGGTTGCTACCATGTGTACAGAATTCTGGACTAGATGGACTTTTGGCCTGATCCAGCATGGCCTTTCTATGTTTCTATGGAAAGTCCAAGGCATCGCCAGTAGGGCAAATTCTAGCATTAAAAATTTCTGCCACCAGTCTAGACACATCAGGAAACCTCAGGGCAAGATTGGCTCTGTGGGCTTTCTTATGTCTTAGATGGAGTACCTTGAAAGGAGAGAGAAAAATTAACAACCAAAAAGCTGCAATAATTAAGATTAACAAGGTAGGCCCAGTTACATCCTTGGTTACAAGGATCTAGTTCATCACTTGTCACTTGTAGCCTTGTGGAAAGAAGCAGAGCTAATCCTGCCTTAGCTCTGCCCTTTGTCTCCCCAACAGGGGCCAGAAGATCATATGTAATAAATCTGCCAACCGACACTGAGTCATGGAACCATGTTTCTTGAAGTAAGATGATATCATACAAATGCAGATAGTTTATGACCTGAGTATTGTATCTCTTGGATGCCCAAATGGCAATATTCCAAGAGAAAAATGTAATGGTGCTATCTGTGGATATAATTTCACATTAAGGATCATCTGAAAAAGCTTCAGATAAATCAGGTGTCAAGGTATCATCTAGGATGATAGACTGATCAATATACTGGGGTGAAGCTGTTGAAGTTCTGACGAAAAAGTCATCTCAGGAGCTGGTATAATGTTGTCAGTGTGAATAGAAGCATCAGAGTTACCAGTCAGGTACTAACAGTTTTGGAACCAAATTAAATTTTACTGTCCAGGCATCTCCCACCTCAATAAAACCATTCTCAATCCTTCCACATAATACAGAGTCTGTTGGTTCCGAGGAATGCAAAATAATACCAGTTGGAATGTCTTCCGATGTGGTTGGTTGTAGCCTTATTTTTCGCTCTATAAGACACACCTGACCATAAGACGCACCTAGTTTTTAGAGGAGGAAAACAAGAAAAAAAAATATTCTGAATCAAATGGTTTAATAAACTATTCAATGAACTATAACAGAATACAGTAATACCATATTTTAACCTTGTAAAGTGAACAGCAGTCAACAGTGGCATTAAGAACCATCATCACTGTCAGGAGTGGCATACAAGAATGAAAAGGGACAACGTATCAATAAGCATTTCAGTTATTAAAATATGTAAAACAAGCTGCAGCTACAGTTAATAACATAGCTGCACACAAAGATCTTTTGAAATAAGGATGTTTTAGTATGGGACTGGAATACCATGATGAAAGCACATCCTGGTTAGAATGTTCCAATGATGAAGTCACACAAAAGACCTCATTCTGATAGTCACCTGCCCCACTACAGAAACCTGGAAGAAAGATCCAATAACATCATGCTTTCTCTGCATTCTATCAGCTAATGTAAACATTGCTAATCAATGCAAATGTGTCCAGCTAGGTCACCTAGGGTTCCACACATTGAAAAAGTAGCTATGCTACTAGAAATAGCATGCCACTGCACATATATAGCCCTATATATGCTTATTAGAAGCAAACTCTGTTGACGAAAGTGGTACTCATTCCCAGTAGGTGTCTGTAAGATTGTAGCCCTAATCAATTTCATGGAATACAAAGATCTATATAAAAAGTTGTTTTATTTTGTTTGCAAAATTTGGACACTGAGTATTTGGGCAACAGCAGATGATGGCAAGAGGAGTAGAAATGAATTGTAAAAGAAGAGTAGCCTACAGTCTTTCTTTCCTTGCAATAAATTTTGTGGATACCATACACTGGGACTGCATGCCCTGCTACTGTCCCCTAATTGGCACTGCATGCCCTGTCCCTGTCCCCCGACCTTTTCCAGCCATGCCCTCATGTTGTTCATGTTAGCGGAAGATCCAAAAGGCCAAAACCAGCCAAACATGCAGATTATCTCCATGAACTGGAATCCTGTGCTGACAAGATTTCAGCTCACGTTACTCATCTACATGTGTTCATCAGGCTTCATTTCCATACAAATAACTGCAGTGCTTGAATGGCATGGGGTGGGGCAAGCAGAGGAAAAGACAGTGGGGTGAGCATCTGGCCCCACTTTCTCCATGCAGTGTAAATCATGTGGGGAGAATGATTCCTGCCCAGGGTTCAACAAAGCATAGCCAAGGATGGAGGTTGCAGATTCCAAGAATGGGAGAGAGGCAGCCAAATTAGACCTCAGACCTGCTCCCCACAAGCAGCAGTGTCTATTGTGGACAGGACTCTAAAAGAGAGAAAGAGTGAGATAGCCCACAACTCTGGACAAAAGGATCTGGACAGACTATGGAAGTGGGCAGGAGACAACAGGATGGCGTTCAATGTGGATAAGTGCAAGGTCTTGCACTTGGGGCATAGGAATAGCTGTCATAAGTACAGGTTAGGTGACAAGTGGCTGGAGCGCAGCACTTGTGAAAGGGACCTCGGGGTACTGGTTGACTGCAGGCTAAACATGAGTCATCAGTGTGATGCGATGGTCAAGAGGGCGAATGCCACCCTTGGTTGCATAGCCAGAAGTGTGGCTTCTAGATCGAGAGAGGTATTACTACCACTCTACATGACTCTGGTGTGCCCGCAACTGGAGTATTGTGTTCAGTTTTGGGCCCCTCATTACAGAAAGGATATAGCCAGGTTGGAGTCAGTGCAGTGTAGGGCCACAAGGTTGGTGGCTGATTTGCAGGGGATGGGGTATGAAGCAAGACTGAAGGAACTGGGTCTCTTCAGCCTGGAGAAGAGGAGACTCAGAGGGGATATGTTGGCGACATACAGGTATGTGAGGGGATGTCACATGGAGATGGGCAGAGACCTGTTCTCCCCTGCAGAGGAAGGCAGGACGCACTCCAATGGAGCAGGGAGCCAAGGTTCCATTTAGATACCAGGAAGCACTTCCTGACAGTTAGGACCCCGAGGGCGTGGAATGGGCTTCCACGAGAGTTCATTGAGGCCCCATCGGTGCGGATGTTCAAGGATAGGCTGGACGTGCACATGGTGGGCATGTCATGAGCGGAGCCAGCTGGTGCCGGTGGTCAGACTAGATGGCCCGGGAGGACCCTTCTGACTCGCTCTGTTTCTATATTTCTATGTTTTTATGCATGGAATCCTTAGAACAGACCATTGAGTCTTTCCATGGTATCAGAAAACTAAATCTAACCATACAGAAACTCCAGAAGTGGATCAGGATGACGCAACAGACCCACAATGGTGGGATTTCACCATGGCTTCTCATTTTGTTTTTACCTTCCCAAAGAGTTTGGCTACAATTCTGTAGCAGATAACGCATCTGAGGAACTGTGAAATACAGTTGGCTGTGCCATCTTGGGCATCACTTTTTGTGTTTGCCCATTCTCTCTGAAAACACCAAAATTCAGTTCTAAGTAGTAGTCTTAGAACAGACAGAAGAAAATACCTCTTCACACAGTGCATGCTTCATGTGCAGAACCCACAACTGAATATTTAATGAATGTCACTAAATGCCTTTAAGCAAATACTGAAAGATTTTATGACAGGTTGGCCTTCCTGGTTAAATAATGTATCTCCATGTTCATGTTCACATTCTCTGTGGACTAACAGCTGGAGCCAAACAGGGATGTTAAAGCCACCATGTCCTGTTGCTAAGCTTCTCCTAGGCGTCATACAGGTCTCTGGTGTAGACAAAATACCGGCCTTGATCACACTTGGACTGATCCAGTTGTTATTTCTGGGCCTGGGTCCACTGAAACAAACCATAAGCTTATGAGTGACCTGAGTCAGCAGAACTGTTGGTTTGAATTGTTAGTGGACTCTAACCAGTTAACAGCTGGGGCAACCCCGGGTGGACCCCAGACCCAAAAACCAAACAGAGCCTGAGACAAGACTTAGAGCTAGTTGCAGTTTTACTCTGGTGCACTATAGAATAAAAGGAGACAGAGGGGAGATGCTTCCCAAATCAGAGTCTTGAAAGAGGTACAGAGAACATACATTATATAGCCTACGTCATAACAGGTTGTTCGGATACAAAGTAAATTCATTTCCCTATTGTTCTTTGTTCTATTTGTTAGTTTACAGAAAACTCTTTATTTATCCAGGGACTCCCCTTTCTAATGTGTCTGTTGATTATCTCTGAATTATTCACATCCGTTCTATGTTTCTCAACTAGTAGTAATTTATAATGCCATTTGCTACTTTTATGGAGGCTTCACCCGGATTCCAACCGGTCCCAGGCTCCAAAGATACTTCTCATTTACCCTCTTTGACATCCAGTCATCCTGTCCCAGGAGTTCACACAGGGTTCTCCATACCTCCCCACTCCCTCCTGGACAGGAAGTACAACATGGCTGCAGATTTCAGGCTAAGTGGTTAGGCCAAGTGTTGTGAGGTAGTATGTTTCAGGTAACAGAATTTTGCTTTAAATCAAAACCAATATTTGCTCCCCCCACATCCAATTATTGACCTGCCCTCCCTGGGAAAAAAAATCACTCCTGCCTTTTAAGCAGATTGGATTTCAGTTCTTCTAAATAATCCTTCGGAGAGATGCCCTTTGGAAAAACCAGGAAAGGAGATTTCAGTTCACAAGAAACCCCATCATTATTTCAGCTAATAAAAAGCACTTGTTAAAGCAAAGATGAGCCCTCAGTGGAAATGTGATTTTCAAATTATCTGGGATAAATGTATTGTGCAATGAAAGAACCTCCCAAAAGAGAAGATACATTTTTACAGTGTTTTCCTGTCATTTCTTGTTTTCTAGATAGCAGAAGCATAATTCCCATTGCTGCACACGTGCCATTTCTCTGGCACAGCCAAATGCCAAACAGCCCAACTGCTGATGCAGCAGATTGCAAGAACAACCTGCCCCCCTCCCCACGTGGCCCCTTCCCCGGCAATGTATTGCGGCAGGACAGGACAGCGCTGGGTGTGCGACAGGATGCACTCGAAGTCCAGATGCAGAAGGCTTTTTATTACATTTTGCATTTTGCATCTTATCTTATTATTTCTTTAAGACATTTAAAGTATTCTGTACTACTTTTTGACCTATGTACGGTTCCACAAGTAACTTCCAAAATAACAGTAATGTGGCAGTAGAGTTATCTGATTGGTCAGTGAGAATGTTTTAATCGGCTGGCAGCCCTCCTAAGATGCCCTCGTGGAAAAGTGAAAGCAGAAGGAACACGTCACAGGCGGACGGATGAATGGTGGGAAGTCCGAGTGTGAGGGTCACAGCACCGTCACAGAAACACCCAGCCAGGACTTGCGCCCAGCTGAGATGTCTTATGGCTGCAGCTGTGCCAGCATCAGTTCTCTTGGTGGCTCACAGGACTTGCGAGGTCTTTCCTACTCATGCATGCTGCGTCCAGTCACCATAGTGGTCTGCGGAAGGCCAGGGCAGGAAGTGCACGACTGTCTGGCAACCGGAGCAGATTTTAATTGCCCTCTTAAGTCTTGTGCTATTGTCAAAGCCCCCTCCCAAAAGTTGTCTCCAGCTGAGTCAACTGTACGTGTCGACCCTTCAGGCTCAGCTTCAGGAGCGCCTGACCCTTGTCAAAACTGGGCATACGGTTGCAGCTGAAATGTGCTGTAGTTGCTGGAAGGAAGGGGGCTATCCCTGAAGGCCACGTCATGTCACTGCTGGTCACTTCACACCTGCCTGTGAATAAGGGTGACCCGCATGTCAGAATGCACCTCCACACATCAGCATTTCATGTCTCCTGCAGCACAGTGTTCACAAATTCAAATGCAAGTCACCAAATCTAGAAGCTGGGGCGAAGAGGAATCAAGTCGCATGTGCATCTGAGGCACCCTGACAATTTTGCCGTGTTGCTCAATGCGTTGATGTCAATCATTTTGGGCTTCAAATGTCCATTCCTGGGAATTTGTACATATCCCTGTAACATGTCAGCCATGCTTCTATGCAGAAATGTCCTGGTGGTTTTATGTTTCTTACATTATGTTCTCATACAGACACACTAATGAATACATCATGTCTACTGAGAAATCAACCCCATAAAGTTCAAAAGGTACTTCACCTTTTGGTTTACACCCTCTATTTCATATTATATTTGACTATTTTTTGGAATGAGAAAGAACATTTTCTGCATGTATCTGATCCTGGTTTAAAATATGGCACTCCATTCGTTGCTGAACTGTAGCTTAACAGTTTCAGCTGCAAATGGCTCTTTAAGTTTAATTCCACCAGTACCGCCACTTATGTCCTGAGGACACATTTCAAAGGTTGCTTTTTTCTCAGCATAGTATTTTACACTGAGCCTGTATTGCTGACACCATAAAGATGTAAACACTCCAGATAAAGACACACAGAGCAGAACCTCATCAAGAACAAGATTTCTCTCAGAAGGCCTATAAAGTGGCTTTTGGGTGTTGCGACATTAAAAGCATTCTTCAGGTTGTTGAACTTGTTCTGACAAGGACCCAAAACACATTTTAATTGTTTACTGTACAACTTGTCCCCACAAAAAACACACTGTCTGCAGTAGATATTGTTATAAAATCCCTACAGCAGAACTACAGCAGAAAATGCAGATGGAACCATATGGTGCTTATTGTCTGTGCCCAAATTAAGGAAAGCACAGGGACACTGCTCTCGCTTGCCTTTTGCGATGGGCTGCTAGCTACTTTTATACCCTCCAGGGAGACAGGATTTGACTGGGGGAAAGAGGGTGAGTCTTGTGGATGCTCACTTTCCCTGTGTTCTATGCCATAATTTGAGCATAATTTCCCTGACCTTTTCCTGACCTTGTTCCTGTGCTGTCTCCAGGGGCCTCTTAAATCCTGCCCCACAAAGGTCACTGGGTAAGTCACGCAGCTGGTCCACCAAGTCTAAACCCTCTGAAATTGCCTGCTGCCAATACTTGCTGATTTACTGAGTGCATCAGAATCCCCCCTCGCATGCACTTAGCATAGCTGTATGCATCAAAAGGCCAGCTTGTGGGGCGAGAGACACCAACCCTAGACTCCACCCAGGTTTAGTGCTATCACCAGGTCCACACCAGGGGGCTCCGTCCAGGGCTCTGCAGTCCAGTGGGGAGCTGCTGCCAGGCAACTCCCTGAGAGTGGCTGTGGTGGCTGCAAGGCACAGGGTACAGCAGGGATTCCTGCCCCTGCTCTTGCTACTTGTAGCCTGGCCCCACTGGCTACAGAAGTCTGGCAAGAGTCGAGCCCCCATGAATGAAGCAGGCTGTGCAGACCCTGGGCCACTGAAGAAACCCTTTGGGTCTTTTGCACTAATTGCATCTGATGCTGGTCCCATCCCTCTTCCCTCTGATTCCAAAGCTCAGGACTCCACAAATAGCAGAAAGGTGTGAGCTCTGAATGCCAAGGCTAGAAAAGAGAAGCTTCTGCTAATGTAAAGAGTTTAACCCGAACTAGAGACCTTCCCGAGATCCATCCCTTTCAGTAAAACATCTGGCTCCACCCTCAGGAAGGCCCTCACTGCTTGATGGCAAGATGGCACAAAGGGCAAATCCCTCCAGTTGAGCAGCTCATTTCTCCCTTGATCCTTGTTGGGTCAAGGACTGGGCCTCCCCTCCAGAAAACCCTTCCTTCCATTCCACAACAGCTCGATTTTCGTACTCAGCCTGAGAAACAAAACTAGGCACAATCAAAGGCGCTTCCCAGGCTCGGGGCCCCCTTGCTCTTTCTCCTCCTCCCCAGGATCCTCCAGTGGCTTCCCCTGAAAAGTCTGCTCTGTAGGAGAGACTGGCCCACTCTCTGCACTGCTGCTCCTTCCCGTACATGCTGCTGAGCCTCATGGGTGGTCCCCTGTATCCCACCTGGCTAGCAGGACCAGTCCAAGACATTTCACTACCTATGGGGACTGCAACAAAGCACATTCCATTCCATGTTCAGAAACTGACCAAGAAGCTGAAGCAGCCTGGCAGCAGGATGGCAGCCTCCGCTTCACCAAAGGGTGGTAGATGAGCTTCGGGGGCGATGGGACATACAGCCGAGGCTGCCAACAGCTTGCCTTGCTTTGCTCAGTGGTAAGGTTGGCCCTGCCCTTACCCAAGTCATCTGGGCTGGTGGTCAAACCCAAGCTCAGTTGGTGATAAGATGGCATTCTTCATCATTCTGGAAGGGAGCAGGCTGGTTTAGGGGGCAAATGGCTGGCCCACAGCGCATGGCCCTGCCCTCCAACTGATGGCCGCTGCAAGTGCACCCCTCTGCCCTCTCCTCCCTCCACTCAAACAAGGGCTGCAGTGCAGGAGCAGGGACAGCCGTGAGCTTATCACGAGCTCAGCAAGGCACCCTTGGGCCTGGTTCAGAAGCTGCAGGTAGGCCTCCAGCAGTGTCCACACAAGCTGTGCTAAAGGGACTGCACTGGCTGCCTCTTGGCTACCAAGCTGTATTCCAGGCTCTCAATGACCAACCGAATGTTGCCTCTCACTGGGAGGGCAAGCAGCACCCTTTTCCTTCTCCATGTTTTGGGCAGAGGACGAGGAGCTGTTCGCTTCCTCCTTTTTAAAAATATCTTTGCTCTTTGCTCCTTTGCTCTGCACAGCTTATTGAGCTAAAGACAAAGGAAACCTCAAGGGCCGTTTCCCCACACCCATCTCCTTTCCAGCTCTCCTGACATGTTCTCAATGGCAGTGTGTAGATGGCCACTAGCAAATATCTAGTGTGCAATGCGAGGAAATAGCCTGCAAACTGTGGATATTCCACAAGTCTTGCCATGCTCACTGTGAGTGAGGAATGCAGAGTATGGACATAGTGGCACCATCATGAGATTTTAAGAAAATGAGGCCTCAGATAAAGACGTAATACAATGTATTGTAGCATAATGATAACTAAAGAAGTTAACAAAATATGTGGTTACTATATCCTTAAAAACATGAAAATAGTGTGTACATCAGTGATGAAACTAGACGCAGCTTATTGCTGCCCGTCGACACACTGCAGAAAATCCGTGATTGCTTCTTGCCCATCTCCCCACTCCCCAGGCAAGAATGTGCATGCTGAAACTGTACCATCACCAGAAGGTTAGGCCCTGCTCTTCCACAAGGTCCATTACATGCTCCTTCTCCCAGCCACTGGGAAAGTCAGGTCAGTCTGGCTGATCAGCAGCTCCTCCAGCCAGTATTCCTTTTCAATGTGCCAGTGTGCCAGGTCCTGTCATTCCCAGTCTTTTTGACTTCTGTCAGAGAGGGCCAGGCCAAGGATGGGTCACATCAATTGGCAAAGGTATATTGACTTGTCCCATGTCAGCCAGTAAACATAATGGCTAACTGGTCCCAAGTGTTCCTGTTCTAGTTCCAAGCATCCAGGTGGTACACATAAAGTGTGAGAGGTCAGATAAGTCCTAGGGTATGGAATGGGCTTCCATGGGAGGTGGTTGAGGCCCATTGGTGAGGGTGTTCAAGGACAGACTGAACATGCACATGGTAGGCATTTCATGAGTGCAGCCGGCTGGAGCCAGGGGTCAGGCTAGATGGCCCAGGAGACCCCTTCTGACTTGCTCTGTTTCTGTGTTTCTAAGTCAAGACATCAATGATGCAGAACCATATCTGCCTTCTTTCAAGGTAAATTGAGTAACTACCTGGGGTAATTCACATACTTAAATAATTTGTACATATTTAAAGACACTAGATTTGATCTGGATTAAATTGTTCACACTGAGCTCCTATTGATAGCAACAGGATTTAACTAATGGCTAACATTTCATATTGATTTCAACGTGCTATAGCGGAGAAACTGTAGCACACTGGTAGATCACATGTTTTACATGCAAAAGGTCTCTGCTTCTCTAGCCTCAGCTAGGGAGAAATCCTTCCCAAAGCCCTGCTATTGCTGCCAATCTGTGTCAACAATACTGGGCTGGATAGACAAGGGCCAGAAGGTAGTGTAAGGTAGCTTCCTAGTTTTCTAATTAACTGATTCTAGCACCAACCTGTTGTTGCTGCTGTTGTTTTCACAAATTAAAAGCTACAACCTCAGCTGGGATGAAGGCTTGTTCAAATTAAACCCTACGCCCACTGTGCAGACAGACAGGAGAGCAGATGCTCCGGCTTCTCTTCAGCTTCCTGCTGCCCGGCCTCATCCCCACCCTGGAAGGGCATTCTGTCCACAGAGCTTCTTCGGCGCTCAGGGTCTGGAATGTGCCTTGTATGTGGTTTACTTTTAATGATCCTGCTTGCAGATTTATTTGACCTAGTGGCATCTGCTATGTGTCAAACACACACAAAGGGAACAAAAACACAAGCCACCCAAACACTATAATTTAAAGGCGATGCCTCATGTGGTGTGATAGTAACCGATGGCACATGTCTGACAAATCCATTGTGGCACATATGAGAGACAGCCCGAAGTTCACATTTGATGTAAAGTGGTATTGTGGGCTAAATTCTGTTCATTCAAACAATCTGCAGACTTGTCTAGACACTTAAAACTGTAATGAATATTCTTAAATTCCTATTCTGGGGTAGAAAAAAGCAATTTCTGTGGCATAGATATTTTTTCTTGAAAAACACTGAGGATATGTGAGTTTGCTTGCTTGCTTGCTTGTTTGCTCATAATTGTATCTCCTGACTGCCCCTCTTTCCTCTTTCCACTATTGTCACAATGCTACATAGTCAATCAGATTTGAACATAGTATTGCAACCCTGAAAGCAAGTAACTAAACACACATTGTCACAAGAATGCTAGAAATCATCAAAGATGAAGGGTTTGGTGTTTGTTTTTTACAATGCTCAAAATGTAGCATTTGAAAGCAGGGAAGCCATTTTTGGTTGAGTTCAGTGGTGGCGAACCTGGCACGTGTGCCACAGCGGGCACTCAGAGCCAAGCCACCCCAGCACCACCCCAGCAGCCGAGCATCGGATAACAGCACACACAGGGGCCATGCGCGTGCTCAGAAAGGAGTAGCAGAACCAGGCAATGACATCACGAGATGCAACTCATTAGCCGTGATTCGCCCGAGCTTTCGCATGGCCAGTCAGTGCACTGCCAAGGAAACATTCTTTTTTTTTCTTGGACAGGCTGTGAGTTGTTTTTTCTAAACTAAAAGCTCAGTATTCAAGTTTTATTTCAGTGTTGGCACTTTGCAATAAATAAGTGGGTTTTGGGTTGCAGTTTGGGCACTCGATCTCTAAAAGGTTTGCCATCACTGGTCTAGCTGTATGGAAAAGCTATATGGTGTACCAAGGGTTAACTACCTGGCCTTTCCCCCTCATTAGCAGAATGTTGTTGTTCAGCTCTTCAGTTGTGTCCGACAATAAGCGATGCTATGGACCAAATCTCACCACACTTTTCGATCCAGTACCGCCTCTTTCAGCTGAACAATTCTCTGGCCCACGTCCTCTTCGATGGCGTCTAACCACCTTGCTCTTTGGCAAGCTGGTTTTCTCTTGCCACTGAGCATTCCAAGCATTACATCTTTTTCTAATGAGCTTGATGGCATGGCATGGCCAAAATAAGTGAGTCCCAGCTTTGTTATCCTGCTGACCAGGGATGTGTCTGCATTAATATTCTGTTAGTGGAATACCAGTGTCTAAATCAGCACTACATGTAATTTGAGCCTTGTCCAGACTTTCTCTACATGTGTGCTAGAAAGTGCTCCGTCCCTGGGGCTGTCCTTCCAGCATGCACTTGCAGATGTCACCCTGGGGAGTTGTATACTGAGGGGGTGAGGCCAGGGATGCATATGCCTCGACCTCTTCTATATGGGCTTTGAGTACACAGGGAGGAGAATGGAAAAGTCCAAGGTAGAACTGGAAATTAGAGATATATTAAAGTCTGCCAGACAGGAACAAGCTTTCATTATTAACTTGCAATGTTGAAGGGGATTCCTCACTGGGAGACGTTCTCGGTAGGCTGGACACCCTGGCAGATTTAGCCTTGTGATTAATCCTCTCTCTCCCTCTGCCTTTCATACTACAAATGATCAAAAATGGTTCAGTTGCCCTCGGCCTCACTGGCAAGATTAATCCTACTAAGTGCATTTTAGCTTGTCTATCAAGACAATCCCCATGAAACCCCAACGTTGTGTTTTCCCATCAATATCAATGACATGATCACATCTTTTCTGGCACTTCCCAGGTTATCATTCTTGAAATGTCTGCCATACTTTCCCACCACAAAGACAATCAGCAAAGAAATCCACCACCCTTCACATCCGCTGTTCAATGTGCACCAATCCCCTCCATCTTTTAAAGTTAGCTTATCCATGAAAGCTGTAATTAGTACTTATAGATGATTATGTCTCCTCCCCTGCTGCCCCCTTGGATTCCTGCTTAAAGCCAAATCTAGGCAATAGGACCAGCCACATGGAAAATCCTGCAGTTCTCAAAGTGAAAAGTATCAGGATTACACACCTAATTCCTTAACAGGGAATTCAACAAATTATACTGATTTGCCCCCTATAAAAACCTTGGTAAGTATATAATCTGGCTTAAAATGTAATGTGCATTGCAGGTGAGTTAATGATGCTGCATTGCTAGAATGCTATAGGTATTCTTTGAGCATTTTTCTTGTATTCTGAGCACTATTATCAACTCAGGCTGCAGTCTTCTACACCAGTAGGCTAGGGCAATACATTCCACACAGCTTCCATAACTTTGGTTAAATATTGCTGTTCTCTCACTTCATATCTTGGTCCAAAAATTTTCCAAAATCCACCACATACTCTTATGTGAGCAAGGATAGTATACTCATATAAGAATTCAGCTTTGTCATACCAGGCCTCTGTATTGATCGTGCTATCATGATCATGGAACTTAACTTTAAGTGTGGCCCATCATGAGGCTGAGAGTGGATCATTCTTTCAAAAAGCCGAAGCAAAATATTCAGGGCCTTTAACAGAACTGAGAAGATAAGATTCAAGGAACTGCATCACAGACAGAACTGAACAAAATCCAAATAGATGAAGGGATGTCCATGAAAAATCTACCTCTTGGGCCTGAAAAACAAAACTAAAAATAAAATTCTATCTAGGTGTTTTGTATATGCCTACCAATGGAGCCACTGTCCATTAAGCATATGAGATCATGATGAGCAGCATAGTCTTCCTGACACCTTTGGTGAAATGGGATTTTCTCCTGAGATTTGTTGAGACATCTCATTTGTGGTTCAAATTCAGTCTTTCAGCAGTATGGAAAGCCATAAATCTTAGCCTGGTTATTCATAACCTTTCTTCATGCCTCTTTCATTTGCACTGCAGAAATAAGAAAACCTGGAAGGCTGAAGGTTGATGAAGTCCACACATACAGAAAGACAAAATGTTTGTCCAGGAAACTCTGAATCACATTGAATGTGTCTTACCCTTATGGGTATATTCTGCTTGTTTGTTGGTTGGTTGGTTTTTATTCAATAGAGTCCAATATCCCTACCGATATTTTAAAACATCTATAAGCAGTGCACAAGAAATCGACAATTAGTAAAATACATCACAACATGCATTAAAACCATGCCTGAGAGCCGGTGTGGTACAGTGGTTAAGACTGCATACGATCCAGGTTCTAGTTCCCACTCAGCCATGGAGCTCACTGGGTGAGTTTCAGCCAGGCACAGACTCTCTCCCCAACCCACCTCACAAGGTTGTTGCTATGAGAATAAGACTAGGGGGGATGTTATTTTATTACATTTATAATCCCTCCTTCTTTTTTCTTTCAAGCAATTCAAGGTAGGTTACATAATTCTCCTCCTCTTAATTATGTAAGTCTCCTTGAGTTCCTTGAAAGGAAAAAAGTGGAATAAAAATATTAAATAAATCGGATTAAAATGCATAATGCAAAACATGTATAAAATTAAACTGTTTAAGCCGATTTAAAACCACTAAAATGCGAAGTTACAGAGAAACTGACAGGGAGTTCCAAGAGGGTTTTTTCAGGAGCGGCCTCTGTAAGGACAGCAGGAACTGCTGCTTCATGCAGCGATGCGTCTAGCATTCCCAGGACCCTCCCCCAGTTAACCCCACTCGGCTAGCTTTTGTGATCCAGGAAGGATGGAGAGAGAATATACTGCTTCAAGCACCTTGCCTACATATTTGGGCTTCAACGAAAATGATCCCACAAAGGATTTGGGCAAAAGGCAATTATAGACACAGCAACTGGAGCTGCACTAACCACAGCGTCATATTTGTTGCAGAGACAAGCAAGTCTCTTCTCAAAGCATGATACAAGAAGGGCAATGTTGCTTTTAGAGGGGGGCAGCCCCGCCACATACAATGGGGAGAGTGTTAACAGCTTCCAGACCATTTGAAAGAGCTTCACTCAGTGGCTACTGAAGGTTGCACTGGAGATCGCAAAGCAATGCTTCTCTGCTGCCTGCACCACCATGCAATGAGCAGAATGGGTTCTACAGTGCTGGAGTCAGTGTGACCAAAACAAGGGCCCTCTGCATCTTATTGTTCCACAGAAAGACTGGGGCCTCAGTTGGATCAGCGGATTTGTCCACTGGCAAATCCCCAAGAGCATTTGAAAATCCATCGCACTCCATCAGTCTCATGGGGTGGACAATCCAAATGGGTGCCTCATCTTTGCAGGAGGGAAGTGATATTGCAAGTTCAGAAGTCATCAGGAAATGATCAGACCATAAGGGCTTACTTTGACACACATACTCCTCCAGTTCTCAGGCTACTCATCTCCCAACTTGGAGTGAAGACCAGGTCAAAGTCTTCATGTTCTGGGCTTCAAGCGTTGAGCTGATGGAAATCTGAAGCATGGAGAGCATGAAGACTCCAGAGGCAGGCCCAACACTGAAACTGAAGTGGTCCAGGACCACCGCCCCAGGTTCCTTCAGCATTGCACTTGAGACTTCCTCTGCCGACTCAGGCAGGTAGTCTCTGAGCTTTGAACTGTCTGCCTTCAGGTTTTCCTAGAGAGAGAGAGAAATGACTAAAGCCCATCAGTCAGAAAACAGTGGTGCAGGAGCAGAGCAACTCACAGAACAGTATTAGATGAAGGCTTGAGTTAGGCACCCCTTTATACTGATACCTAATGCCCCTGTGGACATTGGTACAGTCTTTGTCCAAGAAATTTCCTTGAGGCAGGAAGTTCCATAGCTCAGTTTTCCCGATGTCATATGGTCATTCTTACCTCCTGAATGGTGCGGGATATACTGTGATATTTCTCCCTTTTGTTTTCCAATGAGTTTCTTGTTTTTGGTGTCAATGGCCTCTTCTCATGCAACACATGCTGCCATTTTTCTTGGTTTTGGGGCTATTGGTGGGATGAGGGTTTGTGTTTTGGGATTTTTGTTGCTGCTCATGTTCTCAGATTTAGAAATTGTCGGTTTTCGTGTCTATATGTTATGACATTATGTTTAAGTTCAGTCGCACTTTGGGGCAAAGCTCAAAGTCTTACAGAGCAGAATGAAGAGAGAGATTGCTAAATGTTGTGAGGTAGCTTGCTGTTGAAGTAAGTGAAATATTACACACTACTGTCTAAAATAGGGAGCCCTGTAAGATTATTAACTCCAGAGTCTGAAATAATTAAATTGCACCACTGGTTATGCTTCATCAGTATATTTTGTAGACACGGAGGATATAAATTTATTATTATGGTTGTTGTTATTGTTGTCATTGTTATTCAGTCAGTCTGAATATTCACAAAGGCTTTGTTCTCTTGAAACTGAATGTAAGAACTATCTGAATCCACTTTATAGAAACTCAGAGAAAACCTTTGTTGTAATGGTTTTTTCATGAGCATAAATATTTAGCAGACATTCTTAGACTATTTTAGTGAACTAAAGTAGTAATCATGAACTCTGAAAGCTTCTTTTAAAAAATGTTCAAAGGGTATAGGAGAAAAAAATTAAACTTTTACCAAGACAGCAGCAAGGCCAGGAGAAGCCTCTGCCAGATCCCTTGTCTCCAATTTTCTGCCCTGATTAATTACAAAGAATACTAATTGCATGTTTAAAAGCATTTGGCATTTCTGTCTGGTCATGATGTCAGAATTTAAAAGATTCTGCACAAAGGTCAGGCTGAGGGGGTACAACTGTGTTGTATTTTCATCCCTTTTCTCTCAAATTTCTTCTTCCCTCCCTCCCTCCCTCCTTCCCTCCCTCCTTCCTTTCTCTTTCCTTTCTCATGTTTGTTAACTTCTATACGTTTTACATTAATTATATGATAGCTTGGTAATTCAGGGGCCTTTGCATACTTCTAAGCATGAAATTCTGACATGAAATCTTCAATAAAACTCCTCAATATTATGCAACGTAATCTGGGTTAATCAAACTAGCTTCCAAATTCCAATGTTGTTGTTAGTCACGAAGTCGCGTCCAACCCATTGCGACCCCATGGACAACACTCCTCCAGGCCCTCCTGTCACCCTCCACCATCCCCCGGAGTCCACCTAAGCTCACGCCAACTGCTTCCGTGACTCCATCCAGCCACCTCATCCTCTGCCGTGCCCCAAATCCCAATACCAAACAATAATTTATATTAATGAAGGGGGAGCAGCCAAGATGATTAATTTAGTTACTTGTATACCACACTCTCTCCAAAGAATTCAGAAAGATGGACATGGGGTCAATTTTATCCCCGCTGTTGTCCTGCTAAGTAGGGAAGGCTGAGGATCAGTTAACATCATGGCTGAGGATTCCATGTTCCTTCCGAGTCAAACATTCTACCACCTATTTGATGAAGGAGGTTTACTGTCTCCAGTGTTAGGGTGACCATCCAAAGTACCAGCAAAATCAAGTCAATGTTAAATTCTCCTGAGCCCATTAGTTTAAAGTTAACGATATAAGTATGTGCTCAGCACGCTCCAGTTGAATCAATTGAGAGTAAAAGAGGTCAGCTATTGCTTGATGGTATTCTAGGTTCAATTTAAATCAACAACAGAAAGAAGATGTGAACTGAAACAAATATTGTTATTTCAGGAATTAGTAAAATGCTCGTCATCCTAAAGCTGACATTTCCTTTCCAGAAAAATGTGGGACTTCACTTTTTTAATGAAATTGGCATATTATGTGAGGCTCCAGAAGAGACCACTAACATACTAAGCTGTACGTAAAAGAATAAGCTACAAGGGATCACTTGTTCCCGCATATGATTCATATGGAGGTCACTCTTGGCAATGGAAAATCCCATTGCCACTGACCCCAAAATGGATAACCGCCATGTCGCTTGGCTCACCATTCACTTCTGCTGCCATCATAAACCTGTATTCCCTTATTTAATATACCACATTTACCTAGGCATGAGACAAACAGAACAGAGGCACTGGTGAAATAAGTAAAGCTATTGAATATTGTATTAAGAAGGAATAGAACAAGAAACATGTTACTGGTTACTTTGAAAAGGATGTGTATGTTACATTTACCATCGATCAAGCTATAGAAGCTGCAGTTGCTACCATAATCAAGCTTAAGCCAGATCTCCAAAAAGAAATCCCAAGCCAACAGTCAGTCCAAACCATTTTAAGGACATATCCAGTGTGCACAGAAATGTGGTCTGACTTTAAGATAAGCAGACAAAGTGTTACAAAAATGAGGTTGATGAGGCTGGAGAAGGGGCTGTGGAGAAAGCTGGCTCTGATGTCTGCATGCAGAGGATCTTGCCAAAGAGTTCACAGATACAAACAAATCGAACTCTACTGTGTGGTAGGCATTTTTCAGGATATTTCTAGGACTACCTGGATAAACATATGCGTAATGCTGATAACCCCATTTTGTGAACAAGGTCCATTCAGCCCAGTCTTCTACTTCAAATAGTAGCTAGTCCGATGCCCTTTAGAAGCATACAAGTGAAGTAACCACCAGCTGTCTGTGTTTTGCATTTTGTTCCATTATCCATTCTTAATGGAGTCAGATTTTGTGCAAATTTGTACTCCTGAAAATGTACACATTCTCCCAGAACACAAACTAGGGAAAAACACAATTTTCTGGTTTTTAAAAGTAAATGTATGTAATATTATCAAGACAGCAAAAGAAGAAGGGGACAGCAGAGGATGAGGTGGCTGGATGGAGTCACTGAAGCAGTTGGTGTGAGCTTGAGTGGACTCTGGGGGATGGTGGACGACAGGAAGGTCTGGAGGAGTGTTGTCCATGGGGTCGCGATGGGTCAGACGCGACTTCGGGACTAACATAACATTACATTATCAAAAAAATATAAACACTAGTATGCATGTCTGCGGAATCTGTGCAACTCAGAAAAGCAGCCCACTTTAGAATCTACCAGTCAGATTCATAGAAATGTGAACTCGTGTGAGTTCTTTACAGATTTCTCCAACATCCCTACTCCCAGCCATCAAAGAATATTAAGTGAATACTTTCTACCAGCTGTTAAGTCTATGAACGCTTGAAACAGTATAAACAGTAGTTTATCCTTAGTATGCTACCAGATAGAAAGCGCCTCTGTGTAATGGAGTATTCATTTCAACTCTTCACATAGAGAAGTTGTAGTCCGCAGAAGCAACATTTCCTTCTTTGAACGATGTTATTGCCGTATTACTCAAAAACAATATACACAGGGATTTACCATTTGTCCAAAGCCTACATATCTACAAATCTTTTTTTCTGTTCATACTTGCTGATGGGCTTTTAGTGGGTTTAAGGGAAACTATTACCCTTAATGCAGATGTACACGCAGTGATATCACTTGAGACAAGAGGGTTCATTGTTCTAAATGAAGCCATGTTAATTGAATAAAAGGATTTGGATTATATTTCATGCCTTACCAAGGTGCAGATAATGGAAACCTTTTCCTTACAAATTCCAAACACACATCCCTCAAAGAAATGAAGAAGAAAGCAGAAATGGTTTAAGAGGCCGGATTATCTTTTATAAGTGTAGACTTCAATATGGAAAGCAGAGAAGAAAAACAGAAAATGTAACAAATGAAGGGGAGATCCGAATCAGTTCCGGATGATGGTAAACAGACACTCTGTTCCCAAGTACTGCCACACAGTGACCGATAAATAATCCAGTGCAGATCAGAGTTATGCATACATGGGCAGGATTAGCGGGGGGAATCAATTCATTGCCAGTGAAATTTCACAGGAGCAAGAATGCATTTTAGAGGGAGTTGAACAGGAAGGACCCTTTCTCTTTCAATTTGCTCTATCATTTCCACTCTCAGTCTTTGCATTCTCTGTATTTCATTCTCTCTACTCTTGTTCCATCATGTTCCACCAGAGAATTTCTTCTGTTCCCTTCCCCAGTGCCAAAGACAAAGAATCGTCTGGCCATGATGACATTACCTTCCATGGCCTAGAGTCCACTTCATCAGATGTATGAAGGGTACATTTCAGTCTGCAGCAACCACGTTATTGTATATGTTTATACGGAGAAAGAGAGAGAGATGTTGGCAATGGGGTACAAAAAGTACAATTATTAATTGATTATTGATTATTTAATTTGAATTTGAATGCATGCAAAATAAGTTACCCTTCAAACTACTAATATTTATGATAACAGTATCACCTTAACAATGCAGATTTCATTAATAATTCTATTCTGATAGGAACCCATTGTCTGTATTTCGACTCAAGATACCAGAACTTAATTCTTGATAGGTTATAATTCAGTACTTTCATGCTGTGGTTTCCTTTGAAGTTCCTTTGTTCAAGAATGAACTCAGAATTCTTTATCTCAATATCCATCACTTTATACTTCCTTACATTGAACTTAATCTGCCATTTTGTTGCCCACTCACCCCAGTGTTGAAAAGACCCTGAATAATTTGATATCATCAGCAAACTTGGTCACGTCACTCCTACCTCCAGCCCATTTATTAATATCTATGAGGGTGTTTGTCACAGCAAGAAAACATACAATGCTCTAACTCACTTTGTAACCATGCTGTATTAATTTAACTGACATTTGTTCTGAAATTCTAAATTACACTGAAAATGTCACAATAAATTGAGTGCTTATTTGCTGTTAATGCTTTTCCATATGTTCCACCAATACCACACAGTGAACAGTATAAATAATTTTGGTTGGTGTGATTGGATTCCTGTTTCCAACTCAGACTGTGGTGGAAAGTCTGTTTAATTGTTTAAATGGAATGGAGAAACCTTTGCTGACTGTTCAGGCACATTATTTTCAAAGATAATATCAGTGACTGACGTTTAGACAGGATTTGAGGCTGAATTGATACTCCTGTTGATTAACCAAGAGACACCAGAGTGACTCAAGCTTCATTTCAGAATGCTTGTCTAGCCTTTTACTCAAGACCAGACATGAAGTATTCCTTCTGCAGTACCACAGTCCTCCCCCAGTCTATTCTCATTGTGCAGGGAGGAAAAGATTTGTCAGGCAAGCTTCTGGGGATGATGGGAGTTGTAGTCCAACCCATCTCAAGGGTGGCAAGTTGGGGAAGGCTGCCAAAGCATCTCTTACAGAACTGTTCTTGGAGGCCCTGTTACTGGTGCCTTTCTTGGGATGATAGTCTGGTATTGTGGATGAATTCTTCTAGATGCAGTTCCATCACATATTGCAAGCACAGGGCCTTCCAGACAAAAGTGAGGTCATTTTTAACACCCTTATGTTTTAAAGCAATATTCCATCTGGCACCAGATAGAATGCACACGAAGGGCACAACAAGCAATGGTGGGCTTTTAACCTATTTTGGTCTGTCATGTCTTCCAAACCCTGTCATGATATTTTAGCATGGTATGTTTGATTTTGAGAAAACACAAACAGACACGATGCTCTGTTCTATGATTTCTCAGTGCCACGGTTGCTGTTGCAGCATCCAAACCAGAAGACACGCTTCATCATGGTTCCAAGGCCAGAGCCATAGGACCACTTGGCAAGCGCACCCGTTGCTGCTCCTGTCACCTAGGGAAGTCCCTAACAGCTGCCATTTGGTGTAAGACTCTTCTGGCCTGCTGCCCTAAAAGTAGAAGCATAGAAACAGAGTGAGTCAGAAGGGGTCTCCTGGGCCATCCAGTCTGACCCCCAGCTCCAGCCAACTCCACTCATGACATGCCTACCATGTGCATGTCCAGCCTACCCTTGAACACCCTAAGCAATGGGGCTTCAACCACCTCCTGTGGAAGCCCATTCCATACCCTCGGGGTCCCAACCATCCGAAAGTACTTCCTGGCATTGTCCCTTAATCTTGGGTCCCTGAGCTTTGCTCCAAGGTACTTCCTCCGGGCCGCAGCAAATGCTTGCTGCTGCTCCCAGCAAGCTTCCACCAGGAAGCATTGCCTGGCTGCGGGCCGCACACCACAGCACATCCACTCACGGCACCTCCTGTGGGAGCAGCAGGCCAGAGGCAGGGGTGCTGCGAGGCAGGCTGTGCCTGGCTGGGGGCTGTGTGCTGCGGTGCGTCTTCCCATGGCACCTCTCATGTAAGCAGCCAGGCAGCACTGGCTGCCACCCTTCTACTCTGGCTTGACTAAGAGACTTTCCCAAGATGGTGCTTGCGTAACCCCTATGGAATGGTGGTCCTGCCCAAGGGGTGGGACTAAGAAGGAGCGGGGCTGTAAGGAATTCCAATCAACAAGAGCAGAGGCACCGAAGAGGCAGGAGCTGCTGCTGCCATCAAGGCCCTTGCCAACTTGGTTTAGGTCAGCTCTCTACATGTTTGTGTTGAGGGTGAATCCACACAGTTATTCCAGGGTTTTGAGGATTCTGCGCATGCAGTGAACTCGTCCGTGTCCCGGCATTTCGAATTCCTTTGCTGAGTTGAATTCAAAGGACCTTTTGGACTTGGCAGCTCTACAGCCAGTTTTATTTGTTGGTGTTGTATATTATAATGGTCCATGCTGTTCTGCTTTAAAATTGTTGATAAAAAGAGGCTCATTTGTATGTTAGGTTGTGTTTTGCAATGTTCTTTAGGAAACCAATAGCCCCATGGAGTCTCCTACTGTTACACCTGCAAAGCAAGAATGGAGCCGCATGGACAATCTGACATGTTGCACAGGCTTCGACCAGGCATTGCTGCTGCTGCTGCTCAGTGGCTTCTTGCCCTGTTGCTCCCGCCCCGGACAGGCTTCCCTTGGGCACCCACGGCCCCTTTCCACAGCACAGCCTACCTGCTGTCTCCCTCCTCTTTGCATGGAGTGGACACCCTGCTCCTGCTCAAGCAATTCCCACTGGGGCAGGAGGGGAGGGTGCCTGACCAGCTCCTTGCCCCTCTGTAAGGTCTGGGGTGTGGGTGGCAGCCATAGACAGGCAGAATGCTGGCATGAGGGCACTGGTGCCAGGCAGAGTTCAGAGACAAGAACGGGATGACAGTCCTAGGTCAATGCAGAGGAGAACTGCGCAGTCCGGTATTGCACAGAAAGGTAGCTCAGTCCATGAAATCGGCTCAGGAGATGAGTACCAGATCATGTTCAGGAGCAGGCAAGGTCAAGGCAGAAGGGCATGGGTACTTGGGGCAGCAGGGGCTTCTGGCAGCAGGGGCAGGCACAGGACCAGGTAGCAGCAAGCAGGATCAAGCAGGAGCAGGCAGGAACACACAGGCGTGAGGTTCAGGGTGTGGTGATGCAGCAGGCCAGAGCACGAGAGAGGCAAATTGTGTTGCTGTAGCAAGAGCAGCAATGTGGAGAGACCTTTTATTTATATATGCATGCATGCATGCATGCATACATACATACATACATACATGTATTTATAGGCTACCTATAACTGCCAAGGCCTTCCTAGATGGCTTACAATACATAAAACATATTAACAAAATTAAACACATGAAAACCAGTTGAAACACAACAAATTAAAGAATCTATGAAAGGAATATAAAAAAGGCCAGAGCAGTCAGACTAAGTGTTAAAACATTTCCTAAAATGGTATGTTTTTGCCTGGCACCAAAAGGCAAAGAAAGACAGTGCCAGGCGAATTTCCCCAGGGAGGGAGTTCTAAAGATGGGGAGCAGCAGTGGAAAAGGCCCTTCGTCTTGTTGCCACCGTTCTCCTCTCCATGAGGGGTGGTTGTCGTTGAAGGGCCTCCTGAGCTGATCTAAGGGGGCAGGTAGGTATATATGGGTGCAGATGGTCCTTCAGATAGCCAGGCCCCAAGCCATTTAGGGCTTTACATTTATTTATTTATTTATTTATTTATTTATTTATTAGAAAAATTTACATGACTTTACATGTCAGTACAAGCACCTGGAATTGGGACTGGGCCACGACTGATAACCAGTGAAGTTCTTTCAGAACTGGTGTTCTATGAGCCTCTCTAGAAGTACCAGTCACCAACTGAGCAGCCCAGTTCTGTACCAGTTGCAATTGCCAGACCGTCTTCAAGGGCAGCCCCACGTAGAGTGCATTATAATAATATATTTTGGAAGTTACCAGAGTATGAGGAACTATCATTAGGTTCCCACTGTCTAGGTATGGATGGAGCTGGAAAATTTGCCATAGCTGGAAAAAGGCACTCCTAGACATTGTGTTCACCTGATATTCCAGGGACAGGCTGAGACCCAGGAGCCCCCCCAGAGTGCAAGGCTGCTTTTGTGATGGTTTCCCGGGCCTCCATTGCATCACATAATTGCCTCTCAGCTGGGTGTTCCCAGTTCTGCAGACACTTGCAGGGTTAGCCATATCCTGTCCTAATACTCTCTGTTGCAATCCATGTTTGAAAGCCAGGGGAGCAGAGCCATCACATCCATCAAAGCGAGAAGCCCCCGTTCTCCCCATGGGGTCTCCAGGATCCTTCCACCTAGAGGACTGAGAGGGAAGCAAATGGCACCTGGGAGGAGAGTTTCCATGATGTCTCAGATCATCTTTAATACATTTGAAGTACTCCATTGAAGTCTCTGTACTGCCTATTGTATTCATTGCTCCTGTGATGGCTTGCAGGAGATATGAATACGGTACAAATTGGTGAACAAATTGGACCAGAAAATATAAAACAACAAGTCAACAGTTCAATTGCACAACTTCTTTTCTTTTTCCTTAAAAGGCAGTAAGATGCATTAGAGCATGCTGAACCTTTTGGCACAGGTATTTCTCTACTGTGTATGTGGTAAGTTTTGTTCAAGGACCTTTTACTCAGTAGAATCCATCATCTTTCGGAATTCCTTGTTTCTCTTGCTGTTTCTGTGAGAGTTGATAACGATTTTAGATGCTTGCTCTGTAAGAGAACATTGTCATGACCAGGCATTTCATTTTTTGTTGTTTTTGTCTGTTTGTTGTTGTTTGCTTGCTTACTGTGAGTAGGATTTATCATAAGAACACATAGTGAGGAAATAGGAAAATAATCTATTTTCCTTATCAAAACATCAAAGGTACTGTGTTAAAACCATGGTATAGGGAGATAATTATTGGATAATAATTGAATTAATTGAATTTTGAATTATTGGATAATTAGGTAAAATGTAGGTAATTTTAGATTCTGACCATCATAATCTTGTTTCAAATGAGAAGCAGTATGTAAATATTACTAATAATATTATTAAATAAATAATTTTATGGACATACCATGAAATGAAGGATCACAAAGAAAAGGAGTTTCTATTTCTTTGTAGGCATGTTCAATTTGTATTTCTTTGTAAAAAATAAAAGAAGGGTTTTTTTGTAGGGGGGGGAGTTAATATGGCATCCTTTGGCAGATGAGCTATGCTTTACTTTTTTTCAAATCAATGCATAAATAAGCCCCTTTTAAAAATGTTGTCTTAGATCATGTGCATTCAGTCTGCAATGAAACTGGACAACTTCATTTGCTTCCTGACCATCTGTAAATCAGAAACCATTTTTTTCTTCATTTTATTACAACAAAACTTTAGACTAGAAGATATAAATGTCACTGCTGCTGAGGAGGCTCGATTAGTAAGTTCAGCTCCTACCCCAGACATCTACCTTCCCGTTGCTGAAAATAATCAGGGAAGGTAGACAGTGTTAATCACTTACTGATGCTAGTTCTCTTCTGCGGCTTGGCAAGTGCAAAAGAGGCAACTTCACATGGTTTCGGAAAGAAAGGAATATATTTTAGAAGACAAACCGTATTTTGCTACACAGCCCTGATACTTAATGTTCTCTGCTGGCACAAGCCCTGCTTGTTAAGGACAGGCTGTAGCTCAGTGGCAGAGAGGCAGAAAGCCACCTCGGGGCAGGACTGGATGTTCCTGAGGTGGATGGACCAATTTCTGCCTCTGATAAGGAAGCATCCCTGCTGCGGCTTTGGCCCTGCCTTTGGACCAGGCAGCAAGCGCCCATGTAACTTGTGGGCAGGCGTGCGTTTCAAAATATAGGTTCACAGCACTCTGCCTTAAGCTGGAAAATATATTTATGAGTGCTTATCCAGTCTTATCTATTTTCACAGTACATTTTCTGAGTCCGGAGGAGAACTGGAGGTACTGCAGCAGGGCAGAAAAATAAACTCTGTTGCTTTAACACAAACTTCACTTGACTTTACTCCGTTTTTTATGTCCCCGTCCAGCTCTAGAGCTAATAAATGGCTTTGCAGACAAGGGTCTCTTCAACGGCTAGATTTTAAGCAACTGTTCTTGGGAGGTTTGTGTACTATTACTAAAAGAAGAAACAGCCTGGAAGATAAAGCTCAAAAAGAAGGGAAATATTGTCATCTTATTAAAGCTTTCCATATATGAGGATTTGAATCATAATTTGTATACATCCAGTTTGTTAATGGACCGTTCATTTCAAAAACTCAGTCTAACAATGGAAATAGTTTGTGTTTTGCTTTCACCTAGAGCTCAAAAAGTATCTTACAGATAATGTTTTGCAGATAATTATCTCCAGTTTTTACAAAATCCAGCAAAAGCTTGAAGTTAGTCACTATAACATGTGCTGACTTTTTCTTTTTCTACATTTGATCTTTGCAAAAGCTGCCAAAGAGGATAGTTTTCTATGCGGGACACTGTACGAAAGGGTGTGCATGATTCAGTCAGAAAGATAGGGGCTGCTGCTTTCCCAGATGCATCAGAGATACAACCAGGAGACACTCCCCCACCCCTGAGCATGTGTTCTCCAGGGTCGCCCAGTGCACTTAATCTTTGCATCTGGTTCAGTTTGTGAGTGGTATGTTTTTGTCCCCTTGCGATCTCATGGGATCATTCTGAGACAATAGCAAACGATAAATGGTAACGTATGTGAGGAACAATTAAATTTAGCATCCCAGACAGCTTCCTGTGGGAGATGAATTGACAAACTTCAAGATCAATTGGCTCAATTACTGCTGCTGGAATGGCACATGAAGACATGTTATTAATTGTGAGGTTCTCATAAGTGGCAAAAAAAGAATTGTTTGTGTCTGCACCATGATACTCAATGCACTTTATAGAATTATTGGATTTGCTTTTGTACTTCACAAAGAGTTTTGGGGTTACATTTAACTGGTGAGCTCTGCTTTGTCTTCTTTTTAAAATCTGTATTTAACAATGTTAGTAAATTTTTCTAATGACTGGAGAATACTCTGTGTGTGTGTGTGTGTGTGTGTGAGTGTGTGTGGATAGCCATGTGGAAGTATTCCACCCTTCCCTCCATTTGACTTTTTCACATATGCCGTTGTTACCACTTGATGTATAGAAATATTCAACACTGTGAAGGTACAAAACATTGTTATCGTGACACAGAAATTAAGCAAACAAAAAATAACTGGCACTCGCTGGTTGCATGAGGAGTCACTGTTCACCTAAGTCACTGTTCACCTTGGTAGAAGCAGCAGTTACAGCTGTAGATCTCGGCACTCCATGTGATGTCCAGTTGCTTCAGCAGCTCCTCGGTCTTCATGATGCTGCGTGTTTAGATACACAAGCACCATCTATCAGCTTTGGGCAGCTTTGGGCAATGATGCGCCACCTCCCGGGCAAAGCTTGTTCAGGCTGGATCGGGACTGCTGGGGAAGAGAAGCTTTTAAATCTTGCCACAGATTCTCAGCTGGATTCTGGCCTGGGGTTGGCTTGGACCTTTCTAAGGCAATTGGGTCCTTGTTTTGAAACCACTCTAGCACTACCTTGGCTGTGTGTTTAGGGTCATTGTCCTGCAAGAAGATGAACCTCTGTCTGATTCCCAAGTTCCAGACTGAAACAGGTTTTTTTTCTCTGGAACTGTACTGTAGTTGGCTGCTTCCATCACACTTCAGATGTGAAATCCACTGCCACAATTAGTGACCAACAGAAACTGCTTCCACTGGGGAAGGAGTCGTTGTGGAGGTGCTGTGGTTTGGGAGTTTTGGGTTTGTTTTGCTGTGCCCCCCTGAAAAGCTCATTCCACTTCCCTTTAAGGCTGTTCCTGAGGACTGTGGGACCCATCGGCACGGTATGTGATATGGTGTCGAAAAACCAGAAGCCATTTACACCACAGCTAGATGAGGTTGCAGTCATGTCTGCCCTTACCTAGTTGTTTAGTTGCAACGTTTTCCTCTGCTTGACTTAGAAGACAAGCACAAGATTTGGTTTCCTGACTGTAGCATATGCATGTAGAAAACCACAGATGTGAGCATATTATGAGGAAATATCACTTATTTTGGTGGGTTCTACCAAAATTAATACCACTCAGATTTCAGCAGCCCATGACGCTGAGTCTGTTGCAATGACGCATTGACATCTGTTGGGTAGGAATTTTTTGCTCTATAAGACTCACTTTTTTCCCCCTCAAAAGTAAGGGGAAATGTCTGTGCGTCTTAGAGAGCGAATATGTGTGTGCAGTAAGTCTGTCAGATGTGCAGCCCATGGGGAAGTGATGGGGATTGTGCCTGTGATTATGTGCCCATTTGATTCAGAATATTTTTTTTTCTTGTTTTCCTCCTCTAAAAACTAGATGCGTCTTATGGTCAGGCGCGTCTTATAGAGTGAAAAATACAGTATTAGAAGTATAAAATGAATCCTGAGGCAGGTGAATGCATGCACACACGCACACACACACCCCACACGTTGTTAAATATGTGAAACAAAGTGACCTCCCACACAGACACTCACACACACACAGTACAAATGCTGACTGATAATCTGGAGTCTAAAAGTATGACCCAGATAAGATCTTATTCGTCTAGAGTAGCAAAAGCATCCAGTGAAAACCACCACCACCGAGAATGGCTGCTTGCATGCTTATTTTAAAGTATACAGTAAAAACCACATATCAGAAAACCTCATTTTCTTAAAATGGCTTCCACTGAAATGCAGAGTTGTAACTGGCATGTGCTTATTGCCATGATAAAGAACTTTACTCTTTAGAGCAAAGAACTTCAGCTTTCAAGAGTATGCAGTCAATGAAAACACACACAACACATAATGAAACTGACTGCACTCGCTGCCTGTTCTAACTCCTGCCAGTTCCAAGCCAAGCGACGCACCATCTTCCTTTTTCATCAGAAGTCCCACGTGCCTTGTGAAAAGTGTGCCCATTTGCCCACACATGTTGCATATGCCTGATAGTTCTGTATATGATAACCAGCTGTTGAGGTGCAAATGCTTCCATCAAACTACATGGCCCTTGAAGCAACTGGACTTCATTAAATAACCAGAATGCAAAGGGGTGACCTGCTTCCTCTCTGCTGAGCAGTCCGTCTTGAGTCTGCTTTTTAGCAGCAAACTCAGGGGAGTTTGCCCAGGAAAGCATTTTCTACACACCTGAAGGGATGCGGAGAAATTCTGGTGACTTTCTCAGGCCCTGAACTCACCTGTGCAGCTGTCAGACACAGCCGCATCATCACAGACAAGTATTTCCAATAAACAACCATTTCAAATGTTGTCACTTGCTTACTTCGTTTATTTATTTGATTGATTTTTGGGTTTATAAATTGCACCCAATAGTCCCACACAGGGACTGTGCACTTCTGAAACAGGCTTTGCTGCCATCTTCCCATGTGGTCTCAGCAGCCCTATTCCACATCAGACGAGGACTACATTTTTAGCTGTCAGACATGGTAGCTGCACAGTCAGAGGCCTCCCTTTTTAAATCCCCCCATCCTGCTTTTTAAGAAACAGACTGCACGTACCATGGCTCCCCTCTGGTGGCAGGGATTCCTCTTTGTCAGAAGCTGTCATGCCTCATGTAGGATCTGCCACCCACCTCCACACGGGAGTCGTATCCCTCACTCTCCAGAACAGGTGGAACAAGGCTGGAAACTCCTTTGACAGAAGATGCCGCAGGCTGTGCCGCTGTTTGCTCCAGTACGGGAACGCAAGCCACCCCACCCCCACAGAGGAGCTCTCCAAAGTCCTCAGAAGTTTTCTTCTCTCCAGCCTCATTTCGGCCCCCCATTCATTCCTGTGAATGTGCAGAGAAGGAGGGCATCTCCTGAAAATGGTCCATGCAACACCACAGTACGGATGAAGGACGACAATGTTTCAGCTCTCCAAGAGCCTCCAACTCCGCTGTGGAGCTCAGTTCTTGCGACTCTCATTCTCACTTGCTACTTGTTTCGATTTCATCAGAAGTGCACCTTTTCATATACTGTTTTTCGACATGTGCACTTTCTGCTCATTGACTAAAACCTGGAAACATGCATTTCATCATCATCATCAACAACAACAACAAAGCATTTGAAATTGCTCCTTTTTCCAAATACGCATTTTTCTGCCATGACCCTAAGTTCAGAAATTCATTTTTTTTGTTCTGAAAAAATATACTTCCATTCATTTTCAGGATTGACAGCAGCACAACTCTGAATTATTTGCAAAACGAAAAGCAATACTCTGACACCCCTAGACTGAAAAACTTTTCTTTTGGATTGGTGGATTTTTTTCCCTTTTCAGTATTTCTTCTCTTGCATGAAGGGAGGAAAAAGGGAAACTCTCTTAATGCAACCCAAACTATTCTGGATATTGCACCATTCAGCCCAGAAAGGTTGCACATTTAAAAACTTTGTGTATTTGTGTGCATATTTATATATAGATATGTATGGGAGATCCTTCACATCACTTTAGGAGATATAATTTAAAGCATCTGACTTTATTTATATCTCATCTTTTTCCCTTTCATGGAACTCAGTTTCATGAAACTTCCTCCTCCACTCAGTTTTATCCTCACAATAGAAACATAGAAACAGAAAGTCAGAAGGTGCCTGTCAGGCCATCTAGTCTGACCCCTGGCTCCAGCTGGCTCTGTTCACGACATGCCCACCATGTGCACGTCCAGCCTATCCTTGAACACCCTCACCAATGGAGCCTCTACCACCTCCCATGGAAGCCCATTCCACGCCCTCGGGGTCCTAACTGTCAGGAAGTACTTCCTGGCATCCAAATTGAACCTTGGCTCCCTGAACTTGGCTCTGTTGGAGCGCGTCGTGCCTTCCTCTGCAGGGGAGAACAGGTCTCTACCCATCCCCTTACATACCTGTATGTCGCCAACAGATCCCTCTGAGTCTCCTCTGCTCCAGGCTGAAGAGCCCTAGTTCCCTCTGTCTCGCTTCATACAGCATCCCCTGCAAACCAGCCTGTGAGGTGGGTTAGGCTACATGTCTGTAACCTCCATGGTGTGGGTGGACACTAGAACCTGGAGCAACTAGATCCTCAGTCCAACTTTCTAATCATTCATACACACTGGAAGTTCCCCAAACACCAGCATTTTACCATAAAGATACTTTAGAAAAATCTCAGAAAGCAAATGGATGGATCCATCTCCGCTCTCAAGTAACAGTGGTCAGATGCCATTCATATACTCCATTTGCAGTTTTTGGCATATTCTGTGTTTATGTCTCTTTACTAGTTACATTACACTTTAAAAAATTTAGCAGGGGTTTGTTTTAGGAATGTGTTTTAAATTATTGCGGTGTGTGCTGTAAAATATCTGAACCTGAATTAAGCTAACAAGCTCCCAGGGAAAGGAAAAAAAAAACTCTCTATATTTAGTTCATGTTAAATATTTCCCAGCTTTCATGCATTAGGTAGAGGACTTGGATGAAAAGCACATTTTCTGTACACTGAGACATCCTAAATGGTTTGGCAGAAATCTGTACAGAAGCTGATATGCAGATTCTGAACGCAAGGGCTCCCCGGAGGCATATGTATGGGCAGAGGAAAGGTAAGATCCCCACCCTGGACTGAAATCATGGTAGCATTTGAGGCAATAGTTTGCAATTAAAGGCCAGAGGACTGTTTGAAGAAGGACAGCTCCAAGCATCTGTACTATCATGACTCCCTTCTGCATTACAATTGTATGAAGAAGGTTAAGTTGATCCTGTTGTCATGAGGCATTGATCCTGGTACTGTCCAAATAAAGTTTTTGCTTGAGGGATCTAGTAGAGATGGATTAAACTCACTAATAATATTTTGTTTGTTTGTTTGTTCATTCAAATTAAGTGTCCATAGTCACTTAACTGGGTTGATATGCTATGCCCAAAAGAAATAGAAAACTCACTCCTAACATTATCAGGCCAACATTTAGAATTCCTTGGCTTAGAGGAATTTTGGTAACCTTGTACTGGAACCTTTGGTAAGCAGGACGTAAAGTGAGAAAAGAAGGAAGGAAGGAAGGAAGGAAGGAAGGAAGGAAGGAAGGAAGGAAGGAAGGAAAGAAAGAAAGAAAGAAAGAAAGAAAGAAAGAAAGAAAGAAAGAAAGAAAGAAAGAAAGAAAGAAAGAAAGAAGGCAGGCAGGCAGGCAGGCAGGCAGGCAGGCTGCTTACCGCCAGTGTCAGGCAAGCATTCTGATCCCCAGAGGTTTTCTGTAGCCTAGACTGGAAAGTGAGCCAGGAAGAGCACCCCACCCCCACTGCCAGTCCTGCTATTAGGCAGAGGGAGGCACCTGCCTGGGACTCCCACTTCAGAGACTCCCCTGCCATTCCCCTTGAACCTCATGGGATGTTTCCCTCTCTTGGGGGATGGAGCAATGCATGTTTGCCCCCCCCCCCAAAGAGAGCCCACTGCCCTCGGGGGTGGTGAAGGACACAATCTCATTGCAAAATTTCCTCTGCCAACCCTGCTGGCTTCTGCATATGGGGTGCAGTGGGGTGCAGATGCGTCTTGTCCTGCTTCTTTATTTCTATTTCTTTATTTATTCCTATTCCTATTTATTCTTTATTTATTCTGACCCTCCTCCACCTACCAGGGATGAAGGAGGGAACCCACCTGCTGCCAGAGCAACTATGCCCAGCAAAAGGGATCAAGAGACAGTGGCTGCAAGTACAGCATGCTTCAGAGCTTGCGGGGGGATTTGTGAAGCTTTCAGACCTCCCCGTGGGGTTGCCGAGAGCACTGACCTCCCAGAACTGGTCACAGAAGTAGCCAGCCTGTAAGAGCCACTTAGCTGGACCATTCCCTATGCAAATTATCCTTAATCATGAGCCCTAGACGAAGTGCACTGTGAGAAAACACTACTGACACTTGTAAATCAGATGCAAGGAAAGCAGGGGGGAGGAGAGAGAGAATGGGGGGTAGTGCTTAGGGTATTGGACTAGGAGATCTGGGTTCTAGTCCCCTTGTGGCCATGAATCTCCCCGGTTGATTTTGGACCAGTTGCTGACTCTCAGCCCAGCCTACCTCACAGGGTTATTGTGCGGGGAAACTGAAGAGGAGGAGACACATGTAAGCTGCCTTGGGTTCCTTGAAAAAAGAGGATTATAAATATCCTAAAATACATGCTAAACAAATACATATGCTAAATAAAATAATAAAAGTATATACGACCCTTTTTCCAGTGTTCTCAGGCCTGTTAGTTTTGGTGGTGGCGCAAATAGAACAGAATCTCCTTGATCTACCACTGAGGCACCGATCCTGGCACTGTCCAAATAAAGATTTTGCTTGAGGGATCTAGTAGAGATGGATTAAACCAAAAGGCTGCCCTGCATTTTCCCAGGCACCTGCTTAGATTCTGCCCCAGCCCCTAGTTCCTCATCTCTCCTCTCAGCCCAGCCAAATGGCTGCCTGGGGAGTCTTTGTCAATGGCTGGGTGGACACAACATGCCAAGCAAGCCCACACTTCTTCCATAGCGCATGGATTTTGTCTGAGCTTACTGGTCAGGTGATCACTTGGTGGCTACCCAGGGAGCACGGTTTCTGAGCTCTCTACACCATCTTGCCCTGTATTCCAGCAGTCCCCATGCACTAATTTCCCGTCATTTTGGAATGCAGCTTCCTCTTCCTGATTGGCCCACTCTGGTCCTGAGGCAGCTACTCCTCCCCACATGTGTGTAGCTGCACGTCTCCAGCACTTCCCAGCCACTCTGGACCCAGCAGAGGTGCATATTACATGAACAGAAGCAGGGTCACCATAATTCCACCTTATTTTCCTGCTGTTCCCCTGCTTCCAAGAGTAAATGGAGAGACTTTGTCCAATGGGAATAAAGCAAGTAATAATGCATATGTTGCTAGGCGACCCAGGGCAGTAGAGACTGAGACTCGAAGTGGCCACTTCTTCTGGGGACTTGAAGGTGTTTCCATACAAACAATGGTAAAATGGCAAATGTGGATCTAAAAAACTGGAGAAACAGAAACAGAGCGAGTCAGAAGAGGCCTCACCTGACTATAACCTTCCTATAATATGTAGCCCAGAACAACACAATACTCCAGTTGTGGGCACACCAGAGTCGTATAGAGTGGAAGTAATACCTCTCTCAATCTAGAAGAGTGAGGCTATGCAACTAAGGGTGGCGTTCGCCTTCCTGACCGCCGCATCACACTGCTGACTCATGTTTAGCCTGCAGTCAACCAGCCCCCCCAAGGTCCCTTTCACAAGTGCTGCTCTCCAGCCACTTGTCACCTAACCTGTACTTATGACAGCTATTCCTATGCCCCAAGTGCAAGACCTTGCACTTATCCACATTGAACGCCATCCTGTTGTCTCCTGCCCACTTCCATAGTCTGTCCAGATCCTTTTGGATCTAGAGTGCCTGCTGCTCAGTTGTGGCCACTGCCCCAGTTTTAGTATCATCTGCAAATTTGATCAGCAGACTGTTCACCTCTTCTTCCATGTTGTTGATGAAAAGACTGAACAGGATCAGCCCCTGGACAAAGCCCTGAGGAACCCTGCTTGTCACTGGCTGACATCCTGATGACTCCCCACTAATGGTTACCCTCTGCTTTTGGTCAGTCAGCCATGCCCTAATCTATGGGACAGTACATTGGTCTATCCCAACACTCCTCAGTTTCTCCACCAGGATATCATGGGGCACTTTGTCAAAGGCCTTGCTGAAATCCAGGTAAACCACACTGACTTCATCCCCTTCATCCAGCCACCTCAAAACTTTGTCATAAAATTCCACAAGGTTCATCTGGCAGAAGACGCTGCAGGGAAGCATGGGCACCTTAGAACAGACCCTTGATTCTCTTCATAGTGTCAGAAAACTAATCCTACCAGAGGAGCTCTAGAACCTGGCCTGGATAGCAAAGAAACGCACATGGTAGGATTTTACCATGGCTTCTCATGTTGTGTGAACCTGCCCAACATAAAGTGCTCCAGGATTATGTGAATCTTCAGAGAGAACAAGCCACAGAATCCAGCAAATGAGGAGCAAATAAGGTGCAGTGTGAATTATGCAAAGCGAAGCTCCACGCGTAGTTTTCCTTTTCTTGAAAGTGAGCATGTCATAGATCGAATATTAAGGAAAGGTAAAGGGGCAAGGAGCTTGCTTTCATTTCCAGAGCTCTTGGTCATTTCACACAGAACTACAATCCCCATGTTTTTGTTCAATGCAGCACTGAGAGAGAGAGTTGTCGCCATTGTTAAACCATGGAAGTTAGAAAGTTTGCTCTTCTGCTGTCAGTCGCTCAGAGATCTGTGCTCCTTCATCACAGGGCTAGATTTGGCATTGAGGCTGCTATTTGCATAGAAGGACCCTATAGTGAAAACTTAATCACCATCCACATAATATATCTCAGAACATCAACTCAGTAACTCTTACAACGGCTTATGATCATTTTCTCTAAGCCCAACTTCCACCACTTTGATTCATGGGAGCAGGTGGAGTTGCATGCCCAGAAAGATCCATTTCAGCATGTTCCATTTTTATTGTTGGTCTGAGCATTTACAGAATGCCAGCGTTGCAGATTCTTAAGCATCAAATAGCCTTTTTCTGGGCTATATCACAGAAGAACTGCACTCTGCCTCTACCCATTCTTTCTATTCTGGAACTAAACAGAGAATTTTCACTTCTAGACTTAAACAAGCAACTCCTGCTGTTTGAGGGCCATGGCAGTAGATTTCAAATGTCTGAAGGCACCTCACAGAGGAGGAAACTTGCTGTCTGTTGCTCCCCATGTCAGGATTGCAACTAACTAGTAGAAACTGCAGGGAAACAGATTTCAGCTAAACATTAGGAGAAACTTCCCAGTGGTGAGACCAGCTTAGCCATGGAGCAAATGGTCTCAGATGGGGCTGAACTCCCATTCACTGGAGGTATTTAAGCAAGAGATTTGCTTGCTTGCTTGCTTGCTTGCTTGTTATGGCATTGGTACAGTTAGCCAGGAAGTCTATAGTGCTGATGCAGAGCCTAAGAGGGCTGGCTCTTCAAATCATGCTTGATTGCTAGCTCTTCAACATCCACGGTGCACCACAGGCGGCGAGCTAGAAAGGGATGCTTGGCCATTTGTAGTCGCATCCTGATCATGCATTTTGCAGGGGGTCAGACTAGTTGATCTCCAAGATCCCTTCCAACTCAAAGTATTTTATGACAATGTGGACACTAGAAATGTGAACTCTCTTGGTGCTGGAATAAACACATCCATTATTTCAGAGCACGGGTAAGAGAAATGCCAGGACTGAACACGCAGATTCTGAGAATGATGATCCTTATTTCAGGTGAACCTCGGACTATTGTGAAAGGCCATATATAAGAATGTAGGAATCTGGGCAGAAAGTCGCACTGCCAAGTTTCACAAGGCACTTGCAGGAATATCTCCTATTCTGGACTAAGCTGTAAGGGGGAAACCCCCCATTGAGCTGCAACTGGAGAAGACAGCCCAGTTATAACACAGCCACCTGTCTATTTAAATATTTCAGTGGATGGCACAGGACATATTTAAATGTTTACTGAGGTGTTCTCTATAGAATCTGCTTTCTGTTCCGTTCACTGCATGCTTAACTTGTGTCCAAAGAAAATTTCCCCTAGCTAGATAGTTAATGAATACTTTGGCTTACTGACAAAGGCTATATGTTATTTATTAAAGTTGGGATCGTCAAACTGCCTTTGATACAATTTTAATTGAATGCAGCAACATGTAATGGTATATTAGAGTTATGCAGAGATTGTGTTGTCAGAGGAAAGCAGGCTTATTTTGTGGAATACAGACTCAGTTTAGAACAAATTTTAGACATCTTAAAAAAAGAAGGGACTGTTTTATATTATGTCCATTTGAAAGTAATTAAAAATCCCAAACCAAGAACAAAACAGTAGTTGATGGAAATGGAAACAGACTGTAGATGCCCCTTGGCCGCTAATGACTTAACATGCTGATATCTTTGAGTGCCAAAATAATCATTTTCCATGAATCAGACCATTTACATAACTAAAATAAAGAGAGATGGGAGCAGGCATGTCTTGGGTCTAGAATTCCAAGCTATCCCCAGGCCTGAATTCTTTAACTTGGAATCTGCCAATTGTGGGGTTCATCCAATCTGTCCCAAACAATAGGCTCACACAATCTGATCCATGAAATCAGCCATATTTCATGCCATAACAGCTAGCAAAGCTGGTGAACTCCAGGGGGCGAGTGGCCTCAGAGAGAGCTCCCTCGGCTTGTATGCACCAGCCCTTAAGTCAACTTCAGCGGCTCTCCTCCAAAGCAAGCTGGGCTGATGACTGCAAGAGAGAAAGCCTTCCCATTGGTGGCACTCCAGTTATAACATAACCTTCCCAAAGCAGTTCCTATGCCACCGACAGTATTCTCGTCCTGGTGCAAGGCAAACCCTTTCCTGCCAGGTGTTTGAGAGAGCAGATTCCAGGTTACTGTGGCTGCATTAGCAATTCTTGTGCTGTTTATTGTTCGGCATTATATTGTATACCAGCACTTAACATATCTGTACTGTATTTTCAATTGATACCCGGCATTTAGCTATTAACTGGCAAGGGGAGGGCCTCACATGGGAACTATCGGTGCTTTGCAAGGATTTGCTGGTTATGTTCAAGATGAGCTACATGCAAATGGTGCCTCGCCAATCTACTGCAATGCATTTTGCAGTGCATGGTAGGCAGGCTTCATAAAGCCCCTTGTACAAAACAGCACAAGGCCTGCCATGCGACATTTGTTCTGTGACTCACAAGGTGTCCAAGCCTGTCCTGCTGTATTCAAGACTTCTTTTTCATGGACCTTCCTGGCACACTTTCTACCTCTTGCATATCAGCTTCTGACTCCTCAGATAAGGCCTTCCGGGCATGTTCGCAAACCATGGAATTGACATGCAGCCCCTTGCGTTGAATTGATTCATTTGGCAATTCATAAACACGCCAGCTAGCTGAACCACGCAGATGGATGTCACTGCCTTTATTCTGGCAGAAAGAGGAATTACAGAATCACAGGATAGTAGAGGTGGAAGGGGTGGGCCTAACCCCCTGCTCCAATGTAGGACTCCAAGCAGGCATTAAACACAGTGAGTCCTTTCCTTTTTCCATCCATACACATCCATATCAGCATGGACTTCTGTGTCTTAGCTCTTACCCCTTGGCTATCTGCCTATATCACTGAGCCGATATTATAGGAAAGGGTAAGAATTTCTCTTGGTTCGTTTTTTAAATAAATGCTTAATAAAATTTGCTGATTTGTCCATGTACTGGATGAAGAAAAAAGGAAGATTAAAAAGCAAAACTGACAGATTCATCCTCTTTGAGAAGGGGCTTGAAGACTCTAAGGTTTGAGTCCCTGTAGATTCAGCAGTGCTTGTGGTCCAGAGTCAGGAATTCCATTTTACTGGCCCACCAAGATCTTTGCTAAAGATCTGAAATTGCACTTTAGTTGTTGTTAGTTGCGAAGTTGCATCCGACCCATCGTGACCCCATGGACAACACTTCTCCAGGCCTTCCTGTCCTTCACCATCCCCCAGAGTCCACCTGAGCTCACACTGACTGCTTCAGTGACTCCATCCAGCCACCTCGTCCTCTGCCGTCCCCTTCTCCTTTTGCCATCAATCATTCCCAGCATCAGCATCTTCTCCAGGGAGTCCTTCCTTCTCACTTGGTGGCCAAAGTATTTGAGTTTCATTTTCAGTATCTGGCCTTCTAAAGAGCAGTCAGTGCCCTCTAGATATGCAAAGCTCGAGCAGCAACTACCTAAGGCTGCAGCAAGTATCCAAGGCTGGAACTCTCCAAAACTCTGGCATGGCACAAGCCTCAGCCTTTTCTAGAAACATTCAAGGTGTCCTTGTGTGCATGACAAACACTTTTGCTCAGGGACAAGCATGGCATTCTTCTGACAGGTTTTGTTCGGGCTAAGCCAAGTCTACTCATGGTTGTTCTCACTGTCATACCTCCCAAAGAAAGGCCTTGTTTTGAGCCTCTTTTCAGCCCTCCCCTGGAAGGAGCTTGCAGAGGAAGGCTGCATGGGCTTTCCTCTGAAACCAGGGGCCTCCTCCCCACTCAGCGGTGGCACAGAATGGCAGAACAGTGTCAACATGCGTTCTGTGTGCCATTTTGCAGTAACACTTCAATGTGGGCAGCCAAGCAAGGAGAACGCATGCAAGAAGGATGGCGTCACAGAAGAGCGGTCCTGTGTGCAGCCCATGAGGAGCATGCAATCAGCTTCAAGGGTAGGTGGGGCTGTCCAGCACAAGCCCCCCCCCCCCGAGATGGTCCTGCTCTTTGCTGCCGCAGCCGGCACATCCCTCTGCCTCTCACTGTGGCTCGACAAAGATGAGAACGGGCACCACAGGCAGGTGCCACTGCGGCCTTCCCTGTCCAGCACAGAGTGGCAGCGGTGACGAGAAAGGGGATGAGGAGAAGCAGCCGCTGGTGCTCATGAAAGCGGGAAGGCAGACTCGATTCCTGCGGTGCAGGGACCCACTGAGGGTGCCTTGCTCCACAATCTGGAAGCTTCTCTGGGTGTATGTAAGTGGCCCATAAGACAAGGTCTCTGGGTGGCTCAGAAAACCAATACCACATTAAAATATATCAATAATGATGGCTACTCAGACTCTGATTTTAAAGCCTCGATGGCCAAACCATGAATGATGAGCAATTTAAAGACCTAGGCAAATGGCGCAGTCTCCTCCTGGGGCCAAAATCAGCACAAGAATGGTGCTGAGCCCTGACCAGATGGCCATCTCCTCCTGAAGATGACCCATCTCACGTCACTGGCCATGGCAGTAGAAGTAGCAATGTTCCCCATGTTTTGGGATGCTGCGGGGGGGGGGGGCAGTGTCAAAATGAATTTGCACGGTTCTTGGTACTTAAAGGGCTGCCTTTTGCCACATGTGTCTGTCTTCAATTGAGACCATTCTTTGAGTATCCCTGTACATACAAGTGGCCATGTGCCCATTAAAACCAGAGGACACCATGCTGGGGAAAGCCGGAAGCCTCACCTAAGCTATAGGTGCTAGTTCTGGCATAGCCAAAAACGAAACACAGAATGCTTCTTAGCACAGGCAATTCACACATTCCATTATGGGTTGAACACCTGTGCTTACTTACCTGGAAGATAAGCCCTATTGCTCTTAGAGATTTACTTCTAAATAGACATGTACGGGGTCATTAATTGATGAATTAAAAGGTATACAATTAAACAGCTAAGATTTCTTTATTTGTGCGACAACCTTAATTTTTAGCACCTGCTTTTGGTTGCTTTGTTTTAAGAACATGGTATTAACTTTGAATGCATTGTTGCCGTCTCTGAAAATGCATGACATTAATTTAAAAAAACCAAACCAGGTAGCAACATTTGAGACGAAAATCTATCTGGATCATGCCATGGTCAGTTATGTTGAGACAGACGTACTACCCATAAAAAGGTATACTGCAAGACTACATGAATTTGGTTTTGTTTTTCTGGAAGCACCTTGTCATTTCTAGGATGTAGCATTCTTTCCCTGTGCTGCAAGCTTAGATTTCTACAAAAGAAGATACCCCATAAGAGTGGGAATAGCCAGAAGGGCTTAGATACTGAAGACAGAATAGAGAAAAGTTATACCTCAGTGCTAGCCTACACACTAACTGTCAAGTCTCGTGCAACCTGGCCACGTGTAAGTTTGTACAAGAATCAGAACTTGCCACTTCACACCCCCACAACCCCCTCTCCCAAATCATTACTACAGAAGAATTAACACTTTTATGTCAACAATGAAGAAATTGAAATTGTGGAAGATTTTGCAATCCTCGGCTCAGTCAACAATTCACTGGAAGACTGCACCCCAGAAATTAGACGACTGAGACTTGGAAGGGCAGCAATGAAGAAATTTACAAAGATCACCAGTGTACAGGCATTCCGCTGGAGACCAAAGCTAAAATAATCCACACAAACATATTCCTGATAATTTGCATGGGTGTGAAGGCTGGAGAATGAAGAAGGCCGACAGAAGAAATTGATGTGTTCAAAGCATTGTGCTGGAGGGTCTTTGAATACCCTGGACTGGCAGATTGGTAAACAAGAGGGTCAGAGGTCAATCCAGAGGTTTCCCTGGAAGTAAATTGAGGAAACTGAGGCTACCGTGCTTTGGATGCATAATGAGAAGGCAAGATTCACTGGAGAAAACAACAGTGCTATGGAAAGTCACGGGGGGGCGGCGGGGGGGAGGAGACGACGACCAAATATGAGATGGGCTGATTCTATAAACGAAGCCAGAGCCTTGAGTTTAGAAAAGCAGAGCAGGGCTGTCAAGGAAAGGACTTTTTAGAGACCACTTACTCACCGGGCTGCCATAAGTCTGGGATGACTTGCCAACAATGGAATGCAGTGGAGACGATTTGCTGGCACTTAATAACAATGGGAATGCAAGCACGTTTTGCAGGGAAAGTCTCATATTCCACGGCACGCAGTCATAGTCTCAAAATGTAACTGTTAGAATAGTGTGCACTTTTAATTGCTTTAGTGAAAAGGGATGGGGAAAGTACACATTCGGGTTTGTGCTTTAGAAGAACATGCACTTCAGGAATAGGAATGAGGCTGACTGAGTTTCCAGGTGGAACATGGAAGCCTTAGCAAGCTCCGCCCTTGCTGATTTTCTCATCCCTGCTCACAGGGCATTTGCTGCTGGATGGATGAAAAATGTGCATGCACGCTCCCCAGCTATGAGAGGGCTTTGAGGACAGGGTCTTTTTTGCTGTGGCACCCGTCCTTTAAAGCATCTCCACATGCACACACAGCAGGGACCCAAGGAACAAGCAACACATTACATTGAGCGCATCATTGCATTTTGCAGGAAAGGTCTGCTCGGGATGGGGGCTCCAGTGAATGAGCAGTGGGCGTTTGATCCTGCCTCCCCACCCTATTCCTGATCAGGATCATGAAAGGCAGAGAGCAGGGGGGTCAGTTCTCTCCCTTCTTGCAGCAGCCCCAATAAGTATCCTCATCTCACCCCAGACTGCTGTCTGCACTGGGCGGTGAGCTTCTCTGCAAATGGCACTCCACTCCATAGAGTGGGCATGACATGCGCATGGTGGGCATGTCGTGAGCGGAGCCGGCTGGAGCCGGGGTCAGACTAGATGGCCCGGGAGGCCACTCCTGACTCGCTCTGTTTCTCTTTCTGTGTTTCTATCGCTGTCCACTTCCACGGCCCTGATCCTGACTCCTTAAATCCCACTCTGATACAGTAACATTGAATGCAGCACTTGGTCCGATAGGTTACCTTTTTCAAAATGCCAGTTAATTTTTAAAAAGCCAAGCTTTCTGTAGCAGCAGCTGCTGCTGATTCATATTGAGGAATCCTAACCATTTTCTGTCCCTGCACTCAGAGCAGTGTTCACAGGCTGCCTTGCTTATTTTACCCTCACATCAGCCATAGAAAGTAGGCTGATGGACTAAATATCATCTAATTAGCTTTCGTGGATGAATGAGGATTTCGTCCATCATCCTTTCCCTTCCAAACTGTTTGGGGACCAATACTGGAGGGAAGACAGAATGCAATAAATGTTGTGAATAAAAGAACTGCACAATTGCTTTTAAGTCAGTGAGGCTTACTTGCAAGAAAATATACATAGGATCCGCATGTGCTCTCTGCATTAGCCGAGGTGGCATGCCTGCATACACCAGCTGCTGAAGAGCTTGGGCAGGTGGAACTCTTGCACCCATCCTGCTGGAGGAACCTGTGATAGCTGGTTTGTCACCATGTGAACTGATCCAGCATGGTTTTTCTTAAGTTCATATGTCCTTAAGTAGCCACTCCCAGGACTTCAGTTCGCACCACAGACATGCTTACTGGGAGCATCCACTCTTTGGCAGTGCAGGGAAGAGCCAGCCCAAAATAGTGTGTTGCCTGAGTCAGGGGACAACATGGTGGCATCCCCAGCCTGCCCTCTTTCTATCTACACACAACAGCTGACTGGATTGGTTGCAGAATTTTCCTTCAAAACTTGTGACGGGGCCCCATCCTCCTCCACTGACTGTGAGGGCAGAAGGTTAACTAAGAGGGCTGTCATCTGATTAACACAATGACTCAGTTCAAACAACATGATAACCCACACACAGGGGATGTGTGAGGGTTGCAAATGAGCCATGAAAATAGTCGGTGTGCCATGTCACATGAAAGGATCACAGCACTGGTTCCCAAGCCCTGTTGACTTCATCCCAGTATCAGTCAGCCCGTGCAACTTACACATAACAGTTCGGGTTTTGAATAGGATGGATGTGCAGAGCAGTGCGGTAAAAAAAGGAAGAAAAGAAAGCTAATTAGGAACACGGCTGGGAACACATAATCAGATCCACTTCTGTTGCCAGTATATCTAACAGAACAGCTACACGCAATTGTCTCACACAAATCTAGAAATGTTTGGTAAAGAATGTTGAAATGAACCATATCTGCAGCCCCCCGTTAATCATGTTCTGTGTGTGTGTGTGTGTGTGTGTGTGTGTGTGTGTGTGTGTAGCAGTGTCTGCCTTCAGCGTTGCTTGACTGATAGGCAAGACAATTCATAACTTTTCCATACCAGCATAACACTGCCTTGGCTATCCATTTCATACATCCTGAATGGCAATTTCATTAATCTGACTTTCCCATGGATACTCTCTCCCTACAAATCAAATGCACTCAGCAATAACAGAAAGAGCTTCACGAATGGTGTGGCTCATTGCTGAACACCATCCACCAACCCCCTCCACACACAGGGACATTTTAAGTCTGTAGTCCTGTACCCTCTGTCTTAAGAATCAGTACACCGGGGATGAGGATGAGGATGACAACAACCATGACATTGATATTCTACCTCTTCCCTTCCCCTCCATTCCCTCCGCACAACAACACTCTGAGGGAGGTTGGGCTGAGAGGCCCAAAGTCACCAGTGAGCTTCATGGCCATGTAGGAAGTAGAACCAGTCCTCCCAAATCCCAGTCCGACACTCTGGCCATTACACCACACTGCTCCTTTACTTCCAAGTAAGCATGTCCAGGAGCACATTGCAACCCTGCCAATCACCCGTCCTCTTCATCCAGGGACCTGCTTTCACCTGGGCCATGTCCTCCCCAGCTGGGGATGCAGCACAAAGGTCCCCGACTGAGACAGCAGAGTTGTCCACCTAGCAGCCTCTCCCGGACACACCAAGGAGAAGCCCAGCATCTCTACACAGGGGCTTTCTTCAGCCAGGAAACACTTGCAAGCAATCACACACACACAATGGGACTGCTGGATAGAGGACCATTCCCCACGGTGTGCCTTCCCACTCTGCAGAGCATACGGGGCCAACCAGGCATCACTGGGATGGCGACGGGCACGCTAAAGACACCCCTGCTGCAGGCTCCGGGCTGTGACCAGCAGCAATGGTAGGCATGCCTCTCGGTGTGTGCCTTCATTGCCGAAAGGGGAGGGGCACGCAGGCGGAACCCTGACCGTGCTGCTCATGGATTCCTCTGCCTGCTGGCCCCGAAGGGCCAGGTGGACAGGTCTGGCAGCCAAGTCTGCTTTCAATGCGACTTGCTCACTGAGATGCGGGCATGGATTTGGACTTCTACTGCAAGTTACTCCTGTTGAAAGCACCACAACAGTCCAGGTGCAGATGGTGAAGATGCTGTGCCGAGCACATCTCTTGGTGAAGCCAGGGCACCCTTGTGCCCAGACTCTTTGATTGTTCCACTGGTCTGCCACGTAACGAATTAATTTCAGTTCATTCTGGGTCAGCTTGCACCGTCTAGACCCAGGTGCAGCCTGCAGTTGAAATTCATACATTTCCAAGCTTACAACAATATTCACCAAACATCAAGCATTCAGCAGCATCTGTACATTTCAAACATGTACATGACAAATCTGTACTTTTGAAAAATGCACAGTTTTGGAAAAGGCCCACAAATACAATTCAAATACAATTTAAGCAATGGGAGACAATTCGTGCATTTCAAATATGCACACATTCAATGCATCCATAAGCACAAAAATATGGATGGATTTTCATGTGAAAAGAGAAAAACAAAGTTTATAATCTGATACGAATTCAAATTGGAATATGTTCAAGGTGGAATTTGGAGAACTTTGGCAAGATCAAGTTTAGCTGATTTGGACATCCTCATTCCAGTGCGAGGGATCACTGTGCTTTCCTGTTCCCAGAGACCTTCCCCTTCTTGTCAGTGGAACAGCCTTGTCAACACATGCATCGAAATGAGGTGGCAGCATTGTGAGGTGGTATGCTATAGCCTGCAGGTGGCAGACGCCGTTTTTGAATGCCCCATTCCATGCAGCAAATCTTGCAAGTAGAAAATTAGCACGGCAGAGAATCAGGTGAGCAAGAATCCTTCTCCTTCATTGCTCCCCTCCCCTTGCATGACATTTTCCCCTTCATGGTACTGGTACATTTTGAAGTGCAGTCAGTCATGGTGACAGTCTCAAAAACCACAGCCTGAGAAAAGCCCCCAAACGCAGGCACTTGTATTTATCCTTATCAATAAACCATTCACAGGAGTTTTCATGTACTAGGAGCAGATCTTCTGCAAAGTGAATGCCCCTTAGTCACCTAGACAAAACCAGGCCACAACAAAATACTTTGCATTACACCAAGGAACAATACAAAGCAATCTTCCTACCCCCAGGTGCTGCAAGCATTGGAATTAAACACAGGCAGTACAGGGAATTCAGAAGGGGTGGCAGGCGATGTCTGCACTCTTTCCTTGATAAAGCAAGTTCTGGTAGCAGGCCTCTGTCAGCCCCGGCTGTACTACACCCCCAGATTTTACTTGGAGGAAAGGCTTCCCCGCACACGCAGCCTGAAGCGTTCCCATCCACTAAAGCTCAACCACATTATTGCTCTGCCTGCCTAAGCCGGGACTTCCTCCGTTCACCAAAGCCCCTGCTCACGGCTTGCATGCTGATACCCATCGCCCTTCCTTGGACACCATGACTTTCCCCCCGAAGGACGCATTTCACTTGCCCCACTTCCTGCTCCATTTTGTACTGCCGCTGCACCAGTCCAGACTGCCTTTGGGGACAGATTCGGACGAACCCTTTTGTAGACTGGTGGGTCAAATTGCCCTATGGTAAAATGTAGCCGTCTGGTTTTTCAAAACAAAATAAAATTAAAAAAAAACCCCAGGAAGAATGGAATTGTTATTCTAATAAAGTTGATGCCATAGAACTGTGGTCTTCTGCACTTCCAGATCTGGGGCTGAGCTTTAGTCCAAAACTGAGGCTGTTGTTGCTGTTGGTGGTGGTGGTGTTGGTGGTGGTGTTGCTAGGGGATGCAACCTTATGCAGACTTAATGAGAAATATATAGCGCTACAAACGGTGAGATCTATTTTTCATAAAATGGCAACTAAACATTTTGTTGAATAGGATTGTGCTCCTAATTCGTGCATTTTTAGCTTCTGTCTCTCTTTTTCTCCAATTCTCAGGATACCTCTATACTGACCACATATTCCTTATATGGCTTCCTCCACAAGGAGACATAGGTTGTAGGTTTTCCCCAGTGCAATGCAATGTACCGCACCAGTCTTCCCGGAATTTAGTGGAGAGTGGTAGTGCAGCCAGACTTTTTCTCTTCCTCGCCCCACCACCCCACCCCGCCATCTTTCTACTTCTGCTTTCAAAAGTAAGTCCACAAACAAAGGCCGCCCGGCCACTGTGAGGATGGCCATTGGCCTCTTGTACACCTGCTCCTCTAGTGTCCATGTTCTCCTTCATGTCTGTGCTTGTCTAGCAAACAAGGCCAGCAATGTCCCCACCTGTCAGTAGTGGTGGCATTTCTGGCCCTATTGTCTCTACCCCTTGGGAGAGCTGCTTAAAAAACGTGGCCACAGCTCAGTGCCAAGACAGATGTTTTATGTAAGAAGAGCCCAGATACAGTCCCAAACTTCTTTAGTTAAGCAGCAGAATTGGGTAGCAGTTTGTGTGTAAAATCACCGTCTGAGACCCTGTGCGGGCAGACAGTCCTTTGGGACCATCTGCCTATTTGGAAAATGGAGAAATGCTCCCAGAAACAGCCATGACATGGCTGCTGTGGGAAACCCAAAGGACACGTGACCAGCCCAAAAGCATTCCTGGGAAATTTAGAGAGCAGCAGCCAGAAGATTCTCATGTCTCTGTGCAGCAGCCCCAGCTGACAGCAAGAGCCAATGCTTTCAAATTAAAACTGGGGGTGGGGGGTGCCACAATGGGCAGCAAGCAAGGTGACTGGGGACACACTGGTGCCTGCGGATGCCATCCTGTACCCCTGGGTAGGTGGGCAAGGACAAATAAGCTGATCTGGCGTAATGTGGAAAGTTTCCAGCAAGCTCCGATTTCCTACCATTTGACTTTAGACAGTCCACACCAACACTGCAGTACTGCCCAAGGGCGAGGGTATGTAGCAAAGATAGGACGTCACAGGGTGGGGAAGACACAGATGCAGGAGGAGGTCAAAGCTGGTGGAAACCATAAGCGCAATCACAAGATCCCAAATTTGTGCGTCACAGTTTGTCTCCCTTCGAGTCCATTGCAAGCAGGAGCCCAGTAGAGCAGAGGCTGCAGTCTGACCTCCTCTTCCACAAAGGGGAAAGCAGTTAATTTGAAATGAAACAGGATACAAACACACAAATTAAGTGGCTCACTGGGGGAAATTACAGTTCATCGTGCTATATCATTTCATTGATTGAAGCAGATACTCCCCACTTTGTTTGGAGCGATGAGATATATAATATCCTGTGGAACCATTTCCAGGCCGATACATGCACTTCCCCTTTCCGAAAACACTATTGTCAAATTAACCAGATATGCTTTTACATCCATTCATTTTTTATTAGATTACAGTTCATTTATCCCAGTCATATTGATATGTATCAAGTCGGGAAACAAGCAGCTCCATTGGTCGCCTCAAGCTCACTTAATTGGCCTTATCGCAGTTTTCATGGCAGCTCCATCTGACAGCAAGCCTGCTGGGCCAAGAGGAATATGGAATGCAGTCTTATTTATGCCAGTGGCAACAGTCCCACTGGTCTCCAGCGGACCCAAATTTGTCTTCCTGCATTTATCAGTTTGATCTATATAACTGCAAGCATCCTTGGCAGCTTATGGTTCTCTGGATCCCCCCTTCGCCTCACTTTGAGAAACCTCTCATTTTGTCTCTGCAAATATACTTCTGATTTTCAGAATTCAGATGCCACAGATAGTTGTCCCAACCCATAGCTTCAGGCATCCCAACGCTGACAAGAAATTCCATGTGAACAGTAACTGCATCATTTCTTTCAGAAAAATGCTTCATGAGTGCCTGTTTTGGGATAGGCCCATCAGGTGTATTTAATTCCAGAGTTTCTCGTTTCTCCACCACTCCGTTCTGGTTCCATGTGAGTTCCCGATTCACGCACACGCATACATCAAATGTGTATGCATTGTTGTGCACTTTTTCCATTTCTTCACAATGTTGGATGCATGCAGCCATACACGCATTTTAGGAATGTGTGTATTTTTCTTTGCACATCTTTAAATATGTGAAATTGTTGAATGTAGTTTTTCTTTGTAGAGTGCACCATATGTTGATTTCTGGCCACAATTTTGTTCAGGTTTATATTCAGTTTCAGGAAGTGTGAATTGGGCAAATCCACAAGAAAGAGCGAGCGAGCGAGAGAGAGAGAGAGAGAACAAACGAATGAATGAACTATAACCGAACAATTTCTTATCTATCCCTAGTATATATACAGAACACATCATATGACTTCCTTCAATGCCAAAAAAGGAAGATATTCCATGTGCAGGCTGATACCTTCTGGACTTAGATATAGAATTTAATAATTTCTTGATGTTATTACAGATACCTAAATTTAAAAATAGAGCAATTTCTGACAGAAAATGGGTAAGGTCACCGATTCTGAATCTAACTTGTTATTTTTCTATGAGAAAGCCACTAAAAGTTAGTAGTAGTGTCTAATTTACTCAACATTTTATTATTGTTATCCCCTCATCACTTAATTGTGAATCTGGCATTTCCATTTGTTTATTTTTGTAATCATTTTATTATAAAATGATGCATGAGGTATCTGCAATCTGTTCATTATATTATCATATGATATTGTGCTTCTGGTGTATATATGCCCTAAAAACCTAAGTTAACCAAAGGGAAGGGTTCTAATTCAGTGGCAGTTTCTGAATTTTTCAGAATTCTGAATTTCTGCAGGTTCTTTATGCAGAATACATGGGTTTAGTCCAGGTAGGTCTACAAGATGACCTGGGATTCTTGGAAATGGATGAATCTGTCAAAGTCCATTCTTTTGCTTCTCATTTTCCCTACATTAAGTTCATTCTTCCCTGTTTCTGTACCCAAGTCTGTACCCAAAAATATGTATTTTTATAAATGTATCCACTTTTCTAAATATGTGTTGTATTGCAAGTTATTCTTGCTTACATTGCATGATCTTGCAAGCTTAATATATGCATCTTTGTGTTTATTTTGAAATTTACAGACTGCATTGTACATAAAACTCAGGAAAATGTTGTTAATGTTAATGAAGAGGAGGAAGGGTTTTTATACCCTTTTAAACTTGGATGAGTTTTTCTTACCATCTAAGCTGAGCTTAGAACTGGCAGAGAAAACTTACATCTGAGTGCTTCAAAACAGGGAGAGAAGATTCTCAAACAGAACCTGAGAACCAGGAAAGGGAGGGAGTCATTTCAGAGCTGAGAAGAGGTGATGGAGCAGGAGTCACCAAGAGAAGCACGTGACCAGGTACGGAGCATCCAGTGTTACCGCTGCCACGCCCTGAAGCAGCAGGGGCCATCCTGACAGAAGCTTTGCTGAAAGGCAGCGAGAAAACTGCTTTTTTGGTTTATGCTGTTCTCTAACCTGCTACGTTCTGCTAATAGAACTGTGCTTCCAAAGCGCCATTTGAGTCTGCTGGAGAGGAAGTCAGGGAGGAGGAAACCTGTTCACAACAATGCTCCTTTTTTGCAATAAGTGAAACCAATAGACCTGCTGCCATGCAGAAATTAAGATCTGGAATAACAGAGCAGAGCAGAACGAATGTGACAGCGCCTTTGCGGTCAAGCTGGCCTGCGTGCCAGGGAGGTTCCGATGACTCCCTCAAAGCTGGGAGAGGCTGGCTGTGTGGAGCAAGGAGGGCCTCTGCTGGCGGATCGGCCGCTCTTCTCCTTCCGTGCCCAAAGGGAAGGGCTGCTCAGGCTGATCCCAAGGCCTGTGTTCAGCATGTGGGCGATGGAAGGAATTTCTAGCCCACTAAGCACACCTCTGCCTCCTGTTGCATGAAGCCACTCGACAGTCATCAGTCCAGTCTATCAATCATCAGCTCCGACTACTGTGGCCAAATGTGAAGGATCTCGGGGGTCATCGTTAGAGGTGTGTGATGCTGGGAAGGCTATTCCATTTAACCCTGGTAGAATTCTGCAGTGTTTCCATTCTAGCAGGTGGTTAACCATTCAGGAAATGCTTTGCACCTTTGCGGGGAGGATTCTATGATTTATGCAAATAGTAGTCACTTGGATCTTTTGGGGTGGGAAATTTCCCAAAATTTGCACAGATAGTGTACACACACGTGTGTGCACGTATATACTGCACATTTGCAAGTCCACCTGTCTGCTGTGTAACCCAAGAGGTATATTCCACTCTTGTAAACGTCCTAGCCAGTTTCATCCTCTCCACACATTACTCCATTTAGCCCAGCAGAGCCAGATTCTGTCAGTGTTACAGAATTTGCCTGTTTTCCTCTTGCCCACCCAACCCACTTTGATCAAAGTGAAGGACGAAATTAATGCATTTTCGATGCCTTCCCATTGAATGTTTGCATTTCCACATCCTCCCCCTCCTCCACCTGTTTCTGTTAGGTGGGTTGGGGGAGTTTTCCCAAGTTATTTTCCTATTTATAAGTATTGAAGGAAAGTATGAGACCATTTTTAGCCTTCTGTATATTCCTGTTGGGATGCCCACTTCTGGGGTCATTGAAATACCCTTTCAGTATTGAGGTGTTGTCAAAAATGTAGCAGTGATTGAAACAGCCGACTCTTTTCCATGCTCCTGCACATTTGATCTTGTGCTAGTTCAACATTCTTCACTGCATGGTTCTCATAAAACATTCATGCCTGAGATAATTTGGCTGTAACTCCTTTGCTCATCTTTCTACCTGTTCCTTGATCTTAAGCTTTTGTTTTGCCTGTTTTTTGCAATTGCTGTAATATTCTACACAGAAATTGTCTGTGCTTCCAAAATATTGTTTTTCTCCCTCTTTCCAAGCTGATGGTACTTCAAAGGAATTTATCTGGCATTAGTTTCTTCTGGAAAAAAGACAGTACTGAAGAATGTATTTATTTATGTATTTGAGGTCTGCTCAATGAGTGCCGGAGGTGATTTACAGCTAAACCCTAACAAACTCAACTATTTCAACAATTAAAAAACAACAATATTAAAAATCAACAGATAAAATCAATTGGCTTGGATCTCAGATTACTTATGGTAAGAGTAAACCTGATTTGGATCTCAGATTACTTATGGTAAGAGTAAACCTGCTGAAATCGGGCGGGGGGGATTAGTAATCCCTAACGGAAAGCTCACTGATTTCAGCAGGGCTATGCCTGGGTCCAGCGGTATATCACAATAACACAAGGGAATCCTCTAAAACGAAGAAGCAGAATCAATGGCTGAAAGGCTGATGTGACAGAATACTCTAAAGGTTTATCGCATCCTAGCCTCCCAAGAATAGAAGCGGCACCATTTATGTTCACGCAACAGAAAAAGCTGTGTTACAGGCCCCCACCAAACTTACGTTTCTAGGAAGTGGAACACATAACATGATGTCAGGTGGTTAGTGCAGGCTCTGGACAAGTTCCTAAGGGAGGGTGTGATCCTACAGATACTCCTGCCTTATACTTTGTGCTGTCTTACAATCAAACTCGGTGTAGCACTGCTCATGAGATTGGCACTTGCACACTTGTTTTTGGCCACATTTGAACATTGCTGAAACAACTGCTCACTCCTGGCTTGCATCCCATCCTCTCAAAGCAAATAGCAACGGTTAATGTCTCCACACACACCCACACTACAGCCCCGATCATTTGCCTTTTTGCTGGCAGCCCTGAAATCTCAGGGAACTCCGACAGGATTCCACCTATCCAGACACATCACATCAGAAGAGCTTCTTGCTCAGCTGGGTAGCCCTGAGGACTAGGAACAATTCCTGATGCTCCCAGGGATTGACATTCTACGTGAAATTCTGCATATTGTAGCTGAGTAGCCTGGTGGATTCATTTGTGTTCCAGTAGACGTGATTGTGCAACATCACCACAATCCTGAAGAAAGGCTGCCCTGTTGTGCCCGGTGATGAGATTACCTGTGGGCCATGGGAGGAACCCACACCGGAATTCACACCATGGCTGCATCGGGAGCTCTTTCCAGGCACTTGCATCTGTTCACTCCAGGCTACACAGTCTCCCATGCGAGGGTTTTGTGGAGCAGTCATCTGTTATCAGCAGCCTTTTCCCTTTGAAGTGAAATTTCCAAATGAGCTCTTTTCCAGTGTTCTGCATGAACTTGCCAAACAAGAAATTCTTGAAGAGCAAAGTGTGTAAACATTTCACACAGGCATGACTGGAAAGACACTAATTACAATAAACTCTGCCCCAGGTGTGTGTACAGCTAAGGGGATTAGAGAAAAGTTTTCAATAAAAGGAATCTGTAATAGTGTTGATAACCTGCATAATGGAGTAGAACACAATTTGAGGCTTCAAGATTACACTGGTGAGATCAAATAAAGGGTAAGTCCTTTATCTGGGGAATGATACAGCTCGGGCAGCACTCGCTGGCTGTGCACTTAGCCACAGTCAGTTGTCACTGGCTGCTCTTCAGTCACCAAATTTGCAGGCTCTCCCCAGCTGGATGCCCTCCGGATATTCCCAACTTAGACTCCCATCAGCTGCAGCTAAAGTGGCCAGTGCTCAGCAATGTTGGGAGTTGTAGTCCAAAACATCTGGAGGGGAACAAGGCTGGAGGAAGACCTTTTGCCTGGAAATGCTCCAGATCCTGAGGCCCAGGGCTGATCAGCCGCAACCAGGCTGGGGGAGCTGCCTGTTCCTCCCTGAGGCCCTGGAAAAGCAACTAGGAGCAGCCTGGGCAGCACGATGGCCAAGTGCTCTCACTGCTGCCACATGAGTGGGGAAATATTGTTAAGAGGCAGCCCCTGTCAAAAGGGAGAGCTCCCAGGAAGCTCCCTACCCAGTCAGCACCTAGGGGCTCAGCCGGTCACACCTTTTGCAGAAGCTCTGCTTTCACTCCAATGAGAAATGAGTGGTGCGACTCCATGAGAGCAGATGGCTTTCAAAATGCCCTGCCTCTTGCACAGTGCTGCCATGGGACTCTGGTTGTGGCTCCAGACGGAATGGCTGGGGCAGCCAACAGATTGAGAAGGTGAGGCAGCCAGTCTGGGGCAGCATGACAGGGCAGCCACTTGGTGGTGGTTTGGTGAATTATTACTATAGTTTTGTGGCCGTGGAGGGGAAGAGACCCTTGGGGGTGTCAGTCTGAGTTGCCAGAGTAACTCTGCGGCAGGTATCTGCCTTCACTGGGCCGGTGACCACATCAGCCAGGGCTACACGGGCCAGGGAGCCTGCAAGCCCCAAAGCAGCCCAGCTGCACCCAGGCATGGTGGAGGATGCAGTCCCTTCCCCTGGCCCGAAGGCAGGGTCCACTGCCACGCCGGTCCATCTCTGCACAGGAAATGGGAGCAGGAAGCCATCTGGTCATTCTCCCAGTTCAACACAATGCCTTGTGCTAGTTTTGGGGAGGACGCTGGAAAGCAGGGTTGCAAAATGCCCAGCAGAGGCTCCGCGGTCAGAGGAGAGTCACCTCTGCGGACAGTCATCCTTCCTCTGCTGAGATGCTAAGAGTGGTGACGAGGCTGGCGGAGTGCCCCACTTGTGCCCACTCCCCTTCTTCATGTTTAGCATATGAAGCCTGAAACAGCCTGAGGCCTGGTTACCTGAAGGACTGCAGCTCCAATATCCTTCTACCTGCCCACTGAGGCCTGGGAACAAGGTCCTTCTGAGGGCCATCCCTACAAGAAGTGAGAAGGGCCTTCTCAGTGGCTGCCCCAACCTTTGGAACAGGCTTCCCAAAGAGGTTCGCCTGGCGCTGTCTCTCCTTTCATTTTGGCCCCAGGCAAAACTCATCCTCTTTCGCAGATTTTATGCAACCTGAATTTTAAGCCTGATTGTGCTTGCTCTGCTCCAACAGATTTCGTCCCCTCTTCAAAATGGGAAGGGACATTTCATGGATTTTCAGGGAAAAATCCCTGAAAAAAAAACTTTGCAGGTAGCCTTTTGGAGCCTATGAACAGGCTCCAAAAGGCTACCTGCAAAGTTATAGCCCTTTCTCACCTAAGAGACTGGTCCTTGCTGGGCCAACTCAGAGCCATTCCATTCCTTTCAGCTCTGATTCTTAGCTGTGTGTAGTTGCTCAAGATTGGCAACAGTGGCTCTCACAATCTGAGCAGATTCCCAAGACTCTATGACAGTGAGTTCTTTTGCCAGAGTTCCCACATGGTGAACACATGTACCATGCTTCTGGCTCATGATGCTGTCCCTTATTATCACCTTCTGAGATCACATTTGCTAATTATTGTCTGAGTCTGCCATTAGATTTGCCTCTGGCTTTGTGGAAAACAGCCTTATGCTTCTGGCAAAACCAAAGGGATGAACTGATACCTTAGAGTGATCACCAGAAAACCAGGCCAGGAATGAATGCTTCTGTGTCTTGCAGCTATCGCTGCGTGTGCTCTGAAAATAGATAACTGTGCAGGGTTCTTTGCATAATGCTGTACATGGGAGCAGATCTACAGGCTATCAAGTTGTTCTGTGTGTCATCGACAGACAGACAAAATGTGGCTTGCCTCAGGCCAGCCAGGCAACGCCACGGCTCCCCTGGACTCTTCTTTCTCTCAACCAGGACAGCCAAACTGATCAAGGGGCTGGAGCAGGTTCCCTATGAGGAAAAGGGCTGCTGTTATGTGTATTTTGCAATGCTGTGCATGCCTTCCTGCAGGTAAGCACCTTTAGCTCCGGCTGGCTTGCTTCCGAGTAAGCTTGCTTGGAATGGCTCTGCTGCAGAACTGCTCCTCACCCGTGCACACATGCGGCAGAAGCGTCACAGTGGCCTTGCCTTTTGAGATACAGGAGCAAAGGGAGCAGCCTTCTGCTGAGTCGGACCACTGGTCTGCCTAGCCCAGTATTGCTGACAGCAACTGGAAGCAGCTCCTCGGGGTCTTTATTTTTATTTTATTTTTTTATTTATATCCTGCCTTTCTCCTACAAAGGGCTCAAGGCAGCTTACATCTCCTCCTCCATCTTATCCCCACAACAACAACCCTGTGAGGTAGGTTGGGCTGGGAGTCTGTGACCGCCCCAAAGTCACCCAGTTGGCTCCATGGCCGAGCGGGGACTCGAACCCAGGTCGTCTGAGTCCCAGTCCCACGCTCTTCACCACTGCACCACACTGGTCTGAGGCAGGGCTCTGGCCCAGGCCCACCACCCAGAAATGCCAGCGACTGCGCGTGGCCCTTCTGCATCCCACGCATGTGTCCTATTGCTGAGCGATGGGCCTTTCAGGGATGCATGTCTGAGGCCCTCCAGAAAGCCAGTGTGGCCTTGTACTTCGAGCACTGGACTGTGAGTCGGAAGAGCTGGACTGCAGTCCCCACTTGGGGATGAAGTTCACCGGGTGACTTTCAGCCAGTTACTGTATTTCAGCCTGATCTACCTTGCAGGTTTGTTGTGGGGATAGCATGGGTGGTGGGGGGGATCCCATATGCTGCCTTGGGCTCTTTGGAGGAAGGCAAGAGCATATGTAACACAAAAGCAACTAAAGGTCTGGGGCTACAGCTTCCACAGCCATGCTGGATGTGGCTCATGGGAGTGAAAATCCAAAATAGCCAGAATGGACACAAGGAAGAGGAAGGTGGTGCTGAATCCTACATGGCTTTCTGTCCCAGATCCCTCCCAGATCAGTTTCACCCGGCAGACCAGCGCCAATATGCGGCACCCTCAGCCAGCAATCTGGGCACCAGCACGAGTGCCTGCCCTGGCCCTCCCGAGTCCACCAGGGGACCACTCTGAGACCTCCGTAAGGTGAGCAGGGCCATTCCTGAAATCGTGGAAAGCAGCCTGTTTATGGTGGCAGAGGAGGAAAGCTTTGGCATCATAGAAAGAAAACACAGAAAACATAGAAACAGCCAGAAGGGGTCTCCCAGGCCATCTAGTCTGACCCCCAGCTCCAGCTGGCTCTGCTCATGTAATCCCCAACATGTGGTTGTCCAGTCTTTCCTTGAACACCCTCCCTGATGGGGCCTTGGCCACTTCCCTTGGAAGTGCATTCCGTATCCTAGGGGTCCTAACCATCCGGAAGTACTTCCTGACATCCAACCTGTAGCCCGGTTCCTTGAGCTTTGCCCCATTGGAAAGCATCCTGCTCTCCACTGCAGGGAAGAACAGCTCAGGGCCCTCCTCCACTTGACATCCCCTCAATTACCTATAAGTTGCTAAAAGATCCCCTCCGAGTCTCCCCTTCTTCAGGCTGAAAAGACCCAATTCCCTCAATCTCTCCTCATATGTCATCCCTCCCAAACCAGCTACCATTCTTGTGACCCTGCGCTGAACCGATTCCATTCTAGCAATGTTTCTCCTATAATGTGGAGCCCAGAACCGGATGCAGTACTCCAGTTGTGGGCACACCAGAGTCGTGTAGAGTGGTATCAACACTTCCCTAGATCTGAAAGCCATGCTTCTGTCTATACATCCAAGGGTGGCATTTGTCCTCTTAACTGCCGTGTCACACTGCTGGCCCATGTTCAGTCTGCTGTCAACAAGCACCCCGAGATCCCTTTCACAAGTGCTGCTCTCCAGCCACTTGTCCCCCATTCTTCTTCCAAAGTTACTGCATATGTTTTAGCTTCTATAGGTTGGCCACTTTGCTGTAGCATCCAAAGTAACTTACAAAATTTCAGATGCAGATATAAAAGAGTAAAATGCAATAAAATCTATGATGAGAAGGAAGGAAGGAGGGAGGAAGGGAAAGAAAGAAAGAAAGAAAGAAAGAAAGAAAGAAAGAAGAAAGAAAGAAAGAAAGAAAGAAAGGAAAAGGTTGGGAGGAGGGCACTAGTTTGATCTCCAGAACCAAGTAAAATGTCTCCAAGTAAGCTCCTTTGAGGGCCATGAAAATGTCTTTGCTTAAAAAATGAGCACAGAAGGGCACCGTGTTTTTCTCCCTTTCATGACTTATGTGGAAATGCTCAAGCTGCCAGATCAGTTCCCTTGCTTTTTATTTCTTCAAGGGATTTTCTTTTTGCATGTTTTCTTTCACTGGCACCATCTAGTGGGTCTTAGGCATGACTGCAAGGGAGCATAATTCACAGCGCCAACTCTCCACGCTCCAGGATGTGAAGAATGCAGCACACACAGAGCTGGGTCCAGTCCATGGAGGAGCTGCCTTCTCAGAGAAGCCCTTTGTCCCACTTTTAGCTATGTGGCAATTCCCCCGCTGTCCCCTATGCTACGGGATCCATCTCAGGGGTGGGAATTGGTTTGATTCCCTGGGTTTGGCTCCCTGGACTCCAGTCCGCTTCTATGCAGCTGTGGGCCCAAATCCCCAATGGGCGCAGTCAGCAATTTGTACAGCACTCACCAGGAACGGGCTCCTAGGAGACACTGTGCATGCAGCATCCCCTTCTGCACCACACACAGTAGCTTTTGTTTGTGCTGTACATGGTGTGGAAGAAGGGTGCTGGCTGCACAAACCTTTGCTCTGAGAGTATTTGCAGACTTCCTCTTGGGCAGGATAAGTCTGTGAAAACTGGAGGGATAGACTCTACGGAGCTTCGATGCACCCCTAGCTTGGGCAAGATCCAACTACTGTTTCTGTGTGGCATCTGAATCAGGAGAGTCTGTGCACGGATGCAGTTATGGCTTTGATGAGAGGAAATAAACTAAAGCAGAAACCGGACTAGGCAGGCACCCTGTAGGTTGGCAGCTCTCAAATGAAGGTACGCAATAGGAGGGTGTTCCTGGATCCACCTTTGCCACTGAAGCACCAGGTGACCTCGGAGGCTCAGAGCAACCACTAGCATTGCGTAGTGAGCCAAATGTCCCTGTTTCTGAATACAGAGAGCCTAGTTATCCCTGCTCAGAAAAACTCACAATTAGATGGCTGCACTGCACTCGGTCTAGGGCTGCCTTTGGGCGTGGAAAATGTGGCGGAAGCGGCCAGTGCAGAATGCTGTAGGTGGGCTGCTTACTGGGATGCCCAGCCATGTTCACACAACACCTATGTGCAAAGAACTGCAGTGGCTGCCTAAAGTTATGTTGTTGCCGTACAAAACCCTAAGCAACTTGTGTTCAGGTACTCTATCAGGCTGCCTTTCTCCGTATAAAGGTAAAGGTTTCCCCTTGCCGTTAAGTCCAGTCATGCCTGACTCTAGGGAGCAGTGCTCACCACTGTTTCCTAGCCGAAGGAGCCAGCACTTGTCCGCAGACAGTCTCCATGGTCATGTGGCCGGCATGGCTAAACACCGAGGTGCACGGAGCGCTGTTACCTTCCCACTGAAGTGGTACCTTTTTATCTACTTGCATTTCCATGCTTTTGAACGGCAAGGTTGGCAGGAGCTGGGACGGAGCAATGGGAACTCACCCAGATTCAAACCGGCAACCTTGCGATCAACCAGCCCAGCAGCTCAGCAGTTTAACCCACTGTGCCACCTGCATCGCATTCCTTTCTCCATATACCCAGCTGATTTTTAAGATTTCCAGAAGGAGCTTCACCATCTGTTCCATGATCCACAAAATGTCACCACATAGTATCCAAGGCAGGCTTCTTCAGAGGTGGAGCGCATCCCCTGGCAAAGCTTCCCAGCATGCAGTTTGGGAGGCAGAAAACATGGCATGTTTCAAACATCCCTGGAAGCACACTTGTTTGCCCAGGATTTCTCTGGCTTGAAACGCATGGAATAATTGCAATAAATTATGTTGTTGTTGTTGTTGTTAGTCGCGAAGTCATGTCCGACCCATTGCCCAGAGTCAACATTCCTCCAGGCCTTCCTGTCCTCCACCATCCCCTGGAGTCCACTTAAGCTCACACTAAGTGCTTCAGTGACTCCATCCAGCCACCTCATCCTCTGCCATCCCCTTCTTCTTTTGCCATCTATTGTTTCCAGCATCAGGCTCTTCTCCAGGGAATCCTTCCTTCTCATTAGGTGGCCAAAGTATTTGAGTTTCATCTTCAGTATCTGGCCTTCTAAAGAGCAGTCAGGGTTGATCTCCTCTAGGACTGACTGGTTTGATCGCCTTGCGAGAGTCTTCTCCAGCACCACAATTCAAAGGCCTCAATCCTTTGGCACTCAGCCTTCCTTATGGTCCAGCTTTCACAGCCATACATTGCAACTGGGAAAACCATAGCCTTGACTATAAGCACTTTTGTTGGCAGGGTGATGTCTCTGCTTTTTACTATGCTGTCTACATTTGCCATAGCTTTCCTCCCCAGGAGCAAGTGCCTTTTAATTTCTGGGCTGCAGTCCCCATCTGCGGTGATCTTGGAGCCCAGGAAAATAAAATTTGTCACTACCTCCATTTCTTCCCCATCTATTTGCCAGAAAGTGAGGACCGGATGCCATGATCTTAGTTTTCTTAATGTTGCATTTCAAGCCAACTTTTGCACTCTTCTCCTTCACCCGCATCAAGAGGCTCTTTAGTTCCTCTTCACTTTCTGCCATGAGAGTGGTATCATCTGCATATCTGAGGTTGTTGATATTTCTCCCAGCAATCTTAATTCCAACTGGTGATTCATCTAGCCCCACCTTTCTTTTTCTTTGGGATGGCATTAGTTGCTACCTCTTGTACAATGTTGCGAACCTCCATCCATAGTTCTTCAGGCACTCTGTTGATCAGATCTAATTCCTTAAATCTATTTGTCACCTCCACTGTATATTCATCAGGGATATGATTTAGGTCATACCTGAGTGGCCTAGTGCTTTCCCTTACTTTCTTCAATTTAATCCTAAATTTTACAACAAGAAGCTCATGATCTGAGCCACAGTCAGCTCCTGGTCTAGATTTTACTGACTGTATACTGCTTCTCCATCTTTGGCTGCAGAGCACATAGTCAATCTGATTTCTGTGTTGACCGTCTGATGATGTCCATGTGTAAAGTCGTCTCTTGGGTTGTTGGAAAAGAGTGTTTGCTATGACCATCGAATTCTCTTGACAAAATTCTACCAGCCTGTGCCCTGCTTCATTTTGTACTCCAAGGCCAAACTTGCCTGTCATTCCGGTTATCTTTTGGCTTCCTACTTTAGCATTCCAATCCCCCATGATGATAAGGACATCATTTTTTGGTGTTAATTCTAGAAGGTGTTGTAGGCCTTCATAGAACTGGTCAACTTCAGCCTCTTCAGGATCAGTGGTTGGCGCATAGACTTGGACTATTGTGATGTTGAATGGTTTGCCTTGGATTCGAACTGAGATCATTCTGTCATTTTGGAGATTCGAACTGAGATCATTCTGTCATTCTGTCATTTTGGACCTTTCTCATGATCCCAGTAGTGCTTTTCCTACTCTTTTATTGACTATGAAGGCTACTCCATTTCTTCTGAGGGATTCTTGCCCGCAGTAGTATACCTGATGGTCATCTGAAATTCACCCATTCCTGTCCATTTTAGTTCACTGATTCCTAAGATGTCGATGTTCAGTCTTGTCATCTCTTGTTTGACCACATCCAGCTTGCCTTGATTCATGGATCTTACATTCCATGTTCCTATGGAGTACAGATCTTTGCAGCATCGGACTCTCCTTTCACCACCAGATACATCTGCTACTGAGTGTCCTTTCGGCTTTGACCCAGTCGCTTCACTCTTTCTGGTGCTTCATTCTTTCTGGCGCAATTAATTACATGCTGCTTCATTTTACTGTTCTTTGCACTGCTCCTGCAATTGCATGTATTATTAACAGTATATCTTTAAATAATATTTTGTTCTTTACTGGAGATGGGATTTTTTTAAATAGTGTTTTAATTGTATTTGTAACTATATATTAAAGAATCGCTTACAAATGTTATTATATTTAGCAGGGTATAAGCATTACCATTACTACTAGAAATAGTGCATACACAGCTTCAATCAGGAAGACATGTTCCCAGCAACGTGGGAATTGAATGTGCAAGGAGTCATTTTCAGATACAGCAGGGAATTGAGCTGTGCAACATTAGTCACTGCATTTGGCAATTGGTCTAAAGCTCCTGGATAGGACAGGCCCAAACTGCCTGGGCAGCTCTGACTGTTCGAAGGAGTTGTACTTTCTTCCTGTTGCATGTCACGTTTCAGCAGAACCCTTTTGCTTGGACCTGCTCCTATATAAAACAAAGGTCCTCTTGGTTGGCATATACAATCTAAGTCTGAGCTTTAGTACAACCACCATAGCAAACCTTACGCAAACCTGGTGTCCTTCATATGCTTTGGATAGCAGCTCCCATCCCATTGGCCATGATTGCTTGGGCTGATGGCAGCTGACATCCAAAACATCTGTAGGGCACCAGGTTGACTCCAAATGTTGACCACCTGGGTTTGTGCATATATGCATATAGGTATATATGTTACAGCACTTTGATATACTGTGATATATTGTGTTTGCTTTTTCACAGGCTCTATAAGGAGGCTTAGGGACTTGGGTGGTGGTTAAAAGCAGTCTCTTTAGATGCTGGACAGTGAAAAAGATGCTTTTTGACCAGTATCCTGGAGTCTCAGCAATGTAAGCACAGCATTCATGACTAGTGTAGGATTTTTTTTTAACTGATGAATGTGAACTTCATCATTTTATAATTAAAATGAAAGGGAAACAAAGGATTATATAGAGTTAAATGCTTCACAACTTAGAATAGTCTCTGTAAAATATAATAAGGAAGGAATTAATCTAAGGTGGGAGTTTCACAATTGGTGTGCAACTATGAAAAGGAGTTATCTTACTTATCCAACAACAACTTACCCTCTCCAAGTGGAGAGACATAGAACAGGGCTTCTGATAATGATCAGATGGAAGAAAGTGGCCTTTTCGACATTGCAGGCCTAAATCCCAAATTGTTAGCAACAATAATATCAACTAACCAAATGCAGACAATTTATGTTTCAAGTGATCTCCTACTCCACAAATACTGAAGCACAAGAGACAGAGAACTGGCTGTGCTAACTTGGTGATGAAGGAAAAACAGTTTGCACATCACCAAATTGTTTTAAAGGCTAAATCCTGGCATTCCTAAATTACATTCTGCTTTTGTTCTGTTGTGGAGAAGGCTGGTTCCCAAAAACTGGGCAGAGGGAATATCTGTGAATGCATTCCTTCCTCTTCTGGAAAGCAGAAGATATATCACACACACACACACACACACACACACAATCCAATTTACAGAAGGTGTGAGGAAATTACTTTGGTTTGCATTTCAGTATGCACTTACAAAATTCTGACTTCCGAAACCTAAAAGAAACCAGAAACTAGTAACCATCAAAATCCAGATATTTCCAAAGTTATGATACATATCACCAAAATGCGCACATTTTAAAATGTGCTCAAAAATGTATGTTTCAAATATGCAGGCACAATCCTTCGTTTAAGGACTTCTAAAAAGACATATGTTTTGAAAAATGCAGACAAAATGTATGCACAAAAACCCTTTCAAATTTTCATTTGAATAGCAGAGGAAAACCTAGAATCTGATGGTAAAATTACATGGAAGGGATTTAAAATTAATTGTCAAGGTTGATCAGATATATCCAGCTACAGTATGTTGTATACTTATTGTTGGTGAACAAATATGGTACATATTTGAGCAAGAACAGAATAATAATCAGATTGTCCTATTTTGACCAATTAATAGAATTAGCATCTGTTTTGGAAGTCCCATTCAATCTTAGGCTACTTCTTACGGAGCAATAGTTTCATGTTATACTGGGAACCACGATGTCGTTTCAATAAAGGCTTGACTGAGTCATATAAATGTTGGAGATGTAATATTGCTAACGTGTTCTTCACCCATTTCTTCTGGCAGTGTCCAACAGGTGTCACTTTTGGGGAAAAGGTTATAATACAGATAAATATTATACTGGAAAACTCTTCAGTATAATTATAGATGTACATGTTTTACTTAACCACTTGCTTTTTGGAATCTAATGCAAGGTCAACATAGACCAACTTTCTGTGCCCTTATGACAGCTAAATTGCAATTATTATAAGACTGAAAGGATAAATGGCCATCCTCAATTATGCAATGGATTGTGGATTAATTGACTCTTTCAGTCTTCGAACAGGTGCTGCTTAGACAACACTTAGACATGCATAAACACAGGGATGTTTTGTTGAAACCTACGCATAACTATTTCTACTGACAGCAGTCTATAGCTTTATGCACATGTAATAAACAGGTGTATCACCTCCATATGAATACATAGCAACTGGTATATTAAACTTCTATGTGACTATTTTTATTTTATTTTTCTTGGTTTTGGTTCTGTTATAGCCTTTTTGAACTTCACAATAAACAATTACTATAAACAAATAAATGCATACATACATAAACACACAAAAGTTGGAGTAAAGTGAGAAACTGAGAGCAGCCATATATAACAGAGTCATGCATCTGTCTTAATGACGAGCTGGATGTGTTAAAGTTTTGCCCAACAGAAAATTTTTAAGGGACGGACAGCTCTGAAGAATTTCCAGAAAGGCAGCTGTCTTCGTCTGTTGCAACATGATCATGGTGTCCTGTGATACCTTGAAAACTAACAAATGCAATCTACCGTATTTTTTGCTCTATAAGACTCACTTTTCCCCCCCTCAAAAGTAAGGGGAAACATCTGTGCGTCTTATAGAGCGAACATGTCTGTGCAGTAAGTCTGTCAGATGTGCAGCCCATGGGGAAGCGATGGGGAATGTGCCTGTGATCATGTGCCCATTTGATTCAGGATATTTTTTTCTTGTTTTCCTCCTCTAAAAACTAGGTGCGTCTTATGGTCAGGTGCGTCTTATAGAGCGAAAAATACGGTAATTTAGTTTGCCATAAGCAGACTGTTGTTGTTTTCTTTGAAGAAGACCCTTTCACTTTGAAGAACTAATGGGAGGTAGCAAGCCTTCTCCCACTCAGCTGGCTGACAGTATCCTCCATACACATGCTCCTGCCTGTCCAATGGGAGAAGTGGGCACATCTGGCCCTAAGTGTGCCAGTTGCTGATCCATGTAAAACACTTCAGACCAAGGGGATATTGTACTCAGTGGTGGATCATGTGCTTCACAAATAGGTTTCAGGTACACTCCCTCCCTGCTATCCCCATCTAACAGGATCAGGTCGGAGATGTTCAGGAACCCTCTGCCTGAGGCCCGGAGGAATTGCAGACAGCCGATCAGAGTACTCGGGTTGGACAACACAAGAACCCACTCCCAGTAGGGGTTGAGTAGGGGCTGAACCACGGGTGGGAACATGAGTTGTTGTGTCTGAAATCACCAGAGATAACAAACCATGGCAACACAAAAACAAAACATGGATTTTCTTTAAGAGGTATTTGGGCTTATACGCCTTATCTTGTAAGAGCAGGCGGGTGCATGCGAGACAGTAATTCACAATGATAAGCCATACTCAGTCCTAGGCATGTGCTGATGCTGCAAAGTCTGTGCTGTTTGAGATTAATGGAAATCCTGCCTAGTTTCGATTCAATGCTCAGAAGTGGGCCAAGTCAGAGGGTTTTCTTTGAACTTCCATCTCTAAGACAGGCTGCAGTTGCACTTTTTCAAAAAGGAAAATTTTGCAATTTGTGCAAATGTATGAAAATGATGTAACTTTGTGAAATTATGGAAACTGGAAGCTAGAAACTACATAGTACTAGCAGGATTTGTGCAAAGGAATTTGCAAACACCAACCCTTCATAGATACAGAAATCTGCAAATTGGATTCCTGACACATCCCTACTTAACAACCTCACGGGTGAGTCCTTGTGTTGTCTGAACACAGCCAGCACTTACATAGATGGCCAAATAGTCTAGCCTTGCATACAGTCATCTCTCAAGTTCTTCACTATGTTCACCAAAAAGTTGCACTAAGGGTATAATGACTAGTTTTTGTCTACTTCAGTTGCTCTATGGCTGCGAACGGTTGTGGAGGAATCCTCCACGGAGCAATTGTGGTTTTTAGCTTATTTTTCTGCTGGATCACATGAAACCCAATACATGCCTTAACATATGTTGAGTTTCCTTACTGCTGAAGCTATGTGCAGATTTCCTACAGCTGCACCAACCACATAAAAAGATTCAGCATTCACCCATAGCCATGTTTCACTGAGTATTCATTTGGTGAGTACTCATTAGATGCTAGACATCAACATCCATAGTAATGAAAGGTTTTACTTCCCACCTCAAGATGCCCTGAACTTTCAATCCCTTGAATGACGCCATCCTTGTTGCAGAATACAAAGAAGGGAAAACACAGTTTCCCTTCTGTTCTCACTGGTACAATTAACCCACAATAGTTCGGGGGAGGCAGGGTGGGTTGCATGCAAGAATATAGCTGGAGAAGCAGAGGCCCTTCTTCGAGATGGTACAGGAATGCCTTTCCTCTGCACTTAGGGAAGGGGTGTAGCAACTGGGCTACAGTTCCTTGCAGGGCCGTCTTAACAGCATTGTGGGCCCCGGGCAAAGCAGTGTACTGGGGCCCCTCATGACAACTACAACTACTGTTAATTTTTGGAAGTTTTCCAATTTTCCAAGGGTTGACATACACAGATTAGTATGAGGCCCATGCAAGTGCCCATCAGGCCCATGCGTTCACACGGCCCTGCCTCCTTGAAGTCAGCTTCCGGTCTCTGGGCACTGGAGCAGCTTGCACCTGCGTGGCCCTGCCCCTGCGGTGGGCCTGCAGATCTGTGCCTCAGACAACTCCGAGCAGATGAAATGCCCCCGCTGGCTCTGCAGTGATTTTGCACTGCCAGATCTACCACTGGCTCCCTCTGGCCTACATGCATGATGAAGAGTCTGGCCACTGGAGCACATGCACTGGTAACATCTGGGCTGGTGACTGCAGTGCACGTTACGTGGGGCGGGCTTTGAAGATGGTCCTGCGAATCCAACTGGTTCAAAATCCGGCGGTTAATGGCAGGTGTCAGCTGACGTGCCCACATTAACACCAATTGTATACAAACTGTACTGGAGGTCAGTTGTAAGCCAGGCACAATTTACTGTGCTTAGCTTGACATATAAAGCCCTAAACAAGTTAGGACCTGGCTACCTAAATGTTGCTGGTTTAGCAACAAGTTTAGGACCTGGCCCTAAACAAGTTAGGACCTGGCTACCTAAATGTCTGCTCCCATACATACCTAGGTTAAGGTAGGAGGTCCTTCTGGGTAGATCTGGATAGGAGGTCCTTCTGAAAAAGCTAAGGAGGCAAAAGAGATGGCGAATAGAAGAAGTGCCTTCTCAGTGGCTGCCCCTTAATTATGCAACAGGCTCTCCAAAGAAATTCCCTCGAACCAACCTTGTTATCATTTTGGCACCAGGCAAAGGCATTTCTCTTTTCTGAGTATTTTAATTGATGTAAGATCTGTTATTTGTGGTGGTATTTTGTTGTCCTGCTTACTCAATATAATTATAATGTTCAGTGTTTCAAACTCTTGTGATTCCGTTTGATTTATTGTTGTTGTTCTTTACTATTTGTGACTATCAGCTTTATTGGAAGCCACGTAGAGAATCCTTTTGGACTAGCGAGCAGCCTATAAATTTATAAATAAATAAATAAAGTCTCTTAGGCCGGACCGCAACTGCATTTCAGTTCGACACCAAGTGCTCAGTCGGCAGGTGCCCACGGCAGAACACGGTTTTTCCAGCTTTTCTCCTCCTTCGTTGTGATGACAACTCAGACTTCAAGACCTGTTCTGCATTTCCTTGTCTTTGACATTTTTCCTGATCTCCATTAAAACAGGTGCAGAGGCCAAGCTGGGGTCTTAGAATATTGTCTGAATGAGCACACAAATTTTTGCTCCAATGCCTCATTCTTTAAGGGAAATATTACACTTTTTGCATTTTTTTTTCTTTCGGGGCCCTCTTGGAAACAGTTGAGCTGATCTTTGAAAAGCAGGAGATTTCCCTCAAAATGGCACTCGCTCATCCCGCTATTTCCACGGGCAATGGATTTATTACATTATACACCAGACAGCAACAAAACCCCTTGAATGCATGCACAACCAGAATGCCAATTCACAACAAACCTTGTCCTCATTTTTGTTGCCTCAGCAAACTAGAACTCACTAAAAATGTGAGAAAATCCCTGTCTTAATTAGGGCAGTAAAATTCACCTTCTGGGTAACATCTGGGGCATAATGACTATGGATTTTGCATTCATTGTTCACCCTGGAGATTGTCACCCTCCAGAGTTTATTCCCTACCCTGCCTCATCTCAGATCTTCCCAGAGATGGTCCAAGGGCATGTGATGTGTGTCTGTTGCCAAAGCTGAACCTGTACATAACATGAATGAGGGGCCATCTGGGACCCATATGTAAATATGCTTGAGTAATTTGGAGAAAGATCAGTTACAAATGTGATAAATTAAAACAACAAACATGCAATCAAGGGTTTACATTCTCTGTAAACTATGCAGGACCAAACCACAAATATATGTTCATCATTTGCTGACTGCCATTTGAAGAGATGGCTTTGCATGTGAATGAAAAATTAGAGATCAAATACCTGACAGTCGGTGCTGCTTAATCCTGATAACTGGAATGCAGTGTCCAAGCATGCCATAGCCTATATACCCTAATCATGGAGTCAGGATTGGTTGTGCTTCCCTTGTCATGGATTGCTATGTGGCAAAGATCCCAATTGAACTATAGACTTGGAAACATAGAAACAGAGAAACAGAGTGAGTCAGAAGGGGTCCCCCGGGCCATCTAGTCTGACCTCCGGCACCAGCCAGCTCCGCTCACGACATGCCCACCATGCGCACGTCCAGCCTATCCTTGAACACCCACACCAATGGGGCCTCAACGACCTCCCGTGGAAGCCCATTCCACACCCTCGGGGTCCTGACTGTCAGGAAATGCTTCCTGGCATCCAAATGGAACCTGGGTTCCCTGAGCTTTGCTCCGTTGGAGCATGTCCTGCCTTCCTCTGCAGGGAGAACAGGTCTCTACCCATCTCCATGTGACATCCCCTCACATACCTGCATGTCGCCAACAGATCCCCTCGGAGTCTCCTCTTCTCCAGGCTGAAGAGACCCAGTTCCCTCAGTCTCGCCTCATACCCCATCCCCTGCAAACCGACCACCAACCTTGTGGCCCTACGCTGCACTGACTCTAACCTGGCTATATCCTTCCTGTAATGAGGGGCCCAAAACTGAGCACAATACTCCAGTTGCAGGCGCACCAGAGTCGTATAGAGTGGTAGTAATCCCTCTCTTGATCTAGAAGCCATACTTCTGGCTATGCAACCAAGGGTGGCATTTGCCCTCTTGACCACCGCATCACACTGCTGACTCATGTTTAGCCTGCGGTCAACCAGTACCCCAAGGTCCCTTTCACAAGTGCTGCTCTCCAGCCACTTGTCACCTAACCTGTACTTATGACAGCTATTCCTATGCCCCAAGTGCAAGACCTTGCACTTCTCCACATTGAACGCCATCCTGTTGTCTCCTGCCCACTTCCATAGTCTGTCCAGATCCTTTTGGATCTGGAGTACCTGCTCCTCAGTTGTGGCCACTGCTCCAGTTTTAGTGTCATCTGTGAATTTGATCAGCAGACCGTTCACCCCTTCTTCCATGTCGTTAATGAAAAGATTGAACAGGATCGGCCCCAGGACAGAGCCCTGGGGGACCCTGCTTGTCACTGGCCGCCATCCCGATGATTCCCTGCTAATGGTTACCTTCTGCTTTCGGACAGTCAACTATGCCCTAATCCACCAGACAGTGCTTTGGTGTATCCCAAAACTCCTCAGTTTCTCCACCAGGATATCATGAGGCACTTTGTCAAAGGCCTTGCTGAAATCCAGGTATACCACATCCACTGAATCCCCTCCATATAGCCATCCCATCACCTTGTCATAGAATTCCACAAGGTTTGTCTGGCAGGACCTGTCTTTGCGGAAGCCGTGTTGTGTGGCTGTCAGCCTCCCTTCCCTATCTAGCATCACTAGATCTCTCTCTATTATGAGCCTTTCCATTGTTTTTCCTACAATGGACGTAAGGCTAACCCGTCTATAATTCCCCATGTCCATTCTACTACCCTTTTTGAAAATTGGGACCATTGATGCCACCCTCCAGTCCTCTGGAACTTCACCTGTTCTTCATGAGGTCTCAAAAATGGAGGCCAGCGGGCATGAGAGAACCCCTGCCAACTCTCTAAGTACTCTCGGGTGTAACCCGTCAGGGCCTGCACCTTTGTAATGTCCAATGTCCCGAGGAGCCCCTCAACTTCAAGGGGGTGACTCTAATCTCTGCCCCTAAGTCCCCAGCCTCATCTAATCTCCTATACGGATATCCCCTGTCCTGCTTTCAGGAGAACACAGAGACAAAATAGTCATTTAGCATCTGTGCCTGTTCCCTCACATCAGTCACTGGATCTCCTTCCTCCTTATTTAGTGGTCCCACCACTTGTTTCTCCTTCCTCTTCCTATTTATATGCTGAAAGAAGCCCTTTTTGTTGCTCTTGATATTCTTGGAAAGCCTCAGCTCATAATCAGCCTTAGCCTTGTGAAGAATCCTTCTGCAACGGGCCTCCTCCTCCCAGTATACCCTTTTGTCTATTTCCCCCAGTACCCATTTCCTACAGAGGTTCCTCTTTAATCTAATCCCTCTAACCACCTCCTTTCGCATCCATGGCAGCACTCTCCTCCGCCTCCCCACCTTACTGACTAGAGGTATCGTCAGGGCTTGCGCCTCCAAAACCTCCCTTTTGAGCGCCATCCACCCCTCCTCAACTCGCTTACCTTCCAGTAACCTATCCCAGGAGACTTTGCCCTATCTGGCCTTCAGTTGGCCAAAGTTGGCCCTCTTGAAGTCCCAGCTTCTAGTGCTCGCCCTGCTGCACGTCCCCAGTCCCCGGATCTCAAAGCAAAGGATGGAGTGATCACTCGCATCCAGAGCTCCCCTAATCTGTACTTCATCTATCGCTTGTAGCTCAACACATTTGGAACTGGCAAGGGACCTGGCAAGGGAGTTATGTAAGATTTAATTTTTTTATCAGTGTCTAAGGCCAGCTTTCCAGCCAATGACCACCCTCATTTGATTTGTTATTCAGACCACATTTCCATTAAGATCAAAGTGATATGCAGCAAGTGATATGTGATTAAGGCCACAGACTAAAACAAACAGTAAAAAGGAATAAGATCTATAAATGGGAAAAAAAATCTGACAGTGGTGAGATCTACTATCCTTCAGCCACCATCATAAAGAAACTTTTATTTTATTTAGATTTATATTCTGCTTTTTTTCCAACAAACTCAAAGAGGCTTACATCATTCTCTTCCTCCTGCTTTCAGTCTTATTTCCACAGCAACCCTGGGGAGCAGGTTGAGCTGAGAGTCTGTGACTGGCCCAAACTCACCCAGTTGGCTGCATAGCTGAGTAGCGACAGAATCCAGGTTACCTGTCTCAGTCCCACATTCTTAACCACTACACCACACTCTCTTTTGGGAGTTAGAGCTCTAATTGCTCACATAGATGGCGAGAGGTGATAGCAGGCTGGGAAAACATGTCCCAGTTCAATTGCCAGCATTTCCAAATGTGGCTGGAAAAACTTGTGCTTGCAATCTGCTGCCAGTCTGTGTTGACAATGCTGAACTGGGCTCATCGTGAGAAGGCAAGACTCACTGAAGAAGACAGTAGTGTTTGGGGAAGTCAGGGGAAGAGAAGAAGAGGAAGTCCAAAGATGAGACTTCCAGTCAGTTGCATAAAGGAAGCTACAGCTTTGAGCTTGGAAATGCTGAGCATGGTTATCAAGTTCAGGACATTCTGAAGGGCCTTCATTCACATAGTTGCCAGAATTTGGAGATGACTTGATGGCACACAACAACAGCAGCAACAACAACAATTTTTGGGAAGTGCTTAGAAAGTGTTGGCCATTGGGTGGCATTGCAGTTTTTCTATCTCTGTTCTAAATCCATAAGAATATTCACTCTTCCCCAATTTTTCTATTTGAACCCAACTATTATGATCAAATAATTGAAATTTAAATTCCTGAAACTAATTTTTGGAACAAGATTTCTGAAAGCTCTGCAGCCAGAATTTTTATGTATTCAAAGCAAGAATTCAGAGAAGTTGGCAGGGACCACAGAGGTCACCAGGTGCCCCACTGTGGAGGAAGGGAACCTGTGAAATCACGGCTTACAATGGAGGACAGCACACTACTTTCTGAACTGGAGTGTTCCGTTTTTATCATGCTGTGGGTTGTTTCTTTTTGAAAGGAACTCAAAGTACAGCAGCTTCAGCTACGTCATGTTTATTTCCATTCCCAAAATTACAATCCTAAAACACAACATATTTCAGGAGCATTCTTTTCAAGAGCTTCACAAAAGTTGACCCTTTTCTCCATACACATGGATTACACTTATAATTTAAGCTGAGCGATACAAAGAGATTTCAAAATAGGTTTGGAGCTCTTGTGCAATTCAAACAATTCAAACAAAACAGAGAAATATATCTAAGGTATCTTGATTATTTTCCTATTACGTTCATTGTTTTCTTTTACATATTGTATTGTTCTTTTGTGCACCATCAAAATAAGAGAATCTGTTTTAGCAAAGCATGACTCCAAGCAAATTGTTCCTTTGTTAGCATTTTCCTTGAGACAGGACATTACACAGAATATGTAATTACCTATTTTATCTGCCCGAGCTGTCAAAAGCAGCAGGTGGTAAAAGAAGAACCACCCAGAAAAGAACAAACAATACCAACGAAAATGATACAGTATTTATGATCATTAAAAGATAACAATGTTTTCTAGGATGGATCATTGAAACATCTGAGTTGCTGCCAAACGACATTAAAAAAGATACGAAAAACAGAATTATTGATATACATCTCCTTGAGTGGGAATACAACAACCTCAGCTTTAGAAGAGGATGATTTGGTAGAATACAAATAAATGGATTCTGCCCTGCATTAGAACAAGAATTTGTTTCCAAGTGTCTGTGGAAAGGAATGTTCTGAGTGAGAGATAATAGTTTTCCAGTGAGTTTCCAGTGAGAGATAATTCACGGAATACACTGTGTGTCCGTGTGCGGGTAAAAGTGATGATGCGACAGTCATTCTATCATCCTGCAGTAGCCTCTCGTCTGTGCTGGAGCTGGAAGAGCTCCCGGACCCTTTGTCATTCTGGCTGAGCCCTTCAGAAAAGTCCCTTCTGCTCTGCCACTGCCGCCACCGCTGCCAGCCCTACCCAAGGAAAAAGACTTAATGGAAGATGGATTGTGTGATGAATGAGCAATGCATAGAGATCAGCAACCTCCAGTGTTTTGAAATCCATATATAATACTAACCAGGCCTGACCCTGCTTAGCTTCTAAGATCAGGAAAGATCGGATGTGCCCTGAGTGGGGTGACCAGAGGTACAGCTGGACCTGCAAGAAAAATGAATGTGTGGAGTGGATTTCTCCTCTTCAGAATCCTCCTTGCCAACCCACTCCCGTCTTCATTCTCCCCTGCCCCAAAAAGTTAGCATTCCGCATCTACAGAGCATGTGCACCGCACTGGGGGCAGGGGTAGGGGACGGAGTCCCCCTGTAGGTTTTTTCCCCAACATCTACTAAGCCTGCCTCCCCGGAAGCCTACTGAGGCCTCCCTCTTGTGCATAAGTGGTACAATCCTGGCTACACAAAGAACCAGGGGAACTCAGAGAACTGAGGTCGCTCTTCATATGTGGATGCAGCCTAGCAAGCATTACACTTGGAAGGGCTTGCCATGCACGATCCCTTTGAAGCCCCCAGTGGATCCGGGATGGCTCAAGCCACCACTCGGTCTGCACATGGGCACTTGCACATTAGGAAATGGAAGAACCCTGTGTGAGTGCGTTCCTGCACAGGAAGAGATGCGCACATAAAAAATAGTTGTGCTATAACACAGCTTTCTACTCATGGCAAGGTAACCTTCTGGGCACCACCAAGAAATGGTTGGCATAAGAGGCACGGCAAAGCTTGAGCGACCTGCCCAAAGACTGCAGAAGGCAGAGGGCAAGTCTGAAGTCTCTCCTGCTAGCCCACATCTTCAGCAGGAACCTATTTCATGACAATCCTGCAGCATGTAGAAAATGGGTGGAAAGGGATAGAAAAATGGGGTGGGGGGCTGCTGGCCACCAAAGAAGGTGTTGGGGTGCAGGGGTGCCTGTGGACACCACATGGTTACCCTGCCCTATGTTAAACACTCACATGGCAAGACAGGAAAAAGTGTATTTGCCTCAGAGTGTAAATATTAGCACTGAATGAGGTAGTGTTTGCACAACACCCTTCTCCGTGTGTGTGTGATGGGAGCAAGGGGATTGTGCAGCTCGTCAGATGCTGGTAAACAGGCTCCAGGCCCATGAACCCCATCGCATGCCTCATATCTCACTAGAGGAGAAGCAAATGAGATTCCGTTTCAGATTTTTATCTCTTGAATGCAGACAGGGATGAGAAAAGCGGTTAAGAATTGAAAGGTTTCTTAGTCCAAAAACTGCAGCTAGTGCATAATATGTAGAGCAGCGACAGGGCGCGCTTGGATTTCAAACATGCTGTTCCAATGCTGAGATGCCATTTCGTTACCAGTTACCAAAATTTAAGGCAAATCAGGAATTCAGCATCCTACATATTAATAGCGAAATCATTCTTCGCCTTTCTGAAGCCAAAACAACATCAAGCACCAGAGGCAGATATTAAGCTTAGAGAACCCACAAGGTTTGCAGAATATTTTTTTTAAGAAAGAACATCATTAAGGAGGAAAAAAGGGTTGGGTTCGGGAGTCAGCGCAACCCAGTGAAGACTAAGAATGCTCCACAGGCACAGCACATGAATGGATTCTTGGGAATGAAAACTGGATGGATGGCAGGGAGGGAGTGTCCCCAGAAAGATCTGGAACAAAAATATTTGCAGTACGGAAAATTGTGGTTGCAGGTCCCCCTGGCAAAGGACAGAATTTTACAGAATCAGACCAAGGTCCATATAGATTAATATCCCATTTCCTAAAATAATGAGAGGGACACCTCCAGAAGATACACATGAAGGTTTTCTCTCATTCTTTGTTTCCAGTATCTGATGGTCACTCAGTTCATCAGTTCAGTGAAGGGTCCATTTCATGATAATTCTGCCTCCTTCATTTCTGAAATTTTCATGTAAGAGGTATTGGAAGAGAATATTTCCTCTATGACTTGAAAAGTCTTTTGTGCAATTTTAAGCATTTCACTAGAATAAACACTTCCTTTGCCCTTTCATTTGCAATGCTCTCGCTATCCATTTACCCCATACACAAATATTATTGCATAGCAGTGTGACAGGTGGGCCTTATTTGGGATTCACTTCAAGGGTTTGTTTTAGGGAGGACTTTGCTAGCTTTTTCATTTTTGAGGCAAAGCATATGCCTCCTGCAGCTCAGATTCCCCACTGGCCCTTGAAGCTAAAAAGCACAGCTTGCAATCCTGAATTTTTAAATACATTTAAGCATAACAACGTGTAATGCCCATGAACTCAAGGCAGATTTTACTGCCTGGCAGGGCCATGGATGAAGCTATGTCAGCGTGCCATTATCTGACGTTGTGTGCAAACTGCATGTGGGCACATGCACTTGTTGCCAGTGTGCAGGCAGAGGCAGACCGACCAGCTCCCTGGGATTGGCAGAAACAGGTTTCTCTCAACAAAGAGGCAAAGCACAGTATTGCAGATGGACTGGCAACAGCTCTCCAGAGACTCCGAGTCTTTTCAATGGCAGGCTACATCCATTCCCCACCCACCATGGCACACTCCAAGATCCTGCAAGGCCACATTTGCAACTTCAGTTGGTATGGTCCTCTCTGCAGCAGCTTCAGGACAGTGCAGGATTGGTGGCAGGGATGGGGCGCCAAGGTCTCCTTCTGAGATCACAGCAAAGAATCCTATGGTCCCTGGGACATTCTCCCAGAACTTGCTCCTTGGCTTGCTCTCCCTAAATAGCATCAGTCCTGCAGGGGAGTTTGTAGAAAAGGTAGACACCAAGTTCTCCTCCGTGCATGGTTTATTTTAAACATTTATATCCCACATCTAAAACCGATGGACTTTCTAAGGGGAGATCTAACCAGGATCACCCAGTGCAAGGCTGGCTTAAAGATAAAGAACTGTAAAGATGGAGAGCAGGCAGAGCCCTTGAAATGGCCCATCAGGAATTAGTACAGCAGACAGGGCAGGGCCCACGCTGCTCCCCTGAACTCCCTTCCATCTCGGAGGGAGCGCAGGCACAGTGTTTACGCAAAATGCATTTGCCACAGTTGGGGCACACGCTGATGAAGGCAGAGCTTCTTATTACCGACAACTTCTTCTGTCACAAGTAAATGCAATTGCAGGGGAAGCAGGAAGAGCCAGGAAGGGCATTTGTGCAAGGAAATGGCGCTGCACTTGTTTTTTTTAGCTCAATTAGTCATGCAATTAGCAATTAGATTTCTGGAGTGCAGGAGTGGAGATTGCTTTTTGAAAATAGGGAAATTGACAGTTCCTCCTACCCTTTTATTAAAAAAAATAAAGTCAAGGAGAAGGAGAAAGTGTGGGAGGGGAGGGGGTTTCAGTACTGCTTTCCGCTGCTCCCCACCTCCCATGGAGTGAAGTCAGCAGGAGCAGCACCTCCATCCCTTCCACCCAAAAGCAATTTTCTGAAAGCAAAAGCAGCCTGTTACTGTGCTGCCTTTCTCGTAAGTTAGCACCCTGAAATCAGTTTCCTGGTGAATAAGGCCACAGACAATAATGTGATTTACTTCTGAGTAGACATGCATTTTCAGGCTTTAAGAGGCATTGCAAAAAAAAAAAAATTCAATGGGTGGGGAGGGGAGAGCATGGTGTTTAATCTCCAGTTTACTGAGCATGTAGGAGAGAGGAACCCTTGGGGTGGGGGGGATTCAAGCGAGGTGGGAAAGTGACTGGCAGACCTTCTCTGAGTTGCTGAAGCCCTGCCGGGGCACTTTCTCTTCCCAACCATCTCCAGCCCACTAAACAGTGCTGCCTGTTCAGCACATGCTGGTACATACATAAACCAGGACGACATATGAAAAAGTCATGATTTAATTGGTCTGTAGAAATCCAGCAGGTAGTGGCAGCAATCGCATGAGGAGGACGGGTTGGGGCGAGCATCATTGGCGTGCCAGTGCATCAGGGATGCCAATGTGGGCAGGAATACCTAATGCGGATTGTCCCTAAGTGATGCTCAGAACAATAAAACAACACCCCCTGCCCGAAAGCATCCAAGAGCACCGATCCACCTGCTGCACTTGGTTAACTGGATGCTCCTTCACAGTCCAGGTTACCGACTTAGATTTCCTAGACCACTGCGATGGTTTCAGCCCTGAAATGCCTCAAATGAGCTGGCCATATATGTCTTGAAAAACAGCTACTGCAGTAACATTAATTAAGAAATGCATAGAAATTTGTGAACAATGATCAAGAAATGGTAACTCTTTTGGGGGTACCACTGTTTCAAAGGGAGGCAGAGCCACATAAACTCTCCCAATGGCACCAGTGGGACTGAAAATGCCCAATTCCGGATGCACCATTCAAAGCACTTGACTTAAAGTGTATTTTCTCAGGTACAGTCTGCAAGGTGTGTAAGTATAAAGGCAAAAGTGTTGACTGCATAACAAACAGAAATTTGAGGGATGGAAACATCTGGCACAAGTTCTGTTATTTATCCTACAGCAGCTTTGGGCTGCAGAAGCAGGAAGAGAGAGAGTGGAGTCCTTGATCAGCTCAGCTGAGAGATGAGCCATTTTGGTGTGTACCCCCCCCCCCCCGTATTTGAACTGTTTTCTACCTAGTCATGTTACAAACACTGCAACTAAGAACAATGGCCTGCATCTGATTTTTCCATCCTTGCTCCCGATCTGTTTTCCTCTTGTATTTCATCTTTGAGACTGGAAGCCTGAGGGAGGAGACTTTCTCATTGGCCCTGTTTGTATGTAACAGCAACTGCCAGTTTGCACACCATTGTCATTTTGACTACACAACCTCTCATCAGCCCAAGCAGGGTTAAGTCCTTAATACACAGGGCCAGACACTGAGTTTATCCCGGGTTAAACAACCCACACTTAACCTAAGTTAGTAGGATGCCTATTCATTTCCTCCTAGGATACCACAGAATGTGTGACAAGTGAAGAGTGGCATGCAGTGTAATGGTGAGAAAAAGAGTACAATGTTGGGGAGAATTCTTTTGTATTTTGGAGAAAGAGACAAGTGACTCAGGCATCTGGGTTTGTGCTCGCCTGTCATGGACTATCCACTCCGCTATCCACCCATCAGCTTAAGCCAAATAGCACCCAGGTCAACTTCACTTGCAAACATGGCAGTGCTGACCTATGTGGTTAGCGAGGGGTGAGCTGGGGTCTTATGTTCTTAATGTTCAGAAATTTATAGTTCCGGTGACAATTCAGCACTTCTGTTTTTTCTACATAAGGCATTTATTGTGCACTTGTGCTTCCTGTGTGTGTGTGTGTGTGTGTGTGGCTCTTTACAGAAACCTCCAGTTTTGCTTTTCCTGCTTTGTTTTGCTTTGATGGGTAGGGGGCACCTAAGGGTGTTTTAAAAAAAATAGGAAAAACAAGCTATTAAATGACACAGGAGAAAATGATACTTTTGCTCTTAGTGTATTTCTGCTATTCCTTTACAGCAGAGCGCTACCTAGAGGTTGTGTAGTGGAGAATCTGAAAAAGAAGAGTTCTTTGTGTGGAACTTGAATTTCAGGGCTGTGATGAAGCCGAAAGCAAATACAGTAATCAACAAGTTTTTGTTGCATGATTTTGAACAATTATGACCTTGGCAAGCAAAGTAATCAGTGCATATGACAGAGCTAAGGCAGACATATAAATCTTAAATCGAAGTGGTGAAATGAGCAAGAAAGGGAGTGGAGAGGGGAGGAATATTCAGTGCCAGACACGTGTTCTACAGTGCGTGAGTCTGAGCAGGGTATTACCCTGGGCATTGTGCCAATTTCACGAAATGGGAGTGTGACCTACCACTTATGCAACCACTCCTTGGAGATGCTATTTCCCAGAGGTCAAAAATGGGGTGTTCTGGTGAGAGGGGGGCAGGGCAGGGGGCAGGGCAGGGCAGGGGAGAGGGTTGGAGTGGCCAGGATATGGGAAATTCTGTGGTTCTTCCAGCCATGGGGCCACACACCCCCGTGCGCCACTGCTAGGCAGACCCAGATGCCCCACTAGAAGAAGACACAGAAAGGTCAGAGGCATGGAAAATCACCATTTCAAATGGGCATCCAACTCAAACATGGGCCTGGGATTGCTTTACTGCCTGGTGGATGGCCTATGCCAGGAACTGGATGGGGGGAAAGGGAGAATGCGGCCCTATTAGTTCATTTAGACATGGTTTGATATCCTCCTGGATGGGTGTTTTGGGTGATGTTGGAGTTCGGAGTGCTTTGGGTCCTTTCTGTCAAGCATTGTCCAGACAGGGGTGCTGGGAGATTGCTGCCCAGTGCCCTGGCCTCTTGGCCTGTGGTATGTCACTGCCGCCACTGCCCCACAGGAGACCAATGGGAGAGGTCATTCATCGCTTTGGAGCCAGGTGCCACTGGTACGCAGATGCAATAAGCACGTGAAGATTGCTCTCATACGGTGCTCTGGCTGCCGCCTTTTGCAGATTCACCAGCGAACATGCCAGCCATGCTTTGGTATCCCCAAGGCTGGTGTGGGATGCCAGGAGGGCTGGCCTGGGTTCCCAGGCTTGAATTCCCCCATCCCTGCTGGAGCAATGCACGCTGAGTGTTCCTGGGACGCGGCTGCTCAGCTGAGGCCACTTCATGTTCTCTGTTGCCGCAGCTCAGATGCTGGATGATAGGAGCTCAAGTATTAAACGGGTGTCCAACACCCAGGAGATGTCAGGATACCACCAGCACTGTGAAAGTGTTGGGAATCAAACTGGAAGCCAGTGGGGATGTATTAACACTGGCAAGATATTTTCCCACCAGGCTATTCTAGATAATAATCTGGCCAACATATGCAGAGCCAGCGACAGTTACATGCAAAGGTAGGAGTCACACATGATCTGAGTTCTTGTGGGCTCTTCCTGATTCAGGTGAAACTTGGCCACAGTCTTTCCAAATGGTCACCTGGGCATGCAGGACATAAGTCACCCTGCACCCTGCTCAGCTTACTCCAGAGGAGGCTGAGAGAAGCACTGCTTGTCCAATGCCACTGCCAATCGCAACAGCAACAGGCTTCCAAGCAAGTTCTCTTTGTCAGGACTGGCACCAGACACCCATTTCAGGCCAGTGGGGAGGGGAGGGGAGGAAGACTCTGCCCACCGACCCTACCTGCTGCTTTAGGCAGTGCCACCAACTGTCCTTGCCACGGTTTGCGAGGTCTATGTGTGAGTTGGCATGAAGGATGTCAGCATCCCTGACACCCCTCCCCTCCCCTCCCCTCCCCTCCATGCTCCCAAAGTGCTCCCCGAACTGCCTGCAGGAATACTGAGGCAGGGAGAGGTGTCCCCTGGTCATTTGCCGTGTACAGCAGGAATCTCAGGCCAAATGTCAGCCTGGAGTGCTTGTCAACCACTCTGGGCTTGGAGCGTTGTGTGAACCTGACTGGTGTATAACTGTGCACCTTCTGGGGGTGGGGTGGATCTTTTTAATATCCATATGATGCATGTTCTAAACAGGAGTGGAAAGGGAAAAAAAGGTAGTTTTCTTTCCATTTGTTTCTTTGACAATCTCTTGCTTTATATTTAGAGGTACAAAACAGATCAATGTTAATTTGTGTGGGGTGGTGGATAAAGCCTTCGATTGGAGTGGCTCTTTCTAAAGCTTCAGAAAAAGAGGTTTCATGGAAATAACTGAAATTATTTTATTAATGCTAAAGCACTTAGTTGAAAGTATTCCAAGATTAAATGCAAAAAGCCTCCAGCATAAGATCTTTTCCAATTTTCTGTCTTGATTCAATAGTAGCTGTCAAAAGTAATGAATAAACTGCACAGAAGGTTTTGTGTGTTTTTTTTTAAGATGGCAAAAAAACTCTAAAATAATGTTTGTTTTGGGACACAGGTCAGAGGGAACAAAAGAAGAACTCAATTATCCTGGATTAAAACAGATGTAGAAAATTGTGAGATATTGATTCTCTTCTCATGTGTCCAAAAGGATTAGCTCTTTCATGCTTCGCATTTTCAAAAGTTAATACCCTGAGATGATTACTCTACTAGGTCTTGTGTTATTAGTTATAAACACCTTAAGGCATTCAAAGCTATATTTATTTTGGAATAGTGCATGTTTGTGAACCTAAGCAAATTGCCCTTGAAGGCAACAGTAGTCTGTTCACTAAACATGAGTAATGGGGCAGAAAAGATTGGAAAGGCTTAATATACTCTTGTTCACTGGCTGGCCTTAGGAAGCACTAACATACAGATTTTAATACACTCATTGTTCGAATTTCTCAAATTAGGCATCACAAAGTGTAAATAAGAATCCAATCGTACAACAGTGGTCAGAATGAGAAAGGATCAAGTATAGAATGTTAGGAAGTGTCATCCCTTTTCTTGCCGTTTTTAATCAAATCTAATGCAAACAGTACATTGAGCAAGAGCACAGTCCTACACACATTGAAGAGGGAAAACTTTCCTGCAACCCCCACTATGCCTCAGCCAGCTACATTTTGATGGGGAGTAACATCAGCACAGTGGCAGGTATTGCTCTGAATATGCCTGCAGGCTACAAGAAATATTTGCTATATAATTCCAATGATGTGTGGTGAACAATGCTGGCAGATGTTGGATCCACTGTAGGAACAGAGCTGGGAGAGAGGCCTCTTAACCTCGTGTCCTGCTTGGGTGGGCATCTGGTTGAACCCTTTTGGACACAGGATCATGGCTGCAAGGGATAATTGGTCTGACCCAGAACACTTCTTCTTGCGTTCTTATGCTTATTATTCGTAATCAAGACATACCGAAGCTGCAAAGATGATCATTAGAATCACTATGTGAATGTTACATGAGCATCATAGGAAATGCTAGCAATTAAATAATTTTACATCAGAAAAAAGTCTTACAACACCCAGCATTACACTGCGTACCTCAAGCTGAACTAGAACATCTTATGAAAAAATGACAAGCTGAAATGTCAGAAAGATTTTGAGCAAGACTTTGACCTTAGTTCAGATCTCTGCTCTGGGTTACCTTTGGCCTGTCAAACTAACCAACTCAGCAACTGTTTGGGGAATGTTGTTGGGGAAATTTGGATAAATCCTGGCAGAAAAATGTTGCTTATATGTGCCTCTGTGTTATAAAATCAAACCTGCACTCTTTCTCAAAAGCTTCGGCCTCCCAAGCCAAGTCACTGTTTAATATTGCTGGTGCCTTAAGAAAATGGCACTCCCTCACCCTCCCTTCTCTCGCTCTTCTTCTCCCCTCTAGCTACAGGCCATTCAGTCGAATACACAGTCACCGGTACAATGTTGCTGCAGAGTCTCTGCAGGAATTCACAGTTTAACCAGAAGTATCTATTTTGCTAGCCCAGAGCGCTCCATGCATCCTAGCCAATCAGAAAGGTGCAGATCCATTACTCAGGGTCTGAGTCTTCCTGATAACTGAATGCAACAGACGAGCTTATGAGTTCATGAATGGTTTCTCAATAGCCAGAATTTACAAGTCTCAGCAAGTCTAAGCAGATGGGTTCAAGTTTCTGGAATTTACTCAACTGAAATGTCAATACACCGCAATCAGAAATATTGCAATCTCATTGTCACTTGTATGTCTGGCTGATCTTCCTTAACTGTTCTGTATATGAGGACCTCAGAATTTCATTGCAATGTCTGCATTCTGTCGTCAATTGTTCGGTACCTGTGTATGTGACCAGGAGAGTATAAAATGCTCTGCACTTGCATTGAAACCTCGCAGCTGAGTCTACCTCTGCCCGGTAATGCATTATCATGAGTAGAATGTGCAGGGAACCTGGGCTTATGTCAATAAAGCAGCGGAGGTTCGAACATTTGATCTTTCCCATGAACCCAAGTTTTTATTTCCTCCTCACAAATTGAAAACTGAGATTCTGTCAATGTCCACTGTTAATAATGTGATTGTATTTTCTGCATTCCTTTCTGGCCTTGCTGTTTACCATTGCTTTCTCTTCTTTTCTTCCCACCCCACATTTACTAGATAGAAACCTGACGCCCTCTGTAATACACCATGCTTCTGATGAAGTGGTCTATTGCTTTAAGAAAGCTCATGGCAGAAGAAGACTGTGTTAGAGGATTGTCTCCACCGCTCCTCCTCCATTGATCATCACCATAGGATTGTGCCCTTGACATCAGCAGTTCAGAAGGGAGCATCTGTTGCTACTTCAAACATCTTCTTTTAAAGGTGTTGTTTGGAAGGCCATTGGACAGGGGGGTAAATCAAGCTTCCTGGGGGCGAGGGGGGGAGTTCCAGAAACTCTTTTTTTTTAAATAAGATTTTATTAAAATTTTAAACTACAAATTAAAAAAAGAAAAAAGAAGCATCAATCATCAAGTACATTGGACAAGCTGGGTCAGCCCCCTATAACATATCTTTTAGCATTCTGTAATCATAATCAAATCAATTTATAAAAGTTTAAAGACATCTTTAAGTCTACGCCAAGTCCTATTTCTCTAGCTAGTCGTAAAAAAAATTCCAGGTTTGATAATAGTCCGTGTCATCCTTCTCCTTCAGTGATAGAGTCAATCTATCCATTTCTGCACAGTCCAGAATCTTTTTCAAAGTCAGCTCCTCAGTGGGTAATTCCTCACTCTTCCAGTATTGAGCAAGCGTGATCCTCGCCCCTGTGATTAAATGTAATATCAAATACATTTCTTGTTTACTAACATTTTCCGGTATAATGCCTAACAAAAAAACTTCAGGTTTAAAGGCTAAAGATTTTTTAGCATTTCCTCAAGCCATTTAGTTCCAGAAACTCTTGGAACAAGCACAGGAAAGACCTTATCCCTGGTCTTAACCAAGCATATTTCTGCAAACATTTGAATAGACAAGGCCTTCACATTATGATGTCAATAGGCAGGGGGGCTCCTCTTGGTGACGGCACCCTGGCCAAGTCTAGAATGGATTGTCTTATTTCTGGAAGGCCTGGAAGATGACTATAAAGCCCAGAAAAACAGTGTGATTTCACATTTGGGACACAAACAAATATTAACTTCAATTCTGACAAAAATAATTAAAAATTTCCAAAAATATCTCATATCTGGGGACATGCAATTCAATACATACCAAGCACGTATGCTGGAATGATTCTTAACCAAGATGATGAATTATTGAAAATGCAATTCTATACTAAGAAGCAACCCTTTGGAGTTAAACTTGAATTGGGTATAATTATTATTTGGACTGAAATACTGGAAACTCAGCTATATACATTATTAAAAAGACAAAATGAAGGAGAACAATAATAACAAATATGTCACTACAAATTCATTTTAAGAAGTGGTGCCCGAGTTTATTTGTCCAGAAAGTTAAAAATGCCTCAAAGAAATGAATAAAATAAGACAACAAATCCCATCATTCCTGGACAGTGTCCATGCAGACTGATGGCTGATGGCTGTTTCCCATCCCTAATCCAAAAGTCTCCTTTCTGTAAAGGAATGAGTGTGCCCACCCCTCTCGTCACAGGACATGCCCACTGGAACCAAAGACAAGAACAAAATTATGTCCCAGGCATGCATTTCCAGCAATTGACACTGATCTTCCTAATTAAAATCTCTCCCCAACCACAGGCAAATCAGCTACAGCTTTTGTTGACTCACCTCCCAATTAAAGGTTTGAACACTAATCTTATGGTGGCATTCATCTGGCTTTCCATGGCTACCTAACTGTTCCAGAAGAGTGGACATTGAGGGCAAAGGAACCCCCTGAAATATAATCAGGTTCTTAGATGTTTTGCCTCGACATGCTTATTTATATGTCTCCCAGCTGAATATTAGCCCTCTGCAGGCAATTTGAAAGAGAAATAGACATCCACATTATAAGTGAGCTATGCTCCTGCTACTCCTTTGCCCACACCCTTCCTTCACATCTCACAAAGAATTCTTTCATGACAATGGATGGAGAGCGACTTCGTGAAAATAAATAGTCAAGAAGCAATATGGATTTAATTGCCTGCGTCTCTGCATTGCTAAAATAAAACAGCTGTGATCACATACTGAGATAAAACCATTGTTCAATAAATATGACTTATTAAACATGGCTTCAGTGAGGATGACTTCAGCTGCCCAATGACAAAAGTGGGCCCGCTTCCTGGACCACCCATTGCTCCCAGTGCCGCGATGTGGCCAGCCTCGAGGTAAGTCTCTCCTGCCTGGGTGGAACATTCAGCCCTGTATTTGTGGATGTAATGGATCCTGCAGGTCACCAGTGGGTTACACTGTGGTTGCCTGGCTTTCTTTACTGACTGAATGAAGCCTTCCTTGCCTTCGTGCACTATTGCAAAGGGCGCCTCTTACTAAGAGATACCAGAAATGTCTCTTGCAAACAAGAGCAGGACCAAATGATGACCTCCCACAAAAGCAAATACCGTATTTTTTGCTCGATAAGACTCACTTTTTTCCCCCTCAAAGGTAAGGGGAAATGTCTGTGCGTCTTAGAGAGCGAATATGTGTGTGCAGTAAGTCTGTCAGATGTGCAGCCCATGGGAAAGCGATGGGGAATGTGCCTGTGATGATGTGCCCATTTGATTCAGAATATTTTTTTTCTTGTTTTCCTCCTCTAAAAACTAGGTGCGTCTTATGGTGAGGCGCGTCTTATAGAGCGAAAAATACGGTCTATGCTTTCCTTTGGGATATGTTCAGCTTAGAATCAAATAGCTACCTTTCAAGTCATACATATTTAAAAGAACAGTAAAAACTGTTTCCACTAATATGATGTGCTGTTATTAGCATTTTTCTTCAAACAAGTATGTTTTTCAGTTTACAATCAAAAGTTGTTTTATCAAAATAATGCTGTATAAAAAAATAGAATTCTGCCTCCAAAAGCATACCTTCTGCTAGGATGGAGCCTTCCCTCTAGTGGACACATGAGGTGTAAGCATTCCCATTTAATAACGGAATTTAATTCTCCTGGTGGGAGTCTCAAGTTATTATGACACAGGAATTTCAATCTACTTTTGCAAAAGTTCCTGACTTGAACATGTGCTTTATTTTCTGATAGTTGTTGCAAATCAGAGAATAACTTCACTTAAAACATTTTCTCCCTGAGCGTGTATCTCTAATTAAGGATGATGTTTTCCAAAAGTATACATCCCAACAGGGACCCACTCACGAGGTCCCCAGACTTGCTTCTCTTCCCCTTCACCACTGCTTCTTCACCTGCCTCTTTCAACTGCCCAAATACCATGGCAGCGAGGTGATAGCAGATGGCACTGCCTCCTTGCTCACAAGAGCTTGCTCATGCTGAGAAAGGTGAGGAGGAGCAAGAGCAGCTGGTGCAAATGACAGTGAGAAGCTGGACTCACTGGGAGAAGGCCTTCAAAACCCTGGAGCTGGCCCTGTCTCTAACCAGTGCTCCTTCTGCTATGGCATTCCCTCTAACAGGCTCCAAAATACTCAAGGGCATTTAAACTCCCCTATTAAAACACTTCTAGAATTAGGCAGACAATGGCAGCGGAAGGAAGATTCACCAAGGGAGGTTGCCTATTGATGAGGGTGTCTCACCCAAGGACTTTCAAAAACTTAAAGCTGGCACTGTTTCTAAGCAACTCTTCAGTGGCTGCAGACCAATACCGACAGGCTCTAGGAAACACCAAAGCACTTCTTATGGCCCCCAATTTAAAATCAGTTTTCAAATTTGATCTATAAGCTCTGTACAAGGACATCTGTGGGGGAAGGTGATGCAGTGAATGGATAATCAAAGCAGATTGACCAAGTCTAAAATCTCCATTGAGGAGTCAACTGAACATCTCAGTTGAATTTGTCTAAACACTAGGAGATATTTCATCAAGAAAAACCATTGGCCAGTGGGACATTTGCTTCCGGAAGAGACGAACCCCGCTGTGCTGCAGGAATTTAAGCAGAAGCTAGATTGTTCTCTCTCGGGTGTGTGGCATCGGTTTTCCTCACTTTCAAGTGTTATAAGTGTTTATAGTATATGTCATCATGTTGGATTTAGTGGCTTTGTTTTTTGGGAAGTGCCCATAAAGTTTCTCCTACTAGATGGTATAGAACTGTAATAAATAAACGAATGCTTTCACCCTGCATCATGGAGCTTGCATTAAACAAAGACTTGGAGGTTCCTGCCCAGGGTCACAGCCAGAGTTCCAGTTCTGCAAGGGAAAGAGGTTCCTCTCTGCATTTAAAACTTGCTTTATCATTCTGCATGTATCCCCATGGGATTTTACTTGCTCTAACTCCTTTGGGAAAGGGCTGATAATATTTGTTGATTAATCCTGGCCTATACCTAAAGGAGCGCCTGCGACCATATATGCCCTCCCGCACCCTACGATCAGCGGCAGAGGCTCTCCTCCGGGAACCCTCCGTGCGTGAGGTTAGGAGGGTGAGTACCCGGAGGAGGGCCTTCTCGGCGGTGGCGCCCCATCTATGGAATGCACTCCCCAGAGAGGCTCGCCTGGCGCCGTCGTTATTTGCTTTTCGGCACCAGGCGAAGACCTTTTTATTTAGACAATATTTTAATAGTTAATGTCTGTTTAATTTATGTTTAATTTATGTATTAATTTAAATTTCTTATTTATATTTTGTTGTATGTTTTTATATGATAACCTGAGATGGGCCAGTTTTTTAAATTTGGTATATGTTTTTGATAATATATTTGTTTAGTGTTGTGAGCCGCCCCGAGGCTGCTGCAAGGGGCGGCATAACAATATTTAAATAAATAAATTAAATAAATATACTAGAGTCAGGACCACACTGATCTTGTATTGCTGTTTTCTGATTATATCTGTTACTTGAAAAAGTCTCTTTATCATTCGATCTGCAGGCCACAGCGATCATCAGACAGGGTGCCCCTAGCCACTCCTCGTGGCCTTGTGACTCAGCTGGAGTCCACCCTTGCTGTGGAACACCCTGCCCGGGAGGTCACACAGTCACCAACTGAGTCTTTTTTTATATGTGTTGATGGTATTGATGTTTATTGCTGTGTTTATCATCGTTGTATTATGTTCTGTGGTTTTTGGTGGCATACACCACCTTGGAAAGGATTTCCATAACGGACCATTTGTAACTCTTTTCAGGAAATAGATGTCGCTTAAGTGACAATGCTCACACTAAGCACTGCACATCTATATGGCAAGTGTGGCAGATACTTGCGCAAACGCCCCCTGATCTCTTATAATTTGATTACTGTGTCTGCGATTTGCATCTCTCTCTCCTTTGGTATTCATTATACTGATTGGTTGTTGCTGGGCCAATATAAGTGTTCTTTATGGCTAATCTGATTAAATAAAAGCATGCCATTGCGAGGTCAATGTACCAGAGAAGGGGAAACAATGCCTTTAAGTGGCAGGTCATACGCTTAAAATAGAGTGAGGCAAATTGCAGCTTGTCAGTCAACACAATCACAATCCATGTGAAATTATGGCTTCCAGTGGCCTGCAAGTAAAACAAAAAAACCCCTATCATTAATTGCCTTGATATTTGCAATTGGGGAAAATTTCTGATTAACTGGATCATGGTTCCTAATTGATTTTTTCAAGTCTAAAATCAGAACACCTACATAAGAAGCTTGTAAGCAATCATATTAAAGAACTGTAGCTGAACTTTTAAGAAAAGCGTAGATTTCTGACTATGTTATGTGGAATAGTCTTCTCTAATATTATCTCTGAGTTAATAAAATCTTAATCTGCTGTAGCATTAGCAGAAGCTGGATGTGATTATTGTGAATTAACAACATAATTCTGAGCTTCACCAGCTTTGATTTAATGTCTTTAATAGTTTCCTGTGCTGGCAATTTAGCAGGATGTTTTATTAAGATGGGCTGCTATATTATTGATCATTAACCATTCTGCAAATGCTTTTTGAGGAAGCTAGATAGATTTGCAGAATGATGTTAAAAAGGAAAGGCAAAGCTTTGGACCTACAGTTCCATGTTGACGGAGGGTGATGGGAGCAGAAGTCCCAAGCATCTGAAAGTTATTTACCCCCACTATGGAAACTTGAACAGGTTCTTAAAGAAAAGGACATGCTCCTCCCACAGATTCATGTTTTGTATCATTGCTCTGAAAACCACAAATGAGACCAGGTTCTAGCATTCTGAGAAATGGGGAAAAGCTTCTTTCTATTCACGTTTTCCACACCGTGCCGACTTTGGATACTGTAAGAAGAGCCCCACTGGGTGAAACCCAACCCTTGCTAGTTCAGACCACATGCTCTTTCATCTCATCTCTGTTTCTTTTGGGGTTACAAAACTAGCAAAAGCTGAGGTGGGAGATGTGCAGGAGGAATAAAGGGTTCTGAGGCAAAGGAAGGGAAATGGAAGGCAAGGAGGCTGAGGTGCCACAAGGAAGTGCTCCATCTTGGAGGTAGCGGCCCTTTCACCCCATACCCCAGAATATCCCCTGGACCCCATCTGTGAGGTCGCTTCCTCTGAGCTGGGACTTCAAGACACCCTACAGTAATGTGGATGCTATGTAGGAGCCATACACGCAAGGACTGCGCTGCCTAGCCTATGTTTCATGGGCCTATGAACTTTGCAACAGAATTGGCTGCCTCCCATTCTTACTGGAGTAGCTGGCCCCTTGTTTGTTCACATTCTGTTGTGTAATTTGTTGTTGTTAGTCGTGAAGTTGTGTCAGACCCATCGCAACCCCATGGACAACATTCCTTCTGGCCCTCCTGTCCTCCACCATCCCCCAGAGTCCACCTAAGCTCACGCCGACTGCTTCAGTGACTCCATCTAGCCACCTCATCCTCTTCCTTCTCCTCCTTCTTTTGCCGTCAATTGTTCCCATCATTAGGCTCTTCTCCAGTGAGTCCTTCCTTCTCATTTGGTGGCCAAAGTATTTGAGTTTCATATGTAATTTACGCATATGTAAATTGACAGTCTAGTCCTTCTGTGACATTGTCAGATTCCACCTGGTAAAAAAGTCTCCAAATTTTACCTTGCTGCTTTTTAGTGTTCTTTCTATAAACTAACACATGCCAGGAGTAACCAAATCCCCCAACAACTGCTTAATAGTTCTGTGGGGCACCTGTATGACCCCAAACAAAGAACAAATGTTATGGCACAAAAGGAAACTAACTACAGGTCAACTTAGACTCTACTAAAAGCCAGGAATTTGAGCTAAAACCTCCAATAATCAGTATTAATATCCACTGAGGTAAAGCTTTTTTATGGTGGACTAAAGTGAAAAGAGAAAACAATTGCTTTGCATCCAAAGGGCAATAGGCTAAGCAATGCATTGCAGATTTTATTATGGTGCACGGTTGCAGGAAAAATTAAATCTTAAATAACCTGTACTTGCTAAAAGTTGGAAGCCGTTGAGTAAATTCCAGAAACTTGAACCCTGAGATCACATTGAGAGGGAAGGTTAGCACACCCAATGTCCACATCAAAAAACTGACCATGAGTTTGTGTTTTACCAAATCATTCATGCAATTGCTAATTATATGGCCATTTCCAGTGTGGCTGCAAAAGCACCCTGTAAGTCACTAGCTAGCTGCAGCTTTCCCTTGTGACAAGCTCATTCATTTACATGACACTCCGACAGCCTGACTAATTTCTTGAAACCTGACAGGGAACTCCAGTCCTCTGCTGGCAGTGGCGATCTCCAAGATTAAGCAATTCCTTGACGATAGATGAGCATGGGTTGCCAAGCCTTTATTTTAATGGCTCCTCTTGCTCAGCCAAATACATTACTGGCCAAGTGGGAGACCATTACAAAAGAAAAATAATTTTCAGTACAGCAAATTGATTTTAACATCCAAAATAGATGAAAGTTTCATTAATCAGCTGCTTTTCACGCTGTCTGCGCAGCTGACTGTGATATAGAATATAGCTAACAATGAATTCAGCTGGTATTAGATGTTAAATTATTTTAGCAAATTGCCACAGCATGAAAGAATACCGCCGAGCTTCTACTTTGACCCCAAGAGAACAAGGCGCAATGCAATGCTATGCATATCTATGGGAAGTAAGTCCCAGTGACCCTACTTCTGATTTATCTGAACTTAGTCTCAGGTAAATCTATATGGGATGGCAAGAGAAGGCCTGGCTAGACTTTCATCCAAGCCGCAGAACCAGCCCAAGACATTTTTCTGCCTGAGGTAAAGAACAAGAGGGAACTGCTTCTCATTCAAGGGGCAAAAGCTGCCTGCACCAGCGCATTCGTCCTTCTTCAAAATGGAAACTGGAGAGCAGCTTCTCCCTCTCCCAAAAGCAGTCAGCAAACTTAGGGGGCAGCGGGCAGGCTGCTTGGCCCACAGCCCCCTCCTCCAATATCTTGCTGCTGCCTTTCAGTATCTACCAACTGAACTGGCTGCATTGCTCTGCCTGGGAGTGGGGCCAGCCCTGGAAGACCCTCTAGTCCGGCAGCACCCAATGAGATGCTGCAGCCAGAAGACACCTCCTGCTTGTCATCTCCATCTTGCTATATGAATGCCATTTGCTTTGCAGGGATAAGGATCAGGGCGATCACTGGCAGGCCAACAGTCTCAATTGTCTCAAATGTCCACATGCCTTTTTACGATGCAAAATATCTCTCACGCTCCAAATCCACAGGATCTGGTAGGCATGCAAGAGAATTGACATAAATTGTTGTCTATTTTTCAAGGGGCGCCAGGTGATGTGCACAGTCCACCCCTCCCCATTTTTCTCCAACAACAACCTGTAAGTGGAGAAATAGATGAACATGGCCAGGAAGGCATTCAAGTCTGCCTTCCCCTTCCTTGCCCAATACTCAACCCAAAGGTGGTGAGGAGGCGGTTTTAGTTGTTTAGTTATTGATTTATTTAATTTTTATACTACCTGATAGCCAAGGCTGTCTGAGCAGTTAACAAAAATTAAAATTAAACACATGTTCAACACACACACACATTAGTTTAAAAGAATAAAACCATAATAGCAATTTCAACTGCTATGATTCAGACTTCTGGTCATATGGGAGTCAGTGGACTACAATTCCCATCATCCTTGCAGTTGCTATGACCCTCTGGCTCTCAAAGAGAAGGTGTGCTGAGGTTACCTCCTCATTATTACAAAACCTTCAAGATACAAATAGGATGTTAAAAAAAACCCTGCATTAAAACATGCCATGTATTTTAAATGTGTCTCTTTCTTCCCAGTCCTTCAATCAGTCTTCATTTGGGAAGCTGCCCAAGTCCTCAGCAATCAACCGGTACATGCTCTGAACAGGCTGCATCCTGCCTGTGCATCAGAGTTTGTGTAATTATAACTTTTAACGCATTTTCTTTCGCCCACTTACAAATAAAAGATGGAGACGATGATTACAGTATGAACGTATTCCAGGTCCCTAAACCTTCTGAAGGTGATCTAGAAAGAGTTTTTATACCTCATGGCCTCATCCCTGACAGGTACACACCAATAGTTAAGACAAGGACTAGCAGCTCTTATGCTAATCCAGCAACTGCAGCCTTCCCTGGACAGAGATGTCATTCCCTGTGACGGTTCTTCCTGCTCTGGCATCCTCCTCTTTGGATTCTTGCATTGCCTTATACAGGGGCTGCCTTTGAACATGGTCTGGGAAGTTCACTTAGTCTAAAATGGAGCAGCTGGACTGCTGTAATCACTGGCAGAGGTGATCATACTCTGCCTGTTCTTCTGCTCCCATATTTACCTACGCAGACCTTAAGATCATTACTTGAGGCCCCTATTCAGGTGCCCCATCAAATAAGGTCTTTTCAATGGTGGTACTCCATTTGTGGAAAGCTCACTGCAGGGATCTTCGCCTGGCACTTATTCTCTGTATTTCCTGGTGTCAGGACTTCTCATTGCCCCAGGAATTTTAATAACAGATTCAGTGCCTTTATGCTGTTGGAGGATTTGATACAGTTTTCAGATGCTATAATGGTTTATTTTCTGCTATTGGTTATATCTTGGCTTTGTTCTGCAGTTTTTATCTTGTTTTAATGCTTCTACCTGGTTTTCAACATACCATACACCTCCCAAGACACTTTGGTTGTTGAATAATTTTAAGGTACAGCAAACACATAAATAAAATACATCTTTAAGATGTGCACCTAACACTTGTTAAGCATCTATCAAAAATGCAGCATGTACTGCATGAACATAACAGATCAGAGTTGCTCATTAGGTCCAATATTTTCATTCCTCCTCCAGAATTGGAACAGCAGCTAACACTGTAGTATCTTTGCAGGGCGCATCCACAGATGATCAGCTTCAAATTGATGGAGGAATTGATGGGTTTTATCCCTGCCCCTGAAAGTTGCCGCAACCAGTGGAAAGCACAAAGAGAAGGTGATTTAATTCCTTCTTTTACAGCCATGTTTCAGCAGCAGTTCATTCTGCCATTTGTATCACCCTGCCCAGTGACAAAGTGTGTGTGTGTGTGTGTGTGTGTCAGAGGGGAAATGCTTGTGGATGATACAGATTACGAGGCTACAAAGATGACAAATCAGTTCTGCAAAGAAACTGGCAGCGAAACAATGCAGATAACATAATGCAAGACATGGGGAAACGTCACACGTTTGTTTTCTGTGTGCTTAAAGAAGGATGTAAATGTTTTGCAGATTTGATGGATCACATCAAAGCCCTAAAATCAAAACAAAGATTGATCAGTTCTAATCACCAATGATTTTGTGAAACTAAAGCACTACTGTGCGAGTCATGCAGTTCAGTTTATGTGAGATCACGTAGAATTGTGTATATTATTGGGTGACGTTGTAATAGGGGGATAGTAAGCAGGAGTGTCTTGTGGCAGGCACAGACAAGGTTTGACATCTGTCACCTGATCTCTGTGTCAGCACTATAAGACAAATAGTGAAAGCATTCTAGGGCTCAAGCAGAACTTCCAATGGAAGGAAGGAAGGAAGGAAGGAAGGAAGGGAAGGAAGGAAGGAAGGAAATACCAGTTGCTGGAAGGCAATAGTGGAAGTTTGTTTCCTTCATGCACTGTTTGTTGACCTCCTTCCTGGAAGCAGGGCAGGCACAACTGGGAATCCAGAGATTTATACAGGAATACCAGCATCTCTGCTATGTACACACCCTCCACATACCCCTTCTGGACATACAAAAGGTTATTTTACTAGTTTTTTATAATTGTACCAGAGCAGTAGAGCTAGGCTGTAGTAGACAGCCTGCCATACAAGACTGGGGAACTGGGAGCCAATGAATACCAGGTTGTCTAGAGGAAGCCTCTATATGAATAGCAAGTCAATAGAGATGCCTCATTGCATTTTCCTTATTGCATGTGTATACCACCCAATAGCAAAAGCTCTCTGGGAGATCTACAAAGGTTAATAGCTAAAAATGCAATGTAATATGTCGTATAAATGATTTGCATTTAATTCTACAATCAAAACTAGAAATAGCAAGACCTGTTAAAATCTTGTATGCTGTCAAGTAACTGGAATAAAAGGAAAGTCCTAAACTGGCAGTGGAAAGATGACAGTATGGGCACCAAGTACACCTTACTAGGGAGTGCCTTCCATAATTGGAGGCCACCAAGAAAGCCTTCTTCTTTGTTGCCCTCCTCTGAACCTCCCTTGGAGGGGGCAGTTACTTATATGACGTCTATAGGGGTGTTGGTTAAGCATGTGAGTGAGCAGAGTTCTGGGCTAGCCTCAACACCTACTGCATACAGAGCTGTGCCACGCCACAACTGTCCACATCACAGAATAGCAGAGTTGGAAGAGGCCATGAAGGCCATCAGGTTCAACCTCTGCTGTTGCAAGACACCACATCACATCATCCCACTCAGATGGCTGTCCAGTTTCTTTTGGAACGTCTGTGATGTTGGACAGCTGCCATCCCTCTGACCCTCGCTTCCTGGTCATGCCTGTGGAACTCTTCCATGTGAGGGGAGACCTGCTTCTGGCCAGCCCCTCACTCTCGCCTTCACATGGAGAAGTGGCAGCTGTGAACATGAGTGTGCACGATGACCCTCCCAGCCCCCCACACACTGGCTGAATCCAGGGGCAACAGGAGGTGGGCACTTCATGCAGCAGTGACGGGGATGGCTTAGCTTTGGAGCTCCCCTCAGGTGGTCTCTTGCCATGTCCCTGCATGGCTTGCGGGAACCCCAGCTTTTCTCTAACCCTCTGCATTAGTGCCAAAGGGCAGCCTGAGCCATCTACACCGCAGGAAGCCTTTGTGGTTTGGTCCTGATGGGGCAGCAGCAGCAGCGTGCAGGTCCAGTGGCTCCTGCATCACACCAGATCAGCTCCCAACCTAGAGGAAGGCTCACAGCCTTTGGTAAGAACACGTTGATGTATTAAGGAGGCAGCAAGTAGTACTACAAAGAGTTTTCCATGCTTTTGCATTGTTTTTTTCCATAGGGGTGCAGAGGAACACTTGCTGTTTCCTTGACAGATCAGATGAACTGCACACATTCATTGTCTTGATGAGGTCAATACTTTATCAATAGCTATTAATTCAAAGATAATTAGATATTTTTCTCATACTGCACACTATATATTCCCTTTGTCATGTCCTTCATTTGCTATGCACTATGGGTGATTAATAAATTCTGATTGATCGTTTGACTGATTAAACTAAAGCATGCTCTGGAAGAGCTTCTTAATGTCTTCCCAGAATGATTCATCAATAGAAAAGGTTAGTATCTTTGGAGAAGAGTTGTCTTTCTTTAAAGGAAAGGTATGAATCAGCTCCTTTGGTATTAAATGACAAAAGAACAGAGGATCCCATTCAGGGCCAAAAATCAGAAAACACATGGCCTGGTTCACTAATAATGTTAACCCATGGTTTGCTATCCTACCAAAGGTATGTCCAGCAGATAATCAAACAAACCATTGTTTGTTTTCTAATTTCCTGGGTTGTTTTTCTCCTCCCTTGCCTGATCCCACCCTGTATCACAAATGCTTTTGAGTCACTAGCTAAGCACTGAGTGGAGGCCAACGTGCTAGCCGGGGACTAAGTGATGTCAGGGAGTCAGGCTGGACATCAGGAAAAGCTTCCTCATGGTCAGAGCAATACAACAGTGGGACCAGCTGCCTAGAGAGGTGGCAGGCTCTCCCACACTGGAGACCTTCCAAAAGAAACTGGACAGCCATCTGAGTCGGATGGTGTAACATGGTGTCCAGCAACAGCAGGGGGCTGGACTTAATGACCTTCATGGCCCCTTCCTATTCTACTATTTTATTATTCTAAGTCCTTCCTACCTCTTAATGATTGCTTATTCCAGGAAATACAGAGTTTCTAACACTGAGATTCCAGTATGCTATTATCTTTTAGCATGCTTCCCCTCCCCCACCCATCTAAACAGCCTGCTTCTTAAAAGGATAACCAGAACTTCAGGATATCAACCTAGCTGTAAGTTGTATCATAAAATGTGTAATCTTGCTCATTCAAACCTGCTACAGAAAATCCTATAGTGATATTAAATACAAAGGAAGAAAATGGGGCTGCAGGGTGGAAAAGACCATTGCTTTCCATAATAAGTCTTTGATATCAGTTCAGACTGAAATCTCACCACTGGAGGGCCTGCCCACAACCCTTACCTAATGACATAATTCTGCCCACACTAGCTATGGTACAATTGCATCAGGCAGCATAAGTAGTGTCTTCTACTGAAAGTTAAACACTTAGATTTTGCAAAAATAGCTTAAGTTGAAAAAGCTCTGTTAGGTAGCACAACACACATTTGGCAGTTGACATTGCATGGTAAAATGGTTGTATTTTGGAAATCAGATGCACACATAGCTAACATTGCTGAACCATCATGCCCTGTCACTTGCAATTTTTGCAGGCAGGTTAAAACCATCAGGGTTAAATAGTAATTGTAACTGCTCTTTGAACTCGGAGCATTAAGTGGAGGAAAAGTCTCTTATGTAACCACTAAGTTCATTTTTCTCCCATAAGCAAAAGCTTCTTTTAAAAGAATTAGATGCTCTTGACTCAGTGGCCCTGTTCACACATAATCTGAATTCATGGTTTGGCTTGTTGAATTCTGGTTTACTATGATATACAAGCCATGAGCAACTCCGAAAGAGAACACATGGTTCATTGCTGGGCTATGAACTTAGGTTTGTTTAAAGAACGAGTTGTCATTAAACATAAATCCAGAATTATGGGTTGTTCACATATTGTTTCAGAAAGCAATGAACAAAAATTGCACTTGCTCTATATGCTGATACTATAGAACCCTAAAGGCATTTGGGATACAAGGACATAGTAGGCAGAGGAGAAGGGAAACAAACAACCCTAGACTGAGAAAACCAACCATGGTTTATTTGATCATCTGCCAGACAAGGCCTAGGTAGGACAACCAATGATTGGTTAAATCAGAAGCTGGCATTATGTGCAATCCAGGTCAGTATTTGAAACAGATATGATGGCTTATCCTTTGGAGCCATCTTGTTTTCACATCTTATATCATGAATTAAGCATTTATTTCTTCCAACACAGCAACGTTTTTTTAAGTTGAACAAGTCTAGCATGACATTCTAACCTTTGAACTTTTGTTACAGATACAGGATTTGAAATTCCAGATAAATTTGTGGCAGGATATGCTCTTGACTATTATGAGTACTTCAGGGACCTAAATTGGAGTGCACGTTTTCACATTTAATAAACTCTAGCATGTGTTATTTATTTAGCATGTTTATATTATCTTTCAACTCTTGCCCTCTCCTCATTCTATTCAGTTCCTTCACATACTCATACCCATTTCCTCCCACTCCCTGTGCTCTGTTTGTTCTGATCTCCTTGTAAACCAGTTCAGGGCAAATGCTTTCTCGATAGAGGAACTGGAGCTTGATGCCACCCTTCTATAAAAAAAAATGAGATAGCGCTCTGGAAAATGACATTTCTCAAACGCTAGTACCATCCCATGGTCCTACCACATTGCTGACTGCATGAATAATTTGCATTGTTTAAAGCCATAGGCCACCACAGTATGAATGCAACAAACAATTTGGCTTACTCTTCAAAAAGATGTATAGATGTATAACCCCTCTTCAATAAACTATACATATAGATATGAAAAAATATAATATTGTGATACATCCTGTCCATCCGGATATACTTTCTTTGTATTTTCTTAGCTGCCAGAGGAAAATTTGCTACTTGAGTGGCAATAGATTCTCGCTTGCAAGTACTCCATGTGTCTGGACCATGGTGCGTGTGCATGTTTCTGTGTGTCTGATGGGGACCAAAGAATGAAAGTAAGAGAGTTCTGCCAAAGATAATTCAGTAAGTAATGTGAAATGTCCTCAAACTGCTCAGACTCATAAATGCAAAGTTTTTGGTGGGTTGGGATGCTATTAAATCTCTTTTCCCAAACAGCAGAGGGCCTACTGGAGACATAAGACGTTAAATGAATTTCTTAACGCATTTGCTGTTCCACAAAATAATTTTCTAAACCAAGTGTTCTTTTACAGAATGGGCACCAATTAGAATAAGCATGTTTGGAAATGAATACAAACCCCACAGCTTAGGAAAGAGACACATTCTTGCTGTAACACCTGTTACTTTATTAGAAGAAACAGTCGGCAATGCCTCAGTGCTGATCCCTAGGGAAGCACAATACCTCAAGGCAAATTTACCCCATGGTGGAATGGTAGTGCCACCCGCAGTCCCGTCCTCATCAGCCAGGTGGGACAGGCTGGGTGCAAGGGAAGACGGAGTACATTCAGGGGGCTGGGTGTCTCGGTGGCCAGGTTCAGGTGTCACAACAAGCAATACCGTGCGGGTTGTGCACGGACCTGCCTGAAAGACGATCGGGCTCATCATAGTGACTCCCCTCCCATCCACTGTTTCCTTCCCTCTCTAGGTAGTGTCCCAGGAGAAACCACAAAAAGGAATGAGGCTCCTGGGTTTGACAGCCATGATTGTGAGCCAGGTTCAATTTGCACAGCTGTCAAGGAGCCTGTGCTGCATCAACAGGGCTCATGCCTTGAAGTGCAGCAGACAACATGAAGTAGCTGGTCAGGCATCGTCCCCTCCTGCTGCAGAGAGGACGGCTTAAGCCGGCCCTCCCAGGAAGGAAGCACCTACCTGATGCACACTCCGCAATGGGAGGAAGCCAGCTGGGCAGAACCGCAGAAATGAGCTGCACCCGCTGCATGAGGGACTGAGCAAAGCCACTCCCAGGAGCGAGCAGCAGGGCAAGCAGCAGCCAGGCGGTTCCAGGAGTGCCTGGCGGGGGGCTGCACACCACAGCACCCCCAATGGCTGCCCCCCCACTCGCTCTGGCTTAGCACCACCCCTTTGGCAAGTCCGGGTGAGGAAGTGCGGATGGTGCCCCTCCCTTTCTTCCCCACTGCCCAACAGTACGAATGAACTGGTGGTGCAAGTGAGAGGCAGTGGGGCAGCAGTGATGAGGGGGGCAGCGCTGGCCCCCCCGCCCCACTTTGACTTGCCAAAGAGACATCCCCAAGGTGGGGGGAGCAGCAGGGTGGGCAGGTTGCATCGTGTTGCGTAGCCCCCAGCTGGGCATTGCTAATGCTGCTGCCCTGCTGCTTCATGCCGTGGGGCTCGCATGTGTGGGGCAGCACGGGGGGATGCAATGCAGGATGCAGCTCCCAGCCGAGCACCACTGATCACCAGAGCACCAGTGCTGCTCTTCTCCCAGTGCTGACCACCTCTGTGTCCACTCCTGTCCCAAAGATCTTCATGGCGGGAGGCAGGAGGCGCAGGGACACCTCTGACAGTTGTGCCAAATGGAAGCTGGCAGTAGCGCTGTCTGGTTAGTCACTTGGCAAGAGCTCTTGCCAAGCAGCTCTATGGTTTTGGCCAATGCCACAAGTTCTGTTCTCCAATTCAGATGACTCAACAGCCATCACAGTACCTATCATGAGCCATATTTCTCCCTCTGACAAGCACCAGCCACAAGCCATTTCTTGACAAAACTCTCTTTATTTCTATATAGAAATCATTCAGCTATATCTCTGAGCATACACAAAGCAGTTAGTTTGTCCCAATCTAGCGATCACTCCCCAAAACCCCCTTTATGAGTGCACTTATGTTCCAACCCTTGGGAAGGAGCACTGTGAAAGCACATTGCATGCTTCACAACCAGCTGCGCTTCTTGCTTCTGCTGCCACCTAGCCACCGGACCCAGCTCAGGAGAGAAAGTGTAATCCCCATTCGAAGGCTCTCCACCATCAACAGTCCCTCTTGCTGGATTTCCCTCCCAGTCTGGCAGCACCTCCTCCACGTCCTGTCTAGCGCTAATCTCACCCACCTCCCTGCCCTGCTGTTGGTTCCCAAGACCTTGAACCCCCTGCTGCTCAAACCCAACAAAATATTCAGTTTCTTCTTCTGAATCTGAATTAGCAAAAATGGTGCGACGAGTGTCTTGCAGGAAGACGTGACAAAGTCCATATACCATGCTGTGCATTTCTTCTTCTTCTTCTTCTTGAAGCTTATCTGCATTCTGAACAAGAAAGCCAAGGAGAAATGTAAAATCCGATTATGTCATGAAGTAGAATAAAGAACAGGATATAGTCTTTGGAGGAACGGAACTGGGATTGGTTGTTTTAAATATACAGAAGATATCTCAGATTTGCAAAAATCTATGGGCTCCCCTTGAAGATGCATTATCCAGTATAATTTCCCTAAAATAAATGGTAAAAATAATATTTGTTAATGTACATCTCACAATGCCTCTTGTGATACAAAATGGAACATATTCCTTTCAAACTGTTAAATTCAATGTCCCCTTCAAAGAAGGAATTCTTAAGTAACTGCAGTGGGGAAAATGGCATTTAATTTTGCTGGTCTGTTCAATTTCTACAGAAGTGTTCATCAATTGTAAACTAGAATGCCATATTGTTGAACAAGCCATTTGCAGAACCATTTTAGGTGCTATAGGTTAATTAAATCCATTTTGCAAACTGTATACTTTACATAGAAGCCATCTTGTTTTATGAAAGGAACAGGGTTATAAAATAAATTTGAAGCTAATTGGAAGCCATATCAGTACTAAATGGTCACAGCGTGGTTTCCTTTATTCTTTGAGCCCATTATCACTTGTGTGCTAATATCACCATTTTAACTGTTATTGGCAATCAGGCTTGCTTGATGAGCCATTGTAACGAGATTACAGTTCAGTAGACTTAATTGTTTTGATAATTATAATGCCATTGGAGTATGGAGCATTTTACAAGTACTACAATCAAATAAAAAGATAGTTCTTCACTTCCAAGGTACATGCAGTCAACATTTTGACAGTGAAGGAGACACCCATGGGAAGAAGGAGCTGGATGGGGAAAAGCAAGACTAATGGATGGTTCATGTCAACATGTCAACAAACACAGTTGCATGGATTTAGATTTTTCCAGGTCGCCCCACACTTTCCACTGTAATCATGGGCACAACTTCACACCCAGAGAATCTAGAAATTACTTTGGCTGTCCAAGCTCGCAGAATTACTATGTAAATCGATTTAGCATAGCAATCTAAGCCTTTCTAGCTGCAGGCTTTAGGTCAACAATATCCGACTTTGTTATTTATATCCAGCCTGATGGAGAGCATAGCCGCCGAACCTTGCCTAAGAGCTGTGTGTATATAAGGTACTAGCAAAGCAACGATCACTTTGCATGCAAATAAAGATCTGATGCATCAATGCTAATATTTTTAACCCAGCCTCATTGTCTTCCCTATTTGAACTACAGCTCCCAGCATTCCCTCTGGAAGCCGTGCTGATGGGGCATCTGCAAGGCACCCGGTTGGTGAAGACCCCCGCGCCTCCCAAGCAGGAATGCCCCGCGACGCGCCGCCTATCGCGACATCTCTCCGCGCCGACGGGCCCCGGACGCCTCAGGGGGCGGGCGGGGACCCTCGGCCCGCCCGGCGCAGCGCCCCGCCCACGACAGCCGACAGCGCACGCGCATCCTCGGGGCCGCCGCCTTCCCCCCCCCCCGCCCCCAAGCGTCTCAGAGCCCGCCTTTCGCCTTATTGGGCCTTTCTGTGCCTCCTGGAACGAGGCCGCGGAAGACTGAGCTGCCAGTCAGCGGCGGTGAACCAATGGGCAGGGCGGGCTGAATCGGAGAGCCTGCTCCTCACCACGGGCGACGATATGGGCCCGCAGGTTTCAAGATGGTGGCTGCGCCGGGGTCTGGCGAGGAGGGGGAAAGGTAAGCGCAGCGCCCGTCCCTGCGGGGCGGCGGATGGACACTTCTCCCGCTATCTGCGTGGCGGAAGAAGGAGGGCAAATCGGCGAGGCGTGCAGGCTCGGACATGAGGCTCCGCGAGCGAGCCTGGATAAGGAGTCCCTCGAAGCAGTTCACAGCAGTATTGAAGCATCTTGCACAAGTCACGGTTGGGGCAGCGATTGCAGCAGTAGTACAAGCCCGCGCAAATTTAGTCAGGACTACGTCCCAACGAGTCCAGTGGTGCTTACTCCCAAGTAAATGGGACTAGGTCCGCCGCCTAAAATAACGAAACATGGGGTGGGGGAGCCTGCCCTAGAGATACCCAGTTTGTATGTCTCTTGATTTGGACAGCTGGCATTGCCATTTTTAAGGTTTCAGCTCCTGAAAGATGATATTTATTTCTGAACAGCATGTCCTAGTCTTCAACACTAATAGCGCTCTGAGCGTAGTTTACGATTATGGCAACGCAATAATACAATACAGTTGCCGCTATGCCGTAATCCAGGGCATGTTATCGCAGAACTAAGCACAGGGACAGTGCTGGGTTGCAGCCCTATCAGCACTTAACTCATGCTAAGCCCTTTTGGAGCTGGCTTCTGGATGAACACCACTGGGTTGTACAGCTGCAGTCCTTCGTACCCTTAATATGGGTAGGTTGCTTTGAGCTTTGAGGTTGTTTCTGTTTGCTTACGCATTTAAATATTTCTTAATTGCATTCTAGAACAGAAGCCTTCCCAAGTCAGCCTAGGACACTAAAACTCATACAGCCAATATACTGAAAGCAATAGAAACTCAATAAAACCAGCAATTAAAAATAACACTGCAAAAAATACAAATAACAATAAATCCAACAGCAAAACCAGGGATAAGACAAGACAGAACAATAACAGGAATAAAAACAACAGCAATCATATCAGGAGAAGACCACTGTAAAATAATGTTTTTGAGGCCTTCTTTAACACCTGCAACAATGAAGCATGGCGGGCCATTAATACCCTGTTTCCCCAAAAATAAGACCTAACCGGAAAATAAGCCCTAGCAATGATTTTTCAGGATGCTTGTAATATAAGCCCTACCCCAAAAATAAGCCCCAGTTAAGATCGTCAGCCAGACAGATGCATTTAGTACATCCGTTGCCATACAATTCAGGGTTTGGAGAGTTACGGCAATGTTTGAGAAGATGGCATGACTGTACATGAATAAATGTAGATTTTTGTACATGAATAAATGTACATTGTTGTACATAAAAAATAAGACATCACCTGAAAATAAGCCCTTGTGCAAATTTTGGAGTGAAAATTAATATAAGACCTGGTCTTATTTTCAGGGAAACATGGTAGCATTGTATTCCAGAGGTGTGGGACTGCTTCAGAGAAGGCTCTCTCTCACTACTCCCACAGGAAGACAACTAAGAAGGGCCTCCCATGCTGATCTTGAGTTAGGGCAGGTTGATATTGGTGAAGAAGGCCCTTCCACTAATCTGTTCCCATACTATTTAAGGCCTTAAATGTCAAGTCAGCACTAGGCAAAGTATAGGTGTTATAGAATCAAATTGTCTCACTCCCACCAACATATGGGCAACTACATTCTGTACCAGTTGAAGTTACTGGACCATATTCAGAGGCAAGTACAGTTCATTACAGTAGCCCAGCCTGGATATCACTAGTGCCTGGATAACAGGCAAGGTCTGCATTCTCCAGATAGGGCTGCAAGTGGTGTACCAGCCTAAGCTGATCAAACACCCTCCTAGCCACCCCACTGAGCCAGGCTTCCTCAGTTAGCACAAAATCCAGGTAGATTGCCAGATTAAGCGCTTGGTCTCTCCTTTTCTAACTCAGGTGTAAGTGTGCATGTTGGAACGAAGTGCCTCAGTAGAATGAAAGGATTTGGTCACTTGAATGCTGGTTGTTGGCTGGTGGTGCAGATGAAGGGACGATTGACCTGTCTTTGCTGGAGTTTGTCTGGCTGGAGAATGGTGGCAGGTGAAAGATTTCTTCTGTGCACTAAATTAATGTGCAAAGAGGCTGCTGGGTAACAAGCATGTTTGGAATTGCTGCTTTAGAATATGAAGTGGTTTCCCAACTCTGCAAGAAAGGCTCTGCTAAAGGACTCTTGAGCTAACTTACAGGTCAGTTTACTTCTTGGCTTCCGAACACTGACAAATCATAACCTGTAATCAGTTATAAATTTTTCCTGCAGCCTTAATATATGATCACACATGTGAGCTGAAAGTTCTTGTGTATATATCTCCAAGAAACAGTAAACATAGTTATCTCATGATGTTCATAATAATCACCCTGCTCTTCCGCTTTGTTCATACAGTTTTTGTTGTACAAAGGATACTACATGACTAAACAGTACATATTAGATTGCTGTCAATATCTGTGTTGTAGAAATAATCCAGTTATGCTTACCCCAAGTGACAATATCATGATTGTGGGTGCATGGATACTATATCTCATAGCATCTATAAAAATGTGAACAAATTTGCTTTATAACAAAGTTTAATTTTTTCTTATGCAAATTAAGAATAACTTTGGAGTTAAAATTCTGTTTTTAATGCATATTTGGATTTTTTATATATTTTTTTCTAGAATGAGTGTGAAAAATAAAGCTAAGCTGCAATTAAGGAAATTTGATGTTGGAGCCCGATTTTCCCATTTACCACTAGCAAAGGCCTCTGTTCTTATCCCACTGATGGTTAAAAATGGAAAACTTTCTGTACTTTTCACTGTGAGATCAATGAAGGTATGTAAATGTTAAAGCCAAAACTAATTTCATGCATAATGTGTGAGGCTAACTGAGAAGTATTGCTGCCTAATAGAAATGTATAAGAAATTAAGTCAAGATAAAAGGAAGCAAACAATGTATAATGACTGTATTTGCACATAACAGTTCTTCATACTTTATTTTAACCATTGTTTGTTATTTTAGCCTTGAATTTCCTTGCAGATGAGCAAACACTTGATTCCTCTGATTTTGCCTTCCATCAGAATGATTCCTATTTCAAGCTGCTCTAGCTAGATGCCCCTGTTTCAGGGTAGAAAGCAGGGTGAACAAGCTAAAATTTTAGTTCTCTATTCAGACAGCACTGAAAGTAATGGTTTAAACACCTAGATTTCATAAACCAATAACAAACCATAGCATCTATTTATGGTTTGTAGCTAGTCAATAAGCCAGGCTTCATTTGTGAGGATGTGTTACGACACAATGGGCCTGTTTGAACTGTAGCAGCAGTAAACTGTGAGTTAATTTATGCATTTTTGTCTTTATATTCAGTAACATTTTGAAAAGCACATCAGTGTTTGCCAAATACCTGCTACACAACTTGTGTACTTGTGGGGAGGAGCACTCAAATTGTACATTGTTGTGAAGTAGGCTTCCGGGCACACAGATTTAAGTTGGGGGAGAACATTGTAATATATAAAGCAGCCCATATCTTAAAATACTTTGAAATATGAGCCACCATCCTATAGAATATTTTGTAAGCAACCTTACAATAATAATGTTTAACAAAACTGCTCTTTTAATTCTTAGCTGAGAAGATCACCAGGAGAAGTCTGTTTTCCAGGGGGCAGAAGTGATTCAACAGACAGAGATGAAATAGCCACAGCTCTTCGAGAAGCTCAGGAAGAAGTGGGACTCCATCCTGAGCAGGCTGAAGTTATCTGTAGGCTTGTACCTGGAATAGATAGTGTAAGGTGCTTTTGACCAAACTGTTATCTGTATTAAAAATAAACAGTGAATCAGAATGAGTGGCTTTCAAAGGAGATCAAACAAGTTAGGGAAGGGTAAAGCTATCAATAGCTACCAGTCATGTTGTCTGAGCTCTGACCAGTGTGAGGTTCAGAGGCACCATGCCTCTGAATACCACTACCTGGGAAACATTAACGGAAGATGGTTATTGCCCCACCTTCTTGTGGGCTTCTCAAAGGCATAGGTAAAGGTAAAGGTTTCCCCTTGACGTTAAGTCCAGTCATGCCTGACTCTAGGGGGCGGTGTTCATCTCTGTTTCCTGGCCAAGGGAGTCAGCGTTTGTCCGCAGACAGTCTCCGTGGTCATGTGGTCAGCGTGACTAAACACCGAGGTGCATGAATGCTGTTACCTGCCCACCAACGTGGTACCTTTTTATCTACTTGCATTTGCATGCTTTCGAACTGCAAGGTTGGCAGGAGCTGGGACGGCGCAGGGGAGCTCACCCCGTGTGCAGATTCGAACCAGCGACCTTTTGATCAACCAGCCCAGCAGCACAGCAGTTTAAACCACTGCACCACCTGCAGTCCCTATCTCAAAGGCATATGACTGCATAATCTGGAAAACAGGATCCTTTGGTCTGATGCAGCACACGTATTAAATTGTGTAGGCATTGGGACATATCCCTCTGCTTGTTTCAGAGAGCAAAGAAGAAAACACAAAATTCAATCTGTCAGTTACATTGACCCCAGTTCTACAAGTATTTGTTTGCTAATTTATATTAGTCTACATTTTTTTTCATGTTTCTGAGCAACTGTTGTGGCATTAAATAATGAACTTTACAACTTAAAACGGGAATTTCCAAAACTGAGCAGCCCTACCTTGGGCCTTCAATAAGCAACCTTTACCTTTATCTGTAAGGTAAACTTTGTCATCAGTTAATGAAAGGAACCTTTATAAGGCGGTAGCACCTTATTTGGTCTATAAGCGTAGAGTCAAACCTTGCCTTTCTCAAGCTTCAACTGAATTATCTTATTACAAACTTGTCAGCAGCCATGAGCTACCTGTTAAACTAAAGACCTCACTATGCTAGGTCAAAGCATTTTATAGTTTTAATATATGGTTACTTTTAATTGTCCTCCATTCCCACCAACAGAAATGACATGAATTTTATATTACACCCACTTTATGTTCATATATGAGGTTTGGGGGTGGAGAACTATCCCTATATGATAAGAAGGCTCAAACCATATTAATTATAGGACCAAGCTGCAGCTAGGAGTTTCTGTTGACTGAAAACATTTTAAGGCCCTTTTTCCATTGTAAAGTTTAATGACATTGAAAAAAAATATATTTTTTTTTTTTTTATTATTATTATTATTATTAAAAACATTTTGATGCCGCCCCATCGCAACAAAGCCTCGGGACGGCTTACAAAAATGAAAAAATGTTCATCTCATGGTCCCATAGTTTACTTCCTACACACTGCATATTCATTGGAAAGTCCCTGGTAAGACATGCTTCGTGATTAGAAAGTGGAGCTGTCATTTACTAAACCCCAATCCTTTCCTCCTCTCATCAGAACTTAGGAGAGAGAGAGAGAGAAATGATAATTTGTAGGAGACATTTCAGACCATAATTCAGATTGGTTGTGGTTTGGAGGGAAGTCTGCATCACCTTGAGAGACACCAGAAAGAGTCCAAAGGGGTGCAAGTTGGCTCAGGCTTCAGCCAGATCCCAGAGCACAGCAAGGCATCTAAGCTGCAATCAAATCAACTAAGTAGCAGGTGCAAAATAGTTACACTGAGCAAACAAAACTAGAAATGTTTTGTGAAGATGTTTATTTTATTTTTTATTTATTAACATCTTTATTCTTTTCAGACTTATTCTTTAGTATCTCCAGTTGTAGCCTTTATAGAAGACACATTCCAACCCCATCCTAATCCAGAAGAAGTCAGTGATGTGTTCCTAGTGCCACTGGAGTATTTCATTAGTCCTTCAAAATACACAGCCTTATATTCTGTTAAGAGGGGACAGGCTCCACTTTTGATGCATTCCTTTGAATATGATGACCCGGAGCTTAAGAAGTCCTTTACGATATGGGGACTCACTGCACACTTTGTGGTATTCCTTGCTCTTGTAATTTTTGGAAAGAAGCCCACTTTTGAAGTTCAATATGATCTTGATAATTTGAATTCTTCTGCTGAGAGCAATTTCATGGAATTGTACCACAGGGGGAAAACGAAGGAAAGCAAGCTCTGATTTGTGAAAACATCATTTTCCTCTAACAAATATATTCCCTTTTAACCAGGCAAATATATTGACTTAAATACATCCCCTTAAATTAGATTTGTTAATTGAAGAAGTATACAATATATTCCTTTTTCAGTATTCATGTATTGATTTAATTGTACAAAATAAAGTATACTAGACAGTTTGTGGTATAGACTCTAATTATCTATTCTTTATCATGTTTTTTTCTCAAAAGGACTAAAAGTTCATACCAGTTTCTCCTACCAATCTAAGCTGAGAAGAATTTTTTTAGGTATAGGCAGGCATAGGACTGTAGTATGAGATTTCTCACATTTTGTACAGACACACAAGCTAGAAATGAAATTACTATATGAATTCAGAAGTGCTCATATGTATTGTATATATTGGTATTTTCCCTTTATAAAGTCCATGGAAGTGGCAACACCTAGAGAAATTTATTTTATGATGTGTTTAATGCATTCAATAATAAGCCAATGCAGAATTGCATTCCTCGTGTATTTTAAAGCAGAATGGAGTGACTCACATGCACAAGAAAAATATTGAGTTTGGTGGGATTTAGCTTTATTTCCAGGTTTTGGCCCCAGTGAACTGTTGGGTTTGAGTGAACTGCTGGATTTCTGTGTACCTCATTTCTTACTAGTACAAGAAGGTGTACCCCCCCCCCCCCAACTACACATCCACTCCACCATTCTTGTCATGTCTTTTCAATGGTATGGAACATTGACTCATTTGGAAGGGTTTTGAGTTCGGATGCAAAATTACTTTTATTCAAATTACTGTCCCACAATGAATTTCCTAGGTCACCTTATTGGCATTATTCAATTTGTTTTCATGGTTTTATTTATTTATGGTTCTTCTATTCCTTCATTTATTCCAGGAATCTCATGACAGTTTGCAAAAATTAAAACAACAGAAGAGTTGCAATTAAAACTCCACAGTGCTTGTACTTAATATAAAATGAAATAGTTCAAAATATCAACAATTTAGAAACTGGGGACATTAAAAGGTTTTGGCCTGGTGCCAAAATGAATGAATTGTTAGCACCAGGCACTCCTTTCTAAAAAGTATGTTCCACAGCTGGGGTACAATAGCAGAAAAGGCCCTTCTCCGTGTAGCATCTCTTTCAAGGAGGGGTTTCAGATAAGGACTTCCACAAATGATCCAGGCAGCCTCATACAGAAGGAGACATTCCTTCATGTATCCTGTCCCAAAACTGTTTAGGGCTTCATATATCATTGTCAGCACATTAAATCAGGCCCAGACTTCAATTGGTGGCCAGTGTAACTGGTATAAGACTAGTGTGATACGTTCTTCTTTACTAATCCCAGTCAGCAATGTGGCAGCTCTATTTTGAACTAATTACAGTGTCCAGATTGCCTTCAAGGGCAGCTCCATGTACAGTGTGACATCGTAGTCCAAATGGGTGGTTACCAGTGCATGGTCTACTGTTGCTAGGGCCTGTCTAGCCAGGTAAGGGCACACCTGAGGGACCAGCAGTGGCTGGAATAAATCACTCCTTGCCACAGACTCCACCTGAAATTCCAGGATAGCTCTCAGCCAAGGTGTACTCCCAAGCAAAGTACTGGAAGAATGGAGTAAAGATGTAACAAGAATTTGTTTATTTAAAATATATGTTGCCTAATATAAAATATCTAATCAGTTTACATGAACTACATTTAAAACATATATACACCACCATGCACAACTGAACTTGCATTGTTGGCTGAGGCCTCCTGGTGGGGCTGTTGGTCATATACAGCAATTGTAATTAACCACTAGAGCTGGGCTTTTTAAAAGTTCTGTTGAATCTCCTTGCTACTACTCAAATTTATATTACCTAAAATTAACAATAAAACAAATGAGTACCTTCATATGCTTTCTTACTGCCATTACATGCCATGAAGTTGAAGGAATGAATTCTTATGATCTGGCTTAATTATTCCCTCTTCAGAATTAGATATGTTCACACAGTTCTCACATATATTTAAAAGAATTGTAGCCATGGTTACAGCACATGTACATATTAAGAGGTTAATATTAAATTTCCAAACTGGCATTGAAGACAACAGTCTGATAATAATTGAACTTCTTCCACATCTAGTGTGCTCTACTAGTTGTAACAATAAGCTTTTTTGAAAAAACAACAAGACTTTCTAATATTTGTATAAGGCAAAGTCTTTGAAGTTTGGTTTTGTTTAGTAATATGATAAAATATGAACAGGATGCAGATAGAGAAACAAAGGGACAACACATGGCAGCTTTGAAGAAAGTTAATGGCTATTTCTAGCAATTGGATTATTGCTATGAAACTCAGTTTAAATTAGCTTTGATCTCAGTTGAGATAGCTTTGGCTAGATGGAGCAGTTGCCTGTCCTGAGGATTGTGTTGGTGTGATTTGTTTTAAAATCCTGTGTGATTTGTTTTAAAATGGCAGGGATAGACTTTTATTCAATGTATAAGATACTATTTATTTGCTAAGATTTAGTCCCAGAAAACCATATTTATAGTTGCTGTTGACACAAATCAGTGACAACCAGTCTAAGCACAGTGTCTTAATGTCATACAAAACCAGTATTAGATAAATTCTTCAAAAATTAGAATGCTGTTTATAACATTCACGTATTTCCAAACACATTACAACTGCATGAGTATCAGGAACATATACCATAACACACTTGTACCAAGGTAATAATGTGTGTGTCCCATAATCATAAATTGGGAATATTGCAGGGCTATTATCTTGATATTGTGCCACTGCTAACTAATTCTTGAAAAGATCAGTCTGTTTGAATGAAGGGTTAATATTTCTCAGAACGGGCATCTGCCTGCTAGAGGAAATTGTGCAAAGAAAATCCCCTTTTTGTTGTTGGTTCTTTCTGTTAAGATGACTAATTATCATTAGGAGGGACTAGGCCTGCATTGTGTTTCAGCCTGAAATAAAAATAAATACTGTAAATTAATTCCAGTAATACTGTATTTATTCTGAGTGGAAGTCCAAGACCACTGACTCTCATTAGAACAGGGTCTTGAGCTTGGAAGAGAGTAAGCACAGAGAGGCCAGCTGCCTTGTTTTTTAAACCCCCTGACCAAAGATGCTGGTAATAATGGGGGTCGGGGAGGCTTCATGGTTTAACCCTCTCTTCCCAGAGCACAGTCATCCATCTAAATCTGGATTCCGCTGCTTGTAATAGAGTAAAAATTTAAATGCCAAATATTGGGTGTATTTCACGTGACTGATGTACTGTGTAGTTGAGTGTAGCTCTCGGAGAAGAGGTTGGAGAGATGAGACTTCAGTTGATAAGCTTCCGCCTAATTGTGCATTGGTACATGGAAGGAGGGAAAAAGGAAGGAATTCCCAGTGCCAAAAGATTTATTAGCCATACCAATGCTTTGGAAATTTTCCTCAGGGCACTATATAACATATATGCAGAATTCAATAACTAGAATATGAAAATGTAGAAAAGTGTGGTATAATCTCTTACTAAGCAATATTAAAACAAAAATCTTCCAATTATTTTCATAAAAAACTAATGTCTATTCCTGTAAATCAAGAGATACTATTGAACATAAATGCAAAACAAGCATTATTTAAAGGAAAAATGAAACAGCCCTTAAGAATTAAAATTGCAGCCAAAAAAACCCCTTAAAAGTACACAAACAGGGCATGCTTTTATGTTTTATCATCTGACCTTGTACAGAAGAGCATACGCTAGTAAATGCCACATTACTTGTTGCAGTATGGCTTATATTACACTGAGTTAATAATAAAATTCTAAAAATCTTATGTGAGAGAGCAGACCAGAAGATGTTTGCATAGGAAGAGAAATAGCATGTAGTCAATATGCCAGAAACACAGAGCACTGGAGGAAGGAAAAGAAACAGAAGTTTTGATGTTAATCCTACACAGAGGTAAAAAGGGGATGAGATACTGGAACTGCGGCAGCTGTAATTTAAAAGCCTGTGCAGCTTACTCAGAAGTGAGTCTGGCTGACTCAACTGGAGAAGGTTTCTGTAACTACCTCCCACCTCCTATTGTTGAACTTAAATGTAAATTATCTTTCATTTAATTGAACTTAGAATTGCAACCACCATTTGCAACCCGGACCTTTCATTACAAACTATGTGGTGGGGGGGGGGCAATAATAAGCAGCCCTTATATTCTACCTTCTTTATTATAATTTGGTACAAAGAAGCCTTCCAGGTTATTCTCTCCCTGGCCCCCTAGAGCATATTCGTAGCAATTCTGTAAGGCCAAATTAGCCATGGAGGAACATGAGCTGGTTACTTCTGTGGTCAGTGATCACTGTTTATCATGCCACACAAACTCAAGCAGGGAGGCTTGTTACCCTGGTATGGTGTAGTGGTTAGAGTGCTGAACTGGGACCCGGGAGGACCAGGTTCTAGTCCACATTTGGTCAAGACACTCGTTGGGTGACTTGGGACCTCTTACTAACTCTATGCCTAACCTTCTGCACAGGACATAATATATGTGGACATAATGGAGAAGATGAGGAAGATCAAGTAGGCTTCTTTGCAAAAGGGAAAAAGACAGAGCATAAATACAATAAAATAAATCAGTAAAACTGAATAACAAAGCACTCAGGATACCTGGGCTCTTCTTAGGTTCTGAGGTTAGGGCCTCCCTGCCTCAGTTCCCACAACACAATAAATTGCACTGGCCACTTACCGCAGCTTGGTTGTACACAATGGTGGCCAGCATGTGCCACAAGCCACCATGGCTTGCTTAAGCCATGCTACCAGCTGCCAATCATGTGAATGGTCCCCAACACTCAGAATTTTTGATAAGGCAGTGCAGGATTTAGACAATGAATGGTTACAAAGATGTTCAGGTTATTTCACTATGGGGAGCAGGGAACCAGTTTCTTGTAAAAATTTGCAGCCTGTATGGGATTTGACTTCTCAGCAATGAAGTCACCATAGGAATTTCTTTTAGCCAAAGACTATCCTCAAAAGCCTATTCTACAAAACAACCATATTAGAAGGTTTTATCAAAGGTAAGGGAAAGAGCAGTGCCCATAAGTACATGCAGTCCACATTCTTTTCTCGTTCCATAAGCCTTGGAAACAAGCAGACCAGACATGTTGGATCAAACCCTTCAGTTAGCTGTTCATATTCAGAGTTCTTGGAACCTTTTAGTAAGATTAAAAATGTACTTCCTCTGAATAAAAGTGATTTTTCCATGGAATGCCAATATTCATCGTGTAAATAAAATTCAATTCCTACATTCTCTGTGAATGAAGAGCCATTCATTATATGTGTAGCTATGTGTGTTTTTTTTTTTAAATCTATCTAAAAGGAATTTAGATTTAATTTTGGAAAACGTTTTGAAGGTGGAGTTTACATGCTACCAAGATCTCTGCATGGTTTGTACATTTATAGTGTGGCTTATGACCTCACCCTCACCTGTAAAGCTACCAATTTTGCATTAATATCAAAGTGATGTTTTCATTCTTGGAATATTTGTCCCTTCCTAAGTGGTATCATTGTTTGCAGCTCAGCTTTGAATGTTTAACCAAGGAAATACTTTGTTGTGGTTATGGTATTTGATATCAGCATTCTTCACAAAAGGAAGCAGACAGGAAATTTCCAACATCAATTAAAGTTCAGAAATAGTATCAACTTAAAATATTATGAAGAAATAGGGGTATTGTAGCAGGAAGAGCAGCCCAAAGTAAAACAAATAGCAATCAATGTTTGCACTGAACAGTGAATTCATAATATATCTAAGAGATGGTTATCTAGGAAAGCATCCAGCATTTTCCTGGTATATTCTCCAGAGTATCTATTCTGAATTATCCTGGAGTACCGTATTTTTTGCTCTATAAGACTCACTTTTTTCCCCTCAAAAGTAAGGGGAAATGTCTGTGCGTCTTATAGAGCGAATGTGTGTGTGCAGTAAGTCTGTCAGATGCGCAGCCCATGGGGAAGTGATGGGGAATGTGCCTGTGATTATGTGCCCATTTGATTCAGAATATTTTTTTCTTGTTTTCCTCCTCTAGAAACTAGGTGCGTCTTATGGTCAGGTGCGTCTTATAGAGCGAAAAATACGGTAATTGGTTTGGAGACTCCAGCCAAAGAATGTTATTGACATTCATGCTGGGCAATTTGTAGAAGCCAAGTAGAAGCCAACATGGATTTCTTAAGCACAAATCTTGCAGAATAATCCGATCTCCCTTTCCCTCTCCCTCTCTCTCCCTATGATTATCCACCTCTCTGGTGAACTGTGGGAATGCTGTGGGCATAATAGATCTCACCTTCCGCAAAGCTTACATTAAGGTGTCCCATGATATCCTGGATTGCAAACTAGCTAAAACTGGACTAAATGGAACAACTAGCAGGTGGATGTACCACTGCCTACAGAATTTGACTCATTCAGTCAGTCATTCATTTAAAGTTTTTCTATGCTATTCATTACTAAAAAGGCTCTGGATGGCTTGCAAGGAACAAAAAAACCCCCAAAAACCAAGGAACAAAAACCATGACAGCAACAATACACAACACACTGCATCTAAAAATAATGATAAAAACAAGGATAAAATCAATTAATTGTTAAAATATCAGGAAAATAAAAAGGTCTTCTCCTGATGCCGAAAAGAATAAAGCGACAGTGCCAGGTGAACCTCGCTGGGGAGGGTGTTTCACAGTTGGAGTGCCACTGCGGAAAAGGCCCTTCTCCGAGTAACTACCTCCTAATTTCCTTCAAAGAGGGCTCCTGGAGAAGGGCCTTTGCCTCCGATCTCAAGGGGCAAGACAACACATAGGGAAGGAGGTGCTCCTTCAGATATCCAGGACCCAAGCCGTTTAGGGCCTTATAGGTTATTACTGACACCTTAAATTGGCAGCCAGTGTAAGCGATATAGGACCAGCGTGATATGGGAATATCTGCTGGTCCGTGTTAATAACCTGGCAGCTCTATTCTGGACCAGTGGTGGGGAGCCATTTTCCTGTTGCTGCCAACATTCATCTACTCAAATCCCAGCCAGGTCTGCATTCCAGCAGGAAGTTGGGCCAGAGCCAAAGTGGATGGATTTATGGCTGTGATTTGAACCTTTGTTAGTATGTAAGGGGGTGCACAAAACCTCTGGATCAATGGCTTCATTTGCCCTCGGTGGTGCAAATCCATCAGTTTTTTATCGAGGGACAAAGCAGGACAGAGTAATTGGTATTAGTGGGCCACAGTTGACCTGGCAGGGTGTTGGGACCTGGGGAGGGCCTGGGGGTCTTTATTTGGCCCACATGCTGGAGGTTCTTTATCCCGGCCCTAAACATGGTGACCCAGGACACTTCAAAAAACTCTGTTTCCATAGAAGCCACCCTGAGTTGCAATGACCCACCATCTGGATCACAGGAATGGCTGCATAAGACAGGGCCTTATGTCCTCTGGTGGTGCCAAAGTTACGGCTTCCTGAGGAAGTTCATTTCACTCTTCCCACCCTTCCCCTGTTGGCCTTTAGGTGGCACGCCATTGCATCCACCCTCTGGAGGGCATCTGTTAACTCCCTCATTAGCTCTGTTTCATAGTTCTGCTGCTAATTCTTATTTTAATGCTTACCAGGGCTAGACAGGAGGGCACTGGAGGCTGATTGACATTTTTGACTTATTTACTGAATGATTTATTTTATTTTTATACTGTCTAATAGCCAGAAGGCTCTCTGGGCAGTTCACGAAGTTAAAAAATATAATAAAAACTAAACAATATATATTTTCAACAATAAAACAATAATCCCAAATAAAATGAGAACAAAAAAAACTCCCCACAACAACCACAATCAGATTGGTCCAGAGGTGGCAGCAGTACAAGATAAAACACAATATAAAATTGAGAGTAAGAATTAACAATTAAAATACTGGGCAAATAACAAAGTTTTGACATGGCCCCAAAAGAATAAAAATGGGGGCCAGGCACACCTCTTTGAGGAACTGATTCCATAAAGGCCATTCTTCTAGTAGCCCCACTATTTACTTCCTTTGGCATGGGCTTCCTGAGAAGGACCTCAGGGGATAATCTAAGGGCCAAGGTTGGTACATACAGGATGAGGTATTCTTCAGAGAGCTTGGCCTCAAACTGCTTAGGGCTCTAAATATTTGAGCACTTTGAATTGGACCCGGACTTCAAATGACAAGCAGTGCAGCTGAAAGAGGACTGACTTGGTATGTACTCATAAGCCAGTTCCCATTAACAGCATTATGCCCTATTTTGAATCAGTTGAAGTCTCCAGTCTGTTTTCAAAGGCAGCCCCATGTACAGCGTGTCAGAGTAGTCCAGGGAGAGCTTTCCAGAGCGTGGATCACTGACGCAGCCTCTGCCTGTCCAGACAGGGCCGTCGTTGGTAGATCAGCCTGAGCTGATGAAAGGTGCTCCATCCGTCCGTGTCCACTTGTGACTGCACCCTCAAACTATTGATCCTGCCCTTTAGAGCAAACACAACCCTGCCCAGAACAGATGGAATATCACCCGACTGGACAAACGACCTACGTACCAACAGTAGCTCCATCTTGTCTGGATTGGGTCCCAGTTTATTGGTCCTCATCCGGTCCATTACCAAGCCCAGGCACTGACTCAGAGTGGCCACTGCCTCACCTGAGTTAAATGAGAAAGAGAGGTAGAGCTGAGTGCCATCTGCATATTTATGACCCCTCAGCCCGTACCTCCAGATGATTTCCCCCAGAGGCTTCATGTAGATGCTGAAAATCTCTGCCACTTAGGTATTTTACCCCTACAGAATAAAACATGCGAACACTGAAATTGTATCAAACCAAATATCCAGTAACCAAGTGTATTAAAATCTGTGCTAGGGCTTTTCTTCATAAGGTCTCTCCTTATACCTATGAAAAAAGAGGAAGATAACCTCATCTCAGTTTTCCTTGTTATCAACATGAGACTTAAGAATAAATTAGACCTTTCTGCTTGCATCATTTGGAAGTAGCAGATACATAACCATCACTGCTGTCTAGAGGAAGCAGCCTAGCTTTCTTTTCTTTTCTTTTCTTTTCTTTTCTTTTCTTTTCTTTTAATAAGTTTTATTCTAAATAACCCTAATACAAAGAAAAACTAAAAACAACATCAATCATCAGAAACATCGGACCTGCTGGGTCAGCCCCCACATTTTTTCTTTTTATGATAACTTAAAAACGTATTTGAATCTATACGAAGTCCTGTTTCTCTAGCAGTAATAAAAAGAGTCCCAAGTTTATAGAAATCAGTATCTTCTTTCTCCTTCAATGACAAAGTCAATCTGTCCATTTCTGCGCAGTCCAAGATCTTTTTTAGGATCAGTTCGTCGGTGGGTGGTTCTTCACTTTTCCAGTGTTGGGCGAGCCTAGCTTTCTTTTCAAGCACCTTTCCTTGGACTCCAGTGGAAAGATCATGTGCAGGATGACACTCTGGTACTGCACACAGATCCACTGATTTCATTAATGAAGTTGTCATGACAACCACTTCTTTTCAACTGCCACACTGTATAGGTTGCCCATCAGAAGTTAAAGAACGCAGGCAGTGCGATTCACCCTGCAAGGATGTATCCAGTGATTCTACAGCTGGGTTTAAGATGCTTTCTAAGTCGAATCTGTGACCTACCATTGGAGATACTTCATGAATGGGTTAATCCCTTTAAAGTCAGAGATTTGTGTAATTCTTATCTATTATTTTGTACTTAGTATAAGCTCAACAGTTCTCAAAGTATCTTAGAAAAAGAATTAACCGCATCTAGGATAATTCTATCAGTGTCTATTCACCATGACAATTAAAAGTGAAACTTTGATATCTAGTAGTGGTTCACCAGGCACCAGAGATGGTATCCACACCAAACTTGGCTTGTGAGCATCTATCCAGCCCTTGTAGAAAGCCTTGATACCTACTTGCAGACTTTGACAGTGTGGATTGCAACAGGATACAGATGGCCTGAAAGAAATAGGTGTGCTCCTGCATGTCTTCATTCAGATGTGTAACAGAAAATAAACTACAGTTATGGCTTCATATAGGGAAGACATCAGAAAAGGGAACATTTTCTCTGAATGAAATGAAATCACTCCTGATGAAAATGAAAAAAAAAATGCAAAGGGAGAACTGAATGTTAAAAAAACCAAAAGCCACGACCACAAAAGAATTGCACACTTTTAAAGTCTCTTCCCACCAAGAGAGAGAGAGAGAGAGAGAGAGGAGAAAAAAATTGTGAAAGATTTTACAATCCTTGGCTCAATCAAGAAGTTGGAGAATTGCAACCAAGGAATCTGAAGAAGACAGACTTGGCAGGACAGCAATTACGGAATTAGAAAAGATCATCAAGTGTCATATTTCATGGGAGATGAAGGCCAAGATCACATGGTGCTAGAGGTTGCAAATGCTCTGTACCAACAGAAAGAAAAACAAGTGGTTCTTAGATTAAATCAGGTCAGAGTTTCTCTAGAAGTAAAAATGACAAAACTCAAGCTTAGGACCCCGAGGGCGTGGAATGGGCTTCCACGGGAGGTTGCTGAGGCCCCATCGGTGTGGGTGTTCAAAGACAGGCTGGACATACACATGGTGGGCATGTCGTGAGTGGAGCTGGCTGGTGCCGGAGGTCAGACTAGATGGCTCAGGAGGCCCCTTCTGACTTGCTCTGTTTCTATGTTTCTATGTTTCAAGCAGTCATATTGGGAATACGTGGGTCAGCAGAACTGAAAAAGAAAATGATCTTGGAGTAATTGTGGACGATAGGCTAAACATGAGCCAACAATGTGATGCAACCACCAAAATGGCAGATGATATTTTGGGATGCATTAATAGAAGTACTACTTCCAAATCACAAGAAGGAGTAGTTCCTCTATACTCCTCACTAGTCAAACCTCACCTGGAATACTGTCCAGTTCTGGGCACCAAGATTTAAGAAAGATGCAGAAAAATGAGAAAGAGTCCAGCAGAGGGCAACAAAATGATCCAGAGCTTGGAAACACTGCCCTGTGAGATAAAACTGAGAGAACTGGCCATGTTCAGCCTTGAGAAGAGAAGACTCAGGGGGGACATGCTATCCCTCTATAAGTACCTCAAAGGTTGTCACAAAGAGGAAGGTCAAGCTCTCTTCTTGCTGATGCCAGAGTGCAGGACATGGAATAATCAATTCAAGTTGCTACAACCCAGATTTAGGCTGGACATGAGAAAAAGCTTCCTCACTGTCAGAGCAATACAACCGCGGAACCAGCTGCCCTAGAGGTGGTGGGCTCTCCCACCCGAAAGCCATTCCAAAAGAAAGTGGACAGCCATCTGAGTCGGATGGTATAACATGGTGTCTTGCAACAGCAGGGGTTTGGGCCGGATGGCCTTCATGGCCCCTTCCAACTGTACTATTCTATGATTCTATGATATTTCAGACTCATCAAAAGAAGGCAAGATTCAGTGGAGAAGCCAATAATGCTAGGGAAAGTTGAAAGAAGTGGAATAAAAAGATTGGGGTAGATCAATTCAATATAGGAAGCTACAGAGTTGAGTTTACCAGAGCTGAACAGGGCTATCAAAGACACAACATTTTAGAGGGCTTTCATTCATAGGGTTGCCATAAGTTGGATATGACTTGATGGGACACTGTAACAAGTATAGATAGAGTAAGTCTAGTTCTCAAATAAATAAATACAAATAGTTGGGCCTTAGAGCCCAAGAGAAACAGTATCTGCTGTGACACAGACCATTTTAGCATAAACATTATTACTGAGTATAACATGTCTAGTAGGGGCAGCAGGCAGCCATATATTTCCCCCAGAAAGGCAGCCATATATTTATGTCTTTGAAATACTGATCTCCTGCCCATCTTGAACCCAGGCAGCTTCTAATACTGTGCACATCGAAGAAAAAATAATAATCACAATTTGACAATCAAACAGCATTATAACTAAGTCAGTCAGCTAACCAAACCCATGCTTCTTGCTAAAAGCAAGATGGAACGGCCATTGGTGAGCTTTTATTTTCCTTTGAGAGGGTCTGCGCAAAAGTGAGAGAGCCCTTTTTATCTCCCCTTCTGAGGTTATTTGGCAGGGTAGCAAGAGCGTACCATTGCCTGAGCAGAAAACGGGATGAAATGTCCTTGAGAGAGCAGAAGACCTGCATGTTTGAACGGGCCAATCACAGGAACAATGCACAAATAGAGCTTTATCACTTCACATCACCTCAGAGACAGCATTTTTAAAACGCAGGTAATCCTTATCGAGCACGCAGTAGTCAAGCACAGAAATCTGCTGAGGCATGAACCAGCTCCAGCTCCTTGACAACACTGTCTCTGCATTTGCTAGTGCATCCTGGATGTCAGAATTACAAAGCCTTACTGACTTGTGATTCTGGCGCACCATTTCGTTAATCTATCAGTTGATCAGTCGGTATGTCTGCCCTTTCTGGGTTCTCATGGCTGCTTCAGGCTGGCTGTGCGATGCTGTTTCATCCAAACAGGCTGGCAGTTCATCTCACTTCTACAACATAGCAAGATCCAAGCAGATGGATAGGTCAGTCCGCTGTTTCATTCAACTGATGCATCCAAGTGAAAATACCATCCTTGCTGCACTGATACTTAGGTATGGTGGCCTGAAGCAAAGGAAGGGGCTTTGCAAATGTTGCGACTCCTCTGTCTGGTTATTTTGCAGCCCTCAGGAGGAGATGAAGAATTGTGCTTAATCCTTCTACTCGTAGAAACACCCTCACTTTCCACAGCAGACATGTTTCCACCCTGTTCTTCATATGTCTTAAGGTCAATGCATAAAGAAACGCACTCACTTACCATAGGGATACGGAGGTGCTGCAACTCAGGCGCTCAGCAGACAACACTGAAGTCTGCTTCTGATTTGTTGGCAGGAACCTGTGTGTGACCACTTGAAGCAAACCTGCAAAGATCCGAATTGAAGGCTAAGGATTGCTCTCCTGCTCCCCTGGCCTGAACCTACTTGACGGGAAAGCCACGGTTTATGCATGTGTGTCTCTAAACAGAGACAAAGGAAGGATGTTTTGCATGTTTGAAGCGCTCAGTTCAAAATAGCACAACAGATTTGGCTGAATCAGAGATGCCCTTAAAAGCAATAATGTTCTGCAGCCCATTGCAGCCACTCTGAATATTGTAGGGTGTTTCCGCAATTTACCTAGGAGTGGAACTCTTTTGATGTTCAGGATGCACCAGCACTGGACTCTTCTACAACCTGTGGGACATGATCTGAAAATTGTTGCAATGGATGCATGTCACAGTTCTTCAGCCTGGGCTTCCTTTTGTGAAATGAAAGAAGTTTGTCTGGCCGCTGAGCAGGGTTGGTAACAGCTACTCTCTGTAAATGTTAATGTAACCTCCCGCAGAAATCAGCTGTGCGAGCCAAATTTTTTGCAATGCAGCTCAGCCCTGAGGCAACTCTTCAAACATTTAAAAAGAATGATCATTGTTCAGTTCTTCCTGTTTGGTGTCACCTGCTAAGGTAGAAGTATCCCGCAGCAATTTTAAAAGCCCCGTAAGGGCCAGACTGGAAGGAAATCTTTATATGACTGGAAGGACATCCTCTCCTGTGGACAGTGGGACAGTTTTCCTGTAAATCAATACCAGCTTCAAAAGAGGGTTTTCTTCAGTGGCAGAGGAAAGGGTCAAGTTTCTTCGAGCCTCCTCAAACTCTCTTATTTGTTCAGTTTGCATTTTTAAAAAACATGAAAGAGGAGTTTAAAATCACTTACTGTATGGGGAGGGTTCATCCCGCATGATATGGCAGGGTTCTTCCAAGATTCTTGTACATGCTGCAACTGAGAGCAGACTCTGGTTTCTCCATCCCCCAAGCACAGTGCTTAAACATAATAATCCAGGGTTCTTCTTATTGTGACATGTGAACCAGGTCATAGATCTTCCCTAACTGAACGATAGGGAGGCTTTGGTTTTGCAGTCTTCATCTCCCCATCATTGTCTCCGATGCACCTGTTGCATTTCAGATGCGATTCCAAGGGCCATCAAGTCTGTTCTGAAGGAAGGTCATTCTATGATCAGGCTGGACAAGAGCAGTAAAACCTTCATAAATAAGACGTAGGTATTCATTGAACTGGCTAATGTTGCATGGACCTGTCCAGCTGTTGAGGTCTCATTTGGGGACAATTCTTCAGGTGTTCCCATCTTTTCTATTTTAGCACATCTGTTTACTGCATTAAAATTAACAATTAATCAATGTTAAAACTACTGAACTCCATCATGATGTGTCAACTATAAAATACTGTCGACTATTGAAGGAAAATAACATAAACCTGTTAAACATGAGTACAAGAGGCAGAAAATGTGGCATGTTTCAAATATCTCCTGAAAATCCAGTTGTTCACCCAAGTTTTCTCTGACTTGTAATGAATTGTAGATAATTATAAGCTGTGTTCCCTCTATTGTTTTGTATTGTTGTAGTAGTTGAATCTTCTTAGTATTTTTAAATGTAATTTTTAATATTTATAATATGTATCTTTCAAGTTTTTATTATATTATGTGTTCCATCAGTATTTTTATAAATATTGCTAAATAAAATAAATAATTTACAGTACAATCCAGTGCAACACCCCTTAATCCTCCAAATTTGGGGGTTTGCAAGTATCCAGCTGAAGACAGAAGGTGCAAAGATCGCTTCTGCACTTCTCCTGCCCTACACAACACTCACACAGCCAGTGTGGGGTTGTCTAAATGTCTTACAGTGGCTCATGAGGTGTCAGCTGGGCCTTTTGGAGCCATGGAAGGTGGAGAAGGAGCCTCCACTGCCTGTGAGGGCATAGGCAGGGCAGAGCTGGGAGACCAGTCTTTCCTGCGGCTGCCTCGGCAAGGTCTAGTGGCCACAGGATTCTACCTGAAGTCATGCTTAAAAGAGGAATCCAGACTCTGCCATACGTAGACCAGAGACTGAATGTGGTCATGGAATTTGGATCCATCCATACATATCCAACTGTTGCTGAATATTCAGTGAAGGTTCATATCAACACTGCAGAGGAGAATTCTGGGAAACAAACTTGTTTGAGCACCTAACTGGCTTCTCAGTGCTAAAAGATGTGTAACATATGCCGTCATAGGGTTGGAAGGCATGCCCTGTTCCTGCCTTGCCTCAGAGCTGACTTAGGGCAACCTGTGCCACTACCGCAGCGTCCTAACGGGTAAAAAGTGGTTTTGCCCAGCTGTGCTCAGTATGCTCTGCTCTCAGCACAAGGGCTCCAGGGGGTAGGAGAATGCCAGGAAAGAGAAAACGTGGAATCAGGCCAATCACAGCACTTCCAGGGAGAGATGGACATGAATGATAGACAAGAGCAAGTAATTGCTTTGAAGCTCAGCCTGGTAAGTAATTGGACCAAGCAAGTCATAGGACCGAGCTTATTATGAGCAAAATTCCACCAATAAAGACAGAACACTAAACTTCTTCTGAGTTCATACAACCCCCTGAAAGTCATTTTGTCTTGCTGTACAGCACATTCTCCCTAACGGCTGCTAGCAATTGCAGCTTTTAGGCATTGGATCAATGGATCTAAACTTTACCAATTAGATCAATAGATAGGTGGATACATAAATAGGTGGATAGACAAACAGAGAGAGGAGATGGTGCTGCAAGACTTGTTCATAACAATTAATGCCAGTGGGACAATTTGGAGAGGGAATTGGTTTGAAATGTCAAGTGGAGGGTTTTACAGTTCCTGGGCACTTAAATGCAGATACCCAATGCTGGACAGAGTATTTTGTTACTGGTAAGTCAGCCATATTTTCTACATGGGTATGAAAACTAACAGCAAACAGTTATTAAGAGACTGAGCAACCTGAAAAGAGTCAGAAGTCTTGTACCTGGAGAAATAAAACACTTCACAATTTCCCAAGTGTTTTGCTACAAGGACTCCCCCACTGATGGGAACAGGGCTTAGTTTGGAGTCCCTTCACTGAGCATTCACTAATGCTTTCTTCAGCACCAGGTACAATGATGCTACTTCCCATCCCAGCTCCTTACAGGAATGGCTGTGGGTGATCACAGCAGGGAGAGGAGGAGGAAGAGTCATGGAGGCGCTCTTTCAGCACGGTTCATGGAATATCTTGGAGCAGAATAAATGATTATCATGATTTTCAGCCAAAATGAGTTGAAATCAAATGCAGTCAAAGCAAAGAAGAGGTTGCAGACTTGGGGTGCGCACTCAATCTCAGACACATCTTTACTATCAGCTGAGCTCCTCACTAGTCAGACCTCACCTGGAATGCTGTGTCCAGTTCTGGGCACCAAGATTTAAGAAAGATGCAGGAAAAAATGAGAAAGGCGTCCCTTTCTGGAACTCGATTGCCTGGCGATGGTGACACATGCATTGGTGACTTCCCGGTTGGATTATTGTAACGCGCTCTACGTGGGGCTTCCCTTGAAGATGGTCCGGATACTTCAACTGGTGCAAAACAGAGCTGCCAGGGTACTGACGGGGACTGGGCGTGGTTCTCACATCACCCCAGTTCTCCGTCAGCTCCACTGGCTCCCCATTGAAGTCCGGGCCCAATTCAAGGTGTTGGTTCTTACCTATAAGGCCCTAAACGGCTTGGGCCCTGGTTACCTAAAGGAGCGCCTGCGACCATATATGCCCTCCCGCCCCTTACGATCAGCGGCAGAGGCTCTCCTCCGGGAACCCTCCATGCGAGATATTAGGAGTGTGAGTACCCGGAGGAGGGCTTTCTCGGCGGTGGCGCCCCATCTGTGGAATGCGCTCCCCAGAGAGGCTCGCCTGGCGCCGTCGTTATTTGCTTTTCGGCGCCAGGCGAAGACCTTTTTATTTAGACGATATTTTAATTGTTAATATTATGTTTAATTTAAGATTAATTTAAATTCATTATTTATTTTTTGCTGTATGTTTTTATATTTAACCTGAGATGGGCCAGTTTTTAAATATTGTATATGTTTTAATATTGTATTTGTGTTTTGTATTGTGAGCCGCCCCGAGGCTGTTGCTAGGGGCGGCATATAAATATTTAAATAAAATAAATAAATAAAAAGGGTCAGGGGGAGGGCAAAAAAATGATCCGGGGCTTGGAAACACTGCCCATGTTGATTAATTTCATCTAAAGCTGTATTGAAAATGGGCTCAGAGTTTGCAGTCATCACGATTACTCTTTCGCATGGCAAGAACATCATCATGGGTGTTGATGACAAACTAGGAACAATACAGCGCACATTCTGCCTGAAGGTAAATAATGTCAGTGTTCTAGGGACTGTTCAACAGGCGTGTTGCATCTCTTGTCGGTGAAAGTTGCTGAATGTCTCCCTGATGTGTTATTAGGGAATGACATTAGGGAAAATTAACCTCCGTAAGTCATGAAATGGAAAATATTCAGGATGATCGTACCATCCAACAATGCTCAGTAGCCTCTCTCTATTAAAATATTAGTGAACAGGCCCAACGCCACACAGGTTGGAATAGCCCTTCTTTGATGCCAGGAAGCCTTCAAGCAAGGTTACTCAGCCGTCAAATTGGGCCCAATGTTTCTACCCTGGCCAAGTGAAGGACACCGGGACGTGGCCCATGTCATGGCAAACCACTGTTGTGCCTGTCCCCCTAGGGACAAGTTTGCCCCCTCCATCCCCCAAGGAGGGCTGCCTTAGAGCAGCAGAGAAGGGAGCTGTGTCCCTCGGTCTTTCAGACTATTCACCTTCAGCTTAAGACCGTGCCGACCGCAGCACTGTGTATTAGTTAGGAATATCTCTCACCTACTGACTAAAGATGGTTTTATTGTCACACGTTTAAATTAATTATAAATGAATAATGTGTTTTAGAATGCAAATAGCCACCTCTCAGGTCTCATTAGTATGCATGCCAAGCTTCAGGTGTCCAGGTTAACACAGTGTTTGCCCTCTGGCATGTGCATACACACACATCCTTTGTATTATTTCGGTACTAGAAAAATATGCATGTACTGGAAATGTCAATTATTTAATTGCATTGACTAATTAAGCAGTTGAAAGGTTTATGATTCATCAATTAAACATGCTTTATTTTCATTTTCTTGTTTCAATGTGGCACAGCATCTCAGTCAGCTTTCTGGTGGGTGCCCTGAGCTTGCTCATAGCATTGCCATAAAGTAATGTTTTCAACATATCGTGCATGGATGATACCTGTAGATACATGCATAATAAACACTTTGCAGAAGCTGCACAGACATTTTATGTGAGCTCTGCACCAACTGTTTTATCAGAGACATACAGGCCTTAGGCAATAGCGAAAACACCATGATCTGTCAGTAAGTTAAGGGTGCTTGGAAACCAAACATTTTGAAGTAGATGGAATTCCATTTTGGCCTATGCCAATAGTTGGGTTTGCAGGAGAATAATTTGATTTGAATCCTACAGGTCAAAAGCACAAGTCACCTACTTTAAAAAAATTAAAACTACAGATTGCTTTCAATGTTCTTCCTTTGATTTAGCAGTTTTTAGGGCTTAGTCAAAGTATGGTAAAGCTCTCAAATTGTCGGTCGTAGGAATCATCACTGGAATATGGAATGGAAAAGAAACACAACATCACAGCTTTCCCCACTTGACAGGTATCCCAGTCCCTGAAAGTGGGAGTATATTTACTGCTTACCCTGCAGTTTAGCACAGTATGACCTGCCTGGTTTTTGTCTGTCTCCAAAAACCAGGGGTGGTGGAGTTTTAATTTTGGTAGTCCATACCATCATAGAGATGGCTGTGAATAACAAAACTGTCACCAGTTGACAACCTGAGTAGGTGTACTGTAGACCTGTCACCTGAAAGCTGTTAAGACAAATGTCAGGCACCACTGTGGTTGTCTGCTGCAGAAAGACACACACAGAGGGAAAGAGAGAGTCTTGCTGTGGACTAATGGATTTATTTTGGTCTGAGTTTTGCCCATAATAAAACTGTAGGAACACAGCTTACTGTGGGGAGATCAACTAACCTGATCAGGCTGTTGTCCAAGTGAACTGCAGATGGAAAATCTCAGGGACCTGTTGCACCCCTTGCTTCAGATTCCTGCCATTCATCTAGACTTGGGGTGTACATCTCCTAAAATAAACAATTCCTTCAAGTAAAGGACGGTTCCCCGTTAACAATCCAAATTAGAGGACCATCTTCTATAAAGTAGAATACTTGGTCACCCTAGAAAGGTGCTTGAAGATTCTTTCTTTGTATTGAGACAAAAGACCATCAGCTCACATCAGTGTCTGGCTATGAATTGCTTTATACTGTACCACTTCTAGCTTCCCAGTACACTCTGCTCCAATGGGCAAAGCCAGGTCTCTGAACATGAGGCAGGGCCTTCTCTATGGCTGCTTTCAGCTTCCGGAACTCCCCATGAAGGGGGACCAGGTTAGCTTCATCTTTGACATCCTCCTGCTAGTAGCAAAGACAAGCTCCCATGTTTTAAGCTGATTTATTTGCCAAAGTGTGTTTTAACTTGTGAATGCTGCTTTTTTTTCTTAATTGCACTGTTGTGCTTTTAAATGACTTGCTTTAATTGCATATTTTATTTTACATTTTTTAGCAACCTGAAGCTCTGTTTGCAGTGAAGAGGTGAGATATAAAATGCATGTCTCTTTTGTTCAAGCTAAAGAAGCCCGGAGATTAATGCAAACCTGTGCCAGAGAACTATAGATAATTGTTTTTAAAATGCAAAAGAAATAATGAGAAACATAGTCCAAGAAGAGTGTTGATAGATTTTTTTCCCCATTTAATTTCATCAGCCTGCTCCTTAGTCTTGTCTGTTTCTGTTGAATGCTCACAGTTTTGAACAGTTCCCTTCATATTTCTTGTTGGCAAATTACAAATTCTGTGCAAAGAAAATTGTGTTCCAGGGAAATAACAACTCTTAAGCTGATGCCTTTATTGAATAGCTTCAGAAAATCTGTGAAACTGCTGAAAATAACTCATCTAACATACACCTGACCAAGACAGGGAGTCAGTCTTCAGTCAATTTTCTTTATAGATTAGATTACTCTTAAAGACCAGTGTTGAAAACATAAGCACTGCATAGAGTTTATATAAAACAATACACATTTAAAAACCGAAGGGCAACCTCCTGCTGCTGCTAGACAGATGCTAGACAGCTTTAGGATATAGACCTGCCGGATCTGCTAACCAGGTCTTTTTACCATCAAATCCATGCTAAGCATGCTTACTCAGCAGCAAGAAATTCACTGCAGCTTATATTCAGGTGAGCACACATGGAATTGTAACCAAAAGCAGATGTCAATTTTCAGATTCTGAATATCAAATCAATTGAACCCATAGGTTAGTGAATAATTCCGTGGCTTTCAATATCTGCTGGCTGAAGAAGTACTTCCTTTTATCTGTTTGGTATCTCCCATCATTCATGGGCTCATCCCAAGGGTTCTAGTACAGTTATTTGTTGACCTTCACGTCCATTTTTGCCACACTGTGCCTGGTGCTATACAGGTCGCTCTTGTCTGGGTGGAGTTGCCTTTTCCATCAGCTACACAGTCACAGAGGCAGCAAACGTTCCACACGAGGATGCTGCTCCAGGGCCTTGTTGTTTTAGTTGCCCCATCCGATGCCTTTTCCAATTGCACAGTGACCAGAACGGTACGCAGAATTTTGTGTGTGGCTGTAAGCAGATACTTTATTTGTGAAAGGGTAATATGACATTAGCTGTTCTATTTTCAATTCCTTTTCTAATTATGCCCAACATAAGCATTGCCTTTTTCACAGCAGCCACTGATGGGTCAGCAGCTGCTCAAGCTGTCACCACATCCCCAATGCCTCTTGCTTGGTCACTTGCTACCAGCTCAGAGCTCATATGCACCCACACATGCACACGCCCACACAGGCCAGGTTCAAACATAATGGCAAGCCGTGCTGGAAACTGCGGTGGCATGGCTTGCTGTTACGTCTGACCCCAGCATGGTAAGCATGGTCTCCATGCAGCACGCAGGGAAGCAAGGATCTGTTCTGTGGTTTCCATGCTTCACCATGGCCTGTTCTCTTGTCTGAACCCAGAAACGATGCTTCCGTGTGGTTTCCATGTTCCTTCCATAGAGTTCTGTGCAAGGAAGAGTGGTAGCCAAAGCTGTCCAGGTCCGCCTACTAGCTGCTGGCTTGCGGCCAGAAGCGTTCTGTGCTCTTTATTCCCCCTTTCTTCCTGCATGCTGCCTTCCGACCCCCACCAGCAGCTCTGGAATTTCTGCAGCAGTAGGGAATCTGCAGCATCGCCTCCAGCAACAGCAACCTTCGGAACAGCCATGCCTGGCCAGCCTGTCTGGCTGAAGCAGGTTGCTCAGGCAAGCATCTGGAAACTGCCTAGGATGTGGCCTATTCCTGTAGCCCATGCTCTCCTTTCGTGAAAGTTGCCTGTACCAGAGGAGCACGGAGGCCGTGCACAAGCACTGCTACTGGGCGATCACTCTGGAGAGCCCGTGTCTCCCACCCTGCCTCTGCTCATTGTCTTATTCCTGACAATGCTCGGGACTGCAACGTGGTAACTGTGCGGCATGATTTAGCGACACATGGGAATGCAGCCATACTCACAGTCAGGATTTTCTGTCCCAGGATTCCTCACTTCACACTTGATGAACTAAAATGTACTTTCCATTTTAATGTTCATCTTCCAGTTTAGAGAGATCTTTATGTATGGAGATCTTTGCAACCTCTTTTTCTTTTAACCCTCCTAAATAATTTGATGTTATCAGCAAACTTGGTTACTTCAATACTCACTCCTAATTCCAGCTTATCTGTGAACAAGTTAAAAAGCATTGGTCCTGATACAGAGCCTTGTGGGACCCCACCGCCTACATCTCTCCACTGGGAGAATATACAGTAGACGTCCCATTACCTGGAACTCAAGCAATCAGCACTCTCAAGCAACCATCAAAATATCAAAGGAAAAATACTTTAAATAAAAATAAAAATAAAATCAATGTCCAGTGGAGATGTAAGTTTAAGCTTAACATCCTGTGTACCACACTGCATACCGTACATAATTGTCTCCCGCTCCTGCCAATTCGCTGTCTATACCATACCAGTATATATATATACAGTGTATATATATATATACACACACACACACACACACACACACACACAGTATATATATAAGCATACCAGTAGGTTGGGATCGATTGCTATTCAAATTTTGTGTTCTCACCCAACCCCAGGTATGCCCCAAGTGCAGCACGCTCACGCTCAGGCTGAAGATGGGAATATGCAAGAGGCCTGAGAAAGGAGGCGTGCATTTAATGTCAGCTCATCAACAATCTACGACCTTAAGGCTCAGTCTCAGAAGACAGTTTGTCTTTAGATGTCTAAAGATGTTTGTCTAAAGATGTTTGTCTTTATTTGCTTTTAATTACTGTATTTCAATATTAATATCAAGTCAATACAGAGATGGGGGTATGGTAAGGTAAGGTAAGGTAAGGTAAGGTAAGGTAAGGCATTAGTTAGGCCTATTTTAAATAGAAACTCTCAAGCCACCAGAAACTATATTTATCCAGCAATTGCCAATCCCCATGCATGCCCATTAACTGGGAGTCTATTGTACCATTTATGTGTATGTTCAGCTCTCTATTCTTTCACCAGTTATTGATCCATAAAAGCTCCATGCTTCTTATTCCATAACTTTTACATTTGTTCAGGAGTCTATGATGATGGTGTTTATTAAAGCCCTTTATGAAGACCAAGCAAAGATTGCCTACTGGATCCCCGTTTCCATGATTACTGGCTCTCTTAAGCCCTGAACTGGAGAGGGTAAATAGTCAGTCTCCTGCATTATCACTTTTTTGCTTTCTTTTTAGGCTTTTTAGGCATTCAACATGGCTTTTACAAGCTCTTGCCTTCTGCTCACGGAGGGCAACGCTCCAAAGAGGAAAGTTTCCTGCATCCATGGAGGCTCTCCAAACAACTCAGAGTTTTCTAATGGACTGACTTTTCCCACTGGTTCAATTTTCTATACAACACCTAGACCTTTAGTGTAGGGTCACCTCCCTCTAGTCAGTTCCATAACCAGCTGTTAAGCCACCCCTATTGAGGAATTCAGCCTCTTTTCATTGCCTGAAACACACATTGATTCATATGTGTGACATCATTTGAAGTAGCTTAATAATATGGCACCCTTTGTTTGAGCACCACCTCCCTGGTTTAATGTTTGGTCTCAGGATTATGTTAAGCCTTTGGATCAGCAGGACGATACCATGTCCCCAGCACCAATTATTTAGGATCCTGGTACTGTCGCCCACAGGTATTCTGCAAAGGAGTTTGCGCACTTGGGAGTTTCTAGTTCGCTTGTCATTAGGGCCCTTTTTGTAAAGCAGTGGAAACAAGGCATGTAAACAACCTGCTACATCAAGGTTTTTCTCTCTATCAGTTGCCAGCAATGGGAAATATATGGTCTTCCTGATATGTTGGCCTGCAGCTTCCATCACTCCTAGCTATGCTGGCTGGGGCTGATGGAAGATGCAGTCACATCTGTAGGGCCTTATTTCCCCCACCTGCCCTAAACTGTGCAACTTTGCTTTCAGTTGCATTTGGTCTTACTTATTCTCTGTGCATAATTGGAATATTGCGGAAGCATCAGGCCTCTTCCAGATGCATGTCTCAAGAATGCAGTTCATTCTCATTCATGCAATTTTGCTCATTCTGCAATTGTAAAGTCAGTTGTCAGTGGCTGATTTCATTTTAACAATACCTATTATTTTACAGCATTTTAAAAGAAAGTTTCTTTGTGATGCAAACTACTTCACACTCATGGTGCACATGCATGACCTTTGCATGATTCTCAGGCGCATACTTGGCTTCCAGTAGAGCTTGGCTTCCAGATCTAGAGAAGTGTGGATACTGCTCTACCTGATTCTGGTGCATGCACAACTGGAGTCCTGCGTCCAGTTCTGGGCTCCTCATTATAGGAGAGGCATCGCCAGATTAGAATTGGTCCAGCGTTGGGTCACAAGAATGGTAGCTGGGTTAGGAGGGATGACAAAGGAGGAGAGATCGAGGGAACTGGGTCTTTTCAGCCCGGAGGAGACTCCAAAGGGATCTTTTAGCAACTTATAGGTAAGTGAGGGGATGCCATGTGGAGGAGGGCCCTGAGCTGTTCTTCCCTGCAGTGGAGAGCAGGATGCTTTCCAATGGGGCAAAGCTCAAGGAACCGGGCTTCAGGCTGGATGTCAGGAAGTACTTCCTGATGGTTAGGACCCCTAGGAGATGGAAAGAGCTTCCAAGGGAGGTGGTGGAGGCCCTATTCAGTGAGGGGGCTCAAGGATAGGCTGGACATGAACATAGTAGGCATGTCATGAGAGGAGCCGTCTGGAGTCAGGGGTCAGACCTGAGGACTGGGAGCCACCTTCTGACTTGCTTTGTTTCTATGTTTCTACTTCGCTGTCAGCCTGGGAGAGCAGGCTGGCAAGATGATCAGACTAAAGATGCCTATACATTTTTGGTAGTCCTATGAGATCAGATCGAACAGGGCCATCACTTCTTTGCCTGACATTCCCAGGTGACATTATTCTAATTCAGGTTGCACCATTGCCCCTAGAGCCTCCTGTTTCAAGTCTGGTGGGGGTGGGGTGGGGTGGTTGTTTTGCTCTTTCCAATAATTCCAGTGGTGTATACACTCTTGCCCTTTTCTAGACGCTTCATTTTGAAAGCTCCACTGATGCCAGCTGATCTTACTTTACTATGAGATACAGCCAAATTGTGGATGGAAGATACCATTTGTGAGTCTTGAAGTGGTTGAGAATTATCTAGTACTTGACTATCTAGTTCATTCTCCATGGTTCCTAGTACTTATGTGATAATTGAGCAGTATTTAACTGTATTAAAATCCACATTTTTGTGGTACCCATTGACTTGGCTTTTTCTCTTCTATCCCAGAATTCTGCCAGAAGAATCCTGTAAATAATTAAGAAGTTATTTACAGGATTATAATACAGACCTGTAGTCTAGATTAAAATCATGTATAATGCTGGGAGCCCAAATTCTGCATGACCTGGCAGGAGGCAATCAGCCCTTTTGTCGTTGAACATTGAAGAGTGCAATTTTGCATGCGTCAATGCAGAAGTTTACCCAGTCGTGCTCTGGGGCATTTATTGCCATGCAATTGAGCATGGGATGACCACCTTCATGATTCAGGCACATCAGTCAGCCAGGAAGCTCTTCACAAGGCTTGGTGTGAATGCACTGGGTCTCTCGTTCTCCATTTAAAATGAACCCATTTTAATGGTTCTAAATGATTCCAACACACAGTATTATACTTTGCTCGCTTGAAGAGAAAAATATAGTTCTCAGTGGCAGCTCTAAACAGAAAATTGCTTCATTGCATGTATGATTCATACTGACTTCTGTAGAAAGGGAGGAAAGAGCCTCCAGTGAAGTTTAGGGGGTTGGGAATAAAACAATTATCTCAGATTGTGAATGAGCTTTTTGAATTACAAAATTGCTCGATGAAGAACCCTGATGGTTAGATATTTTCTTTTCTCCTTTTTGCAGACTGACTTTCCATGATGAGGACAAATGAAAATGGAAGCATATCTCCCAACCAATATCTGTGATGGACAATGGAATATAATAACTGACCAAAATAACTCCCCTGAATAGAGATTAGCACAAACCAGCCCATACATTAAATGCATTTTTCATCTGTTACCAAAAATTTTTATAGGAAAAGAAACAGGAACAGACAGGACTATGTAATAATAGTCTCCAGCATTTCTTGTCATTCTTCTTACACTTGTGGAGTCTTTAAGAGCAATGCTACTTTCATTTCATAGTGAGCAGCAAATACTCACTATTTTTTTTATCTCAGTGTTGCAGCCAATGGAGGATTTTCTCCCTGTCTTCTCAGCTGAGTGTGCACGTGGGTTGGAGATGGGGGTTAATTTAAGGGGAAAAGCTCATCCACAAGGCCCTTTCTTGGAACTCGCTCTCAAGAGATGGCATCACGTAGCCAAACTGTGGTGCCACCATCCCAACCACGTTGTGGTCCCTGACTGAGTAGGACCACTCATGTGACTAATCCACCAAAGCGAAAAACAAACAGCCTGGGAAGAAAATGGTGCTGCAGCAGGGATGAGAGCGCCTGACTGAAAAACAGGGGCTATTCCTACCCAGAGACTGCATGGAGGGGGTGTCTGCCCCGCTGCAATCACTAACTCGGGCCCATAAAATCAAGCGTGCTGCATATTCACTGCCTTGAGGCTAGACTGTAAAAGGAACATCATGTCGCATTAGCATGCAAAATTTGGATTACTGACAGTCTGGGGTTCGACAACAGAACAGCTTCATTAAAAAAAACAAAAACAATTGATCTGCACAGGGCTTAATGTCCTAAACATCTTTTCAACTGTTATGGTCAACTGCAAATCTTTTGTTGAACAGACACACACACACCTCATTTCCTCAACTAAACCCATGCAAGAATGAGTTTCTTTTTCTTTTCTTTTGTAAGGAGAGGCAACTTGTGCAAAACTCAAGCTGCACCCTAGCAAGAGAGTTCTGCCAGTTTCAACATTCCTCCAGAGAATAAAATAGAGCTGATTTAGTCTATGCAGGAAACCTGTATGAATTTATTTATTATTTATTTATTTATTAAAATATTTATAGGCCACCCCATCGCACTGAAGCCTCGGGGCGGCTTACAACAAGATTAAAATACAATAGTTAAATAAACAATATTAATTTATCCCTCCCCTTCCCCTTACCCTCGGTGCATCTCAGCAAACAAAATAACCTTAAATTAAACCCTAATAAACCCAGTAAATAATAAACCCAATAAATAAATCAAACCTACCACCAAATACAACATTAATTCAACATAAACATATAAACAAATCAACCAAACCAAACCCAACACTAACAGTTAAAATAAGACTGAAATAAAAAGGTCTTCGCCTGGCACCGAAAAGCATATAATGACGGCGCCAGGCGAACCTCTCCGGGGAGCGCATTCCATAATTGGGGCGCCACCGCTGAAAAAGCCCTCCTCCGGGTTATGAGATCTGAATTATGAATTCTGCATAAATTGCACTGGGAATCAGGAGTGAGGTAAATGCAAGGATCCAACCATTTACGCAGACTCTTGCTCTGCTCAGATTTCAGCAGACTCTTGCTTGCGTCTGGGCTCACGCTTGCCTTTGGAGTGTCAGTCAAGTCTTTCTCATGCACCTTGTGCGTCACACTGAAGTCCTCATTCATCCTATTCTCTGTTCATTGCCGCTGGAGCCCAGCAGCCTCTGGCACCGGAAGCTACTGGCTGGCTGGCAAGCTAAGGTCTCCACCTTCCTTGCTGGCTTTGCTGTGGCATTAAGAGCTACCCCAAATAAATCATGGGTAGGTTTTCCTAGCAAGGGGGTGACACCTCCTGAATTTCAAAAGCAAGTGTTTGCTTTTTGTGTAGCAATCCCTAATATAGGGTTGAGCTTGGCTCACCCGTCAACTGAACTTGTTTCTGTTTTTCCAAAACAATCAAGCATGTCTTCAGGCACATGCTGAATGCCTTTCTGCATCTCCACCAAGAGGCGCCACCACCACTATCCACACCCACCTGACATCTGGGATTTGGGGACCTTTATTCCTTCATAATAAAGGCTAAGGCTTAATAATAAAGGCTAAGCCATAATAAAGGCTATTCCTTCATAATAATAGGCCAAGGTGCCTATTAGACAGGAGAAGGAATGGTGGCTGTGACTGTGGTTCTATGCAGAACCAAATCCAGACCTAAGAGGTTCAACACTCAGGGACGACGCAGGTTGTCAATGTGTCTGAAGAAAATGCTCCGAAAGAAAAGAGCAGACAGAACAAGCCAGCTAACGTTCAGGGGTGCTATTCCGCTACAGCATTCATTTCAAAAGCACAATTTCAGAGAAGCAGATCCATAGGTGTGCAATTTCAAGTTTTCAGACAGGCAGTCTGGAGGGCACCCTTTAGAGCATCTTCCGAAATCTCTGCCTGCAGCAAGCATATATGAAGGAAGGCTTTGGATGCAGAGAATCTGTGTTTGTCTGTTTAAATCAAAAGTGCTTGGGCACTAATAGCAAAGAAGGCCCTGTGAGCAATGTGGTGGCTGCTCGACCTGGTGTGGGGAGCCAAAGGAGAGTCCCACATTCAAAGCTGAAAACAGGCTGGAGCTCAGAAGGCACCGTCTAACCCCCCTTCCCACTCCATGCGCCTCAAGGCCAGCATGCAAACAACGGCGCTCACTGGCCATCTGAGGCTGCGAGCTTCCAGTGGACAGGGATGCCCTCTGCAGCCTCCTTCCCCCTCTGGAGCACCCAAGCTAGACAGTAGGTAACAGCCATCAACAAAATGCGGAGCAGCAGAACAGTGAGATGGAGGCACCATGTGCTTCCCTGTTCTCTGTGGCAGGTGCTCAGAAGCCTCCGAGGGCAGGGGTGTGCCGGCATCGAGGGCACAAGCCATCAGATTGCACCCTGTGTCTCTTCACATTTATTTATTTATTTTATCTATCTTTTCGATGTATATCCTGCCTTTTTCCTACAGGGCTCAAGGCAGCTTACATCTCCTCCTCCATCTTATCCCCACAACAACAACAACCCTGTGAGGCAGGTTGGGCTGAGAGTCTGTGACTGGCCCAGAGTCACCCAGTTGGCCCCATGGCTGAGTGGGGGCTGGAACCCAGATCGCCTGAGTCCCAGTCCCATGCTCTTCACCACGACGCCACATGGGCTCTCATGTGAACAGTGCCCATTTTGAAGCTAGCGCAGCGACAGCTGCCCCACGTGGCAATGGGCACATGCTCTTTCAGGCTAATTTCTGCGTGATTAGCAGCATCCAGAAGACTGAGGGGTGACTGAGGTTGTGCCACGGCTGTGACAATGTCATTGCCTTAGAGCAAAGCGTTCAGGTGCGGTCCGGGCAGCCCTGCCGCTCCTTGAGCACAGTTGCCTTCCCAGCACTCAGGCAGGTGAGTGCCTTTGAACAGGAGCAGTCTCCCTCCTGCCTATGCATCCCTTTTTACAAATGGGGTGAACTGAGTAGACACGGTCTCTTAAAAACACACACACAGAGAGAGAATTTAGGATACGTGTGAATCATCACATGCAAATGTGAATGTGCTTTTTTAGAGTAATCCTGTTGGGACTTTGGCCCATCCTGGAAAGCCCGGCTTGAAGACAAACAGCCGTAAGGGAGTGAGAACAGGGGGCTGAGGTTGCCCAGCAGCATTTAGCACCCCGGCAGCAGACCGACTGTGCAGCTGATGGTCTGGCATTGGTTTCTGTGCATCTAAGTGGGCGCATGCATGTTCCAGGCAAATCTGGACCTCTTTCAGCGATGTGTAAGTAGCCACCTGAAGCCACGGAGGGCGCGTCTGCCCCTCCCTGCTCCCACATCGGAGCCCTTCAGCTCTTTGCAGTCGACTGTCATGCCTCCGCTTCATCTTCCCTTCTCCTTGGAAGGTTAAACCCACCCAGCTCTTTCAACCATTTTGCACGTATGCGCTTTCCACCTACGTGCCACAATGTGCTCAACACCTGCTTTATATGCAGAAGAGGTTCAAATGCTGGCATCATCAGCAGGACTGGAAAATGCTCCTCCTGGAGAGCTGCTGCTAGCTGGTCTTTGTAGACCCTCCTCAGCTAGGCCTCTCTCAGCAGAAGTTCTCAGGAATCCTGAGGTTCCTTGCAGGTTTTTAACAGGGATTCATCAATGAGAATAGCAAGAATGTTTAGGTTTCTGCAATATGCCTAGAAAATCCAGTGTGTCACAAAGTTTTATTGGTGTCATCCTTTATTTATTATTTATTTATTAGAAAAATTTCTATGCCGCCCCTTGCCAGCTAGCCTCGGGGCGACTTACAGCAGGTCCTTATAATACAAAACCTTGCCATAAACATGGTCAGTGTGGCTACTCCCTGATTGTAGTTGGCAGGGGATAGGGAGCCGAAGTTCAGAGGAACAGAACCCCAGCTGCATTCATGGAGAAGATACATGGGATGTTAAGACTTTCCACTTCTGGGATTTTCCACAGTGTTGAGTACTGTCAATGAGCTAAATAAATATAGCTACACCAGTTGCCCTTCAGCCCTCTCCCACAAGTCCTGATATCTGGAAACTGGTCATAGCTCCTCGTAGTGGAGGAAAGGATAATCTAATGAAAAGCAGGACCGGGCTCCTAAACAGATGACACAATCCTAAGCGAATTTACTCAGAAGTAAGCCCCAGCAAGTTCAGTGAGTGAAATATTCCTTCGCACGTGTATCTCAAGTTGCAACTGTACACTTGGCTCAGCTGGGATGTGTCCCATTAAATAGGCTTGCAAAGGCTTTGCCTGCAAAGCACCAACTGTCACATCATCACTAGAGAAGAGAGGGTTTTGGAAAGGCAGGTTGTCACTCAGAGAGCAGAGGAGCTGTGTCTGCTGGAAAGCCATCCTTGACACAATCACGCAAATAGGAGTCCTGATCTCATGCCACTTTTGCTCTGCCCATCCACTACAATGAGAAGACCAGCTCTCTGATGGGATCAGACAGAACTCACTATTCTGTCCTACATCGAAATCCCAGGGATTGAAACCTGGGGCCTCCTGTTCTGTTGCTGAATTCTGAGCTTTTCCCAGGGTAGTCCTCTCTTTTTTCTATTTAACATGAAGGCTTAAACCAAAAATCTTGGCTAGGACATGCTGGCTGCTGCAGGGCATTTTCTTCTGTCTAAATCTGCATAAGATTTGCACTTTTAGCTACTTTTCTGAAGCACATGATGGCTTACAAAAACAATTTAAAATCTATCCACTTTAAAATAAAGGAAAGCAAAACAACAAACAAGACAAATTTTAATCAAGAAAAATAAAGGCCTCAAATGACTACAGGTAACTGCAAAGACAGTGTGTGTCCATGTGTCTGCGTGTGCCTGAAAAAATCCACTTATCATCATCATCATCATCATCATCATCCCATGAAAATACAATGCCGCCAATATGCATGAAGGCGTCTTTCCGCTATGGGACTGAAAGATAGCTTTCTGCCCCAAAGAGCTTACAGATAGCTGCAGCCGCCCACTGCTTTGCTCCCTGACCAGGCTACGACTGCAAGGACGGTGGATGGGCGGGGTGCCCCCCCCACTCGCCCCGCTTTTGCTGCTGCGCAGCTACTCCATTGGTTGCGGTAAGGCTGGCGGGAGGACCCGAGCCCTCCTCCGTGGGCTTCAGCCATTGCGCCGCGCTCGGCATCCTCGCTCGCGATTCAACAGGAGGCGAGCGCGCCGGAGAGCAGAGCCTCGCGCCTTCGCCGCCCGCATCCCCGCCCGAGACCGCCCGCCATCCTTGCCTCCTCCTTCCCCGGCAGCGCCATGGCCAAGGAGGGCGCGGAGAAGGCGGAGGAGACCGAGCAGATGATCGAGAAGGAGACGGCCGAAGGCGGCGGCGGCGGCGGCGGCGGCGGCAGCCAGCGAGCGGCCGATGCCAAGGAGATGCGCGCCGTGGTGCTCTGCGCCTTCGGGGGGCTGAACAAGCTCCGCGTGTCCAAAAAAGTGATGCCGGAGCCACAGGAAGGAGAGCTCAAGATCCGAGTCAAAGCCTGGTCCAGTATCATCCCCATCCTTACCATCCTCCTCCTCCGCCTCCGCCTCCTCTCCTGCTTCTAATTCTTCTTTTCGTCTGCTACGTCTTTCCCCGCTTTCCTGCCCCTGCCTCGCTCACTCTCCCCCGCCAGCGCCATTCCCCAAACCGCTTCTGTGGGGCTAGCAAGATTTGGCTGGGGCGTGAAAACGCACCGAGGTGCGTACGGGGCCGGAGGGAGCCAGAAGGATGGGTGGCGATTCTCCGTGGAGAAAGAGGCGGCGAGAGAAGGGATTCTTAGTTGCCCCGGGGCATGGATGGGTAAGGAGGCACCCGGAGAGGGAGCCGGCCTCCCCTCCTCTCCCGCGGACACTTTTTGCAAAGTTACAGCATGCTTCGAAGCGGGTTTATGCAGAAGCAAGCGCCTTCGGCACAGTGGGGCTTACTCCCAAGTAAGGGTACAAGCCTACGCATGTTTACCCATAAGTAAGCCCCACTAAGTGCAGTGAAGCTTACTTCCAAGCCAGGGAGCGTCAGGTTTACTCAGAAGTAAATCTCACTACGTGCAATAAGGTTTACTCCCAAGTAAGAGTTCATTGAATTGCGGTCTTCCAGAGCGCTCATATGCACAGTTGACTCAGCAGTAAATTTCACAGTGTTTAAAGGCGATCACCCTGGGAAATGGACATAAGAGCTTAGCAGGATGGTGCCCTGCCTCCCCACCCTTATCATCAGCATTTAATTCTACCGTTGTTCATGCCTTTTGGTCTAGCTGCCTCTTTGCCTTGTTTTTGCAAGAGGGCATCTTAAAAATTCATCATGTCTGCATTCTAGGCTGCTTGGGAGCCCTTGAGAATCTGTAAGTCTATTGCTTCAGCCTTTTGAATGGGTAGAATGGAAGAGAGCAGCATTTTGGCCTTTTGAGATTCTTTTTCCTCAGTCTTAACTCTTCTCCCATGTTTGTGACTCTGCAGTTTAGTAGTATACTGGCTGGTTTCCAAAATGTTGCTAGTCACTTAATTCTAAAAGGCTTCTTTGGTGTTAACTTTTTTTTTTTAATTTTTGTTTTGTCAGTCATGGATTGATTGTGCTTGGTTGATGCAGCTGAAAGCAGAAAGAGGTTCTATGATTTTTTTTAAAAAATGTCTTAGCTCAGAATGAATCCTCCTTCTCCCAGTAGCCCTTGCACGCGCGCACACACACACACACACACACACCCCTACCTCTCTTCTCACTGCCTGACAATCCTACCTGCAAATCCATACGTGCTCTGATAAGAATGAGCTATATTTTGAAATTGTTTTAATTGGTACTGTGTTTCTGTCTAGCAAAATAATTTTGAGATTGACCAATACTGGGGAGACTGAGAAGACAGACTGATGCTTGCAACATCTGGGAATAGTGCAAAATCTGTGAATGAAGCTTACATAAGAGGCAGGTTAGCACAGGCGATGCCGGACGAAGGGCTAGGAGCATGATGCCAACCCCACTGTTGGACTCGTGAGAGAAGCTCTCTCCTAATGATCATGGGGTCCTAATTTATAAATTCTTCTAAAACTGCAATCCATTGCATACGTTCTGGGAAGTTAAGCTATCAACCTCAATACAATTTGCTTCATCTTGAAGTATAATGCTAATGTGAAGCAAACTCTTATTTTTCTTTCAGAAATCTAATACGTGGGACAAACTCATTCCTACATTTGTCCCTTCTGCCTGCCCTTCAATATTGTTTATACATTCAATAACAAAATAAATCAACTAGCAACACATTAACCGATTGCAGTATATTTATTAGAAGTACAGACATGCAAACACATAAGCACAATTTCACCCCCCTCCAATTATCATCTAAACTTTAACAAAAGCATTATCACTCCTTCCACTGCCGCTCCACAGCCCCAGAGGAAGGGAATATTTGACGGGCAAACTGTGGTTTCCTAATCTTGTAATCAACCAGAAGTACAGGAAGTCACTCTACTTAATCGAGTTTTAACAATAATTGGACCTTTTTCAAATGAATAAATAAAGGAATGTAACCCATGCAAACATAGCCCAATAGATTTATGCTGGAGGAAATTAATAATAAATTTAAATCCTCTCAGTAAATACAGATTCAGAAATATCTGAGAAGTTTCTGTTAGAGGCCTTTTTCACAGCATAGTTTAGAGGAGAGACATACTGACATTAATTATGCTTGACTGATATATCGAGGACTTTCAGAGTTACAGCATTTTGGAAAAATGGGCAAGTTCCTGACCGATTTTTCTCTTGCTTTTCCATCTTCTTCCTCATTGTTAACTGGATATAAACAAAGCCTCATGCAGAGCTGATGTCTAAAGGACCCAAAATGGGCAACTGTCTAGGTTTTCAACAATCTTACACTGGTCTGTAAGACTGAGGCTGTAATCCTGTACACATTTACTTATGAGTCAGCTGCATTGAATGCATGTGTAGAATTGGCCTGCCTATTCTGCATTTTATTCGGTTGAATCCTGAATACGTTGTTTGAGCTTCTCCCACTGAAATCACCTGAAGTTAGGGTAGTTGTGACTAATGTCTCATTGATTTTAGTGGGACCGATAGTGACTAATGGTCCATACAACAGAAAGTAAAAAGAAATTGCATGCACTTGTTCTTGGACTCTTGCTGTTTGAAGGCAGTCTCAAGATTTAATAGCCCATGCTTTTGTGCAAGTAGATAAAATTTGCATTGGCTTCAACTTGACAGGTTCAGTTAAGTAGCACTATTAGCTGATGGTCCATGATGGACCAATAGTTTCTACCGCGTCGGCCTGAAAGGCCTGATAGGCAGAGGCAATTTTGTGTTCACAGTGAACACAGTGTAGTGTTTTGTGAACACAGTGTAGTGTTGTGTTCTTCATCTTCCAGATATCCATACCCATCTTCCAGCAAATAAAATACTGCTGTTACAATTTACAATCAGAAATGTTAAATTAATTTCAGTTTAATAGTCTTCTTTTTAGCTATCTCCTGCACCCCAAAAATAATCTTTAAAAAAAGTTAAAACTATATGTTAATAGATGAAACCTAACAACTAAGTAGGTAAAGTTTAATCAGTTTCTGGATGGGAGATTACCTTGGAACCTTTATCTCCATCATTGTAAGTTCTTTGGTGGAAAGACAGGCCAGGAAAGTAATCAATAGATGGACTACACAGGATCCTATTTACTGTGTAAGTCGAACCCCAAATCTGCTAGCTGGAGGGAGTTAGACTCCCATGAGCGATAGAAGAGAGCTTAGGCAGGGGAAAGGGCATCAGCCCCAAGGTCCTACGAACACTGACAGACACCTCCATGGATGCAAGCATCCTGCAGTGGCCAGTGGCTCCAGTGTCAGTGGAGCAATGCACCCACTTCAGGCTTCTGTCTGACTGTCAAAGGAGCTATTTGCATTGCTGAATGGGGACTAGGGTTCAGCACCATGGAGGGCTCCATAAAGCTTTAGCCTAAAACCCAGAACAGACATGCCTCCACATTGATACTGGAGGCACCAGACTCCATGGAAAACATTTGCCAGCAGTAGTCAGCAGAAGACCCCAAACTGGGACATTTGCAGGCAGAGATGCTGCCCCCTCCATTGACATCAAAAGGAGGGCCGTAACAAGGGCCAAGGTCTGCAGGAAGGAAATTCGCCCCCACCTTGTGCTCCATCTGCCCATGTTCCAGCAGGGTTTTGGAAGCATTTGTGGCTTCGTAATGGCTCTCTCTGGCAGGCAAGTTTAGACTTGCCGCTCGCCTTCAGCCAAAAGGCAGTGAGCAACTTGTCCCGCTTCTGGACTGTATTGCTTTGAAGCAAGCATGCCAAAAAATAGGGAACCTGCATCTGTACTTGACAGCTCATTCAGATGTGCATCAGATCTGCAGTGTGGCCCATTCAATTGCGAGAGAGTATTCGCAGCAGCAATGCAAAGGATTCTATCATGGAGGGAGCAGGAGCCCAAAACGGTGCATTATGCATGAGGCAGAAGGACAACCTGCAAGCACCCAGGCACACATTTGACCCTTGAGCATGGTTAGCATGTTGTCTGAACCCAGTCGCTGTCCTTTCTCAAGGCTGAGCTGTCAACAGCACTCAGAAGTGAGACAGGCAATTAGCCAGAGAATGAAAGCTGAAGAACAAAGCCAGGGAATCAGATCAATGAAACATGTAAACTGGCAAGATCTCAATGTTTGGGCAACATCAAAGCTCGATTGAAAAGCCCATTGTAGTCCTACTTGTGCAATGGCTTGTCTGGGTGGGATAGTCCAGAGCCTGAGAAGGTGATCCAGGTTGGAAGTCATGAAATAGCTTACCACATGTGGATTCACCCAGAGAACTGCAGATCCTGGGCTCCAGCCCTGATCTGATCAGCAGCTCCAAGAACATGCTCCAGAGAGTGTGCATTCCACCAAGAACAATTGCCCAGTGAAATTGGGGGACCTCTAGCACAGGTATTCGCCATCAGCATGAAAGCAGCACACATATCCATCCCTCCATGCACCCTGTTTTAGTGAGAGGGCTTAGGAGATAGCTCCTGTCTAAGATGATAAGGTTGCCGAAAATCCAAAAACTGTTGAACAGCCCTTGTTCTCAACTTCTAAATTGAAAGTGCGCACATTTCTAAAGAAAATGTTTGCATGTTTCCAAAACTGTGAACTTACTCAAAAAGGTGCATTGTCATGTCTTACCGGATGGGGAGATCCGAGTGTATCATCAGAGTGCACCTCTAAAAAATGCATCTTCTTCTGATTGGAAAAAAAAGACTTGCATTTGGTTGCAAGGTGAGGCAAGCTTTATGTGCAAAGTTGGAGAATCTTGGCAAGCTTGAATATCTGGACAGAGCGATAGCCGCCATACCAATATGGGACCTGAGAACCATTTTTTGTGCACTGCTTCCCATTTTCCCGTTTTTAATAATTGCAGGAGGCTGTGCTACTCAGGCTTTCTTACATACAAGCCTTATTACCAATCAGCTAATGTTAGGACCTCTGAACATTTATGTCTGGAAGAGGGAGCTTTGTCATCAAAGAACTGCACAACGATCTTGCTACGCAAATGCTCTGGCATTTTGTATGAAGAAAATGTCAAGGTGAACACTATGGTGCTTATTTTAGAAACAGTTGACACTCAAGGCTGACGTTACCTAGGGGTGAAGTGGTTTGTTTTGTCAGGGCTCAGGTGAAGCACAGCGTCTGGCAAGTCTTGCTTTCTTCCTCGAATCCTGCTCAGTTTTGTTGGGTCTACAAACTGAAAAGTATCAAATCCCAGATCGTTCCAGGGTAGCAGTTTCGTCCTGCCTTTAGAATTAGTGTGGCTGCCCATTGCCCCAGCTGGAGAATTTTTCCAACCTGCATTTATGACTCCGTCTGCTCTGCATTTCATGCTTCTTGGATGCCAGTTTGACTAAGACAAGTTAAAAAAAACTGAAAATGGAGCACATAACTGGGCTGGCTCAAACAATCATGTGAAGATTCTTATGCCACGTTCTTTGGAGCCTTAAAGGCACACTGGTGCCAAGCACACCAACTTCAGCACACGTTGCCTGACTTGTATTAAGCCAGAATTCCTGGGTACATCTGGGCTTATTTCCCTACCTCAAGTTTTGTTTTATTTCCTTGGTGTGTTAAACTTTTACAATATGAAGAGAGTGTCAGCTATTGTGCAATACAGAAATGTAACAAATGCATAACTAAATCCGTGTATCATTAAGTCTTTCAGGGCAGTTTTTAGTGGGAGAGACGTTTGTGATGAGTTGCAGCCAGAAGGCCAGAGAGAGTTCTGGAAGTTATTTGTGAGTAGGTGGAGTTTTAGAGAAGAAGGGCCTGAGAGAAGAATTAGGGGAGAGAGCGGTCTAGTTTGTATCACCTGGAGAATGAAAATAAAGCATTTGTTGTGCTCCTAAATTGGATCTTCTATGGAAAATACCTGCCTGACTGAACAGCAGGAGCAGACAGAAAGCAAAACATCACATGGCTCGCTGAGTGTGGGATCAACGCTCAGCAGGAGGGAGAGGAAGGGCTGATCAGGGTAGCAGTGTGACGAGAGGCACGCAGCAAGTCACCAAGGAGGTAGCACAATGCACCCTGGTTTTTGCCCGGACAACTCTTGGGGCTTGTGGAAGAATGGAGCTCCATTTTGAATGTGCTGCTGAAGTGAATAGGTGACCTGGTGGGAAGAGCCTGGATTTCTGGGGTCACTCCTAAAAGGAAGTGCATGGCAAGTTTTTACTAGTCTGTCTCAGCAAATACAAGGCAAATTACAGGTATTTCAAACTTGCATCTGAACACCAGTTTGAGCCTACATCTCATGAGAATTAGACCAGAGCAGGAGACAACAACCAGAGAAGATCTTCAGAGACCATGAAAACCAGACAAGAATTTGTGAAGACTTCTGGTGGAGCGGTTGGAGTACTGGACGAATTCATTACTGATGCAGGTTAAAGGAAAGTCCGAATCCAACTTCTAAGTTCAAACCGTCAGCCTCTGGATGATGCCATCGAACAATCTGGTGAACGGAAACACATCTATGAACTAGGAAAGCAGGAAGGGACAACATCAATACTTTGCACCCATGCAGCTCAGGGTCCCAGTAATGCAGATCCCAGGACTGACAATACAATCGAAAGTCTGGAAGGTGCACTGGAAAAACTGGTCAGGCATTTTCAGGCAAAAGGGACAAGATGCAGCCTCAACATGCAAAAGCCTCAGTGAACCAGATTACAATTCCGGTCAAAGTGCAGTTGATTTCCTATGCAGAGATCGAGAATATGGCAAGATGCGGTAAACGATAGTGCAAAAGTTTGCAATGACTGTGCTGTAAGAAAATTGATGGGTCCTACAAAAACAGCCCCCTGGTCATAGCAGAAACTACTGTTCCCCTTAGAATATGCAGCAGTCACAGTAACAGACCCTTTGGTAGTGACCATTGGTATAGGACAATGACTGCAGACTTGTAGAGGCTGAAGCAAGAATCATCCACCATAGCCCAGATTTTAATGGAAGATTAAATTTGCACATCACATTTTTCATACCAATCAGTGTCTTGATTCTGAATGAACACCGTACTTGGAGCTTGTGAACTGTGCGAATAGAAAAAAATCAGACAGCACCATACCGTTCTTAGTCAGATGAGTTAGTTCAACAAGGCAAGACGCACCTGGGCATTTGAGACAGCTTTGTGAATTCTAATCCGGGTCCCCATCATGACTGGGATGATCACCTGACCTTTTCTGGAACAGCTGATTGCAGTCGAGTCCAGGGTCCTGCCAGCCGTGTCCCTTGCACGTCATCAAAGAAACCGCATGGACACACTTCTTGGCATACATGTTTGTGAAGGCGCATGCTGGCCATGCTATGGGACAGCTGAGTTCTGTGACTGAGTTTATTCACTTCACATGCAAAAGTGAAAGACCGAATATCTGCCGTGATTTGATCATCACTCTTCACCCCTGCCCTGTAGGAAAACCAGCCTGCATAAGAGGCTGTTCCTGGAACCTGGAGAAGTCACCTAAATTGCTGAAGCCTTGCTCAAGGTCCTTTTCAAATAGTCCACAAATGGTCTGCATGAGAGCAAGCAGGAAGGGAAGGAAGGAAGGAAGGAAGGAAGGAAGGAAGGAAGGACGGAAGGGTCCCCAGGCTGTTCATTCTAGGAAATGGAAGTTGGAGAAGAGGCCGCCTGCTCTCACATTCCCACTGGTTCCAGAGTGGAGTGCAAGCATTCCCTCATGTGGGTGGGTGGGATGTGCACGAGGCCACACCACTCATAGACTCCAGCTCAGGGGAAGAGATGGGGGAAGGATGTCACATCTGTCCGTGCCTGGGCAGTTCCACACAGGACTTTAGACAAGGAGGGCGCAGGTGGCATTCCCTCTGCAGCAGGGAAGTGGAGCAAGCTCGCTGCCCCGAGGGCTCCCTCTGTCAGAAATGGAGAGCCACCAGCATGGCACCAAAGGTTTGCATTTTCGGGATTGCAGTTCTGTTGTGCTTGTGGAATGCTGGTATCTACACACAGGAGGACGCGGGGCCATGTCCACTAGAAGCTGTGCCATTTAAAGCTGGTGCATGCTTGATGTATCTTCAGGAGCACCTCCATTGGGAGGGATGGGGCCAGCAGGTCAAGAGTGTTTAGGAACCCAGAAGGACTCCAGGAGTGCATGAAGTCTTGAAAAAGAGGGGCTTGAGTAAAGAATTAGTGGAAGTTGGGAGAAAGACTGAGTTTATGTAACCAGGAATACGATTTTTTTAAAAAGCATCTGTCGTGCTTCTTGGAGGACTGTTTACAGGCCAAAATGCTACATAACACTTTATTAAACCTGGTTTATTAACTGACATTAAGCTTGCTGCTTTGGGAAGAGAGGAGTGGAGGCAGAGGGAGGAACTCTTGGGCTCAATGCTCACACAACGCTCATGGTTTATGAAGCCTCAGGCAAACCAGACCAAAGTTTTTGTGTGTTTCTGTTGCCTTGAATTTAGCACAAGTTACTTAGGGGGCCCATTTATTTCCAGGGCCAATTTCAGGTGCTCGTATTAAGCATTCAAGTCTGAATTAGTTTGGGACAAGATTATCTCAAGGACAGTCAACACCCATATGAACCCACCTAGACCTTAGAATCATCACCAGAGCTCCAACTCTCTAGTCTACTAGAAATCTTCTGGTGTAATGGCAAGAACCAAGGATAGGGCCTTCTTTGTGCTGGTCCCACATCTGTGGAATATTCTCCTCAGGGAGTAAATTTGGCTCCCTCTTCTGGTTTTTAGAAGAACCCTAAAAGCTATTTAGGGTTGTGACTGACTCAAGAAAGCAGGGCTACCATTGCATCCCCGAGCCTTTTTGCTAGACATGTCCAAACACATTGGGAATGGCGAACGTAGCACATGGCAGTGGTATCTCTGAATGGTTATTCGGCATCCCCTCCTTAGCCTCTCTGGTGTGCAACCACAGAATGACACAGAAGGAGGCCATGAGAACATAGAGGCTGCACTGTGCAAATACAGGCAGGCTAGGCTATGTATCCATCCATATTATTTATAAAATGCCATCCTCCAGCCATAGGACAATCTGTAATTAAAAATGGAAATGAAATAGCAAAAACAATGGAAAAATAATGACTATTTTAAAACCTTAAGACTGGCCATGGTCAGATGGAAATAGCCAGATAATACTGTGATATTCATCCATACGTTGCATAGAGCTGACATAAACTCTTCTAAGTGCATGGAAACATTTCCATCCCTATGAAGAAATGCCAGTTACATTTTGATAGTAGAACTTGAGTGTTTTAATCCCTTTATGGCACATTATGAATTTTGCACATCTGCTCCATTTCATTCCAAGTTCCACTTTTCTTCATCGAAGAAGCATCATCTCCCCTGCCTCCCTCTTGCTGCTCCAGTCGTGCCGTGGCAAATAGAGTGAGGTCACTGTCACAGCATCCTCATTCTTCCACCACCAAAAAACTTGCTTAGCAGCAGCAGGATAAAACGGGTACACCAGTGTGTAGGTCTCTTTTCTCCTTGTCCTGAGCCTGGTATCATGGCAGGTCCAGAGGTGCAATGAAAGCTGAATTTTAAACTGATTAATCATCTGATTCAACTCTCTTATTTGGGTACCACCCTAACCTCATATAGGTGCCTTTCTGAGATATAGAAGGAAGTGCAAAATCATCTAACAGGCAAAAACTAGCATTGTTTTTTAAACTGGAATGGTTTTATTTTAACTGGAAAGGTTATATTTTATTAGTCTTTTAAATGCACCAGAATCAAAGTAGCCATCTTGCAAATGGAACTATTTGTACCCTTGCCTTCCAACATCGGCCATCACTCATCAGTCCACTGAAGACTTAATTGATTATTCTTCCAGATAAACAAATTAGTGCTTGCCTACATAATATGCAGTGCTAGCAGCATACATGACAGTGTGACTTTATTTGATTGGATGGCATTAATGGGCTTTAATTCTATACTGAAATGCTGTCTTGAGCATATGGGAAAGCAGGAAGAAAGAGAGAGATCTGTTGCGATACGGAACTGGTGGCTGGGATGGAGATGCAATCAGAGCACAACCAGACCAAATCATTACATGAGATAACCCATTTCCACTGACATTCCCAGTGACCTAGATCTCCTCATGAATGTCGTCTTGTATTCATGCAGCCTTTCTGGGTCAGGCCCTTTCATTCCCCAGCATCGGCCAGAGCTTCCCCACAGGCATCCCAGGCCTGAAGCCCCCACTCTGCCGCTTTGCACGCAGGTGATTGGCTCTGCCAAGGTGATGAAGGGGGTGTCACTCTAGGGGCCAGCGTGGCAGAGTGTTCGCAGGGTCAGACAGGCTGGGGAAATGCAAGTGCAGACCCTCCACCATTAAGCTTGCTGGGTGACTGTGGAACAGGAACGGTCTGTTAGCCTAACCAGCCTCACAGGTTGTTGTGAAGAAAGGAGAATGAACCATGTTCTGGTCAACTTGGAGAAATAGCAAAATAAATGGAATAGAGGAAATAATGCAAGGAAAGGTTTTTTATGAGCCATTCTACCGAATGATAGATTCCATGCAAAGCCAGGCATATATTCATGTGGAGAGATATGTTTTCATATATGTTCACAGGGATATCAGAGTTTCTTGGCTACCTCCACACCATCAGAGACTTCTGAGTACATGCAGAATGCAGAAGATTTGAAGTATGAAAAAGGAGTGTTTTTGCTGTGTCCAGTTGCCTGCAGCATTCAGTGCTGGGCAATTCATTGAGGGAGAGCTCTTGGGCATCTTTACAGGGCCTTGCAGAAGCGTCCAGCTGCCACCACCATTTGCCTTTTCCACGTGTTGTACGACAGCGTGGAATTGAAATGGATTTATTGGCATTGTTACCACTTGTTGTACACAAGACGTGCAAAACCATGAAGGTGAAAGATATTATTATTGTAGCACAAAAGTTAAGCTGGGAGTTGCAGGACAGTTTCATGTGCATAGGATCGTACCCGAAATGTGCTTTGTTCCTCCAGTGTAAGCAGCCCATGCACATCAGAGACTAGCAATCTACCCCAGCCCCCTAGCCTCTTTCCTCAAACCATCTGTCGTTCAGTGAGGTCCTACTTTGTGCAGCTGTTTCCCACTCTGAATGGTTGGAATATTGCTCATCAGGCACTTGGAGCTTGGAGCACAAATGTGTAGGCATTGTTGGTATTTTGGCTCCATCCCTTCAGTCTTCAGCACTGGAACACCCTATCCACACAACACTTAGTGTGTGTGTGGGAGGGTGGCCATGACCACAGCAGCATCTGTACGTGTACCTTGTTCCCATGCACTCACTGAAAACAGCTTAGAGATGATCTGAAACCAAAAGAGGACATGCATAGGAAGTGGGAGGAAGGCCAGGCTATGAAGGAAGAATACGGGCAGGTCACACAGAGTTGCAAGGATGGCATCAGGCAGGCTGAAGCTAGGAGGGAGGCTAAAAGCAACAAAAAAAGCCCTGTCCAAATAAAGACAGAAGAAACAAGTGGGGGATCAACTACTCCATGTGGATGGCAAAAGCTTAACAGATGACAAAGAAAAGGCAGAAGAGCGCAATTCCTGCTTTGGCTCAGTCTTCTTCCAGAAGAAAAGCCAACTTCTCCCTCATGCAGGAGAAGTACAAGCTGAAGGAACAGGATGGAAGCTCAGAATTGATAGGCAGATAGTCAAGGATCATTTAATTGGGTTGAAAGAGTTCAAATCTCCAGGGGCCAATAAACTCTATTCTAGAGTCATAACGGAGCTGATGGAAGACCTCTCAGAACCACTGCCTATTCTCTTTGAGAAATTATGCCAGACAGGAGAAGTGCCAGATGACAAGGAGGGCAAATGTGGCCCCATCTTCAAGAAAAGAAAAACAATAAGATCCTGGGAACTGCAGACCAGTCAATATGACAGCAATCCCTGGGAAAATTCTGGAGCAGATTAGAAAGCAGTCAGTCTGCAAACACCTTGAAAGGATTGCAGTGATTACTAGAAGCCAACACAGATTTGTCAAGAACAAATCCTGCTGGACTTTTGACTTGATTGATTGTGGGCATGCTGTGGACATAATCTATCTTGACTTCAGCAAAGCTTTTGACAAAGTAGAAACCTGATTAGCGAGCTAGCTAAAAGTGGGCTAACCATCCAGAGACCTGACTGGGTATAGGCATGGTATAGAAATGTTCTAAATAAGTGAATGGAAATAAATGGATGGAACAACTATGACGTGTATCCACAGCTGGCTAGAGGATTGGGCTCAGCAAGTGCTCGTCAGTGGCACCTTCTCTCACTGGGAAGAGGTAACATGTGGGGACTGCAGGGTTCAGTCCTGGGCCCAGTGCTCTTCAACATTTTAATTAATTATTTGGATGAGGATGGGTATCACATTTGCTGGGTAGAATAGCTAATACCCTGGAAGACAGAAAGAAGATTCAAGGTGATCTTGATAGGTTGCAAGACAAGCCTGGCAGTAACTGAATGAAATTAAATAGGCACAAAGGCCAGGTGCTGCACCGAAGAAAAAGAAACCAAATGCATTGTTACAAGACGGGGAATATTTGGCTTAGCCAGACGGCAAGTGAGAAGGATCTTGGAATTGTTGTAGATCACAAGATGACTATGAGTCAACAATGTGATGTGGCTTCAAAAACCTCCAGTGCTACTTTAGGCTGTGTTAATAGAAGCATCACCTCCCTATCCCATGAAGTACTAGATCCCTTTTACTAAGCACTGGTTAGGCCTCATCTGGGGTACTGTGCCCAGTTCTGGGCACCACAGTTTAAGAAAGATGCAGAAAAGCTGGAAAATGTTCAGAGGAGGGCAACAAGGATGATCCAGGGAATGGAAACAAAGCCCTCCGAGGAGAGACTGAAAGAGCGGGGCATGTTTAGCCTTGAGAAGAGAAGACTGAAGGGAGATATAGCCCTCTACAATATGTGAAAGGCTGTCACAAAGAGGAAGGACAGAATCACCTCTTGCTCATCCCCGAGTACAAGAAGAGGAATAATGGGCTCATGCCACAGGCAGCCAAGTTCTGGCTGAACCTCAGGAAGAACTTCCTGACAGAGCAGCAGCAGGACAATGGAACCAACGACCAGGGAGGTAATGGGCTCTCCCATGCTAGAGGCATTCTAGATACTACTAGACACCCATCTGAGAGGGATGGTTCACTGGGAGTCCTGCACTGAGCGGGAGGTTGAACCCAGTGGCCCTCTTAACCCTTCCAACTCTACTATACGATGTTTCTATGATTCTATGCATGAGGAATGGTTGTGTGAATGGGATTCAGCCTGAATGTGTTTCATGAAGGTTTCTAAATAACTGCGACCTTTGGCATGGAATAGATGAGTCAGCTGGGACTTGCAACAAGGCAGGTAGTTCAATAGCCAGAAACACTTTTTGAGGGCTCTAGGTAGTCATTCCCCTTGGGGTGGACATGCCAGGCACCACCCCAACTCCAGGGGTCTATTTTTCTCCCCAAACTGGACATCAGCCTTCCACGGCTGAGCGTGCTTAGAGTGGATTGCATTGGTTTGGGGGGAAGTTGTCCCTTGAGAGCTTGAAAAATGAGCTTCTTCAGCCCTTGGCGCCCTGAACATGCTGGAGCTTTCATCTTGCTTCTCAGCGAGCACATTTTCACTCAACAGTGGTCAGCCGCCACAACCTGCACTGGCTACTGGTGGACTGCGGGCGTCTTGTGGCACCACTGTGCGCTAGAATCCAGCTTGGTGTGATGGGGAGGCATTTGCGGTGGTAGCCAAATTATCTGCTTCTATTAGCACTATGGTAACATTTTGCTTTTTTGCCGAAAAACACTTTTCTCAGATGACAGCCTACTCTGTGGGAGAACTTCAAAGACAACATACTGGTTAGTTTGTCATTTCCACAGCGAGACAACGTGCAAACATTGCTGTCATCTTTACGCAGCATTAATTATTTCATGATATTCCGAGGAGACACAGAGACAAGGAAATGGCACGTCCCAAGAGTGTTTTGGACAGCACTGGGAATAAAACGAAAGACTTCTGCTGTAATGTGACTGCTCTGCTAGGATGTCCATTGCTGAGCCAATCACGGAAAAAAATATTTAGTTGGCTGGATTAGTACTTTTCTGCTAGAGATACAACAGATGAGCTCTTCTCTTTTCCGCATGGAAGATGTTGCCCTGCCTTGATGGCTTTGACTAAATATGCACAGGGTTATGCATTTAGATGCGCTGTGTTCTTAACCGTGTAACACTGAAGTGGCACAAATAGGAAAAGGTGCAGAGGCCACCAAGAGCAGCAGCTGCCTGCTCCTGAGAAACACTGAGCGTGCAGCAGCCCAGTGCGGCCTGCACCCAAGGCGATGCTGGCCTGCCCTGGACGCCAGCCCCCGCTGGCATGCACCAATTGTGGCTAGCCATGCAGGCCACCGACAGTGCTCCCCTCTCAACCTGCTTGTGACTGGGGCCATGGAGACCCCCGCATCAGTGCTGCGGACCAGAGTGCTTTTGCATGAAGGAAAGTTAGCACTGTTGACCGATGAGAAGCCTGAGAAGGCCTGTGGGCCCAGCCCATCTCCCTGAGCCACCCATCATTCAGTGCTGTCCTGCTCTTGCACAGTTGTGCCCCGTTCAGAATGGTTGGGATGCCTTAGGCTTAGCAACTGGGATCCAGGGCTTGGAGCAAAACTGTGTTGGCATCCTGGGTATTTGATCCATTTTGCTGTCAGCCCCACACTTCCCTGGAATGCTACCCTTGAGGGCACATCCAAAACAGAATTTGGCCACCAGGCTAAACTGTTTTGCTCTTCTGGTCTGCAAGAACTGGCAGCTCTTTGGGGTTTCAGATCAGAGTCTTTTTCAGCTCTCTCCTGAGAACCCAGTGAAGGAACCTGGGGCCTTGGCAGCTATCAGAGCCATTTACCTGAACGACAAGTTCCAACCCTGTAAAGGGAGGGACTTGGGACAGATCGGCTGCTTATTGATGCTTTCACCAGGTACATGTCCCGGAAGATGTAATTAGTGGCATTCTTTAATCACTCTGATTGTTTGTTTGTTTTCTGCTTTTCTAGCCCACCTCACAGCCAAAGTGCCCTGAGTGGTTTACACAGTCCATAAAATGAGATGCTAAAAGTACAATAAAAATATCACAACCTCAAGGTCCGTCATGAGGTTGGCTCCAGTCTGGCCAAGAAACCTGAGTTAGTTTAGGAAAATAATACATGGAGATTTTCAGAAGTATTTAAAAATCTTAGGGGGAAACCTTGATGGGGAGGAAACTTGAGCAGCCAGTGTGGCCTGATCATGCTCCATCCCCCAAGGTCATGATTGTCTGTACATCTGGAGGAGAGACGATGGAATTGCCAAGATGGGATTTTGGCAAAAGGCATGGCTGCTGAAACTCCGAACAGGAGCGATCCACACTGAACAGACGAGAACATCTCTGTTCCTTTCTATGAATTTTGTCCTTGAACCTCCTGCATTAATCCAGAAGTTGATTCCAGGTCACTAGCATTCGTAATCAAAAGACTTTGGGCAGCTATTCCATTTTTTCTTTCTTAATAGATTTTTGGTGGAAAGAAAAATAAGAATGGAAGAAGTAATGGAGAAACCCAGCACGATTACAAGTTGTAGGTAACCACCTGCACCCTTCCTAAAACTATGTGAATGAGGCCATAATGACGGGATGACAAAAGCCCCACCTGGAAGCATCCTGACTCAGTTGCTCCCATTCTGAGGACCTTGTTTTTAAAAATTATTATTCCTAAGAAATGCTCTGCTCATCCTTTAGCAAAGACTTCAGAGAGTCCCTCTTTTACAGTCTCACATTTCCCTTGAGGGATCATTTACAAGCCAGAATTCAGAGCCGCAACTGACAGAGACATGGCAAGACCAGGGAATGGTCATAGGGCCAGGAAATGGAGATGCCTCAGTCAGTCACACATCGCTCAGGCTAGAGGAGAACAAGAAGCAGGAAGCAGCACTGCCCTGCAGGGTACAATTCCCAGGAATGGAGCATCACAGAGGTATCCCTTGAGTTTTTGCAGGCTATATACCAGCAAGACAAAGCCAAATAGGATCTGGGCAAGAGCCAGCATGAGAGCCAGCATGTCCTAGTCTTGGACTGGGGTTTGAAAGATCCGAGTTCTCATCTACACTTGGCCAGGAAGGTGACTTTGGGCTGGTCACTGACTCTCAGACTACTTCGCAGGGTTGTTGCAAGCATAAAATGGAGAAGAGGAGGAGGGTGGTGTGAATGGCTTATCTTTTCTTGAGGAAAAAGGGGGAGATATCAATATGACAGACAGACAGACAGACAGACAGACAGACAGACAGACAGACACAGACACATACATACATACATACATACATACATACATACAAGTAATATTCAAGAGTAGGAAAAAATAAAGAATTTTTAGAGGAACCCCATGCTGAGATTCTGGGATCCTGAATGAAAAAGGTGCTGGTGGCCCAGTTCACTGGTACTTTGCTTTCCTGCATGCCTTCCATTATGATACAAAACTTCATTTCTTCATCTCTTGTTTCTTTTATTCACAGTGGATTGAATTTTATTGACCTGATGGTTCGGCAGGGGAACATTGACAATCCACCCAAAACACCGCTTGTACCTGGGTTTGAATGCTCTGGGATTGTGGAAGCTCTGGGTGAAAACGTGAAAGGTTATGAGGTAATATAATCTGAAGCATTGAGTGACTAGGCAAAAAGACTTTGTGTTTAACATGTGGGAGTCTTTACTTGTATACTGCAAAACAGCCTTGTTCCAGTTTCAGTTTGGTTGAAGGCAGCAAAAGCTCAGTTAACCAGATATTGGTTGATTTGACCTCAGTGCAGGCTGTATCTCAATGCATGGTGGCAGTGCAAATGGCACATTCAGTTGCAGGGATTATGAGGCAAGATATGGAAATTGAAAACTGCCTGTATCATCGCATCATCTGTCCCTTACTTCCAGTGTCCAGGTGCGAGTGCCAGTCCATGCTGCCAAAGTAGCTCCAAAGCAGCTTGTACAGCCAAACATGCACAAGAGGGTGGTTGTCAGCAGCAGCAGGGAAGCCTACAGGAGTGAGAAAATACCTTTAAACAACAGTACAGAAAAACCCAAACAGTATCCAATGAAGTTTGGACATGCTCAGGGGCAATGGAATGCTGATTGACTGGGGCGGGGGCAGTGCTGCTCTGTCTATGGATGCAGCGGAATAGAATCACAATGGCTGGCCTCCTCGATTGCAAGTTTCCATGTTTCAACATTTTGTTGCAGTCTTCACGGATCGGGCTGTACAAAGTTGGTTTACCCAGTTCAGCCGTAACAGCGGAAAAGGCTCAGAGTAAAGACGCTTGGTTTGACACCTGTTCTCACAGCCAATTGTTGTTACATTTAACATTAAAATGTTTTAATGTTAAACGTTAACATTAAAAATAACGAGAGGAAACAAGACACCTGCTAAATGTGGTGTGGTTGAAGGGCGAAGCCAGAGAAATTGGGACGACAGGCCTGTTTCAGGGACTTTGATTTGGTGAAATGTCACCCTTTCAGAGCACAAATCAGGATTTATAAATCATACTCCTTTCAGCATCCCAAGGTAATTGAAATGAAAGGACCTACAAATATGTCTACAGTACAAACCTCTGCCACCAAAGTATCCTTTCGTTTACTCTACACTGATGCAATCAGATTTGCTCTCAGTTAAAGCTGCTCTATTGCTGAAAAATAAATAAATTGCAAATAAACAGCTGTGCAAGCTGGGGATGCTCATGGACTGAGAAGCTGCTTCTAAATATCTAAATCTAACTAAGCAAAATAACTAAAGATGCCATTTCCTTTGCTCTGTTTGGAGCAGCACCTTTATGTGGGGATGGTAGCTCACTGCCAAGGGAGAATCCATGATAAATTGGGCATCCACAAAGAGGGTGAATCCCTTGTATCCCCAGTGAAAATGATCATGGAGCAGTAGAATTGGAAGGGGTTACCTGGTACAGCATATCCTGTGGCACTGACCACTCGCAAGAGCCCCAGTATGTGTCAGAAAGAACCAGAGACAACTGCCTGGGAAAGAAAATGATGCTGTGGGACCAGGAAGGGAATTGCTTCTCTGCTTGATGACCAAAAGCAATATTTCCTTGCTTAGATTGATGGGTGAGTGGATGGACTTAGCTTCAGGCACCGGGAGTGTGAATATAATCATTTGTCTTCATAAGATAAAACACTGTCACAATCTCTTATTAACTGCTTTAAATTCACCCTAGTCAGATGACACAGGATTGGCACAATTCTGTGAAGAGTGGCACAACCGCTCCATTGTTCTGTCTCTGTTTTGCCAAGAAGCCTAGTGTCTTTAAACAAGGAACAACTGTTTTCATGTGGGTTTATATGTTTAAATATGAATAGTAACTTACCTATAGGATTAAGCTGATGTCTGTATTTAATGTTAGGAAAGAATTTCACACACAGCCAGATCAGATCAGTTTGGAACTCAGTGATGGCATTCTACCAGTTCAGTTTAGGCACTTTGCTGTAGTCCTGGGCCTAGGTTGTTTCTGGAATATAGAATATACAGCCACTTTTAAGTAAGCATGGTTAGGATTGCACTAAACGATCTGGGAGGTGGGAGTTATCCTGCATCAGGGTTGATCTGTGCTTCAAATGAAACTTAAATTTTTCAGGAAGCAACACTATGGCAAGGAGATTAGACTAAATGGATTTTGGATTTAGTCTCAGCTTTGATTCTGGATATATTTTTGATACAGTGGCCTGATGGGCACATAAGACTGAACCACTGTTCAGCATTTTAAGGAAATGCCACAGCGAGCTTTCAGAGGAACTGGGCTCAGAGTTTCTGTACTCATTTATGAGGTGGGCATGGAGAGTGTGTGCGTATCTTGCCTTTATCTATATGTTCATCTCTGTGGAAAGCTGCAGAGCAGTGGACAGGCATGTAAGAGAAACCGAAGCATAGACGAACCCAGTCAGAATCCATCCCTCCAGCACTTGCAGATTACCCTTCGTGCTCAGTCTGGTCCTGCAAAGCAAGCTGAGCCAAGAGGAAGCCTGTGTCCCACAGACATTGGGGAAGCTCACCCAGACATCTGTGCAGATCTGCAAAGCAGAATTGAGTCTGCGGAGCCAAGTCCGGGGAACCCAATGCACTCCCACCTACGAATGGATTCCTTGTGTATTTCTGCCCTCACCACTTGGCCATGAGTAGGCAAGCTCAGAAGCACCACCAGAATTCAAAATAAATTGCAACACACCCTGAAAATGAGGCAGAACATGGGGTGGGAGATACAAGAAGGAGACAACAGAACTGAACACGAAAGGCTGAAGAGGCTACATATGAGCCAACAATGCGATGCAGCTGCCAAAACAGCAAATTCTGTTTTGGGATGCATTAACAGAAGTATTGCTTCCAAACCATGAGAAGTAGTAGTTCCCCTATAGTCCTTGCTAGTCAGACATCATCTGGAATACTGTGTCCAATTCTGGGTACCAAGATTTAAGAAGAATGCAGAAAAATTAGAAAGGGTCCAGCAGAGGGCAACAAAACTGATCCAGGATTTGGAAGCACTACTCTATGAGGAGAGGCTGAGAGAACTGGGCATGTTCATCCTTGAGAAGAGAAGACTTAGGGGGGACGTGATATCCCTCTAGGAGTACCTCAAAGGCTGCCACAAAGAGGAAGGTCAAGCTCTCTTCTCACTGATACCAGAGTGTAGGACACAGAATAATCAATTCAAGTTGCAACAACCCAGATTCAGGCTAGATATCAGGAAAAGGTTCCTCACTGTCAGGGCAATACAGTAGAACCAGTTGCCTGGAGAGGTGGGGGGCTGTCCCATGCTAGAGGCATTTAAGGCAAAACTGGACGGTCATCTCAGTGGGATGGTGGAAGCTGGCATCCTGCAGTGAGCAGGGGGTTGGGCCCGATGGCCTTCTTGGCCCCTTCCAATTCTGCTCTTCTCTGAGCGTTCCGCTTTCAGGAGATCAGAGGCCAGATTTTGCACGGCACCTGCTCCGGTTCGTCCCAGGGGCTGGGCGCAACATGCACCTGCTACCAGACTTTCAAAGGAGGAGCGTGCAAACCGGAGGCAAAATATCTTCCTAATAATCCTATAGAACGTTAACATTAGAAGTCTAGGGAAAAGTGATGAAGCTGGAAGCGTGACAGCTGCAGACTAGCAAACTTTCTCATGAGACATTTTTCCCCTCAGAAAACCTCTTAGATTCTTTTAGGTTCTTCTTTTAGTGTTGTTATAAATTTGGATATTCTAAAACAGAAGCAGAGGCTCCCACATTCCTCTTTACTCCCCCACATCTAAACCACAGCTTAGAGTAATGTCCAGATCAGTAGGCAATTATTTCACTCATTCTAAAACTTGGATGGTGGAAAAGAAATATTGTTGGAAGTGTGCTGAAAGAAATAATATGCACAGGGTGCTACTAAATATGGCCCTAACCCTAATCCTACTAAGTTTGCAAATGAGTTATTTTATTTCAAATGAGTTCTCATTAAGAACATGAGCTGGGTTGCTGGATCAAAAATCCTTCTAGTCCAGTAATCTGCCTTGAACAGCAACCAGCCAGTAACCCCAGCTGGGTGTTTTGCTTAGCCTTAAAATTAAGCCTGCAACCTGATACCAGTATTCCTCAACTCGGGGACTCTGAATGGAATTGTATTGGCTTGTTTGTGCAATGGGTGTGATGTGTCACACTTCAGGACTTGAAGACCCTCAGGTCATGTGCAGCACTCTGGCGTCTCCATGGGGCCCTGCGGGGTTCCCCAGAGAGCTGCATTCCCTTCCTCTGGCTGCCACACTTTCTCCTGAATAGCTGCTGGTTTCCCAGCTTTTCTGCAGTTCCTTCCCTGTTCTGAAAAGCTAGATGCCTCCCCTGAAGCTCACTTGCTGACAGTAAGAGCATTACACTAAAATCTGCTGGCCTGGGGAGATCTTGGCCCTGCCCACCCCGGCAGTGTGGCCCCCAGGCATGTCCCTGTCCTGGAATGTCACCCTTCGGCTGAAAGAGATCCAATGCTTTCCACTTACTGTGAGCAAGCACCCTGCTCACAGTACCGGGCTGTTTGTGCTGCAACGTGCGGCCACCTTTGGAGGTTGAAGAATCCATTCCTAGATAGCCTAGCTTCTAGCCACTGGCAAGTGAGGCACGCACCAAAATGCCTGAGCATCTCTGCTCAGACTTCCAGCCGGTCAGCCGTGCCCTTTTCCCGAGTACAGCACTGAATTCCCCGCTCTGCTTGCTTTCTCTGCTGTTCTCCTCCTTCCAGCAGGCAAGCAGTATCGTGGGAGTAGCCGCAATGGCCACAATGCTGCTCTGAGTAATCCCCCGCTCACTCGCATTCCCAGCGTAGGGGTTTGCCCCCTGAAGTTGTGTTTGTGCGTTTTTGTTTTGTACTTCTGCAGAACTTGGGGTTCCATCAAGCAAGTAGAGACCTCTTCTCTCGTGTGCCATGTTGACTGTATGTGGCCTGGCATTTCCAGAAGGAGTTTGCTGTTAGTGTGTATGATGTTGGATAGACATCATTTGATAATGGACTTGTAAGTGAAGTGTTGTGAACAAGTTCTTGAAATCTTGCATTTTCCAGGAAGAACAATTTGCTTCCACATTCTTTTCACCCAAATCATAGATCATGATGTTTTAGCAGTTTATTCCGTGTTTTATTCAATAAGGTATAACGCCTCAATTTCTTTTGTCTCTCTTTATAGGAAAGAAAGCCTAAATCTTTATCATTGTAGCTAACAGTTTCTTCACCAGCTCAATAATATCTTTTTTTCAAATGAAGCCTGTAGAAATCAAAGCTTCTCTTAAAATGTCTTTGAGTATCATCCAGGCAGCTTTAGCTTCAGGGTAGTATAGAAATGAAAATAATAATTATTATTATTATCTGTACCAAAATTTGCAAGTAATATCACTGGAAGAATTGCTTTTATTCTTATGGGTGCCAACATAGCATGCCTGAACAGAATATATAGAATAATAATCTCTATTTTAAAAACTGGTCTACTGTTTTGTATCTGAAATAAGTCTTTTCCATCTTCTTTACTGATGTTGTATCATTTTGGTAAGTAATTGAATTTCAGCCACAAGAGTAATGTGTGTTGCTTTCCTATTTTAAAACCAATCAAAAGGAACCGATAAAGTTGAATGCAATGATATAAAGTCTGCAGTCTGAACTCTCCTTTCTTACTTTTTTATAAAAGTGATAGTTCCAACATGATATCGTTTATTACTGAATCTACTCCACATTCATTGAGAATTGTGATATAAGCCTAGCTTTGATCAGAGATGGAGGTCTGTGGAGAAAAAGCGCTCATCTTCCCAAAGCAATTGGAGGGACTGGGTAGATTCTGGGATAGCTGATTGTCTGCAGAACTGCAGGGTAGCCCCTCTGCCTCCCCCAAAAGAACAAATTGTACAGGAGCACCGTGACCTGAGTGAGCATGAGCTAAGAAGAAAACATGATGTCATAAGGCAGACATGCGATTAAAAATCACGACATGAATGTATTTACTTTTAAACAGCTCCGTGGGACTCTAATTTGTTTGTAGTAGCTGCACTGGGGGTGGGGGAATGTTGAGCCCTGTGCCCTGGGCTTTTTTGCTAATTGAAATTTTGATTTTTTGCTATCTGCACAACCACTAAGCCACACATTCAAATCCAAGCTGGGTAAAAAATGCTAAGTGTAATGTTTGCCTCATATCTGAAGCAAAGATCACAACCCAGTTCACACATTTAGTACTAAACATAAAAACAGAAACAGAACAAATGAGAAGGGACCTCCGGGGCCATCTAGTCGGACCTCTGGCTCCAGCCAGCTCCACTCATGACATGCCTAACATGTGCATGTCCAGCCTGTTCTTGAACACCCTCACCGATGGGGCGTCAACCACCTCCCATGGAAGCCCATTCCAAATTCTACGGGTTCTAACTGTCAGGAAGTGCTTCCTGGCATCCAAATTAAACCTTGGTTCCTTAAGCTTTCCTAAATTGGAACACATTCTGCCCTCCTCCACAGGGGAGAACAGGTCTCTACCCTCCTCTGTGTGACAACCCTTCATGTATCTATAGGTTGCCAACAGATCCCCTCTGAATCTCCTCCAGACTGAAAAGACCCAGTTCCCTCAGTCTCACCTCATACAGCTTTCCCTGCAATCCAACCACCATCCTTGTGGCCCTGCACTGCACCAATTCCAACCTGTCTATATCCTTCTTGTGATGTGGAGTCTAGAACTGAACACAGTACCCCAGTTGCAGGTGCACCAGAGTCATATAGAGTGGCAGTTATACCTCTCTCTATCTAGAAGCCATGCTTCTGGCTATGCATCCAAGGGTGGCGTTTGCTCTCTTGGCCAGCATGTCACACTGCTGACTCTTGTTTAGCCTGCAGTCAACCAGCACCCTGAGGTCCCTTTCACAAGTGCTGCTCTCCAGCCACTTGTCCCCTAACCTGTACTTACGACACCCAATCCTATGCCCCAAGTGTAAGACCTTGCACTCATCTGCATTGAACGCCATCTTGTTATCCCCAGCCCATTTCCATAGTCATGCCCATTCTTGCCCACTGCCTCTACAGCATGGAAAAACAACCCACAGTTCTGGGTTCACATGTAATGATAGCCCTTGCTTTAAACAACCCAGAATTCATAGCCCAGAGTTCACTACCTAACAATGTAGGTTCTCTTTCTGGGTTTGCGGTTAGCAACCCATGCTTTGTTAGCACTGTTGGGTTAGCACATCATAACCATTCAGAAATCAATAACCCACGGATCAATTCATCCATGAGTTAGCATTCTGTGAAAACCAGGTCTAAGACTTATGTTTCTGAGCTCAGGGACATGAACCACAGACATATGTGCATTGATTGTTTACTGAACATACATCTGATGATTGTCAGAGGAATGTGCAAACTGTCTCCCACTGGAAAGCGTTTTGCCTGCAGGGCACAGAAGTGTTTTGTTTCATGATAGGCCTTTGATGTGTGCAAGTCATCGCTTGATATTCCTGTTCAAAACACACATGTAACTTCTGTGCCAGGAGATTCCTGATTGTCATAATCTAAAAATGATTTTTTTCAAATTACTTTAGATTGGAGACCGAGTCATGGCTTTTGTCAACTACAACGCTTGGGCAGAAGTTGTGTGCACACCCCTAGAATTTGTGTACAAAATCCCAGAAGATATGAGCTTCTCCGAAGCTGCTGCTTTCCCTATGAACTTTGTAACTGCGTACATGATGCTCTTTGAAGTGGCCAACTTGCGAGAAGGCATGTCGGTGCTAGTTCACTCTGCAGGGGGTGGAGTGGTGAGTTGTTTTATTTTTAACTCTCATCCTTCATGGAATTAGAACTTTGTGCAGGCAGTTCAGGCTGTTGGATGTTGCATCTGTGACTTAAACTTCCTATGGGCCAACAAGTAGGATGTTGGACTATTCCCCTGTGCCCTACTTTGTATGCACACATAAGCAAGATAATGATGGATTAAGCAGTGGGTCTCATACAATTTGGTTAAATTATCTTTTTGAGGTAGTTCACATTCCAACTGCAAATAGTATGCAATCAATCACTATGTTTATTTTTAAAAGCTAAACTATAGCTGAAGTACTCACTGTGCTTATTTTTAATGGTTGATTTTTTTATTTATAGGGCAACTTCCAGGGTTACTTTTCTCAAGACAGCCCATAATATATGAAAGTAATCTACAATAAAACACAACATAAGATACACGGACATGTCTAAAAATATGATTGTAACATGAGAGAAGAACACTGGTAGCAAATTAAAACAATATAAAACATATAATCAGACAAAATAACAGTAAAAAGTTATTACTACTTTTAGTAATAACTCACATTATTATGAGTCATAATAACAAATAAACAAATAAACACACATTGTATGGGAAACCCCATTGGTAGCCTTGAGGGTCCAGAAGGATACACTGGGGCTCGAATTGTCCCAGTGGTTGTGTGTGATGGTTAAAAGATCAGTTGCAAGAACTTCCTTGGATGAAATGAGGAGCGCCTGGACTTGTGTGCTAAGATGCCAGAGAGCAGCCTTCCCTCATCTGGTGTCTTCCAGTTGGCCAAGAGTTACATTCCTACACATCTGGAAGGCACCAGGTTAGGGAAGACTGCATTGGAGCAGTCCCAGGGCAGGAGAAGGTTCCTGGGCCCTGGAGGGGCTCTGCTCACTCTAGCTGGTTAGTGGCTCTCTGTTAACAAAAAATCTACAAAATAGCCTCTTTACACAAGAGCAACTGAAACAGCCCAAGAAGTCATCACGTCCCCTGCTTGTCATTTCTGGCTCTCGTGTGGCACCTGTCAGGAGCTAAGTTTTCCTCCCTTCACTCTTGCAAGGCAACAGGCCATTCCTTTGCAAAAGTATATCCAGTAAACTCAGTCACCACAGAAAGAATCTCTGAGCATGTACAGTGCGCTTTGTTGAACCCAGTCTAGCCTCTTCTTCTGGGAACCTCCTTTTGAGTATGTCTGGGGCCCACCCCTCTGGGAGGGTCCCTTTGGAAGCGAGCGCACCTTTTCTCTGCACGCCGCCCCTCTGGTTGGCTAGTCCTCCTCTCCCGATGCCACACCAGGGGTCCAGAGTTGCACCAGCTTCACCTGGCCCTGAGGACTGCCCTCCCAGGAGTTCCCCCTCCCAGCAGTCGCATGTCCTGGTTGTCCCTGGAGTTTGCCTCAGCACCTGGAGAGAGCGGCCTCGAGATAAACTCCTCCACCTCACTCCTCTCAGTGTCAGACTCCCAGGCCCCTCCGCCTCCTCCTCTCCATCCAGATTGGCGTGACCCAGGAGTGCACACGAAGAACGATGGCCCCTCTAATTCCCAACAACACCTGTACACCAGGTCTGACAACAGAGGAGAAAACAGAGAGGAGGGAGCAAAACTTGGGAGAAGAGAGGAGTGCCAGGCATAGCTCAGAAGCACAGAGACCAGGCTGATGGTCTTGGACAGGGCCAGCAAGGTGTTGTAAGCAGGGGTGGAGAGTTGGTTGCTCTCCAGATGTTGTTGAACTATATCGTAATTGCTGACCATTGGTCGTGTAGCTAAGACTGCTGGGAAGTGGAGTCCAAGGACTGATGGACAGCTGTAAGTTCCCAACCCCTGCCTAGGAGTGCTAAGTTCTTGATCTGTGCAGAACCAACCAAAGAAGCAGAAATAGGTCCTTCATCCTCTGTGTTTGGCAACCCCACCCCCACCCCAAAAAGCCTCCCAACCAGTTTTGGAAGTGGTAGAAGAGAAAGCCACAAGCTTCAGGGGCCCATCCTCAGACCAGCCAAAAGCTTGGCCATACAGGCCTAATCATCCCAGCACAAAATCTCTTCAGGCCCAGATAATCATGTTTAAGATGAATGACCCCTCCTGAGCCACTGCAGTGAAGGATTGGAATGTATAATCTTATTACAACTCAGCACAGTACAGGGGCGGTCTGTTTCAGTCTTGAAGAGTAGGATTCCAAGTAGGAAATGTTGAAATAACACGGACATGTAAAAGTGGCTGTGAGAGAACAGTACCAGCACCCATCAGCTTGCAGTTGCCCTATACTATAGCTCCCATCATCTCCAGCCAGCCTAGCCACTGGTTGAGGGTGATGGGCATTGTAGCTTGGCACATCTGGAAAACTCCAGGTTGGGGAAGGCTGTTCTGAATGTTGAGCCTGGCAGACAACCAAGTGGGAAGGAAGTTTTACATGTTACAAACATATAAAGCAACCTATTTTGTCACAGCTCAAGAAATGTATGTCTCATCATATTTCTATATCTAATTATGCAAAGCATGATTCAGCATTTTGTGGATCATCCATCTCAAAATGTATCCTACACTCTGACTTTGTTGCTTATGATGACCAATGGGTATTTAGCAAATACATTTACCTGACTTACTGGAACAGGTCTTCCGCCCACCCCTGCAAAACGCAGGGGTGACCAAAATGATGAAACAGTTGAAGCACCTCCCATTCAACAAAAATATGAAGTGTTTCAGACATTTTATAGCGCAAATTTAGCATGTTTACCCAGAAGCAGGTCTTGCTGTGTTCAATGTGCCTTACTCCCAGATGAGTTTGGATTGCAAGTTTAGGCAATAAAGGTTGTTTGCATTTCTAGAAATGACATATAGGCTGATTTTGCATCAAACAATTAGCCAGAACTGCTGAGAATGTTGGCTTACTACTAACAAGAAGCTTGTAGACAACAGCAGAGGAAAGCTTTTGCCTTTATAGTCTGGTTGGGCTTCCTGTAATAATCTGGAAATCCACCGACTGCTTAGGAGTAAATCTTTGGAAGTGCCAGCACCCAGTGAGGCATTAGAGTAGGTATGCTGGAGACATTCCAAGAACAGAAGGCTTGAGGCCCCCAGACTAGCAGTGTATACATTACACTGCTCCAACCACCATCATACCACCAAGTCACAGCTAGGCAAACCATAGCAGCTGTTATCCAGAAAGTTCCATGTAAATTATGCAGGAGAATGGCTTGGAAAGGCTCTGAGTTTTCTGGTGATATTTTCAAAGGCCAATAATGTCTGGTAGCAGGAAGGAAGGAAAAGTACCCCATTTCTTCCTAAATGTCACAAGCATTCCTGGAACACTGCAGCCCCTATGGCACTAGAACACTGCACTTGTTTCATTCCCCATCAACGTGAAATTCCGTTTCATTGATTAAAGTATTCCAGGCATCTAAGAGTAGGTTGAGGTTGCCTCTCTGCAGAGTCCAAAGTGTGGGGAGCCACAGCCCGGGGCTAATCTGGTCCTCAGGGACACCCAGGCCTGAGGTGCCGAATATCAGCTATTGCCGAATATCCAGCTATTGCTTTCCCTCTGCTTTGCAGTGGAAGAAGGTGGGGGGCAAGAATACATATCCAGTTCATCTAAAAGAGGCAAACGTGACCATGTAGACACTCCTAATGACAGCGCTCATGGCCATGGCCTCAAGGACAGTCAAAAATCCTGGCAGCCACATTGAGCCACATCAGCCAACCAGTCTGAAAAGTGTTCCATTTCACAACATTCTTTCTCTTGTAAAGGGAACGGGTCTTAATTGTGCTGTCAAAACCGAGTCACCCCAAAACACTTTGGATCACAACAAGGAACGAGACATTATTGCTTGGAAAATACGTTTCTGCCCCTCACTTGTCTGCTCCTCACTTCTCTGAGGATTGTTGCAAAGCTGGAGAGAAGTGCATGCAGTACATTGCTCAAGCCACTCCAAGGGAGCCACTCCACAGTGGAGCCCCAGTTCTCTGGCGTGTGCCCTCCCAAATTACAAACTAAGCATAGCAGTCCAGCCACAGCTTGAAGAGGCAGCAAAATAGGGAGGGGCCGGTTGAGCAGTCCGGCAATATGTGGCCAAACTTGCCAACAATTCACATTTTCTTGAATTTGCCCTTTCTCTCAAAAATTGTTAACACGCTTTGCAATGGATGAAGGGGCCCTAAAAATGAGGGGAAATTACTCAAGCCAGCATTAATTTAAATTTATTTAGCCACATAAATTACAGGCCCCTCAATACTTACTCAGACCCATAAATAAATTAATACTTACACTTTATTTGTAATGCTACTCAGCCAGTGGGGACTAAGAGCCAAACTAGATTTGTTGTTAATTACATGAATGCAATGTTGAAAGCATATAAGTTTTCAAAAATTGTAACTAGCACTAGTGCAACACTTGGGGCCAAACAACAGAACTGTACGGGGTGGAGAGGAAGAATGTATGTCATTACCCATCGTGTCTCTTATGAAAATCCCCTCTCCACAGCTGCTTTTTGCTTCAGAAGAAAGCTTCTCTGGTGCCAATAGGTGTTTCTGTTGCAATTCCAGCAGGGGCTGCATCCTCAGCCTTCTGCAGGTGCTACTTACCTTTAAAAACAAAACCCTGTCAACTAATTTCATTCATGCAATCAATGCCAAATCTAGTTTGGCTCCAAACCAAACCTTGCTATCCATTGACACTTTTTGAACTGAAATTTTATTCCCCCAGGAGCTAAAATTAAACTGGCATTCATGCAGAAGCATTGATTGCCCTCAAGCTGCAATTTGACCTCTAGTTTCAAGTCCAGCATCAGAGGATGCTCAAAACAGCAGGAGCAGCCTAGAAAGGGAAAGGCGCATGTTTGAACTTGACCTTCAGAACTGGGACAGTGGTGAGGTCACTGGCTCCTTGCGTACGCTGCTTGTCTTCCCTGCACGTATTGGGTATCCCTTCCGAGTGCAAACTGGCTGAGCCCAGGAATCTGATGCACCATCCTTCAAGCCCATGTGTATGCATTTTAGCACTTCTTCTGAGAACCCCTCCTGAGTTTGGAATTCCCAAAACTTCAGCCTTCCATCATACAGCTGAGCAATGTTGGTTAAGGTTATTATGGCTTTCCCATTCTGTGAGAGTTGTCCAGGGCCTTCGTGTTTAAGCTAGGAATCAGGACTTCCCTTCTGCTTGCCTACAGGTTTTTCATATGGGGGAGCATCCAAGGATCTGACCCTTCTGCTCCACCTGAGGACTGAAACATTATGTGATGTTTCCTTCCCTGACATGACCACCATGGAGGGACTTCAGAAATGATTTGTACATCTATCTGCTAGATACTGCAGAGCCTAGCAGGAGAAAGAAATGCCGGGGTGCTACTCTGAACAGTGACTCTTCTGAATCGTACAGTTGCCAACTCCACAGAGTTCACTCATCAGCTGAGGTTTCCACTAGCCAATGATGCTTTTTTTCCACTCACCCTGATTTAGCCGTAACCGAGTTCCTGAATAGGTCAGAAATAACAGATCTGTCCAAAATCCCCCCTCCATTAAAAACAAACGGCATGCTTTGCAATAAACTCAATGTTATGCAGTTTTCACATTTTAGTAAATGTATTCAGATGAATATTGAGTGCATATTGAGGATCTCCTTGGCATATAAATAGGGTTTTATGGCATGCGCAGGATGGGCTCATTTCTAACAATGCTTCCTTTCTCTTCTTCTTTGCTCAGTTGCCTGCTTAGGTTATAATCTGTTCTGCATTCCCATTTCTTATTGTGCACTGACATGTTGCTGACCTTGCTTCAAGTCTCTTAAGTATGATTATAATGAGAGCTCTAATAAAACAATGTCCCATTGTTATAGTCAGCAGAGAGGTCGCCCTCCAAAAACTGTATGCCATTTTCCTATTACACAGAAGGAGGGTTTATCTAGCTAAGTGGACCACATTTACTCCAAGAAGCCATCATGGATATTCTGTTAAAAGGATCAGAATTTGTGAGTGGAGCAAGTCAGCATGGTTTTCACTCATGATAAGTTACAGGTGCCAGGCGGCAGCTAAGAATATTTTAATAGCCAGCCAAAGTCTGGCAGTCATGTCATTATAAAGGGGGAAAATGTGGCTCCAACAAGGGATAGGAAAACCTTATACCAACGCTGCATTTAAGGCCTTCCGGAAGCTGCCTTCTAGCCCAGTGCTGGCTGCTCAAAGCTCCAGGTATCAGGCGGATGATGTTTGCCCCCACCTCTTGCCCGATCCCCAGTGGAGACGCAGGGTTTGGACCTGGCAAAGGCCTGGCCCTGGAGCCATGCGTGTAAAGCATGTGCTTCATACTGTCTCCCCCAAGTCGCTCATTGCTCCTGCAACAGCCTCTGTCTGCAGCTTGATGGATGGCGGCTCACCACAGACTGAAAGCCCAGCTGTGGAGCCCACTGTCATTAAAGCCATTCACTTGGAAATGTCGATTTTGCTCTCTGATTTTAGAACTGGAAAGCACTTAGCCATGATGTGGCTTCCCAGAGCCAAGCTACAGACAACCCTGGCTCCAGAGAAAGGGTTTATTTATTTATTTATTTATTTATGGATTTATATCCTGCCTTTTTCCTACAAAGGTCTCAAGGCAGCTTACATCATTCTCCTCCATCTTATCCCCACAACAACAACCCTGTGAGGTAGGTTGGGCTGAGAGTCTGTGACTGGCCCAAAGTCACCCAGTTGGCTCCATGGCTGAGCGGGGACTAGAACCCAGATCGCCTGAGTCCCAGCTCAGCTCTCTAACCACCACACCACACTGGCTCTCACACTGGGTTGCTCTTCTTCATGAAGAGGGTCGCCCCTCTTGTCCCAGCTGCTGTAGCTCCCCCCCTCCACAGAATCTCCAGTTCCCCCCTCTCTAAGTCTACAACCCTGATCCCAGAGCCCTGATCCTCCCCCGACACTTGTCCAGTGCAGACACGTTACTGGGGGGCCTGAACCCCCCCCCCCGGCTCAGTTTAAAGTCTTCTGGACGAAGCTCGCTAGAGCATCTCCAAAGGACCTTTTCCCCATCCTCATGAGGTGTAACCCATCCCTTGCCAGAAGTCCATTGGCAAGAAACCAAGTGCTGTGGTTGAGAAACCTGAAGCGTTCCTTCTGGCACCGCACCCTAAGCCAGTCATTTACCTTGGAGGCCCTCCTGTCCCTTCCTGGCTGGTGGCCCCACCTCTCTGCTTCCTCCTGGCTGCTGTAGCTTCCCTGGCCCCGTCCCCCTTCCTCTCCGCTGCTCCTGGCCCTCTTCTCCCCTGCCCAGCCCCTGCCTTGCCTTCGCCCGTCCCCTGGCCACTCAGCCCTCTCTCCCAGCCTGTGCCTCCGCTGCTCTGCCAAGAGGCCAGAGCCAAAAGCCTGTGCAGTGACTGGGAGAACCCAGGAGAATGTCTCCAACTTTATTTATTATTAAAAATGATGAAGTTTTTCTATACCGTTCGATTAGCTGGAGGCTCTCAGAGCAGTTTCCAGCATAAGCGATGCTTTTTGCAAAGCAGTAGCACTGCCTGTGGCCTCTCAGTCCTGACACCACCCGTGCCTGGGAACCTGGGATTGAGATGCTGTCAAGAACCCACTGCGAGAGGCAGCAAGAGACCCAAGAGGCTGCACGTCCCTCCAGACTCGCTGCCTGCCTGCGAGGCCTCATCTTGCAGACTCCACTCTGGGCACGCCATTGGCCACTGTCAGTCCCTGTGGAAAGCTCCCCTGGGCTGCCTGAATGACAGCAGGGGCATCATATGATTGAATGATCCCCCACACACTTGGACACACTCATGCACTTCCGTATTCATAGTAGGACTGGAAGACTGGGAGAAAGGATACAGGCTAGGCGAGCTGCCGACATGCACTTTCTTCATCTCTCTTGCTGTGTAAACCAGGCCTCAGACATATTTTCTTCCTCTGCTTTTGTTCTTGCACAATTATACACCTCCATTCATTGTAACAGAAGCATATATTTATCTCGGGCAGGCTGCCTTTCTTTGACAGTGTTTTGTGTTCTTGTCTGCTGCTGGCTCTTTGCTTGGTTCGTTTTTGTAATGCTGGGCTCTCTCGTAATTTAATGACATTCTTCATGGTACTGCTTAGGACTTCAATGTGATGATCTGATGTGCCCAATGTAGCGATGTATCTTTCTCTGCTTTCTACAAAGCTTTGTGAAAGATTTTGCCCTGCAAATTGGTCTGTGAATACCTCAAAAATGCATAGTTCTGGCTTTTCTATTAACAAAATTTTAAACAACTACAGACATACAAAAAGCCATGATAATTTTTTTTTTGTATATTTGTATATTTTTTGCTTTGTTGTAAGCCGCCCCGAGACTTTGTTGCGATGGAGCAGCATAAAAATGTTTTAAATCAATCAATCAATCAATCATCATGAAAGCCTAAAACAACAGCATGTGTATACAATGCTGGAAGCTCCTGTGCAGCTATTCTAAAAGAAAGCTTCTTTTTAGTAAATGCAAGGCTGGTTGCATGTAGTACTTAGAAAGCAAAGCAAAGCAAAGCGCAAATTGGTGTTCCATAGTAGTGAATTTGACTGCTACAGAGCAGCTCACAACATGGTCTATTGATTTTATCACTTGAGTAGCTACAGTAGAAGTCTTTTCATGCTCACAGCAAACAAGGAACCAGTCTTGCTTCTGGCCTGTGTGAAGCCAAGGGCCACCACCGCAGCACATGGACACGTGTTGCACAGGTAGCTGTGTCCCCCCAGTCCATGTGTGGGGCAGGGATGGCTTCTGCAGGTGCAGTCCCTCTCCTGCTGCATCCCCAGCTCTGAGCTGCATCCCCAGCTGCATCCCCAGCCCCGGCTACAGAGTAGATAACTGGATACCAGGAGAGTGCAGCTCCCTCGGCGCTGACTCCAGGGTTTGAGGGCCCTGGAGGGCAAGACAGCCCTCCCTGAGTGAGCCACCCTTGTAGCAGCTGCTATTGCTCTCCATCCTCTTCCTCATCATGGCTACCGCTTGCTTGATAGACAGGCAGAGATGCGGTGGGTGAGGTGGCCATGGCATCTCCAAAGAGACAGGGAGGACTAATTCTAATGGGGCTTTTGCCATTGTGCCCTTGTGGACCCTTGTCAGATGCCCACTTGGATGCGGCTCTGCTCATTCACTCACTCCCGATCACATTTGGGCCGTTCCCAGGCTACAAATGGCAGATCTTACTGATACACTTTGGTGGCAAGGCAATTTGCTCCCTTAACACAGACAATAACAGGCGGGATGTGACATAATGACTGTGAAGAACTTAATGTTCCAAGCTGCCACAGCAGCACCGAGTGCTTTATTTTATTGTGTTTTGTAATTTATACCCAGCCGTTCATGATAGAAATCCTTCCAAGGTAGCTTGCACAAAGCGTCGAAGCACATTTTCTCAAACTGCAGAAAAGATACCAACCTGCAAGAAGTCATCGGGCCCTGCCCTGCAGGGCAGCTGGTGGTAGGTGACCCTGTGAGGCCTCGCTAGGGGAGGCTTCTGCTGATAACTTTGCCTCCCTGCCAGTCTCTCCCGGGTTATAGCTCTCTGGTTATGTAAGAGGAGCCATGAATGAACAGAATATCAGATGGAAGGCCTGATTTGTCTGAAAAGCTAATGCACTGGTACATTTGCAGGGACAAGCTGTTGCCCAGCTCTGCTCAACGGTTCCCAATGTTACCATCTTTGGAACAGCTTCCTCCTTCAAGCACGAGGCAATCAAAGACTCAGTAACCCACCTCTTTGACCGAAATGCAGATTATGTCCAAGAAGTTAAAAAGTAAGAAAGTTCATTTTTATTTTATTTGTTGAAAATTACTGTAAAAGCAAGCAAGGGGCTAACAAATGTGAGCTAGTTTTCAGGATGTGGTTGTGTATTCCTATGATGTAGGAGATATACACAAGATAATAGGTATATGTGATTATAACTCCTTCCCCAAATAACTGTCCTTTGGGAGCTCTCATTTCCAATGGGAGAACAGTGAATCTTCATACAACTCATGGAATTAACTGCAGTAGCTACATGATGTAGTTATGGCCATGAATTTCATAGACTCATAGAAGAGAAGGGTTGGAAGGGGCCATGAAGGCCGTCACCATCCAACCCCCTGCTGTTGAAGGACACCAAATTACACCATCCCACTCAGATGAGAATTAGTCAACTTTATGGAGAACAAGACTACTAATGGCTGCTACTCTTGCATACGCTACCTCCAGGTACACCTGGTGCTGGAGAATACGAATCGGAGGGAAATATTGTATTCATGTCCTGCTTGTTGGTTCCCCATGGTTTGATCCAACATAGTTCTTCTTATGATGCTTGTGGGTACCTGTCAAAGGCCTAAATTCCAGTAGGAGCCTCCCAATAAGAGCCCTTTGGAGTTGGAGTTGTTTCTCTTTGCATGGCAACCTGCTTGTCTACCTGCCTTTGCATTCTGGCCCAGGAAGTGGTGGTGATGAGAAGGAAGAGGGCTCTCTCCTTGCTGAGCTGGTGGCACCAATTATGAAGAAGAGGAGAAGGAGCAGTAGCAACTGGTGACAATGGCTATGTGAACGTAGAATCATAGAACAGTAGTTTTGGAAGGGGCCAAGAAAGACATTTGGTTCAACCCCCTGCTTAGTACACAATTCCCAGTTAAACTATTCCTCTCAGTTGACTGTCCAGTTGCACCTTGACTACTTCCACTGTGGGAGAGCCCACCACCTCCCTAAGCCATTGGTTCCATTTTCACACTGCTGTAACATCTGGCAACAATTTCAATAGTCTGTGCCTTTCCATTCCATTTCCCTCCCAAACTAGCTTTCATGCATACCCATAGCTCTCTGCTCTCTTCCTCATCATGGCTACCGTAGCCATGATGAGGAAGCCATTCAGTATCCTATGGCCACTGAGCATGCCCAGGTCTCATTATGCTACCCGTACAATTCCCCACCTCCTGGAGAAGACTCTTTGAACCTGCAGATAGCTCCCTCTTGTGTGGGTGGCTACTGCAGCAACTGCACCTACAGGCTGGACCTCAGACGCATTGATGAGATGTCACAATGTTCTCGAAATGAAACGGAGCACTGCTGGATCCAGGTTTGGAGGGCTTTGGGGCAAGACACCCTCCCTCCATGAGGTTACTGTCCCACCACCATTGCCGCCAACTGCTGTTCTTCTCCTGGCTGTTCCTTGTTTGTCTGACCAGCAGTGAGCAAGTAGACCTGTCTTCTCCCATGTCCCCATCTTGTCCCTGCAAGCCAGAGTGAGCAGCTGGTAGGCAAGCAGGTTGCAGTGGTGAAGTGGGGCAGCAAGTCCTGGGGCTCGTGTCAGTGAGCCCTTGCTGGGTGTGGTTCCTCCAGGCGGGCCCCCTCAAGGCAGCAGAGGTGGGCTTGTACCCTGACGTGGCTCTGCTGCTTTCACATGGTGGGCAGAAGAGGACTGCGCTGAGACGGTGGACGTGCAGTCCCCGACTGCTTCCGAAGGTGCAGCAATTCGCCATGGTATGGTTAGATGGCAGATATTTCTGACGCTCTTTTTGACTGATAGTGATGATGACAATGAAAATAACTTGGCGGGGAGGGAGAGCTGTTTGTTTGTAACTACCTTTTTACACCATCCCATAATGTTCTCTGGGCAGCATTTGAATTAAAAACAAAAAGTAGGGAGGAAACAGGGGATCAAAAGGGCCAGGCGGAGAGATAAAGCCCACAGCGATATGCAACCCAAGATGAAGCCAGCAGCCAGGAGAGAACCCAGCCATGTTCCACAACAGAGGTGTTGAACCCTTCAGCCCGAGGGCTGCATTCCATTGCAGCGAAGCCCTTGGCAATGTTGAAGGCAAAGGGGGAGGGGCCCAAGAGCCAGTCACTAGGCCTTATGGGTGGCATTGCAAACTTTTCAAATGAGGAAAAATACCGAAAGCCCATAAACCACAACAATGGCCAATGAAAAGGCAGCAAGGGGGAGAGGGGGCATGGCCGTCTGAAGAGCTGGTGAGGGGTAGATTTGGACCCATGGAGGCTAAATGTGGCTCCGTGGTCTGCAGTTCTCTCTTTCTGACATAAATGCCTAGGAATATGAAAGATTTCTGCCTGATGCAAAAACACTACGATATGGAGAGCATGCCAGCCTCTGGGCTAAAGGCATTCCACAGATGGGGCACCACCACTGAAAAGATTCTGATTTGTAACACCTACCGCACCTTATTTGGAAGTGGCATGTGGAGGACTTCTTCAGTTGAGGAGTTTAGACTCTGGGTGGGTAAATATAGGAAAACGCTCCTCCGGGTAACCTGGTCCCAAGTTGTTTAGAGCTTGAAATGGTTTTCAGCTGTCTAGGGGGCAGATAACTTTTAAATAAATAAATCTATCATCCATCCATCCATCCATCCATCTAATTTCATGCAGTTTTCTAAATCTGGTAATTATTGCTATCAAATCATTTAAATATATTTTAAATATGATTTGTTAAGCACTTAGTTGCTCTAGGGACTTTTGGGAGACTAAAGATGCAGAATTTGGGGAACTAAAGATGCAGAATAACATCACTTTATCTTTTGCACAATACTGTAATATCCCATGCTTTTCTGCAGCTACCATCAAGTGCCAGCTATTTTTCTAGGTTTTCTGCAGGAAGGAACACATATTATTCAGGTCACAAAGTTTAGCTTCTGTTGTGACTGTAATTGCTGGCAGCCAATTTAAGACAATATGATCATCATGAGATAAATGCTGCTTATGTAGATTAGAAATTGCTCACCAAACCTTAAGCCTTTCAGTCTCCCTCTGGCACAATTATACATAATAACTGCACCAATGGTTTTTCATAATTGTTTAATTAAAGTGATTTTTTATTTTTTATTTTTATTTGACAACTGCTGTGGTCAGTGATGTGGGTACACTGTATAATTGCAGAGAGCATCCAAACTTGGCTTAATGTCAGGATTCCACAGCTTTGGTTAGTATCCAGAGTTACAAACTTGGGATTCATTATTTAGGGAAGAGGAGGGGAATCAAACATCGGAGTTTTGGCAGGGCCTCTTCGCATGATCACAGTGGAGGAAGCAAGGCATGGGTCCTGATGCAAGTCTCAGTCACTTCCTGGGGGCACTTGCACAATGGCCTTTGCTGCTGTGGCTTGCTGTGTCATGTGAACCTGGCCAGGTTGGCTAGTTGCCGTAGTAAACAAGCTACCCAGAATGCACCATGCCCAGGCCATGTTAGGCTTCTGGGTAACTTGCAAATCACATCCACAAGCCACTCCTGCCAGGCACTCGTGAGGCTCTTTGGTTTGAGAGAGGGGGACTGGTCAGAATGAGGTCCGTGCCCGAGTGGGTGCCTGGGCAACCACTAGCTGGCTCTCATCACCTTCATGCAAGCCATGAGGGTGGAGATCAGGCAACAACGCCCAATCGGGTCCTTTCAGCCAGTATCAGATCAGCAGAGTAATAACATGCTGCTCCAGTCATTTCTCCATTTCAAATGCTTGGGATTCCTGTTTTGTGTCTTTTTTTGTTTGTTTGCTTGCTTGCTTTCCTTGTTCATACATAGTAGGACCTTAATTTATCTTCTGGGATAGCCCCTGCTCCTTTTCTGCTCTATAAAAATGTCAGAGCAATGATATATGATTGATTAAAATTTCTTCTTGCTTCCTCTTTAGCCTGCGGCAGAGGTAAACAACTTGTACTTCCAGGCTTCCTGGTTCATTTTTTGAATTATCTGGTTATGAACCCATGACAGAAATTGGCCTGATATATGTCCACAATCAGAACTGTACTTAAGGTCCAGCTAGATATGAAAGCAGGGGAAACTCCTGCTGTTTAAAATGTTTAGCAGAACTTGACTGTGACCATGGTACAAAGGGAAAGGAGGTCAACTTTTCCATGTTCCAGATGAAAAGCTCCCCACATCCAAAGCTAGGGGGGCAGTTACTCATCTCCAAAAAATGAGAACTGCATCGCCACCCCCACAAAAAAGGAGAAAAGAGATTGAAGTGTGTCATGAAATTTGCATATGCTCTTTTATATGGGTTGTGGGACCTTCAGATGTATTACCAAAATGTAAGCAAAATGCAGCACTTGTCACCACAGTGGGGAAGATGCTGACCAGGTGACCCATGTGCCTGCCTGTTTAGTCAAGGTATTCCTGTTGCTGAGCAACCAGATGGTTTAAGAGACCGGATGGTACTTTTGCTTTCAGCCGGGCTTGTGCAAGACAGCCCCGTGTGCCTGCCATATCCGTCGGGCAAACGAAAGAGGAAAGTGCAGACAAATTCTGATAGCTGGCTGGAGCAGGCTGGGATGCTGAGTGTCGCAGGACCCGTTTTTGTCTGAATATGGGCAGGCTTGGCTTGTTAATCATGAACACTGATCCACATGCAGACCGTATTAGACCAGTAGTGCCTCTCCTGAGCCACAGGGTCCAGGCATGCTAATGCTGCTCGCATCTCAGTGAGTGCAGTTGGCTGATGCATTCAGGTGAGATGGGAGCCATGTGGAAGTCCCTGTACTTCAGACAGCTCTAGGAATAAGCCGTGATGAGAAGCCCTTCCACATGGCTCCCATCTCACCTGAATGATGAGAAGTTTCTATAATCCATATAGAAACATAGAAACATAGAAACAGAGCAAGTCAGAAGGGGCCTCCTGGGCCATCTAGTCTGACCTCCGGCACCAGCCGGCTCCGCTCATGACATGCCCACCATGTGCATGTCCATATGCTGGTTTGCTTGTTTTCATGTCAGTTCTTCCTACAAGTATCCTCTGTCGTTCACAAGGTTAGAACTGGCAAGCTTCTTACGGCAAAATTCCTTCCTCCTTTTTTTTAGAATCTCTGCAGATGGCGTAGATATTGTCCTGGACTGTCTGTGTGGAGAAAATACCGGCAAAGGCCTCGGGCTTCTCAAACCACTCGGGACCTACATTTTGTATGGTGAGTGGAAGTCAGGTTGCAAGGAGCTCTTGACCTGCTCAAGCATCAAGTGACCAATGAGATGGTTGTTGGCCTCCATCTGCGCTAGAGCACCACGTGGAAAGTGATGGCTGCTTGGAAGTGTGCTGGCACGATGTCAGGGATGGGGTGGCATTGCAGCTCTGGAACTGGACAGGTTCAGCTATTCAGTACAGGGACAGTCATCAAGGCTCATGCACCAACCAATATAACCCTGGTTCTGGCCCCTTCAGTACAGAAGCAAGTAGCGCTTGGAGCGATGGCTGATCGCTTGTCTGGAAAGCGTCTGCTTGCTTGCTTGCTTGACCTCATTCTGTTTCCTCTGAAGGAAAGATCAGGCTTAGAATCCGGGAAAAGTGGAATTTGAACAGCTTGACTCAGGATTTTTTCTCCCTCCTACGTCTTGCCTTCTCATGCCACTGCTTGAAAGAATAAAGGGGCATTGTGTCTGTAGAACTGCACTGCAGAATACTTGAGTGTCGCACTGTTCTGTACAGTGGCTGCAAGGAAGCACATTGTATTGATGCTGATGGACTGGTTTAAATTAACCTTGGCTTGTTCTGTTCTTTGTGTTGTGTTACTTCTGTTCTGCTCTCTTTCAGGAGGCACTGAAAATGATCTATTTCCTAATAATATAAATAATTTTAAATTATTCATTTATTTGTTTAAAACTTTTCTATACTGTCCCATACTTAGACATCTTGGGGCGGTTTACAACAAATTAATTCTAAAAATAGAAATAAAAATGAGAGCCAGTGTGGTGTAGTGGTTAAGAGCCTGGGACAGGGACTCAGGCGATCTGGGTTCTAGTCCCCGCTCAGCCATGGAGCCAACTGGGTGACTTTGGGCCAGTCACAGACTCTCAGCCCAACCTACCTCACAGGGTTGTTGTTGTGGGGATACGATGGAGGAGGAGAATGATGGAAGCTGCCTTGAGCCCTTTGTAGGAAAAAGGCAGGATATAAATCGAAAAATAAATAAATAAAAATAACAGTTGCCCAGCATCCAATGTTAAAATATAAACCCACTAACTAAAACAAGTTGACAACTAAAATACTGGGAGAATAAAAAGGTTTTCGTCTGACGCCAGTAGGAAAAAAGTGTTGGGGCCAGGCAAACCTCTCTGGGGAGCGTGTTCCACAATCAGGGCACCACCACAGAGAAGGCCCAAGGATGGCTTCCAGAGGAGGGCCTCTGACTCGGATCTCAAGGGGTGGGAGGGCCTTCAGGGACCCAGGACCCAGGCCGTTTAGGGCTGTATAGGTCATCACCAGCACCTTAAATTGGGCCCGGACTTCAATCAGTGGACTGTGTAGATGATAGAGGACTGGCATTATATGTGAATAATTCCTACATGCCTCCATCTGTAGCCCCAGCCTGACCCTACTAACTGAGTGGTGGAGAGAACTGGCTTGTCACAAAAGACAAAGGTGCAAAGCATGCAGCAGAAATCTGGGCGGTGTTCCCCACAAAGCCCGGATTTCTCTTGAAAGGGTTTCACTTCTTGTGCTGAAAGAATACTTGGGTGAGGGGAGGGAGGGCGGCCAGAAGGGAATTTGGGCTTTGAGCCCACATCCGCCACATACACAAAGGCTGCTTTTGGTAGCAAGCAGCAGCTGTCCTTCCACCCCTGAAAGGATCCTTCCGAAGGAAATGTCTTTTAGAAAACGCATGCCAGGGAACCCACGCAGCAGTTCGGGGCTCCCACCCTTTAGAATACTTCTGGTCATGATTAAGCACCAGGCTCTCACCACCACTGATGCTTTCAGTCCAATCCCCCCTGAGCTCTTGGGTTGATGTGGCCCATGGTAGCCACGCAGAGTTGTAATCTGAGAGCCCATCCAGCAACTGCCCCCAGGAGGGTGGGAAAACGCAAGGGCAGCTGCCCTGCGCGGGAGCCCCTTCTCCCTTCAGTTCCCTTTTCTCTTTCTTTTCTCCTCTGAAGAGACCTGAGTTGCAAGCATAGGAAGGACATTCCAGAAGTCCTCAGGATCTGTGAACGGTGCAGAAGATCAATGCCGTTTCACTGAGGGTGAATGAAAAGGATTCATCCAGCTTCTTCACAATCTTCTTTTCCCCCTTTACTGCTCCTTTACTCCCACTATCAAGTGGGAGTAAAGCCATTTACTTTACTTTTTACATTTACTTAGCCACTTTCTTTTGACAGTTATAGAATTCTTTCTTTTATTGTCAGCCTTGATGTTGGTAGCGATGTGTTCCTTAAACTGTTCCTTTACTTTTCTGATTGTCTGCTGGTGTCTCCCTTGTGGAAGCTTGTGATCCCATCCGTTCCTTCCATTTGGGCAAGAATTCCCCTTTTTGAAGGAAGCTTTCTTCTCCCTAAGAGCTTCTTTGACACAATTTCTGGCAATTTCCTGGACTTTGTGCTATCCTGCAAGTCAACTTGAGACCCTGGTGGATTCCCTGACAGACCAGATTCGAAGGAATTCTCAGAGGAGGGACCCAGTAATTATGGGCGATTTCAGTCTCCCAGACAGTTGGGAGACTCACTCGGCAGTACAGCTAGGTCACGTTGCTTCCAGGATGCTATAGAGGGAGGGATTTCCATGCAAGGGGTCCAGGAAGTGACAAAAGAGGAAAATATCCTTGACTCGACCAACAGGGAGGAGCTGATAGATGGGTGCAGATTAGGGGAGCCCTGGATGCTGTGATCACTCAATCCTTTGCTTTGAGGCCAGGGAAATGGGGATGAGCAGCCAGTACTAGAAGCTGGGGCTTCACAAGAGCCGACTTCGGTCAATTGAAGGCCAGGCTGAGGGAAGGGTACTGGAAGGCAAGGGAGTTCAGGAGGGGTGGATGGCACTCAAAAGGGAGGTCTTGGAGGTGCAAGCCCTGACCATACCACTAGTTAGGAAGGCAGGGAGGTGAAGGAGAGAGCTGCCATGGATGTGAAACGAGGTGGCAAGAGGGATTAGATGTAAGAGAAAATGGGCACTGGGGCAAGTAAACAAAGGGGTATACCAGGAGGAGAAGGCCCATTGCAGAAGGATTCTTCGCAAGGCTAAGGCTGATTACGAGCTGAGACTTGCAAAGAATATCAGAGCAACAAAAAGGGCTTCTATCAACACGTAAATAGCAAGAGGAAGGGGAGATAGGTGGTAGGACCACTTAATAAGGAAGAAAGGAATTTGGTGACTGATGTGAGGGAACAGGCACAGATGCTAAATGACTATTTTGCCTCTGTGTTCTCTGCAAAGCAGGATGGGAGAGATCTACATGGGGGACTGGATGAGACCAGGGATTTAGGGGCACAGATTACAGTTACCCCCACTAGAAGTTGAAGAGATCCTCTGGACATTGGACATTACAAAGGCACCAGGCCCTGACGGGTTACACCCAAGAGTACTTCAAGAGTTGGCAGGGGTTCTTTCATGCCCACTGGCCTCCATTTTTGAGGCCTCGTGGAGAACGGGTGAAGTTCCAGAGGACTGGAGCGTGGCATCAGTGGTCTCAATTTTCAAAAAGGGTAGTAGAGGGGACATCGGGAATTACCAACTGGTTAGCTTTACATCCATTCTAGGAAAGACAAAGGAAAGGCTCATAATAGCAAGAGATCTAGTAACCCTTGACACAGAAGGGAGGTTGGCGCCATGCAACACGGCTTCCGCAAAACCAGGTTGGATGTCAGGAAGTTAAGACTGACGGTTAGGATCCTCGGGACTTCCAAGGGAGCTGGTTGAAGCCCCATTCACTGAGGGTGCTCAAGGGTAGTTTGGACAGGCACATGGTGGGCATGTCATGAGTGGAGCCGGCTGGAGCCGGAGGTTAAACTAGATGGCCCGGGAGGCCCCTTCTGACTTTCTCTGTTTCTGTGTTTCTTGTATACATTTTCTTATACTTTACATGTACAAGATGGAGGCACTCCTTTTAGTGAACATAGGGCATTTGAACACTGATCTTGGAGTAAGCCCCATCTAACACAATGGAGCTGTTATTTCTAAGTAACCACATACTGGATTGCCATATTAGATCTTGGACATTAATTTCTACAGTAAGAAAAACTAACTTTTTAGTGCTGGAGGCAAACTTTTAATGCAGGCAGGTAGGAATATACTGTTCCCCACTTAGGAAAGCCTTGTGCCAAGGTGAGCCAAGTCCAAACTGCTTCAAGTTTGAGCCTCATTTATTTAATTGCACCACCACCGCCCTTCCTCTGAAGCTTCATTTGTTCAATCTTAGCCTCCCTCCAAAGCTTCTCTTCCATTTTTTAACTGGGGCAAAGCAATAGTGATGAGATGCCATTCAAGGCCCCTTCGCACCTAGAGCACCATCAGAGCCGCACCTCAGCTGCAAGCTGCCACAGTGCAAGTGCTTTGGGCACTGCAGAAGTGAAGTAATAAACAACCTGTAGACATTATGGAAATCAGAAAACTCCACAACTGGGTCAAATGAACTAGAACTTCTGTAGGTGCAGCCTGTGGATACCACAGTGGACTAGATTTTTCTGAGCTGCACAGGCTCCATACAACTGGGACGTTGATTTGTTTGCTTGCTGTTGATTTCACAGACTTGTGTGTAAATGTAGTTATACACAACTATGAAGAGAGGAGGAAAAGCTGACCATGAATGTGCCACTGGCTTACCCAGTCACCAGGTCAGGTCGTACAAGGTGCCGAATGGTTTAGGGGTCCTTATGCTTCTGGGGTGGGGGTGGGGATTGGAAGGCAATCAGAGGGAAAATTTAGGCTTTTTCGGGTTCTTATAACACCACTAGGAGCAAGTAGAGGTTCCAGCAAAAATGGAATTCTGGGTTTCAGTCTGACCTTATAGGAGCTATCCATGGTGTCAACTCCTATATCCAACAGGTTTGGTCCCATGGATAACTCAAAAGTTCAGAGTAAACTTTTGAGTGGATAGAAAATCCCACTGTTGCGGAATTGGAATCTGGAGTCCCCACAGCAGTCCAGATGTGCGCTTCCACCTCAGCACTCCTTTGGCAAGAGAATGGAGGAGCTCTTTCAAGAAGTTTGACTAAGAGCACCGAAATTCATAGACTTGCTTGTCATGGCACATTGTGAGCAGCATCTGAAGTAATGAAGTTTCTTTCTCTATACCCCAACCATTTTTTTCAGGCTCATCTAACATGGTTACGGGGGAAACCAAAAGTTTCTTCAGCTTTGCAAAATCAGTAAGTACAAGGCTCTTCCGGCTCCACTAGACAGAACATATCTGTAGGAGTCCTGCTGCTTTTGGGGACTGCCAGGCTGCTAGTCCCCTGTTCTCTTTCTGTTTCTCCCTCTTTCTTAACAATGTGCTGTGAAGAACCCTTTTCAGTTTTAGGACCAAGTCAGGCATTGCACGGGAGTCACATGAATGTTCTCCTAACTTGTTTTCATGTGCTTTAAGTGAAACACAGCAATTCTTGGAGGCTTTCAGTCTAAACTCAGGAAGAGAAGCAGGGAAGTATTAAGCCCAGGGCCAGGTACAGCAAGACTGGCCAGTCCCTCGGGTCCCCCTCTGTCCTTCCAGTTTCCCCAGATGCCACACGCCCTTCCCTGTTTGCCCCAAAAGGCTAATCCTTCAATAGGTTCCATATTCACACAGTTTCTCCCAGCCATTCCCATCATTCTCAAAACTCTTCTGCGGGTTTCTGCCCAACCATGTCAGCTTTAACCTAAAATATTTTTGTTATTTTGGAACCACTCCATTTGCTTGCAGCCCCACCTGGAATGTGGCCCAAGGGCTGAATTGGGATGTGGTCTTCAGGATGGCAGAATGCAGTGGGTGGCAGATGCGGGGGGGGGGGCGGGGGGCTAGACTACTCAGAGTCTCACTCAGCTTGAGGAATTCTGATGTGCACATTAGTGTGCGCACAGGTGGTGGGAGACATGGGCAGCCTGTGTCTCATGGGGGGAGCTACGCAGCATAATCCTGGAAGACCCTCACACATAATTTCAGGACCTGAGAAGGGCTGAGTGAGCTCTGCCCTCCCACCCGCCTAACGAGACTGAAGCAACGGCAAGTGATGCAGCAGATCCGTGGCCTTCCAACTGTGCTGCTCCCAGGTTTTTGATGGGTGCAGGCAAGGTGCCAAAATGCTCCCCTCACTCAGTGGCTCGTCCTTCTTGCTTATCATCTGCCATTGCTCTTCCTCACCCCCTTCCTCATCCTCGCCAGCCATTGGTCGCTGGACAGGCAGAAAGCCCAAGGAGCAGCGAGGCTGAAACGTCTTCTGCTCTTCTCCCCCCTGCCCGCCCCCGCTGTGACCTGGCCAGAGAGTGAGGCAGGTAAACAAGCAGGTTGCCCTGAGGAAGAGGACAGGAAAGTCCAGGGGCTCTTGACAGCGGGAGCCGCCTGGCATGTGGGCCCTTGGCAAGAGCCCAGCTGTGCCTGCCGTGATGGCACCCCTGTGTGAAAGGACGTCATTCACGTGCTTGTCAGTGGTACGAATGGCTTCCTGAAGGTGCAGCAAGAGCAGTGGGAGTGGGGAGGGGTTCTCATGGGAAATAAGGAGCCCATCTGTGCCACCGAGAAACTTCCTCCAGTGCAAATACTAGTAGCAGGAATGTGCCCCCCACACACACACACCTAGATGTGGTCTACAGAGAGGGACAAAGCTTAAAGAATCCCCTGTGCACCCCGCCAGGGTCCTAACGCATATTTACCCTTTCCACATCCTGTTTGCCTGAATGTTGAGGGCTTTTTCACTGATCTTTACCAGGAGAACAAGTTCTGTTTCACCACGAGTCATCTCTGTTCAGACCCCCATGACACTGTACAAGGTCAGGATGTTTGAAACACTAATCGTCTTCCTGTTTGCTTGTCTCTAGTGGTGGCAAGTGGAGAAAGTGAACCCCATCAAGCTGTATGAAGAAAACAAAGTCATGGCTGGGTTTTCTCTCTTAAACCTGCTTTTCAAACAAGGCCGAAGTGGCCTGATTAACAATGTAATGGACAAGCTCATAAAACTGTACAACGAGAAGAAGATCAAACCTCTGGTGGATTCACTATGGGCACTGGAAGAGGTAGGTAGGCTCTCTTTCTCCTCACCTTCACCTGATTTGGAACAAAGCCCCTGAGTGAAAGGGAGCATTTTGCTTTTCCAATGCCTGCCCAATTCAAGACTCAATTATTTGCAGAAAATATGACATGCAAACATCATGTCAATTCTTCCAAATGACTTAATGGGCATTTTATACGCTAGCATTCATGACAAAAACTTTAAGCTTTGGATAATAAGGTAACATGGGCAGAGGAATTGTTTCATAGTTCTGACTGTGAGCAGTAATTTCCATCGAAATCATGCTGTTTGTTGACTAGTGTTTTGGCAGGTTCTGGTTGAGTGTCATTTCATTCAGTATTACCACTTATCCATTCTTAAAGATCTTGGGTGTTTTCATTCATGTGTTTTACTCTCAGATGCTTTTTGGCTGCATGAAGGTATTTGGCCTTGTTGCCCATGTTTCTCTTAGAAGAATGTTCCAGTGTGAGTGCCTTAAATATTGCAAGACTTGTTGTTCACCCCTTTGGGAACAAAGACCAAATGACATCATGAGATGTAGGTTTCTGTGTGGTGGCAACTCATGTGGAGGATCTGGGGATGTTCAGTCAGGAACCCGTTTGTTTAGTTGATCATTTGCTAGCCTTGAGTTACCACTGGCATGAGTAAGACTGGATGCACCGGTGCCTTTTTGTCATCTGATTTTCTATTTGTTGTCTTAGAAGCTCATTTCTTGTATTCCTTGTTGGTTGATTTAGGGTACCATTGTTAGCTGCCCTGGGTTTTTCATGAAAGGCAGGATATAAATAGAAATGAATGAATGGATGAGTGAAGCTGTTAGAGGTTTGGGCAGGAAAATCTCCCTGTGTCCTCACTCATCCCCTGGTTTCCTCTTCTGCAACCACCCAATAAACAACCTCTTGCTTTTCCTAAACCTTATTTTAGCTTACAGACATTTCTGTATGTCTATACATATGTCCGACATACTATTGGGGTCTCTTGAATATGTAAAAACCAAACTTTATTGTGGAGATGGAGGGCCCCATCAATAATAATAATAGCTTTCAAGCAGATGGAAATCCCTGAGTTTGCGGTCAGTGGAAATAATGGGAGTTCTCCATCAGCCCTGAGATCGGGTTTGTTTCGGTACCTCTTCACTGATGGTGCTGAATCGATTTTGGGACTAGAACCTAGATCCTTTTTTGCAAAGAGAATCGTAACAGATGCAATCCTGCACATGTTTAGGAAAGAAAAAAGGCCAGCTGCTCCAGCCCTGCACTCCATGGCCCTTGAAGCACCGTGTCACACAGATGCCCAGGCGCACAAGAGCCCACTGCCCTGGGGCCTTGGCCCCCTCTCCTGGTACCCAAGTGGGGGTGCACCTGGTGCCAAGCAAAGCCGTTCTCATTTTCGTAGGCATTTTCATTCTATAGTCTGGCTGTTTTCAAATCTGTTGTGTTTCTTAATCTTTGCACTGCTGGTGGTGTTTTGCCTTGGCTTTATATGATGCTTTTAAAATTTTAGGCCATCTTTTATCATGCTTTATTTTATGGTGTTAATGGTTGAGCATCTCTCAGAGACCATCAGTGACTAGGCATTATTGAAATGTAGCAAGCAGATACATTTACATGTAGATTTCCTCCAGCCCCTAGTTATGCTCCTAATGGATTCTGCACATGCTTTGGGATGTTAAAAATAATGTTAAAATATTAAGTTTAAGAAAAATCCCTATGGCAGTTTGCAGGAATGGTTCATTGAGTGAAATCATGCTGTTCGACTGGAGATTAGAGTCAGGCAAGGCCAAACTCTCCCTCCTTTATAAGTGTAAATAATGGCACATTTGTTAAACTTACAGGCAGCAGAGGCTGGTGATTCCTATATGAACCGTTACAACTTTTATTTTGGGTGATGGAGGAGCAATCCATGATGCACTGCCTTTGAGGGAGTCGTTCAGCACCATGGATAGCTCTTATAACACTCAAATTAATGACTGCAGTAGATGAGGAGCCCTGCTGACATGGGCACCTCCAGGCGCCCCTTCTTATTTGATAACATTCTTCCATTTGTTTGGCAACACATCTATTAACATTTGGCAACAATTTATCCTGTCAGCCTGACTTTAGCCTGAGAAGTATGTAAATACAATCTGTTCAAGATGGTAGGATAGCTGATTTATAAAGCCTACTCACTGTTCATGATCTAGCAGGGAATTCAGAAAGTACCTTGCAGCTTGGAATCACCTGCAAGAATATGGTTATCCTTCTGCTTTGGAAGGATCTGTTAAATCTCTTTTGCATTCAGCTGAATGTTTCTTTTACCCATTTAGGATTTTGGCAAGGGAAAAACACAGGGTTCCTTGCAATCAATGGGTTGATAGATTTCCTTGAATCATTTAAATATCAACTTTCTAATAAGTAGCATGCAAACCAGCCATTAAAGTTAGAATCAAAACAGCATCAAGTAGAAATTCATTGATCTAGAAAAAGCTCTCTCAACCCACAGCTTCAGAAGATTAAAGATTAAAGTGTGTGTTCCTCTTAGCTCCCCACCCCCATGTGCACACACACACACACACCTGCTTTTGTTGAGCTTCCTGAATGGCCAGACCAGCAAATTCCCTTTCTCCCTGTGCAAAATCTGTGTGTTCGTGCTTTATTTAATTCGCGCCTTAAGACCAAACTTGATGCAATACAAGATTATCCAAAGTTGACTTTGGTTGTATAAATCGTTGCTTTGCTGTACCAAAGCAGTGACATTTTTCCTCATTCATTGCACAAGACGATGAACAAGTCAATACAAGAATGAGTGTGGCGTGTATTCAGCCTAGATTTTTCTGCTTGAGTCTCCTAGATTTTTATTAATTTATGTTGTGCCTGTTTTGCCGCAAGGTGACTTGCATAATGCCCCTCCTTCTCCCCATTTTATCCTTGCCACAACCCTGTCAGGTGTGTTAGACTGAGAGTCAGTGAGCTTTGTGGCCAACTGGGGGCCAGAATCTGGATCCCAGTTCAGCACTCTAACCATTTTGCCACACAGGCTCTGTCTCTTCCTTCCCTCCCTAATAGACTTGCATTTACTTCCTGACAGTGAATAAAAGCTTGGCTCTGTGTTTCTCATTTCTGCATGGTGAGGCACCAGCAGTGTTAGAAGCTGTGTCATTGTTCCATGTCTGGCAGATGGGTCAAGGTGCTGATGCTGATGTAAGAAAGACAAGGCTACACTCTCAACAAGAGAGGTGTCAGCAGGCTCAGCTAAGCCCAAGGTTTGCAGAAGCACAGCAAATCTGGCCGAGGGAAAAGCCTGAAGGAAGGACCCCCACCTCATCTCTTATTTCGAAAACATGGTTGTGTATGCATGCAGCACCTGAACATGCATGCACATTGCCATAAGGGGGCCCAACAACAAGCTGCTGGGAACTGAGCATGCCAATGATGGTTGGGAATGATGGGAGCAAACATGGTAAATGGAATGGACCACCCTGGAAGATGTTGGCCTGTCTGGCATCTTGAACAGGTGTGCTCCACACTACAGTGTTGTTACAGGTCTCACTTGATCCCTTCCAGAAGGGCAGCCAAAACAGAGAACACTTGTGGCACTTGGGAGACTAGCTTCTGTGGGACGGCACACTGGTTTTGCAACTGTGTACTCACTGAACAAAATAGTCGCGGCCGAGGCACCTCTGGACTTGTGCCCTTGGGATGCCTTATGCAGCAACGCCTTCCAAGATCAACAAAAGGCCAGACCACAATTGTGCATGCATGCAGTGCCGCTGATTTAGAGCCACCGTGACGACACCATAGAGGCCTTGTGCGGCATGAGTGAGTACCAGAATAAAAGGGAAGGACAGACCAGCATGTCAATGAATCCGGGACTGTTTAATGATGTGGCCATCCCCAGATATCTAACTTATCACGATGCCTTCAAGTTTCACTCATCCAGGAACTCGTTTCTCCAAAGTGTTCGTCCATTTTGCAAAAATTACGCATCAGTATTGTGCAGACCTTTAAGATCTGCATAATCCTCATCATCCTCCTTATCAGGTAGGACTAATGACAAAACTATTCAAGAAAAAACTATAGACTGCAAAATATATAGGCTGCATATTGCAGCTTGTGTGGGAAACAGAAAGACATTTCTTGGGCCAGCCTCAAGCAGTGTTTGCATTCCTGATGTGGATGCCCCTGTTCAGAGTTCCAGCAGACTGTTGTAGCCCACCTCCCCAACTGCCTTTCCAGCTGTGTGTCACCAAGCCATGCTGCTGGGGGCAGGGGAAGGATTGCTCCCTTGGTGGTGGGGTGTGGGGGAGCTGCCTTTTTTGGTACTTTAGGGATTTTTGGCAAACTTTAGGGTGGACTGAAACATACAAATGCTTCCCTCTTGCTTCTCAGTGGCTTCTGTTATGGTTACACTTCTGCCAGCACGTCAGCTGGATTCACTACTAGATGGAATTGTGCACCCATCACTAAATGACAGAAAACCCCTTCTAGATTTTGTCATGCTTCCTTAGGGCCAGCTGCAGGTTTTGGAGGGCCCTTGCTCAAGGAACCTAGAATGGCGCCCACCACTCAGGGAGGTCAACCTTTCACCACCATTGTCACCAGCTGTTGTTGCAGCTGCTGCTCCTCCTCATCATCATCATCACTGCTGCTCCTTGAGCTGCCAGGCAGAGATCCAGTGAGTGAGCTGGCATTGGCATTGCACCTGTCCTGTCTGGGCCAGAGGGGGAAGCAGGTGAGGAAGCCGGCTGCAGAGCCGCTCAGGGGTTTCCTGGTGAATGCAGGCTCTTGGCACGTGCCCAGCCATGCTTGCCAGCCCAGATGCTTCCATCCAGCTTCTCTCTGGGATGCCCTTGCCCGGGCACCCCCTGCATCTCCCACTGGCAGGTGGAGCCTTCTCTTGTGCAAGCAGAGCCCAAGGAGACAGATGGTGCCACCAGCACCCCAGCCTGACTTGCTAAGGAGGAATTGAGACTGCAGAGCATGAATTCAGAGGGAGACACAGGGTAACCTTAGGCAGCAAGATCCAGGATCAGGCCTGGTCAGATACAGAGCTGCATCATTTATTTCGCAGGAGTATTTATAAATCGCTTTTCTGCTCATCAGGGCCCTCCGCAATGCCATACCAGAAGTCAGCAACAGAATAAAAGCCAAGGCATAGCATAACAACCAGAACAATGCTGTGATCATAACCAATCGTAATAAATTTCATAGGCCATGCAACACTGAAATCTTGGTAGAGACTGAAGGAGCCTGACTCTTTCAGGGAGGGAGGTTCAGAGTCAAGGTGCTGCCACAGAAAAGGCCCTGTCCATATAACTAGCTTCGGTCTAGCAAGGCCCCTTATGAAGACTGAAGATTAAGGGGCAGGTTTCTACAGAGGGAAGTGGGCTTTAATGTACCTTGAGCCCAAGTTTTCCAGACTCTGGATTACTGGGCAAAGGTAATGTGGCCCAAGTCAGATCTTCACCCCCTTCGGCCCCTGAAATGGCAGCGCTCCAGCCCCCCTCCCCACACTCCCACCTGGTGCGCTGCTGACACTGATGTGGAGTGAGGGCCAAGACGTTTCTGCCAAGGAGGGGCTAGTTCGTCTGGGCTGGGCAGCTCAGGCAGCGTTGCTTCTGGAGGACTGTGGCGCAGGGACTCCGGGCTCTGGGCGCCTGGCTATCAGGTCCAAGTGAGCTGCCAGGACCCATGTACAGCACCACCCTCAGTGGCCCTGAATCCTCCCTTCTGGGTCCTGCTGTTGTTCAAGGTCCAAGCCATGGCAATTTCATCACTGTGGCAGCTGGCAACATGGACGTTGATCCCAGCCATCCAGTGGAGGGGCCCAGTCCTGTTCCATCAGTGCAGAGGGTGGGAGGGGAGCTAACATCCCTATCCATTGTGTGAGTTACAGCAGGATGGCTATTAAGTGAGTGTATTGGTTGCTTTTCCTCCAGTAAAGTTCACTCTGTCAACCTGAATGTTAAAAACAGAACACCAATTTCGTTAATTGGAGTTTTTCTTTTCCAAAGTGTGCCCCTTCTGCAGCTGGATGAATAAAAACTGCTCTCCTGTCACTCCTGCAATTTACACAATGGCATTTCCTTTGTCACGCGAACAGGATTATTTATGAGGAAAAGGCCAGGTACCATGTTGGGCTGGCCTGCAGTTTTGTTGTTTGCCTCACAATATTTAACATTCTACTTGTTTGGATACCTCGGTGACATGGATACTGGATGTTCACAGTCTGCTAATACATTTAGATGGTAAATCAGTGCCTTCTCTTTCTCTTTGCACAACATGGTCTGTTGTATTAAGTAACCCTCACTCAGAAGGGATCGAAGTAAGCAGAAGACTGGGGATTGAGCAGACCTATCAGTCAATCCTGGTTGCTGTTTTATTAGCAAAACTTTGATGAGGGAAGAGAAGGATTAAAATAAGAAGACTTGCAAGTTGGAAGCAAACCAACAGGAGATCATCCTAGAAAAACCATAGTGCAAATTGTTGGCTAGATACCAAGGAAGACAAAAGCCCCGTCAATATGTGCATTTGAATTGAACTGTTGCTGCAATTAAGTATAATGAACTTTATGTTCTAAATAAATGAATGGAGACTTGGAGGGAGATGGCTCCATTGAAACAGCCTGGCCAAGGTGCCCCACTAAATACCTTTAGCCAAAGTGACAGATTTCAAATAGGCAATAATAACCTGATTTAAGGAAAGGACAAGAAGATATGAGCCAAGGTTCTGGCATCCATGCACCAGCAAAATGGCCTGATGCCCCATCTCATTTCTACGGCTGCAACTCATCCACACTCACTTTTGGGGTGCATTGGCTTTCACAAGGGTCCCCTTTTGCAACAGGGCTGAGCCGTGATCTTCACACTTAAGCACAATCATAGAGACCTGTTCTCCCCTGCAGAGGAGGGCAGGACCAATAATAACAATACAGCCTGTAAATAAGTTAACAATTTTATATTAAAAATTAAATTAAATTAAAAAATAAATTAAATTAAATTTAAAAGCACATTAAGGTATTCATCCAAGAGGGGTCAACCAAATTACTTCACAGATTTCTTGTCAGGATAAAAGGTGTGGGGAGGGGAGGGGAATGGATGAAATGCAGGTGAATAAATAAGCACCAGTTTTCTATAAGCAAACCTTAATTGCTTTCCTTATCATATACGCAATTTTCACTGAGGAGAGTGAGGGATTCTCACAAGACAATACAAAACAATGATATTTTTCATCCGGGGTGGGCGTATGGCTGTTTTGCGTTCACTGTTTCGTTCAGCTATGTTTCTCCAAAGTAGCTATACCCTTTTCCCCAATCCATGGTCATCATCCATCATTGCTTCTCTGCTTTTTTAAAAATCGTCTTTTATGCCAGACAGCTGGTGCAAGAGCCCTCATAGGACTTCCTTGCTTCATTATTTTCTTGTTTAAAAAATTATGTGAACAAATCCCAATGCCTCTCTGCCAAAAGATTATCTCTAAATGATTAAACAAGTGTTTACGCCTTGACTTGGTTTTTTGTGTTTGAGTGGCGTTCAAACATGCATTGGGGCTGTGCATTCACGCGTCCGCAATGACATTCCACACCCTGTCACTCATACGTTTAGCTGCATTCAGATATTCCATATCAGTGTATACTAAACCTGCGAGGGGGAGAAATATTCCTCACCCTCTGTGTGAAAGCACCTTTCTGGCATGTGACTTTCCATGGAGGCTCTCCACCGAGAGTCCGCATTACAGTCAGTACCAGAACCAGGATCCCGAGAGCCTCTGGGCGAGTCATTTTCTTTGGGTGGCTTTTCATGGCCATTGTCACCAGCTCCTCACCCCTGTTCTCATCATTACTCTCTTGCTTGCTCAACAGCCAAAAAACCAGGGAGCAGGTAGTCACCCACGCCTTGTCTGGGTCAGTGTGAGAGGCAGGTGAGCCTGCAGGTTGCAGTGGTAAAAAGGAGAAGCAAGTCCATGAGGCTCTTGTCAGTGGGTGCTTAGTCAGCCCTTTAGAAACAGAGAAACAGAGCGAGTCAGAAGGGGTCTCCCAGGCCATCTAGTCTGACCTCCGGCTCCAGCCAGCATGTAATAACCAAAACATGGTTGTCCAATCTTTCCATGAACACCTGCACTGAAGCCCCCCCCCCACCTCCTGTGGAAGCCCATTCCATGTCCTAGGGGGCCTCACCATCAGGAAGCACTTTCTGACATCCAACCTGAAAACCAGTTCCTTGAGCTTTACCCCATTGGACTGTGTCCTTTCCTCCACTGCAGGGGAGAATTGGTCATGACCCTCTACCATATGACACCCCATCACATACCTATACGTTGCCATAAGATCAAGGAAGCCTCAGAAAGTAGCAGTGAGGATGAAGGCCTTCTCGGTGGTGACCCCTGATTATGTAATGGCCTTCCTAGCAAGACCTACCTGACACCAACATGGTTATCTTTTTGGTGGCATGTTTTGTTTTGTTTTTTATAATAAGTTTTATTCAAAATTATAATCCTAAAAACAAAGAAAAACTAAAAACAACATCAATCATCAAAAACATCAGACCTGCTGGGTCAGCCCCCACATTTTTTTTCCATTTATGATAACTTAGAAACATATTTAGATCTATACAAAATCCCGTTTCTCTAGCCAATAATAAAAAGAGTCCCAAGTTTGATAGAAATCAGTATCTTCTTTCTCCTTCAATGACAAAGTCAATCTATCAATTTCTGCACAGTCCAAGATCTTTTTTAGGATCAGTTCATCGGTGGGTGGTTCTTCACTTTTCCAGTGTTGAGCAAATGCAATCCTCGCCGCAGTAATTACATGTAAAATCAGATACATTTCTTGTTTACTAATATCAGCAAGTATAATGCCTAATAAGAAGGCTTCAGATTTAAAAGCTAAAGATTTTTGTAACATTTCCTCAAGCCATTTATGTATCTTAATCCAATACTTTTTCGCATTATCGCAAGTCCACCACATATGATAGAAAGTACCCAGTTTATGTTTACATTTCCAACATCCATTTGACATATTTGGAAACATCTTAGCTAATCTACTTGGTGACAGATACCATTAATGAAACATTTTATACAGGTTTTCTTTAAACGAAGTTGCTAATGTTACCTTAATATTTCTCTCCCACCGCATTTGCCATTTTTCTAATTCAATATTATATCCAATGTTTTGTGCCCACGTTATCATAGTTTCCTTAACCAGTTCATCTTCCATTCTCCTATCGAGTAAGGAATTATATAGTCTTTTAATCATTTTCTTGTCTGATTAAGGCATCACCTGATCAAATGCTGTTAAATCCTTATAAAAGCCCCACGTTGTATAGTCTTTAGCATATCTCGATTGTATCTGCACCTTATGCCCTTTGTGGTGCCATGTTAATAGCATCCTCTACTCTCTAGCACTTGGCAGCACTTGATGAAGTTTGCTAATCCATGTCCTGAAATGTGTGTGTGTGTGTGTGTATGCACTATGTTGCATGACCGTATTAAGTTTTTAATTAATATTAAGTTTCTTAAAACCAACAAGAGAGCTTTAGCTATTGGGCAGAATAGGAACATAATGAAATGTAATGTAAATACTGTTGGGAGCTAAGTATTTGCATGCTTACTAATTAATAGGTATACCTGAGAATTTGCACCCTAATTAGGGAGTTTCAAACATGTATTTGTTGGAAGCTAAAATTGGGCCCAGAGAGTCTGAGTTTGCCTTTAGCAGCAGCTTTCAGGCTTTAGACATATTTTCCTGTTTATTATAGGCCTGTTTTTAGCTTTGCTGCCATAGCAACAGATAATTCAGGATAAAGGATTTGCCTCTTTGTTGAAAAAAAGAAAGGGGGAAGTTTTTTTCCACAAGCTACTAAAGGACAAGCAGGAAGGAAGGATGAGTAGTTGCACTATGGCAAAGGAAGAAGTTTGGGAAGCTGAAATGCACATTTTTACAAATTTCATTTAGAAGATTTAGAGCTAAATTGCTTAAACCCTTCTGATTTATTTGCCAATTTGGTAATGCAGCTGGTGTGAGACTCAACAGCTAAATCACTATTCCTATTTTGTAGCTTTGTTTGTTTCTCTGAGGGTGCCTCGTTACACCGAAAAATATGTTGGCAGAGCTGCTGCTCTGAGTTCAAGCCTTCATTCAGGGCCCAACATTTTCCTTCCATCGCTGGGGACCAGACTTTACAACAAGTGAAATGGGCAATTGTATTTCTGATCAATTATTCTTGGGCAACAAATAGGAACTGTGGGAGCTATTTTGTCAGGACTGCAAGGGAAAGTATTAACTCCCTTCCTACGCAACTCAATACCAAATCTAACTGGGGAGGTGGGAGCACAGCTGCTATTTTAAAACAGCAAAATGAAGGGCCATCATCCATCATGTACCTCATCTGATTTTGTCCTTTGAGATGGTTTGAGGCCTCCTGATGGCTCGTGCACTGCCAGCGCATGGGCATGAATGCTGAGGGGGCATGTGGTTCCATGAACCTGCTGTTAACAGGAGCTGCTTTTGGACCTCCTCCATGGTACGATGACTCAAGAGAGCCTGTCCCTCTTCCACAACCCAGCTGGCCTCTCTGAGCCATCCATTCACTGAAGGGCGAAGGTCCAAAGTGGGAAGCTTGCCTGTGCGACACAGGCTGCACATGACACAGAGTGTGTGATCAGGCTTTTCAGTTGCATGTGCAACCCATGTGCACACAACAGGGCCTTTGACTCTGACCTCAGTAGGCGCACGTCACACCGATGTGTGGATGGCTTGCAGAAGACCCAGACAGCAAAGTCTGCCCCGCTCTACTCACATAATTACATGATAAAGGGCCACAAGCGGATATAGGAAAATGGATCTTATATGCAGCACCGGGTGCTGTATTCCACTCAATCAGACCTTTTGTCCATCTAGCCTGGTACTGCTGACACTGACTGGCAGCAAGAATTCCCCAGGGTCTGAAGCAGGATGCTTTCCTAGCCCCAGCTGGAGAAACTGGGGATTGACCTGGGACCCCCTGTGCGGCAAGGAGCTGGTCCCCTCCAGTGATGACCCCCTCACTGTGTGACACCTGCACACAGCACAGGCAGTGAAGGAAGGTGAGAGGGCAATAGCCAGAAGCATGGCACCTGCTCCTCTTTCCCACCCCTTGTAATGTCAAGAGCCCTGAGGCATAGAAACATGGGGAGCTGCATGATGCCAAGAGCCACAGTTGGTCCATCTATCCGAATAGTGTCCACACTGGCAGGCAGCAGATCTCCAGGGTTTCATGCGGGAGGTTTGCGCCTTCATCTGGAGATGCCAGAGGTCAAACCTGGGGCCGTCAGCATGCAGTGCAGGTGCTCTTCCCACAGAATGGAAAAGGGGTAGAAGATGCACTCTTGTGCAGGTGCACCTCCAGCATCGTATGTCTCAGCTGGCAAAGCAAAAGGTGATGTAGCGATGCCGGCACCTCTCTGGCCTGGTGTGGAGAAACCTGCAGGTTCTGTTATTGACTGCAGGCTGAATGAAGCGAGCATGAGCTACGGCCAGCAAGGGCACTGAGCCCTTCCTGCCCTGTTCTTGCTGTTTCTTAGGGACTAAAGAATTGGGTCCACACGTAGAAGGCCATGATGTCTCTTTACTGTGTCTGTAGCCTGGTAGAGGAATATCATAAGCTGCCCAGCATGGCTGACACTGACAGGCGGGAGTTTCCAGGCAGGAAATTTTCCAGTCCTGACTGGAGATGCTGTAGAGTAAACCACTGAGCTATGGACCCACCTGCTGGAAGAGTGGAGGAAGCATCTGTCATTGTGATGGAGTGGCAGGGAGGTGCTTCACAGGAGACCATTCCCTTGAAATCTGGGGTGTTACAAGAAGTATATAAGATGCGAGAGAGGATGGGTTACATGTTCAGAAAGCATTTTTGGATAGGAGAACACTAACCATGTTTGTCTGTCTCCTTTCCCTGCCTTCTCTCACTCCCACATTGGAAGCCTGCAGGAGGGCTCTTCATCTTTTTGAAATGTTTTCCGCAGGGCTTGTAACTTTCCTGATTAAAGAAAGAAAGAAAGAAAGAAAGAAAGAAAGAAAGAAAGAAGAAAGAAAGAAAGAAAGGAAGGAAGGAAGGAAGGAAGGAAGGAAGAAAACAATAGCAGGATTCTCATCTGGGCAGAGGAATGACTGCCCTTAGCGCATCTATCATGGTGTTACTGAACGTGACGATATTAAAAGGGATGCTTGGGAGTGATCTGCGTCAAGGCAGTTATCGATGTGGTGCCCCTTAGCTTTTTGAGTATGTTGGTGCATCTGCAGAGCACTTCCGTTTGGTATTAAAGATACAATTTGGTATTAGTATTGGTGTTGGAGTTGGTTCTAAAGATAGAAACATAGAAACAGAGCAAGTCAGAAGAGGTCTCCCGGGCCATCTAGTCTGACCTCCGGCACCAGCCAGCTCTGCTCACGACATGCCCACCATGTGCATGTCCAGCCTGTCTTTGAACACTCACACCGATGGGGCCTCAACGACCTCCCGTGGAAGCCCATTCCATACCCTCGGGGTCCTGACTATAGAAACATAGATACAACATGGATGCAGGAGAGAGTGAGGGTTGGTCTGAGGAGACCCCTCCACCTGCATGCATTTGATTGGTGTGCGGACAGCAGCACTTCCCCCAGGGTCAGGCAGCTCCTAGGCCATCCAAAGGCCCCCTTCTCGCCACTCCTCCCCCCCCCCCCCGCTCCAGCTCCTTCTCCTCTCTGCACAGCTGCTCTCCTTTGCTGGATTCTCAGGCAGTGGGTGAGCCGATTGGCCATGGTGCCCATGGCCCCCACTGCTCAGCACTGTCATTCATTGTCTGGGTCCAGGTGAGAGGCTGCTGAACCTGTAGGCTGCCATGGTGGAGAGCAGCAGTAGCTCCTGGCCTCGGGTCCGTGACAGCCTGCTGGGACGTGCTTGCCGCCCTGCCCCCGTGAAGGGAGCAGCAGGACGGCTGCCATACAATGCCCAGGTTCATGTGCGTGTGCAATTTCTCTCCTGCTCCGCAGCTGAAGCTTTCTGGGCAGTTCACACCATTTATAAAAACATACTATAGTGCTGCTTTTAAAAAGGGTGTCCAAAGCAAGAGCAGCTTTGTATAGTTTTTTTGAATCACAAGTTCAAATCAGATCTGTGTTGGCTGCAAGCCTGCGCAAGGGGTGAATACCTACACAGGGAGAGCCCCCCTGCCCCCCCCCCACCAGACAGCAGATGCGCTGTCAGCAGGGGTGGCCAGAAGGAGCATTGGTGGTGGCGTGACAGGGATGCATCCATGTTCACGCAGGAGGTGTGTGAACTCCCCCATCCCATGGTGTCTCGCATGGGTTAATGCTAGCACTTATTTGTTCCTTAGCTGTCACATCTGTGTTGTTGCCAGCAGGTAGCTGAGCCTTGGCTGGGACATTTTTGGATAGATTTATCCTCTCATAAATCTGGACAAGATTTGAATCAGTTACCTGCGCCAGTTGTGTTGCCAAAGTAACCCTGACGCTAAAGCCTGTATTTGTAGGCCACATGACCTGTAACCATGGAGATCTTATTCCTGTAATTTGTAGTGACGTGCTTTTGCTGTTCCTTAGCAGCACTGGGGTGAGGCAGAAGGGGAAAAAATGAATTAGACATGGGGAAATACATCTTTCCTCAGCATTCTGACCTGTGTGGACAACCGAGGCTTAAATTCAGAAATGACCAGGTAGCATTAAAAGAAAAGGTTACCCCAAATCTATCAAGGCTGGTGGGACAGAGTCCACATTGGTAGAGTCAACATTTGACAATAACAGGTTGGAGGCTAGTTGCCAAAATCTGACCAGTGGATTCTGTTTTAGGCAGCATGGAGATGTGACTGAGAATGTTGCCTCTTTTGTATTTCCTGGTTTAACCTTGTGTTTGTCCACAGTGTGTCATGCTGCTTCTGTTCACACGTTACAAGTGAACTCAGTTAATTGAATATACATAACCAGGGGACTCATATCAATATGACTCGATGGCCTGGGAGACTGAAGGATGGGCTCTGGGTCCAACCTATTTTCCAGGGTGTTTATATATTAACTTTTCTTGTGGTTTTCAAGAAAACAAAAGCATAATACAAAAAATACAATTTTGCATTTTAATTAATTGAAATAAACCATTTCATTATGTGTATATGAAATGCAAACATGAATATCAGCTCTCTAGAAAAGACTTCATGCAACTGTGAAAAAGACTGGCCAAATGACCATGGAATTAGCCATTAGCAGGTGTTATCTGAATGCCACTCTTTCAAATGTGGCATTCCATGAGGACTCAGAGTTGGGCATTTATTTTTCCAGTATCAGTTAACATCCAATATTATCTTTGCAATTTCGGTTAACACCCCAGTTAATGCTTGGCGCACTCACAAGCAAGTGCTTATGCAAAAGACAATGCTTTGGTGCACCTGGTTAAAATGACCAGGTTTTGATTGCCACACTAGGGATGTGAAAGTTCACAAAACATCTGAAGTCGCTCCAGTTGCATTGACTTTTGCAAATAAAACACCAACACATTCCAGAACTTTTGACTGTGGCTAGGAGATGTGCATTTTTCAAAACTGTGCACTTTTCCCATCCAGAGAGTTTTTTTCTGCTGCTGAAGGGTATACAGATTTTTACAAATACTTATTTTATTGATTTTATTAAATATTTATAAATAAATAAGTGAACCTTTTCATTTCAGCAAACCAAAACATGGCATGCAAACAAAAACACAGGCTTTAAAGAAATGTATGGAGAATTTCAATGAGCTTGAGCATCCCCGGTTCTCCCATTCCTATTCTGCATTCACTCTTATCGGGCTTTTTCAAAATAACTGGCATTTTACACTGGCATATACTTATACATATATCTGTAGTGTCTACATCTGACTTACTGCAGATCAATTTTAGTGGAATGCTACGACAAAATTGAACTGGCCAGCAGAAGAGCACAGAGATCTGAGTTAACACCCACATTTCACAGATGAAAAGTGCTACAGCTGAGACAGAAACAATTAGCACAAGGCCAGCTGCAGCATTTCCTTTTACTTGACGCTGAGGAACTATTGGGAGTTGGGGATTTCCATGTTCTGCCCATCCCCGATGCAAGCACAATAACCCTTTGCTCTTCCCTGTACCCAGTGGATTCCTGCCCAGTTGAATTTCCAGGGAGCAGCATGCAGTGTTGTGTAACCGAGCCACAGTCAGATGCCAAAACCCTCCAAGTGAACTTCAAACACTGGTCAGCCCCTGCATGGCTTTCTTGCTGGGTTGATGGTGGGAACAAATGGGAGCAAAGACATAAAAGGAATTGCTATGAGATACCTGAGCTCAGGCTCTTGAATACATCTTTCCTAGCTTAACTATTGCTCTAAAAAAGTCCAGTTTTCACTTTTGGTGCAACTGACATTTCTATTTCCTGGCTCAGAAATGCTAATTTTGCCATGCAGCTTCCAACAGGCCCCTGGGAACAGAGGCTAGCATTGCAGTCCCAACATTCACATACAAAGTCAAGCCAGAGCTGCAGCTTGCAGCTGCTCTCCTGCCCTCTCCTGCCTTGGCCGTTCCCTTGGCAGCAGGAGAATGGAAGAAAGGAGAGAAGGAAGGCAGCCATAGCTCAGTGGCAGAACACAGGCTGGCACGTGGAAGGGTCCCAGTCCAGCACTTGGCCTCTCCCAGCAAGGCACTTCAAACGCCTGCCTGGCCCTGGAAGTGCCATTGTTCCCAGTGTTCAAGTACTGGGAGCTGGTGATCCAGTGTCTGCACTGGTGCAAGGTAGCTTGCCAGGTCCCTCTTGTTCTTTCTTTTCTCTACCCTCTCTAATCCTCAGCATGCTGGCATTTCCCAGGCATGCATAGGGTGGCCAAGTGTCCCGCTTCAAATACAGTCCTCTATTGAAGGCACCTCTGTTTGAAGGAATGCAGCTTGCCCACCCATGAGCTACGTCCCCTCCTATCCTCCAGTATGAAGTGGAGGTGAAATGGTTAACATTGTTGTGTTGAACATGAGTTGGCTTTGATTTAGTTACAAAGAAATGCAACCCACATTAAATTGGAACAGGGCTTAATGGCCAGATGTTATGCTGTATGAGAGACTACTGTGTTAATGTGGATGGAGCTCTCCTTGCCTCCCCCTGTATGTTATGTTGCCATTATGAGTCATTTTGTGTTATGGTTGTACTTTCTGCTACATTTGGCTGCAAGTCCCTTTCACACAAACCAGACATGTCGCTGGAGATATATGCCTGTGCTAAAAAACAAGGTGGATAGATAGAGAGATGGATAAACTTTATTTCGGTCAAAGACCAGTTCCGTAAACACACACACACACACAAGGTGGAGCAAGGAGGCAGTTGAGCGGGTGTAGGGATGTTAAGCCCTTCTCTTCCCATGGCTCTCATGCATTTCCCCCCCCCCCACCGACCCCCATCACTACTATCCATGAACTAGCCTTAATTATGGATGAGGAAGCAAGCACTATGGGCCAGCAGTCAGCATCTGGACCTCCAAGTGAACAACAGGTTCCTAGTCACCTGGTAACAGGATTTCCTAGTATTGCCTGATTAATCGTGAGATGCTTCCGTTTTCGTGACAGTAATTCTGTCTGCGTTTGTGTCTGTATCTATGCACATTTCATACAGTTCTGCACCCTCTTTTGCCATCTTTGGTGATCACAGGTGCCTGGCCTGCCCTCTTAGAGAAAAGAGATAGTCACTCTCTCTTTCATTATGCCTAGTTGGGCTCTCATGGCTTTTCTGACTGACCACAGACATACAAAGTTGCTTTATACTGACTTGCTTTACATATCATGCTGCAATTCCCGGGTTGTTTAAGCCAGGAATTGCCAAGGACAAGCAAAACAGTCACTGCACTTCCTTCCATTTGGTTGCCATTTACACTTTCAATTAAACACAGAGCAACTAAGCCCTTTCCTCAGTTGCTTTGTAATGGGTGAACTCAGAAACTCTACAGTGTTTATAACAACCCTGGATTTTTCAGCCAGCAACAAACCATGGGAAACTGAATTAATCTGAGGTTGTCTGACCTATAAATAGTCCAGAGGTTAAATGGTCAACACGTACAGACCTCCCAAATTTGCTGGAGTTCTGTGAGCATTTTTAAAGAAAAGCACCACTAGAGATTCCAATAATTCTGTGATTAGAAGCATACTTCCTAAAAAGTTAACATCATCAAAAACCAACAGGATGCAGTTCAGAAAAAGTACTTTTGGGATAGGATGTAAAATAGATCATTATTTTCTTTCAGAAATCTAACTGGAAGGTATCCTTAAAGATCATTTTGCCCCATTGTGGTTCCATAGATAGATAGATAGATAGATAGATGATAAGATATTTTTTCTGGGGCTGCCACTGCCCATGCTGATCCACGTCTGACATGAGTAGTGCAATGGGCTCTGTCTCCTTATTCCTGCTACTTTTCTGTTCCCAAGGAAGCAAAGGAAAGGCCTGAAGAAGAGCTCCACTCCCAGGAAAGCTGCATTTTCCAAACTGAGAAATGATACTCAAGACTATGAGTATCATTCCCCTTTGCTAAGGAGCTCTTTGCACATTCGCTTTCTGTATAATGTGAGACTAGCAAATGAGTTCAGTTAGCTGCTAATGATCAGGCACCTTTAGAGATGTTCCAAATGAAATTGCATATTGAAAATTGCTGATGAGAGTCTCAACAGCTTCTCATGCAGCCTGGACAGGGTCAGTGGGGCTCCTTACAGAGCTCAGAATAAAAGCTGCCATGGATTTGAGCTAGCCATAGTGCTACGTGGTGGTGAACCTCTTTTGAGGAAAGGTTCAGCACGATGGCTAGGGTACATGCAGCAATGGATAAGAAGCCCCTCTGACAAGGGAGTTAACACCTCTGCATTCGGCCTGGCAATGGAGGTGAGAAAGTGCATTAGTGAAAAGAAGAGCAGGTTGGAAGTGAAGGGTTCATCAGCCCATTTTTTCTTCCAGTCATAGAGTTGGAGATCATCTAGTCCACACCAGATTAATCTTTCTGGACCCTGGGAGCATTGCTGTTCTGGCACTCAGGCCCATACCAATCTTCATAAAAAGTGTATATGTTATGACTATACATGCAAATATTTGCACACTTGCTAATTTAAATTGATTATACTGCACTTAAAATCAGAATAATCTAGAAATGGTAATTTAAAGCTGGCTGATTCTCTTGCAGCTTACTGCAATAAATTGTTTCTCTATTCCACTACAATCAGCCTCTATTCCACAACAGTATCGCCTGTTCATAGAAATTCTTTTTACTGCCAATGTCATAATGGCCTTATGTTCTGCAGTGAAGCCATGCTTGGGATTCTGTGTTCTAGTCACTACATCTCAAATGGAAAATGTGCAGCGAAAGGCAACTGAATGATGAAGAGTTTGGAGCAACACTCTTCATGGGGAAAGCGTACCATGTCTGGGGCTTTTAGCTTAGAAAAAATGAGCAAGGAGATACATTACGGTTGCTGCTGTTGTGTGCTATCAAGCTGTTTCCAACTTTTGGTGACCCCATGAATGGATGCCCTCCAAAGCACCCTGATCTTGACAGCCCTGCTCAGTTCTTCTAAAACTCAGGGCAGTGGATTCCTTTATGAAACTGATCCAGCCCATCGCTGTCCTTCCTCTTCTTCTGCCTTCAGCTTTCCCTAGCATGGTTGCCTCCTCCAACGAGCTTCCCTCCTCACAGTGTGCCCAAAGTATGACATTCTGAGTTTCATCCTGTTTGCTTCCAGGGAAAGTTCTGGCCTGATTTGATGCAGGAGCCACTGGTTTGTCTTTCAGCCAGTCCAGGGCATTTGCTAAGCTCTCCTCCAGCACCAGGTCTCAAACACCTCAATGTTCCTCCTGTTAGCCTTCATCACTGTCCACCTTTCACATCCAAACATAGTGCTCAGGAAAGCAATGATCTTGGCCGTGTCTCCAGTGAAATGCATCTGGATAGAACAGAGAATAGGAAGAGGTTTTCCTTCCTGGAGGATGGGAGATTCAGAACTGATAAAAGGAGGTATCTCTTCATACCGTGTATAGTCAAACAATGGAGTTACTGTGCTTCCACAAGATTTAGTGATTTGGATCCCTTTAGAAGGGGTTGTCACATTTATGCAAGATAATGCGGATTTATGCGGAATCATCAGTATGCTGATGATACCCAGCTCTACCTCTCGTTTTCTACTGATCCAGGTGAGGCAGTGGCTGTGCTGAACCGGTGCCTGGCCGAGGTAATGGGCTGGATGAGGGCCAATAAACTGAGGCTCAATCCTGACAAGACGGAGGTCAGGTGGTTCGGACTTCGGAATGGGGGACCTGACCCTAGTCTTGGATGGGGTTGCACTCCCTCTGAAGGACAGGGTCCGCAGCTTGGGGGTCCTCCTCGACCCGGAGCTGACCTTGATAGCTCAAGTGTCAGCAGTGGCGAGGAGTGCCTTCCATCAGCTTCGGCTGATCCATCAGCTGCGTCCCTTTCTGGAATTCGACTGCTTGGCGACGGTGACTCACGCGTTGGTGACTTCCCGGTTAGATTACTGTAATGCGCTCTACGTGGGGCTACCCTTGAAGACGGTGATACTTCAATTGGTGCAGAATAGAGCTGCCAGGGTGCTGACGGGGACTGGGCGTGGGTCTCATATCACCCCAGTTCTCCGTCAGCTTCACTGGCTCCCCATTGAAGTCCGGGCCCAATTCAAGGTGTTGGTTCTTACCTATAAAGCCCTTCACGGCTTGGGTCCCGGCTACCTAAAGGAGCGCCTGCGACCATATATACCCTCCCGCCCCTTACGTTCTGCTGCTGATGCCCTCCTCCGGGAACCCTCTGTGAGAGACATTCGGAGGGTGAGTACCCGGAGGAGGGCTTTTTCTGCGGTGGCGCCCATTTATGGAATGCGCTCCCCAGAGAGGCTCGCCTGGCGCCGTCTTTATTTGCTTTTCGGCGCCAGGCGAAGACCTTTTTATTCAAACAATATTTTAAATGTTAATTTATTGATATTTGGATGGTTTTAATTTAGACCTGGAGATGGGCCAGTTTTTTAATGTATGTAATTTTTAATATTTGGAAATTTTAATGTATCAGAAATGGTTGTATTTTGTTGTGAGCCGCCCCGAGGCTTGTGGCAAGGGGCGGCCTATAAATTTCCAAATAAATAAAAATAAATAAATAAATAAATAAGGGTATCACTGGGTACTCATCCCGATGGCCATATGCTACTTCCAAAACCAGAGGCAGTTGGCTGCTGGGCACCAGTTACAAGGCAGCATGAATGCAAGGTTGCTATCGGGGACGTCTCAGAGGCATCCAGTAGGCTGAACAAGGGGAACGCTGGATCAGAGAGGTCTTTGGTTGAATCATATGTGGCTTTTCTTGTAGCCACATCCCTCTGGATCTTAAGGAAGGAGGGAAGGAAGGAAAGAAATGGTTTTCTTTTCTAGCACCTTCTGTTCCTATTTAGTTATTGGGACCTTGCCTGGAAACACACCTTGAGCCTTTCTCCAGAGAGTTAAACCTGATACTATATATGAGAAAAAATGCAAGGGAAGCTTATTTCCTGCAGCGAGCATGAGATACGACATGCTGCATCTACTCTAATCACCAATTTCTGGCTGCAGGCCCAAAACCACTTATTTATGAGTAATCCCACTGCCTCTTTCTTTCTTCCTTTCTTTCTGTTGGCAAGTGAATTATTGTAGGATTTTGGTTATAAGTTTCAGCTAACAGTCTAATGTGTTTGCTGATTCTTCCAAGTTCTGCACCCTTGGAGGGTTATTTATAGTCTGCTAAGAAAGACTAAATAGCTAGAGTTGTTGTCAATCAGCCTTGAAAAATATGTAGGATTTAACTGATGGCTATTGCTTTTTCTGCAAGGATATGCTTGTTGAAGTAATAGTGGAGGTTTGGACAAAGCAGCCGCACACTTTGAAAGCGCGTGCGATGGGAGCTGCAGGGCCAGATGCCCAGGTCCCACCACTAGCTGCGCGCTGCTCCTGCCTTGGAGCTGTGGCCCCCAGCCTCTCTGGCACCAGGGACCAGTTTCGTCAAGACCATTTGTGCATGGACGGGGGCAGGGGGGTGGTCTCAGGATGACTCAAGCACATTACACTTACTGTGCACCTTAGTTCTATTACCATTACATCGTAATACATAATGAAATAATTATACAGCCCTAATGCCAAATCAGTGGGAGCCCTGAACTCATTTTCCTACAATTCGACGGTGACTGAGACAACTGCACAGGGTGGGAAAGAGGCAGGGGTGGAAGTGGCAAATAGAAGAATGGCGGTCATAGAAACATAGAAACAGAGCGAGTCAGAAGGGGCCTCCCGGGCCATCTAGTCTGACCTCCGGCACCAGCCGGCTCTGCTCACGACATGCCCACCATGTGCATGTCCAGCCGGACGAAAATAATTCTTGGATTCTGACTTAAAGCCTGCCAGCAGCTGCCGCTGCATTGTCACTGGCCACTCACTGATGGGACTTTGTGATGAGTCTGCAAGCAGCTGATTTATCATGGCCTCTGTGCTGTCAAACCGCTCTGCTAAGGCTGATCCGCGTTTGCGCTGCTCCCCAGCACTAGATGGCCGCCTCTGCCCCACCTCAGACCATCAGGCCTTGGATTCTCATGAGCAGCGCACAACCAAGGTCCCCTGCATGCACAATTTGCAGTGGGGTTCACACTCCTAAGGGAATCTAAGGCCTGATGATCTGAGGGGGAGCTGAGGAGGTGACGCTACTGCTGGGGAGCGGCTGCAAATTCAGATGAAGCTTTGTTTGCTCGGCCATCACTCACTTCCTGCTGTGCGTCCCGGTTCCCAACAGGCCACGGACTGGTAGTGGTCCGTAGCCTAGGGGATGGGGACCCCTGCTTTGCAGTGCATTAGAAAGAAACACCGCATAGCTCTCACAATGAGCAGGTGCTTTGGGCCCAGTCTGGGTCACCTCTGGAGGAGCTCTGCGAAGCATGAGTGGGCAGCCCACTGCCCACGTGTGGCCCTCCAAGGCTTTCCTTGCAGCTCACCACGCGGGCTGCTGAAATCCCCACCACCAGCCTGCTCCTCAGTGACTTGGGAGGCACTGCTGTCTGCAGAAGTGGTGCTGAAGAGCACGGAGTGTGGGAAGAGTGGTCCACGCACCCTCCTCCCTTCCCTGGCAGAATCAGTGTTCTGCCCAGGCCTCTGCTGTTCCTTCAACAAGAATATCCTTCTGAGGAAAGAAAAAGAGCGACCATGGTCCGTTCAATCCTACATAGCCTTTTTGAAGGCTGACTGACAGCAGCAGCAGGTGTGCAGCATGGATGGGGCAGAGTCACCTGGCATATTGTGGGGGACATAGTTTTGCAAACTCCCGAATGGTTTCTTTCAATGTGACCCCATATTTTGACCCCATATTTTCCAAAGCAGGGCAGAGGGCAGCACTGCTAGGGGAGCGAGTGTGCAGTGGAGCCAGGCTTGGAGGGCAACAACACAAGCGCACACTCTTGTTAGCAAGGACGCTGATGCCTTTGGCTTCCCTCTTCAGACTTCCATTTTCTCTCTGAGCTTCAGCTGCAATCCTCACGGCAGCTGAGTGGAAGTTAATTTTTCCAGCAAGGCTATATCGTTCCCTATTTTAATGTGAGGTATTTTGTGCTGGCTTATTCTTGAATGGGCAAATAAGACCTGCTTGCTTTAGAAAAAAATCTGTTCCTGGTAGAGGTAAAAACTGCTGGGACTGGTTTGTCGATAGGGATTGACACAAGAGCCTGAATGTTTGCACTTCGCTTGTGGGCTGCTTATGCAGACTGTCGTGGGGAGTGGCTCTGATTCAGGACTAAACGCCACACCACTGACGGGGAGCCATGGCCAGTCCTCGACACAGCAAGTCCCGGTTCTCTTCTCCCCCTTCCCCAGGCCTTCCTCGCCCTCCTCCCCCGCTTCTTTCCTCTTGCTGGATGGCTCACTTGCCCTCCCTGGGCCAGGAGGCAAGCAAGGAGAAGGCACATGATCCCCATGCACCGTTAATTTCCCTTTTATATTTATTTTTGCTCCTCGTCAGAATCTTGGCATCTATCAATGCTTGCATCTGAGATTATGATACCTCATGGGTAAAGTCTGCTTTAATAAAATAAGGCTACAGGCTTTGGTTATTTAATTTCTCTACTGCCCAATAGCCTCTCTGGGCAGTGAACAGTAATAAATGCCATAATGTACAATATAGATTAAAACAATAAAACATCACAATGTTACATCAAAAGTATTTAACTGGGAGTAAGACCCATTTCATTCCATCAAATTGACATGACGAAGCAGGTACAGAACTGCATGGTGGGAGCACCGATAGGATGTGGGTGCGCTCCCATGGCCTCTGGATGATGCTGTCCAGTGGGGCCAGGTGGATAGAATGATGTGAAGGCCCAGCTCCAAGATCCTGCAATCTCAGAGCTGGGACTGCATAGGCTGAGCCCCTACTTGGCCCCCTCACAGCTGGCCGGAAAGAACCATGCCAGCTGCCTCCCTTAGCTCAGAATCGTGCCTCAAAAAGGGAGTGTGAGAACAGGAGGCTGAGAGCACACCTCCCTTCCTGTGGCCATCCCAGGCTCCTTGCCTCTCTTCCCAGTGCTTCATCTAGACCAGCCTTCCCCAGTCTGGTGGCCCTCAGTGGCCTTTGGACTGCAACTCCCAGAATTCCCATCCCGCAGGGCCATTGACTGGGAATTCTGAGTGTGGCAGTCCAATCGTGTCTGGAAGACACCAGGTTGGGGAAGGCTGATCCAGACAACAGGAACAACTGAAGAGAAATCAGGGCGTGTTGCACAGGATCCACATAAGCCTCCAAGTTTAGGGACTTTCAGGCATCATGGTTGGGGTCAAGGGGATGGTGGCCTTAAAGATGCACATGAAAAGCATGTGGCTTTGGAGTGGGGCTTCCTTCCTGGCAAGCTCGTTTAGGACTGCCCCCTTTGCATCCTTCTCACTTTTCAAATGTGACTAGTTCCACTCCAGATTATGAATGTTATTCCACACCTTTCTCAACTGCTCACATCCAGTATCTTCACATTTGACTACTATCCTGAATTCTTTCATACCTGCCGCATAAAACATGTTTGAATTCAAACCTGACCTGTGATTTTATACTGTAAAGAGGATCTAATGTTAGCATTTCTTGTCTAATAGGTGAAGGAAGCCATGCAAAGAATCCATGACAGAGGTAATATAGGAAAATTAATTCTGGATGTGGAGAAGACACCTACACCATTGGTAAGTAGAAAGAAGTACCAACTTACCTATTTATTTCACACTTCAGTTGTAGCCTACCCAATAATCAGAGTGCACTGGGTGCTGTGCAGGTATTTTAAAAATAAGAAATGCCAAACAAGAAACATTGATTAGAACAACACTGAGTAAGCTGAGATAGACCATTTTAAGGTTTCAAGTTTTAAAATCCAAAAAGAGCTAGGTTCTACAAGGAGAAAGGAAGAGACAGAGGTGCTCCTCAGAGGGAGAGACTGGAAACTGGTTGCCTGGCATCAGAGCTCTGACTTTGCAGGGCAAAGGTGTGCCCTGCTGTGGGTGTGACCGCAGAATCTGGTGACCACCACAGCCCTGGGATTCAGAGCAATAGAGGCCCGCTCTGGAACGGCACTGCACGACTCCCCTCCCATGGCAAGCAAGCAGGAGGAAATAGTGAAGGGCAAAAGGGACAGGGGGAGGGGGGAGGGAGATGGTGCTCCTTTCCACCCTTTCACTGGGCACCGCACTGGACTTTGGATTCCCCGTTTGGCACTGGGAATCCTTCCAGTAGGGTTGCTCTGCTCCTTGACTACGCACGGTTGGCCAAAGTGTTCTCATCCGCCCTGCTTTCCTTGGCCTCTCAGCCTGTTCTGTTCCAACCACAGATGGCCAACGATAGCACAGAAACCAGTGAAGCAGGCGAAGAGGAAGAAGACCACGAGGGGGACAATGAGAACAAAGAGCGTATACCATTCATCCAGCAATAGCTATGAATGGTGGGAACAAGAGCAAGCAGACATGGCAGAGCAGAAGAAGGGAAGGTGACTGGGAAATTCATTTTGTGCACCAGTGAACAAATGCTCTAGTGCTGTGTGTGTTGTTTTTTTGTCTGCCGTCAGCTGAGCTATAAGCTGTTGATCATTGATGTTTTGAACTCAATTGCCATTCCCACCCAGTACAGTATTATGACATGGCATCATGTGGCAATCTGTTTTCCTGTAAGAGTCCCAGTCCAAAGCCTTATGTTCTTCACAATAATCTGAGACATGAACCAATCCCAGGTGGTCTCAAAGGCCAGTCCTCAAGCCTGTTCAGCTCCTGTGCTTAATGCCATGATTTTAACAGAAGGTTTTCAGATGCACAGAGACCTGTTGATTCCGGCAGGTAGATGCCCAGGAGGGCCGTCATTCTAGGGCTGAAGATCCAGGCATGCACCTTCCTTGTGGCATTGGGTTCTTAGGTTTCGTCTGATCTTGGCATCCATACACAGGGGTGGGCATGAGTCTGATCAATTCCCAGCAGTGTTATTTCCCCTCAAAATGAGAGGGAAGGAGGGCCTGAAGTCAGCTCCATGTACTTAGGCCTGTACTTCAGGCTCATCCAATTCCTTAGACCCAGGGGAGGGGGGGCACTTATACCCCACCGCCATGACAAAACCACATCTTTTAATAGGGTGTTAGCAGGCCAGCCCAATATCAAAGACATCTCCACATGCACAAAGAGAGCTGCCCACAACACCAAGGTCGACTGGGATACTCACCTGTATAGGAATGCTGGTGTTATCATTTGCATTGTTGTCCCACCTGTGCAAAGAGAAACTGGAAGGGCATGAGAATTTATCTTTTGAACCACAAACGAAGGCTGCTGACGGGACAGTTCTCCATCTGTCCCATTCCCCTTCATCTCATAAAAATCCCAAAACAAAACAAATCCCTCTTAATTGCTCGAGAAAAGAAAATACCTCATTTGTACAAAATAGGCTAAAAAGCCACTGAATAACTAAAAATAGATTTAATCATAGTGCCAATGAATGTTTACTGTTGATTTATCTGCAGTTTCCTGCCTTACAAAGACAAATCTTACAGGTTAGCCTCCCCCTGCCCCCCAAGCCCTAAAAGCTCTGCTCCCACAGAGGAACACAGAATGTCCTGATTGTTCAAAGCAAAAGTGCCCTCACCGTCATCACCATCATCATTATTGAGCATCAGTCAATGGTAGCCATCATTTGTTCAATGCATTTGGAGAAATGTTGGTTTGTTGGTCCTACATCAAAACATCAGAATGGTGCTGACCTACTTTGCCTAAGTTTCAAGTGATTCTTTTGCCAGTACAAAGCCCTTCACTGCACATCACTGATCTAAATAAGAACTGGGACAGATCCCAAGGGAAAATGCCCTGGCACCACCATCATCCTTGCCTTCCCACATCGGCACCGTACAGCCATGCCTGCGTAATTCTAGCATTTTGCGCCTGACTAATGAAAGGAAATACCTTCCTTAAAGGTCTAGTTGAACCACTAACATCACCCCCACCGCACCCCAAGGACAGTGAGAAAAACTGAACTGCTAGCATTCTTGAAAACAGGAATGGGCAAGTTTTGGCTTAAAGCAGTATGCCATTTTAAGCATTCACAATCCTTTATTTATCTGATCTCCTTACATTTGCATTCTGTGTGTCACTGTGTTTTCTGTAGTGATTAAAATGGATTCGGGCAGTTAGCCATCGTATAGAGAGCCTTTTAGAATTCAGCTTGAGTCTAAATCAACAAAGTTACAGATACCAACTAATGGGTTTAAGGAGAGAAAATGCCCCCAAACAGGAGGAATGGGGGGAAGTCAACACCTGTCCTCAAATTATTACGAGAAAGAGCCAGACCCATATTCACCGTTCGGCAGCATTCCTTCACTTCTCTCCATCCCATTCCTCATGTCAAGTAAAAGAGCCCCACGCGGCTGCACCGTGCAGTCAGTCTGTAGTCGAAATGAATTTAGTTGGACTCTCACTGCCATGGGACTGCCCTTGGTCTCGGAAAGAAAGAGTCTTTCAGTTTTAATTCAATAGCAAAGGAGTCCCACAGTAGAAAGACTATTTTCAATGGGCATGGAAAATTAAGTGTGGAGAGGGAAAGTCCCTGGTGGACTTTGCTGCTGTTTCCCAAGCTGTGTGGGCCAGAGGCCTGTCAGAGAAACAAATGGACTTTGGGCCCACTGAAGCCAAAGCTGCCTCCAGCTCACCCCGGAAAGCTTTTTCCAGGGGCCCATTGCTGGCAGAAGCACGGCTAGGGGCATGCCTGCACTCATGGAGCTGTCCAGCCCATGGGACATATGCTGCCCCACCAGTGGAATTCCCCTCTGCTGACAAAGAGGCACCACCACCCCTCCCTGACCCCACTCAGCCAGGCTTAGGCTGGAATCTCTGGCTGCCTTACCTGTGCGGGATCGTCGGTGATCCCGGGGGGCTTACTTCTTAGTGTTGCATTCTAGTTACTGTCGGTAACTTTCAGTTTCCAGTCCTGTGAATATTTCCCTTTGTGTCCAATGGGGCTTCCCCCCAGGTAAGTGCATTTGGGACTGCAATTGTGTAGCTAAAAATGTGGCATAAAACGTTGAAGGATGTGAGAAACATACCTTGGGCAATCTCATTAATCTTACGAAATTTTCTTTGGCTCCCCAAACACTTTTCCAGAGGAAGAACTTCCAAATTTGCTTCATAATTCACTTTAGGCAAACAGTGTCGAAAGGGCAGGAGATCCAGAGAGTCTGGAAAACTCCTTTGCCTTTCCCTCCAATTTTTCAGAAACTTTGGCTAAGAAAAACCTCTGAGATAATCAAAAGTTTCATTTTATGTGGAATTCGGTGGCAACTCTGATCAAAACCATCCCTAGCAGTGCTGCAACCAAAAATCACACATCCCCAACCACCTGTCCAGGAAATCATAAGCTGCACTACCAGTCACTCTACATGCAGGTAGATTTTCCAGTTGCATTTTCTACTGTCTGTGCACCAGCCAGAGTTGGCAGGTGATGGATGGATGGATGGATGGATGGATGGAAGGAAGGAAGGAAGGAAGGAAGGAAGGAAGGAAGGAAGGAGGGAGGGACAGATAGGCAGGTATTACAGACAGACAGATTTAGGATCCAACACAGGAATAAGCATGCTTAAGACCACTGCTTAAATGCCTAGATGGTGAGAGCAGCTGCCTTCCTTGGTAGGCAATTTACACACACAGCAGTGGTAAAAACAATTAAAATGCTTGTGGGGAGAGGGGCAACTGTCTCCCTCAGCTCCCTAGATCAAGCCCTGCTGTTACCACCCAGCAACTGAGGGTCCAGAAGAAAATTGATTGCCTCTAGATATAGACATACCACTTTGGTCTTATCATCTGCCATCATGCCACCATTTCTATGACAAGTGGTTTTTGCAACCAATCAGGGCATGAGGAAAAGTGGCACCGAAAAAAGAAAAAGTCAGACTTCAAAGGACCTCAAAGAGATGCCCAGTCATGAACACTGGATCAAGAGGAGCACTGCCAGATGTTAGTTCCTTCTGAAGAGTTTCAGCTGACACTGCATTTGCCTTCAATCCAGTTCCACCTCCAGAGTTTGGAGAACTCTTGAGCAAGATGGCCTTAATGGACTCCTCAGCTTTGCCTTGAACGGGCCAGTGTTGTCCGTGCTGTTGCCATTGCCCGTCACTGCCCTCTTGCTCTCAGCCCAACCTGACAGAACACAGTAAATGCGTTCAGGGTCCTTTTTCATGCCATGGGTCAAGTAAAGCAAGAACCATAAAAAGAAGGACCATGCAGCAAGCACCTTGTCGAAAACACACACTGGGTGCAGCAGAGTGCAAACGTTGTCCTTGAGAATGGTTTTCCTCAGAGTATCTCCACCAGTTACAAAAGACATTTTGCTGGGTGTATTATAATTTGAGGAGGCAGTGAAACCAGAAACTTAATTAGCAACTGATCGGGATAATTTTGTTTCTGGAATGCTCCCATCAAGTTAGAATTTCACTGACTCAGTCCACAACTTTCCCAAAGACTGACTTTTGTCAATGAGGGTCTCGTATTCTGCCAACCTTGGTGAATTCTCTCTTCTCATTATTTGGTACTGCCAGACTGGCCAACACGAATTTCCAGATATTGGCAGTCTCTTGGAACAAATCTGACACACACACGCACGCACACAATAATGAGTGGCACAGATAGTTTGATTTTATTCTCAGTTCTACAGCTTTGCATTTCTGGAATCATTAGGGAACAAGATATGTGTGTAACTCACTGAATTTCTTTGAGATCCAATCATAGGAATTACTCCAAGCTACCTCCCTTTCTGTTATTCTAGAAAACAATATTGCTTTGGAACGAATCCAGAGTTTAAACCCCCATTGCACTGAGAGATGTTTGCTAGAAGTTAAATGCTACTGCACTGAAATGTATGTTTTGCTGACAAGTGGAATCACCACTGTTGCAGGTGTTCCTTCATGCAAGTTGCCCAAACCTAGACTGACAATTAAATCCCTGCTCCACTGACTCCGGCCTAATTGGTATCATTTTCATTGGATTCGGGATTTTATGCTAACGGGTGAAAAATAAATCTCTCTGTCTCTGTTCAATCCCTATTTTCAAATTTTCAGAAAAAATATATATTCTTGTCTTCTCAGAGCCTGGTTTACGGGGGGAAATGTGCCCTCTCCTAGCCCACTTTGCTCTCCATCTGTCACAGCGAAGGCTGCAAGACGAAAGTTATTTCGGATGATGCATTGTTTGTGTGGCTCAGCTGCACTAAACACGTCACACAGAAAATTTAGAAAAAAGATGTGGTAGTCTAAAAGCATAATTTTATGCATATTTAGACAGGAGAAAAATTCCGGCTATTCTCAGCATGCCCCAGCCAACCCCGCCGGGGCTTAACTGCCCTCTTTTCCGTCTACACATGAATAGGATTGTGCATGAGGCTGCAATCCCAGACACATTTCCCTGAAGATAGATCCCATTGAACACACTGGGACTTCTCTCTGAATAGATAAGTATTCATTAAGTTGTGGGGTAATTGCATGTTTGGATGTTCCCTGCAGATCCAAATCATACTGTGCTTAGAAAAGAAGGTATAGCCTTCTGATGATGGCTAGTTTTGTGCATGAAGGAGCACTAAAAGCGGGAAAGCACTGAACATGCAACAGTTCTGAGTGCATTAATAACTGGTACAACACGGCAAAGATTTCATCATGGTTTCCTCCCCCACAAAAAACTGAGAATCAAAAGTTTGATGCTGGTTTTGGTGGGAAGACTCTTAATCCTTTGGCTCAGTATTCCTACAGACAACGGGTGGCATTGCCTCTCTTCAGGTTGATACGAGAGAGTCTGTAGGAAAGGGTTTTGCTTCACCAGTGTTATTGGTGGGGCACGGGAGAACATTACTCTTCTCAACTCCAGACCCTAACCACTTGCAATTTCTATCAATGGATTGATTATTTTGTCCAAGCAAAGGCAAATTATTTCCCAGGTCGAATGGTTGAGCCATGAGGGGCTCTCTTTAATGTCAACCTGAATGGAGTGGACTGAAATATATGTTTTAATTGTTATTTGTTGCTTTAGAGCTTTTGTTATATTGTGCCTACCAAGCAAATGATGTTTACATAAAAATATAAATAAAATATTAAGCATAGCATTAATTTTGGCTGGTGGTGCTCATTCTAAACAGAGAACATAGCTCTGTGCTGGAGCCGATTTGTGTGGAGGATGGAGCAGGTCCAAGGGCTACAGTTCAGCTTAGGTCACATCCTTTTTGTGAAGAATGGCCAGGTTCCAAGGTCATCAGCTCAGGGAACCATACCAAAGCTAAGCAGGTCAGGGTCTGAGCAAAGCCTGATGGGAGATCCCATGCATTATGTTGGGTTGCGTAAATACACTAAGCAAGCAAACAAGTGTCAGGTTGGAAGACCCTCATGGAGCAGAGTTAGGAAACTTGAGTTGCTGAGAAAAAAGTGCAGGGCCAAGTAAAAAAGCAGAAGTGACACGCCAAAACATCTGGTGTCTCTTTCGAAAAAGAAGAACAGAGTGGCCACAGCAATGCCTTCGCTCCTTCTGAATGGCAATGAGACATCCTTAGAAGATGTTAAGAACCACCCCCAAGCCTAAATATTTTCCTACAGTGGTCCTTAAGGAAAATTTTTTAATAATCATCCCCAAATAGGTTAACCTACTGGAATGTGTCAAGTCAAAGGAGACTGAAGGCTTAAATACTAGTTCTTTTGACTGTGTTTCCCTTATTTCTTCATCGCCTGCCCTGCTGCTGTGCATGTGTTACTCAGAACCTATAAAACACTCTGTATATGTACTAAAAGTTGGTCGTAGGTCTCAGCCTCTACCCGGCAGTGTTGTTTGTAAGGTTGGTCTCTGCAGAGGATACCTGAGGGCTCAGTCTAATAAACCGCTGAGGTTTGTAACGAAATCTGTATCCCTATCAATCCGAGTGTACATTCTGGTAACTCAAGATGTCCTGGCACTGATCCATATTCACCATCACCAAATGAACTAGAATCATCACTCCACATTTCCACAACCTTCTCCCTGCCCCGCCCCCCGGGAAATGAGCCCATGTACGGGGCAAAGAGCCATTGGCATTCCATTATGCTATTTCCCTGAAGGATGCATTAGAGAGCAGGGGGTTCCATCCAGTGGCCTTTCTGGAACCTGCCAACTCTGCTCTTCTATGATCCTATGAACCCCTGCAGTGCTGTTGCTGCCAGTCAGTGTATGCCATACTGGGCTGGATGATCCCATTTAAGGTAACTTTGTTCTCATTTCTCCCCACTCTCTCCTCATTTTTCCCTTCCTTCCTTCCTTCCTTCCTTCCTTCCTTCCTTCCTTCCTTCCTTCCTGGCTTGGCTTGGCTTGGCTTGGCTTGGCTTGGCTTGGCTTGGCTTGGCTTGGCTTGGCTTGGCTTGGCTGTTCTTTTCTTATTCAGCCACTCTGTGTGAGACCAGGTAATACCATGAAAAGCTGTAGAAAAATCAGAGCAAGAGCATCATCCACAGAGATCTGCCCAGCTTCTGACTAACGATGCTCTAAGAGGGTTTTTTTTTTTACCCCCCCTTTTTATTTTTTTTAAATACAGAAAAAAGACCATAAATACAAACATCTGAAATGCAAATATATACCATTCACAATATTTATTTATTTTATTTATTAAAAGCTTTTGTATGCCATCCTATTATATAAGATCTCAGAACGGCTTACAATATGTTATATATCAATAATATAACACATAAAACCCAACTAATGAGTAAAGAAGTAAATAACACTTTGCCCCCACCACCCAGGAGACCAGTAATACCTCCATTTCATTTCATATATTATAACAATATATAATATACTTCAAGTATACCCATATCCCCTCCAAAAATTCATATAATCTTGATTAGGCTTCCAACCTTTACCTTCTATCAATACTGCTTTTACAAAATCTTCCCAAATTTCATTATATTTATTTGCTTTTATTAACCCTTTTTAAATTTTTATTTCTGTCATCAGTTTACCATTAATTACCACATTCCATATTTCATTGTACCATTCATGCCTTTGCATAACCCAACTGTTTCCAAGACGCTCCAAGAGGTGAAGCCCACAGAGACTTGAGAGTAAACAGCTGGGGGACGGGTTCAATGGCCAACAAAGAGCTCGCTAGGCGAAACTGGCAGGACCCAACCAAATCCCCAGGAAGCCCACAAGCAGAACAAGAAGGCAAGAAGGCTCCCCTGCTTCCTGCCAACGGGTATGAAGGGGCCTGCTCAGGGGGCTCCTATGGCTGGGCTTCAGGTCTGAAGTCCAGGTCTCTGGGAACACCCCCCTCATATAACACCCCAGGGAGCAGGATGTGACTGGAGAGGGGCAAACCGTGCCAGCATCTGCAGCAAAGCCTGTATAGAAATACCCGGCTGCACCAGGACTCATGCTACGTTCTGCGGCATCCTCTCTTCCAGCTGATTTTCTGGAACCTGTTATGGTCAAGGGACAGTTTGCACTCATATACATGGTTACAGAGGCTTGTGTTCTTCTTTCTTTCTGCTTTTACATATATTCTTCTCCTTTACAGAAAAATGATCTATGAGGTTTAGCACCAGCCTAGCAGAAGCACACTCCCCCGCACCAAGTCATGATCGGTGCAGTGAAGTGATTGTTGTGTTAAGTGAATTTAAAATACAAACACTGCACATGCTCAGAGCTGAGGGATCTTTTTTCCCCAAGAAGAAGAATCAGGGTTGGTACACAGCATTTACTTGTTTTTGCTTTCAGGTCTGTGGAAACTGTTGAAAAGCGTGGAAGGAAAAGCAGCGGGTGTGGGGGAGAACAGCCTGTTTCCCAAGAGGCGTAGCCATTGTGCTTTTCTTAGCGGATGGGCACAAAACAAGAGCCTGTTTCCTGGCATCTCGCCCTGGTCAAACACTGTCCCTCTGTCAAGCCCAGTGCCATTGCACGACACCTTTGGGCAGCTGAAGGGCTCCTCGTGGCCAGGGCCTCTCGTGGAAAAGATCCTGGTGCTTGGAGAACCACATGGCCTGATGCCCTCCATTGACTGCAACGTCCCCGGTAACGTAGTGGAAAATTTTGAAGCAAGGGCTGGGCCTTGAAGGTGCCCATCAGTGGCAAGAGACACAAGTCTCCCGGTCTCATAGATCTATTATAACGAGATAGATTGCCTTTCCACGTAGGCTATAAAATTCATTCTACACATATCAGCATATGCACATTTTATGCAAACTTATGTCCTCTGCTTGGTTCTTTTTGGATTATGCACATCCTCCTTTCCAAGTGGCTACCCTAGAGCCTGCTCTCCTTTAATCTTAAACCTGCCCACTGCTGGCACAAACACGGAACAAATTATCTCTGAGCAAATGCAAAACTCAACATTATTTATTGAAAACATTTCTGTATATTAATATTTAGTCGATGACTCTCAGGGCAGTTTACAACACGTTAAAATTTTAAAACCTAAATTATATTCTATCTCTATCTCACTATATGCCATTTTCATGTAATTATGTGTCATCTGTTGCTTTTCTTTGACAATTTCCAAGCAGCCACCCTAATACTGCAAACTCCATTAAGGCGATGATCCTTAGCATAAGAGGGGACCAGGCAGGTGACAAGCCATGGGAGCGATACCTTAGTGGTCTTTTCCTGAAGGAAGATGCTTTAACCAAATTCTCTGTCCTTCCCCCACAGACAGAGTGTGTACACCACTAACAGAAAAGAGGAGTAATAAGGGTATGGAGTTGCATAAATTTGCAAATACTGATTCATATATGTAGAAGCAACATGAGGCAATGTCTACAGTCTAGCACTTACCTGTTTACCTGATCCTCCTCCTCCCTGTTTTATCTTCATAACAGCACTGTGAAGTAGGTTGGGCTGAGAGTTCATGGCTAGCTCCAAACTGCCCAACCAGTCTCATGGCCAAGTGGGAACTAGAACTTAAATCTCCCCAGATAGAGACTAGCCCTCCAACCACTATATGACACCACTTCTCCTTAGAAATACGATACACCTCACTGCAGTGGGGAAGACTGACAGCAGAACAGCATGCCTCTTTGATTCGCCAGTCGGGTACTCATTCTATATGGAAAACCACAAGTCCCCTTATGGTTTGTTATCTTTAACAAGACTTGGACTGGTCACCCCTTCCAACAGAGGATGCTTTCAAGTAGAGAGCTGTCAATCAACAGATGCAGAGGAGCATCCTCTCTAAAGCAGGACAGTTATGGCTAGAACTCCTAGAATGACCCACTCAGCAAGACCATACTGATTCCATCTTACCCAGGCCCAAGAGGAAGAGTGTTCCCTTTTGTAAGAAGCTGCAGATCTCTGCTAAAGCTAAAAGACAGGTCATCTGGATGCTGGCACTGAAATGCAGATGGCCAGGCTGAAGTCACCTCAAAGCCAAGTGGCTCCACCTAGCAAACCTATTGACTAGTTACCTTCCCAGACAACTAAGCAGTCCAGTATCTTCTAGGATCTATCTCAGAGCTGGAGATGAGCAATTACCTGCAGTCCCCAGATAAAGACCAAGATGTTCTTCTGGAATCTCTACCTAGGCCAGAGAGGTGGTACCAAAGAGGATATGTTCTGCTAGGAAAGGAAATTTGGGGTCTTTCTCTTTTGGTAGGGGTGCTGAAAGCAGCTGTCCTAGGACGTAGGACAGTTTGATGCAGACCAAACTGCACCACAGTCATTTCTCTGCTATGGGTGCAAGGGTTTCCCCAAAAGAAAGGGAAGGCCTGACACAGCAAAGGAACTGTGTCACGGAGATGGCACATCTTCAAAGAACCAAGTAGTCAATTCGGTGCAGGGCTGTGCTGTGCTAGCTGGGCTGTATTTTCTGTGTGTTGTTCCCACTGAAAAGCCACTTAAACCGTTGCTGCTTTGTGTTCTGGAACTGATCGAACGTTTCCCAATATACTGCTGCTTAATTCCCCAATAAATCCTTTAACCATTTTTCAAAAAGACCCAGACAGTGTGCTAAGGGTAGAATTGGGGAGGCACACAAGGGAAAGGCCATGTACTTGGTCACATTAACATGGATGTAACAACCAAAACTCCTTCATGGATCACTGCCTTGTCGTGGCGAAGGGGCTTGCGTAGCTCAATGAAGCTATGAGCTATGCCATGCAGGGCCACCCAAGACGGACAGGTCATAGCAAAGAGCTCTGACAAAACGTGATCCACTGGAGAAGGAAATGGCAACCCACTCCAGTATCCTTGCCATGAAAACCCCATGGACAGTACCAAAAGGCAAAAAGATATGACGCTGGAAGATGAGCCCATCAGGTTGGAGGGTGTCCAATATGTTACTGGGGAAGAGCAGAGGGCTAGTACTAGTAGCGCCAGAAAGAATAAAGCAACTGGGTCAAAGCCGAAAGGACACTCAGTTGCAGATGTATCTGGTGGTGAAAGGAAAGTTCAATGCTGCAAAGATCTATACTCCATAGGAATCTGCAATGTAAGATCCATGAATCAAGGCAAGCTGGTTGTGGTCAAACAAGAGATGACAAGACTGAACAGCGACATCTTAGGAATCAGTGAACTAAAATGGACAGGAATGGGTGAATTTAATTCAGATGACCATCAGGTATACTACTGCGGGCAAGAATCCCTCAGAAGAAATGGAGTAGCCTTCATAGTCAATAAAAGAGTACAAAAAGCAGTACTGGGATACAATCTCCAAAATGACAGAATGATCTCAGTTCGAATCCAAGGCAAACCATTCAACATCACAATAGTCCAAATCTATGCCCCAACCACTGGTGCTGAAGAGGCTGAAGTTGACCAGTTCTATGAAGACCTACAACACCTTCTAGAATTAACTCCAAAAAATAATGTCCTTATCATCATGGGGGATTGGAATGCTAAAGTAGGAAGCCAAAAGATAACTGGAATAACAGGCAAGTTTGGCCTTGGAGTACAAAATGATGCAGGGCACAGGGTGGTAGAATTTTGTCAAGTGAATACAATGGTCATAGCAAACACTCTTTTCCAACAACCCAAGAGACGACTCTACACATGGACATCACCAGAAGGTCAACACAGAGATCAGATTGACTATGTGACTGCAGCCAAAAATGGAGAAGCTCTATGCAGTCAGTAAAAACTAGACCAGGAGCTGACTGTGGCTCCGATCATGAGCTTCCCATTGCAAAATTTAGGCTCAAATTGAAGAAAGTAGGGAAAAGCACTAGGCCACTCAGGTATGACCTAAATCATATCCCTGATGAATATACAGTGGAGGTGACAAATAGATTTAAGGAATTAGATCTGATAGACAGAGTGCCTGAAGAACTATGGGCGGAGGTTCGCAACATTGTACAAGAGGTAGCAACTAAAACCATCCCAAAGAAAAAGAAATGCAAGAAAGCAAAATGGTTGACTGAGGAAGATTTACAATTAGCTGAGGAAAGAAGGGAAGCAAAAGGCAAGGGAGAAAGATACACCCAATTGAATGCAGAATTCCAAAGAATAGCTAGAAGAGACAAAAATGCCTTCTTACATTGGTTTTTAATATATTGTTTGTAGTTTAAATGTTGTGAGCCACCTCAAGGCTTTGTTGCAATGGGGCGGCATATAAGTGTTTTAATAAATAAATAATAAATAAAAATAAATGAACAGTGCAAAGAAATAGAAGAAAACAATAGAATAGGGAGGACCAGAGATCTCTTCAAGAAAATTGGAGATATGAAGAGAACATTTCATGCAAAGATGGGCATGATAAAGGACCAAAATGTCAGAGGCAGAAGAGATTCAGAAGAGGTGGCAAGATTACACAGAGGAACTATACAAGAAAGAGCTTAACATCCCTGATAACCACGATGGGGTGGTCACTGACCTCGAGCCAGACATCCTGGAATGTGAAGTTAAATGGGCCTTAGGAAGTCTGAGCAACAACAAAGCTAGTGGAGGTGGCAGTATTCCAGCTGAGCTATTCAAAATCTTAAAAGACAATGCAGTAAAAGTGCTTCATTCAGTATGCCAGCAAACTTGGAAAACTCAGCATGGCCACAGGATTGGAAAAGGTCAGTTTACATTCTGATTCCAAAGAAGGGCTCACACTCTCATGGCAGAAAGTGAAGACGAACTAAAGAGCCTATTGATGCGAGTGAAGGAGGAGAGTGCAAAAGTTGGCCTGAAACTCAACATAAAGAAAACTAAGATCATGGCATCCGGTCCTCTCACTTCCTGGCAAATAGATGGGGAAGAAATTGAGGTAGTGACAGATTTTATTTTCCTGGGCTCCAAGATCACCGCAGATGGGGACTGCAGCCAAGAAATTAAAAGACGCTTGCTCCTGGGAAGGAGAGCTATGGCAAATCTAGACAGCATACTAAAAAGCAGAGACATCACCCTGCCAACAAAAGTGCTTATAGTCAAGGCTATGGTTTTCCCAGTTGCAATGTATGGCTATGAAAGCTGGACCATAAGGAAGGCTGAGTGCCGAAGGATTGAGGCCTTTGAGTTGTGGTGCTGGAGGAGACTCCTGCAAGTCCCTTGGACTGCAAGGTGATCAAACCAGTCAGTCCTAGAGGAGATCAACCCTGACTGCTCTTTAGAAGGCCAGATCCTGAAGATGAAACTCAAATACTTTGGCCACCTAATGAGAAGGAAGGACTCCCTGGAGAAGTCTAATGCTGGGAACAATAGATGGCAAAAGAAGAAGGGGACAGCAGAGGATGAGGTGGCTGGATGGAGTAACTGAGGCGGTTGGTGTGAGCTTAAGTGGACTCCGGGGGATGGTGGAGGACAGGAAGGCCTGGAGGAATGTTGTCCATGGGGTCGCGATGGGTTGGACACGACTTCGCAACTAACAACAACAAACAACCAAAAACCATTTATGCATGCAAGGTGCTAAGCAAAGCCTCTACCCTTGCTGTGCACAAGGAGACTGCAAAAAAACTCAAAACAAGGGATCTTGGCCAGCCGTTCCCATGGGATTTGGAGCACAGGAGACTGGGTTTGCCTCACTCCCAGTGGTGGCAGCTAGTGCCAGTTGGCTGTGAGAGAGAGCAAGCCTTGCACCCACAGCCAGGGTGCCTGTGGGTGCCAAGTCACCAGAAGCCACCTTAATTCATTCCTGTCCAGAAAACCACAGGCTTTGACTGGGCTTATTAGAGAGCCTAAAGTCAGGCCTGGGCAGCGGAGGAGAAACTTCTAATCTGGAAATATGCCAGGACAGGCACATGTTGATCAATGCCAAAGGAAGGCTTCTGTTCTCCTCTCCCTTCCAAGAGCATGCTAATCAGTTCCTAAGGCAGCCTCGGATAACATGGCTGCTTTCATCTTCTGCCCACGTAGAGCATTTCACAGTGAAGAGCTCCTCTGGGGAATATGGGCTTTCTTCAGAAGCGTGGTAATAATGCTTGCAGCATCGCTATCCACTTATTCAATATATGGACATGTTCACTTTGTCTGTAACTGTGAAAAATTGGATTTTTAAGGAAAGGAGAAAAGAAAAAACCATATTGAATTTCTTATAGTGCAATACTAGACACTACTACTTAGATGTAAGCCACAATCATTTAAATGAGGCTTTCTCACAAATAAGTAGGAATAGGACTGCAGTCTTAATTTTTTAAAACCTCCCAGCCAGAATCAGCAATGAAATTGTTTTTATTGGAACAAAACAGTCTTTAAGGTCTGTTTAAAAGTAATCAGAGTCACTACTATTTCCTCCCTGCAAAGGGAATTCAGCCACAGTTCCATAAAGCTATTTACACATTAATTAATGTTCTGGATGAGAGAGAGGGGGGAAAGCTTTTACACTGCACTAGAATGACTTCCTCAGAAAGCATGGCCAGAGATGGAAATATAACCCATCATTGCAGGGCACCAATTTGGAGAGGCATGGACAAGACATTTGGCAGCTGAGAGGAATATGTCAGGAACCAGGTATGACAAGGACTTTGGGAACGAAGGGCCACAACTCTATGAGTCTCTGGTTGTGTTCACACATAACACGAAGCCCTGCCATGTACTTCCCACGTGGTATCATTTCAAACCCAGTTTGGGGGATAGACAATTGCACGACTTCCATGCCTGCACTGTTTCTACCTTCCGCCATCATTCCTCTGATGGCTGCAGGAATCCTATCAGCCTGCAAGGCTGAAAAGCAATCCCAGAGTGCACTGCTCCTGCCTACACTGCCTGCCTCTCCCTCATTGGTCCCCTTAGCCAGCTGCTTCAGGTTTGGCTTTTGCTGCTCAGCTAGCCAATGATTTACTCATGTTGGGAAAAATGACAGAAAAATGTTGCTTATATATGCTTTTGTGTTATAAAATCAAACCTGCACTCTTTCTCAAAAGTAGCAGCTTTCCAAGCCAAGTCACTCTTTAATATTGCTGTTGCCTTAAGAAAGCGGCACTCTTCCCTGTCCCCTTCTCTCGTTCTTCTTCTCCCCTCCAGCTGTAAACCAGAGCAGACAGGCCATTCAGTCAAATACACAATCACCGCTACAATGTTGCTGCAGAGTCCCTGCAGGAATTCACAGTTTACCAAGAAACATTTAGTTAGCTAGCCCAGGACGCTTCCCGTCTGTAGCCGACCAGAAAGATGCGGATCCCTTACTCACGGTCTGAGTCTTCCTGATAACTGAATGCAACAGACGAGCTTATGAGTTCATGAATGGTTTCTCAGTAGCTGGAATTTACAAGTCTAAGCAAGTCTAAGCAGATGGGTTCAAGTTTCTGGAATTTATTTATTTTATTTATTTTATTTATTTATATACATATTTGTATGCCGCCTCTCGCAACAGCCTCACAATTTACTCAACTGAAATGTCAATACACCGCAATCAGAAATATTGCAATCTCATTGTCACTTGTATGTCTGGCTGATCTTCCTTAACTGTTCTGTATATGAGGACCTCAGAATTTCCTTGTAATGTCTGCATTCTGTCGTCAAGTGTTCTGTACCTGTGTATGTGACCAGGAGAGTATAAAATGCTCTGCACTTGCATTGAAACCTCGCAGCTGAGTCTACCTCTGCCCGGTAATGCATTATCATGAGTAGAACCTGAAGGAAACCTGGGCTTATGTCAATAAAGCAGCGGAGGTTTGAAAGTTTGATCTTTTCCAGGAACCTGAGTTTTTATTTCCTCCTCACAAATTGAAAACCGAGATTCCGAGATTCTGACAATAGCAGTGTTACCCTGTGCAGCATGCTGCATGCCCCCCAAGGCAGCCCGCCCCACCTCCACCCCCTTGCTGTCCCACCCCTATGGCAGACACGTGCAGGCCCTGAAAGGGGCCACCTTCCTGCTGCAGCCAGGTGCACAGACAGTGTCAGTGGGGTGGGGCAGTCTGTGGCCCCATCCCCACACCACAGCCAGCCTCCCCCCAGAGGGGGGGTGAGTAGCACTGTGAGTGAACCCACCTGAGGAATGCCAGAGACAAGCTAGGAGAGAGGGAGAGGGCAGGAGCTGGCGGGGAGGGTCATGGACTTTTTGGGGTGCTAGCCCTGCTGGCAATGCCCCCCTCACAGCTTCTTGTGTAGGGGCAACATTGCCAATAGGGGAGCGATACTTCTGCCAGCCAAGCCACTTGTGTGTGGTGTTTTTGTAACTGCAGCAAGCAGACAGGAGCACCAAACAGGACTGTTGCTGAGGTCACTCCTGCACTGACATCGCAGAGTAACAGATGGGCATCTGAGGGGAGCAGAAGGCAGGGGGGAGACACAGTGCCTGGCTGTGAAAGGCACAGGTGGAGCTGCTGCCTCTGTTGCTAGGCAGACCTGGACAGCAGAGAATGCAGGCAGGAGTGTTTCCTCCAGCAGCAGCCACTCCTTCTGCAGGACTCTATGGCAGCAGCATGGAGACCATCCTAAACTGCCGCTTCTGTGATCGCACAATCAAGCCAAGGCTAAGTGTGGAAGCCATCACAGGCAAGACACTTAAGACTCATTCCAATGTGAGTTAGACACAAAACAGTCCTACAACTCCCAGCATGCTCCAGGCAATCCTAGCTTTTTCAGTCTTACACACACCATTGAGCATTGAGCCCTTCCAGCAGCAGCAATACAAGGCTAGCACTGTCCCTGACCAATGTCCCTTTGGCTGGAGACAGGCAAAGTCTCACCAGCCTCCCAATTCTGAAGATGGTGCAAAATCTGTATCCTTCCTGAACGGTAAACACTCATTTCTTTGGTCCCACCTTCACTGGGTTGATTAAGGGCTCCACTAATTCTTGCTGACTTGAGCAGTACCAGAACATTTGCCAAGACTGCTTATCTGATGTGTGTGAGTGCATGTTACGGGAATATCATAGACTCATACAGTTGGCAGGGGCCTATGAGGCCATCAAGTCTGACACACAGCTCAAGCATCCCTGATGGATAGCTGCCCAATTGCTTCTTGGCTGCCAGAGTGGGAGAGCCCACGATCTCCCATTGCAATTGGTTCAGTTGCCGTACTGCTTGAACAGTCAGGACATGGTTCTTGATATCTAACCAGAACTCGGCTTCCTGAAACGTAAACCCGTTGTTCCATATCCAGCACTCTGAGAAGAGATCCTGGCCTTTGTCTTTGTGACAGCCTTTCAAGTACTTGCAGAGTGCTATCGTATCTCCCTCCAGTCTCCTCTTCTGGAGGCTAAGCATGCCCAGTTCTCTCAACCTCTCCTCACAGAGCTTTGTTTCCACTCCCTGGATCATTCTTGTTGCCCTCCTCTGAACTCTTTCCAGTTTGTCAGCATTTTTCTTAAAATGTGGTGCCCAGAACTGGACACGGGGCTCCAGGTGAGACCTAACCAGTGCTGAGTAAAGTGGACTTAGTATTTCATGGGATTTGGAAGTGATACTTGTGTTAACATAGCAATGAACAGTATTTGACCTTTTGGAAGCCACATCATATAGATTACAGGTAAACTGAGCTTATGGAGATGTACTACCTATGGCAAATGGCAAATGACCAAAACCCACCGCTCCTCCAAGAAACAAGGAGAACGCAGGGGATGGGGGCTTCCGAGCACAAAAACTCTGACTCTTTAAGAGCACGGCTGAGTACAGATTCATGCTGTGCATGGAATCTCAGGCTTGTCTGCTCAAAGTACACGTTGTTGTTCTCATGCAAACACGGGTTAGCTCATTCTCCAGCTAAGAGTGGGGAGAAGAGGCATCACCCCTTTGGAAGCTTGCTGGCCATTCTGAGCAAGTAGCCATTGTTCAGTTGCCATGGCAACAGTATCACCAAGGGATAACGGTATCATCAAAGGCTCTCATCAGGAATATTTGGAGGATCTCCAGAGTAGTCCAGATGAAATGGTTTTGCTGCCTGGATCAGGGGACAAGATGGTGCACCTCCCATTGCTTGTGCAAAAGCCAACTGGGCTGGCAGTTGAAATGTCCCCCAGCACAGGAGATGGAGATGTGTTTCCTGACACCCCTGAAGGCAACAGGCTAGTTTAGGGGGCACACAAAAGGCCACACAGCCCACAGTTCTCTCCTACAACACCTTGATTCCACCTCCCGGCATCTGCTACATAGGGCTGGCCCTGGTCCTTGGAATCTCTTAGGGGTGTTGAGTTGATCCTCCAACTGATTCCCCTCCCAGGTCAAACCAGCAGGCCTGATGTCCCACTGCCTATCCAGTTCTACTCACATGCACACACACGTGTGCATGTGCCCCCCCCCATCCCGCTTTGATTTTCTCAATGCAGAGAGAGTCATGGAGCGTTGTGCCTCTCTCACAGAGGAAAAGGCCCCACCCTGTGCGTAGAGGAGCAGCACTCAGAGCCCCACCGCATCCCTGGCTTCATGCATTGCAGCATCCTCCCTGCAGGGGACAGAGACATGGCCTGGAGCACGGAGGCCTCCATTGGTAGGATAGGGAAGCTGCTGGCTGGAGGTTTCCCATCTCCGACTTCCAGCACTGCTCCAACTCTCCTACTTCTCAGGGTCAGCACGTATTGTGTGTTCTACACTCCTGGTCAATCCCTGTCCCCACTTGTGTCTTTTGGGGAATGCCCAGTTAACATTCCATGGGTGGGAATGACTAGGGATACACAAATTTAGTTAAATCCTTTCTATCCGTTTCACGAGTCTTGGGTGGGTTTTGTTCCATCCTATGCACACTGATGGAAGTGCATTTTTTCCACTTCAAATTTCTTTTCAAATTTGCATAATTTCCCCCCTTCCAAAGTAAAACCCAGTTTGTGGAAGCTGTGCTATTCAGGAAACGCCATTCTATTGCAGAATATGCAAGTCAAAACCATTGAAATCTTTACTCATTAGCATCCATTGCAGATTTCTCTGACATCTCTATACATTTCAGTGGCCCACAGTACCACTGCAGCATTTCTCTTTCCCCAGAGAGAAATGTTCTCATGCTACGTGCAGTCATTCCAATAAACATGTCCAGGCTCAGTCAGTGCTGGCCTGAAGGCTACTCAGCTGGACATCTTTCCGCATGGAGCATGCAGCAACCTGAGAACCAGTCCATCACGTGCACCCTCAAATGTAACCAGGGAGGAAATACCAGCGTGCGCTATATGCTAGTTACACCAAATTTCCACAACATCTCTGCAATGAGTTCTCAGACAAGAATGGACAACGAATTATCCACCAGCCTTGTTGCCAAGACTGAGAGAGGGGTGATGTACCTGGGAGATCTGTAGCAGGTCATCATGCTCAGTGGTGCAGACTTTGGGGCTGAACTCTGGGCCCTGCAAGTCCTGATAAAACTGCGCAGAGAGCAGCATCAGCATCAGCATCAGCACCTGGCCAGCAAGGCCATGCTGGGGGCCACCAAAACCTTCTTCTTAGCATTCAACGCATCTTGTAGTCTGTAAGGAGTGAGGTAAACCAGCTGGTTGGCTGCATCCATAGTTACAGGTGTTTATCGTATAACTTTCACTTAAAACTGTATTCTCCTTTAATGTGGCAAAATCCACATGTTCTCAGATGAATATTTTTAGCAACACGGCAGCTGATGCAAATTCCATTTTATTGCTGGAGTTATGCTAATGCTATGATTTAAAAAAAAACAAAACAACCTCACATGCTTGGAGCTCTCCTGCTCCTTTCAGTCATGTCTGGCAAACAATTGTTGTTTTGTTCTATAATTTTATAGAAGTAGTTGCAAAGTGTGTGACAAGAAAAAACAACAAGTGCACTAGTGGTGTACAATCAAAAGAAGATTCACATTTTATTCAGACACACAGGGAATACATGCAGCATGTTGGTGGCCTCCAAAGCGACTGCAGAGATGAAGTCTGCACAAGACGCTTTTATAACCTCTCAGTTACATATACAGGGGTGGGGGGGAGAAACATAGAAACAAAGCGAGTCAGAAGGGGTCTCCCGGACTATCTAGTCTGACCCCCGGCTCCAGCCAGCTCTGCTCACGTAACATGTGCTTGACCAATTTTTCCTTGAAGATTCTCACTGATGGTGCCTCAGCCACCTCCCTTGGGAGCCCATTCCATATCCTAGGGGTCCTAACCATCAGGAAGTACTTCTTAACATCCAACCTGAAGCCTGGTTCCTTGAGCTTTGACCCACTGGAATGCATCCTGCCCTCCACTGCAGGGAAGAATGGGTCCCAGCCCTCCTCCACACGGCATTCCTTCACTTACCTATGTCACTAAAAGATCCCCTCCGAGTCTCCCCTTATCCAGGCTGAAAAGACCCAGTTCCCTCTATCTCTCCTCATATGTCATCCCTCCCAACCCAGCCACCATTTTGTGATCCTGCACTGAACTGATCCAAATCTAGCTATGACTCTCCTACAATGTGCAGCCCAGAACTGGGCACGGCACTCCACTCATGGGTGCACCAGAGATGTGTGAAGCAGTATTAACACCTAGATCTGGAAGCCATGCTTCTGGCTGTACACCCAAGGGTGGTGGTTGCTGAAGTCCAGGTAAACTGCATTCACTGTGACCCCTCTGTCTAGCCACCTTGAGACCTTATCATAGAATTCCACAAGGTTCATCTGGCAGGACCTGTTTTTCCAGAATCTATGCTGTGTGGCTGCCAACCTCCCATCCCTTAGGGTTTCAAGAGTTTCCCCTGCTATAAGCCTTTCCATCGTCTTTCCCAGAATGGATGTAAGGCTAATGGGCCTGTAATTCCCCATATCCCCTCTGCTACCCTTTCTGAAGATTGGAATCACTGATGCCACTTTTCCTGTTTTCTACAAGGCCAACAGGCACAAGAGCACCCCTGAAGTACCCTCGGGTGTAGCCCACCAGGGCCCAGTGGGCTTACTGGCATCTCCTTATCCCCAGATCAGAAGAGAAAGTTGGCCTGTAGCACCAATGAGCCAACCAAATGTGGTCCCAGTGTTGCCGAGACTAGTGTTCTCCCTCTGAGTGAGCAGGGGCCAAAGAAGCCAGGGAAAGAAACCATGAGAACCTGGTTTTGGGGGAATCTGGATTTTGCTGCCAAATAAAGGACACCTTGCAGAGCAGCAATCACATCTTTTGCAGAGGAAGGAGGGCATGACTGCAAGACTAGCTTTGTACCTGTTTGTTAATTCATTGCTGCAACTAGAACACACACAATTTTTAAAATACCACCTATTTCCAGAAATTTCTGCTCAGGAAGGAAATTTCTGTTGATACCTCTTGGATTTCCTTCTGTTTGGAGAGCTTGAAACAGAGGACTTTGGAAGAGGGATCTGGTGTGGCTACACCTTCTTGTTGAGGTCATCAGCAACACTCCACCCCTTAATACAGGGGTGCAGGGAGTGGGTAATGTTGACCTCTGATAGCAAGTAGAGAACCATCCAGGGAAGATATGGCAATAGTTCAGATGGTATGGAAAGGGAATTAGGTAGACTCATGAAGGAAGTGAAGCGGTCCATCAGTCCTTGAAGTTCAAAAGAAATAAGCTACTGCTGAACCAGAGCTGCCCAAAGACACCATGTGGAAGGCAGGAAGGATCTTGCCTTCAGCCTTGCCAGAGAAGTGGAGCATCTCTCCTGGCATGGCCCTAAGCATACCCAACAGCAACACCAAAGGCCTAAACGCCTCCTTTAAAGGAAGTTCGGAGGATGGTAACCAGAGAAAGGGCTTTCTTGGTGATACCCTCCTACCTGCAATTATAGACACCATCTCCAGTGTGCCCTCACTAGTGCCAGTGCTGTTTTTAGAACCAGGTTAAGTCCTTCCTCTACACCAGGTTTTTGGCAGCATAAGGTGGGGTTTTTACCAGGTACTGGATTTCTTATTGTTGATTGATAAAATTGTCTTCATTTGTGTAAGTAAAAGGTTTTCATATAATGTGTAACCATATTATATATTGACGGTTGGTTAATCTGTTGGTGGCATAGGAATATGATCAGTAACGAGATCAGACTGGCCACTGTGGGGACCAGCATGGCGGGCTAGATGGCCTTTGGCCTGACCAAGCCGCCTCCCCTTATATGCGCAGGCCATGTGTGTCAGGGGCAAGGGACTGCTTCAACTGTCATAGGGCAGCCTTCCCCAACCTGGGGCCCTCCAGATGTGTTGGACTGCAATTCCCATAATTCCCAGGCAGCTGCAGTTCAACGCATTTGCAAGCTCCCAGATTGTGGAAGGCTGTAGAGGACAGAACAGGTCGTGGTGGGAGACTCAGAGGAGCCCTTTCCTCCCGGTTGTCCTATCCTGCTCCACTGTCCTATCCTGCTCCACTAGAAGGTGCTGCAGCTGGACATGTGCCAGGGCATGCAAAGGTGATGGCAGGGAGTAATCTAACTGGGAGACACTTTTCTATGGAGTACACACAGGTGGGCAGGGGAGTTGAGTTACCAGCTGGCCTCTGTTCTTGCCCTACTCATCCCTTTTCTGAGTGCTTCCCTGTTCTAGCAAGAGTCACCCTTTCCCGTTTCCAGCCAGTCATGCTTGGCTGTGCTCAATCAGCCCGATGCCTCCTACAGCCCTTGGAGAAACAGTTCTGCCTGCGCAGGAAAATGCATTCCTTTTTGTGTCGGTCTCAGTGTCATGTCCTTGCCAAGCAGCATTTGCGATTCAGGTTCTTGCTCTCTCCACAAGCCTTTTTGTAGGTGGATTACTTATTTTCCTTTGATTTTGCTTTTTGCTCACGTCCCACCCCGACTCTTCCTTTTTCAAACATAAAAGGTAGTCTGGGGCTTCCAGCAACAAGCACCAAGCTATGAAGGGAAAATTATGGGTGCTTATAGCTTTGGACCGTGGCTCTCTAGGAGATGGGGGTCTCCCCATCAGAGGCTGATGCTGAATGGATCTGCTGGGATAAGGAGCCAAAACAACTTGGAGCCAGGATATCTAATGGGCCTGCTTTCACCCAGTTCATCCGCAGGATAACCAGAGTAGGCCTCACTGGACATACCGAAAGGATCAGAATGTTAATTCTGCAGTGCCCTGATGGCAGGCCTTCCTGTTAGCAGAGAGGTGAAACCTCCGTCTTGCAGGTCAGGAGGCAGAGAGAGTGGCCTCTTTCAAATACCTCCTGTGAGCTGATTTGTTTACCCAGGGTTTCTCTGGCTTGCAATTCAATTAACTGTGCAGCACGGTATACTGTTCCGTATTGCTATTAGTGGGATTAGAATCACTTTTAACATTTTCTTTTAAATGTGACTTTAATATTATTTTATTTTTTTAATTTTTATTGATTTTTATTTACAAAACTATATAACAAAATTATACAAATAACATTCATTAAATAATACATAGACTAAAAATTATACATAACAACATAGGCTAAAATATACGTAACATCATAAACTAAAACGATGCATAACGACATAGTGCTCCCAGCACCCTCAAGAGTAAAGCTTACAAAAGATCATGAATATACCCTATGTATCTCCAAAAAAAAGCAGCAAATCTTTTGTTGGATATTTCCCTTTATGTTTCTCTCATCCATATAGTAAAAAAAAATCCACATACTTGTAAAATCATTTATTTTCCTTTCCCCTCTCCTAATTTTCAAATCACATGTTAATTTGTCATTAATGGCTAAGTTCCACATTTCATTATACCAGTCCACACTCCCCCTGTCCCTCCCCCAGCACAGGTAATTGCACAGGGTGAACAGGACAGATTCAGTACCATAACTGGGTCTGAAACTGGACTGAAATGGGTCCAGATAATCAGTTTCATCCAAGACTGCCTGGAGTTGTCCCACCACCACCCGCTCCAGTACCTTGCCCCAAAATGGGATGTTGGCCACCAGTCTATAATTGGCAGCCACCTCTGGGCCAAGGGACATCTTCTATAGGACAGGTCTGATCACCGCCTCCTTCAAAGAGGTGGGGACCCGGCCCTCCCTCAGTGAGGGATTAATGATCTCTTGGGCCCAGGGATCCCTCCTGTGTTTGGCTTTGGTAAGTAGCCATGAAGGGCAAGAGTGGATTAAACAGCTGGTAGGGCATCCCAGTCTAAGCACCTTGTCCACTTCCTCAGGCTGCAATAACTGAAACTCATCCGACAATGATGGAACAGCCAGGGCTCTGGACACTTCCCATAATGGAACCCCATCAACTGTGGAATCCAGCTCATGATGAATCTCCTTGAAGAAACACAGCAGGCTATCGATGGTGCCACTGGACCTTCTTAAGGGCCAGAGTGTATTAGGCTGTGCACCACTCTAAAAAGCTCCACTGGGCGGCACTGTGAGGAGGCAGTGGAAGCAGAGAAGAATTTCTTCTTTGCCACCCTCATGACCACAGCATGGGCTTGGTTGTGAGCATGCAAGCATGTTCGATCAGATTCAACCTGTGATTTCCTCCACCTGTGCTCTAATCGTCTCCCAGCCTGCTTCATCGCCTGTAACGCAGGTGTGTACCATGGTGATGAGCAGGCTCTGCCTGGCGGGAGGGGATGCTTAGGAGCAATCATGTTGATTACCCTGGCCATTTCCCCATTCCACAAATTGACCAGAGCATCAACAGGAGTGCACGCTTTATCAACCAGGAAGTCCCCCAGAGCCCTCAGGAATCCATCAGGATCCATATGGCTCTGTGAGGGTGGACCTTATTAATAGGATCTGCACCATTACAGAGGAAAAGATCAGCCTCTAGCTCAAACCTCATGAGGAACTGATCTGACCATGACAAAGGAGTTGAAACCAAGTTTCTCACTTCCAGATCACCATCTTCCTGCTCCGTCAAGAAAACCAGGTCCAGAGTGTGACTGCTCATGGGTTGGGTCAATGACATGTTGAGACAGCCCCATGGCTGTCATGGAAGCCATGAAGTCCTGAGCTGCCCCAGTCAGAACAGTCTCGGCATGGAAGTTAAAGTCTGCCAGGACCAACATCCTGGGTATCCTCAACACCAGGCCCGAGACGATCTCCGTCAGCTCAGGTAGGGAATCTGATGGGCAGAAGGGTGCACGGTACACCAGCAGAATCCCCAGTCTGTCTTGATTGCCCAACATCAGATACAAACACTCTAGGCCTAGTCTTGAGGGAACAGAAACCCCCACAAGGGAAATTGAGCCCCAATAAACAAGGGAGACCCCCCTCCCCTTCCCTCTAGGCATGGCTGGTGCTGCATCAGATATCTGGGTGGACACAGCTGCATAAGGGAGACATCCCCCCCTTCTACCACCCAGGTTTCCATAATGCATGCCAGGTCAGTTCCCTCATCCACAATTAAGTGAATGAGAGATGTTTTATTATGGACTGACCTGGCATTCAACAGCAGCACCGTCATGCCCAAGGAAGGTTGATAAAACTACCCAGAACCCTCCAGTTGGAGGAATAACCAGAAGAGGGGACAGATGCTAAACATCTGTCCCTCCTTCTATGCTGTCATATTAGACCCCCAAAGCCATATCTTCACCTGCCCATTACCACCCCAATGGTGGCACCTACATGCTCCTCAGGCACACTCATAGCAAATTTAAAACCAAACAATAACAATAAAATTACACTCAGTTGTGGTATACCATAAGATTAATTTTTTTAAAAAAACCTTAAAAGCCCTCCAACCCACCCACTAACAAAGGAGCAGAGTCCCTGGCCCAGCCCAGCCCAGTCCCTCTGGCCACGAATGGGCCCAAACTGCTCTGCACCCTTTGGCCTTCTCTCTTCGGCCACCAGGCCAAGGCTGCCAGCCCTAGGCCGCGGCTGGCGAGATATGCACCACGGCTCTTCCCCCGCAGTCAGACCCTGTCCCTTGGCACAGCTCCTGCCCATGCCGGGAGTCGAGGCAGTTGAAGCAGTGCGGGAGGGCCCACGGAAAGCTCGCCAGCAGCAAAGGGGAAGGAGAAAATGGCGGTGCAGCAGCAGCGGCACCCCCGGCGTCCCGGTAGGCCTGTTCACAGTGCTGGTGGGGTCCGCAGCATCGTCTTCGGTGGCAGCAAGGCTGGGCGTGGTGCTGAAGGCCAGTTTCCATGTTTCTAGCTGCTTACTCTGTCCTCATACATTTGAACACAAAACAAGCAAGCCAAAAAAGTTCTTGTTCGCCTGGTGCTGCTGATCCATGAATGTTGGCCTTGCGGTCAAGCACCAGTGTTGACCACTCTCCACATTTGTTCTGATGCTGTGAACAGCCAGCAAAATGATTGAAGCAACCTGTGCAGATAAATTCTCTCTCAGCAGTGCTAGTGACTCGACAAAGCAGCCCTGCTTCTTTTAAATCAGAAAGAGCAGCAGCAGCAACAAAATCCTACTTGGCCTCCTAGTGACCAGGCAATGCTTTCCTGCACCACTGAGGGGCCGGGGGTCCTGTGAGGGGAGGCGACTTGGTGTGTCAGCTCCACAGTGCCAGGCCCAGGTTGTTATGGGCTCGAGCAAAGCACCTTCAGTAGGGTGCCTCCTGAGACCTTTCATTGCCTCTGTGGGAGCTCTCGGCAGCTATCCAGACAGACATGTCCCTGGTCCTGGCCTTGCCTTTGCTCCAACCAGCAAGTGGTCACAAAATGCCTCCCATGTTTGGCCCAGCATGCCAAGGCCAGCTCCAACCCTGACCGAGGCCCAAATGAGACTAGCTTTGAAGAGCAGGGGCTGAAGCATGTCCCAGTTGGGAAGCAAAGACCACAATCTATTTGAGCCCTTTTGAGGCTGTAATCTAAGACACGCTTGCTAATGAGTATGTAAGCCCAACGGACATAGCTGATTTACTTCTGAGTAAACATGCAATAGGTTCTTGTACAATGCATCGATCTGAGTGTAGATTTTCATGGGCTTTTTACTGTCCTGTTTAATTTCAATTTTTAATCCCACCCAGCATGACTCAAAAGTATTGAACTTTGACTGTATCTTGTCCAGACTCTTTAAACTATTTTGATATAAATTAGATGAAACTGTAAATCTATATTCAATATTTTAACACAATGCTATCTATTCTTGCTCAGGTTACAGTGGCCATGTTTCATTTTTATTGAAACACTGAAGCAACTTGCAAAGCAAATGATGTATGAAATGGAAAATTCCTACACCGAAACACATACAGATGTTGAGCTGTGGCCCCTGGCTGTGCTGGTTTCTCCTTCACACCTATCTAGGATCTGTGGTCTGAATGTCGCAGAAATTCATTCAAAGTAAGCTTTGCAATAATACAGATATTAAAGGACGAGGAACTTAAACAAGCAAACAAAATATCCCTCTCTGATGGATCCCATATTTAGGATTTTAAAAATAAACAAAGGCCAGAACTCCCATTTGTAACCCAAATGAAGACACTTAACAGATGCCCACCAAGTCATTTAAGACCGCAATGACTTAAAAGGAAGTCATGTAAGACTGTAGCACAACCCATTCTAATTTTTTCAGATGCTGCCATCTTGTGGACAATCCATTCCCAACCGGTCTATCTGGATGGAAGACGCTGAAGATGGGCAAATAACCTGGGCTCCCTCAAATGAGCGGCACTGACCCACCCATGAAGCAGGCGAGGCCCTCACATCAGACAGCAGTGTGGCAGGAGTGGCCCCCAACAGGAGGGCCTCCAGAGAGCTCGGCTGGCCGCCATGGCTCCCCACGGAGCAACATTTCCAAATCTTTGGAGTGTGGGGTGGGTAGATGGTGGGGGTGTGATGCAGCAGGAGGTGAAGATACATGTTCGTAGCTGCTTCAGTCACTTGCTGGCACTTGGCAATTTTTTGGGTTTGCAGGGGAGGGAAGCATGGAAGGAAGAGGATTAGTGGAGCCAGAGAACTGATGGAGCCTGCCTGGATGGTCCTACAATACCACCAAGTATCTTACCCTCGTCTGAGAAATTGTAGTTGCATGACTGACTCTGACTAGAAAAGCCAGGGAGCCACTGTTGCCAAAATAGAAGAAATTCCAATCCTACCTCTGCTCTTGCTGCAAATAAATAAGGGTGCTTCCAGATGAAGCCTTCACTGTGCAAGTATCCAACGCCATTCGCAGAATTTTAATGGGGCTGGCCAAGGGCGAGGTCCAAAGGTGGGGTACCACAGGGCTCAGTCATGGATCAGTCCTCTTCAACATCTATATTAATTATCTTTAACTTAATTTTAATTTAATTAAAATATTTATATCCCATCCTATGTGGAAATCACCTCAGAATGGCTTATAAAACCAAAACGAACAATAAACAAGACAGCAATTTACAATTAACAATGTGCATAATATCAACAGAAGTATGTTACCAACAAGAAACAAGTCAAGACCAAGATCAGAAAGTGCGACTGTGGATGTTAAAAGCCAATTAAAATTCCTACTCCCTAAAATAGCGGGCTAATAAAACCTTTTCACCTGGCACCGAAAGGAATAGAACATCAGTGCCAGGAGAACCTCTCTGAGCCTGGACTTCAATCAGAAGCCAGTGAAGCTGGTAGAGGACCGGCGTTACATGAGAATAACAACCGGTCCCCGTCAGCAATCTGGCAGCTCTGGTTTGGACCAATTGAAATGCCTGGACTGTTTTCAAGGGCAGCCCCACGTAGAGTGTGTTACGATAATCCAACCGGGAAGTTACCAGAGCATGTGTCACTGTAGCCAGTCAGTGCTCATATAGGTAAGGACACAGGGGATGGAGCAGCTGAAGCTGAAGGAAAGTGCTCCTCACCACCACTGTCACCTGGGCCTCCGAGGGGCAGATCTGAGACAAGGAGCACTCCCAAGCTGCAGACCCTGTCCTTTAGAGGGAGTGCAACCCCATCCAGGACAGGGCCAAAATCACTTACTTGAAAACCCAAACCGCCCACCAAAAGGACCTCCATCTTATCTGGACTGAGCCTCAGTTTATTGGCCCTCATCCAACCCATTACCCCGACCAGACACTGGTTAAAGATGGCCACTGCCTCACTTGGACTAGATGTGAAAGAGAGGTAGAGCTGAGTGTCATCAACGCAGTGGTGATTCTGCAGCCCAAACCTCCAGTTGAAAGCAGCACCTCCAACTCCTAACCCAGTCAGCCTGTCCAGAAGGATACCATGGCTGATGGTATCAAAAGCCTCTGAGAGGACCAGGAGAACCAACTCCCCCTGTCCCTCTCCCTGCACAGGTGATAATACAAGTCAGTTTCTGTTCCATAGCCAGGCTTGAAGCCAGATTGAAATGGGTCAAGATGGTCCATTTCCTGCAAGAGAGCCTGGAGTTGTCTGGCTACCACCCGCTTGAGCACTGTGCCCAAGAACAGGATATTAGCCACCAGTCTATAATTGGTGGCTATCTCTGGGTCTAGAGATGCTCCCTTCAGGACAGGCCTGATCACCACCTCTTTCAAAGGGGCAGGGACCCGACCCTCCCTCAGAGAAGCATTGATAACCTCCCAGACGCAGGTACATATCCCATTCTTAGCTCTGATGAGCAGCCTCAAGGGACAAGTGTTGAATAAGCAGGTGGTAGGGCATACCAGTCCAAGCACCTTGTCCATATCCTCAGGCTGCAACAACTGAAACTCATCCAACAAAGATGGTCCAGACGGTGCTCTGGACACTTCCCACTCTGGAATCTCAACAACTGTGGAATCCAGCTCGTGGCCAATTCGAGCGATTTTATCCTTAAAGTGCTGGGCAAAGTCGTCACAGTGAGCTATGGATGGTACAATAGGATCCTTTTTGGGATCTGATTGTAAAAAGCCCTGTACCACTTGAAAAAGCTGGACAGCACTGTGAGGATGCAATGGAAGTGGAGAAGAATTCCTTCTTTACCACCCTCACCACCAAAGCATAGGCTCAATAATGAGCTCCAAGATGTGCTTGATCAGATTTGTCTTGGGATTTCCTCCACCTGCGCTCTAGTCATCTCCTTGCCTGTTTCATCACCCGCAGCTCAGGTGTGTACCATGGTGCCGAGTGGGCTCTACAAGTGGGAGAGGATGCTTAGGAGCAATCGTGTTGATTGCCCTGGTAATTTCCCCATTCCAGGCATCGACAGGAGCGCCAGCTTTATCATCCAGGAAATCCCCCAGAGTCTGCAGGAATCCATCAGGATTCGTAATTCTTCAAGGGCGGACCATCTTAATAGGGTCTGCACCCTCACAGAGGGAGAAATTGGCCCTGAGTTCAAACCTCACAAGGAGGTGATCTGACCACGACAAAGGGATTAAGGTCAAATCCCTCACTTCCAGACCACCATCTTCCTGCCTCGTTGAGAAAACCAGGTCTATCTAGAGTGTAGCCTTTTTCATGGGTTGGGCCAGTGACATGTTGAGACAGCCCCACTGTCATCATGATCAGAACGGCCTTGGCATGGAAATTGAAGTCCCCCAGGACTTCACATTTCAAAGAACAAAGTGTGGTGTTTGGCAGCATTCAGTCAGAATCCACCACTGTATTCAGCTTTAAGGATGGAATGGAGATTGCTTCACTAATTTCAGAATTCCAGTTTCGGAGATCTGACATCATTTGCACAGTGGAAGTGATCCAGGGGCAATGTTCTAAGCTCTTCATGATCCTTTAAGGAGCATCCATGCTAAGTTTTTTGTTTGTTTTGATTGCCTAGGTTGGCAGCACCCTACAATATCATCTTTGGCATCAGCTCTGGGTCTCTCTCATGAACAAATCCCAAAAACTGATAGTCCCATCTCAGCCTCTTTGTCTTAACATACAAACACAAAATAGGGCTGCAGAACACTAATAAGTCTCCCCCTCCCCGCCACCCACACCCAGTGCCAGAGTTTAAGCTGATTCGAGACATCCAGAGTTGCCTGTGGTACATAAGAGAAGCACATTTTACTGTTTGGAGACATCAGTTACAAGATCCCTTCCTTTCAAGAGTACCTTTTGCTTGCTTCTCATGTCCACATTAAATAAATCTCATTTCTTGCTTTTATTCATTCCAGTAAGTTTCTCACTGCTCTGCTTTCAGGAAATGGGGACCTTGCAGCTTGGAGGCGCCATGTGTTATTTTGGGATAAGCAACACCACACATAAAGAAAGACAGGGATGGGGCAGAAGGTGTGTTCTCACATAACACTAAACAATGCTGTGTGGTCACAGCGCAGCATGGTCTCTTCCCTTGTGTCCTGAGTTCATATGTTCCAGTGGTTTCCATGCATGCATGTTTTCCATGCTTCCTCATCTTCCCTCCAAATGGTGGGAAGTATCCCGTCAGCCCCCATGAATGGTGATCAATCCCAGAGTGCACTACTCCTGCCTACTCCACCTGCCACTCCTGCCATTTTTATTCTGGGGCGGCTCAGCAAAGCAGTTGTCTACTGCTAGAGTAGCACTATTGCTCCCAGGTAGCACTGTGGGAGCACTCTCTGCTGCAGCCACATGCTGTGCCCATGCACAAGCACACCCACCACTTCCCCCTTGCTGCACATCTGTATATGCCCATCCTCTGTGTGCAGGATTTGCCCATGCAGCCAGGGGAGCCCCTCTGCAGCCAGGCACACGGGGGGCGTTATTGTGGGCACCTGCACCAGGGATGGAGGGGGCAGTCCTCCTGGGCAAGCTTTCCTAAGGCTACACATCTGGGTATCTGCCCAGGAAACTTTGCTGAAAGGCTGCCAGGATGGGGTGGGGGCAAGCAGAGCTTATGAGCAGCTCAAGATGGGATGGGGCAGAGGATGGGAGACATGGGCGCTTGGTCTGTTAGCGATGGCCGGTATATTGCTCAGGTGCTCCTCGTGTGCAGGGCAGCCTCTGCATGAGCCCACTGACTCCTGCAGGGCACATGGGTGGTGCCAATTCACAGTGCCATAGCAGCATGGCAAGGAGCACCAAGTGCAGCTATCTCTCGGATCGCTGCTGTTGAAGATGCCATAGTGGAACACCCTGCTACTGAAGGGGTCCTGTTGTTGCAGCTGGGCCCTGGAAAGCCACATGCCAGCAAGGGAGACGGCGAGGATGAAGCCACAGATCGGAGCACGGCTGCTGCACCTCAGCAGTTGCTGGGCAGAACAGGGCAGCAAAAGAGGGGTTCTGGCGTGCCAGCTGTGCCCAGAGCCACTTTTGCTGCCAGACCTGCTCGCAGGGATGTGGAAACTGCACAGAAGTTTCTAACTGGGGTCAAACACAGCAACAAGCCACGGTGAAACATGCCAACCTTACAGTAGACTGTTATTTTTCCATCTGCAAAGCAAATGTGCCACATTTTACCACGGATGCTGAATGGTTTCCAGCATGGCTTGTTGCTATATATGAACAGAGTCCAAGACGGGGGCGGGGACAGGCCTTTCAAGAGTGCTAGAAAGGGACTTCTGGAGGAATGGCAACTCGAAGTCACAGTGATCTTTGTTGCTCCATACCTTATCTCATTTAGACATCTATAAATTGTCTTTGAGAGGGTCTTTACCTCTCTAAATTACAGGTGGCCTTGAAGACTTTCAGTCTATAGTTCTGATTACGGTGAGATGGCTAGATAAGGTAAACTGAAACATGTTATAGAATTGACTGCCCCCATATATACTTTTTCCCCTTTCACCTTCTTTTCTCTGTTTTATTCCTCTTTACTTTTATTTATTTTTTGTGCCAAGGGAGTAATACTTTAACTTGCTGCAACTTAGACTCTTAGGGCATTTTTGATTGCATATTTCATAAGGACCCTGAAACAGATAATTTCTTGATGATTAATGATGCTTTATCTGAACTCTAACTGTATCTTAACAGCTGTAAAGCTGTCTGATGTTTCTGCTTAGGAATTGTGGACCATGAAAACTGACCTTGACACAGCTGAGAATATTAGAGTTGGGGATGTTTCTGTGTTCATTTTGTGGCTTCTAAATTGTGATGAAGGACAATTGTGGTTTTCAGAAAGGTCAGACTTGAGGCTGAGATTTTGGCTGTAACTCAGATTCCTAAGGCATTTCTGTTTACGTACTTGGAAAGGACTTTGAAATGGACACTTTCTTGATGTTCTGTTTGAACATTAATAAGACTCTAACTGTAGCAAAGCTGTCTGATACCTTTATTTAAGAAACTAAGAATTATGAACACTGGAAACTGACCTTGATGCAGCTGAAACTTTGGTGCAATGGGAGAGAACTGTCTCCCTTCCTTCATTGCCATTATCTGTGGGAGTTGCCAGATGTTTGAGCCAGGGAATCACTCTCTCATTCTCCTTTTGGTCACTTTTGAACTGATCTATACTTGACGTGTATGAGTGTAAGATCTATAAGAGGAGTGAAAAAAGACAATGGGATAACATACATTCAAAAGGAAATCCATGATCAATTTACTAGGGTTTTTTTTTTTCAAATTTATATAAAAAATACCAACCTCAGAAGATGGAGTGAAACAGTATATAAAAGAAACAAGTCTTGAGAAATTAATCCCAGTGAGAGGAAAATACTGAATGATACTATCACCATTCAAGAACTATTGCAAGCTATTAGAATTTTTTTTAGAAAGATAAAGCACCTGGCCCTGATGTATTTACTCCTATGTATTACAAGTGCTTAGAGGAAAAATTAGTATTACCGCTTCAACAAGTAATGAATGAAATTAAAGAAGAGAGACTATTACCACGAACATGGCGAGAAGCTCATATAGCACTGATACATAAAGAAGGCAAGGATCCCATGTAACCACATTCTTACCAACCTATTTCATTATTAAATGTGGACTACAAACCTTTTACTTTGATAATGGCAGAGAGACTAAGAAAATTTATAGAAAAACAGATTCATACAGATCAAACTGGATTTGTCCCAAGAAGATATATGAAAGATAATATACATTTTGTGATTGATGCAATTGAATGGATCAAGAATAAGAAAGAAAAAAGCTGCATTAATCTTTTTTGATGTGCAGAAAGCTTTTGATAATGTGTCTTGGTCTCTTTTTTAATGAAAACAATATTTAGACTGTGGCTCAAGCTTTCTGATTTGGAAAAAGTCCTTGTATAGCATCCCCGAAAGCCCTGACTCCACTGCCCTACTTCTCCTAACTTTACTACTTCTGGAGGACAATTTTAAGTAGCTGGACAAAGATAACAGATGATATTGATTGACCGATGGATTGATCAATTGACTGACATAGATAGATAATTTAAAGTTGGTTCACAGCTATGTTTGGGCATTTATCATTATCCAAAAGAGCTAACATTTAGTAAGTAGTGGCCACGTACAAGGATAGGACTTAGTTGACTTAGTTGCAGCCCTTCTTGTTGGCACTAACTGCACAGCATCTGCCTTTGGGGGAACAAAGTGCCTTACATAGGTGAGCAAGCTGTTTTATTTTTTCCAATTAATTGCAATTACTTCTGCATGTAACTGAAATAAACATAGACCTCCGAATCACTGAAACTGATTTCTTATAATAGTCAGAACTCCTCAGTGAGACCAAAATAATATGTACTTGTATTTATTTATTTAGCACATTTCTATGCCGCCCCATCGCCGAAGTCTTGGGGCGGCTCACATACATAAAAAAATAATAATAATAATTCAAAAATAACAATAAATAATCCATTATTGAGGGACTGCAGGTATTGATACATATAAAAATAATTGTATGTGTTTTACAGTGTTAGCCAATCAGTGTGGTGTTGTGGCTAGACAATTGTGACCACAAAGTGGACACCCACTCAGTTACACTCTCTGAGCCATTGTCACAGAACTGTTGTGAAGATAAAATGGTGTGGAGAATTTGAGGGCTTAAGTTCTTTGGAGCACAGCTACAATATAAACTTAATAAATTATTGGTCATGTCCTACATATAGGTCCAGTGGGCATGCCATGGTGGCAAGCTGAGCGTTAATTAGCCCGTGTTTTGCCAGGATGTGCTCTGTGTGCAAGCCACTACCATTTTTCAAAACAACCTCTGATCCACCCAATTAGAGGTTCTGTGGCATGGCACCCAAACCAGAAAAGTTGGGTTGTTTAGCCCCAGTGATCCAGAAACATTCTAGTTAAGGAAGTCATGCTCAAACCTTCGATCTCAGTGATCAGAAGTTGTCCGCATAAACCAGAAGCAGTACACATCCATGTGAATGATGTGTTAGATACTCCAAAGCTTGCTGCAGTGATATACTAGGTAACTCACAGACTATTCACAGAGAGGACATAATGCTTGGAAGAGTACACTCACCAACTCTGGGCAGTATTTCATTGTGTTTATCTGTTTATCTTCCAGATGTTTATCACCTGTTTATCTTCCAGATGTTGTTGAACATGCACTGGCTAGAATGGATGAAGGAATGTTGTGGTCCATGGGTCTGTAGGCCGTAGGTAGTCCTGGAGGCGCCAGATTCCCCAACTCCTACTGCATAACAAGTAATTGAAGGTGATGGTGTTACTTTATTAATTGCAGGTTTTATAGTCCATTCTCTTCAGCATAAATGCTCAGAGTTTATAAACTCTTCAGTATAGACTCCTTTACTATCTCATACCGCTGCTCAAGTGAAGTTGACTTGTCCAATAGAGAACATTTTTCCTCACACATTCAGGAAACTGTTTCAGTTCTTGCTGTTAAAACCAAGTATGTGCATCCTCTGAGAGCACAGTCTAAAAGCCTAAAATGTTACCTCGGCATATAATGTTACTAATATAGGAAAATGGCATTTGTAATTGTAAAATCCATACATTGGTTCTATCTTATAAAAGCTTTCATCCTGAGCAGGCTTATCGGCCCTGGACTCTGTGGGAATTTCTTCTGAATAAAAATGTTTAGCTCTAGATTGCCAACACAATATGCTCAACTGGTCAGAACTGACAGGAAATGTCAGTCTGGTGCAGGGCAGACCTGAGAACAAGAGAGCACCTTATGATGAAGCCAGCTGAAGTTTTTGCTCATTTCATAAACAAGGAGCACTGCCAAGACTCTCACTGCACGCTATAAAGCCAAACACAGCCCGCTCTGCTGCGATGCTGGCTCCCTGAACTGCTAATGGGCTGTTGCTGAAGACTCTTACTTGCAGTCTGAAGAAAGATATGGCACGAAGCGGCTTTCTGGTTTTCTTCCTTGTTACCATACTCTTGCTGGATCAGACAACTGGCCAGGGTTCCCGTTCCAAAGCCAGGAAACACAGCAAACGGCGGGTAAAAGGTAAGGACAAGCCAAGGGGACTGTGCCACCGAGAGGTGAGAAGACACAGAATGCTGTCTGAATGATGCTTACTAGAGTGTCGCGTGCTTCTGAGCCAAGCTTGCTTATTATCTTTTGTGGCTGTATTTGTTCCTCTGATTTGGATAATTTTATTTATGTATGTATGTATTAATTAAATTCCTAGACCAGCTTTCTTCCATCATGGGACACAAATTGGAAATTGGATTGCATGAGAGTTCCCAGGCATTGATCAAACCCAGACTTGTTTGGCTGATGAAAAGCAGGCATTCTCCAGTCCACCCAGGTTGCTCTGCCATTGCGTGCTCTGGTGCCAGGGACAGGGAAGCCGTGGCCCTCCACATGCTGTCCAACTACAGCACCCATCATCCCTGAACATTGGGCATGCTGGTTGGCTTGATGGGAGTTGGAATCCAAGAACACTTGGAGTGCCACCGATCCCTTTATTTCAGATGCGTACCCTGCTTTCCACAAAAGTATAGAAGTGGTAAACCCAACATGCAAAGGCAGATGAACAATCATAAATATAAGAACAGCACAATTACTGCAAGGGAACCACACAGCACCACTCTGGTGCAGCCGCAAATAATCAACAGTAGAACCACACACACTGCTGCATGTTAAAAGCCGTTGCTGGCTGGGTTACACTACAGGGAAAGCCTGTATGAAAGGCAAGGTCTAAGGAGACATCAGACCGAGCTACCCAGTGGCTACTGGGCAGCACCAAAATGGCCATAGGATGGTTCAGATCCCCACCTCTGAGCCTGGAGATGCTGCGTGGATCCCTACCTCACCCCACCCCACAGCCAGCGTGGAAAGAACCACACTGCCTGCCTGCTCGTGATGGCAAGAGCTCTCCTGCGGCAGACAGACCTGCCCTGCTGAGGCACAGCATGCCTTGGTGCTCCCGCCCCAATCATCTGCCCAGCTGCTTTGCAGAGCAGAAGGAACGCAGAGGTAACCTCTGCCTCCACACTCCTCCCTCTCCACACAGGATGCCACGATCCACTGCATTTGGGGTGTTACCAGCGTCCTCGCTGGATTGCACCCTGAATGCCAAAACTGTGGGTGCTCATGGAAAGCAAGCCAGGAGCTGCCACACTGAATGCTCTTCTGCAAGAGCTGCTGAGGTGGACCTCTGGAGTAGGTGGTCCCCTTGAAGGTGCTCCCTCCATGGTCCCTGAGATCAGGCGGAGACCTAAGGCCCCGTGTTAGACCATGCCCTGAGAGCACTGCAGGAAAGGCAACCCATTCCAGAAAAAGTAAAATTGTAAAAGTCTCACGTTAACTTTGGGGCATGGTAGTCATGTTTATATGATCTGTTCCCACACTCCACCAGTAGCATCCAGAGTGGGGCATTGCTTGCTTATTGCATTCCCATCGTGTCCAGGAGCCGAAACCCTCTGGGTTGTGCATGAAATAAAAGGTTGATTCATGAATAGGTGGCCTGGTTAGTTCTCACACCTCTGATGAGGGCTCTGCCCAACCCACGTGGTCTGTACCAAAGAGCACTGGCTGCAGGGGAATCTGGACACTCAGAACTGGGAAGAATTAGCCCCTCTCTAACAGACTGCAATTGAAAGTATCACGTGAATTTCACAGATGTCTACTGGTGCCATCGCCAACATTCAGGGCAGCCCACACCTGCTGCAGTGGAGAATGTGCTGCAGTCCCAGATCACATGGGTGGACAGCCACTCTTGTGGTTCACAGCCAGGGAAGTGGGTGAGGGTGAGGGTTGGTGTTGCTTTGCTCATGTTTACCCTGTTTGGGTTTCATGCCATTTGCAGGCTCAAAGCAAATGGACAGAGAGGGCCATAGTATTGCTTGGATTTCCAGCTCTGGGTCATGGAAGAGATCCAGCCTCAGAGCTGTGGAGCTGCATTTCCACCCCATTCACAGCCACATGGACAGAGCTGCTTTGGTGGCACATCCTAGCTCATAAGACTGACCTTGGGACAGAGATGAAAAGGGTGCTTGGTGGTGGGGCAGGGTGGGGCGGGGAGGAGGCCAGCTCTGATGGGCTATGAAATGCCCTGGCAGTGCTCTGGCCTCCTTCTCATGAAAGGTTTTCTTCATTTGTCTCCACCGAGCAATCCTGAAAGTTGCTATTTGAAGGCACTGTGGAATCCAGTTCACTCTTTAGCACACAGAGACAGAACTACAAGCCCCAGAATCTCCTGGAACGAGGGACTGAATCCATGCCAGATGTTCACCCTTGGGCTGCTAACATGTGCTGCTGGGAAATCAATGGAACTTACTTTTATTTAGGCAGCTATAGGATTGTACTGGTAGTGTTTCTGCCCTCCAGTGCACTCTGTCGCTTAATTTAAATGTTTTACTGTAGATAAAATTATTAATAAATACAAATGTTTACTTATTTAAGAGAAAGATGGAGACCTAAGGAGTCAAATAAACAAGCTTTGGCAAGAAGTAAATTCCCTGAAAGAAATGCAAGCGCTACAAACAGGTAATGCCATTTACAGATATAACAACACACTAGTCTTTTGCCGCAGGAAAAGGATATTAGAGATGTGTGTGGAAGGGTGTGCCAATGCACTGCCAAACAAGAGGATTGCTTTTTTTAAAGTTCTGTGGGTTTTTGTTTATTTTAAAGGTATAGAGAGACTGGATAGATGGTTATGTTGATTACTGGATTTAGTCACAGCCTTATTTAGTCAAAGCTAACAGAACTGAATAAAGTTAAATTTGGTGGAGGAAGTGGCATATTTCTGCCATCCCCGTTGGCTGTAGAAAAAATAGAGTATCGGTGTGACAGCTCGTTTCTCGGTTTGCTTGGGAATTGGGTTGCTTTGCAGTTTGCAGATTCATTTCCATGTTTGGGCTCTGTGATGAGTCAAAAAGAAAATCCACTTGGAGGGAGTGCAGATGGGGGCAAAGCCACAGAGAAAGTGAGGAGGAAGGAGAGGGTGTCTGCCTGAAAGATGTCTGTGTGAAACCCAAGTTAGGAAAAGCCAAAAACAGGAAATCCCTGAGTACCGTATTTTTTGTTCTATAAGACGCACTTTTCCCCCCTCAAAAGTAAGGGGAAGTGTCTGTGCGTCTTATAAAGCGAATGTGTGTGTGCAGTAAGTCTGTCGGATGTGCAGCCCATGGGGAAGTGATGTGGAATGTGCCTGTGATTATGTGCCCGTTTGATTCAGAATATTTTTTTTCTTGTTTTCCTCCTCTAAAAACTAGGTGCGTCTTATGGTCAGGTGCGTCTTATAGAGCGAAAAATACGGTATATTATCTGGCAAATGTGAACCAAAGATCTAACCACCAAATTAGATATGAGCGATTAACAACCCCAGAGCTGTATGATACAGGCGGAAGTTTTGATTTCTTAACCACAAATGGCACCTTGCGTGGTTATATTAAAGGGAATTTGTAATGTTTATTAATACAATATAGGCTGCTTGCTCGTTTGTTTTACCCTATTCCCCCAAATTGATCCAATTCCTAGATTTCACTTTTCTCTCATATTACAGGGTATAGTCAGGCCAAAGTACGCAATATGCCCATCACTAAACGTTTTCTTTAAAGGCACACAGAGAGCGAGCCATGTGGTGCCCTCAACGAGAGCTAGACTCTGGCAGCAGAGAGGGGTGATCATCCTCTTTCTGGTGCCAGTTTTCCACCAAAAATTCCCTGCATTTGAATGTGTGTGGGGAGGGAGGGAGGTGGATGATTTTCAAATTGAAAGTAGCATGGTAAGAAAAGTTTTAACCCGTTCTCACCCCCTCAAAAAACGGGCCACCAACAGCTACTTGTCTTAAGAAGACCGCAGCTCAGAGAGACGGAGGGAGATGCCTTCGTGCATTTATTAAGCAACCCATGGTGAGCAGCCCAGCTGCTCTAACAAACCATGGTTTATTAAACATGAACTCCTGCTTTTGCATATGGGCTTTTAACCACAAATAACTAAGAGTTCACAACCCAACATAGAGCCCCTTTATTTATTTACTATATTTGTGTCTCACCTTTCTTCCTCCCAAGAAACTCAAGGCAGCCTACATAATTCTCATTCACCTCCCAATCTTATCCTCACAACAACAACCCTGAGATGTAGGCTGGGCTGAGAGTCTGTGAGTGGCCCAAGCTCACCCAGTTAGCTCCACAGCTGATTGGGGACCAGGACCAAGAACTCCTGGATGCCCAGCCCTGCACTCTTAACCACTAAACTACACTGGTCCTTCGTGTAATTGGACTTCAGGATATACTAAGTCCAACCGCTTCCATTAAAATCTCTAGGCCATTCTGGGTGCAATCCTACAGTGCCCCACCATCGTCTGGGTGGCCATGGGAGGCTTCACAATCCTTCCTCCAACCTCAGTCGGTGCTCAGCCTCGCCCCTGCCCTGCCCCACCTCCTCATAGCCAGGGTGGAAAGAACTACAGTGCCTGCATCCCACTCCCCGGCATCACTGGGTTTTCTGGGGTGAAAAGGGGCTTGCCTGGGGATGTGGAGGAGAGGGGACTGGAGATGCAGGATTCCACCAATTCCTATCCATGTCCAGCCTCCTTCCCTCCCTCTCCCCAGCCCTAAATCCAGATGGCTGCACCTAGAGAAAATGCCCAGCACAAGGCAGGGCCTAGGACTGTGCTTCATCCCCAGGGCAGGATGCACATGAGCCCCCAAGGCAGAGGCTTCTGTGCATCTGCCCAGGGGCAAGTAGTTTGTGCCCTAAAATGCTTTACCTTGCCTGCTTCATGCCATCCATCTTTGGTGTTCTTCCCCTCCACATATTAAATAAGAGTTTGATAAGGTGGGGAGGGGATGCACAGTTAATATTGTTCCATTGGTTCTTGGGATAAAATTCATGAATATGCAGGATGTTCAGAGAAGATTTCAAATAGCACTTTAGGATTCCTTGTTTATTAAGGACTGGGTTGACCTCATGCATAGCTCACTCTGCTTTGGCATTTGTAGGTCTCCGTAATGAAAGGGCCTTCAGATGCCTGCCCTTGGTGCAAAGCCAGGTATACACCTATTTCCTGATAACTTGGCCCACTGTGATGTCAGCACAAACATCCATTTTTCCCTGCCATATGCTTCGAGACCAGTGTGGCGAGGAAGGAGGGGCTCTTATTTAGACATAAGTAGTACAAATAACATTTTTAGTCATTTTTGGCTTGCCTCTGCCCCTCCTGTGCACCTCCCAGACCAAAACAGCAGAAAGAAGCACTGGCCAGTGGAACATCTTCAGCAGGGTTCCCAACCATTTGCAGCCAGTGGGCACATCTGGCATCTCGAGAAATATTTTTGGTATTCTCACGAACCAGCTGCCATGGTAGGCATGGCCAATCACTTAACACCCATTTCCCAGGAAGTCAGTGAAGCTAGTGAGGCTAGAAGAAAAGTAACGTGCTCAAGAACCAAAGAACAAGGCTTAGGTGGGCTCTGAGCTCCTAACAGACAAAAGCAAAGAACCCCACCCACTGAGAAGATGGAAAAGAGGGAGACAACGGGTGAGCGAGCACACGGGCACATCTGTGTGTCCCCACAGCACTGTGGGCTCATGCCTCATGCGGTGGTCATGCCCAGAATAGATGAGAAGAGAGAGGAGCTAGGCACAGCCACTGCCTTCTCTTGCTTGCATAACCCCAAAGCTGGGGAGACCCTTCCCTGTACTTTTCCAGCCATGGCTGAAACGGAGACTGCCATTTACTCTCTTCTTGCTCAGTCAACTCCTTTTCCTCCCGATTAAAAGCAGAAGTGTTTCAAACAAGTGTTCATGTGTCATTAGTTAGGTCCATAGATCCAAAGAGCAAAGTTGGAGGAAGAATAAAAGGTCCCACCCACAACCACAACTGCACTCTCTGCCCTTTTGATGTTTGCTGGGGACTCTTAACTTCTTCTGCCATGTCATGTTTGACCCTCAGTCACATACCAGCAAACAGACATGACCTGGGTTCACACAACACACCTAGCAAACCATGATTTACACACACACAGTCATTTGCTGTGTTGCCCATTGTGAGTTACCATGTTCATCCACCATGATAAGGCACAATGGTGTGTAGAAGGGCTTTTGCTCAAACTGGAGCTTCTCTGAAGCAGGACCTGGGAAGAGTGCTGAGCAGGGATGCTTCAAACAGGGGCCCCACAGCCCAGCTGATCTCTCCCCTACCACTCATGCCTTAGAGACTGACTTTCAGGTAGGGGCAGGAGAATCGGCTGAGCACAACGGCCGCATTCCAGGCAGCCCCATGCATCTGAATGGAAAGAACCATTGCCCCCCATCCCACGCCTGAGAGGCTTACTGGGCTGGGCCGCCTGGATGGGCAATAGGTCACTGGCTCTCAGCTCTTGCCTGCATAGCTGGTACTCTGTTTGGAGGGGCTGCCTGGGGACCTGGGCAAAAGGAAGGTGTGCTCCCCCTGCCCCCAATTGCAGCCTTGCTTGCATGGCAGAGATACTTCAGCAGCTTTGGGGGCCAAACTGGAGAGCTTCACTCCTGCCTGCAGTGCCCCCTGGAAAACTACTAGGAGGAATGAGGGGGAAGGAGGTGAAGGACGGAGCAGAGTGACTGGGACTATTCTTACTATTACTACATTGCATTCATTACCCACTCTTTTCTGCTTGAAGGAACCCATGTCAGCTTCCATAGCTCCATTTCATCCTCACAACAGCAACCCTGGGAAGCGAGTTAGGCTAAGAATGAGTGACTGGCCCAAAATCACCCCGAGAGCTTCATGGCTGAGCAGGGACAAGTAGTTCCCATTCCAGTACTCTAAGCACAGGCTTTCTGCTGGGCTCGTCATAGGTAGGAACGTGCAAGGAATCCATTTGGGGTGGGAGTCCTTTGGCTCCCCTGGGCTCAGGAGTCCTGAGCTTGAGTTTCTGCCACACATGCCCTGCAATCCAGGGGTGCCCTCCAGGAACTGAGCCCCTTGCGCTGCGCAAACAGTGCTCTTTCCTGGGCCACCACTGGCCGCCCTGGCAGGGACCAAAGTGAATCACCCAGAACAGTGCCTGGGGTGCTTGCCCTTGCCACTCTTCTTGTTTGTTTATTTAAAACTTTTCTGTGCCATTCCGTATGCATGGCATTTTCCACATCCTGCAGCCAAGGGAGGTTGCTGGTTGTGCGACGGGGACTGTGTGGATGTTCAAGGACTTCCTCTTGGCTCAGCTTAGTTTGCAAGGCCAGGCCAAGCACTAGAGTAAGTTCACAGATGCCAGAGGCATGGATTTGGCCAAACCCTTATTTATTTATTTAGAAAATTGGTAGGCTGTCCATCACTGTTGTCTCTGGATGGCTTGCAACATTATTCCAAATCCTAAATAAAATAAATTCCACAACTGAGCACAAAACTAACGTATTTAAAATCAATTAAATAAATCTAATACAATTAAAATTACTTTATGTTAAAATATTGGTCAAATAAAAAGGTCTTCACCTGGAGCCGAAAAGCATATAATGACGGTGCCAGGCGGACCTCTCTAGGGAGCGCATTCCATAGTCGAGGTGCCACGGCAGAGAAGGCCCTCCTCTGCGTACTCCGTCTCCTGACCTCTTTCAAAGAGGGTTCCAGGAGGAGGGCCTCTGCTGCCGATCTTAGGGGTGGGAGGGCATATAGGGAAAAAATCATGGGTGCTAGTGGTTCACCATGGTAATTTACCACAATGGGCTGCCATTATGTGAACCCACGCACGGCACTAAACTGCCACAAGCTGTGTTCACACCAACAGAGGAGCCAATGCATCTGTCAGAGGTTTTCTCTTTAGTTCTTCCCACGCACCTGTCAAATTAAACATTGTTTTTCTAATAACACTGACACTTCTATTACAACTAACATATTTATGCTGGCATTAAATGTACATGCATAGTATTTTGAAACAAGCCACAATTGCCACAAACGTGTCCTTCACCACTCTTAGATGAAGCTAAGCAGGTCAGGGTGGAGTGTAAATATAATGAACAAATAAGCCTCCAAATCTGTCTGTTTATCTTCATAAGCCCACTGATCCTAAACTCTACCAAAGGCAATACCAAATCCAGGGAAATTTTGTGCAATTCTAGCCAGTGATGTAATATTGGACTCCACATTAATCTGGATGCTTATTCATTTTGCACATCACCTTCCATTCACAGTCTGTCTTCGTGGAATGAAGGTCCATAAGAAATGTTACTTGGCATCTGAGAGCTCCAAACATTTCCATGAAGCAAATGAAGACTGTATAGCAAAGGGAGGGACTCTTGCTATCCCCAGGGACAGTGAAGAAACAAACGCTCTGCGAGACTACAGCAAGAAGAGCTTGCCTACCAGTGTCACCGATTTTTGGCTGGGTATCACTGACATGGTAAATGAGGGGAAATTTGTTGATGTCAATGGAATGGTTCTCAGCTACTTCAACTGGGACCGGCTGCAACCCAATGGAGGGAAGCGTGAAAATTGTGTCTTGTTTTCTCAGTCAGCTAATGGAAAGTGGGTGGATGAAGTCTGCCGTACAGTCAAAAGATATATTTGTGAATTCCTGATCCCTTAAATTCATTCATGTAACCTTAGGCATGGTGAGAATACTGAGTTCAAGTGTATACTGATGGATAATCTGTCATTTCCAAACAAAAAAAAGCTACACATTTCTTCTTACACATGTACACTCTTCCTTGAAACAGATATTTTCTCTATTAATTCATTTCCCATTCAGTTACAAGGGACGCTGTATTCAAAGCAATACCATGTGCCCCAGAAAGAGCCGTGATCTGCTCTGAGCAATGCTGGCATTGTTGATGGCAATGATAAAACAGCTAGCATAGACTATATTGTGGCATTTGTTATAGAGCCATTCTTTAAATTTAGTCAGTATCCCAGAATGCTCAGCATTCATTACGGACTAGTCCCATGGCAGAATTTATTCTGTGATGCAGAACAGAGTGTGAGAGAGAAAGTATTTTCCTATATGCATGGACTGAAAGCTTGATATATTAAATTATATAGATTTTTGGTTCCCAAGACATGACACCTCTTGTTTCCAAGGCTGATGGACTAATAAGACATGAACAATTATGATTAAGCCACATTGTATACAGTATCTCTGATAAACTGTCTATTCAGACCCTACAATCCCATTCATACATTGGGTGGTTTGTTTATAGACTCATAAATCTCTTCGGCTCCTCACATTATTTAAACTGGGGAAGTATTTTTAGTGGTAGGAAATGTCTTTGTTTATGGAGCTGAATTTTTCAACCACAATTGTTCAATAGCAACAGCAAACTGCTCTTCCCTAAAACAAAATACTTGTCTGCCCGCTATCGCCATAGAGATAACAGGTGGGAGAGCATCTCTCTCTGAAGCTTCCCACTGTCCTAATTTATATCCAACATATTTGAATATCTTTGCCTCTTGGCAAATTTCACACATCTTAATAAAGTTATTTTTAAAAGCGCAAGAGTATGGTTGTTTCACTAGTGATCTTGTGTGGTGGTGTGTTTCAGCACAAGGTTGTGTGTGTGTGAACTCTGGAGTCTAAGGCTGCAATCTGACAGCAGTGTCTGGATCCTGCAGTGTTGCTGCACTTTAATGTGTATGCCAAGTATCAACCTGAACTTTAAAAGTTTATGTCCGTGGCGCTGAGACCATTTTGTGGAGGTGTAGTTCAGCACTGCAGATGGCTCCCTAGAAGTTCGGAATAGAACCTGGCATGGATACACCAGTCTCCACTGCAATCCTATGCACACTTCTTTTGAAGTAAGCACCACCGGGATTTGCTTCTTGGGATATCACCCATTCAAGGAACGTTACTGTACAAGTCTCCGTGCATCTGCTCAGAAGAAAATTGCGCTTCCAGGGACTTGCTTCCAAGCAATTGGGTATAGCATTGCAACACTACATGCACCTGGAAGCAAGTCTCATCAAACTCGATGGAAAGCAACCTGTTAAATGCAGAGGGGCTTGGATCTGAGCAGAGAATTGCGCTCTTAATCCTTGAGTCCCACAGCCTAAAGGCATGCTTCATCTTTTCATGATTTTATTGATGGCATTTTATTGCTATTATTATTTTATTTGTGAGCCAACTGTGTAAAAGGTGGAATACAGATATGTGAATTTGAAAGAGAGAGAGAGAGAGAGAGAGAGAGAGAGAGAGAGAGAGAGAGAGAGAGAGAGAGAAACTCCTGCTGTGCAGACAGCATCTTAGAAAAGCCATTTTTTTACCAAAAGAAACAGAGTACTTCTTTTAAAGGCACTGATTGTAAGCTGCAGCTCGTATAAGTGCTTGTATTAAAAACAAACAAACCATGGTTGGATTCATACTTAGTCACCTACCTTTTATGTTATGAATTAATTTTTAATTCTTCTTGTTTTTACCTATTGTATTTTATTGTTTTTATACTTTGTTGAAAACCTCCCAGAGAGCAGTATGTGGGTGGTATGTTGCTACTGTTGCTAGTTGCAAAGTCACATCTGACCCATAGCAACCCCATGGACAACACTCCTCCAGGTCTTCCTGTCCTCCACCATCCCCTGGAGTCCACAAGCTCACGCCGACTGCTTCAGTGACTCCATTCAGTCACCTCATCCTCTGCCGCCCCTTCTTCTTTTGCCATCTATTGTTCCCAGCATTAGACTCTTCTCCAGGGAGTGCTTCCTTCTCATTAGGTGGCCAAAGTATTTGAGTTTCATCTTCAGGATCTGGCCTTCCAAGGAGCAGTCAGGGTTGATCTTCTCTAGGACTGACTGGTTTGATCGCCTTGCGGTCCAAGGGACTCGCAGGAGTTTTCTCCAGCATCACAATTCAAAGGCCTCAATGCATCAGCACTCAGTCTTCCTTATGGTCCAGCTTTCACAGTCATTCATTGCAACTGGGAAAACCATAGCCTTGACTATACGCACTTTTGTTGGCAGGGTGATGTCTCTGCTTATTAGTATGCTGTCTAGATTTGCCATAGCTTTCCTCCCCAGGAGCAAGCATCTTTTAATTTTGTGGCTGTAGTCACTGTCTACAGTGATCTTGGAGCCCAAGACAATAAAATCTGTCACTACCTCCATTTCTTCCCCATCTGTTTGCCAGGAAGTGAGAGGACCAGATGCCATGATCTTAGTTTTCTTGATGTTGATTTTCAAACCAACTTTTGCACTCTCCTCTTTTACCTGCATCAGGAGGCTCTTTAGTTCCCCTTCACTTTCTGCCATGAGAGTGGTATCATCTGCATATCTGAGGTTGTTGATATTTCTCTCAGCAATCTTAATTCCAACCTGTGATTCATCTAGCCCAGCCTTTCATATGATGAACTTGTTGTGATGAACTTTCATATGATGAACTTGTTTCATATGTTGTGAGCCACCCTGAGGCTAGTTGGCAAGGGGCGGCATAGAAATTTATCTAATAAATAATAATAAAATAAATAAATGAACTCCCTAGCTTTCTCCATGATCCAGTGTATGTTGGCAATTTGATCTCTACTTCCTCTGCCTCTTCAAAACCCTGCCTGTACTTCTGGTAGTTCTCGGTCCACATACTGCTGGAGCCTAGCTTGTAGGATTTTGAGCATCACTTTGCTAGCATGTGAAATGAGTGCAATGGTGCGGTAGTTTGAACAATCTTTGGCATTGCCCTTCTTTGGAATCAGAATGTAAAGTGACCTTTTCCAATCCTGTGGCCACTGTTGAGTTTTCCAAATTTGCTGGCATACTGAGTGTAGCACTTTTACTGCATTGTCATTTAGGATTTTGAATAGCTCAGCTGGAATGCTGTCACCTCTACTAGCTTTGTTGTTGCTCAGACTTCCTAAGGCCCATTTGACTTCACATTCCGGGAAGTCTGGATCAAGGTCAGCAACCACCCCATTGTGGTTATCAGGGACGTTAAGCTCTTTCTTGTGTAGTTCTTCTATGCAATCTTGCCACCTCTTCTAATCTCTTCTGCCTCTGTTAGTTCCCTGCCATTTTGGTCCTTTATCATGCTCATCTTTGCATGAAATGTTCCCTTTATATCTCCATTTTTGTTGAAGAGATCTCTGATCCTCCCTATTCTATTGTTTTCTTCTATTTCTTTGCACTGTTCATTTAAGAAGGCATTCTTATCTCTTCTAGTTATTCTCTGGAGTTCTGCATTCAATTGTTTGTATCTTTCTCTTTCTCCCTTGCCTTTCTCTTCCCTTCTTTACTCAGCTATTTTTAAAGCTTCCTCAGACAGCCCTTTTGCTTTCTTGCATTTCTTTTTCTTTGGGATGGTTTCAGTTGGTACCTCTTGTACAATGTTGCAAACCTCTGTCCATGGCTCTTCAGGCACTCTGTCTATCAGATCTAATTCCTTAAATCTATTTGTCACCTCTACTGTATATGATTTAGATCATATGATTTACATCATATGGGAGGTATAGAAATAAATAAATCCAGCTAACCTATTGTAATCAGTGGGGGCTACGTTAAGCATAACTAAATCAACTCCCACTGATTTCATTGGCTGAAACTGAGGTGCTGTTGGGTGGCTTTAGACCCTGCTCTCAAGAGACCGTCGGGAGTCTCGATGTGGCCAACGACCGTTTCAGGCTCTCCCTTGTACTTTTTTATTGAACAGGCATCCCTGAGCCACAGATGTTGAAATATCGAGTAGTTGCTTCCCAATTCGTTGAGGCACCGTGCATGTCATTGGTTAGATACTGCAAGCCTTTTACTTTTGAGCAGGTTCAGCCTTGCGATTCACCTGCTGGCACGTGAAGGACTACATGGAGTCCTTCTTCCAGGCTGCTTGCTCCAGATGGTTGTGAATGCGAGGGGCTGCTCTTCCGGGGGGGGGGGTCCCCTTACTGGGAGGAGGCCGCCTTCGGAGAGGGCAGGCGCTGCCGAAAGCGCCCTGCGCTGCTTGCGCGGGCGGGCGGGCGGGGCGCCTCTTGCGCCGCTCCTCCCCCAGGAGGCCGGGGCGGGCGGGCGGGCGCAGGCCTCGTCGCCCGTCCTTCAGGCCGGGGCCGGGGCCGGGGCCGGGGCCGGGGCGGCTCGCTGCAGCCAGAGGCGCGGGGCGGCATGGAGGCGGCGGGCGCGGCCCGGCCGGAGCGCTGGCGCGCGGCGCGCGAGGGCCCGGCGCTGGAGGCGGCGCTGAGCACGCTGCTGGCCGTGGCGCTGTACGCGGCGCTGAGGGCCAGCGTGGACCGGCTGCGCCGGCGGCGGGCCAGGGTCCCGGTGCTGGTGGTGGGCGCCGGCCCCGCGGGGCTGACGGCCGCGCTGGTCGCTGTCCGCTCGGGCAAGGTGCTGAGCCTGACGCTGCTGGACCGGCGCTCGCGCGCCCTGCTGCTCCGCCGCCCGCAGCAGATCGCGCTGGACCCGCGCAGCGTCCGCTTCCTGCTGCGCCTGGGGGTGGACTTCGACAACATGGAGGGCTGCTGGGGCGGCGAGCACTTCTTCACCAGGATCGGGGTCTTTCAGGAGCACCTGCTCAGCATCCTGGAGCGGCACAAGCGGAGCCTGGACGTCCGCATCTTCCTGGGCACCAAGGTGGGTCCGTGGCAGATTTCAGCGCCTTCTCCTGAGCAGCCACAGGCTCGGGTCTCTCTCACTCCTGCAACAGCAGTGAAGGAGGAGGTGCCTTTGAGCATGTGCAGATTGCCGTAGGAATCAAAGCAGCGCTTACAGGTGCAATCCTATGCAAGTTTAGGGAGGCAAGAGCAATCCTGTCTGGGCAATGCTGGGAGTTCTAGAACCTTTTTCTGTCCACACCTGCATAAGATTGAGCCCTGAAATGCATCCCAAGGACTTCACAATGGCCGCCTTCATATTTAAAAGTACATGGGGCATTGCCTTACATGACTGTAGCCAATCGGTCCATCTAGCTCAGCACTGTCTGCCCACTGGAAGGTGTCCCAGCTCTGCCAAGAGATGCTGTGGACTCAACACACCAAGCACGGAGGTGTTGTCCTTCAGGAGGATTTGCGTGTGGGTGGGCCTGGTTTGGCTAAAACTGGAAGAATCGGGAACTAGGGTAGTGGATTTTACCAAGGGCGCCCTAAACCCCAACCCCTCCCCAAATAATCTGAGCACTGAATAAAGATGAGACTAAGTTCAAATTCATAAAGTTCACCAGAGGAAGTCACTATCTCACAGCCTGACACAGAAGACAGGATTGCTTTGAGGATGCCGTTGTGCGAGGGTAGCCTACACTGACTGGGGGTGTGAGTGGAAGATATACCACTGGTGACAAGGAGGAGAATCCTCTGTGGCAGCAAAACTATAAAAATGACCATTGTGGATCATTCAAAAGTAGCAGGCTTGCTGAGGCATATGGGCTTTGTAGGCTCAGGCGCACTTCTCCAGATGCAAGATAGATTTCCACCCAATACTGGCAAGGCCAGTACCTTCCATGAACAGTTAACGCCAAGAATCACTTAGACCTTAAGGTGCTACCAAAATTTGTTTGTTTGTTTTTTCCTTTGTGCAATTTAAGAGGAATAGCTTGCATGAAACATGGATGGCTCAAGCGATATTTCTTTGTTTGATTTTAAAATGCAAGTCCCCAAGATAATATGCCATTGAATATCAGTTGCCAGCAGAACAGCAGGAGATGGCCTCTTGTTTCAGCCTGGCCAGTGCCAGAATAATGTTGCTGTTTCCACTTCAGTGCCTAGTTTTCCAGACCCTACCTTGACCCTTGCACCCAGTTTGGTTCTGCTTCTGGACCACACGTTGCATCTGTGCTTTCACCCTGGCCTGTATCTTGACCGCTCCTTCCTTAGCCTGATCCCAAACCAGACCGTTGTGCTTGACCACCTGCCTGGTTCGTTGCCTTACCTTCTGGACTGCTCCATAATTTGCTGCAGTGCTGAGTTTGATTCAGCCATAGCAGGACAGAGGGAGAACTCTGGGCTAATCCAGCAGGGCTTGTTGGGAATTTGGACAGAGTGAATGGAACTGGTGGGGTGAGAGGCAGGGCGACTAGCAAGAGAGCCAATGAATTGCAGAAGGCTGAGAAAGGAGCACAGCAACGGAAAACTGAGGCAAATTAGTCTTGAGCTCATGGCTAGAAAGCAGAGGATTGGGTGCAGAGAGATCCACAGAACAAGGAAGCTCTCTCTTGGACCTACATTGTTCTGTTTCCTGCAACAATGCTCATTGCACAAGAAAGGGAAACTGGACAACAGCATTTGTGCAAAGCAGGATAGGCGTGATCTCTCTTATGCACACATGAACATGCAATGCACACAGTTCTGCTTCTTTAAGCAGCTGGGGGCCCAATACAGAATGGTCCTGCCCCCTCTCCCCATACAAAGCATCAAACTGCTCCTGGTGGATGGATCCAGAAGTTCCTCCTGATACTGGTGAGGTATTTTCTTTTCAGTGAAGTTGCAGGAAAATGATTCACAAAGTGTTGGAACTAGCTGGATAATGTATTTGAAGCTTTTGAAAAAAAACATGATAACAGTGAATAGATCTCTTTTTTCTTTCTTTTTTCCCAAGTACAATACTCATGGCTCATGACCAGTAGGCATAATGGCTAATATTTTTACTAGGGTCATGGACTAATTTTTAAGAGTATCTTGTTGAATCCCTCAGGACAGGGCAATGCTCTCCAACTGAAGACCCTGCATTGGGAGGAAACTGCCAACAAATGTGCAGGAACAGGGGTATTGTTGTACCATGGAAATGTTAGCTCAATAGAGCTATGACAGACACTGATCAGTGTCAGCGAACAGCCTAAATTTTGGTGTGTAATATGTAGAAGACGGATCATACTTGTGAGAAATTGTACCCATGAATGATAATCTAAAACAAAGCAAAACATTTTTGTATGCCTGACTTAAAGATTTTACACAGTGTGTGATTTTACACACTCATCATCTTTTCAATCATTACTTTCAATCATCGTCACATTTTTTCAGCACACTATGGATCTTCTCCAGTTACATCCAGTTGTTGTCCAGTTAGAGCCCCAAAGATGTCAGCTTCATTGCATGTTCTGATCTTCCTCTCCCTTTGCACAAAGGAGAGAGCGAGCCCATAGTGCCTAGGCATCACATGAGCGGCCATAGGACATTTCGGATCCCCAGCCCTTGGCAGTGGCTGTGGTGCAGACCTCTGGCCTCCTTCCCTTCAGCCAGCACGGAACGAACTTTGCTGGCTGCCCTTGGAGGTCAGGAGACTGCAAAAAAAGCACATCTAGGGAAACACGCAGGGCAGATGGGGAGATGACGATTACCTCTGCCCTTGCTCCTGTTCTGCCTTGGATGCATTGCTATAGGATTGTGCCCTGCAGTGAATTTTGAGTGAAAGCCATGATGACTAATGGTTTTCCTTGGGCCATGGGCCCCCCAAAGAAAGACTGCCTCGTTTTTTCCCTCCAGTTGGCAATGGCCAACTCTTCTGGCCTGAGAGTGGCTTACCTGAGAGTGGGAGCTACGGTTGCCAAGGAACATGCTTTCCTCTTTCCCGTCCTGATTCTCCCTGGATGTTGCAATCCAGATGTCCATGAAAGAAATATATGTGGCAAGCTGCAGGGTATGTCAGAGATGAGGCAGACAGGCACCAACATGGAGGGAGCAGTTTGGGCTGCAAAGGCATCCAGGGAGCTGGCTGTCTCCTCAGAACAGGTGTGAGCAGACTTTGAACTTGCATGATCTGTTTTGCTTTTTTCTAGAATCCTGAAGTCCAGCAATTAGAAGCCAGGCTCAAAATAGCTGTTTGGACATTGTGTGTGGCTATACTCTTAGAATTAAGGAAGAAAGGTGACTGAGCACATGCACACCCCAGGAATCTGCTTCGGTATCAGAAGTGAGCTCACTGCCCTTTCACACACACACACAAGTTGAATGTCAAAACCTTGCTGATCTACTGTGAATCTCCCAGGGATCCATCAATAGATCCCAATCTACCATCTGCCCACCTATGTCCAAGGGATCTAATGAGGGCTTTGGCTACACCTTGAACAAATTTCTGCTTTAAAGTACAGAAACAACCCCCACACTGAAATTTATCACGTACACGCTTTATTTTTTTAAGCGTAGTCAAGATGGTCCAAAATGTCTTTAGACTCAAATAAACACACTGTTTTGATTCCTGTGTAATAAGTTAACTGACTTTAGTTCAAAGGTACATTAGCTTAGATACCACTGACTGTTTACTGTAGCAGTGCACTTCCGTGAGTACTATAGACAATAATGAGTTGGTATTGAAGCAATCTATATATCCAGGCAGCTAACAGAATTATCCGTGTACATATTTAGCCAGGCAACTGACTCAGTAAAGCAAGCACAGTGCGATAGGCTAAAATTAAAACAGACCTCAGAAACCATAAGGGGGCTCTAATTAAACTAGAAGAACAACGGGAGCCAATATCCCAAAGGCTTTCACATCACTGTAATACAGAAGGTTGAAAGATATGACAAAATAGGCTGGTTTAATTTCAGACTGACTACTTCTCGTGTCTGAATTCAATGTACTGGGGCAACTCATGGTTGAGCATCCTCAACTAGGAATGAATGAAGCATGTATTCTGCAAGGGCAGCCCGACATTCTCCCTTTTGGTTTGACCTGTGCTAGAATGCTCAGCTTTTCATGCCTCAGGTGTTGACAGCTATAAACATGTCCCATTTTCTGATTAGCACGTCTTGGATTACATGTCTACCAATGTTCAGCTTTGTGGGCAGCTTCAAATGTGCCTAAATAATTTGGCGCTTCATCTTTGGCACTCTGTTGTTAGGGAGAAGGATTCGAACCCTTCTGCTGATGTGCTACTTGAATTGTTACATGAAGGGAATTTTGATTTCATTTTGTTCACAAGGAGAACATTGAAACAGATACCTATTAAATGCATCTCATGTCTCTCAGAGTAGCCCAGTGGCTCTCACATTCTCATCTATGTTGTACTCAAGAGGCCTGAAAAAACAGACCTGTTATCCTTGTGATGCTTCCTTCTTTCCACAAGTTTCTTTGCAGAGTAGAACCATATTTTCAAGCCAGGAGATCTGGGCTGAAGCCTCATATAGCATTTTTAAAAATCACATTCACGTAGCAACACCCCTAACTCTTTCCATCTGTTCCTCAGTTCTCAGACGATTTTCTAAAGAATTTGGCCTCCAGTTGGCCAAAGATCATTATCGTAGCAGATGGATCCTGTGGAGAATCAAGTGCCATCCTTGGAATCAGCTCAGAGTACACTGTGGAATCTTGCAATGCTTATGGAGCCAATGCTGTTATTGAGCGACCAGATCAAAGACAGGTAAGGATTAAAGAGTGGGCAAAGGTCACAATCTCATCTTCCTTTGTGCTTGCTAAAAAGAACAATTCTGCATGTTTCCAGAGACCAGGGGTGATAGAAAAAGTGAACTCGCAGCTTCTAGTTTTGCTCTTCTGCCTTTCATTCCAGAAGCTTGACCAGTTCCTTTCTGCAGCTCCCTCTCTTTTCTCTTTGCTGTCGCTTCTGCAGCGGCAGCATGCACTCTCCCCCAGCTGAAAGCCATTAACCACCACGTCTCATGCCTGAAGCTAAGTCTCTTAGGTGTTTTTGGGAGTGGTTGTGGTTTAACAGTGCTGGATAGCCTTCTTCAGTGGTGGGCATAAAAGTAGTAATAGAAGTTGATTTGGTTCTTCTAAACTGGCTGCACCTGGCATTCAGTCCCTCCAGTACTAAATGCTTTGTCACCACACAGGCTTCACACACACACACACACACACACACACACACACACAAGAGATCCAAGCTGTAAATCACACCAGACCTTCTAAGACTGCAGTCCCTCACCAACCACATAACAGAAATTAGTTCATCTACTTCAGTCATCCAGAGTGCACATTCAGTTCACATTTCTACCTCTTGAACAGATCCAGGGATGCTTCTGGCACAGCTACATAATTTGCCTCTGATCTCTACTTCTGACCTGATAAAAATCGAGATGCGCTTGGCATTTTGAGCAGGCATTTGGTTTTAAAATCTTATATACTGCTCATTGGCTGATTACTCCTTAAGACAATTCACAACAGTTGAAAAGAAATTGTAATGCTATAAAACAATTATGTGAGTAATATAAAATCACAGTAATGACACAACCATCATAGCTTTGTTATGCTAGCCTTACCACTATAGGAAGGGAAAACCTTGGTCTTGACTGACTTCTAAACAAAACAGGATTGCATGTTTGGTTCTCTAGTCCTATTTATATATTTATTATATTTATATCCCACCTTTTCTCCTTCCAAGGAACTCAAGGGGGCTTACATAATTCTCATCCTCCTTTCAGTCTTATTCACACAACAACCCTGTGAGGTAGGCTGGACTGAGAATCTGTGATTGGCCCAAAGTCACTTCGGGAGCTCCATGGCTGAATGGGGGTCAAAGGCCAGATCACCTGAGCCCCATTCCCACTACACCACACTGGCTCCCTTCCCTTCCCTTCCCTTCCCTTCCCTTCCCTTCCCTTCCCTTCCCTTCCCTTCCCTTCCCTTCCCTCCCCCCATTCACCTTTGACACCATCATTGCTGGAACAGCCCCCGAATCCTTCTTCAGAATGGGATTCAGCCCTTGGAATGAAAGATGTTCTGCACTCTTGCCCAGTGAGGACTTAATACTTGTTGTCAGCTGGAAAAGTAAACAGGAAACCTATTTGCATGCCTGCGCTCCTTGACCCCATAGCTGACTGCTCAGCCTGATGGGCTGCAGGTGCTTTAGCCTACAACTTCCTGCCCAGCCAGCATGGCCACTGACTTAGGATAACTGGACTTTGTGGCACTTCTTAAATTAGGGAATGTTTGTTATAGTAATCTAGATCAAAATATCCAACCATTCAACATGGCTGGCTGGTTGAACTCCTGGACAGACAGACTCCAGGGGTTAAGAGGTTACGAAGATGCATTGCATTTTTCGTGCAGGCCCTACTTGTTGTCCTCAGTTGCAGTCTCTGGAGTGAGTGCGAACAGGACTGAAGTAAAAGCAGGATCAATCAGAAATACCAAAGATGTCTGAAAAAAGACACAGTCACCCGGAACAACCCCTTAATTTGCATGCTGAATGGCCTCCAGAAGTCATGGGATGCTGAGTAGTGTCAGGCAGAAAAGATGATGGGATAACGTCTGCTTGAGGCCTTCAAGCTGAGGGAAGGTTGGAGGCAGGCGTAGTTGGCTGGCTGGCTATGTCCGCCCTACTGGCAGTTCCATTAGAAGGACAGAATAGGGATGAGTGTATGAAGAAGCTGACGCCATCAGGCCCCTTGGTGCTCATCTCGTGCCTGATGCTCTTCTCAGTGGCAATCACTGCTCACTCCGTGTGAAATGGAAAATTACATAGTTTGAACAGTGATCAGATGTGAGATATGGGAAAACTTCCTCAGCTTAGGGCAAATTTCCTCCATAGCCTGAAGCAGGAATGACTCGATTTATGGTGGAAAGTTGTGCAAATCAAATGTAACATATGTTTGACAACTTACAGATATTTTGGACAGATGTGCTTGCACTCAAAGTTACAAACACGACATGCCTGTGTGTTTTACAAGGAAAAATAAAATTGTCTAGGAGAGAATACACTGTGACATTTTGTTGCTGATCCCATTTGTGCGGTAGTATATCTTTGAGTATTACATGCTGGGGGAAAACAACAAGAAATGGTAAACAGTCTAGCCCTGCTTATGGGCTTCCAGCTGCCTTTGGAAAGTAAAAACTGGGTCAGATAGATATTTGTCCCCATCTGTACTTCACTGAAGTTGTAGGATGTGGACTGAAGTAGATACAGTACAGACATTTTAATTGATGTTTGCATTGGTATCATATGCTCAGATTGCATGGCATGGATCAAAGGCAGAGGGATCTTGAAAATGTGTGGAAGCAAATTTAAGCTATGAGAATTTGCTTGAAAAGCTGCTGCATCTCCAATCTCAAAAATGCATCATGCAGTAAGTGGTGAGGCCAGGGATTGAACATGGCACCACCTAGCATGAACAACATGCGCCTCCCCATTGATCTGTGGTCCTTTCATCTACAATAGTATTTTATTCTATCTGCAATGAGAAGAGATTATGGCCAATGATGCAGATACAAGAATAGGCCATCTGAACTGCCCCATCAATCTATTGTGCTCAGATTTAATTTCATTAATTTCCTCCAGTAATGACAGCAGAATGCATTTTTCCCACTCAGGTATACGAATGCCCTTTAATACATTTCTCTTTGCCTTATCAATGTACCAGGTTTTCTTCAATGCATTGAGCCGTGAAAAGCGTGAACATGTGGTAGTGTTTGCTTTTTTAAAATTAATGTGGAAAGACTATCAGGTTTGTTTGGAGACTTTTATGTTTGCTTTCCTGGAACAATTCCAATCTGATTGCGTTAGCATATCTTTTACCAACCTGTTCTTTAGCGTAGAAGGATGTTTGATGCCTGAACTGGTTAACACCTACTTCAGTGTTTATTTCAACTATGTAAGACCCCATCTTCGCACCCTGCATTGAAGCTCATACCCTTCAAGAAAAAACCCATAGAAAATGAACCGCACAAATATTTTCAAACAGGCAGGGCCTGGATAGGTTATTCAGAAACAGGCTGGAGGAGATTCAGTAGCTGGTGCAGGACTTGTCTCATGGTTCAAAGGCCTGCTTTGGATTGCTTTAACAGTGAAATTCTATTCTAGAAGTAGGTATGATTGACAAAATCCTAGGGAGCTGTGATAGCAGGCCAGATTGGTAATACCGCCCCTCCCCATGCACACACGTAGAAGGATCTTGCTTCAAAGTCAGTTTTCAGGAATAATCAAGGAACTCTCAAACACACTGTTTTCTCTAGCAGAAACAGGTAAGAAAAGCAGACTAAGTAGTGAATTTTAGTCCTAGGACTTACCCTTAGGTTGATTCTATTGGTGTAGTTCTGAATCAAGATAATGGTTTGCTCTGCCTCAACAGGATTTAAATAAGGAGTATTTAGAGTAATGTGTTAGATTTCTTTGGGTAACCTCACTGGTAGACTGCCGAAATGCTGTGGACATCATATCACTTACATTTCGAAAAGCTTTTCACAAACTGCGGGGTCACACTCCCCCTGAAAGACTGTGATTGCAGTTGGGTGTGTTATTTACCTGGCCCTTCGGAAGCCCCGGGAGGGAATGCCTGCGAGCAGCTCTGACTGATTGGCCAACTGCATTCCTTCCTTGGGGAGAATGGCCTGAAAACAGCAGCGCACAGGTTGGTAGCCTCTGGTTTCTGCAACGGGCTCTTCATGGAGCTTCCCTTGCGCCTGCTTTGGAAACTGCAGCTTGTACAAAATATGGCAGCCAGGCTGGTCTCTGGGACCTCATGGAGAGACCGCATAATACCCATATGAAGGTCTTTGCACTGGCTGCCAACATGTTTCTGGATACAATACAAAGTGTTGGCAATCAGGTTTAAAACCTTCATGGCTTCAGGAGAGCCTTTGACCATACATTCCACCTCGCCAGCTGAAGTCCTCTGGGGATAATCTGCTGAAGTTTCCTTCTGTAAGATTAATGTCAACTACGCAGAGGACTTTTTTCAGTAGCTGCCCCTAAGCCGTGGGATAGTCTGCCAGGAGAAATGCATCTGATTTCCCCAATTGCCACCAATTACATTATATGACTGCCAATCATGTAGCCTGACTCTGAAATCTCTCTCACACATTACCTTGAGCACTTTCCACATCAACTCTGGGGACAACAATCTGTCTACAAAGTCAATATAACAATAAACTGGTACCTAACTAATTCGCTTGTGGCAACTTCAGCATGAGTGAGCATTTTAAAACACCTTGGATTACAGAAGCAGATGCAACTCTACATTGGGAACTATAGGATAAAATGAAGAGATGATTCCTTGGTGGGGGAGGAAAGTTTCAGGACACTTGACTTTACCAACCATGTACCTGGGACATCACTGACTCTTTTGCCTAAACTCTGTCAATGTGAGGATTCAAAATGTGTTCCTTTCCATTTTGAAGTTTATCCAGGCATACGAATTATACTTGTTCCTCTCCTTTTTATATATCATAGGTACCCACCCCAGAGATCCGTACTCATAGCCTGTACTTTGATCTTTCTGCTTATGGCATGGATATGTCTGCTATGGGGATGGAATCTCCAAGACCTGGATTCCACCTGAAAATCTATGGGACATTCCGCAACCGGTACCTGGCTTTGGCATGCCCTGCTTCTGAATCCAGAATTGTGAAATTCCTACACCATACACTCAACTCTATGGTGAGTTTCTGGAGCTGCTCTTTTGCTCAGTGCCAGGGAACGCAAAGGGATGGGCAATTTGAGTTGCGATCTAATTGTTGCTTCTGGTTTTTAGCAGTTATTAGTCAAGACTGCCATTGGTTAATCTAACAATATGTGCAAAAACGCCCAATGACTGCTCAGCTTCTTCTCATGCCTCAAGCAGAGCTTTGCGTACATGAGGATTTTCTCCATAGGTACGGGTGATGCATGGCAGATAGGTATATGGGTGATTAATAAATGTAAATAAGTCCGACGGTTGCTAGCCTGCTAGCTCAACTTAATATACACATGATTGCCTGACTACCATTTAAGCAGGAACTTTCATCTCTTGCTCCCAATGAATCTTAACGTGAGGCTTTTGTACAAAGATGACAAAGTATAGGACAAATTCCTCTTCTTATGCAAGTCTATTCCAGGGGCCTGGAGAGGGGAGAGTTTTCCCCATCCTGCATGAGAAAATCATACTGTGTGGTTCTTACACACAAAGACATACCTGGAAAAAAGGGAGTGAATTTAGTTTTGATTTCCTCTTCCGTCATTTCTGGACTGTCAGAGTCCCTGCCTTGTGGCATTAGTCATTCTCGATTTCCGATAACCCCTTCCTCAACACCTAACTCTTACATACTGTTGATGCTCATTGGTGCCAATTGTGCTGGTACTTCTGCTTAACACTGAATAAGAACTTGGGCCTTTCACCCTCTTTCCAGAATATTTCCAGGTAGAGTTCAATAACGTATTAGAGGGTGCATTTCATATATCTTTAAACTCTGTTGTAGCATGGAGAATATTGGCAAGAGCGGTTATTCACAGCTCGAACAATTGGGTTCTGTCTTTGGAATTGGTAACTGCAAGTCTATATAAGTCTATATGGACATGAAGACCCACTGAGTTAAATGGGACATACTCCTAGGTACATAGGTATACATCAACATGTTTTATTTTCAAAGGTAAAGGTTTCCCCTTGACATTAAGTCCAGTCATGCCTGACTCTAGGGGGCGGTGCTTAACTCCGTTTCCTAGCCGAGGGAGCCAGCGTTTGTCCGCAGACAGTCTCTGTGGTCATGTGGCCGGAATGGCTAAACACCGAGGTTCATGGAACGCTGTTACCTGCCCACCGAAGTGGTACCTTTTTATCTACTTGCATTTGCAAGCTTTCAAACTGCAAGGTTGGCAGGAGCTGGGATGGAGCAACAGGAACTCACCCTGTTGTGCAGATTCGAACCGGTGACCTTTCGATCTACCAGCCCAGCAGCACAGCGGTTTAAACCACTGGGCCAGCTGCAGTCCCTTTTATTTTTAAAGGTAGTTTATTTATATTTGTAAAAGGTAAAAAGTTTCCCCATGACATTAAAGTCCAGCATGTCTACCTCCTGGGGGCAGTGCTCATCTCCATTTCCTGGCCGAGGGAGCCAGCGCTTGTCTGCAGACGGTCTCCGTGGTCGTGTGGCCGGCATGACTAGACACCGGGATGCACGGAACGCTGTTACCTTCCCACCAAACCATATTTGCATTTGTATGGTTTCGAACTGCAAGGTTGGCAGGAGCTGGGACAGAGTACAGGAGCTCACCCCATCTGCAGATTCGAGCTGTCGACCTTTCGGTCAACCAGCCCAGCAGCACAGTGGTCCCACTGCATCACCGCATCCCTACTATTTATATTTGTAGGGAAATACAAATAAAAGTATAGTTTTGTTACACATCAGAATGAGCAGCAACCCTGGGAAAGGTCACTTCAGCCTCCTCTAAATAGATGTTTGATCTGATCCAGCAGAGGCAGGAAAAATTGCTGTAGGATTTTCCTTTATTTAGATCTAAACTGAGTTTAGATCATTACACAGGTTATAAAGTATGGGAGAGACTATAATTTAGCCATTTATGAGTCCCTAAATAAATCATTTCTAGCCTTAATTGCACCTGCTGGGGCTTTCTCATTGCATGAAATGTTTGCTTTCAACATGTCAGGAAACAAGGAAATGAATGCCCTTTAACTCATTACATCCAAAATAACTACAATGTGAATACAATTGTACTGTATACAGTTGTGGAACTGATCTGCTGGGTAATTGTTCTAGTATTATTAAGGCTAGATCCAGATATAGCTGTACTTAAAATTAAATATTGACCATCGGTGGGACTTAACTGAGTTGTGGCTAACACAATTATATCGATAGGCCAACTTCAAACATAGCAAAGTCTGGGGCCAACCCATAGCCTTTAAGGCCCTGGTAAAATTTCAGATTCATTACTAATCTGAAATCCTCAATCTAGAGCAAAATAATGTGCTTCACAAATCAACTGAGGCAGCTGGGACGTCAGCAGGCTTTTTTTAGCTGGTTTGTTTGTTTGTTTGTCGTTGTGCTGTAGAACAGAAATTCAGCCAGAACATTTCAGGTGCAAATAGGAAGTGATTCTACCGGGAACGAATTGTTGTTGTTAGTTGTGAAGTCGTGTCCAACCCATCGCGACCCCATGGATAACATTCCTCCAGGCCCTCCTGTCCTCCACCATCCTCCGGAGTCCACTCAAGCTCACACCTACCACCTCAGTGACTGCATCCAGCCACCTCATCCTCTGCTGTCTCCTTCTTCTTTTGCCATCTATTGCTCCCAGCATTAGACTTCTCCAGGGAGTCCTTCCTTCTCATTAGGTGGCCAAAGTATTTGAGTTTCATCTTCAGGATCTGGCCTTCTAAAGAGCAGTCAGGGTTGATCGCCTCTAGGACTGACTGGTTTGATCACCTTGCAGTCCAAGGGACTCGCAGGAGTCTTCCCCAGCACAATGCAAAGGCCTCAATTCTTTGGTGCTCAGCCTTCCTTATGGTCCAGCTTTCACAGGCATACATTGCAATGTGGAAAAACCATAGCCTTGACTATACGCACTTTTCTTGGCAGGGTGATGTCTCTGCTTTTTAGTATGCTGTCTAGATTTGCCATAGCTTTCCTCCCCAGAAGCAAGTGTCTTTTAATTTCTTGGCTGCAGTCCCCATCTGCGGCGATCTTGGAGCCCAGGAAAATAAAATCTGTCACTACCTCCATTTATTCCCCATCTATTTGCCAGGAAGTGAGAGGACCGGATGCCATGATCTTAGTTTTCTTAATGTTGAGTTTCAAGCCAACTATTGCACTCTCCTCCTTCACCCGCATCAAGAGGCTCTTTAGTTCCTCTTCACTTTCTGCCATGAGAGTGGTATCATCTGCATATCTGAGGTTGTTATTTCTCCCAGCAATCTTGATTCTAACTGGTGAATCATCTAGCCCCACCTTTCTCATGATGTGCTCTGCATATAAGTTAAATAGGCAGGGAGACAGTATACAGCCTTGTCGAACTTCTTTCTCAATTTTGAACCAATCAGTGGTTCCGTGTCCAGTTCTAACTGTTGCTTCTTGACCCGCATATAGGTTTCTCAAGAGACAAATCAGATGGTCTGGTACTCCCATCTCTGTAAGAACTTGCCACAACTTGTTGTGATCCACACAATCAAAGGCTTTAGCGTAGTCAATGAAGCAGAAGTAGATGTTTTTCTGGAACTCCCTAGCTTTCTCCATGATCCAGTGTATGTCGGCAATTTGATCTCAAGTTCCTCTCGCTCTTTGAAATCCTGCCTGTACTTCTGGTAGTTCTTGGTCCACATACTGCTGGAGCCTAGCTTGTAGGATTTTGAGCATCACTTTGCTGCATGTGAAATGAGTGCAATGGTGCGGTAGGTTGAACATTCTTTGGCATTGCCCTTCTTTGGGATCAGAATGTAAACTGACCTTTTCCAATCCTGTAGCCACTGTTGAGTTTTGCAAATTTGCTGGCATATTGAGTGTAGCACTTTTACTGCATCGTCTTTTAGGATTTTGAATAGCTCAACTGGAATACTGTCTCCTCCACTAGCTTTGTTGTTGCTCAGACTTCCTAAGGCCCATTTGACTTCACATTCCAGGATGTCCGGCTCGAGGTCAGTGACTACCCCATCGTGGTTATAAGGGACATTGAGCTCTTTCTTGTATAGTTCCTCTGTGTAATCTTGCCACCTCTTCTTAATCTCTTCTGCCTCTGTTAGGTCCCTGCCATTTTGGTCCTTTATCATGCCCATCTTTGCATGAAATGTTCCCTTCATATCTCCAATTTTCTTGAAGAGATCTCTTGTCCTCCCTATTCTATTGTTTTCTATTTCTTTGCACTGTTCATTTAAGAAGGCATTCTTATCTCTTCTAGCTGTTCTCTGGAATTCTGCATTGAATTGGGTGTATCTTTCTCTTTCTCCCTTGCCTTTCTCTTCCCTTCTTTCCTCAGCTATTTGTAAAGCTTCCTCAGTCAGCCATTTTGCTTTCTTGCATTTCTTTTTCTTTGGGATGGCATTAGTTGCTACCTCTTCTACAATGTTGGGAACCTCCATCCATATTTCTTCAGGCACTCTGTCTATCAGATCTAATTCCTTAAATCTATTTGTCACCTCTACTGTATATTCATCAGAGATATGATTTAGGTCATACTTGAGTGGCCTAGTGCTTTTCCCTACTTTCTTCAATTTAAGCCTTAATTTTGCAACCAGAAGCTCATGATCTGAGCCACAGTCAGCTCCTGGTCTAGTTTTTACTGACTGTATACAGCTTCTCCATCTTTGGCTGCAGAGCACATAGTCAATCTGATTTCTGTGTTGACTGTCTGGTGATGTCCATGTGTAGAGACGTCTCTTGGGTTGTTGGAAAAGAGTGTTTGCTATGACCATCATATTCTCTTGACAATTTCTACCAGCCTGTGCCCTGCTGCATTTTGTACTCCAAGGCCAAACTTGCCTGTCATTCCGGTTATCTTTTGACTTCCTACTTTAGCATTCCAATCCCCCATGATGATAAGGACATCATTTTTTGGTGTTAATTCTAGAAGGTGTTGTAGGCCTTCATAGGATCAGTCAACTTCAGCCTCTTGAGCACCCGTGGTTGGGGCATAGACTTGGACTATTGTGATGTTGAATGGTTTGCCTTGGATTTGAACTGAGATCATTCTTCCATTTGGAGACTGTATCCCAATACTGCTTTTCCTACTCTTTTATTGACTATGAAGGCTACTCCATTTCTTCTGAGGGATTCTTGCCCACAGTAGTATACCTGATGGCCATCTGAAGTAAATTCACCCATTCCTGTCCATTTTAGTTCACTGATTCTTAAGATGTCGCTGTTCAGTCTTGTCATCTCTTGTTTGACTACATCCAGCTTGCCTTGATTCATGGATCTTACATTCCAGGTTCCTATGGAGTAAAGATCTTTGCAGCATCGGACTCTCCTTTCACCTCCAGATACATCGGCAACTGAGTGTCCTTTCGGCTTTGACCCAGTCGCTTCATTCTTTCTGGCGCTACTAGTACTAGCCCTCCGCTCTTCCCAGTAGCATACTGGACACCTTCCGACCTGAGGGGCTCATCTTCCGGTGTCATATCTTCTTCCCTTTTGGTACTGTCCATGGGGTTTTCATGGCAAAGATACTGGAGTGGGTTGCCATTTCCTTCTCCAGTGGATCATGTTTTGTCAGAGCTCTCTGCTATGACCTGTCCGTCTTGGGTGACCCTGCACAGCATAGCTCATTGCTTCATTGAGCTACGCAAGCCCCTTTGCCACGACAAGGCAGTGATCCATGAAGGAGGGGAATGAATTAGTTGTTGCTTATTTCCACCTTGTATAGGAGACCAAAAAAAGTCACTTGCCAGCTGTTTCCGACTTTTCTTTTTACTAAGCTAAGAGAAAATTTCATCATCATCATCATCATCATCATCATCATCATTGTATGCTGCCCCATAGCCCATAGGGCTCTCTGGGCAACCTACAATGGAACAAGACAATACAAATACAATAATATATTCAAGAAATACAATCAAGCAATACAATATGTAACTGTAAGCAATGCAAAATCAAAGCAAACCTTAGTACAATAATATAACATATAATTATAACAATATAATAAAAATAAAGCCATCTATCCAATGAGTTGACAGAAGGGCAGAGATCTGGCTGTCCCACATTAGTCACATTTGGTTTCAAAGCGGGGCTAGGAAGAAGCAGCTTAGCTTCCTTCACAACCAGTGAGTAAATGAAGGGAGGAGGGGGCAAAAGGCTCCAGCCTTCCCCTGCCTGCTTCTTGGCTTGCCCAGACTTGGCTTTCCAACTGCAGGTTTGGGGATGAGGGTGGCAGCAAGCACTCAGTCTTGCAAGTCACCCCCTGCAGTCCAAGTCGAAGCACTCCAGGAAAACTGGTTTTCATTTTTAATGTGGAAATCAGAACCATAACTGCTGTCAAAATTATCTCTTGGTCGTAGATCATATTCTTTAAAACATTCTTATCTGAATCATACTGAAAATAGGCTTTTGATATATGGGAAACAACCTGTATGACAGCCATGATCACAGCTAAATTGTGGCTGCTTGCTTCTTTATGACACATTTAATCCTGCTGCTGCAGTTAGAAAATAATTAACAAGGATTGCCAACAAAGTCCTTGTATCATGAATTTTGTTCATCTATGTTAAGCAGTGAGAACAAACATTGTATGTCAAGGGTTTCGAGTACTATTTCTGTCACTGATCATTTATACATGATTTTGGGTTGCAAAGCATTTTTACAGTTGCTGGATCTGCCTTAGAATAGATGTGTATAATTTGATATTATACATAATTTGCCAATATGCTCACCAAGCTCCCTATCCTTTTGACTTTTATTTTATTAAAATTACTTTATCTTTTAACTGGAAGGCTGGGCATGCTGCAAAATTGTTTGGATCAGAAAAGTGACTGTTGTTTGGCACTCAGACCCTACTTCTGTCATATAGCTTGGCTCTTCATCACTTTGCCTTGTGGGAAATTAGCATTTTTTGACCATCCATGTGCAACATGACAGCCATTTTATGGCAGGCAGCCCCCATGGTAGACAATCCGCAATATTCTAAATGCACCGACAGACTCAGAACGATTGAGAACGCTTGGTCTCAACTAACTGCCTTCCTTTGCGGCAATCAGTTACAGTACATACAAAATTCTGCATGTTGTAGAGATGCAGTTCCTCTCATCTTTCCTGAGTCTATCGCCCATGGGCTTGTTTGTGCCATCGCCTAATGCCCGTGCGCCAGCATCCAGTCCTACATGCAACCGCGTTTCCATATGGCCAAAATCTTCTGTTTACACTGGGCTGCATTGGATTATCTTCCATCGTAAATAGAAGTGACTCTGAACAATGCTTCTGTTGCTTCCAGATAATGAAAAACATTTTCCACCAGTCATTTAATGCCTACAAAATGGATATTGAGCCTAGACTAAATGAACTGACTCTCCATCATATCCAGTGCAGTCACCGACTCTTTGAAATCATGTTGTCACATCGGCAAGTCACTGCAGCTTTCATTGAGGGGGATAACGTTGTCGTCACTGTAGAAGGAGAAGCAGCCAGAGTGCTCAATTTTGACACTGGTCAGTATTTCTATTTATCATGCCATCCCTTTAATTCTATTAAAGGGAAGTGAACAGGGAAGGATGAAAGAAAAGCATCCATATTCAAGTTGATGGTGATGGATATGGTTACTTGAACATGAAATCTGTCTGTCAGCTGGGGCAACAGTACACCTTTCATGAGACCAGGATTCAGAATGAAGAACTGGTGTGCTGGTCCGAAGCAAGGAACTGCTAAGGAATGAGCAGGCATGGACTGAAACCCCAGGAGAGTCCTCCCACTTCATAAGTGTAAGCCCAGTTGGTTTCATTATAAAAGGAGGAGGCTTATGACAAAAATATGGCGCATGGAGTGTGCCTGTTGACGGTTCCAGCCAGCCATGCTTTCTTGAGAAATGCCATTCAGTCCTCATGCACAGTTTTGTTCCCCCACCCCCTCCAACAGTCAGCCAGCACACCATGATCACTGAGTATGTTCAGTCCTCACTGGGCTGCTTTTGGATTCCAGCTACACATAGGGTTGGTTTTCTGAAGGTGCCTTGTTCTCCTGAAAATGGACACATCCTCTTTCTGTGTGGGTGGTGGCTACCTAAGGATCCCCAGTCAAGGACTGAGTTTGCTATTGGCATGTAGGCTCCCTTTTGGATTTTTTTTCATGCTAGGGAAAGCCAAAGGCAGAAGAAGAAAAGGATGACCAAATAGGAGCTGGACTGACCCCCTAAAGGAAGCCATGGCCTTGAATTAACAAGAGATGAGCAGGGCTGTCATGGACAGGACATTTGGAGGGCTTTCATGCAGAAGGTTGCCATTAGTCAAAGACAACTTGATGGCACATCAGAACAACATCATGTAGGCTTGTGGGTGCTGGTGGTGAGTTGCTCCATGCTCAAAGAGCACAAAGGCACCTTCCTACTTCCAGTGGCTCTCTGCCTTCGCCCATGCTGTCCTTAAAGCAATCGAAGATTGTCTCAGGTAGGGAGGGAGGACAATGAAGGGCTTGCAATAGAATAGGGGTGGGCAATGTGTATTCTGCAGGCTGCACATGGCCCCCACTGCTCCCCACGTATTTTAAAAAAAGTGAGTGTTCAGAGAGGCGATGTGGAAGACTTGTTCACTCTTTCAGTATTCCATGACTACTAAGCACCACCAAAATGTCAAATCTGAATGGATGATGGGTTGAAAGGGTCCTTCCCCTCCCCTCCATCTGACTGGCCACTACCAAGGCACATACAATCTGTACACAACACAGATCCATTTAAAAGGGTTAGCAGTACAGGAGATGCTAGCCCTCCCAACGAATGGGCTAAGGGCCAAGCAAACAAGAGAGTCCACCCTGCTGCGATCAGAACAGTCCACAACACATTGCTTAGATGCTTTCAGCTAGCAGAAGTAAATAAGGCATTTGAGTTTTTTCTCCCAGTCTATGTTTTTTAGTATGGTCCACAGGCTTTATAATTGTATCATGCTTTGGTTGATGGTTTTTATCATAAAGAAAGAGTTGGAAGCAAAAGCAAAAAGAGTAATTTTACTTCACAGACTGACTGGAATGGAGCTGATCCCTGAATTATAATTGCCTTGTTTTTAAAACTTCCCTTCTGGCAGGCTGTGGAGTTAACCTTGGAATGAGAGGTTTGGAGTCAACAGAAGAACTAATCTATGGAGTGGCCACGGCTGTGGATCAACATGACATTTTTGAGGCACTGGCAAAGAAAATCCAGCATTCAAAGCAAGTGGTTGAAGATTTTAAGCAGAATGGGTTGCTTACTGCCATGTTTGAATGACCAGATGAGGTCAACACACTGGAGAAGGGATCAGCATCTTCTTGCACATAAACATAATGAAATATAATTTTCCCTTTAGAAGAAAAAACCAAACAAAGCACTAAGGTTAGCATAATGAAAGCAGCCATCCTGTTTCTTCAAATGCAGTTCTGTCCCAATGACACAAAAGCTGAAGTATGTCTCTGTATGGAGCTGGTTTTTGCTTTAAATTAAAAACGATTTGGAAACACGTTGGCATAGAATCTGGTTGCCAGGTTCTTGTCTAGTGCCCGGCCATTAGGGGTGTTGCTAAGGAGTGATCTGTTTCCAGGTCCTGGGATCTATTCCACAGAATTTCCAGTCTCCAAGGCTGAGACATTTTTCTCTCAAGTTAATTGCCACAAAGGAGGAAAGGTTCAGAGGAAATTGCAGCTGGCGGGGGTGGGGGGGAGAGAAAACAACGCCCTCCCACATGCAACAACCCTGCCACAACCTTAATTTGAATGAGAGTTTAAAGTGGGGAGAGACTTTTCCAGTGCTGTGGGACGATTTGGGTACAAATTAACTGAACAATTTCATTTTGAAATTATTTGGATGAGCAATTAATTGGGTGGCTTTACCTCCTGTGACATGTCAGTAAAACTTCCTAATTCTAAATTTGCATACATAGATGGGGCTCAAGTGCAGATATTTTAAGGGGCCTGGATTGATAGAGATATCACGATATTTTAGAACAGGCCATAATGAAGCTTGGCTTGAAAATACTTGTAAGTCTCTGTACCTTATATCTTATTCCTTTAAAAATGCTAGACTACTGAAAAAGACCATATGTAAAAATGTGTTTGGTCATTCTGCTATAGTTCATTTTTGACACTAAAGAAAATTACTTCATGATCCATCTGCACTCTTTTCTAGTGTCTATGAATGCATGATTGCAGTTGGCTGGGTAAAGGACACCGTGCGGGGCTGTGTCTGACGGGCTCGTGAGAGGCCACTATCGACTCAGCTAGAAACTGTTTGCACTTGCACACACATTAGTCACACATAGAAACATGGAAACAGAGCGAGTCAGAAGGGGCCTCCCGGGCCATCTAGTCTGATCTCCGGCACCAGCCGGCTCCGCTCACGACATGCCCTCCATGTGGACGTCCAGCCTATCCTTGAACACCCTCACCGATGGGGCCTCAACGACCTCCCGTGGAAGCCCGTTCCACGCCCTCGGGGTCCTGACTGTCAGGAAGTGCTTCCTGGCATCCAAATGGAACCTTGGCTCCCTGCTCCATTGGAGCACGTCCTGCCTTCCTCTGCAGGGGAGAACAGGTCTCTACCCATCTGCATGTGACACCCCCTCGCATACCCATATGTCGCCAACATAACCCCTCTGAGTCTCCTCTTCACCAAGCTGAAGAGACCGAGTTCCCTCAGTCTCGCCTCATACGGCATCCCCTGCAAACTGGCCACCAACTTTGTGGCCCTACGCTGCACTGACTCCAACCTGCCTATATCCTTTCTGTAATGAGGGGCCCAAAACTGAACACAATACTCCAGTTGTGGGCACACCAGAGTTGTGTAGAGTGGTAATAATACCTCTCTTGATCTAGAAGCCACACTTCTGGCTATGCAACCAAGGGTGGCGTTCGCCCTCTTGACCACCGCATCACACTGCTGACCCATGTTTAGCCTGTGGTCAACCAGTACCCCGAGGTCCCTTTCACAAGTGCTGCTCTCCAGCCACTTGTCACCTAACCTGTACTTACGACAGCTATTCCTATGCCCCAAGTGCAAGACCTTGCACTTATTCACATTGAACGCCATCCTGTTGTCTCCTGCCCACTTCCATAGTCTGTCCAGATCCTTTTGGATCTGGAGTACCTGCTCCTCAGTTGTGGCCACTGCTCCAGTTTTAGTGTCGTCTGTGAATTTGATCAGCAGACTGTTCACCCCTTCTTCCATGTCGTTAATGAATAGATTAAACAGGATCGGCCCCAGGACAGAGCCCTGGGGGACCCTGCTCATCACTATCCCGATGATTCCCCGCCAATCCTGATGATTCCCCGCTAATGGTTACCTTCTGCTTTCGGTCAGTCAACCATGCCCTAATCCACCGGACAGTGCTTTGGTGTATCCCAAAACTCCTCAGTTTCTCCACCAGGATATCATGGGGCACTTCATCAAAGGCCTTGCTGAAATCCAGGTATACCACATCCACTGAATCCCCTCCATCTAGCCATCTCATCACCTTGTCATAGAATTCCACAAGGTTTGTCTGGCAGGACCTGTTTTTGCGGAAGCCGTGTTGTGTGGCTGCCAGCCTCCCTTCCCTATCTAGCATCACTAGATTTCTCTCTATTATGAGACCTTCCATTGTTTTTCCTACAATGGACATAAGGCTAACAGGTCTGTAATTCTCCATGTCCCTTCTACTACCCTTTTTGAAAATTGGGACCACTGATGCCATCCTCCAGTCCTCTGGAACTTCACCCGTTCTCCACGAGGTCTCAAAAATGGATGCCAGCGGGCATGAGAGAACCCCTGCCAACTCTCTTAGTACTCTCGGGTGTAACCCGTCAGGGCCTGGCGCCTTTGTAATGTCCAATGCCCTGAGGAGCCCCTCGACTTCAAGGGGAGTGACTCTAATCTGTGCCCCTAAGTCCCCAGCCTCATCTAATCTCCTATGCGGATATCCCCCATCCTGATTTGGGGAGAACAGAGAGGCAAAATAGTCATTTAGCATCTGTGCCTGTTCCCTCATATCAGACACTGGATCTCCTTCCTCCTTATTTAGTGGTCCCACCACTTGTCTCCCCTTCCTCTTGCTATTTACATATGAATAGAAGCCCTTTTTGTTGCTCTTGATATTCTTGGCAAGTCTCAACTTGTAATCAGCCTTAGCCTTGCGAAGAATCCTTCTGCAACGGGCCTCCACCTCCCAGTATACCCTTTTGTCTATTTGCCCCAGTACCCATTTCCTGCAGAGGTTCCTCTTTCATCTAATCCTTCTAACCACCTCCTTTCGCATCCATGGCGGCACTCTCCTCCGCCTCCCCACCTTACTGACTAGAGGTATCGTCAAGGCTTGCGCCTCCAAAACCTCCCTTTTGAGTGCTATCCACCCCTCCTCAACTCACTTACCTTCCAGTAACCTATCCCAGGAGACTCTCCCCAGTCTGGCCTTCAGTTTGCCAAAGTTGGCCCTCTTGAAGTCCCAGCTTCTAGTGCTCGCCCTACTGCATGTCCCCAGTCCCCTGATCTCAAAGCAAAGGATGGAGTGATCACTCGCATCCAGAGCTCCCCTAATCTGTACTTCATCTATCAGCTCCTCCCTATTGGTCAAGACCAAGTCCAGGATGTTTCCCCCCCTCGTCGTCTCTCGGACCCTCTGTGTGAAAAACCCACCCTCTATAGCTTCTAGGAAGTGACGTGACCTGGCTGTCACCGCCGAGTGAGTCTCCCAAGTAATATACGGGAGATTGAAATCTCCCATAATTACTGTGTCTCTTCCCCGAGATATCCTTAGAATCTGGCCTGTCAGGACATCATCCAGGGTCCCAAGTTGACCTGGAGGGCGATAACATACCCCCACTGTCAGGTCTCTTTCCCTGTCAAAACCCCTAAGTTTCACCCAGACTGCCTCTACCGAATCCCCATCTGTGCTGCATTCTATCTCACTGTATCCTATCCCTTCCCTGATGTATAAAGCCACACCGCCACCTCTCTTTCCCTTCCTGTCCTTTCTGAAAAGGTGATACCCTTCTATGTTCACATTCCAGACTTGCCTTTCATCCCACCGAGTTTCTGTGATTCCCACCAGATCATACCCTCCTATTCCCAGGAGAGCTTCAAGCTCTTCCTGTTTATTACCCATGCTCCTAGCATTGGTGTACCTGCACCTCAACTCCTTCCCATTGCTTCCTTTCCTTGAGTGCCCAGCCTCCTCCTTCCTCCCATCCTCCCTGGTACCTGGCCCCTCTCTGTAGGAGTCCTGTCAGTCCCTGCAGTATCTCTAAAGCCCTGCTCCCAGAGCCCTGATCCTCCCCCCACACTTGTCCAGTGCAGACATGTTACTGGGGGGCCTGAACCAACCCCCCACTGGCTCAGTTTAAAGTCTTCTGAATGAAGCTCGCTAGAGCATCTCCAAAGGACCTTTTCCCCATCCTCGTGAGGTGTAACCCATCCCTTGCCAGAAGTCCATTGGCAAGAAAACGAGTGCTGTGGTCGAGGAACCCGAAGCGTTCCTTCTGGCACCACACCCTAAGCCAGTCGTTCACCTCGGAGGCCCTCCTGTCCCTTCCTGGCCCAAATCCCCGGACAGGTAAGATTGACAAGAAGGCCACTTGGGTCTTCAGCTCCCTGAGTTTCTTCCCCAAGGCCTCAAAGTCCCTGGTGATCCTGACCACATCCTGCCTGGCCACGTCATTTGTGCCCACATGGACCACCAGGAGTGGCTGGTGACCCCCAGAGCGAACAAGACGCTCCACTCTGTCCTTCACATGCCGGATGCGTGTGCCCGGCAGGCAGCAAACCTCCCTTGTCTCCAGGCTGGGGCGGCACACCGCTGCCTCAGTGCCCCTCAGCAGGGAGTCCCCAACAACAATCATCCGCCGCTGTGTCTTCCTAGTTGTGGTGGGCAGCCATGCCCTGGCCCTCGCCTCTCCTGCAGCAGCCCCCTTGCCACTTGTCCCAGGCTGGGGGTCCTGCTGGTCCCCCAAGGCCTCATCAGCAGACAAGGGATGACGCCAAGACGCCAGAGCCAAAAGGGCTTGCAGTGGCTGAGCTTGGCCTTATCAGTCCCTCAGGCCAGTGGCCCACCTGTCCGCTTCCTCCTGGCCCCTCTGGCCCTGCCCCCTTCCTCTCCATTGCTCCTGGCCCTCTGCTCCCCTGCCCAGCTCCTACCTTGCCTTCGCCCGTCCCCTGGCCACTCAGCCCTCTCTCCCACTCTGCCTCTGCTGCTCTGCCAAGAGGTCAGAGCCAAAAAAACCAAACAAAACCAAAAACAAAACATAATCCTGCTCTTCTCCATTTCATCCACACAACAACCCTGTGATGTCGTGGGTTAAACTAAAAGCCCCCTCCACATATACGGGGGTTTTCTCCAGTCACGAACCAGGCAAGGGGGAGTTCTAGGCACACCCTTTCCAAGACAACAAAGATTCTAGTGCAGATAAAGGAATTATTGTAAACTGAATTCCCATAGGCAGAGAAATAAGCCCCTCCACTTACAGAAGGGAAGGTGTGCATTAAGGCAGCCTTTACCTACACAGGGAGAACTATATGAGTGGCACCATAAATAATTTTCCATGGGAATCCTAGCACCCAGAAGCAAGAGTTAGGAAGTACAGACCCAGAGCCTTTCACTTTCAAATAAACTGAAACATTAGCCATGATGAATTGTTCATTATATTGTCAACTGCGCCATCTGGCGCCATATTTAGCCTTTGCACTTACTGTGCAAGATTTTCCCAGCAGCTTCAGTGGCTGGTGGGACAGTCATGCAATAAACGGACCCTTGCCAACTCAGCAGTTCATTTTTTATTACTATTATAAGTATACAAACAGACAAAGCATTACACACATTACAGAACATCTTTGGGCCCGGCTCCTGTTTGGAGCTCAGTTGGGATTCTACAATTCCTTTCTTCTTTTGGAAAGAGTTCAGTCCAAGTTCTTGAGAACTATTTTTCAAGGAACTTGCTGAGTCTCGAATACAGTCCTTTGACGCAAAGCTGGCCTTCTTAAAATTGAAACTTTGGCCTAGATTTACATCTTTTCTTACTGACTCAAGCTCATCTTTATTCCAGTTGGCTTGATCTCTCTAATTATGACTGATAGCTTTCAGAGCTCCTGGAGCCAGTCAATCCAGACCAAATTGCAATCTCATGGTTTTTCATGGCCACCTATCAACTCAGTAGACTATTAACAGGCATTAGTAGAACTTAAACTGTGGGCCATTAATTTAGAGCTACAAGCAGATCATCCAGTTCTATCCGGAAACACCCTCCTGAACTGTTCTGCACATCTTCTTCAACCAGCCAGATATCTCAGTCACATAACAATCCTGAAAATCAGGAGGGCTTTATCTTTAGCTAGATTCAATGCCCTCCCAACAGCTGTTACCAAAGGGAGATATCAAAAGACCTCCTTCGAGCTGAGACTGTGTCCATGTGGGGGAGAAATAACTGAATTGCTGAACATGTTATTCCTTATTTCCCTCTCTATGCAGGTGCCCACCAGGAATTGCTATTCTCACTCTTTTCTAAATATTCTGGTCATTTTGATGCTTTTTATCTTAAGCCACTTTTATCTGATCAATCTGATTTTCTCTTTGACCACAGCCAAGCACTGTTCAATAGTCTGAACAGTCTGCTGTAGAAGTAACTTTAAATGTTGTTAGGCTTTTATTAAGTAATTGTATTTTTCCTATCTTAATTAACTGTAATTTTAGACATTGTATTTTCCTTTTTATTTAATTGTAAATTTCCTTAATTTATTCAATTGTAATTTTGTGTTTTATTTGCTGGTCAATGAACAAATACTGAATTATTGTATTACATAACATTATAATTACAAATAGAACCTATGCACCCTAATCATCACTAAGTATCAAATCCTATTTTTCCAAAATACAATATTCTCAAAAAGAACCCGAAATTTATTAATGCCCATATCAATTTGCTGTTTCATATAAATAATAAAAAATATCCAGAGTTATTCAAATGTATGTTCTTTCCATCCAGCTGTCTGTAGATTAACAAACAAACCTGGAGGTCAGAAGAACTGCCTTTTGTTTCCAAAAATGAGTTTGTAGCCAAAGCTCTGAATCGTATATTATTGCTAGCTTGCCAGCCACACAGCACAGGAGCTGTTCCAAAGTTTTTACTGGTAATTCACATTTCCAGAGCCCATACAGGAATGCTTCTTTGTATTTCAGTGTTTATGTTCTCCAGGAAACATCACAGGTAAGAGAATACACATCTCACCTTGACAGGTTATGCCAGGTTATAAGCAGGAATACACTTCAGGAGGCACTTGCCCTCCAAATTACCTCAAATGTTTGGGATCTTTTGCTGGGGTTTAACATGCATGGCCAGAGAGAACAGCCCTGGTTTTACATTCACACAAACACACACTGCACTTGGAAAGTTTATCAGGTTTATCAGTTTTGTCAGGTCTGTGACCACGTAAAGACTGAATGGCGCCCCAACTATGGAATGCGCTCCCTGGAGAGGTTCGCCTGGCGCCGTCGTTATTTGCTTTTCGGCACCAGGTGAAGACCTTTTTATTTAAGTCTTATTTTAACTGTTAATTGTAGATTTTGTTTTAATTTATTGTGTGGCTTGTTGTTTATTTGGATTATTGTGTATGTTTGTTTTAGTTGATGTTGTTTATTTAATTTAGTTATGTTTATTTAACTAGATTTTTAGTTGCCGAGATGCACCGTGGGGGGGAGGGATTATTAGAATTGTTTTACTATTATTGTATTTTAATTCATGCTGTTAGCCGCCCCGAGGCTTTGTTGCGATGGGGTGGCATATAAATGTTTTAATTAATAAATAAAATAAATAAATGATTGAGTTATGCTATAAAACCTGATGCTGCTGTTGTACAGCCCCACCTCAAGAACCCTACTTTGAACACCCTGGGTCCTAACAATTTTAGACCTGGCTCAAGCATGGCATTTCTTTGTAAGGTGGTCCTAATTTACTGATTTTCTGGATGTTTCAAACTGGCTTAGAGTTGAGACTGCTTTGGTCACTCTAGTGGATGATCCACAACTCAGAATTGATGGGGAAGTCTGTCCCTGTTGGTTCTGCTGGATGTCTCCGCAACTTTCAATATTCTGGACTAGTGTTCTTCTGGACCACCTGAGGGAGTTGGGGGCTGGACATACTGCTTTGCAGTGGTTCCATTCCTTCCTCCCAGGTTGGTTACAAATGGTGATGCTTGGAACTGTTGCTCTATGAAGGAGCTGACTTGTGGAGTCTCACGGGGCTCCATTTTGTCCCCAGGGCTGTTTAACATCTACATGAAGCTGCTAGGAGAGATATTCCAGAAAAGTGGCACTGGATGTTCTCACTATGCTGGTGACACCCAGATCTACTCCTTACCATCATCTCTCCGGTCACTCCATAGCTGACCAAAAAACCCAAAACAAAACAAAATATTCCCCAACCCTTCAACAGTAACCACCTGTTACCAACCAATTCCAAACCAATGCCCATTCTCAATCAAACATTTGCTTCTACCTTCCCAACTCTCAAGTCCTTCTTATGTTTCCTGCTACAAACACTCCACTTTTCCTCTTCCCTCAAGCCACGACTTTTGTCTATCCATTTTTATGTTTTTTACCTCTCACTGAATTAAAACTCTACCGTCTCCTTCCTTCTACAACTTCCTTCCTCAAACCTTCAATTTAAAAAAAGCAACACGCTGGGCACACGTGCGCCTTAAATGGGCGCTGATTTTGCTTGGGAGGAGTCAGGTTAAGTCGGAGGTGTCCCATGTAAATGTTTTCCATGCCTGCAGACATCGTCACAGAATCGGTGCAGGAGCAGAAAGCGCAGCTGAACTGGCGACTGGTAATGTCACAAAGTTTCTCCTTGAATTATATGAACTGTAATAAACTGAACTGCTAGCGCTACTAACGGCTCTTACACCCTTCCCCAGCCTGGTGCCCTCCAACTCCCATCAGCAAGGGAAATTCGGCGGTCGTCCTACAAAACACTCGGAAAGCGCCAGGCCGGGGAACGCAAGCGCCCCGAAGAGGTGGGGGCACGGCCTTCCTCTCGAGCCTCTGCTACCGCCGCCCGGCCTGGAGAATCCCCTTGACAAGCGGCGCCCTCGCCTCCGCTGCCCGCTGAATGTGCTCGCAGCCGAAGGGGAAGACTCGCCCACGTGCCTCTCCCCCCCGCGCGACTACATTTCCCGGCGCGCACCCGGCTCTCGCTGCCCTGGGATTGGCCGAGGCGTGCCGGAAAGGGCGGGCTCCGCGGAGCTGCGGGAAGAGGGGCTGCGTCTGTCGGGGAGGCGAGGGGCTGCGCGCGGCGTCTGTGCGGACCGGCCGGCATGGCGGCGCTCAAGTACGCGGGGCTGGACGACACGGACAGCGAGGAGGAGCTGCCGCCCGGCTGGGAGGAGAGAACCACGAAGGACGGCTGGGTCTACTACGCCAAGTAAGTCCAAGTCCGCGGGCGGGCGGGCGGGCAGGGATGGGAGAGCCGAGCCGAGCCGTGCCCCTTCCATGGGAGGTCGAGGGGCTTTCTGGGAGGCAGTTGGGGGGCACAGGGAGCCCCCTCGTGCCTTTGGGGGCCGGAGGGGCGCTAGCGTGGCATGCAGAAAGTTACTCCCGCGGTTCAGCGCCGAGGGGGCTCCGCAAAGTTATCCCTCCTGGCGGGGGGGTTATGCGGGGGGCACCTACACAACTGCCCCCTCTCGCCACCGCCTCCAGTTGCGCTTTCTGCAGCGTGAGGTGGCTCGGTGGGTGGGCCACCCAGGCCCCCATGGGTGGGACGCGAGCGTAGTGCAAGCTGCTCCCTCGTGCTGCACCTGAGCAGGTGCGCCCAGTCACCTGGCCGCTGCTTAAAGCAACAGTAGCCTAAAACAACTTCTTAAAACGTGGAACAAAGCGACACGTCAAAGAAGTGCTCCGGCAGCTGGAGCAGATCTGCATCCCAGCGCTACGTGCAGGTGCGCCTGTACCGTGAGAGCAAGCACACGCCGAGCTGGGAGCTTGGTGCCTTCATGTCCCATCAACCCCAGCCATCATGGCCATGGTTCAGAACATCTGGAGAATATTGGTTGGGATAAGATATAGAAAACAATTGGCGAAGTAGTTAAAAACATAAGCATGGCTTGGTATGAGGAACAGTGTCTCTAAGCATGTATTCTGTTGAGGAATTGGGTTTTTATGAGACGGAATCCTCTTCCTTAGAAGACAGTCCTAAAAGCAGTGCATTAACTGTGTTGTATTCTGCAGGAATAACGGTGTTGTTTTATTGCAGAAAGGCTATGGAGCATTTTCTGGCAGCTAAAAGATTGACTTGTGCAATCATGTTTTGTGCTCTGTAGCTTATTTCATCAACTATAACACGCTCATAGCTACTCACAAATATTTGAACAAATTCTCAGGGTCACACAAAGCATTAGAGTTAGGTTGGGCACATGAAGAGTTTTGACAGGAAGCTGGCTGACTAATTGGGTGAATTTTAGGTCTGCTGTAATTAAGATGAGCCATCTTTTGGGTTTATCAGCAGATTTAGCTGATCATCTAAAGTCATCTGGTCTGATAAATATAAAAGTAAGTTTGTAATTTAATGAAGGTGCTATTCTACTATTGACTTCCCTGTTGAGGTAAAGCAGTGTGTTCTGTCTCTTTTGCTATTTTTCAGGAATTAATCTGCTTGAGGGAGTCTGTATTTGTGTTGCATCTGCTTTGACTGAAGTTAACTGAGAGATGCATTGTGGGTGGTTCTAGTGGTTTGCCACACTCATTTCATTTGTTGCAATTGCTGCTGTTTATTTAAAGCTGTTACTGGTGTCTCGGGATTGTTTACAACAAGAACAAATAAAATAAGATACAATGGCACAGCATCCAGTGATAAATATAAAAAAACACAATTAAGGCCAATTAACAATTAAAATAATGGGAAAATAAAAAGGTTTTCAGATGGTGCCTAAAAGAAAAAATGTTCAGAGTTTTATACTGCTTTCAGTTATTTTGTGAACAGCTCAACTGTGTTGGGCTTATACAAAAATACACCAGAAGTACATGTATAATTTCACTAGATATTATAATTCCTGGAAAGCAGTAAAATACAATTAAGTACTCTCCACTTTGGTAGTGGTGATCTGAACTTTGGAAACAGAAGCAGAATATAGTCTGGCATTGTATGGCAGGGGGAAAGTAAATTTATCCAGTTGTACCTATGCAAGTAACTTCATATAATTCATTAGTTATAGGGTTAGTTCTTATAGTATTCTGTATTGGGGGGTTTCTGTTTCTGCTCCATTGAAACTAATCAGGTTGCAGAGGGGTACTTATACCCAATTCATCTGTGCGCTCCAATGCAGGAGTGTGGATGAAACAATAAAGCCATAATTACTGGATGGTCTTGCCAAGAAGAACTTGCAGACAACATCACAGACAGATCTGTTGGGCCTCAGTATGTTTTATTTATTTATTTTAATTTCTAGATATTGCCAATTCCGAAATGCTCCTAGGAGTTTTACAAGAAATTAAAACCAAAATGATTAACATTTGATGAAAAACATATTAAATATGCTATGAGAAGCCAGTTCATTCACATTGACAAAGTGAGCCTATGCCCCCTAAACAGTGTCTGGGGAGGCTGTAGATTCTTTGACTTTCTAGATGCAGGATTGGATTTGGTGTGGGAAAAAACCACACCTAAGGTTGGAAGGTAGCTTAAAGGGGTCCTTCCTCTCCTTGTGTAAAGCACTACAGCTAGATGGCCAAAACTGGCTGTTGAACGGACTTGTTGAATGTAAGGAGTGAGGAAACCGAGATTGCTTTCCCCCTTTCTCTGCTCTGTGAAGGATACTTGTAATCCTGAGTTCAGAGGATTGGGAGCATGGAGGGCATGACCCATTGGACTGTGTCCTGAAGCGCTTGGATATGCCCAGTGGGATTGTTTAGTTCTTTTCTTTGAATAGCATGCCCTTGTGCCATGTTGGTAATTACCTTTGAAACACCTCACTTTCTAAAGTGTTTTGCTGTATGATATTGAGGGCTGCTCAATACTTGCTGTTTGAGAAATGCAAGTCCAAAGAGAATAATGTTGAAACACAATGAGTGCATTGAGTATTTCATTTATAAACTTTGCGTTATGCTTGTCTCTGAACCAGTGGGATCCATACTTTCAACCAGTTTGAAAAGTTGTTAACTAGCAGAATAGGAACTTTTTGGAACCTATTTTAAAACAGGGCTGTAGGCCAGGGGTGGGCAGAAGGTGCACCTCAAGAAGTTTGGGACTTTAGCTATCAAAGCTTGAGAATGTTTGAAGTTGAAATCTGAAATATTTGGGCATCTAATTTTTCTGTCCTCCCTCTTTCCCCAGAAGGGCCAGAAGTAGCAGCCTGGTTCCAGTTTTGTAAATCGTGAACAGCTTGTGTAGCCATGCTTTTGCACATCACGCCACACAAACAAGAATGTCTAGAAAGCCTTATCAGACGAATCAGTTGAATCTCTCTACTTTGAAGAAATTTTCTCGAGCACTATGTACATTTGTATTTGTTTGACATTGTTTAAAAAGAACCCCTTCCTGTAGATAGTATGTGATTTAAAAACAAAAAGTGAAGTTGTAGAACTAATAAATGTTTGGGTTGATTATACTGTCCTCAGTAAATGTTGCAGAATTTGACAGGTCACCTCCTTTGAACATAATTTTTAAACTATGTCTTGTTCTATAAATTGAGGTATTCTGGGAAGGGGAGCTATACATAATATTTCTAGAAGCAGTGGAGGTTATGTGGTTTACAGTTCTATCCTCTTGTTTTCTCTGGCTCTTGCTGTATTTTTTTAATGCAAATTCACACACTCAGGAAAGTTCTGGGAGTACAATTATACTGTAGGTGAATGCTTCCACCTATCTTGTTTCAAGGTGAAAGGGGGGGGCCTTTTTTCTTTCTTTTTTTTTTGCTGCAGCCGAATTGGTGGCAGTTTCAGTAGTGTAGGTGTGTGGCCCACAATGGAGTCTGCAGGTTGCAAGTTGGGCTCCTGGCACTTGAATTTTGCCTAACCTGGCAATTATAGTTTAGTTTAGGATCATTCCTCATTTTGCTTCTATTCCTGATATATTTTCCTTTGTAAATCACTTTCTTTTAAACAAATCTTGGAGCCAACTAATTTTATTTCTTAATAATAATCTGGAAGGGTTTTCTTTCTTCAGGCTATATGATTTTAAAGAGACCTGTGCTCTCTCACTTAAGTGTTTTATAAATTGTTGTTGTTGTTGTTAGTCGTGAAGTCGTGTCCGACCCATCGCGACCCCATGGACAACATTCCTCCAGGCCCTCCTGTCCTCCACCATCCCCCGGAGTCCACTCAAGCTCACACCAACTGCCTCAGTGACTCCATCCAGCCACCTCATCCTCTGCCGTCCCCTTCTTCTTTTGCCATCTATTGTTCCCAGCATTAGGCTCTTCTCCAGGGAGTCCTTCCTTCTCATTAGGTGGCCAAAGTATTTGAGTTTCATCTTCACGATCTGGCCTTCTAAAGAGCAGTCAGGGTTGATCTCCTCTAGGACTGACCGGTTTGATCGCCTTGCGATCCAAGGGACTCGCAGGAGTCTCCTCCAGCTCCACAACTCAAAGGCCTCAATCCTTTTGCGCTCGGCCTTCCTTATTGTCCAGCTTTCACAGCCATACATTGCAACTGGGAAAACCATAGCCTTGACTATACGCACTTTTGTTGGCAGGGTGATGTCTCTGCTTTTTAGTATGCTATCTAGATTTGCCATAGCTTTCCTCCCCAGAAGCAAGCGTCTTTTAATTTCTTGGCTGCAGTCCCCGTCTGCGGTGATCTTGGAGCCCAGGAAAATCAAATCTCTCACTACCTCCATTTCTTCCCCATCTATTTGCCAGGAAGTGAGAGGACCGGATGCCATGATCTTAGTTTTCTTAATGTTGAGTTTCAAGCCAACTTTTGCGCTCTCCTCCTTCACCCGCATCAAGAGGCTCTTTAGTTCCTCTTCACTTTCTGCCATGAGAGTGGTATCATCTGCATATCTGAGGTTGTTGATATTTCTCCCAGCAATCTTGATTCCAACTGGTGATTCATCTAGCCCTGCCTTTCTCATGATGTGCTCTGCATATAAGTTAAATAGGCAGGGCGACAGTATACAGCCTCGCCGAACTCCTTTCTCAATTTTGAACCAATCAGTGGTTCCGTGTCCAGTTCTCACTGTTGCTTCTTGACCTGCATATAGGTTTCTCAAGAGACAAATAAGATGGTCTGGTACTCCCATCTCTTTAAGAACTTGCCACAATTTGTTGTGATCCACACAATCAAAGGCTTTAGCGTAGTCAATGAAGCAGAAGTAGATGTTTTTCTGGAACTCCCTAGCTTTCTCCATGATCCAGCGTATGTTGGCAATTTGATCTCTAGTTCCTCTCCCTCTTCGAAATCCTGCCTGTACTTCTGGGTAGTTCTCAGTCCACATACTGCTGGAGCCTAGCTTGTAGGATTTTGAGCATCACTTTGCTAGCATGTGAAATAAGTGCAATGGTGCGGTAGTTTGAACATTCTTTGGCATTGCCCTTCTTGGGGATCGGAATGTAAACTGACCTTTTCCAATCCTGTGGCCACTGTTGAGTTTTCCAAATTTGCTGGCATATTGAGTGTAGCACTTTAACTGCATCGTCTTTCAGGATTTTGAATAGCTCAGCAGGAATGCTGTCACCTCCACTAGCTTTGTTGTTGCTCAGACTTCCTAAGGCCCATTTGACTTCACATTCCAGGATGTCTGGCTCGAGGTCAGTGACCACCCCATCGTGGTTATCAGGGATGTTCAGCTCTTTCTTGTATAGTTCTTCTGTGTAATCTTGCCACCTCTTCTTAATCTCTTCTGCCTCTTTTAGGTCCCTGCCATTTTGGTCCTTTATTATGCCCATCTTTGCATGAAATGTTCCCTTCATATCTCTAATTTTCTTGAAGAGATCTCTGGTCCTCCCTATTCTATTGTTTTCTTCTATTTCTTTGCACTGTTCATTTAGGAAGGCATTCTTATCTCTTCTAGCTGTTCTCTGGAATTCTGCATTCAATTGTTTGTGTCTTTCTCCCTTGCCTTTCGCTTCCCTTCTTTCCTCAGCTATTTGTAAAGCTTCCTCAGTCAGCCATTTTGCTTTCTTGCATTTCTTTTTCTTTGGGATGGTTTTAGTTGCTGCCTCTTGTACAATGTTGCGAACCTCCGTCCATAGTTCTTCAGGCACTCTGTCTATCAGATCTAATTCCTTAAATCTATTTGTCACCTCTACTGTATATTCATCAGGGATATGAGTTATGTCATACCTGAGTGGCCTAGTGCTTTTCCCTACTTTCTTCAACTTAAGCCTAAATTTTGCCACCAGAAGCTCATGATCTGAGCCACAGTCAGCTCCTGGTCTAGTTTTTACTGACTGTATAGAACTTCTCCATCTTTGGCTGCAGAGCACATAGTCAATCTGATTTCTGTGTTGACCATTTGGTGATGTCCATGTGTAGAGTCGTCCCTTGGGTTGTTGGAAAAGAGTGTTTGCTATGACCAGCATGTTCTCTTGACAAAATTCCACCAGCTTGTGTGCTGCTTCATTTTGTACTCCAAGGCCAAACTTGCCTGTTATTCTGGTTATCTTTTGGCTTCCTACTTTAGCATTCCAATCCCCTATGATGATAAGGACATCATTTTTTGGAGTTAATTCTAGAAGGTGTTGTAGGCCTTCATAGAACTGGTCAACTTCAGCCTCTTCAGCACCAGTGGTTGGGGCATAGATTGGACTATTGTGATGTTGAATGGTTTGCCTTGGATTCGAACTGAGATCATTCTGTCATTTTGGAGATTGTATCCCAGTACTGCTTTTCCTACTCTTTTATTGACTATGAAGGCTACTCCATTTCTTCTGAGGGATTCTTGCCCACAGTAGTATACCTGACGGTCATCTGAAGTAAATTCACCCATGCCTGTCCATTTTAGTTCACTGATTCCTAAGATGTCGATGTTCAGTCTTGTCATCTCTTGTTTGACCACATCCAGCTTGCCTTGATTCATGGATCTTACATTCCAGGTTCCTATGGAGTAAAGTTCTTTGCAGCATCGGACTTTCCTTTCACCACCAGATACATCAGCAACTGAGTGTCCTTTCGGCTTTGACCCAGTCGCTTCATTCTTTCTGGCGCTACTAGTACTAGCCCTCCGCTCTTCCCAGTAGCATATTGGACACCTTCCGACCTGAGGGGCTCATCTTCCGGTGTCATATCTTCTTGCCTTTTGGTACTGTCCATGGGGTTTTCATGGCAAAGATACTGGAGTGGGTTGCCATTTACTTCTCCAGTGGATCACGTTTTGTCAGAGCTCTCTGCTATGACCTGTCCGTCTTGGGTGACCCTGCACAGCATAGCTCATAGCTTCATTGAGCTACGCAAGCCCCTGTGCCACGACAAGGCAGTGATGCATGAAGGAGTTTGAAAGCAGCTAAAGACACTGGGAAAAGACTTATACTGTAATGTTCTAAAAAATTATGTAACAGCAAGTTTGACCAGAACATTTAATATTAACCACATATTAATAACAGCATTGATATTTCATTGCATTTGTGAAAAACATTCTTTAAGATGTGTTTAAATTCTTTTCTTTTAGTCATCTGGAAGAGAGAACTCAGTGGGACCATCCTAAATCTGGGAAACGAAAGCGAGTTGCAGGAGGTTTGTGTCCAGCTTTTGTAGGCCGATTCTAGTAAGCTAATAAATACGCCTATCCCTTGATCTGTATGTGGATTTTCTAAGTAAACTACATGGAACAATAATGAAAATTTGTATTTATAGGTGTTTACTAATAATCTCATGTGCTTCCAAGAACAGTAGTATAATTAATGCAAAGGTATCAGTTTGTTGTCCTTTTTCCCAAACATGAATGCAGATAATTTTAGGGAATTATAGGCGGCCTATAAATACATGGATGTGCAAATAAATATATAAATAATTTTCTTAAATGCTGGGAATAGATTGATTGAATATTAGAGTCATAAGGAAACCTAAATGCTGATCTTCTACTCTATTTAACCTAGAACATTTACCCAGAAAACTGGGAGGCTGCTTTTAAAGTGGAAGGCAATGCTTATTGCTATTTGTTCTCCTGTGTTCCATTCACAAAATTTATCTATTTAATAGAATCAATAAATTAACTGCCAACATTAAATAATAACGAAATTATAAATTAACCAAAAGCTTGTTTGAACAAAAACATTTTTACCTGGCATCAAAAGAACTGCAGAGTCTATACCAGGGGTATGTCCTTGAGGAGTGAATGCAGAAAATGCTCCCCTGCTAGCCGTCTTCATCTTGATCTCACAGAGAGGGTGGGTATGTGGAGGAGGACTTCAGAGGAGGATGTAAGTGTGCAGGTAGGAATATATGGAGAGATGTATTCCCTCAGGTACCCTGGTCCCAAGCCGTTTGGGGCTATGTATGTCCAAGACAATACTTCGAATTGGGCCCGGACTGGAACAGAGAGCTAATGCAGCTGACAGAGGACTGATGTAATGTGTTCTTGCAGGCTGGTCCTCATAAGCAGCCGCACCACACTTTTCTGTTTTAGTTGGACTGTCCAAACCGTTTTCCAGGATAGCCCCATGTAGAGCGCATTCCAGTAATCCAGGTGAGAGGTTACCAGTGCATGGATCACTGTTATAAGTTCTGCTTATCCAAGTAGGAATGTAGCTGAAAGATCAGCCAAAGAGACCAGGAAAGCTTGGGGCCCAATATCACCCATAAGCAATTTGCCTTATCCTTTAGGGGGGTAAGAGTGCAATGGACAGGGTGAACATTTCCTAGTTGGGGTGCATTTCCAGTGCTCCATCTTGTCTGGATTCAGCTTCAGTTTATTGGCCCTCATCATCCAGCCCATTGACCAGTTCAGGCACTGGTCCAGGACAGCCACTGCCTCACCTGGGCCAGATGAAAAGGTGAACTCGAGCTGGGTGTCATCGAGCATACTTGTGACACCTCAGCTCACACCTCTGGATGTCCTCATCCAGCAGTTTCATGTAGATGCTAAAAAGCATGGGGAACAAAATCGAATCCTTGTGTAACTCCATGACATAATTGCCATGGTGTGGAGTGACAGTCCCCCGGTGCCAACCACTTGGAACTGGTCAGTCAAACAGGAGTGGAACCACTGCAAAGGGATGCTCCCAACCTGCCCAGGTGTTTCAGAAAGATGCTGCGGTTGATGGTATCAAAAGTCACCGAAAGATCCAGGAGAATCAACAGGGTAGCACCCCCCCTCCCCGTCTCTCTTCTGGTAGAGGTCATCTCATGGGGCAACCAAGGGAGTCTCTGTCCCAAACCCAGGCCAAAAACCTGATTTAAATGAGTCTAGATAATCTGTTGCCTCCAGAAGTGCTTGGAGATGCTGGCTTGCCAACATTTATTTCCAGAATAGTTGAACGTACTGCATTGATACTTGGAGAGGGTGGTATGATTGCTGTACAGTTAACAGAGTTTTGGATTTGTGCCTGATGGGTTACTGCAAGCACTTAACAAATTCCTGCAGAGAATAGCCACTGGAGTGACCTTCCCATTTCAGATAAATGCCATCTTCATTTGGGGTGCAGCTGGCGGTAGTAGTTTGTTCCACTAACCTCCCTGTTGCAATACACATTTTCTGTTGTTTATGCCCTTATGGATAAACTGGTAGGGCAGTTGCTGAGCAAAGTAACAGGGCCGCTGGATACTGTCCAAGAGTTGCTAATATTTTTAGTGTGATTCTATCCATGTTTACTTGGAGGTAAGTCCCCTTGGTTTTAGGGTGTACTTAATCTGAAGCACGTATCAAATTAAAACATTAAGAGTGTGTTCATGTTTCCAATGGAGCATCACAACGGCTGTGTCCTGGGTTTTAAAGATTCTCCAGTATATTGTGCCTTCTATCTACTGTTCTTTTCAACCGAAAATGAAGTGGTGATGAGGATATTTCGCTAACTATTTAAACTATTTGTTTTAAAATATCACTTAACAGGTTTTTATTTTGTTCTAGATTTGCCATATGGGTGGGAACAAGAAACAGATGAAAATGGACAGGTCTACTTTGTTGAGTAAGTGGAAATGTTGTTTATGATTGACGGGATCAGTTCTCCCACACAGTTGACACATGTACAGTTCTCTTGAGGTGACCACTGGTTTATAGATGCCTGATAGTAAAACAAAGGACAGTAGAGTTGTTGCACTAAAAAGTAAAGACATTTCCACAAGTGCAGCCAGCATATTTTAAATTTAGTGTATGGTTTACTGTATATAGAATTTGCACTTATATTGTGTTTGAGGAGAGCAAAAGGATTTGTGTGCTACTTTAAAACTAACTTTATGTCTAACACTGGCACCCTGAACACATTAAGAAGTTGCTTTTCTTTACTTAAGACTTCTAACATCATATTTGAGAAGCCATATTGGTTGTACAGGCTAAACTTTGTTGGATAAGCTTTTCAAAACTAACTAGTCAGTTCCAAGTCTAACTATCCCAACACTTGGAGAGTGCTGAGCAGATAATTGGTTTGGAGAGATTTTCAACCATGATCTCCGGGAGTGTTTCCATTTAAAGGGACTCAGGAAGTAGAAAGATCTCAAACCAGGGATGGATGCATTTTGTTCCATCTGTTCTGTCTTTTGCAGATCAAGTTGTGTCTTTATTCAATCATCTGCTTATTAACAGTCGGATTCCTCCCTCCCCCAAATAGTTTGCTAAAGGGTCATCTTAATTTTTGTGACTTTCCCTGTATATAATGTTTTGCTTTTTTTTTCTTACCCCAGCATATACAACCATTGAGCAGAACACAGAAAAAAATTCTACAAAACAGAAGCTAGAGATAAGAGATGTATGAAACATTGTGTGTGTTTGTCTAAAAATGGATTGATATATTTTCAGCAACTTTTGAACTTTTGTATGTCTAAATTCATGTACAGTTCCAGGAAGTAAAAGGAAAAAAAACCTGCTTGTCTGTGGCATTTATGCAACTTGCAAGATGCTGTGCCACTGTGAAATGTATAGGTTGAATTTCTAGAAATCTAAAAGTCGTTTGAATTTATTTTTGATTTTTCCAAAATCCCTGCCTTTTCCTGAGACCCTGGGGAAGACTGTCAGAGTAAATAATAAAAGGCAGCTCCATATCTTCTAAAATTGTTTCTTAATATGTTCTGAGCAGCTTCTTATATTCTGGGACTGGTCTTTGCCCCTTTTCTTCCTCTTTCCCAACACAGGTAAGAGTGCAAGCTGGTATGTCCAAGTTGGCTTTCAGTTGTAAACTGTATTGCTTAATATTTGGGGTTCCTCTTGCTCTCTCTCTCTCTCTCACTCAGTTATGGGTTGAGAAGAACATGAGAACTGGACATCATTGAATTTCAGACTCTTGTGGTACCAGAACAATAATGAAATATTCAAATAACAGAGGAACCATTCCTTTATATTTTGGTGTAGGTTTTAAATTGCCTTACCTTATAGATTATTGCCTTGCTTGCAGTGTATTTGCATTTAAAACCCCAGTTTCTTTGCTCTTAAGATATGGACTTTTGGTTTTTATGCCTATGATGTCTGGAATTTTTAAACAAAAATGTTTTTTAAACTTTAGTGGGGCACAGGTTAATCATATTTATGAAAACCATTCTAGTGTATTGTGTTACTTATGATGTGGCTTGGAAGGACCAGCAGATCCTTCTAATTGCAGAAATACATAACATCTGAAAGGTAAATAGACTGAAGATGAAAAATATATCCATCAAATGAATTACCTTGCCGACAAAAGTGCATATAGTCGGACTATGGTTTTCCCAGTTGCAATGTATGGCTGTGAAAGTTGGACCATAAGGCTGAGTGTGGAAGAATTGAGGCCTTTGAATTGTGGTGCTGGAGGAGACTCCTGCAAGTTCCTTGGACTGCAAGGCGATCAAACTGGTCAGTCCTAGAGGAGATCAACACTGACTGCTCTTTAGAAGGCCAGATACTGAAGATGAAACTCAAATCCTTTGGCCACCTAATGACAAGGAAGGACTCCCTGGAGAAGAGCCTAATGCTGGGAACGATAGATGACAAAAGGAGAAGGGGACAGCAGAGGATGAGGTGGCTGGATGGAGTCACTGAAGCAGTTGGTGTGTGCTTAGGTGGACTCCGGGGGATGGTGGAGGACAGGAGGGCCAGGAGGAATGTTGTTCATGTGGTTGCGATGGGTTGGACACAACTTTGCGACTAACAACAACAACATTTGTCAGAGTGAATAAGATTTTGGAGAAGTATTCTACAGTTGATAATACTTAGAAACCTAAAGTTGAGACCCTTAATCACTCTTCTGTCTGTGAAAGAAGAACATTCCTTTATTCCAGAAACCCTTTTACATTGTATAGATTTAATCAGGATTCAAGACAACTGCAGAATGTTAATGTGGTGCTACTTGAAGGGTGACAAAATACAGCAAGCAAGCAAGCATGGGCAAAATGTAACTATAAAATCATGTGTCAAGACATAGATGGAAAAGATGGTAATTAGAAAGCAAGTTATTCATAGCAATTAAACAACTGTAAAAAGACATTTCGAGAGACATGCAGATTGCAGAATTTGATTGCAGAACAATGTTTGGAACAGGAATTTCTTCCTTTCCCTACTTGCTATTGGAACTTAGATTGGACCCTGTTAAAAAAACATTTGTCTGCACTTTAGCTAAATTAGAGTGTTCTACTGGTCAGCACTAAGAGTATATTGAAAAAAATCCTTAATGCATAATGAACATTCTGCTGTACATGTAGAATATTCTCATGTGCTTTGAGAATGAGTAGGCACAGGAGTTATACAGAAAGGAACCTTTGGTTTTTAATGGGCGGGATCTCTGTAGGTTTGATTGTTTCGTCATGGATTTAATGAAATCAGGAAATGCCATGTCTCAGTTGATAGAAACTTAATTTTGCACTTTTAGAGTTCTTATGGGAAAAAACCCATGATCAATGTAGGTTTTTAGTGGGCACTAGGTTCTAAACTACGGACATGAGTACAATTGAGCTAAAGATACGTTTGTGCAAGTATAGTTGTGCAAACAATTGTGTATACAATCTGCTTGTATAGCTTGTTGTGCAAAAGGAATTAATTCAACAACATTCATGACAAACCCTTAATTGTGGTATATTTCTACAGTATACCCTAGAACATCTGGTCAGTTAATATCCTGCTGGATAGCCTGAATGGTTCTCTCTTTCTTTCTGTCCCAGATGGAAACAAAACCTAATCCACTTCCTTGAATGGCTTGACTGGTTGCACCTACCTTGGACTTCCTTTTGGAGCTTGCTTTTGTTGTTCTGATTTGCTGGCTAGACCACTGACATCAGAAATAGAAGCTGCTATGCAAAAAAGCTATGAAAATACTTCTCAAGTTAAATAACCAAGAGTACCAACACAGGCATTTCCTTCGTTTATTGCAATAGACGGGGAGAGCCCGCTCTTTCAGAATCTCTCCAAAGTACAAACACACAAAACAGCTCTTTTACCCCTCAGTCCATCCGCCACAGTCCTCCCCCTTTTCCTCATTGGGTAACGTACTAGGAGGTTACAGTCTGTCTGTCTGCCTGCTTCTTATCTCCCCTCTCATCCCACTACATACATCTACATACATCACATGTGCATTATAATTGTCTATTCAAGGTGTGTGAGTAAATATTCAACCTATTCTGCCTGCATGCTTGTAACTACAGGTTCACTAGCTCACCCCTCTCTCACTTCACCTTGCCCTATGACCCCCTGTCTCATAAAACTACTGGGAGGATGAGATAGGGAGTAGCACGCTTCCTTTCAAACCAATTATCCCCCCCCCCCCCCGGCCCTCCACATTCCTTCAGACAGGCTCCATGGCTTGGTTGTTTGCCTCTCTGTTTCTCAGTCACTGAGTTACTTCCTTGAAAGCTATTGCATCATTTCAGAGATCAGCAATTAGTCTCTTCTGAGAAGTTGGCTTTTACTGAGCAGATACCCCACAAAATACCCCCCACTTCATTTACATTGCCAGTTTCTCCTATAAACCATGCACATCAAATGATCGTTTTCTTGACAAGCGTATCCTACACTTGGCATATGCTCTAGAGCCCAGGGCTATATTAAGTAGGGGAAGTGAGTAGATAAGGCAAATGGACCTTTGGTTTGATTTGTAATCGTGGCCTTTCCCATTTTCCCACCTCTCATCTCTCCCCTTCCTCACACCATATACTCCTTTTTTTTCTGAACCTTCCCCCATGTGAAGGACTACAAGATTAGACGTTTAAAAGGATTCCTCTCCCTCTAGGCTTTGGGAAGGAACATGGAAAGCACCTTTGCCGTTGACATTGTTTCTGCTTTCTTCCCTAGGTCTGTGCTGAAGGGATGTTTAGTAATAGGGCTCATATCTGGACTGGTGGCAACCTGTCCAAGATTATTTTCCTTGGCAACCCACGTGAAGAAGAAGAAAAGTTATTTCCCCTTCCTGGTTTTGTAATCATTGCATATTATGCTTGTACAACCTATTAATTGCATGGCTGTGCATTGTGTTTATGTAGCCCATCGTGCCATGACTTCCAGCACAACGCACAACCACTTATGCAATTGAAGGATTCAGTAGAGCTTCACTAGCACTTTTTAAGTGTGTGGAATCATCCAATTGGGTACTGCCCAGTGAGTTCATTTATCACTTTAGTCCTGTGTGGCTTGTAACATCATGTATCCTTCTGTCTATGTATGAACATATTCAGAGAAGTTTGAGTACCATCAGTGGGAAAAATATGTAATGCAGTTTGAAGAAATGACCTTTTCTTCAGTGGTACCTGGCTTGGAAAAGTTCTTCCAAGGGATATTTGATTGAAACTATCCTTGCTTTCTTTTCACAACCAAATAATAATATTTGTTCTTGGCTTTGTTGTTTTGAGATTGGTTTGTTAGCCAATTGAATAGTCTTAATACATATTCCTTCATAATTTTTAAAAATAAAGTCAGTTACACCATTTTTGGATCTCATGGGGATGAAAGATGTTTTCTAAATTTCAAAAGCAAATATGGACATGTATGGTGACATGAATAAAAGAGAACACTGACATTGTGATTGAAACCATTTCCTGGTATTTGCAGTGGTACAGAAAGAGGAAAATGATATTGAATTTTTTTTCTTATCTCTTTAAGCCACATAAACAAAAGAACAACATATCTTGACCCAAGACTGGCATTTACAGTGGAAGATGCTCCAATGAAACCCAGCACAAAGCAGAAGTATGATGGAAACACCACTGCGATGGAAATACTCCAGGGCCGTGACATGAGTGGGAAAGTGGTTATAATCACGGGAGCAAATTCAGGAATAGGTAGGTCAATGTTTGTTCAAAATTATAGCAAGGAGTTCATACAGTGTGTGTGTTGAATACAAGTGGTTGTCTCCTTGGTGGTTTTCCAGCCCCCTTATGTGGGAAGGCACTGGGAATTGTGTATAATGTGAAGTATTTATATACTTAAACTAACATCCTTAAAATAGTTATTGAAAAGTAAGTCCTGGTGATCAAAGGAAAGTGTGAGATATGGCTTGGGAGAACTGGTACCAGCATATATTGCCTAACATACAGTGTTTTGGCTTGGTTTGTACGTAAGCCAAACTCTGGATTATTGTTTGGAGTTGGTTTCTTGACAGTTTCTTCTGTACCTTTGCTATGAATATTGAGTCCACAGTTGGAGCCGATTGCTCATAATTCAATTGAAGTGAGTCAGTGTGTCAGGTAAAAATAGATTTTAATGGTTTTCTTCATGCCAGTAGTATGTATCATGTGTCTGTAAGTAAAATGCCTTTTGATCAATAGTAACCTGAATACTGTTTATCAATGAGATTTTGGGTATAGCTTGTTTACTGGAACTCTGTTCGTGCAGAAAAAATCTTCCTGTCTTCACCTGTGATAGTTATCTTTGTTGCAAAGAGAGCCTCTGGAATATGGGGCAGTTTGATAATTTCTATGGAAAGCAGGACAGAAATAGGAGCAAGAAAGAATGTACAATTTTACAAATAAACTTTTAACTTTATTGGGTTTTATTTCTGTTAGTAGCCTTCAGTGTGCAGAAAAGCAGGATAAAATTGGCACTATCTAAAATTTAGATTTGGTTGTCCTCGTGGACCTTCCTTCTAATTAGAGGAATGCAAAATGGTTAGCAATCTTATCTTTTTCCACTAGAGGGCTGCATTGTTCTTTGGAAAAATGATGCAAAAAGAAACACATCAAAGCTCTTCAGAGTTTACCAAAACAAAGATTAGTTTTGACTTGGGCTATTTTATATTTTAATTGCTGGTGCTAAAGTTCAGCTGTGGAAAGGTATATAAACTAATCTTTGTGAATAATTGAATTCAACTTTATTGGCAAACATCCCTTACAGAATTAGAACACAATATGATTAATAGTGGTCCTGGGTTTTTGACTTAAGTAAAGATAGATGTAAAATGAAAATGCTCATCTTCGTTTTTAAAATTTATTGGAAGCTTTCTGTTTGTGTGTGTGTGTGTGTCCTTGAAATCAGGTGCAGGCTAGCTTTGTGTACATGTGCGCAGTACTTGCTTGGATCTAATTTCTTGTAAGCAGTACCAGAATTCTGAAATGTGATACAGAAATGCTCATGTGAGGCTCTTCTTCAAAGCTTGGAGTTGGAAGAGAGTGTTTATGCTGGTATTGATGCCTGGTCATGGTGCATAAACTAAAGGGAAAACTGATAGAAACAACTATTCAGGCCGTTCATATTCAGTGGATCTATAAGGTACTATTGTGCCTTGGTTTCCCTCTGTGTGTGTGTACATACAGTGCCAATTTTTTTTTTTAAAGCACAAGATCCACATATTGGAGGAGGGGCTTTAATATTCAGTTCTAAAACATTTATTCCTACATCCAGTACGCCAACCAGTACTCAACAGAGGAAAATTTCAAAAGATTTTGTGAGTTGGGGGCTGATGTTCAAAGAAGAAAAGGTCAAACTAATGGTCAGGAACAAACCCTGGAGTTCACATGAAGAAATTTTTTGGATCCTGGTCAAGAACTCTACTTGTCTGATATTTGCACAAGTTTATACTATTTGTATTGCTTCCTTTGGCTGTTAGTCTTATGTAGACATTTGAGGTTTGCATTATTTTGAATTTGTCTTAGCATTAGGCATGATCAAATTGATATATGCAATGATAGTTGACCATGCAGAGGGCAGCTGCCAGTAAACGCCCATGCTTCACAATATCTTTTTGTGTGTGTGTGTGTGTGTGTGTGAAGTTGCTTGCCTCTATACTGTGTTTATTTTTGGCTTTGTGGGCTGGGAAAACATTTTTGTATTGTTTGATGCCTGAAATGGAAAAATGAACTATAATGAATATATGAGATATGCAAAGCTATCTTAGTGTAACTCTTGTGTTAAATTTTCTTTTAGGCTTGTCAAAATGTAGACAAATGAAAAGAGAAAATGAATTGGAATGCATTCATTGGAACCAAAGTGGCAGATGAAATCAAAATTTTGGATTAAGGGAAATCTGAAAAACTAGCGTTGGGGCAGGAGTTTATTAACACTGCAAGTATGCTTGCATTACACATTTTATTTTCTTCCCATAGTCTTGAATAGGTTTTGTTGGCTGATCTTTAAGACAAAGGCAGAAGTAATATTAACTGGAGCTTGGTTAAGCTGAAAAGAAATTCTTAAACTACAAGCAGAGTGTCTTCCAAACTGAACTTGCCCTTGTGTGGTAAAAGTCATTCTGAGAGTAATGGGGAGTTTATTAATGTCCTAGCTTCTGCCCAGATCATATAGCAGGAAATGTTCTTTTGAACATCACTTGATCATCTGGCTACCTTGCGTCTCAAAACCCAACTCTGCACCTTGATACATTGGTGTGAAAGTGCCGAGTTTCATTAGAATCCTGCTACTTAAAGTTGCTGCAGTCGGCAGAGGCACTGAGGAATACAACTGTGAAAGAGTTATGTCTTGAAATTTCCCGTGGAACAGATGCCAGACTGTTTTATTCTTCAGGACACACACGCCGCTTCTAAAGGGTACAGAGATAGCGAAACGTTGATTAAAGCACCTATGATGTTGAGTGACTTTTTACAATATTTAGCATTGCTGATGTTTGGTGTCTAATGGTGTATATAATAAAAGACTGTAGGCTGAAGGACAGCACCCTTCATTTGAACCAGTGGCTTAGTAGCGAGTCACGTGTAGCTCTGGAGTTCTTGCTGTGAAATCCTGCAAATCTTGGTAGTCTCTCCTTGTATTTAAAACCAAAGTTACTAAGCAATGTGAGAAGCTGGTCTTTACAGTAATAGAGATGTACAGTGTGGCCTTAGACCAGCAGCCGCAGAGCTCTCTTGGCAGCGTCCAGGCAAATTGAAAGCATAAAACATGTGAAGGGAGCAGCACAATTGTCTGTAGTTCTGCACAAGCTGCCCATCCCCAGCAGTCTTTCTTCAGTGCCTGGTGACAGCTATTTGGTTGGGGAAAAAACATTATACTTAGAAATTTTGTATGAAACTTGTATTCTGCATTTAGTATTGTGCTTCAAACAAAAAATAAATGTTGCTGAGCTTTCACGTGTCTTAAAATCCGATAGTTTCTGTTTGGAGGTGGTGCTAGAAGTGTTATCTGTTTCTTGCATTGCATTCTCATGCCTACTTTGAGAAATCTATTACTTGGGTAATGAGGAGTATACATGGATGGTTAGTCAAGTTATTGAACTCCATCAACTTTGGCTGAAATTCACAATGCAAGCCAACTTGTAATATGTAAAATTATGTTGAGGCCAAAAGGTTCAATAATTACACTTGTAATGAAATCTTTTTGCAAAAGGATGAGATTCAGCTACATGCTTTTTTCATAGACATCTTATTGAATAACAGGCACAGTTTTGGATTCATTTAATTACTTTCTTATGAAAATGTCTTGGAAAAATCAATCCAGAAGGCTGCTGTAGGATAGCTTCAAAATGGAAAGGGTTTAACAGGCTGTAATATATACTAGAAAGATACTGGAATGTTTGTTCTTTTTCTTTCATCTCTTAATGTTGCATGTCTGTTCAGATTATAAATATATATTGTAGCATCAATGTTTTGCCTTTAACAATTATTATTATAATATTATTCTTTCTTTCTCTTGTTTACGCAGCATATGGTCCAGACCACAGGAAAGGGTAGAACCAGAATTTAATTTAAGCTCAGGCACTATCGTGGAACATGTGACTTAGAGAGGCTTTCAACGTGGGCTGAGTTCCACACCAAAGCTAAACTCCAGCCTATCTGCAATTCCACATTTGTAAACGAGTCCAGAAAAGCCATTAACCCCTATGTAACTCAGTGAAGTTGATTGCGTGATGCTGATGGGCTAAAGAACAACAGCACTTTTGTTTTGTTTTTGGATTTTGTGTAGAAAAACACCTGAGTGATTACCTGGATGTGGCTCTTATTTAGAAGTAACTGCAAGAATCAGGAATACTTGGCAAGCGGTGACTTCCAGACACACTTGAATCCAGAAGATACTAAGGAAATTAACTGAACTATTCAGTAGTATTGTTCAAAGCAGTTTCTCAAGACTAGTCTGGTATCTGACAATGCATGCATGGCTGGTGAAAGGGTATGAATGTATAGAAGTAAAATTGTCTTGTTTCAGTTCTGAATGGATATATTGATATAAGAACCTATCCATACAAATACCCACTGCTTCAAAACTTAAACCAAAGAAGAGCTTTGCTGAAAGTGTCTCAGATTTCTGATAAATTGATAGCTGTTCCAAGTTCACTTGTTAATACTTCTATTTTATTTTATTTTTTACGGAATAGTAGCTGCTGTCAGTGCTGCTTATCAGTTTCACAACTTCTCTGTATGCCTCTTGCCAGCATTGTTCCTGACTTAATTTTAGCACTTCAACATTAGAGAAATTCCAAAAGAAAAATGCTAAAATCCCGATTAACATAGTACCTTTATTACGCCAATGCAAAGGTTATTCAATACAGTGTAAGTTTCAGAATTTTTGACTTCTTCATTAGTTAAGGGAAAGAAAGAAAGACAGAAAGAAAGAAGTGGTTGGATCAGGGGAGTAAGTGTTCAAGTCATGGGCTCTGCCTTTTGTTACAGTCTGACGATGAATAGCGGGAGCAAGCTGCAAGCTTGACAGGTTCTGAAATATAAAATTTAGCTGTTTAGTGGATTTTCTTGAGAGGCAAAAAAGCAACAAACTAGACAGTTACTATAATGAAAAAGCTGGAAATAGTTTTAGATAATTTAGACAAAAGGCGATGGAAGACAATTTTTTAATCTGGATGGAATGAGAATAGAATCATATGGAAAACATGTCAGCTTCAGGGGCTACTTCTCATGTTCATTTTGTAGTGTGGGACCCAGCTATACATGATACTCTGCAGGTTACACGAAAAGCAAAGGAAATTGTATTGGTCAACAGAAAACATTGGCTTGCTGATAGGCTAGATGAACTGATGCTAAATCTTTTGATTATAAAAACGTGCCTTCCACTGAGTGTGCATAGCCTAAAAAGAAAAGACGATTCATACATGACATTAACAAAATGCATGGGCAATACATACCATTTTCAGAAGAAGAACAGGGAATATAGTGGCTGGTATAAGATTGTTTGGCTTTATTCTAGAACACACAAACAGCTTGTGTTCATGTACAAATTTGTGCAGGGTTAAATCGATGAATACATTGATTAAAATTGTGTGCGTATTTTTTTTATGTGCTAGTCCCTTTGTTTGTTTAGTGCTTATTAACATTTACAGATAAGTTACTGCCTTATCTGCTGAATACACATCATGTGTATATCAATTAAAACAAGAAAATGAACATTAATGCAGTAAAAACAAAATTTTAATTATTAAATCCTTAACTGCATATTTTAATAGTCTAAATTGAGAAGATCTATTGTCCTATGCTTTGTCAAGGTCAACGGCTTGAGGGTGAATATAGTTCTTGAGTAAGCACATTCTGTAGTTTGGGGCAACACGGGGAAAGCACTTTTGTGCGGGCCTAACAAATCAGTCTCCATCGACGGGCGCGTGGAGCGAAGGCCCCATCCTGCAGACCCTAACACTCAGGCAGGCTCATATTGAGACAGGTTTCCTTTGATCGACAAGTCCTAATTTGTTTAGGGCATAAAAGGTTTAAAATGTAATGTTGAATTACATTTAGAAAGTGATTTTCAAGCAAAAAAGTCTTGTACATATCTCATTTAGTCAGCTAAACAAAGTAGAAATAGCCATGTTGACTAAAGAAGTTTTAGGAAGAGTCAGCTTTAATGATGCAACCCATCTTTAGTGTATATAATTATTACAGCTGATTCTTCCTAAAACTTATCTATTCATTGTATGTATTTCTCCTTCATTTGGGTTACTAAATGATATATTTTAAGGGCATTTTTGGCAAGATACTGAATAGGAACTGTTCAGTCTTAGGCATGTCTATCACTCCCAAGCCCCTCTGGACTATGTATAGTAGGCTTACAAGATGTCATGGTCTCCTAGGGGTTTTCTAACCCTTTGGTTGCAGTTTTTTCCAGGTAGACATAATTCGGTTTATTGGGTATTTTGCTGTTTGAACTACTTGGCTTGGGTGCTCTGTATAAGCTGAGTGCCTTGAGCTTGATGGACTTGTTTCAGGGATACAGCTGTGCTATCAAAGCAAAGTACGTTGTTTTTTTCATTAACTGGGACATACTAGGAATTGTACAATCCATAAAGTTATAAGAAACCTGGAGATAGACACAATGCTAAACTTGCAGTAGTGAATTAAGAACTGCTCTTTAGATAATGGCACCATGATGCCCATGGTATTTATAGTCACCCAAGTTTGGGGCTTCAGTTTGACAAGGTAACTGTTCATAAATTATGTGGGACCATTATCCCCTGCTTTGTATCTAATTCGCGAACAGAACTAGTTCCCAGGGTTTCTTGGGGAGGAAGCAAAAACAAAATATCTGGAGATGTGCCCTTGGCTTTTGCATTACTTGTTTAAAATGTGAAGAACATTTTGAGCTTCTTTGAGTTATTTGGCTGCAGGATGTTAGTTTTTGTTAATAAATTCTACTTGATCACTGTAATGTGCATAAATAAAGCAAACAGAAAATGACTTAAGGAAGCTGCCACTTGTTCCATTTTTGACTAGAAGTTAGACTTGTTTCCTCAACTCTGAGAAAATGTGTTGGCTTAATGCTTGAAAGATCCAGGACATTTTAGCTGACAAAACAGTCTTCTAATTTCATCTGAGATGAAATACGCCTTTTTAATTTTATGAAGCGGCTTGTATTAATATTGCACTATTGTACTTGCCAAAAGGAGATTTAAAACATGCAACTAATTTTGTTTTTCCTTAATGCTTAATTAGTACTCCATTCTGCAGTTTCTTGCTCACAGAGGAGCTGCACAGTAATTTTCACATCTGAAGAGGAAGCTGCTCAGTAGCTAGTACCCCCTCCTGTTCTATTTTGCTATGGGCATGAAAAACATACCTTCACTTAAACTTTCTCACAAAAGGCATTGTCCTGGAAGACAAAAGTTGCTTTGCCTTCTACCAGAAAACAAAAGCAAAACAAAGGTGGGCGGACGAAGATTTTTTCCTTAGAATAAAAATATGAATTAAGATTTAGAGCAATCACAAACAAAAGTTATGGGCCATGAATTGTCAAATAAATAGGTATTTGCTGTTTGGAACTGAACAGGAATCAAAGGAAGATCTTACTACTTAAAAGTGAACCTGAAGGAATTGCTTGAGTTGACTCAAACCAATCTAATGCCATGCAGACAAAAGCTGAGATGCTAGTTAAGCGGAAGGCAGTGGGACATCCATCTTGCGGTGCACAAAATTCAAAAGCTGATGAGACTATTTGATGTTCCAAATGGAAAGATGGTGAACTTATAGATGTGGTCCAGTGCCTAAAAGTCAAAGTTCAATACCATTTCCCGTTGCTTTTCTAAAATTGGCTGGGATGCAAAGAGCGACTTCAGGTGCAAGTGAGGACTCAGGCCGGCCCAGTGCAATTTTTATTATGTATTCTTGAATAGCAAATCTTTATGCCTTATGTAAAATTGCTTTTGAAAGGTTTATCACTTCAAAAAGCGCATTACTGTGTGACAAAATCTTGTTCAAGAAATAATACTCAAAGATCTCTTGGGTGTATGAAATGAATCATGTGGTTCTTTGAATGTTGTCTGTTATATTTGGCCCAAGCAGAGGTGCTAGATGTCTTCTAGCTTCAGGGGAAAGAGGCTGGCAAAGAAATAACCTCTCTGGTTCTATACTAGATTCAGCTAAATACAGAATATATTCACCCATGACTTAGCTGTATCCTGGGAATGACATAAGGTTTTTTTTCCATTGCATTAATGCCATTAGAAAAAAGAGATCTTTCTGTTCTAAGTGGCCAGTTATATACACAATTTTACTGTCGCTATAAGCAGAAGTAGTTTTCAAGATAGAGATCAACAATGCTACTGATGTTTTATGAATACTATCATTTTTAAAAAATATTTTTTGCCTGACTGTTATAATCTGGAGTTGCTCGTCATCTTTTGCAAACCAGTTTTAAAAGTGCTTGGGATGGAAAAAGAAGCCTATTATGGGTTAGGAAAGCATAGGAGACATATCAGAGAGAACATTGGCTCTTTGATCTGTAGTTTTGCCTGCTCAAGTTGTCCACTGAAAAATTGAAAAGCACCAGTAGAGAAGGGTAGAGCATCAAATGAAGGTGTATCGAAAGTGCAAACTATCTTTTCCTTAGGAGCATAATCTTAATTTTAATTATTGACTTGAGAGTGTCATTTCTGCCTACATATGCATATAAAAATATATAAAATATATTTTTGCTTTTTAAAAAGAACTAAGAACTAAAAGGAGCTGCAAAAAGCAGAAGGAATTAATTTGCTCTCTTTCTAGAGTGACCAGAGACTCAAGGAAGTGTTGAAAAGGCAGCGGGTACTGAGACCTGCCAGCCCAACACTTAAAATCAAGAGGGATGTATTGCCAAAGGAAAGATATTATACCAACTTTTTTTTGCACAAACTTGCTGCTGCTTCACCTTTACTGGTGCTTTTCAGTCGGCCACTTAGCAAGGGGTCCCTAACAACTCTGCATAAATTAGCCAGTATCTAGTCTTCCCTTTGTTAATCTGCCATGTAACTCCTCTGACAGCTAAAACACACAAGGAAATTGACCAGGGAAAACTATAGTGGCCCACAATAAGTGTGTACTTGTGAAAGACCAACGAAAATTATAAAAATTGACACCTTTGAGTGACTTTCAGGTGGTAAAAATATTGCTGCCTCTGCTTTTAAAGGCTCAAAAACCTGCCGAAAGTCTGTGAACAAAATTGAGTAGTGACGGAGGTGAAAGCAGGAGACAAGCAGTTCTGCGAAGGCATTGCCAGATAGGTGCCCGAGTTGGCTGGAAGGTTGAGGGGAAGAAAAAACTGCACAGCAAGCCGATTGTCTCTTGCGCATCCTGTGGGTTGCCCACTGAGTAACCCATCCACCGTGTCTCATTTGCAGGATGGCTTAGCATGATTTGAGAATGTACCCATTATGTTAATATATACAAATGTTAATATCTTGGATGGTGGCTTTTATTTTAATAGGTAGGATGGAAAATAGATTTGGTAAATCAGGCAATGCATTCTCTGTCTTTATTTCCTCAGTCAGAGTAAAAGGGATATACTCACTTAGATGCAGGCTCAAGCCTAGGAATGTGATGCTTCTTAAATTTTTCATCAAACATTAGAGAAACCCATACCTAAAGGTACACTGCTTGCAAAATGAAGACTTAAATCAAATAGGTAATGTGGAACATTCTTTCAGTTCTGTTCTTGAAATGGACACTTTGCCATGCATGCTCAAGCAATTTTCTGATGCCTTGACTTCTACTCTTAAGGGCTGTTTAATATGCTATGCAGAGACAACACTAGGTTTACCACTGAGTGTTCAATACACAATTGTGACCAATCATTCCTCTGATATATGTGTGCTGTATGATGAATTTCTAAGCACATTTGAGTTGCATCCCACTATGTCCTTGCATTTGTGGAAAGGACTTTTTGATATAGCAGTAGCTTTCATAACCAGAAGTGGGGAGACACTTTTGAGTGATTGCTTTCTGTGCCCCCAACCTGCTTCAAGGGATTATGGGGTCCTCAGATAGGTTTGCAGGTGCATGTGCATGTGGAGGGAGGGTTATGAGAAAGGAGGACAGCAACAAATGCCTCCCTCCTCCTCCTCCTCGTAACTTAAGTATTCACATTTAAGTGAAAACTTGAGAAGGGTTGGGAAATGTTTGGAGGGAAGTTGGGGGCGACAATGCATTGCAGAAACACTCCTCTCTCTGACTTTTCCACATTTGGTTGCGTTAAAACCTGATGTACACAAAGTACTCAACACGGAAGGTGCAAAATACTTTGGTTCTCATGGTAAAAGCACCTTTCGGCAGCAGTTACAACTATAAATCTTATTTACTTGTTTGTTTAGTCGCAAAGTCATGCCCGACCCATCATGACACCATGGGCAACATTCCTCCATGCTCTCCTGTCCTCCACCATCCCTTGGAGTCCACCCAAGTCCACACCCACCACCCCAGTGACCCCATATAGCCACCTCAACCTCTGCCGTCCCCTTCTCCTTTTGCAGTCAATCATTCCCAGCGTCAGGGTCTTCTCCAGTGAGTCCTTCTTCTCACTAGGTGGCCAGAGTATTTGTGTTTCATCTTCAGTAAATCTTACTAGGAGTTCTTTATCAGCTTTGTATATCTGGTTCCTCCTGCATTTTCTCATTTTTCTTTGCAAAGTTGCTTCAACTCTGTCAAATTGTTGTTGTTGTTAGTTGCAAAGTTGTGTCCGACCCATTGCGACCCCATGGACAACATTCCTCCAGGCCTTCCTGTCCTCCACCATCTCCCAGAGTCAGCTTAAGCTTGCACCACTGCTTCAGTGACTCCATCCAGCCACCTCATCCTTTGCTTTCCCCTTCTTTTGCCATCTATTGTTCCCAGCATTAGACTCTTCTCCAGGGAGTCCTTCCTTCTCATTAGGTGGCCAAAGTATTTGAGTTTTATCTTCACTATCTGGCCTTCTAAAGAGCAGTCAGAGTTGATCTCCTCTAGGACTGACCGGTTTGATCGCCTTGCAGTCCAAGGGACTCGCAGGAGTCTTCTCCAGCACCACAACTCAAAGGCCTCAATCCTTTTGCGCTCGGCCTTCCTTATGGTCCAGCTTTCACAGCCATACATTGCAACTGGGAAAACCATAGCCTTGAGTATATGTACTTTTGTCGGCAGGGTGATGTCTCTGCTTTTTAGTATGATCTCTAGATTTGCCATAGCTTTCCTCCCAGGCGCAAGCGTCTTTTAATTCTTGGCTACAGTCCCCGTCTGTGGTGATCTTGGAGCCCAGGAAAATAAAATCTGTCACTACCTCCATTTCTTCCCCATCTATTTGCCAGGAAGTGAGAGGACCGGATGCCATGATGGGGAAATTAGATGTGGACAATTGCTGAGTAGCAAATTTCACGTCTTGCCCCGGACTGCCAGTTGGACTGAGGTATGAATTTGGACTGGGCCAGCCTAAGACATTCAGGTTCTTGTGCTGAAACTGCTCCATTGTTACTTTGGCTTTGTGTTCCGAGTCATTGTCCTGTTGGAAGGTGAATTTCTGCCCCAACTCTAATTTCCTTGCAGCCCGAAACAGATTTTCCTCTAGAATTGTCCTTTATTTGGCTCCATCCATCTTGCCAGCAGCCTGAGTCCCTGCCAAGGAAAATTCGTCCCACAACAAGCTGCTGCTGTCATGATGCTTCAGCGTAGAGATACCATTCTCAGGGCAGTAAGCGCTGTTGGCCTTGCACCACGCACAGAGTTTTGCAGCAAAGCCAAAAAGTTCAGCGTTGGCCTCTTCAGACTTTTTCCATGGGACTCCCTTGTCTTCCACATGCGAACTATAAATGGGCTTTGATTTGGGCTTCTTCAGTAATAGTTTCCTTCTTGCCATTCTTCCAGAAAGCTTAGCTTTATGGCATGTCCAGGTGAGAGTTGACCCATGGGCACTTTCTCCCATGGATCTCTCCAGCTCTTTGAGAATTATCTTGGTTATATATAGCCTCTTGGTTGCTTCTTTGACAAACGTCTTCCTTCTCTGTCACTGAGCTTTGGCAAAAGGCGTTCACCAGACAAAGACACAATCGAGACATATTCTTTGCATTTTGTAATAATGGATGTCATGAGGGAAAATTTAATCCAGAGTTGCTTTCACACCTCCTTGGTCTTCATGATGCTATTTGTTAGATATTGTGGGGCTGTTCCAGAAACAATTTTTCTGGAACACCATTCAACTACGTATAGTAGGAGACTTCTGGAGAGAGTGGTCGCTCTGGAGCTTAATGAGCACGTCACAGCAGTGGGGCTGAATATTCATGCAACCAAGTGCCAGTTTGGTTTTATGGACTTAACTTTTGTGCCATAAAAAGAAATAATAATTTCCTCCTTTACCGAGCTGAGTATCTGGTGTACATCAATGGATAACAATGCCAATTAAATCCATTCAATTCCAGGTTATAATGGAACAGAATATGGAGAATTCAAAGAAGCAAGGCAGTGTATAATGCAGTTAAAAGAACTGAAAAGTCTGAATACAACAAAATGAGTAAGTCAGTGCAACCAAAATGTTTGAAGTCCATTAGTGAAAGGATTTCTCTGAAGAAAGAAATTCATCCTACACTTTCCTGTCTGAAAAGAAGTGAATATCATAAGGCAGGAATTTCAGTATTTGCCTTTATTGGCTCCTCTTTGTAAACATATGAGGAAATATATCCTCACTATGCTGTGATGGAGCTCTTGACAGGAAGTGAAACAAACTGATTGGTGCAGGTAAGATACAAAACTGCTAGGAATATAGGATGGGCTCTAGACAAGTGGCCTAACCCCAACACTTCTGGAAGGATCCAGGAGGCATAGTAGTAAAATGTGGTATAGCTGGATCTGCTCAGGGCCATCTTAGCAGCATTATGGGCCCCGAGCAAAGCAGTGTACTGGGGCCCCTATGACAACTACAACTACTGTTACTTTTGGAAGTTTTCCAAGGGTTAACATACACGGATTTGTATGGGGTCCACGGGCGAGTGCCCATCAGGCCCATGCGTTAAGATGGCCCTGAATCTGCTGATACTTCTCTGAAGCTAGAACGCATATTTGGAGTAAGTCTGAATGAACTGAAAAGAGCTTTGGTTCATTGTGGCTGTTGATGGTTGGTTGTCACGATGGCTGGGTATGTCCTCCAGCAGACAGACAATCGATCTCTTTTTCACTTGCCCAGATGAAGACAACTGGTCTGCTCAGTTCCTGCTAGGAGTAATAAAAAGTATGTGTTATATGGCATAGAAATTGGGGCCATAGATTACTGGTGGCAATGCTTGCTTTGCATGGTGGAGGTTCTCTATTTGATCTCTCTGGTACAAAGGATTTCTGGGGAAGTCATTTGCCTAAGACCTGCTTGGCTGCTACCAGCACTGGTGGTGTGAATCCAGACCTGGCGCAGAAGTTGAAGTGGCTCATTATGATGAGCAGGGAAGCTCATCCCATCCCCCACCTTCCCTATTCCTGCTGAAACCAGAAGAATCAGAGCAGGTGTGAAAGGGGACATTCTCCCCAATAGTATCTTGCGCCTTGTGCTAATGGAAAATGTTTTGGGGTGACTTGTTTTGCAGTAGGCAATTGAGATGCAGTAAGAGCCTAATGCTGGGAACAATAGATGGCAAAAGAAGGAGGGGACAGCAGAGGATGAGGTGGCTGGATGGAGACACTGAGGCAGTGGGTGTGAGCTTGAGTGGACTCGGGGACATGGAGGAGGACAGGAGAGCCTGGAGGAGTGTCGTCCATGGGGTCACGATGGGTCGGGCGCGACTTCGCAACTAGCAACAACAACAAGCTTAACAAAAGGCCTGCTGTTGACAAATACGTTTGCTGCATGCAAGGCTGTACGGGCTTTGTGATGTTGGCTATGAAGACTGTCATGATGAATGTCTGCATGTCAAAATTTACTGCTACACCGCTGGTTCCTAGTTGAAAGCCAGTGGTGGCTTAGATGAGTGAGTGGCCTAATACACTGTAAAGCAACCTGTTGTGTTTAATCGGGTCTTGGCTGTTTCAGCAGACTTTTCATCTAGATGTCTGATGATATGGGTGCCCTATGATGTCCTGATACATCCTTCATGTAATATTTGGGGGTTTATGTTACCATGTTGTTTGGTGTCTTGGGTGTTTTAGAAATAAGGTAGAAAGGCAGGATGTTGATATCTTAATAAATAAAGGTATTTTCGTCTGCATGTTAGAACTTATATTCTTACTTTCACAAGAACTGTTGCAAAATGTTAAGGAATCGATGGGTGGGGAGCGGGGGGGGGGAGCGGATAGATGCTCAGTCTAGGCTGAACTTCATGAACCTTAACTACCTGTGTAACTTGTATTTGTGGTGTTCTGCAATCAGCTGATTAGGTCAGCCCTTGACTAAGGAGAGTGCTGTTAACAGGACTGGGACCAGAGGGTCAGATTATGGTTCATTCAGCCGAAGCTGTGGCAGCAAGAGTAGCCAGTCTTGGGTCAGGGCTGCTCCATGTACTTTCAGGGCAGTCACTTCGGAATTTATAGCCCTCTGAACATTACACTGAGCATTATTGCTTCGGCTCAGGATTTATATGAACATTTTAGCTGATTGCATTTTGAAGTTAATTTTGCACCAACTTGCATTATGCTTCTAATTTACATGACAGTTAAGATCCAAGAAGCACATAGTATATTTTGTTTCTGGCTGCCAGCAGCATACAGATAAAATTATGTGCCTGTGGAAGTTTACAAACTAACTGGAAGATGCCGGCTTTCAAACAGCCATGGATAAGATCCTATGAAGGACCCTGTGTGGGACTGCCCTTTGAAAAGTGTCAGAAGCTTCAGCTGGTCCAGAATCCCGTGGCCAGACTGTTGAAAGGTAAAGGTAAAGGTTTCCCATGACATTAAAGTCCGATCATGCCTGACTCTAGGGGGCGCTGTTCATCTCCGTTTCCTGGCCGAGGGAGCCAGCATTTGTCCGCAGACGGTCTCCGTGGTCATGTGGCTGGCATGGCTAAACACCGAGGGGCACAGAATGATGTTACCTTCCCACTGAAGTGGCACCTTTTCATCTACTTGCACTTGCATGCTTTCGAATTGCAAGGTTGGCAGGAGCTGGGACGGAGCAACGGGAACTCACCCCATTGTCCAGATGTGAACCGGCGACCTTTCGACTGTTAGTTCCTTATTTCAAGGAACACTTGACTCCCTTGTGAACAGCTTCACAGGGTACCCATCTGATTCCTGGCACAAATATATGTGCTAGTTATGATCTGTACGGCCCTACATGACCAGGAGGGAAACTCTCTGAATCACAGAACCAGCAGTTTGGAAGAGCCATGCTTGTGACATGGAGCCTGACGTCTAAATTACCTCTGTCATTTAGCTGGTTTAACTGTCTGAAAGATCACATTCTTGTCTGTGAACCCCCTAGAGCTTTAAGATCTTTTGAGCAGGACCTTCTCTCAGTCCCCAAGGCAAATTGGTGGGGTCGTTGGACAGGGTCTTCTCAGTGGCCACTCCCGGGCACTGGAACTTCTTGTCAAGAGAACATTGGCAGGTTGTCTCTTTGTATTTCCTCCCACAAGCAGACAGATCTTTTTTTATTCATGTAGGCCTTTGGCATGTAAGACCAGCTGCTGTTGAATGGGGGTGGGAACCTGTTTGGCTGCCAACTCTCTGTCTTGGTAAGATTCATAAATTTGTTTATATGTTATGCTTTAATTTGAATGTTGTTGCCTTGAGCATGATAACAAATGCAATAAATAAGCATCTTGGCTTGTTTCAGCGAGCCATAGCTGACACTAGCTGTCATCTTTCTCTAGGTTTGGCTATAATAGCAGTTAGCTGAAAATGGAGGTAAATACGTTTATGTTTCTGTTCTCTGCCATGCTGGAGAAGAGCAGAGATGGGAAATGCAGGAACCTAAGTCATTCTGCAGCCAACACAAAACTATGGTGCAACATTTCATATGAACGTACCCATCATAAATAAACTTTGTTGTTGTTGTTAGTCGCGAAGTCATGTCCGAGCCATTGCGACCCCATGGACAACATTCCTCCAGGCCCTCCTGTCCTCCACCATCCCCCGGAGTCCACTCAAGCTCACACCAACTGCCCCAGTGACTCCATCCAGCTACCTCATCCTCTGCCATCCCCTTCTTCTTTTGCCATCTATTGTCCCCAGCATTAGACTCTTCTCCAGGGAGTCCTTCCTTCTTATTAGGGTACCAAAGTATTTGAGTTTCATCTTCAGGATCTGGCCTTCTAAAGGGCAGTCAGGGTTGATCTTCTCTAGGACTGACGGGTTTGATTGCCTTGCGGTCCAAGGGACTTACAGGAGGCTCCTCCAGCACCACAATTCAAAGGCCTCAGTTCTTTGGTGCTCAGTCTTCCTTATGGTCCAACTTTCACAGCCATACATTGCAACTGGGAAAACCATAGCCTTGACTATACGAACTTTTGTTGGCAGAGTGATGTCTCTGCTTTTTAGTATGCTGTCTAGTTTTGCCATAGATTTCCTCCCCAGGAGCAAGCGTCTTTTAATTTCTTGGCTGCAGTCCCCATCTGTGGTGATCTTGGAGCCCAGGAAAATAAAATCTGTCACTACCTCCATTTCTTTCCCATCTATTTGCCAGGAAGTGCGAGGACCGGATGCCATGATCTTAGTTTTCTTAATGTTGAGTTTCAAGCCAACTTTTGCGCTCTCCTCCTCCACCCGCATTAAGAGACTCTTTAGTTCCTCTTCACTTTCTGCCATGAGAGTGGTATCATCTGCATATCTGAGGTTGTTGATATTTCTCCCAGCAATCTTGATTCCAACTGGCATTCATCTAGCCCTGCCTTTCTCATGATGTGCTCTGCATATAAGTTAAATAGGCAGGGTGACAGTATACAGCCTTGCCGAACTCCTTTCTCAATTTTGAACCAATCAGTGGTTCCGTGTCCAGTTCTCACTGTTGCTTCTTGACCCACATATAGGTTTCTCAAGAGACGAATAAAGTGGTCTCAATAACCTTTAGCAATCCACTTTTAGGTATTATATCAAATAGTTTACAATGTTATAATATGTTGCATGTGGGTTGCCAGTAAAAATGATTTGGAAAGTACAGCTGGTCCAACTAAGTGGGACTGGGTGTTCTGCTCATTTTGCTTCAGTGCTTCTTTCAGGGTCCAATATAAAGTTCTGGTCTTGACCATTAAAACTCTCAACAAGGGGATGGACAAACTGCAGCTCTGTGGATGTTGTGGGACCACAATTCCCATAGGCTGTTGGTGGCTAGAGCTGATGGAAGTTGCAGGTCAGGCATAATCTTGGAGCACCACATATTTCTACCTAGTGCCTTGGGACTGTGTAACCTGCATGTTGCAATGGAATCCATTGAATTTCCTCAGCTTGGTTCTTCGGAGCAAAGCTCAGGGAGCCAAGGTTCCATTTGGATGCCAGGAAGCATTTCCTGACAGTCAGGACTCCGAGGGTGTGGAACGGGCTTCCACGAGAGGTCGTTGAGGCCCCATTGGTGCAGGTGTTCAAGGATAGGCTGGACGTGCACATGGTGGGCATGTCATGAGCGGAGCTGGCTGGTGCCAGAGGTCAGACTAGATGGCCCAGGAGACCCCTTCAGACTCGCTCTGTCTCTATGTTTCAGGCTCTTGCCTACTTTCCACCCTGCCCTAAGCTGTCCTCTCACTGAGCATTTGTGCAGGCATTTAGCAGAAAGTAAGTTCAAACAGAGTTCTTATGAGTTGGGGGCTTTGTGTAATTTGCACAACCCCCAGAATTTACATATTTTGTGCAAAGAATTACATACCTTGTGTGCTTTGCACAAAGAAGCGGGTCGCACTCCCAAGCATTCCCAGACTCAAGCTTAGTTCAGCTCAGCTTGATTTATGGCCAAGCATATGAAAGAAGTCTAGTGAATGCAAGGGAGCCAAAGTCTGGGCTGATCTTCACATCTCTACCTGAATGACCACCTTGTTAACTGGACCTTGAGATACTGTTCAGAGGCCTTTTTTGAGAGCTCCTGCCAAGTGAGGTAAGTGGCTACTAAGGCCTTGCAGAGGTACTCACCCTGTATAACTTTCTGCATTTTGTTATATTACAGCCTGGAACTGAAATAAATTTAGTTGCCATTGTTAGCCTTGATGTACACAAGATACTCAACACTGTGATGGTACGAATTATTTTTATTATGGGACAAACGTGTGAAAGAAACAAAAACTGGCACCTGAATCAGTACTTGGTAGAAGCATGTTTGGCAACAATTAGAAGGGTTACTTTTCTTAGGTAAATCTCCGTGAGTTTTGCACATCTGGGTGTTTGCCGATTCTTTCTGACAAAACTGGTCCTGCTTCCTGTGTTCTCAGAGCAATGGGCATTACTGGCTCTGCGTCATGCACAATATCTTGCAGCAAGGCCACAGAGTTCCACTCTAGTCTCGTCAGGCCGGAGTACCTCGCCCCACATGTTTGCATCCCTCATACCTTTTTGCAGACGCCAAAGGGACATTGATTGATTGAGATTAGTTGCAGCAGTACCTTCCTTCCTGCTGCTCATCCATGAAAGCTCTGATTTGTGGAGTGCCTGGGTGACAGGTTTCCTATAGATCGTTTCTCCCATCTCAGCTGTGGCTCTCCCCAGCTCCTTCAGGCTACATTGGCTTCTTAGTTTCTTCGCTCTTTGCCCTCCTTACCTGGTCACTGAGCATTGGCAGATGACCTTCAATAGGTTGAATTGCAGTTTAACCACATCATTTCAATTTTATAAGAATGGACTTAGCAATGTTCTGGTAGATGTTCATACGTAACTTGGGGCATTGTTTCATCGCCCAACCCCTTACTGGACCTTCTGCACAAATTTATCCTGAAGCTGTTGCGGTTTCTTCTTGGTGGTTCTGGCAAACTCTGGGGATTTCCAGAAACAGGTATTTAATTGGATATCATATTGCAATGGAATTGCACACAGATGGATTTCATTTAACTGTATACAGTACATCAGTGGTTTTCAACCTTTCTACAGCTGGGGACTTGGGAAAACAGGGAAACCACCTTGGGAGACAGAAACAAAAGGCACCATACATATAATACAGTATTCTGTGTATTAGTTTCCAAAGACAATGCCAAAAAACCCGAAGATTCTCCAAAACGACCAGAAGCCAAACAACAAACAATGCCGACAAAAGAACAAATAATTAAATTGGTGCAGTGTGCAGCACAGCAGCCCCCACACTGGTCTGTGATGAATGGGATGTGCAGACTCGTTTTGTTTACCTCATACCAAACCATGGGTTAGAGTGACATGTGCCTGTGGCCAGCGAATCAGGAACACAGATGTAATGCTGCCTTTCTCTGCAGTTTATAGTAGCAGGTAAGTATACGCAAGCTATCATTTCTTGATCCCAGCTAAGGAATGGAAATGATAGCTGTTTCTATCTGATTTCCAATTATGGTTTTCTTAAGACATTTCAATGAAAGCAGCTACAAGACATGTGAAGCATCTCTCTCTCTCTCTCTCTCTCTCTCTCTCTCTCTCTCTCTCTCTCTCTCTCTCTCTCGTTCCCATACATTTACATACTTACATGCATCTGAGCTAAAATTTTACAGCAAAATGAGCAGCTGGTAGACAGTACTGGGATTTCTGCTTGCTGCTGCTGTCACATTTTAAACATGTAGGACTTAGAAGACTTTCATTTTTACAAAATTTCTGCTACCTCCTCATTCTGTTACTTTAACTGATTTATCAGAAAACTTCTGGAGAGATCTGAGAAGTGAAGAAACGTAGAATTCCTGATAAGATTTGTCAGGTGTACTTCTAAGTCATAAAAATTCCAGAAGAGAAATGAAGAGTTCTATTTTCACTGACTTTGGCCTCCTGTTGAAGATTATTGAGGCAATCTCTCATGTAGTTGGGTACTTAGCGTAGTCATCAAGACTTGTTTGCATAATAGTATGGGATCCATCTTAGAAGAAGTATGAATGGCTATTAAATATCAACCTGTATTACATTAGAGCTGTAAGCATATTGCCAGCTAAGAATGAAGCAGCTCACTGAGTGTATGGCTCACAACTTTTAAAAGTTTCCTTCTACATTTGCTCAGAAGGGAATTAAACTGGGAAGCATATTTTGCATGTGTTGAATCTGGATTCATCTGCGTGCAATGAATTACCCAGATAATTAAAGTTGCTTGGTACAATGAATGGCTTTATAAAAGCAGGAAAATTGCTAAGACTTAAATACTGTAAGCATGTAATTGCAGAGAATGGTATAAATTTATGTGGTGTCTGTTGTTTCTATAATCTAACTTACACCCTGTGTTGTAAACGAAATTTCTCTTGCCCTAGGGTGTTTCTAGAAGTGAAGCAGCCTATGTTTAATAGCTTTCTCTCTGTGTGTAAACAACATTTTAAAGGATACTGAAGCGTGCTTAAAATAAAAGTGGAACAAATAGGAACCTCTTGTCTATTTTAATTTCCTAGTATGGATATACTTAAATTATTGTCCTGTTGATTATTCATGTAACTAATTGAAGAGTTTCTAATAGGAGGTCTTTAAGGTATAATATGGTGAGAATATGGATGAAAGTTTCCTATTTGTGCTAGCTTACAGCAAAAATAAAAAGACTTGAAAAATGAAAAGACTTCTTAATAATGTCTGCTAAACTGTCCATTTCTAATAAGTGAAATGTTGGTTATAGGCATAGATTTATCTATAACTATGCTATTTATAACTATTGTCTTATCACATAGATCATAGGGTGAATACAGAAAAGAGTTTAGGAAGAGACTGGGCGTAATCTTTGTTGCCATCTACAAATCCTGTCACACATCTTGAGATGTAGATGATAGGTAAAAGTGAGCTTGATCAACAACTTCCTTTGGATTGAAGCCTCACTGAAAATCCCCCCTCCACTACTCTGGGAAGTCAGCAGCTTCTATTAATAACTTTAAGTTACTGGGGTAGGTATCATTAAAGGAGCAGATTCAGGGGGTGTTTGGGTGTTGGGCAAGTGGCATGAAAGCTTGAGAAAGTTTGGGGCCTCAGGAGAGCCTATCTCTTCCGTTCTGCTTGGTCTGTGGGCATCACACATAGGCTCCACCTGCACTGATCGTGTCCTCAGGAAGCTTCTATAGTGAAGTGTTCAGCTGGGTGGGAGCCCCACCCCTTCCTGTTCCAGGTTACCTGGGAGTGGCTCCTGCCCATTCCCTCAGTTTCTTCCTGAATACCATTGTGCCTGGATTGGGAAGTGCTTCTTTCACACCTTGCCAGGATCAACAGCACATTGGCAGCTGGAGAACACTGGGAGAGATCCAGTTCTTCTTCGTGGCCTCTGTGCATCAAACATGTGGGTACTGCGCCTGCGCAGTGCCTTTAGCCGGAGAAGATTGACAGCTAACGTCTTTTGGCGGGACGCGCTCTGCTCCCCCCTCCCCCCTGTAGCCTATATAGAGCGGAGCGCCCGCCATTTTGTTCAGTCTCGAAGACTGCCGTTCGTTGTGCCTTTGTGCCGTCCTTCGCTATCGCTTTGACTATTTTTCCAGGGTTCTTTCTCCGAGTTTGTTCCCTCTTCACTTACCTTGTTCACAGTTGTATAGTTCACTTGTTTTCTGCACTTGTTTGATCTTTTTCTTCACATTTATTCCCTCCACTTATCACTCCCTCCCTGCACAAAAAAACAAAAAAAACAAAAAAACAAAAATATATACTTACCCTCTTTCTATCTTCTATTCTTCTTGTTCTTTTCTGACACGATGGCTCAACGAGCGGCGGAGTTCAGAAAATGCTCTGAATGGGGATCCAAAATGTCACCGACGGATCTGCATGACCTATGCCTCCTCTGCCTGGGTGAGGGGCATAGGGTTGACAAATGCTCCCATTGCTTCGCCTTTTCAAAGCAGGCGAGGAAAAATTGGGAGAACCGGTTACGGAGGTTGCTCTGGGACCGAGCACTCCTCCAGACCGACCCTGTGGCTTCCCGCCCAGTCGTGGCTTCGACTGCTGCTCAACAGCCAGCCGCTTCTGCTTCGGCATCAGCGGCCTCATCTGTGCAACTCGCGCCACCGTGTGCTTCCGTCGAGGGAGCTGCTCCTCTGCCCTCACCGCCTCCTGCTAAGAAGGCCGAAAAGCGTAAGCACGTGGAACCCGACAAGGGGCATAAAAGTCCAAGCGTGATAAGGCCGAGAAGCCTAAGAAACCGAAAGCCCAGGATAAACCTAGGTATAGAGACTCGGGCTCGTCCGTGCCTTCTGTACCTTTGGCCCTGGCGGTGCCGATGCCTCCCGGTCCAGCCTTACAAGAGGCAATGCAGGTCATCCCCCCGGGATCGCCACATCGAATTCAACCTTCAGATCCATCCACAGTACCGAGGAGGGAACCCAGTTTGGACAGAGAAATCCTTGACTCTCCTCTGAGACTGACATCTCTGACCCCCATGCCACCGGGTCGTGATGCGGAGACGCAGATCTCCCCTTGTGGACGTCGGAGTGCGTCCTCTGATAGAGGCTCTCCCAAATGGCCTTCTAGACCAGCTTGGTATGAGTACCACGCCGAGGCTCGGTACCCATCTCAACCCCCCCATCGGGCTCGAGAAAGATCTGTACTGCCTTCGGGTTCGCGACGTCCGCTACGGGATTCATCACGGGAGAGTACAGTCTCTCGGTCTCCTATGGCCTCCTCTTCGTCCGATCCGACGAGATATGCCCTCGAATCCGAGGCCTCGGATCTGGACTCCACCTCCCCGGATGTGGCGGTGACGGCGCAGGGCCCTGCGTCGCCTGACGAGTCCTACTCGTCTTTTGGAGAGCTCACATCTCATCTGGTGCATGCTCTCGACATCGATGCTCTCCAGCAGCCGGGGCCCAGCACGGACCGGATATACAATGTCGTGAGGGGTGAGCAGTCGACCAACGTGGTGCTCCCCCTCATCACAACTTTAAAACAGGCCATGACCCAGCCTTGGGACCTTCCCAATCAACCTCAGGCAACGGTGCGTCGCTTCGAGGGAATGTACCGGGTCCGTGACGAAGACATTCCCTTCCTCCTTTGTCATCCTCAGCCCAATTCTGTTATGGTTGAGTTGTCCCAGGGCAGGGAAGCCCGTGGCCACACTGCGCCTAGGGACAAGGAAGGACGTAAAATTGATGCGGCTGCAAGAAAGGTTTATGCTGCGGCGGGCCTGGGTATACGCATATCCAATTATGAAGCTACCCTGGCCCGCTATCAATATTTCCTCATGGACCGCCTGAAGACCACGGTTGCTGCCTTGCCACAGGACCAAGCAGAGGTGGCACAGCTGCTGATCAAGGAGGCCAAGAATGTGGCGATTCAGCAGCTATCCACTGCACGTCACCACATGGGCACCGACTCCAGGTCCCTTATGGGAGCGGTGTCCCTCCATCGCCATGCCTGGCTTCGTAACTCTAATTTCCCTGACGAGACCAAGAGGAGAATAGAGGACATGCCTTTCGACGGGTCCGGCCTGTTCGACGCGGCAACGGATCGTCGACTCAAGTGCCTTCACGAATCCAGGATGGCTGCTCGTCGTATGGAACTCCAGCCACCCAACCGACCTAAGTGGTCTTGGCCTCGGCAACAGTTCCATCCGGGCTACCAGGGTCAGCGACAACCTCAGTACCGTCCACAACAGCAACAACGGCGTCGACAGCAACCTCAACGGTACCAGCAGGCCCGCCGCCGTTTCGATCCCAAGCGACGACGCCGTTGACGGGGCGGGCGAACCCGTTCTCTCTCTTCCACTACACCCACCCCTCTCTCATCTGGGGGTCGGCTCTGAGGCCAGCTCCCCATTTGGGAGTCCATTACATCTGACCGGTGGATGTTATCCATTATTCAGCACGGATACCATATCGAGTTCGATGCCATTCCTCCTCCGACTCCGATTCGTACTACCCCATCCTCCCAGACACTTCGGGATGAAGTTCATCAATTGTTGGTGAAGGGTGCGATTCGACAAGTTTCTCGGAATGAATGGATGCATGGCTTCTACTCCAGGTATTTTACGGTTCCGAAGCGGGACGGTGGACTCCGACCCATTCTTGACTTGCGGGGTTTAAATAAGTTTATTACTCCACGTAAGTTTCGGATGACCACCCTTCAAAACATCCTTCCACTGCTGAGGAAAGGGGACTGGTTCGCCGCACTGGACTTAAGAGATGCTTATTTTCATGTCTCCATCTTCCTCCATACCGAGACAGCCCATCGAAGTTACTTTGAATCCTGTCTTCGGTCCTTCACTCACTCCGATGGTGGACGAAACCAGCCAACCTGACGGTTGGGATCGCATTCAAGCCTCAGCGCCCAAGGATTTTGGTCGGTATCGACGCCTCCCTCCAAGGATGGGGCGCTACCTGCGGAGACCTGACTACACAAGGCAGATGGAGCTCACAGGACTCGAACAACCACATCAATTTCCTGGAGCTTCTAGCAGTCTTCAAAGCGCTCAGAGCGTTCGAGGATGTCTTGAGTGGCCACACGATACAGATCACCTCGGACAATACCGCCACAGTGTTCTACTTAAACAAACAGGGTGGCACGAAATCCTGGACTCTTGCCAGATTATCCATCCAGATATGGGATTGGTGCATCCCCAGGGAAATACAACTAACCGCAGTACACTTGGCAGGTACCGACAATGTGGAGGCGGACGTCCTGAGCAGATGCCTAACGCCTCATCACGAATGGGAACTGAAACCTTGGATTCGCGAAGAAATCTTTCATCTGTGGGGCTTCCCTCTTGTCGACCTGTTCGCAACACGCAACAACGCAGTGTGCACGACTATTGCTCGAGGGCAGGGATCGGACAAGGCTCCCTTGGAGATGCCATGATGTTGAATTGGACTGCTCTGCAGATCTACGCATATCCTCCCACGCTATTACTGATGCGGGTGGTGTCCAAGATTCTGTACGAGAAACTGACGGGGATACTCATTGCTCCATGGTGGCCCCGACAACCGTGGTTTCCGACCTTGCTACAACTTTCTCAAGGACACTTCATTCATCTTCCCAATGTGCCAGACCTCATAATGCAACGGCAGGGCACTTTTCGCCATCCGGACCTGGACGTCCTCAAGCTCACAGCGTGGCTCATACCATGACGACCCCTTCTACATCCTCGGATCCTATGAGATCAATTCCGTCTACTTCGGTCCAGACTACATCGGCTCCGTTTGCTTCGAATCCGAGCCACTCATCGTACAATATGCCCGCATCCGATGACCAACTCTCATCGGCTCCCTTGCTACATGAGCCTATATCACTCGGATCGGAGGACTTCATGTCACTTCCTCAAGACATTCAACTGATTATTGCCTCGGCACTGAAGCCTTCAACACAGAAGTCGTATTTGGCTAAATGGCGGCGTTTTTCCTCTTTCGCTCGAACCCACACTTTTCAACCGCTTTCAGCATCGATCCCACAGATACTGCAATTTTGATGTCTTTACACCATTCTGGACTAAAACCATCATCAATTAAGGTCTACACGGCGGCCATTGCACACTTTCGCAGAGCCCCTCAAGGACTGTCGCTCTTTTCACAGCCCCTTATAAAGAGGTTTCTCAAGGGACTCATTAATATTAATCCAGTCATCAAACCTCTGGTTCTGACGTGGAGCTTATCCGTCGTTCTGCAGGCTCTTATGAAGTCACCATTCGAACCCATGGCCACATCGGATCTACGTTTGGTATCTTGGAAGACCGCTTTTCTTGTAGCCATAACTTCGGCTCGTAGAGCGAGTGAACTTTGTGCTCTTCGGGTTGATGTTCCGTATTTGAACTTTCATAGAGACAAGGTTGTTCTGCGAATGGATCCCTCATTTCTTCCGAAGGTCTCCACACCGTTCCATCTTCATCAAGATATTACATTGCCGGCCTTTTTCCCATCTCCGTCGAATCCGTTGGAGCGCTCTCTTCATGCTTTGGACGTGCGTAGATGCCTTGCTTTCTACAGGTCTCGCACTGAATCCATTCGTCGATCTCAGCGTTTGTTCATCAAATACTCTGAACATGACCAGGGCTCTCCCCTCAGAGACTTTCCAAGTGGATTGTGCAGACCATCACGTTGGCGTACCAGCTTTCACACATCGAATTGCCAGTAACACCTACAGCGCATTCTACAAGGGCAGTCACGACTTCGTCTGCGTTTGCATCTGGAATCTCCTTAGAGGACATCTGTAAGGCTGCAATTTGGTCGATTCCGGGCACGTTCGCCAAACACTATCAATTGGACGTTCGTGCACGACGGGACGCTTCTTTCGGCAGAGCGGTGCTCTCCGTGCTTCAATAACGACACCTCCCAACCATCCTGTTGGGTAAGCTTGTTACTCTACCCACATGTGTGATGCACAGAGGCCACGAAGAAGAAAGGCAGGTTGCTCACCTGTAACTGATGTTCTTCGAGTGGCCATCTGTGCAGTCACACAACCCACCCGCCGGCCCCGCTCGGTGTTGGTGAATGGATGTTTCTCGGTACCGTTTACTATTCTCAACCCATACGGTACCGAGCGTTGCCAAGGGATTGCTCATCAATATTAAGTTTCCAATTTTTCTCGGTACCGTGCCACCTCGATACCATGTCACTTCTACTTTCATGCTTTACGTAGGGACGAATGTTCGGTCTTTGAGACTGAACAAAATGGCGGGCGCTCCGCTCTCTATAGGCTACAGGGGGGAGGGGGGAGTGGAGTGCGTCCCGCCAAAAGACGTTAGCTGTCAATCTTCTCTGGCCAAAGGCACTGCACAGGCGCAGTACCCACATGTGTGACTGCACAGATGGCCACTCGAAGAACATCAGTTACAGGTGAGCAACCTGCCTTTCTCGTCTTATCAAACGCGACTGAGCCTCTTCCTGGTCGTTGCTGCCACACCATTCCCAAGAGGGCTCAAGAACTTCATGCAACCATGACTAGGATTCTGTACCAAGAACATCAGCACTGAGGCATCGATACTGTGGAGCCAACTGCAGGGCAGCTCTCTCAATGCCAACACCTGGGATGATGACATGAGTCTTGGTACTGAGCCAACATTCATCCCGAGTGCCTTCAACCTTGGGATCTGAGAGCACGAACACCATCTCCCTCATCAGGACCAAAGGATTAGGTCTCTGACTTGGACTTCGTAGCATCGTTGGCACTGTCAGCATCACCAGATACTGTGGTCACGCTGTAGGACCTGGCATGCTCCTTGGAGGAGATGGGACACTATTGTGAACAAGTCTTCCCAATAGCCACCTCCCTCCGGCTTGAAAGAGAAACATAAAAACATATATTTCTATGTTTCTAACTGCAGGGCCAAGTCACCATTCCAGTCTTCAACGCTCTGCACGCTGAAGACTTGGCTCTGGTGGTAATCCTGTTCCTGCCCAACCCACTGCAGACTCATAGGCAGACATGGAAGGCCTCCTCCATGGTATATTTCATACTATGTACTATGGAGAAGGACATCAGATTCCTTTTCCAACACCCCAAGCCAAACTTGGTCATTGTTGAGTCTGTGCAGGGAAAGTTGCAGTGAGAGCACACAGTGCCAGTAGACCAGGAAGGGTCATCATCTAGATGGGATTCCATGATGGGTCTATGCAGCTTCAGTGCTTAAACCCTGGCTCACAAACTACAAGGACATCATGACCGAAAACCAGCTAATCCTTTGGGACTGGATTGGTGGCATGTGTGAACATCTGCTTGATGACTGCAGAGACCTGGCCAAAGTGTTCCAAACAGAAGCCTGTGAGCTAGCAATTCACTGCAACCCATCACTGCAGCCCACCACCATGTCAGCCATGGCCATGATAGGTGCTGTGGTCATCCATTAATGCTCCTGGCTGTGCTCAGCAGGACTTCCACAAGAGACCTGCTCCTGCATTGTGGATCACTCCTTCGATGAGGAAGGCCTCTTCCGTGTGTAGACAGACAAAAAGATGGACTCACTCCAAAAGGCAGATCAGCAGCATGGCTTGTGGCTTCCTCCAGTTGGCAACCAAGACCCCTTTCCCCCAACACCAGTGGAGGACTGCCTTCCTAGGCCCCAAGCAGCCCCTTAGCCCAGGAGGTGAGACTCCAATGTCTGATTCAGACAAAGGTATAAATGCTACTGCAAACTGATCCTGTTGGTGTCCCCCCCCCCACCCCCCACTCCATCACCTTTGATGGGAATCACTCCTGATTCCTCCCTGCATTGGAAGGGATACCACCCGACACATGGGGCCTGTTCATCATGGAAAGAGGATATTGGATCAAGTTTGACTCCTTCCTGCCTCTTGGGCATGCCCCCATCCCCAGTGCTGCTGTTGAAGGTTGACACGTTACTGAAGGGCCTAAGGGAGCCTTCAAGAGAATCCATCATTCTGAACTCTTCTACTTTTCATACTTCATGGTACTGAGGTGGGATGTGGGACTCCGACTGATCCTTAACTTCAGAAGAAGGTTCATTGCACCTGGGAAGTTCCGGATGATCCCTCTACAGAATAACCTCCCTCTTTTGCAAGAAGGCGACTAGCTGGCTTCAATCAACCTGAAAGATGCCTACTTCCATTCCACTATAGATCACAACTATAGACTTTTTTTATACTTCTGAATCAGGGAGAAGACATTCCAGTTCTCAGTCTCTCATTCGGTCTCTCTCCTGACCCCAGTCTCTACTGATCAGTCTCTACTGACTGATCTTTACCCAATGTATGTGGTGGTCTGCTCACAGCTTTGCCTCCAGAGAGGACAGGTCTTTATGACTGGCTCCTGATGTCATGACCTAGCATTCCTCCCTTTGCACCATCAAAGCCACAGATCTTTCTTGCAAAGCGATCCTTATTGACAGTTCACTGATGAAGCTGGCTGCCAGGATTTGGACTGGAGTGTTGACAGAGGCATAAATTTCATAGGCTTCTATGTGGAAGGCAAGGGCAACACTCAGTCACACCGGTATTGTATGTGACTCAACACTCAAAGAGTGGCAATTGAGTATAAGGATCCTTTATGAGCTCCTTGGCACATGTGGCACCCCTTCAGTCAAACTGTTTGCCATGGCTGACAACATGCCATGCCTGAGCTGCTCCTGGGCAGTACAGGTGCCCCCTTCCCCAATGGCAGGGACCCTGTTCTACATTGCTCTCCTCCCCCCAGTTCCCCTGACCACTAGGGTACTTGCAAAGACAGGCAACGCAAGACAGACTTCATTCTCATAATTCATGGTGACTGAGACAACTGTGGTTTGCTGGTCTTCTCTGGCTCTGCTGTGGAACCTTTGTTTGCATCCTACACACCCCAGACCCGATCTCGTAGGACCCTCATGGCATGGAACATCATACTGTAGGCTCCAGAACAAACACACTATCTGGAATGTCAGAACCATCCTCGATGCAGTCCTCAAGCCGTCTATGAGGAGGTCCTACCTGACCAAGTGGAACACATTCACTCCTTTCACATGTCAGGAGGACTTGGACCTGCTAGAGTCCACTGTCAAGCATGTTCTCTGCTTCCTGCGGATGCTCTTCCACAAGGGACTGAAACCCTCCTCCATTCAGGTATATCTGGCAGCAATCTCATCTTTCTACCCACCACTACAAGAGTTTCCAGTCTTCTTACACCCTGTGTTCCACTGGTTCCTGAGGGGCCTCCAAAACTTACCACCTCCTGACCCTGCGTGGCATCATGGAACCACTTGGTTTTGCTAAATGTACTAACCGGAAACCTGCTTAACCACTTGCCATGGTTGAATTCCACCTGCTCTCCTGGAAGCCATCACACCAGCCAGGCATGCCAGTGAGGCGTGTGTCTTATGGGTGGCCAAGCACTGCACTTCTGTTCTCCAATGACGACACCAGCTCTCCATCGTTTTCAAGATAAGCTTGCTAAGTAGCCCATATGTGTGGTGTATAGAGACCACAGAGAGGAAAGACAGGTCGCTCACCTATTGTTCTTTAGGTGGTCACCTGTGCATTCACACAGCCTGCTCACCAGCCCCACTTGTTGTCCTTCTGACAATCCCCACCTTGCTTGCCAAGGGCACACAGGAGCTCCCTTGGTCCTGAGACCTACGGTGGCATCAACTGATGGAAGGGAAGGATCTGACCCCATGGAATACTTAGCTATGGAAGCTTCCCTTCCGCAGGACCAAAGCCCAAATGAGTGACTGCATGGATGAACACTCAAAGAATGACAGTTACAGGTAAGCGAGGTGACTTTCTATTGGGTTTTGTTTTGTCTGGTTGAAAGAGCCTTGTCCTGGTAACATCTGCATTACTTGCAATTATACAAGCAGAGGTCAACTTGCACTTATATCTGCTCAGACATGGTTGCACATGAATGTTTATTGTGGGTGTCTTAGGGACCAAACTGATTGCATATAAAATTTCAAGTAAATAAGTGTGTAGCTTTTGGGGTTAGAAAGTTTGGAGGAATAAGGAACATTTCTGGATCTTCCTGAAAGATCCTTTTTGGAGGATCTTGGCAGCATTTACATCTCTCTATACCAGAACTTGATTAATTGCTTCCTTGAATATTTTTTATAGGGAGCAGGGATTGTTATGAAATTGTAATTATATTTATTTAGTAAATTAATATCTTTCCTTTTTGCCAAGGCTCAGGATGGATTCTACCATTTCTCTTTTATATCACCACATGAACCCTGTGAAGTAGGTTAGCATAATTATGAGCTAAGTTAGTCCAGTGAAGTTTGTGACTCGAGGGATTTGAACGTGGGTCTCTTGAGCCTTAGTAGTGGTGCTGCATAAACGAAAGCATCAGATTGGATGGAGGGTGCCTGTAGACAGTTGAGAGCTGTATCTAGTTGCCAGCAAATGTATGGCCTTTAAACTATGCAAACATTGCTCCCATGGTTGGTAAGGTGCAGCATGATTTAATACATGGATTGTCTGTGTTAAGTTATAGCACATAGAAACTTTTTTCTATGTGCACCCTGGCTAACTTTTTTTTACCTCTTCTATGATTGAAAAATCTGTTTCTTTTGCATCCAGGCTTCTAATTAAGACTGGTATTAGCATTTTCAAATTTAAACTCTTTATGGCTAGTTTCTGCTTTTCATTAAGCTGTACATGAAACCAAGAGTCGATGAGCTAAATATGTAAGGCTTTCAATTTGTAAGTATACCCTAATGTGAGTTTGCCAGATGCTGCTGCCAATCCACCTTGCAGCTGGTTTTCTAGTTGTACATCTGGTTTTGACACTAAGAATGTTCATGTCCAGCTGTTTTCCCCACTGCCCTATGGTGCAGTGGAGCCATGGTTCACAGGGGTGCTGTGATGACAGCCATTCATTATCAGGGATGCCAATATCATATGCTACCTCCCCCTAATTTCTTTTGAGAATGAGTCTTCAAATTGAAGAGTTGCTCTGAGTCTTCACAGTAGCTGGTGAGAAGAGAATGGCTTCTCCATGCTCCTTGTTTAATGCAAAATAACCACCTGCAGATCTTTAGCTATTGGTGGTACAAAAATGTAGTGAAAGTGAATACATATTTGGGAGTGGCTTGGACTTGAACTGGCAATGAAGACCTATGAGTTTTTAAAAGGCCTGCTCCCGATAGAGATGATAATGATTGCACATTCTCCTAGCATGAATCTTGGCGTCACCAAAATGGCACCACCTGCCAAATGGTAGACTCAAAGGAATCCAAATATTTGTGAAAATAGAACACAAAATGCTAAATGGAACAAACCCGTAAGAGGGTGAAAATGGCTGAAATAATCCAGTGAGGACTCATCATGTTTAGGAGGTACAGGATGCTGGCCAAATCCAGAAGGGGAATAAAAGGAAAGCAAAATGAAATGGTGCTTCCTGGACAGGGGCGTATTTGGTGGACTGGAACCCTGAATGTGGGCACTTGACATTGCAGCGTTTTATTTCAGGTCCTTTTCATGTGCTATTAGATTGTTAATTTGATTCTTCTGCCCTTAATTAGTTTTTTGGTCTTTTAATGCATTTGTAATTGCATTTTAATGTGTGCTTATTATTTGAGCTGTGCTGTGGTTCCCTAAAGGGCTGAAAAGTGGCATATGAATCTTAACAACTCCAACCAGAAGGAAGTTGTTTGGGCATTTCCCCAAGTCACTCCTCCAGAATAAAGGACCATTCCTTCTAGCCTATTTGTTTAGCTCCACCACTGAAGTCCCTGTGAATGTGTTGAAATGGGTAGTTGTTAGTGGATAAGGTAAAGGTAAACGTTTCCCCTTGACGTTAAGCCCAGTCATGTCTGACTCTCGGGGGCGCTGCTCATCTCCGTTTCCTGGCCGAGGGAGCCAGCGTTTGTCCGCAGACAGTCTCCGTGGTCACGTGGCCAGCATGACTAAACACCGAAGTGCACGGAGCGCTGTTACCTGCCCACCAAAGTGGCACCTTTTTATCTACTTGCATTTGCATGCTTTCAAACTGCAAGGTTGGCAGGATAACCTTTAGTGGATAGTTGATACCAAATAGAATTAGTGGATAGATGATTAGTGGATAGATGATACCAAATAGAAAAACGTTCAGTTTTGCTGCATGCATGCTTTGGGTTGAAGTGGTAAAGACGTGACTCGAACGATGTTCGCAGTCTTCATTTACTTACCCTAGTCAGGGGCTCCACTGCAGCGTGAATGCAGGGCCCACAGCCCCTTCCCTCAGCAACTGCCAGAGGAGGCAGCCATGGCAAATAATGGCGCATGAGGGCAGGAAATGGCAGGAGGAACAACGGAGTAGATTTGTTTTAGCATAGGCAGCATTTTATAAGCATTGGCTCTGGCTGGAAGCTAAATCTTCAATACATGCACATCAAAACATCTGGCGTTTTTACGCTGCCATTTATCTAAATGATTATATCTTATTTATATTGTTGTTAGTCGTGAAGTCGTGTCCGACCCATCGCGACCCCATGGACAACATTCCTCCAGGCCCTCCTGTCCTCCACCATCCCCCGGAGTCCACTCAAGCTCACACCAACTGCCTCAGTGACTCCATCCAGCCACCTCATCCTCCGCCATCCCCTTCTTTTGCCATCTATTGTTCCCAGCATTAGGCTCTTCTCCAGGGAGTCCTTCCTTCTCATTAGGTGGCCAAAGTATTTGAGTTTCATCTTCACTATCTGGCCTTCTAAAGAGCAGTCAGGGTTGATCTCCTCTAGGACTGACAGGTTTCATCGCCTTGCGGTCCAAGGGACTCGCAGGAGTCTTCTCCAGCACCACAACTCAAAGGCCTCAATCCTTTTGCGCTCGGCCTTCCTTATGGTCCAGCTTTCACAGCCATACACTGCAACTGGGAAAACCATAGCCTTGACTAAACGCACTTTTGTTGGCAGGGTGATGTCTCTGCTTTTTAGTATGCTGTCTAGATTTGCCATAGCTTTCCTCCCCAGGAGCAAGCGTCTTTTAATTTCTGGGCTGCAGTCCCCATCTGCGGCGATCTTGGAGCCCAGGAAAATAAAATCTGTCACTACCTCCATTTGTTCCCCATCTATTTGCCAGGAAGTGAGAGGACCAGATGCCATGATCTTCGTTTTCTTAATGTTGAGTTTCAAGTCAACTTTTGCGCTCTCCTCCTTCACTCACATCAAGAGGTTCTTTAGTTCCTCTTTGCTTTCTGCCATGAGAGTGGCATCATCTGCATATCTGAGGTTGTTGATATTTCTCCCAGCAATCTTGATTCCAACTGGCAATTCATCTAGCCCTGTCTTTCTCATGATGTGCTCTGCATATAAGTTAAATAGGCAGGGCGACAGTATACAGCCTTGCCGAACTCCTTTCTCAATTTTGAACCAATGAGTGGTTCCGTGTCCAGTTCTCACTGTTGCTTCTTGACCTGCATATAGGTTTCTCAAGAGACAAATAAGATGGTCTGGTACTCCCATCTCTTTAAGAACTTGCCACAATTTGTTGTGATCCACACAATCAAAGGCTTTAGCGTAGTCAATGAAGCAGAAGTAGATGTTTTTCTGGAACTCCCTAGCTTTCTCCATGATCCAGCGTATGTTGGCAATTTGATCTCTAGTTCCTCTCCCTCTTTGAAATCCTGCCTGTACTTCTGGTAGTTCTCGGTCCACGTACTGCTGGAGCCTAGCTTGTAGGATTTTGAGCATCACTTTGCTAGCATGTGAAATGAGTGCAATGGTGAGGTAGTTTGAACATTCTTTGGCATTGCCCTTCTTTGGGATCAGAATGTAAACTGACCTTTTCCAATCTTGTGGCCACTGTTGAGTTTTCCAAATTTGCTGGCATATTGAGTGTAGCACTTTAACTGCATCGTCTTTCAGGATTTTGAATAGCTCAGCTGGAATGCTGTCACCTCCACTAGCTTTGTTGTTGCTCAGACTTCCTAAGGCCCATTTGACTTCACATTCCAGGATGACTGGCTCGAGGTCAGTGACCACCCCATCGTGGTTATCAGGGACGTTAAGCTCTTTCTTGTATAGTTCTTCTGTGTAATCTTGCCACCTCTTCTTAATCTCTTCTGCCTCTGTTAGGTCCCTGCCATTTTGGTCCTTTATCATGCCCATCTTTGCATGAAATGTTCCCTTCATATCTCTAATTTTCTTGAAGAGATCTCTTGTCCTCCCTATTCTATTGTTTTCTTCTATTTCTTTGCACTGTTCATTTAGGAAGGCATTCTTATCTCTTCTAGCTGTTCTCTGGAATTCTGCATTGAATTGGGTGTATCTTTCTCTTTCTCCCTTGCCTTTTGCTTCCCTTTTTTCCTCAGCTATTTGTGAGCTTCCTCAGACAGCCATTTTGCTTTCTTGCATTTCTTTTTCTTTGGGATGGTTTTAGTTGCTGCCTCTTGTACAATGTTGCAAACCTCTGTCCATAGTTCTTCAGGCACTCTGTCTATTAGATCTAATTCCTTAAATCTATTTGTCACCTCTACTGTATATTCATCAGGGATATGATTTATGTCATACTTGAGTGGCCTAGTGCTTTTCCCTACTTTCTTCAACTTAAGCCTAAATTTTGCCACTAGAAGCTTATGATCTGAGCCACAGTCAGCTCCTGGTCTAGTTTTTACTGACTGTCTAGAACTTCTCCATCTTTGGCTGCAGAGCACACAGTCAGTCTGATTTCTGTGTTGACTGTCTGGTGATGTCCATGTGTAGAGTCGTCTCTTGGGTTGTTGGAAAAGAGTGTTTGCTATGACCATTGTATTCTCTTGACAAAATTCCACCAGCTTGTGCCCTGCATCATTTTGTACTCCAAGGCCAAACTTGCCTGTTATTCCAGTTATCTTTTGGCTTCCTACTTTAGCATTCCAATCCCCCATTTTTTGGAGTTAATTCTAGAAGGTGTTGTAGGCCTTCATAGAACTGGTCAACTTCAGCCTCTTCAGCACCAGTGGTTGGGGCATAGACTTGGACTATTGTGATTTGAATGGTTTGCCTTGGATTTGAACTGAGATCATTCTGTCATTTTGGAGATTGTATCCCAGTACTGCTTTTCCTACTCTTTTATTGACTGTGAAGGCTACTCCATTTCTTCTGAGGGATTCTTGCCCGCAGTAGTATACCTGATGGTCATCTGAACAAAATTCACCCATGCCTGTCCATTTTAGTTCACTGATTCCTAGGATGTCGATGTTCAGTCTTGTCATCTCTTGTTTGACCACATCCAGCTTGCCTTGATTCATGGATCTGACATTCCAGGTTCCTATGGAGTAAAGATCTTTGCAGCATCGGACTCTCCTTTCACCACCAGATACATCAGCGACTGAGTGTCCTTTCGGCTTTGACTCAGTCGCATCATTCTTTCTGGCGCTACTAGTACTAGCCCTCCGCTCTTCCCCAGTAGCATATTGGACACCTTCCGACCTGAGGGGCTCATCTTCCGGTGTCATATTGTTTTGCCTTTTGGTACTGTCCGTGGGGTTTTCATGGCAAAGATACTGGAGTGGGTTGCCATTTCCTTCTCCAGTGGATCACGTTTTGTCAGAGCTCTCTGCTATGACCTGTCAGTCTTGGGTGACCCTGCATGGCATAGCTCATAGCTTCATTGAGCTACGCAAGCCCCTTTGCCACGACAAGGCAGTGATCCATGAAGGAGATCTTATTTATAGGCATTGGCATTTTGAAGAAAACTTGAGAGTAGGATTCCATTTCTGTTATTACTCACTAGCCCTGAATTTTGGGAAGTGGATGTTGCTCCCTCTACTTTTAATTAATTTCATTCAAAAGAACCATTTGAAAAAGATAATTTAGATTATACTGAATAGTTGTCTATTTGTGGGTATCCTGCAGATCTCTAACTATTAACACAGCCATAACAGAAGGCTCTGAAGTTAGTGCTTAAGTTTGAAGCTTGAAAGAATGAACTTTATTTACAGTCCGGAATGGAAAACAAAAGGATAAACAGGTGTATCAAACTAAAGGGAGATAAAACCCATAAGCATTTCTTTTGGACTAGTTTAAACTCAGGCTCATTTTTTGTAAACAATGGGGGAACCCTTTGAAATCAGGTTGCCAGCTAAAATGATAAAACTTGGTCTGTTCTGGGGCCAAGTTTATACTCTTTTTGGTGCCAGGCCAAAACCTTTTTATTGAAACAGTATTTTAAACTTTAATAGTTTTTAAGTTTAGTCACTTTGCTTGTTTTGTGATTTATTGTTTTGTTCTGGTTTATTATTTATTGAAATTGTTGTTTTAATTGTCTTTTTAAATATTGTAAGCCGTCCTGAGATCTTGTAAAATAGGACGGCATACAAAAGCTTTTAATAAATAAATATTTTGTGCTCCGTATCACCTGTAGTCAATGGTTTTCCATCAGAAAAGGGCTTCAGTACTCATCCTAGGGTCACAGACTAAAGAGTGTGATGTCTTCCTGGGGAAGGTTGAAGGAAGAACACCTTGGGGTGTCCCCTCCACCAAACCTTCAACCAGTTTGAGCTGAGCCTCGGAAGCCAAACACCAGCTCCCTCGCTCCCAGCGGAGCTCCCATTGCAGCCCAGCTAAAAGCAGTCAGTTGGTTTTTTGACAGGGATGAGCTCCATGCAGGTGGTGGTAGGTGTGTGCGTGCTCACACCTACTCACACAATGAAGCTTCTTGTGAGCAGCAAAACTCTCAATCCAAAAGTTAATTTCCTGAACTTGATATGTGCCTTTCTGAAACCCTGTTTTTATTGTATGGTCAGCTTTGTACATTCATATTACAGGATTATTACAGAATTATGTATTCAGAGGAAGTATGTGAACAACGAATATATTTTCGGATTTTGTAGGTTTCCACTCATTTGCACCTGACTCTTACTTATTCTTACTTTTTAATCTTGCTGTTTCCCCTAGCAAGGAACCCAAGACAATGAGCCATGGTCTTCTGTCGTCTCTAGTTCATCCTTACAAATAAGCCTTTAAGGATGCTTAGGAGTGAGTTTCATGGTGGATGGGGACTAGAACCTAGATTTGGGTGCCATTCCAGTATTCTAGCTGTTGCCATGCACTGGCTCTCATCACACATCCTTTTTCACGTTTAACCAAGCAGGTGCGCAGTACAGAAATGTGCGCCTGTTAAAGCATTGACTGTACCAATGTCTTTCTTGTCCCCGGTTTGTGCACCTAGTTAGACAGTGCAGCCCCTACCTAAAAGTGAAACGTTTTTGTATGGTTCTTGGCTTGTTCTGGCTTTTCATTTTCATTTATTTATCACCTTTCTATTTTTTAATTTAATTTGAGTGGCCAAAAATAGAGCACAATTTCAAACGCCAGGTAAAGCATACTAAAGCAGAAATATATTAATGCTGTAATTGAGAAAAAGAAACAATTCAAATGTAACACTGGCAGTTAAAAATTAGGTTCATAAACCTTCCCTTAAATTCTTCTAAAACAGAAGTTGGCTGCTTGCCAAGTTTAATTTTCCTGTAATTTATATCTCTGGTTAAATTTAGTTATATTCCTAGTTTTTGTATTGCTTTTCAAAGTTGGTAAGCCATCTAGGTTGTCAGTAAAAAGGTAAGTAAGAATCTCTTCCATAAGTGTTAAATAATGTTATTGAATTGGTTTAGAGTTAGTATCCAGATATCTCTCTTTCTCTGGTCACCAGGTTATGCCACTGACTAATTTTAACTGTTTTTGACTGTATCTTCTCAATGTGTACTTTGTTGTAGGGTTTGAAATGGCAAAATCCTTTGCGCTGCATGGTGCGCACGTCATCCTTGCCTGCCGAAACATGCAGAGAGCCAGTAATGCTGTACAACGCATTCTAGAAGAATGGGTAAGAGAATATATTTCTTGACTCTTCTCCATCTTTATCATGTGCAACTGCTCTCGGAAAACTTGAAGGCAGTTCAGAAGGGAAGGATGGAGCGGGTGTGTTGATTCACTTTATCCAAATCTGCCTTTGGTACAATCGGCCTTTGCAATGCTGAAGCCATGGTGGTGCTAGCTGTAGTTTGTTGCTTTAGCCCTGGTTGAGATTCCAAATGTAGAATGATAGCAGGACTAATCAGTTGAATTAATTCTGGGCGACGCAGGTGTAGATTGGGAGAGAGCACGCCCCAAACGGAGAAGTAGGGAAGTGTTTTAAGCATGCCTTTTTTCATAGCTATCTGAGCATTTTGTTCAGGCAAAATACACACTAATATTATTCTGGAGTTCTACTGACGGTTATGGAATTTCACTGAGTTCTTGTCCTGAAAAGGCGTATGATTAAAATTAATATAGTTGGGGGGAAGGAAGATGGAGGGCAGGTGAAGAAGGGAAGAACACACAACAGTTCCTTTTTGTGGTCCCTGTGCATCACATGTGTGGGCTCTGCATGTAGCCTGTTGTCAGGAACATTTCATAGCTGAGAAGATATTCAGGGGAGCCCTTCTCGCATCCTTGTGTTTGTATGTATGGGAGGAATCCTCCCCATCCCTTAGTTCTTCTGGCTTCTTGATTGTTCTTCAAACTTGCTGTTTTCCTTTTGCCTTTCTACTCCACTTCCTTCTGATTGCATACATGTGCCATGTGCAGCAGCAGCCAGCCCCTGCTGATAGATGGGCATCCCCTTTGCCTGCTTTGCCTTGGCTAGGGGCATGTCATCATTCCGTGCCTGCACTGCCAGGCCTTCGCCAAGCTGGCCAGAAAGCATCTGCCTGACTGCCTTGGGGTGGAACTTTGAAACAGCTCTCCAGGAAGTGGCCGAGAGCAAACAGAGCTAAACTGCCCCTTCTGACAGTCTATCCTCGCCTCAGTTCACGGCTCCTCCAGCTGGCACTTTGCCTACACTGGGGAAATCTTTTGATGCCTAGGGTGAAGACACTGGCTAAAAAAGCCAAGGAGGTGAGGTTGGGGGAAGCCACAACATCTAAGCACAAGCAGCATTCAAAGGAGCACTGTTGGATCTGGCCAGGAAGGAGACTTTGATATTGAATGCCGAGGAACGAGGATCATTTGTACCAGGGCTGGAAGGCAGCTTGGTCCAAGTATTGGAAGGGCAGATCTGAAAAACTCCACAGGCTGCTTGACCCTCTTCTGAAGCCTGGATTCCACCACAGCCAACTATTCTATCTGCAGCCCATCTGCAGACCACCATCACCAGATCTGATTGCTGAGGGGATTGCTTGTTCTCCCATCTTGGGCTGGGTCAGTCACTCCAGCTGTTCTGTTCCGCCTCCATTTGAAGGGTGTTGATCCATGGGAGTATCATTGCCTTCTTTGACCCTTGCTACAGAGCACAGTACTAGGAGATGGGAGCTGTTCTATGGCACGTACGTGTTTTGAAGTCCTTCACCTCTGCCACCATGACCAGAACTGCCGATTTCTGCCCCTGCAGAATATGCTGCCACCTCCGCTATGCCAAAATTTTGATTGCATTCCCCTGACTCTGTACATTCCAGGTTGCTGCCACCATCTCTGTGGACATCAGAAACTATGCATGGAACTAACACCATGCGCTGTTCTCTGGATGTGGTTGTGGGAGCCCAGGGCCCTGCTTCTGCATCTCTCTGGTCAGGGCTGCATCTCTTGTTTCTCTGAGCAGGTCAAGAGGCTGGTCCAGTCGTTTGGACCGGCTACCCAGCTACTAATGGAGAGGTCAATGCCATCTTCACTGAAGGATCAGTACCCGTGGCCAAACCACTTCTGCGTATTCTCCTACACACTGTGTAGTATTCATGGAAGGCCCAGTCATTGATAGCATGGATGTCAGAATGCACAGAGACATGTATATGGTGCATGAGAAGGATCTGGCCTGCATTTTTCAAATACCAGGACCAAACTCCATTATCCTGGACTTGTCACAAGGGGGAAGGGGGTCACACTGTAAGCACTCTGTGCTGGATGACAGAAAGGAAGCATCCTGTATATTATGGGAAGGCGCATTGCCGACTAGAGCTGGGGATCAGACTAGATGGCCCTGCAGACCCCTTCTGACTTGCTGTGCTTCTGTTTCTATCTACTCATCTTCAGCACTGGGAATCCACGTGGCACATTACCAGGGCACCATGGTGAGGTACCAGCTTCTCCTAGGGGAGAGGATCTGTGTGAGCACCTGCCAGAGGAAACTTGCCAGGTTATTCTAGCCCAAGCAATGCATCTTTCCCACCTTCGAATCAACACAGATGGATTGTGGTCTGATGGCCATGACTGGCCCTGTAGTGCCCTGAAGGCTGGGCTGTCACAGGAAGCCCATTTTTGCATTGAAGACCTGCCATTTCACAGGGAGGGGCTCTTCAAAGATGGACAAGCAAATGAACCCCACAGCAGTGACCGCAGCAAGAAGGATGGGGTTCTACCAACGTCCCCCCCAACCCCTCAGCATCATGGCACCTAAGTGGTTTGGAACCAGTTAACCCCCATTTCCATGTTGGGTTCTGGCTCAACATTTTTCCTTGCAGTCACTGTGGTTCCAGTAAATACTGCCAGAGCTGAAGACACTCAAACCACCAGCAGGAATTACTGGTTCCCTAGGATGATCCCATTCCTTCCCCTGGTTTGTGTGAACAGTGTTTCCCTTCCTTGCGGAATGGGAAGCAATAACTTGGGATGCCTGGGTTCTGTATATTGTGCAGAGGGTTACAGGATTTAGTTTGATGCCCTCCAAGTTTGTGCCTGTAGGGGAACAGTCCTTTTATCAGTGCTTTGATGATGGCACCAACCAGCCATCCAATGATGGGTGTGTGATGCACAGAGGCCACAAAGGAGAAAGGCAGGATGGTGTGACAGCCTACACCTTTGAAAGACATGTACATAGTTAGGATGTTGAAATAGTTAAAAAAGCATTCTTTATTTGGGCCAAAAAATAGGAGTCAGTTATTTCTTTTACAAGATTTTGAAGTGAAAATTTTGTCACTTTCATGTACAATATTGCCAATAGTGTGGGCTAAACGATCAGTAAGTCTTGGAAACATGTGGTCTAAAATGTGCTGTCTAAATGGAGCCAGTTCTCATGAAAATGTTCGATGTGCCATTATAAACTGCCTGTCCACAAAATCTTTATTGAGTTAACTTGAGTGCCATGTCAATGCATATTGTATAATCACCTGGGCTTAATGCTGTCATTACATCTGGCAATTAATTGTACAAATTAGAGATTATGAAACTATTCAACATGAAGGGTTTTTTTTTTTAAAGAATGCAGTGGGTGAACAGGATTCAGTGACCACTGAGCTCACGGTTTCTTTCTCAACACCCAAGGTGGGTGACATAGCTTTAAAACCCTAAAGGTCCTTGAAGAATTGGTTGCTTCACCCTTTCCATAGTAATTCTGTTTCCACTGGTGTTGGGCTGCAGAGAACATTTGGAGTGTAAAATAATTGTTACAGTGCCACAGTTGGCTGCTATTCCGTGATGAGCGTCTGAAGATGGACACCTCTCTTTCCATACTTTGTGTTCAAGCTGACTTTGTGGAGGGCCACATGGGGATTTTGTGTATCCAGTCAACACAACCATGAAGGTCGCATTTCTGGGCATCAGTTGAAGAACAAAGGTCAGGTGTAGCCTTTGTTTCAATCTACTTTGGCAGCATTGACTTTTCTTTATCAAGTAGTCCACACTCCTAATTGTTCACAATACACTCTCCTCCGTAATGCGGGTAGTCCAAGTACCCTCAATGCATCTTTGCAATGCTTTGTTGTTGTTTATTGAGAGGAACTAATTAACTTGGATTATTGCACTAATATTATGGCACTTCAACAGTCCCTTAGATTTATGACTCTGGAAAAATAAACAAATGAAGTGCAGGTGCTGGAGCAGAAACAATAAGTTATTACTGAACTTTAATTACTTGAATTGTGTAACTAGGAGAGAATCAGTTGTGAACCACAGGATGTATAAAATTTATTTCAAATTGTAAGCAATCATGGAAAGAAGATAAAAGACAATGGCTACTTAAAGTGAAGAAGAAAAGCATATTTGCAACCTTTGCTTTTGTCCAATATTCACATATTCAAAGTGAAATGACCTAGTTGCTTGAGATGCAGAATACTCATATCCAATATACTAATGTTCACATCAGAATAAATCAAGCTGAACTTTCTGGCCCTTCCTTCAGGCTGATGAAAAATATATATTTTTGAGAGGTCCACAGGGATGGGACTTGAAGTTGGGGACAAGCCCCTCCTCCTCATTTTGGCGCAGGCTCCTTGGTCATGCTAAGGATCCAAACAGATCTGAGACTGTGGAAGTGGGCAGGAGACAACAGGATGGTGTTCAGTGTGGATAAGTGCAAGGTCTTGCAGCACTTGTGAAAGGGACCTCGGGGGGCTGGTTGACTGCAGGCTAAACATGAGCCAACAGTGTGATGCAGTGGTCAAGAGGGCAAACGCCACCCTTGGTTGCATAGCCAGAAGCATGGCTTCTAGATCGAGAGAGGTATTACTACCACGCTACATGACTCTGGTGCGCCCGCAACTGGAATATTGTGCTCAGTTTTAGGCCCCTCGTTACAGGATGGATATAGCCAGGTTAGAGTCAGTGTAGCGTAGGGCCACAGGCATGGTGGCTGGATTGCAGGGAAAGCCATATGAAGCAAGACTGAGGGAACTGGGTCTCTTCAGCCTGGGGAAGAGGAGACTCAGAGGGGATCTGTTGGTGACATACAGGTATGTGAGGGGATGCCACGCAGAGATGGGTCATGGCCCTTTTTCCCCTGCAGTGGAGGACAGGACATGTTCCAGTGGAGCAAAGCTCAGGGAACCAAGATTTAGAGTTGATGCCAGGAAGTACTTCCTGACAGTTAGGACCCCGAGGGTATGGAATGGGCTTCCACAGGAGGTGGTTGAGGCTTCATCGGTGAGGGTGTTCAAGGATAGGCTAGACATGTGCATGGTAGGCATGTCAGGAGCGGAGCCGGCTGGAGCCAAGGGTCATACTAGATGGCCCGGGAGGCCCCTTCTGACTCATTCTGTTCCTATGCTTCTATGTTTTGAAGCATATTGCTGGTTTGTCAGCCCAATCTATAGAAATGGGTTGTTGTAGGAACAAAATGGGAGCTAGTATGACGGTTATGTGTGTTAGACTATGGCCAGGTAATCAAGTTCAGACTTGTGCTCAGCCATGAAGCTTGTTGGGTGACACTGAGCTTTCTTCATCACATCTTTCTCAGCATAATCTACCTCATATGGATTAAAAACATGGAGACTATCTGTACCATGGAGGCCACTGGAAGAGGTATGGAGAGATAAAAAGTATGGGGGTGCACAGTGGTTTAAGAAAAACATATTTCCATGTGGTTTTCAAATTATCTTGACGTTGTCATGGTATGTTGGAGTTTGATACTGATTTTGAACCATGTGATGGTTTTCAGACTGAGAAAAAAATGGAAATTAGAATTTGGAGCTATGATTCATTTTAATCAGAAAGGGATTGTCAAGCATAAATCTCTTCTTGAGTACTGGAAAAGGCCCTTAAGCAGCCAAGAAAAAAATATCAATACTTTGCAAAGGAGGAATGATTGTTCCAATTCGCAGCTTAATTGACTTTAAGGCTTAATGAAAAACACTCTGGTACAGTTTGTAAACACATTTGCTCAGGAGAATGTGGAAATCCTATGCCACAAGCTGGAGAACTTGGGGGCTTATTTCATATTATGTTATTGACATCTTTGAATGAAAGAATAATGGTTGAGTAGGATTTCATAGCTCCCCACTGTAACCATTTCCTAACGAAATACTTCAGAATATACACAAACAAAATTGGAGGGTTGCATCCAGAAGTCCATGAGCAAAGGGAAATTGTTGCAACCAGCTATTTTGAAAATACTTATTAACTGAAACAGTGCTATAGCAGGAAGGTTCTGTAGTAGTTTCCTGCTGTTTGTGCAAGAGGTTACATCCCTAGATTCAGCTATGCTTTTTTCACACAATGCTATAGTGCAAGATGTAAACATTTCCTTCTGTTGGTGAAAGAGTACCTTTGGATCCAACCCATAGGATTTAAATTGTAAATCTTTCCTCTGGTACATTCATCACCTAAGATGAAGGTGTCAATTATACTTAGATCTTGCTTATACGTGAGACTGAGATCTGCACTCGAAAGATGCCTTTGCTCTCTTTATTCTGTCTTCTTCCAAACTGCTCATTTTGTAATGCATCTCTGGTATGACCAGTGCTAGACTAAAGTGCAAAACTTGTCATGCTGGTGGCTGGTGAAACTACCAAAAAAACCCAACAACATCAGGGCAGGCAATGGGGGAGTGCTCCCGCTTGCAGAAGTATTCAATCCTCTTTGACTTTCCACATTTTGTGGTTTGCAGGCTGGGACTGAAGTGGTTTAATTAGTACTATCACTTATCACTTGACGCACACATGATGCTTGTGAAGGTGCAGGTTTTTTGGCATGAAAGTCAAGTCAATAAAACCAAACTGGCACTTGTTGCTTCTATGAGTTTTTACCCCATTGAGCCAGTGCTTGGTATAGGTATAAGCATGTTTGACAGCAATTACAGCCATGTGCCTTCTTGGGCAAGGCTCTGTTGACTTTGTGCATCTGGATCCTTCCATGTTTGTCCATTTCTCCTTGCAAAACTGTTCCAGCTCTGTCAGGTTGGATGGGACTCTTGATGAACAGCAAGTTTCATGCCTTGCCACAGATCTCAATTGGTTTGAGCTCTGAGTATAAGATATTCTGGTTCTTGTTTTCCCATCACTCCAGTGTTTCTTTGGCTGTATGTTTAGGGCTGTATGATTAGGACGAATATCCTTTTGGAAGGCTTAGTTTGCTTTCAGACACACCATCACAACCAGCTGCTCAGCATTGTGATGTTATCATGTCTCTAAATAGCTGCAGTCCCTAAATAGCTGGGATCATCCAGGGGAAAACTAAGATAAATAAATCTTGGGAGAGCCAGTGTGGTGTAGTGGTGAAGAGCATGGGACTGGGACTCAGATGACCTGAGTTCTAGTCCCCACTCAGCCATGGGGCCAACTGGGTGACTTTGGACCAGTCACAGACTCTCAGCCCAACCTACCTCACTGGGTTGTTGTTGTGGGGATAAGATGGAGGAGGAGATGTAAGCTGCCTTGAGCCCTTTGCAGGAAAAAGGCAGGATATAAATCGAAAAATAAATAAATAAATACAAATGGCACGATATTGGTGGCAGATGAAGGAAGAAGTGGTTGGAAGCGCACGCACGCACACGTGTGCTTGTGAGAAACAGTGGCAGGCTAGGTTCTTCTGTGGACCATTTTGTCATCCTCCCCAAAGGCAGCATTCCCACTGAACTACAAAAAACTTGGAGTGCAGCACTGTTTTCTTAATGATTTCCAAGGAAATGTATGTGTTAAAAACTAAATGGGTAAATTAAGCGAGTTAACAGCTTCACAAACAACCGCATGGATGAACTGTTGAGATACACTTTTTCCCCACGTACTATAAACATATGGCATGAATTTGCCTCTCTCATTACAGATGCTGAGAGAAAGGAAAGACAAATATTTATAATATGTTCATGTTTTACAGTAAAAACACAGTTCCGTTTGTTTATACAGTTCCACTGTTGCAGTTTTTATGGTTGGTAATGAAACCACTGTAAAACAGGGTCTGAATTATATAGCAGATGTGTGGAGGCTCTTGTCCTCATTTATACTGAATCAATGTCCTGAGAGCAGATGAACTGTTTCAGACCTTTGTCTGCGTGAATCGCTCACCTTGCACTGTTGCTGTAGTATAGATGTGATTTTTATGATCCAAATAAATGCAGCAATTTTCTGAGAAGTAATTAGATTTTGAAATATAAAAGCAGCAACTCTAGTTCATGCAGGTAAGCCAAAGATGGTTTAAAAGATTTGGTCGGTATACTTCAGGAGTTTCTTATAGATGTGTTTTTAAAAAGGTTAATGGGTATTACATTGCTCCTCACATTCCTTCCAATTACAGTTTGCTAATTTACAAGGGTACAGAGTGAGTGCAACATGGGGTCCCAGGAAGAGGAACTGACCTGCTGCCATCGGTGAGGATGTGTGCTTTGTGGCACCAAGAGGCTACAGTAGAGAAAGCTCTGGGGCGTGGTGGACTGGAGACGTTCAACGTCACCTCAGTGCACCTGCTTTCTTTGGAAATCATTTGACTTCTTCACCTGAATAAGAAGAACATATTTGTGAGAAATTTGACTAATAGTACAGAATTGGGAATGTGTCCTAGTATTGGCATGTGTGGAAAAAACTGAAGATGGAAACTTTAAACCTGTCTCTAACTCGAATTTGAGACACAAAAGGGGAATCTACATGAATATTTTAACTTGCAGTATAATGTCTGATTCGCTAGTATGTCATATGATGCACACTTAAAACTGACCTACTCATGGTGTTTCTGCCGTTATATGCTGGACTTCTTCAGATTTTGGCACACCGTTATTGTTGCTTTGTTTCACCAGAGTGTGCTAAACTTGTGGCACTGCTGAGGGAGGAAGGGGGTGTTTTACGGGGTGGTGTACTTGGTTTGCAATGAGGAAGAACAGAGTCAGGTGTCCTTAAAAAGAATTTGCTCATGTGCACGTTTGGAGCTATGAATTTGTGAATGACACAACCCTCTCATGTTGCTTCATGTACTGGTAACAAGCAACTAGCCCGTGGTCATCAGAAATAAATTAGATACATATCTACTCAGAAGTAAATTACATTGCCTTCTGCTTATCCCTGCAAAAGTCAGCATGGGGAGAGAACATTTGTTTTGTTTTTCAGATATGATCTGTGAATTACTCTTTTAAAAAAGCTCTTCTTTGCACCAGCACTTAATGCCTAAAACAAACAAGAAAGAAAGATGAAAAAGCAAGAATCTCCTTAACAACTCTTCCTACTTCTCTGACCATTGTATTCATGTGAGATGCAAGACCATGTTTTCAGTGGAGTGGAAACAGCACTGAATACGCCCGAACAGTGATAAAAATACTCCAGAGCACTTGGTAATAAAAAGAGCCCCTCCAGGTCTGCCTTGGAAAAACTGAGGCTTGGCTGGGCTTGGCAGCCAGTATTGCCGTCAAAATCAGGCTCATGTTGGGAAGGGGGCATTCCCTGATGCAGTCAGGGGTGTATGTATCTATATAGATGGTCAATATTAATTTTTGCATGAACTAAGATCCGTTTATAAATGAAAATTTTGAACTTCTCCTTGCTAACTGTACATTTATTAAGCTTTCTAAATACAGAACTGGCACTATAAGCTTGCTGCTTACTTCATTAATGAAGAAGGCCAGCCTAGTTTATGATAAATACACTACTAAGTGTTTATAGTACATTTCATACTTTACATGATTCCCTTTCTAATTCTGCTTATCTTTTCATTCTAATTCCCTAGAGGACATATAAAAGAACCCCTAAAGAGAGTAATTACTGCTCTACTTCTTAACCAAGGCTTCTTCTGCAAAGAGAAATCCGAGATGCTTTTTAACGAAGACAGTTTTAAATAAAAATGCAAATAAGCTGTTTTGTAACCACATTATTTACCCACCTAGCCTCTTATTACCATGTTTGTATTGTTGGCAAACACTATTTACAGTCATGTAGAAATTAACATCGCAGGTCCCGAGGAAAGATTGTTGAGGGTAGGCTGTGCTTTGGAACCAATTAGGGCAAACCTTGCCTCCACTGTGACTCATGGGAGAAAGCGCAGCCCTGCGATGTCCAATAACAGCATTAACGCAGGTGATGCAGGCATGGCACCATAATTATATGATTGGCCCCCGTTTGCTCTCGCAGTGATTTTCATTGTCTGTGTTTCAAAATTGTCCTGCAGAAGAAATTTTAGAGAGTGATTTTATACTACGACTGTTTCCACCAGAAGGTATTAGAGAAAAAAAGACTTGAGGATCATCGTTTGACCAATTGAATTATCCTTGAGACTTTAAAACTTCAAATTATTTCCCATGCTGAAAAGGAATTTTGAGGGCATCTTCTGCCATTCAGTGTCACGGTGTGGGCTACGTAGTAATGAGGGGGGCGGGTAGTTGTAACAAGGCAGGGTTGTCTCACAGTGGCACAGCTTGTCATACGGAAAATAAATACTTGGCTTGTGAAAGAGAGCATAATGCACAGCTTGTCATTAGTAAGGCTCTGAGGCGGAGCTATAGAGTTCTGTGAACACTTTTCTGACAGAGGAAGGGGGAAGGCCAGTGCTGCCGGTTGGACAATGGGCTTCTTGAGAAGAATCCTGGACTAAATGGACCTTTGCTGTAACGCAGAATTTGTAACGCAGAGTTTAGGACTGTGCAACACGAATTAGTTGTGCATAAATGATGAATGAATGAATGAATCCTCAGTCAATATGCCCCTTTTCTGATCTCAACTGTGGGCTGTGAATTTGGAGGGGCATGCGAATGTTTTGAGTGGATAAGGACGCATGATTTTGGGAAGAGAGGAGACTTAACCAGCGCTTCCACTCAATATGAAAGTGTTCTGCTTCCCTTTCACTGCCAACGATTATCTTGTACAAATTCAAGCTAAGCATCAATAGTTGAAAATTTTGCACTAGCTCCAGTAAGCACACTTGGTGAACCACATGGATTTTATTTAAAAAAAACACACACATACAATCACACAGAACTGAACTCACTCCACCCCTGTTAGAGTTAACAGGTAGCAATTTTAAAATAAAGTTTTTTTCTGTTCATTGTTGTTCATTGATCAAAGAACTTGAATCTTGAGATCTGGCATTCCAAGTTAACCATAATAACCATGGGCAATTTGTTATGTCTTGGCATTGGTTTCCCACTGTAAATTGGGAGCAATAGAAGTCGATTCCACAGGGCTGCTCTGAGAATAAATGTGATGAGGAAACATGGTCTTTCTGAGGCTTTAGGGATAGCTTGAGTTATAAATCTAAATTAAAAATAACATCTTGCAGTAGCAAGATGGCACAAGAGAAAGTCATGAGCACTGTTGTTAAGTTTGTTTTGTAAAATCTGGCTCTATATTAAGTAGGGCTAGATTGATGTTATTCGTGTGGTGGGAGTACGCCCGAGATATACAGTAACTGTCCATTCATTATGAAGTTAGGTAATGCAGAAGTCTTGACACTGCTTTCTTCTGTTTTACGTGCCAGAAAGAAGCATTTAACATGTGTGTTCCTGATTGTGCTAGAGGGGAAACCATGTATTACTTCTGAGTGCAGATCTGTGCTATTAAAAATTTATTTTGGTTTTGCTTGTGATGTGCCACATGACTACCGGGTCAGGAAGGACTGCTTGCAAAAGGAACCTTGCAAAAAAAGGTGAAACATTTGGGGAAAGCATAAGTGAAAAGCCATTCTTGTTGTTCCTGAAAATCTTTCTTCTCTGGACATGCTTATAAGGGAAATTAGATTGGAAATGCAATCTAACTTCTTCCATTTTCTGTGCAAAACTACTATTAATTTATTTCTGTTAAAGATTCTTAGTGCATCTTTTCTGTGGGAGCATTACAAGGGCATGGTAGAAATAACATAGTATACTAAGCTTGTTCAGAGTTGTATTTCACTTGAGGTAGCAGAGACAAGCCTCCTGTCAAATTTGATTGTTTAATAAAAATATTATGTTTCCATGATTATACATTTGAAGGGCCTATGAGACACGAGAGGAGCCTTACATGTGCTGCTCAGACCGCACTCGGATTTAAGATTTTATGAAAAATCTATGGAGATTATAGAGCTATAAAGAAATAATATTACATTTATGTAACTTAAAGCAGGCTAAGTTGGGAAGACATTTGAAGCTTGTGAATGTTTAATGCTAATTATTTTTCCTCAGTTCTCCACCCTGTCTTAATTTCTGCAGTAAAAAATAATCCTTGTAATCATTCCGTCACTTGCCACATTTGATTCAGACACAAAGCCAAACATGAATGGCCAATGAGATGTAAATCATGTTTCTGGATTTAGGTCTGAGCCACTTACAAATGATGTTGTTGGTTTGGCCATAATGCCAACCACTTTATGAATTGCCAAAAAAAGAGTACACAGCTTGTGAAAAAAGATGTCTGTTTGCATAAAATGTGCATGTGCTTGCTTATTTGTATAGGCACACATTTATAGGAAGCCAAAAGATAACTGGAATAACAGGCAAGTTTGGCCTTGAAGTACAAAATGAAGCAGGACACAGGCTGGTAGAATTTTGTCAAGAGAATACGATGGTCATAGCAAACACTCTTTTCCAACAACCCAAGAGACGACTCTACACATGGGCATCACCAGACGGTCAACACAGAAATCAGATTGACTACGTGCTCTGCAGCCAAAGATGGAGAAGCTCTATACAGTCAGTAAAAACTAGACCAGGAGCTGACTGTGGCTCCGACCATGAGCTTCTGGTGGCAAAATTTAGGCTTAAATTGAAGAAAGTAGGGGAATGCACCAGGCCACTCAGGTATGACCTAAATCATATCTCTGATGAATATACAGTAGAGGTGACAAATAGATTTAAGGAATTAGATCTGAACGACAGAGTGCCTGAAGAACTATGGACGGAGGTTTGCAACATTGTACAAGAGGCAGCAACTAAAACCATCCCAAAGAAAAAGAAATGCAAGAAAGCAAAATGGCTGCCTGAGGAAGCTTTACAAATAGCTGAGGAAAGAAGGGAAGCAAAAGGCAAGGGAGAAAGAGAAAGATACACCCAATTCAATGCAGAATTCCAGAGAACAGCTAGAAGAGATAAGAATGCCTTCTTAAATGAACAGTGCAAAGAAATAGAAGAAAACAATAGAATAGGGAGGACCAGAGAGCTCTTCAAGAATTGGAGCTATGAAGGGAACATTTCATGCAAAGATGGGCATGATAAAGGACCAAAATGGCAGGGACCTAACAGAGGCAGAAGAGATTAAGAAGAGGTGGCAAGATTACACAGAAGAACTATACAAGAAAGAGCTTAACGTCCCTGATAACCACGATGGGGTGGTCACTGACCTCAAGCCAGACATCCTGGAATGTGAAGTCAAATGGGCCTTACGAAGTCTTACGAACAACGACACAGCTAGTGGAGGTGACAGTATCCCAGCTGAGCTATTCAAAATCTTAAAAGACGATGCAGTAAAAGTGCTACACTCAATATGCCAGCACATTTGGAAAACTCAACAGTGGCCACAGGATTGGAAAAGGTCAGTTTACATTCCGATCCCCAAGAAGGGCAATGCCAAAGAATGTTCAAACTACCGCACCATTGCACTCATTTCACATGCTAGCAAAGTGATGCTCAAAATCCTACAAGCTAGGCTCCAGCAGTATGTGGACCGAGAACTACCGGAAGTACAGGCAGGATTTCGAAGAGGCAGAGGAACTGGAGATCAAATTGCCAACATACGCTGGATCATGAAGAAAGCTAGGGAGTTCCAGAAAAACATCATTGACTATGCTAAAGCCTTTGATTGTGTGGATCACAACAAATTGTGGCAAGTTCTTAAAGAGATGGGAATATCTGACCATCTTATTTGTCCCTTGAGAAACTTATATGTGGATCAAGAAGCAACAGTTAGAACTGGGCACGGAACCACTGATTAGTTCAAAATTGAGAAAGGAGTTCGGCAAGGCTGTATACTGTCACCCTGCCTATTTAACTTATATGCAGAGCACATCATGAGAAAGGTGGGCCTAGATGTTCAGGAAGTACTGGGGGCCAAAGCAATGCAGGGCTTTGAAGCAAGCACGAGCAGTTTCAAATGGCCCTGGAACTGTAGTCCAGGAGCCTGAAGAGTGAGCACACTCCCATGTCTTTGCTCTGAATTTCCTTGGAGAAGGATGATGAAATGTTCTGAAATATACTGGACTATATTAATTATTGCTGAATTCTCCAACTTTTTCTTTACTCCTGGCCTAGTTTGGTGATACCCACTTTCTCAGACCATGGATAACCTACACTTGTCTCTCTCTGCTTTGGGGCTGGCAGCTTCTCATTTTTGTACAGAGCCTTCAGCGTGCGAGGTGATTTACAGAGGAATTGAAAAAAAAGTATAGTTCCCTGGCTGACAGTTCAGGCATACAATAAAGAAGGAGGGAGTCATTTCTTACCTAAAGAAATGGAAGAGTCAAAGATGAATAAAAAGGAATGATTCAGGTGTATGTACTCAAACTACATTTAATTTGGGAATGAAAAATAGAGGGTTAATTCTATGTGAAAATCTCAATGAAAAGGTGGGTTTCCGTGCAGAAGATGGCACAGGTAAGGACAAAAGAACATGAGGAAGAATATTAGTATGGAGAGGTCACCTTACAGGGAACAGGACAAGGAATACGGCAGAGAGCATTCCAGACATGGCAACCAAGAGTGTAGGAAAGGCTCTAAAGAGGCGATGGCTTTGTGCAAAGGAGGCAGTGTGTGCTGAAGATCATTCCAGCTTGTCCAGGGACATGGCAGAGAAAAACAGCTGAAGGTTGACGCAAGCACACCACTAGGCTGTGAAGTGGTTTTTGGACTGACCAGAACAGATTGTCATTGGATTGTGAAGTCTTTTCTGCACTTCTCTGTCTTCCATTCCTGTAGCCCCTTTGTTATAACTCCTAATATGTATACTAAATATTGATAGGCAAATATGCTTAGGACAGTTATACCCCCTTTTCTCTGGATTGGACTAAAGTCCAGTCCCTCCAGAAATAAGTTCATATTGTTCATTATTCATTATATTTATAGCTGCTCGTTAACTTTGTCATGTTGAATATTCTGTGGTTACAAACAAAGGTGTAAATGTATGCACTCATTTCTAATTAATTTGTATAATTATGTTTTATAATCTAGGTGCTTGAAAAGGCAGAACTCAGTACACCCCATTACTGTGTTGCTACTAATAAAATATAGATTGAAATAAATCTCAAAAATAACTTTAATTGTAAGTATAGATTAGCTGTAAATTATATCTTTGTGATGTTTATTTTTAATTCTGCAGTGCTGCAGATTTGCAGAACATACCAATTAGTGTAGTTATTCTAAATAATCTTGAATTAATTACTGTAAATGTTAAATGGTATTTCTTTGACAATTAAAATCACAGTGCTGAGTTTAAGATTTAAAAAGTGGAGGCAGAAATAAAAGTAAAGATGAAACTAGGTGATAACAGTAGTGCTGACCTCAAACTTAAGTCTGCAGAAGTCCCATTTAGGTCAATCTAGAATGCAATGCTCCACATATGATTTGGTAGAAATTCCACCATTCAGCTCAGATCATTAAAGCAAATCTCCATGTGACCTCAATGTTGTGCAAGAAATGTCAGGTACAGAGTACCCTGGAGAACTAAATCGAGACAGCCATGATCCACACAGAGACTTACAGAACTACAACTAAGTAAAGACAGCAGTGGAGGGGGAAGCGCTCAGTGAATACAAGAAATTATAGAATGGGGCTCTCATCATCTCCTCCTGCTCTTGTCTTCCTCTCTCCTGTCCCAAACAAAGGTGTTGGAAGTAGCAATGTGTAGCCCTGATGGGATCACCTGTGCTTGAAGAAGCCTGTGCTTGCTTCAGCCCTGCTCCCTAGCTTTTGTGCAGGGACGCTCAGATATGTGTGGCATTTTGACCACGTGTGCTCCAAAATAGTGTTCTAGCAATAAAACGATTTCTTTTGAGCGGCAAGGAGTAAGATGCCATTTCAACAGAACTGCTTTTTGTTTAAAGATGTCTGGATCCTTTCCAGCAGTTCTGGCTTGGATGATGATGGCTTGGTTTGAAGTCTGGGTTCAGTTGTGATGTTCACCAGCTTGCCTTGGCCCAAGGTAGAGCACTTACAAAATACAACTCAACATTCCTGTTTTCCCAAACCCAGTTGTGTTCTGAGTTGCTTTCAGTTGAATGAAGAGAACTGTAACAGCAGCTCTGAAAATACAGCTCAAGTGAAGGGTATTGCCATCTTATACCCCTCCCCCCTCCTTCCCTCTCTACATTTTGACAGCAAAAGGTGCCTTTGGTTCAAAGTGGAACACATTCCTTTTAGCTGAGAGAAAGCGAGCCTTGCAGTTCTAAGAGCAATATTGAAAATCTGTTAAAAATGAGCTGGCTTCTGAGGGTTTCTCAAACACCCACACTTTTAAGTGGTTATTAATAGCATCTCTCAGAAATGCATCACTTAGACTATCTTTTAAATACAATGCTCTCCCTCATGGCACAGAACAAACGGTCAGATTTACTTATGAATGAATATGCAGGCTGAGAATCCTGAATTACTTGCCATGTGTCACATGGAATGAGACCTATAGGGTAGCCCTGTTATGTGCTCTTTTGGATAGTAGTTAACACATCAGCTGAAGGCAGATGCACAAGAAGTCACTGAGGATAAAAACACTGCATTCGATAAGTTAGTATGATGGAGTTGTATGAAGAAAATATGTAAATGTAACTTTCAGTTGAAAGTTACGATAGTCTAAAAGAAGGGGTTAACCTAGTGAACCCTGTTCAGGTTTTGTTAGTGTCTGCATTTTGAAATGCAAGGGGTTACAGCACTCCCCCCACTGAATTTGCTACACACACACACAAACACACACAGGGACTTTTTAACTCCTGTGGAGAACATTAACAGAGAAGGATAAACAAGTGAACTTGTGCTTTCGCACAGGGCCAGCCAATTAGCCTTGAGCCCAGTTAGTTCCATATTGAAAAGGAAAGTGCAGTTTTTCCATGAGGTCCAGCCTTAAATGAAGATTTTGCATCACAGTAAAAGATGTTCAAAGTGTAGTTCAAAGTTCAAAGGCACATACCCTGCATTGTCAAGTAATAATGAATTGCTTTTCCTTCTCTGAAGAATTGTTGGAGATCAAACATACATTTTCACAGGAATCACACCTTATTTCATCAGACTTTTTGGATGAGCCACACCTTATGGATCTGTTCGTTTGGTTGGAAGAAGTGATACCCACATCTTGGAGTACTGGTATTCTCCATACATCCATTCTGTCATGTTACGACAGAAATCATTATGAACTTGATGGGTTTATTTATAAAGTGCTTTGAATATTGAAGCAAGCCATCTATTTCGACATTCCTCATTTCAAGCTGGGCCATGGATCGAGATGAAAGAAAAATTAAATTGTATATTGAAGAGCTGTTAATTGAACTGTACTGTATTTAGCCAAAGGAGCCTCAGCTCCAGGCAGTCAATACCACAGAGAATTTTTAACGCACTGTATCACTTGGTTGTCAGTTTGTATTGGCAAATGCAAGCAGTCTGCTTGTGAATGATGATGATAAAGCCCCAGTAACTTCTTGAAATATTAGGGAAGAAAGTAAACTTCTGTGGTGGTGTGTTTTGACAAAGGTCGTTACAGAACTGCCTTGTCTTAACAGGCTTTTAAAAAAATAAAATCAAAACAAAAAATTCCACAAGTTTTTAGGAATGACAGTTTTCTGTGATAGCCCTCCAAGGAAACCCAAGTTATGAATTTCTTCACCGTCTTTGATAGTTTCATTTTAAAATATTAGCACTTTCTGATATAGCTCTGAAACTTGCATATCAAAAACTTTAGAAAAATGCTATCTATCTTTTCCTCAGGCAACATTAATTTCTTTTTGTAGTTAATCTATTGTACTGGTAAAATGTTAGTACAATTATAGTTAAAGATTTCTTTGAACAGCTCAATTATATAAGCATGGCTTCTGGAATTTTTAAAAAATGGTCTATATGGTGGTCTGCTTTTCTTGCTGATGATAAAATTGAGGCAGCTAAAAACATTTCTAGAGCCTGAACAAATTCCTGAACAGACACCTCTTTTAAGGTGGAACTTGCCATTTGCAGCTTTTAGAAGAACTTCTATTAAAAATGGTGACTGTGTTTTTCCAAATGTGGTGGCTAATTAAGCAAAGAAACTTTTTTGGTTGATCAAAAAGTATTTGAACAAATCAATGCATTAATAATTGAAAGGCCATAGTCCAGTGGTAGAACCAATGCAGAGGAAAGATCGGTCCTTTCTTTTCCGCGCCAGTCTTTTCCCATGTGGTTATGAGGCTTTTAAAAAAGCTTCAGTTTGAACTAATGTAACATAACATATGAGGCTGCAGAAAGTGTTCACTGCTTACATAGTTCATAAGGTAAGTCCCTGTTCCTTGCCTTGCAATTTTCATGGCTGTCGTACATGAGTTAATTTAGGGCTATTTAGGCAAGTAATCTCTTCTTTTGAATCAAGAGTGGCTAGGCACAGGAGCTCTGGGCGTTTCCTCCCCCTGGTGCCCATGGCCTCTGGTGGACCAGACCACTCAAAATTAAGAAGATTTTTAAAGAGTGGATCTCTTCTAAACTCAGTATAGAAGCATATCTTAAATTGCAAGGGGCTTAGGGCAGATGGTTCTGAAGGTGAAGGCGGAAGAACTCTTCCACGCTCTGGGATGACTGAGCTCTGAATTTGGGCATCACGCTCGCTGTTTGTTCAAGTCTTCAGGGATGACATACCTTCCACCCTTGAGTCATCATAGCTGGGACTGCAGAGCCCATTTTGGAAATGGCTGCTTTCCGGCTAGGGCAGAGGGCTGGTTGAAGCAGAGGCCGCCCCCAGAGCTGGTTCCAGGTGCCGCCTTCAAGGGGAGCCTCCCTCCTGCTCCAGGTGGTGCTTCCAGATCTGGGCTGACATTCTTAAGCAGCTGCTCCAAGAAGCTAGATCCTTTGATTTAATGCCCAGTGTCAAAAGAGCAGCCAGGGGTCCTGACTCTGAATCTATTTCCTCAGCGTTATTTCCAAGACTGCTATGTGTCCATTGATGTCTATGGAAGTTATTTTTCTCAGTTTAATTTTAGAAACATAGAAACAGAGCAAGTCAGAAGGGGCCTCCCGGGCCATCTAGTATGACCTCTGGCACCAGCCGGCTCCGCTCATGACATGCCCACCATGTGGACGTCCAGCCTATCCTTGAACACCCGCACCGATGGGGCCTCAACGACCTCTCGTGGAAGCCCATTCCACACCCTCGGGGTCCTAATTGTCAGGAAGTGCTTCCTGGCATCCAAATGAAACCTTGGCTCCCTGAGCTTTGCTCCATTGGAGCATGTCCTGCCTTCCTCTGCAGGGGAGAACAGGTCTCTACCCATCTCCATGTGACATCCCCTCACATACCTGTATGTCGCCAACATATCCCCTCTGAGTCTCCTCTTCTCCAGGCTGAAGAGACCCAGTTCCCTCAGTCTTGCCTCATACGGCATCCCCTGCAAACCGGCCACCAACCTTGTGGCCCTTTGCTGCACTGACTCCAACCTGGCTATATCCTTTTTGTAATGAGGGGCCCAAAACTGAGCACAATACTCCAGTTGCAGGCGCACCAGAGTCGTGTAGAGTGGTAGTAATACCTCTCTTGATCTAGAAGTCATACTTCTGGCTATGCAACCAAGGGTGGCATTCGCCCTCTTGACCACCACATCACACTGATGACTCATGTTCAGCCTGTGGTCAACCAGTACCCCGAGGTCCCTTTTACAAGTGCTGCTCTCCAGCCACTTGTCACCTAACCTGTACTTATGACAGCTATTCCTATATCCCAAGTGCAAGTCCCATAAATTGTTGTGAGCCGCCCCGAGGCTAGTTGGCAAGGGGTGGCATAGAAATTTTTCAAATAAAATAAATACATACATACATACAAACATAACAATGGACTAAAACAAATAGACAATTTAACAATTAAAATACGATTTGAATAAAAATACTAGAAGAATGCTTCACGGACACTCATGCTTTCTGGGGGGACTGCACTGCCAAATTTACTCCTGGATCAGTATCCAGTGGAGACCACCGATGAATGGTCAACATTACTGTAACTGCAGGCAGCACTAACTGCTCATGGAGTAGAGACTTCAAGCCTCTTGGGGCAACCAGAAAGGAGCAGAAATGATGGAGGAAGGAAGCTGGCAAGACTCCCGTAATCCACAAGTAGGCCCATTCTAGGAACTAGTTTTAGGGCTTGCCCACAGAGTTCCGGTTCCGCAAATGGAGGAGATTTTTTGTGGTCTCTCTGCATCACACATAGGAGCTTTGTGCCTGTGTGTGCCCAAGGCTAGTGATTGTTCAAGAGAGTTGCTGAGGGAGAAAGGGAGTTGCTATTTAAGCTTTAAAGAATGTTGTGCTTAACATAAAAATAAAATACAAGGGGATATAACAGTAATAACTGAATGATTTTGCTTACCTACACATTATAATGTTATATTCTCCATAGAGGCAATAGTGTGCCTAACTTTGTCTCATTTACTATTTGGGAATGGGATTATTATCAGTAATACTTTTCTGAAGCTTAACTATCTTATTTGTGGTATTTAAATATAAGCCACAGCCTCTGCAGGTTAAGCAGTCACATTTACAGTTAGAAACCTCCTATTGTGCACCTGCATAAAGTGCCATATTTATACCGTTCGTTCGAACAGAGTCAGCCACCAGAAGCCATTTTATATGAGACTAAGCCAAAGGTTGCTATTAAGACAGAAGCGGAGTTTGATTTTGGCTTGAGATGTATTAAATGGAGGGAACTGATTGCCATCTCAGAATGTACATGAAGAAAGATAAACTACAAATTGATTTTTGTATAACTCTTAAAATTAAGCGCAGCATTCTTCAGGAGAAGAAAATACCCGGAGTTGCTTCACTGTACATTATATTACCCTTGGGCAGTTAGTTCATCTTAATATTTTAATAGGTTTCCAGAAGTGATGATCTCTCTCTCTCTCTCTCTCTCTCTCTCTCTCTCTCTCTCTCTCTCTCTCTCACACACACACACACACACACAGACAGACACAGAGAGAGAGAGAGAGAGAGAGAGAGAGATTGAGATTGAGATTGAGATTGAGATTGAGATTGAGATTGATTGAGATTGAGATTGAGATTGAGATTGAGTTAATTTGCACAGGCTCTAGTCTTTGGGCAATCTGATAAAAAGTCATATGTTACTGGTTTCTTTATCCACTGTGCAGCAGCATCAGGTAATACCTTTAAAATGTAAAAGAAGCCTGCGAAATGCACAGTCTGATAACAACAACAAATCTAATCCAAAGTGACAAGTGGGAGACTTTCCCAGACGTTTTTCTCTTTAATGTAACATGACTTTAAATTGATGCAGCCCCACAGTGATTGAAAAACTCCCAGAGCTTGTCTCCTGTGATTACATTTCTGATCTGTACAACTTAATTTTTTAACTCAGTGAATCTTGACTCTGCGAATGAGCCATTTATGAATTTATTTATTTATTTGAGAGCAGCGGAGTCCTCGTTGATGCAGGACTTCTGCATGGCATTATGATGATTTGCGTATGGTCTTTCTTTGGCTGCTGTGCCTATACAGAAGATGGTTGAGCAATTAAGTGTGCCTTTTAGGTTTGTAATAATGAACTAACTTTAGATTTGTCATTCCTTCCATTCCTTTCTGCTGCCGAACATCTAGAGCGGTGGCTACTGCCAAATCAGCTTTTTTGTGTGTGAGGTGGTTTATCATTATTATTACGATTATCGCTATTAGTATTGCATAGTATTTATATCCTGGTTTTTCGTCTTGTAAGGAATTGTCCAGCTCCATTTTGTGCTCACAACAACCACAATCTGTGAGGGAGATTTTTCTGGGAGTGAATGACTGGCTGAAAGTCACCCAGAGAGCTCCAGTTCCTTGCTTTCCTCTTTCGAGCAGGCAGTGCTTTCTCAGGCAGACTGTTCATGGTTCGTTGCAGATGTAAGGCACAAGAAGTATGAACATTTAAATTAATAAGAATAAATATACTCCTCTTAATTTCCTCCTGATTTCCACTAGCGTAATACAGCACTGACTCATAGGAAAGATCTGTGACAAATAAAGATGTTTGCGATGGCTCCACCTTTCTTGATTGGGCATGGCACAAACCATTGTTAAGTAATCTAATAACTCACTTTTGTTTATATTAGGTATCCCCCAGAGTCTTATTATAGCATCCTTGGCTAATAAGGCTTTTCTGCATCGTGTATTGACTGCCTCCTATTTTTCCAAAGGAAGAGGAACAGGATAGGATATTCCCGATCACACGTATTTGCCTGTATCTGATCTTCATGCCTCTGCATTAGAATATAGGCCTAGAGGATAATGTTGTTGACCTCTTTCTCCATGAGTAGAAGATTGCTTGTACTCCTTCATTTAGGAGCCACAGCAATAAGTATCTCCCATGTTTTGGTCACTGAAACTACTAACAGTTTTTCTCATTATCGCTGGACATTGGTAGAATCATAACGTCGTTGAACTGGACCCTTTTTCAGAGGCTCTTTATTCCTTAAGTTCTTTCCTGGTTCCTCAGTTGCTTTACTTAGCATATGACATTATACGACTTTCAAAAGAAGTGTAATGCTTTTATTGTTCAATGGCAGATAAAGATCACACTAGATGACACTATTGAAAGCTTTCTTATCCAAGGCTTTTGGAAGAATGGTGGAATAGCCATTATGGCAAATATTGAAAGGTTATCGTCTGTTCTTAGATTCTGTTCTTCATCAAGAAGAGTGTATCCTTCGGGCTCTCCATCTAGACAGAATACATGCCATTGCAACGTTAATTACGCATTTTTTACAGTCCTCTGAGTCAGTTCATGGAGGCCGAGTGTGGATGTGGCAGGTGAGTCTTACATGAGCTAGACAGGGATTTCCCCTTTAGAAGTGTTCAGGTGCCATGTGGCTTTTGCTGTGCAAAATGAAAATCTGTGACATAATCCGTAGGGTTCCTGTGAGGGCAGATCGTAAAGTAATCTAAATGCACAGTGTTCCTATTTGGCAAATCTAGAGAGAGCCCATGTGGTGCAGTGGTGAAGAGCGTGGGACTGGGACTCAGGCGACCTGGGTTCTGGTCCCCGCTCAGCCATGGAGCCAACTGGGTGGCTTTGGGCCAGTCACGGACTCTCAGCCCAACCTACCTCACAGGGTTGTTGTTGTGGGGATCAGATGGAGGAGGAGAATGATGTAAGCTGCCTTGAGCCCTTTGCAGGAAACAGGCAGGAAATAAATCGGAAAATAAATAAATGAATAAATCTGCCCAGAGTTAAGTTCCCTGAAGCCCCCTTGATCTCTGAAAAAATGAAGTGTGGGGTGTTGAAGTCTGTGGGGTGAAACATGCTTAAAAATGACAGAACGGTGCCACTGTCTTCAAATATGGGGGTCACTTATACTAAATTCTTGAAGACTGATACATACTTAGAATACTGTTGCAGTATAACTATCACAAAAACCCGTTTTACATACCTTTGGGACAAACAAGCAAAACTGCACAGCACAGTCCGGCATGTTCCCACCAGCATCCCAGCCTCTAGGTGTGGTTTTGCATTCTGTTCACTGTGCTGTGGAACAGAGCGTGCTGCATCTGGATTGCAAACTTGCTGCTCCTGCTGGTGGCAACCTTAATTCTGCTACCTGTGCACCAGTTGTATGCCCACACACTGCACCTCAGTGATGGGATACTGCAGGAGAAACAAACTTGCGTATATGCAGTTTTGCATTTGGATATTGGGCCAACTCAGGCAGGACCACACTCCTATTATAACTGCCTACGCATTTCTATAGCTCTTCAATTTCTTTTGTGCCTGTATTCTGATAATGGGTACTTGAGGTTGGAATCCTTTGCACTCCTGCGTGCCTTGGTCCTCACACTGGCTCTACTTCCCCATCTTCTTTTGTTCCTTTCCTAACAAGGACTAGCAGAGTGAAGTGCTGGCCACTCATCTCCTCGCACACCGCTGGGTGAATTTCATTGTCGCTTTGATTTGGGATAAAAGGAATTTAGGATGACCTATGCCGTGGTTCATTGTCAACTGGATATATTGTCAAGGGGCAGCTTGGCTTGCCTCTTAACTCACCTATATCTTTTATATGTACCTGGGATGTCTATAGGAGTTCACCTGCCCTGGAAATTAGCATACACTATAGTGGTCTTTGGATTGCAGGTGGCGCAGTGGTTTAAACTGCGCCACCTGCTGGGCTGGTAGATTGAAAGGTCGCTGGTTCGAATCTGCACACGGGGTGAGCTCCCGTGCGCCATCCCAGCGCCTGCCAACCTTGCAATTCGAAAGCATGCAAATGCAAGTAGATAAAAAGGTACCACTTCGGTGGGCAGGTAACAGCGTTCCGTGCACCTCGGTGTTTAGTCATGCCGGCCACATGACCATGGAGACTGTCTGCAGACAAACGCTGGTTCCCTCAGCCAGGAAACGGAGATGAGCACTGCCCCCAAGAGTCAGGCATGACTGGATATAACGTCAAGGGGAAACCTTTACCTTTACCTTTATAGTGGTCTTTTCCTACAATTTCCTTCCAGTTATTTAATTTCTTGCCCTTTCCCCATAGTATTAAATATGTGCTTTAAAAATCTCTTCTATTCCATAGAAACCAGAAATAAACTGAAATAAATGCTTATTATTATAGGTTATGCCTGAAGAATAATTAAATACCTCACAATAAATCTCAAGGGGACAACAAAGGAAAAAACAATATCCCAATGAGCTGGAGGATCTACCGTCAATCCCTCATTTATTTATTTTATTTAATTTATTTAAGATATTTGTATGCCGTCCTTTGCAAGAGCCTCAGGATGGCTTACACAAATAAAATACAAATACCTAACATAACATACATAAATTAATGACCCACTCTGGCTGCAATTAAAATATGATGATAAAATTCAATATTAAAACTTATTAAAATATTGATTAAATAAAAAGGTCTTAACCTGGTGCCGAAAAACATATAATGATGGCGCCAGGTGGACCTCTCTGGGGAGCGCATTCCATAGGTGGGGCACCACCATAGAGAAGGCCCTCCTCTGGGTGCTCTGCCTCCTAACGTCTTTCACACAGGGTTCCCAGAGGAGGGCCTCTGCTGCCGATCTCAGGCGGCGGGCGGGCATATATGGATGTAAGCACTCCTTTAGGTAACCAGGACCCAAGCCGTTAAGGGCTTTATAGGTCATAACCAACACCTTGAATTGGGCCCAGACTTCAATGGGGATCCAGTGAAGTTGACAGAGAACTGGAGTCATGTGAACATAACGCCCAGTCCCCGTCAGCAGCCTGGCAGCTCTATTTTGAACCAGTTGAAGTATCTGGACCATCTTCAAGGGCAGCCCCACGTAGAGCACATTACAGAAGTCAAGTTGGGAAGTCACCAATGCGTTCCTTTAGGTATCCTGGTCCCAAGCCGTTTAGGGCTTTATAGGTAATAACCAGCACCTTGAATTGAGCCCGGACTTTGAGGGGAAGCCAGTGGAGCTGATAGAAGACTGGGGTTATATGAGAATAATGCCCAGTCCCCGTCAGCAACCTGGCAGCTCTGTTTTGCACCATCTGAAGTATCTGGACTGTCTTCATTCCAATTTAATTGTTAGTGGAAAGGTTAGTGAGGAGAAAAGCATCAAATGTTACCATTCTGTGCAACCCAAAGGAATGTGTGAACAGTTGGCTCTTGTGGAATTGCTGCTAGGGCCAATCGTGTGTATGAGGTGACAACAGGGCTAGTGCAGCTCTTTCCACCATAATCTCAGCTATGTCTCGTACAGGTAATATTCTGTTGTGGCTTCCCTGTCCTTCCATTCCTGGCTTTGCTATCACAGGACACTCAGTATACTCAAATGAAACAAAATTTATCTCAAGTTACTATGGTTAGTGGTGAGGTAAATGAAAATGTATCTGCCCATTTGTCAGAGAAGTGGTGAATGTTATTCTTGACGTGTAAAAACAAGCAATACAGCATTGCTTTGCTTTATTTTTTTCTCCAAGCAGCATGAATAATTTTTCCTTGTTTGGTATTGGGACTACATAGCAAGGTCAGAAGCACATCGATGTACTTCGTTTGCCCCATCATCACACAATTACTTAGCAGGACATAACTCAGATTCGTTGCTCAGATTCGTCACGAGCTGGACTCCACTGTTGACACAGATTCTCTTGGGGAGGGGCCAACCGTGCCGACTTGTCCCCCATTGATGAATGAATTTCAGTTTTTGTGGCCTGATGATGTGGACAAGGTGCTTGGATTGGTACGCTCAACCACCTGTTTACTGGACCTGTGCCCATCTTGGCTATTAAAGAGCGCCAAGGATGGGATTGTGCCCTGGATCTTGGAGGTGGTCAACGCCTCTTTAAGAGATGGCCAGGGGCCTGCACCTCTAAAGGAGGCGGTAGTCCGGCCAGTCCTGAAGAAGGAATCCCTGGATCCAGAGGTGGTCGCCAATTATAGACTGGTGGCCAACATCCCGTTTCTGGGCAAGGTGCTAGAGCGGGTAGTGGCGGGACAACTCCAGGCACTCTTGGATGAAACTGATTATCTAGACCCATTTCAGTCCGGTTTCAGACTCAGCTTTGGCACTGAATCTGCCTTGGTCGCCCTGTACGATGACCTGTGCAGGGAGAGGGACAGGGGGAGTGCATCCCTGTTGGTTCTCCTGGACCTCTCGGAGGCTTTTGATACCATCAACCATGGTATCCTCCTGGATAGGCTGGCAGGACTGGGGGTTGGAGGCACTGCTTTGCAGTGGTTCCGCTCCTATCTCAATGGCCGATTCCAGAAGGTGGTGCTGGGGGACTATGGCTCTGCACCATGGAAGCTATGCCATGGAGTTCCGCAGTGCTCCATTTTGTCCCCTTTGCTCTTTAACATCTACATGAAACCACTGGGAGAGGTCATCAGGAGGTGTGGGCTGCGGAATCATCAGTATGCTGATGATACCCAGCTCTACCTCTCGTTCTCCACCGATCCAGGTGAGGCAGTGGCTGTGCTCAACTGGTGCTTGGCCGAGGTAATGGGCTGGATGAGGGCCAATAAACTGAGGCTCAGTCCTGACAAGACAGAGGTCCTGTTGGTGGGTGGGTTGGGCTTCGGAGTGGGGGACCTGACCCTAGTCTTAAATGGGGTTGCACTCCCTCTTAGGGACAGGGTCCGTAGCCTGGGAGTGCTCCTCGACCCAGAACTGACCTTGGTAGCCCAAGTGTCAGCGGTGGCGAGGAGCGCTTTCCATCAGCTTCGGCTGATCCATCAGCTGTGTCCCTTCCTGGAGTTCGACTGCCTGGCGACAGTGACACATGCATTGGTGACTTCCTGGTTAGACTTCTGTAACGCGCTCTACGTGGGGCTACCCTTGAAGACGGTCCGGATACTTCAATTGGTGCAAAATAGAGCTGCCAGGATGCTGACGGGGACTGGGCATGGTTCTCATATCACCCCAGTTCTCCGCCAGCTACACTGGCTTCCCATGGAAGTCCGGGCCCAATTCAAGGTGTTGGTTCTTACCTATAAAACCCTAAACGGCTTGGGTCCTGGCTACCTAAAGGAGTGCCTGCGACCATATATGCCCTCCCACCCCCTACGATCAGCAGCTGATGCTCTCCTCCGGGAACCCGCTGTGAGAGAAGTAAGGAGCGTGAGTACCCGGAGGAGGGCTTTCTCTGCGGTGGCGCCCCACCTATGGAATGCGCTCCCCAGAGAGACTCGCCTGGCGCCGTCATTATTTGTTTTTCGGCGCCAGGCAAAGACCTTTTTATTTAAGAAATATTTTAATTGTTAAATTATTATTTTTATATTATTTATTGTTATATTTATATATTTTTATTTTTTAGACTTTGAGATGGGACAGTTTTAAATTGTGTATTGTTTTTAAATTGTACTTTCATATGTTGTTAGCCGCGCCGGGCTTGTTTGCAAGGGGGTGGCATACAAATTTGTTAAACAAACAAACAAACAAAGTGATGGCAGAATGTTTGAGCGATCTCAGTTAACAAGTATGCTTGAACTGATGCTGCGTGACTTAGGAGTGAGTTCTGTCTGTGGTGGTCTTTTGCTCATATAAGATGATGTGATGGAAGAGGAGAATGATGTAAGCTGCCTTGAGCCCTTTGTAGGAAAAGGCAGGACATAAATCGAAAAATAAATACAAATAAAATAAATATACAGATTCACATCTTTGGGTTCTACCGATCTCAACAACTTTTGCTGTTAAATTGCAGACCAATCAACCTGAAGCAGCAGGAGACACATTGGGAATCGGTTTAGAATCTGACAGCATAGCAAGTCTGACTCTCAGACTGAGATATATATGCTTGTGTGCACAGTAATTCACTTCCTGGTTTGATAGAACTCTGATTTGCCATCTAGTCTGAACTGGGCATACGATGATTAACACAAACTGTATTTGCCTTCAAACTGGACCTGGGAAGTTCAGTTCAAACTGTAATTTTCAATTTTGATTTGCGGAAAAAGTGTGTCTGCAGAAATTTCAGCTTGCCTGATGCAGATTAAAAACCGGTTACACACATGTCATGATGAACTGTAGTTACTGGGAAACTTGAGGTGACTTTGGACATGGAGTGCATGACAGGAGGAGAAACTGTGCAAGTCTGAAGCAGCCTGTGCATGTTGTGATTTTGCCATGTTGTCTAGACAGGGTCTTGATGTTAGCTGGTTCTTGGGATATTCGCAGCGGCAAAAAGTGTAACAGTTGGAGCGCAGCCGAGTGTGAAGAAAAAAATCATGACTACAGAATAATTAGAATTATACAATTATACAATTCGTAAGAATGTATAAAGGACTATTAGTGTGGAATGCAAGTTTAATAAATAAATCTATAAACTTTAAGGCTGACAATACAGCAAATGAAATTGTGAAAGATTTTGCAAGCCTTTACTTAGTCATCAGTACAAATGGAGACTGCAGCCACGAAAACAGGAGAAGAATGAAACTTGGAAGGAGAGCAATGAAGAAACTAGAAAAGATTATCAAGTGTAGGCACATTTCCTTGGAAGTCAAGGCCACGTTCACCCACATTCTTGAATTCCTGATCGCTGTGTATGGCTGCGAAAGCTGGGCGGTGAAGAGTGCTAACAGGAAGAGATTTGATGTATTTGAAACATGGTGCTAGAGAAACACTTTGTGAAAACTCTGGACTGACAGATCTAGGGCCAAGTGGTCCTACAGCAAATCAAGCCAAAGCTTTCTTCGGAAGAAAAATGCTAAAAGTGATGCTGCACTTTGGGCACATCATAAGAAGGCAATACTGCTTGGGAAAACGGAAGAAAGGGAAGGCCAAATACGAGATGATTTGATTCCATAAAGGAATCCACAGCCTTGTGTCGGGCTGTGAAGGATAGGACATTTTGGAGGGTTGCTTTCACAAAGCTGACTAAGAGAGTTCCGGGCTCCTCATTACAGAAAGGATATAGCCAGGTTGGAGTCAGTGCAGCGTAGGGCCACAAGGTTGGTGGCCGGTTTGCAGGGGATGCCGTATGAGGTGAGACTGAGGGAACTGGGTCTCTTCAGCCTGGAGAAGAGGAGACTCAGGGGGGATATGTTGATGACATACAGGTATGTGAGGGGCTGTCACATGGAGATGGGGAGAGGCCTGTTCTCCCCTGCAGAGAAGGCAGGACACACTCCAACGGAGCCAAACTCAGGGACCCAAGGTTCCATTTGGATGCCAGGAAGCACTTCTTGACAGTCAGGACCCCGAGGGTGTGGAATGGGCTTCCACGGGAGGTCGTTGAGGCCCCATCGGTGCGGGTGTTCAAGGACAGGCGGGACATGCACATGGTGGGCATGTCGTGAGCGGAGCCGGCTGGTGCTGGAGGTCAGACTAGATGGCCCGGGAGGCCCCTTCTGTCTCGCTCTGTTTCTATGTTTCTATGATGAGACATATCAGCAACAAATGCATAATAAATATGGGAATGATGACTGTTGGCAAAGAATAGATGATTGCTGAGGAATCACCAAAGGAAGTTGTGGACAGTCCTGTGTAGAGCTCTGACAGCTCTACACATCTGACACATGCATTTCCAAACATGTTGCTCACATTCACAGATTTGGTTTCTCAGTGTACACAGGAAGTAATTTCAGAGGTTGACTTTGGTTCAGTCATAGAGTCTCAGTTTGACCTACCTCACAGGGTTTGTCTTGAGAGGATAAAATGGAGCTATGTAAGCCGCCTTGGAGGAAACAAGCTGGAATATAAATGCAGGGTCATCATAATAATTTATGGGAAGGCTGGTGACTCTAAGCCAGAGGGGATCCTTATCCATTGCAGCTCTTGTGTCCCTCCCTTTGCACATTCAAAGCCACAGACCCTTCTTGCAAAAGTTCTTTATTGACTAAAGCATTTTTCAGAAGCAAAACACTCAGATGGGATCTCTGAGCATGCACAGAGTGGTTTGTTGAATCAAATCTAGTATTCACTTCCAAGAATTCTCCTTATGCTTGGCCCCCATCTCTTTTGGAGGGGCCTTCTGACAATGGACACACCTCCTTTCTGCACGCTGATCCCCTAATGGGGCCTCCCTCCTCTGCTGGTGACACCTCATGGGGTCAAGAACCGTCCCTGCCTCCTCTGTGTCTGAGAAACTCATCTGTTCCCCGTCCGTTCCCACAAATGGCACGTCTTGGTTATACATAGAGACTGCCTGCACACCTGGGCAATCTGGCCATGAGAGAAGGGTCTCTACTTCTCCCATCTCAGTGCCTGGAAATGACTCACATGCCCTGGCCTCTCCTGCAGCTCTCTTCTTCCTCCTGGTTCCGATTCCAGCCCTCTTGCTCACTCCCAACAGCAGCTTCCCCCACCCCTCGAGCTTTATAGGAACTATCCATGGTGCTGAACACAACCTTGCAAAATGGATTCACCACTAAGAAACACCATGTGATGGATAAGAAGCCCCACTGGCCTAGGGGGATCATCAGCCACCCAAGAAATTTCAGTGTATCGCGCTCATATGGCCACTTCCCATTGACTCCTGATTAGCTTGGAACTTGTACTTCCAAACAGAAAGAAAACAAGCAAATAAAAAGATCCTATCTGTCTTCTTGTTACTGAAAAGTACACAAGTTCCACTAATAATGTTCTTTGCAAAGCCCCATCAGTTCCCTTCCCTGCTGTTCCATCTGAGCGCATTGGGTGCTCTTTCACCATACATTTGGTTAAAGTCATAAGTGGAAATTAGTTTGATGGCTTCAATCTCTGATATGTAGAATATTTAAAAACATTCTAGCCTGAGAAATCACACAGTGCAAATTATAACCTCAGTGTCTTAAGAGCAGAGAACCTGCATAGGCTGCTAAATAAACTTCAGTAATTACTTCAGGGGGTTTTCCAGTTCAGGGCTGTAATTTTTTCTCGTTTACATTTTTCTCAGGTTGCTGACCACAGTGACAGTTTTGCTGGTCTTGTATAAAATAACTAACACATGTACGCACCTGGCCCTTCATTATTGTTACTCTGCATTTTATAAAGAGAGAGCAAGATATGAAACTTGCTTTCAGTTTCTGCTGATAACGACATTTACCAAGGTTTTATATGCCCTGAAAGAAAATGCCTGGCACCATCCATTAAATCCAGTTTCAAAACATAGCTTTGCAAAATAGTCAGTTGTAAATATCATTTTATCACTTCAGTACTACAAAGATGACACTTAAACTGAGATGTTCTTAAATGTGAATGTCCCTTTTTTCTTTTCATAAAAGAGGTCCAGGCAACACTTTCTAAGTACTCTTAGAAGAAACTTTTCTGAAAGTGTACTTTTATTTAAAAAATAGTTTTTTAAAACATAAAAAAATTGCAAAAATAGAAGTATGTTTCCTTCCCCAAATCTGTTTAGGTAATGAATATTCGTAATCGACATTTTTTTTTCTTAATGGGCAGTGAAATCAAGATGTGTAAGCTGATGAATTAATGTGGAAGTTGATAAATCTCTTCCATTTATGCTGGTTGAATTTAGCCCATTTGTTTTCAGAATTAATATTGAGGAGCAAATACTTGGTTTCACCTGTAAATATTTTTTCTTTCTTTTGACTTTTAATGCATCTACCACTATTTAATTTTATATAGCTCTAATAGTGTTAAGAGATTTTAGTGCATTTCCATTGTTTAGTGTATTTTCTGTTGTATAGAGTATTTAAAGAACTTGCTTTGAAGTGAAATCTATAGCTGAGAAATAATAGAATAGTTGATTAGAAAGATAATTTCATTTCCAAAAGAAGAAGCAAACTATAAAGCGCACACACACACACACACACACACACACACACACAGAGGACTGTCATAATGAGTATCTTGCTTTTTATCATGTCCAAGAAAGTGTGCAAATCGAGATAAAGTAGTGCAAAACTAGATTTTTTTTAAAAGTCAGTACTGTTTTGCCACAAGGTGGCCCTATTATGTCAGACAGATTTGGCTAGTAGCACATTTTTTCTGGAAAGCAGAATTTCACCCCTTAAAAGGGAATATATAAAATTCTATGCAAAATCTGCCATCAAATACATAACACCTATGGAAATAAGGATGTTTATGAACAACTAATATCAAGGCTTCATTGGTCATCATAATCTTACTGGTTATATACTGTCTTTAACTTAGTAAGGATTTGAGATAGGTAAAACATGAACAGGACCTTGACTATGAAGTCGCAGTATTAGGACTTAAAACAGGAGTTCGTCTTTGTGGTCTCCGTACATCACACAACTGGCTTTTGTAGAGCCTGTTGGGGAGATTCCATATAGTTAAGCATTTGCCTGATGGGGAGCTCCTCTCCTTCCTGTTCCAGGTATATGAGTGAGGGGCTCCCACCCATTCCCTCAGTTCCTTTGTGCCTAGATTGGGAAGCACTTCCCTCTTCTCAAACTTAAGTATTTTCAGCTTTCACTGCTGTTGCAAGCAAGGGTTCTTTCCTTCACACATTGAAAGCCAGAGATGCAGCCTTGCAACATGTTCTTTAATTGCCTCAAGCATTTTCCAGAAGCACAGACAGCCAGCATGAATCCCTGGGCATTCACAGAGCAGTTTGTTGAAGTCAATTTAGTATTTACTTCTAGGAACTCTCCTTGTCTGTACATCTAGGCCCCATCCTTTTGGAGGGGCCTTTTGGAAATGAGCACACCTTCTCACTGTACACCCATCCTCTGACTGGGCTGCCCTCCTCTGCTAGCATCGTGTCATGAGGTCAAGAGCTGTGCCTGCCTTGTAGGTCTCTGAGAAACCGCACTGTTCCAATCCCCTTTCCACTAACTGTATATCTTGGTCATTCTCAGAGACTGCCTGCTCACTCGGAGAATCTGGCCTTCAGATAAGTGTCTCGACTCCTCTTGCCTCAATGTCTGGAATTGGTGCACACTCTAAAGACTCCTCCAGCTTTTCCTCTTCCTCCTTTGAATCCCAGTCAGTGGGCCTTGAGCATATGGGCCAAGAGCAACTGTCTTTCTCACTCCCACTAACTTCCCTTTTTTTCTACCATCAACCTTCTCAGACTCCTCATCTTCACTATCTTCTCCATGGATGCTGTTCCACTCCTTGCCTTTAAAAAATCATATGTATGCGTGTGTGCATGTCCTTCTCTTTGCATTCTCTATCAAGCCCAGTGCTTGCCTCTGTCTCTTCCTTCCCACCTCCTGCGATGGCTTCAAAGGTGCCATTCAGAAAATGCACCTGCTGAAGGAGCACATTCCCTCCCATGGACAGTCGCACCCTCTGCCTTCGTTCCTTGGGCGAGGGTCATGCCCTTGAGGCCAGTTTGCCTGGTGAGGCCTTCATAGAACAGGCCCAGGAACATGGGCAGACTGGCTGCAGGCCAGGCTCTGGAGTAGAGCCCTGCCGGCTGCTGGCTCCACAAAGCAAGTGGCTGTGACTGCCCGCCTCCCGAGCCGTGGCACCGTCACACAGGCTCCCAGCAGAAGCTGCAGGGTCTCTGCTTGAGCTTCCCTGGCCAAAATTGCGCTGCTCCTCAGGGGACTCCGTGGCCAGGCAAGTGACCAAATGCACACAAGAGGTGGCTGCCCCTGCCAAGCAGACATGCAGGTGCCATGTGAGTCCACCACGGGGCTGCTCAGCCCCAACCTCAAGTCAGAGCCCTCGGTACAGATAGAGATCTGGTTTGAGCAGCATTGGTGCCTGAGGAGGAACCGAGGGACACCCCTCCCAGTTCTCCAGTCCAACAACCTTCTGAGGTGTCACTGTCCAGGTGATCCTGATGCTCTTTGCCAAGACAGATGCTGCTGTCATCAAGATTGCCTGGATTGTGGCGTTCCACCTTTCTTGCATTGAGACAGATCCTGATCTCCCCTGATTGAATGGGACCAGGCCTCCAGCTCTTCACCATCGTCACCTTGGTGCTTGGACTGAGAGGATGCAGGAGCCAACAGCCTCATAGCACAGCCAATCAATATTGATAAAGCGATCCAGTGCTTGCATCTCTATGATGCCCTTCCACCGATGTCACCAACTCCAAGGCTCTTGATACCAGGGACACCCTTCCTTTCACCAGACCCCAAGGATTACATTTCCAATTTGGAATTGGCAGCATCACTGGTCTAATTCCTCACCCAGTGCTGCTGCTGCCTCATAGGACCCAGCATCTCCACCAGAGATGAGCAGATTTTTGGAACAAGGAGACCTCTAGATGGCGAACGCTATTGGGCTTGAAACAGAGCATCTGCGTGGTCAAGTGTCAAACCTGGTCTTCAGCACCCCGAGGATGTGGCACTGATGGCTATCACATTCTTTCCCATGCTGCTGCAGCCCATCCAGCAGACATGGGAGGCTCCCTCAGCAGCACACTCCATCCCCAAGAGACCTGTGACCATGTACCAGGCGCTCTGGCACCCACTCAGCCCAGACCTGATTTCGCAAGACTCGGGCAGAATCTTCCACCCTGACATCAACACTCTTCCCTCGCACAGAGTGTATGAGGCATAGCCTGCGGCTGATGCGCTGCCACGGGCTATCGAAATCATCTCTTGCAGAATGCGGGCCATCAATGAGAAGGCCCTTCCTAGCCTACCTGAGTGTCTTTTCTGCCTTTGTGTGACAGAAAACCCTCAGCCCACAGGATGCCACTGCTGAGCAGATCCTCTGCTGCTTCCCTACGCTTTCCCAAAAACGGGATAAAACACTCCTCGAGCTGAGGATACATGGTGGCGATCTCCTCCTTCCACACACTAATACCTGTTTTTCAGCCTTTTTTCCATTCCCTGGCCCTCAGGTTCCTGAAGTGCCTCCAAAACCTGTTTCCACTCACCTGACCCTCCACACTGGCGTAGTCTTTTGGTTGTGCTACAGGCTTTCACCAAGAACCCCTCTCAGCTGCTAGCTGCAGGTGAACTTCTTTCATGGAAGGTTGCCCTCATGGTGGCATCACATCAGCCAGCAAACTGGGTGCCCCCCCTGTAGACCATCCCCCCTCCCTCCTGGGACAAGGCAGTGCACTGACTCAGGCTCAACCTTCCTCTCCAAGGCATATTAGTATTCCACCTCAACCAGGACATTATTCTTCTAGCTTTCTTCACTGCCCGTTCCAACCAGGTGAAGACTGCCTTACACTCCCTGGATGTCCAAAAGGCACTTGCCCTTTACTGCTCCAGGACAGAATCCCTCCCCCAGTTGCCGAGGCTCTTTGTGTCTTTGGGGAGAGGAACAAGGGGCAGCCACTCTCTGCTCAAAGACTAGCAGCCTGGTTCACAAGCACCTTCTTCCTGGCATGCAAACCGGTCAGTCTACAACTTACAGCACCCCCAAGAGAGCAGCTCCAAGGAGGCTGCCCCACTTGGTCAGGGGCACACAGAGGTCAGGCCAGCATGGCACAACACTCTTTCCTTGGCTGTGGGACCTTTTGTGGTCTCAACAGAACTGAGGGAATGTGCAGGAGCCCCTCCCGCATAGACCTGATACAGAAAAGGATGAGGGCTCCCTTACCAAAGGCCCACTTTTATAAGAGACTTCCTGAGCACAGGCGTCAGCCCGTATGTGTGAATGCACAGGTGGCCGCTCAAAGAACAGCAGGTACAGGTAAGCAACCTGACTATTGAAAGGAAGGTAACTTGAAAAAAAAAGGGTTTGTATTATCTTAGATGGTACCTCAGCTCACACATTTGATAATTCAATTTCTCAGTACATGCTTGTCTATTTTCACATTTTATAAATGTAATATATTTTTATTAAGCAATAAAATAATATAGGATGTTAAGACCAAAGTTATACGCAAAGCAGCACATAAAATGTCACAAATACCAGATTAAACATAAAGGTGATTAATTGTAACCTTTAATTTCCATGCTACACTAGTGTTTTCCATTGGTTTAATTAAATTTCACTGGTCAAGATACGGAGTCCATTGGACTTGCACCCTCTTGGCAGAAATGTTCTTAATATAGATGTGATATATTTGAAATGGGAGTATGGCAGATTTTAAAAGCCTCCCTTTCCCAAAAGTAGCGGGTTGGATCAAAACTAAAATGAGTTGCAAATCATTTGCAATCTGTCTGTCGCTGAGCAAAAAATTCAGTCTACTCTGGAGTCTGGAATGATGATGATGATGATGATTATATTACACTTGTATACTACCTGTAGCCCTCTGGGAAGTTCACAACATGCAAGTCACCCACCCAGAGTTCAACAAGGCCTGATGTTGAAGATGAGGCAGGACCAGGCACTCAGGAATGAAATGAGATTCTGTTTCTTTTAAGTCTTGCTTTGCGTTTAACATCCAGATAAAGAAACTTGCATCTTGGGCTGGATTGGATGTAGCACAATTTGTCATAGCATCTTGTGCATTTGGTCACAGATGCAGAGAGAGATTAAAAATATGACGATGGCAGACAGCACAAAATTATATCCTGATTAGCTTACACCAAAGTATTCTGGAAATCGGAGTTTACTGACACACACAGTTGGGTACCCCGAAGAAGTTATCTGCAATTGCGGTTCAGCATTGTGGCCAGGCGGAAACTTCACACCTTTGAGTGCGACAGTAACTGAAATGTATTGGTGAAACTAGATTAAGGCCTGCATCTATCATGTTAAATCAACTTTATTAACTTTATGCATACCCACATTAATGCCTTCTTTTGCTTATTTTGTCTCAGGACTGTGTCCTTGTTTATTTTGACAAAACCCTACATAAATTCTGGGTTCTAAGCCTGCAGTGTTCTGGTTGGTCCCACCTTGCTGAAATAGGGCAGTTTTGGCTTCTTCCTACACAGGGTGCCCTACTGCAATCTCTGGGGCATGTCAAGCGGGCCTGATTACTAGTTGTGAGCACTTCCTAGTTGTGCGACACGCCTTGTCATCCTACTTGTTTCGGCTTATTCTTGCTTCTTTATGAAAAGCACTTCGAGCCACAGATGCTGGGGTTCTGCTGTGCAGCCTTGCTGCAGTATGTCCAGGACCTCTTATTCCTCGGCACTTCTGTCCCTCCTTTAGCCGAAGTGGTGATCAGCCAGCAGCCTTGCCCAAGGCTTCTTTTTCTATAATTGCAAGAGTTTCCCTGTACCCTAGCAGTCATCCTCGGGAAGGAGCCAAACAGGTCCCAGGAAAGGCATCTTTAATTCTGTTGTATTTTGTGGAGGCCACTTTCCTAGAAATCATTCTGTATCCTCTTTCCTGTTGCATCTTTGTGTGAATGTGTATGGAAATTCAGTCTGTCTTTTTAACCAGTACTGGACTGGAAGCCTGGCTTTTTTAGTACGTGCAGTTTTCCCTGGTCATCCAGTAGAATGCATCACTGCTGCACTCCCTCTTTCTCCATTTCCCCATGCTCCATCTTTATATCCATTGCGTTCAGCCAAATCTTTGGGAAAATTTGGCTGCTCTGTAATCAAGCTGGCATCTCAGTGGCTCTAGTCATGAAGAGCAGATAACTGGAAGAGGAAGCTGGAAGAAGCAGATTGAGCACACAGTGCTGGACATCGGTAGGAGTGTGTTTAGTATATAAATCCAATTTGTCCTGCTCTCCTCTCTTCTCTCACAAAGCCTCGTCCTCCCTAGCCCACGAAGCTGTCCTTCATGGATCTCTCTCCCCCTTTTACTCTTTTAGTTAGTTTTGGGCCTCCACTTTGCTGTGCCCAATTGCATTTCCCTTGGATATGCTCAGCCCTTAGTCTCAAAGTAGAATCATACACTTTGAAATTACTTTGGAGATCCTCTATCCCAACTCTTTGCTCAGAGTGCAGTTCTGTGGCATAATTTTTCATGCACAGCAGCCTCTGGTTCAGTCAATAAGCAGAGTTTTAGCTATGTTTCCCACATTTCAAACCCTAAACATGGATGGGTACTGTTATCCGTCATGCTCTGTCCTTTGTTTGTACGCTATGCCATATATCTTACACAAACAAATTTAAACAATATTATGTTACGTAGGTCTGGCTTCTGTTTATTATCACAACAAGTCAATTCCAATTGATTGGTCATTTGTGCAATAAGAATTGTGATCAGTAAAGCCAATGTCTTTGTTTGAATATTTGTGTGTGTACAATTGGGAGGGGCCTGCCTAGAATGGGGCAGCCAATGTCAACGGGTCCCTTAGATGTGTGCATCTCTGTGCATGTGTTCAGAGAGCACATGAATTAACAAGCCAGGCCTGTTGAAATTGATCTCAGTGTGGTATAGGTAGTATCAAATGAGAAAGAAGTGTGATTCATGGCAATAGATTTCTTTATCAATGAACGCAGCTACCAGTTTCAGCTTTGTGTTCAAAGTACTAGTCTGGATAAGAGCAGTAGACACAGGACTTATTCAGTATTAAAAGATTATCTTCCTATGTATGTACTCAAAGATTGAGCTCTTCACTGGAAGCCCTCGTATGGCTGCTCTTGCTATCAGAAGCAAACAAGGTGGCCACGAGGAAGAGAACCTCCTTGATGGTGCCACCTAAGTTCTGGGATGCTTTGATTAGAATATCTGATACCTGGTGCACACCTTATGGAATCTTCAGTGCCAAGCAAAGACCTTTCCTTTTCAGGAACTGTTTGCAGTTTTAATTCTGCCAACAGTTTCAGTTTGCTTCTGAGATATTGTAGCTTTTAGATTTAAAATATATAGTTCAGTTACTTTTGTCCTGTGTAATTGTCTTGGGAATATGATGCGGAGGAGCGGGGAGTTTTGTTGTTGTTGTTAGTCGCGAAGTCGAGTCCGACCCATCGCGACCCCATGGACAACATTCCTCCAGGCCCTCCTGTCCTCCACCATCCCCCGGAGTCCACTCAAGCTCACACCAACCACCTCAGTGACTCCATCCAGCCACCTCATCCTCTGCCGTCCCCTTCTTCTTTTGCCATCTATTGTTCCCAGCATTAGACTCTTCTCCAGGGAGTCCTTCCTTCTCATTTGGTGGCCAAAGTATTTGAGTTTCATCTTCACTATCTGGCCTTCTAAAGAGCAGTCAGGGTTGATCTCCTCTAGGACTGACTGGTTTGATCGCCTTGCGGTCCAAGGGACTCGCAGGAGTCTTCTCCAGCACCACAACTCAAAGGCCTCAATCCTTTTGCGCTCAGCCTTCCTTATTGTCCAGCTTTCACAGCCATACATTGCAACTGGGAAAACCATAGCCTTGACTATACGCACTTTTGTTGGCAGGGTGATGTCTCTGCTTTTTAGTATGCTATCTAGATTTGCCATAGCTTTCCTCCCCAGAAGCAAGCGTCTTTTAATTTCTTGGCTGCAGTCCCTGTCTGCGGTGATCTTGGAGCCCAGGAAAATAAAATCTGTCACTACCTCCATTTCTTCCCCATCTATTTGCCAGGAAGTGAGAGGACCAGATGCCATGATCTTAGTTTTCTTAATGTTGAGTTTCAAGCCAACGTTTGCGCTCTCCCCCTTTACCCGCATCAAGAGGCTCTTTAGTTCCTCTTCACTTTCTGCCATGAGAGTGGTATCATCTGCATATCTGAGGTTGTTGATATTTCTCCCAGCAATCTTGATTCCAACTGGTGATTCATCTAGCCCTGCCTTTCTCATGATGTGCTCTGCATATAAATTAAATAGGCAGGGTGACAGTATACAGCCTTGCCGAACTCCTTTCTCAATTTTGAACCAATCAGTGGTTTCATGTCCGGTTCTCACTGTTGCTTCTTGACCTGCATATAGGTTTCTCAAGAGACAAATAAGATGGTCTGGTACTCCCATCTCTTTAAGAACTTGCCACAATTTGTTGTGATCCACACAATCAAAGGCTTTAGCGTAGTCAATGAAGCAGAAGTAGATCTTTTTCTGGAACTCCCTGGCTTTCTCCATGATCCAGCGTATGTTGGCAATTTGATCTCTAGTTCCTCTCCCTCTTCGAAATCCTGCCTGTACTTCTGGTAGTTCTCGGTCCACATACTGCTGGAGCCTAGCTTGTAGGATTTTGAGCATCACTTTGCTAGCATGTGAAATGAGTGCAATGGTGCGGTAGTTTGAACATTCTTTGGCATTGCCCTTCTTGGGGATCGGAATGTAAACTGACCTTTTCCAATCCTGTGGCCACTGTTGAGTTTTCCAAATTTGCTGGCATATTGAGTGTAGCACTTTAACTGCATCGTCTTTCAGGATTTTGAATAGCTCAGCTGGAATGCTGTCACCTCCACTAGCTTTGTTGTTGCTCAGACTTCCTAAGGCCCATTTCACTTCACATTCCAGGATGTCTGGCTCGAGGTCAGTGACCACCCCATCGTGGTTATCAGGGACGTTAAGCTCTTTCTTGTATAGTTCTTCTGTGTAATCTTGCCACCTCTTCTTAATCTCTTCTGCCTCTGTTAGGTCCCTGCCATTTTGGTCCTTTATCATGCCCATCTTTGCATGAAATGTTCCCTTCATATCTCTAATTTTCTTGAAGAGATCTCTGGTCCTCCCTATTCTATTGTTTTCTTCTATTTCTTTGCACTGTTCATTTAGGAAGGCATTCTTATCTCTTCTAGCTGTTCTCTGGAATTCTGCATTCAATTGTTTGTATCTTTCTCTTTCTCCCTTGCCTTTCGCTTCCCTTCTTTCCTCAGCTATTTGTAAAGCTTCCTCAGACAGCCCTTTTGCTTTCTTGCATTTCTTTTTCTTTGGGATGGTTTTAGTTGCTGCCTCTTGTACAATGTTGCGAACCTCCGTCCATAGTTCTTCAGGCACTCTGTCTATCAGATCTAATTCCTTAAATCTATTTGTCACCTCTACTGTATATTCATCAGGGATATGATTTAGGTCATACCTGAGTGGCCTAGTGCTTTTCCCTACTTTCTTCAACTTAAGCCTAAATTTTGCCACCAGAAGCTCATGATCTGAGCCACAGTCAGCTCCTGGTCTAGTTTTTACTGACTGTATAGAACTTCTCCATCTTTGGCTGCAGAGCACATAGTCAATCTGATTTCTGTGTTGACCGTCTGGTGATGTGCATGTGTAGAGACGTCTCTTGGGTTGTTGGAAAGAGTGTTTGTTATGACCATCGTATTCTCTTGACAAAATTCTACCAGCCTGTGTCCTGCTTCATTTTGTACTCCAAGGCCAAACTTGCCTGTTATTCCAGTTATCTTTTGGTTTCCTACTTTAGCATTCCAATCCCCCATGATGATAAGGACATCATTTTTTGGAGTTAATTCTAGCAGGTGTTGTAGGCCTTCATAGAACCGGTCAACTTCAGCCTCTTCAGCACCAGTGGTTGGGGCATAGACTTGGACTATTGTGATGTTGAATGGTTTGCCTTGGATTCGAACTGGGATCATTCTGTCATTTTGGAGATTGTATCCCAGTACTGCTTTCCCTACTCTTTTATTGACTATGAAGGCTACTCCATTTCTTCTGAGGGATTCTTGCCTGCAGTAGTATACCTGATGGTCATCTGAACTAAATTCCCCCATTCCTGTCCATTTTAGTTCACTGATTCCTAAGATGTCGATGTTCAGTCTTGTCATCTCTTGTTTGACCACGTCCAGCTTGCCTTGATTCATGGATCTTACATTCCAGGTTCCTATGGAGTAAAGATCTTTGCAGCATCGGACTTTCCTTTCACCTCCAGATACATCGGCAACTGAGTGTCCTTTCGGCTTTGACCCAGTCGCTTCATTCTTTCTGGCGCTACTAGTACTAGCCCTCCGCTCTTCCCCAGTAGCATATTGGACACCTTCCGACCTGAGGGGCTCATCTTCCGGTGGCATATCGTTTTGCCTTTTGGTTTTCATGTCCATGGCAACCCACTCCAGTATCTTTGCCATGAAAACCCCATGGACATGAAAACCAAAAGGCGGGGAGTATAAAAATGCTTAAAACAAATGAAAGGCATGTTAGATAAATAGAATGAGTGAGTCAAAAGTGACTCCAAGCTGTGCCCCTAAATCCCCAGCCTCATCTGGTCCCCCCATGTAGATTTCCCTCATCCTGCTTTGAGGAGAACACAGAGGCAAAGTAATCATTTAGCATCTGTACTGTTTCCAAATCCCCACCATCCGTCTTCCTCTTGCTATTTACATGTCAATAATTGTGTTTTCCTGAAATTTCTGATATTCTTATAATCTTGGCTGTTTTAGAGGACAGATCTACTGTGATCTCTCTGAACGTGGAAGATAAGGTCATCCTGTGCAGAGTGGGAGGAACGGTGAAAGCGATCTTCACCTACATGCCTTCCACACTCAGCCTATTTTCTTCTTTGCCCTCGAAGATGGAAAATTGCAAAGCGGAGAAGTGACTGGAGAGGGTTCAGAATGGCCTGTATCCTGGCTTTTTCAGCCCTCTTCTGTCCTTGTCCGTCAACTTGCCCCCTTTCCTCCTGCTCCAAGTTTCTTTCCCAACTTCCAAGGGGAGCTGCTGAAGTTCTTTGCTGATTCCCGGATGCAGGGTTAAGTGCTGCTTGGGGGCTCAGAACTAGGAATCTGAAATATCCGGTGTCCTCTCAGGATCCAGTGGCTACAGGCCACTGGATCGCTCCCTGTCAGGCAAAACTGTTGCTTCACTGCCTCCCCACTGGTGCTTCCAACAAGTGAGCAATGCTAGGTAGTCTGCACAGGATACTGTCTTGCTTGGAGCTGAAGGGCCACCTAAGAAGATAAGAAGCCACGCTGGATCGGATCAGATCGGACCAGACCAGACCAGACCAGGCCCACTGCAAACTTGTGCCTTCTCCCTCCCTCCCTTGCTCCCTCCCTCTGTGTGTGTGTGTGTGTGTGTGTGTGTGTGTAAAACATGCATATTGCTCACTCCTGTAAACCTAGCCTACCTTACACAGCCATTGTGAGGCTAAGATTGAGAGGAGGCGGAAGATTAAGGAGCAATACAAGTAGAAAGCCTGTCCAGCAGCCCAGCTGGGTCGCCTCCACATCCAAGCAGGCCCTCTGGACAGTGGAGCTGCCCCACAGCCTCTCCGTGTGTGCACGGCTGGGCAAGGCTGGCGTCATGGCTCACCACGGAAGAGGGATATGATTCCAGTTGGCCAGAAAGCTAGTTTCGTACCTGTAACTGCTGAGCCCCTTGCCCAGGACCAGACTCAAGCCTCCAGGGAGCGCCACTTGAACTAGCAGTGCTTGAGGGCTCCCAGCACCATGCGCTTGTGCCTGACTAGTGGAGCTGTAGTGACACCTTGTGGTTTCTGAAAGCAAACGTCAGATCAATTGCTTGCACAGGACACTGGCTGGTCTCCTTTATAAATAACCCTCCCCAGCACCGCCTCCTTTCAGCTGGCCTGACAGAGATGCAAGTGGAAAGGAACTGCCTGGTTCGTATTCAGACGGTCTCAGGTTCAGTCTTGGAACTTCCAGCTTGGAGGACCAGAGAGCAAGTCATGAGAAATGCTGCTGCACGAGATGCGGGAGATTCCCTGCCTGGTTAGAGTAATGGATATTGGGCTAGATGGACAAAAGGTCTCATCTGCTTTAAGGCAGGTTTCTCTATTCTTAGATTTCACGTATTTTCTAAACCTTACATGGATACTGCAAATGCTCACGCACAATATAATTAAAAGGACCTGTGTCAGGAATCTCTGGTGACAATTGCATGAGCCCTCCGTAGTGCCGCACCAAGTGGGTTTAGAAGCTGCATTCAAGCCAATGATGTTGCAGCAAAGCAGACACGCTGTTGCCTCTCAGGCTGGCATGTGCTTTTGCGCTGGACTGTCTGTGCTGATGTTTTCTAACTGCAGGACCATGAGATCCTTCATCTACATCCAGAGATCACTTTGCCTCTGGCAGTTTAAGCAGTGGCTGCTACATGTGCATGAAATAAACCTCATTAAGTTTTATGTGACTTAAGTTTTGTACCTGTTGCTTCCATAACACCGACTGCTGCTGATTTTAGCAAAGTTATAGTTTTGCTAGTTGGAATGGCAGTTTAACATCAGATTATTTAATGGCAAAACCTATCACATCAAATAACCTTGACATCCTTCAAAAATATCAGCTATAGAATACCAGGTATTCTAACATGAATGGTTGAGATGTGCTGCTATTCTATTCTTCCCAGAGTTTCTTTAAATAAACTCTGCATGGCTTTATTTCATCTTCTTTTAGATGTAGCCAGTATAATAGGTGTTTTTTGTTGCCCTTCAGCATTTTAAATATTTCTGTGTATTCCTTCCCAGTATTTCTCTCCCTTTCCTGTCTCAAAATCCATTCCTGGCAGTAGCTGTGTTGGGACCAGATGGCTATATTGTGTTGAATTTGAGTGCATTTTTAGGTGCATTTAACTGGAGCTAACATGCAATTTGTAACTAACATGCTGTCAGTTATTCATAAGAGGTAGTTTATGTGCATTCTCCATCTTTAAAAAACAACAAGTGCCCTAAATTAAATTCTCTATTGGTCTCAGCTTTCAGATTTTGGGCTAGGTTTACTCTCTCTATATAACATTTTGTATATAAACATAGAAAGGCTGTGTTAACAGTTATTCTTTTGCATTGGTAATTCAGAGGCTCCAGTTTAGTTTTTACTTGGGAATTGCTCTGCTCTGACAACTGCAAGTTAGTACAGTTGTTGTATTTTAAATACAAAAGTCTGAGGCTTTCAAGGTTGATTCTTCTACACATGCCTTTTGTAGCAAGGTTCCCTTTCTGGGCATCTCCAGCCAGGGCTGAGAGAGATCTCACAGCCACCTATCCCAGGGAAGGACCAATCTTCTAACTTGATATAAAGCAACTTCCTATGTTTCCTCACTAATTTGCAGGTTGTTTTCCCATTTTGTAATGTTATTGTCATAATTGTATCTTTGTTCTTTAAATTCAATAATCTATGATGAAGTAACAGTATTGCTTAATAATACGATTAGGAATGAATCAATTGAGTGCTAAAGGTTACACATTTGTGATCCACTTTGACTGTGCCTTTCTCCTGTTTTGCAATGAATATTGTCAGAATTAAAGTTTCATGAGGATAACTTGTACTGATATCCTATGCAGAGTCAAAAGCATAGAATTTGAGAAAAAATAATGTGTATCGTTCATGTCCTCAGCACTCCTAAAGACTTGGAACTTGAAAAGGCAAGTGAAAGGAAGCTTAGGTGACAGGCTACTCTCCTTTCCTGAAGGTTATAGCCCCTTGCTCTGCTTTAAAGCTGTCTAGATAGCTGAAAGATACTCCTGAACACAATATTGGTGAGTATCTTGGGTGATTTCCCCTTCCCATTGTGGACCTCTGCACCCCATGCAGTGCAACTCAGGAGGGCTCTAGAAAGGCGTTGTGGGTAGTGGTGAGTGCTTTGTTTTGTACTTCTCAGCATCCAAGGCATAACATACCCTATGTAAATATTTTCATTTTAGTCAAGGAAAACAGAGTAGGGAGCCTGCCAGGTATGTATTTCTAGCACTGTTATTTGTTGTTGTTGTTGTTATGTGCCATATTAATGAACATGCTCCAAAATGTACTCACCTTCATGACTCATGAAGCTTAGCTCATGTAAAATCAAGACCATAGATTTTTTTATGGAACTGATTTAACTCTTAGTTGGCCTTCCTCATCCTCTTCTGCCTTCAACTTTCCCTAATACTGTTCTTTTCCAGTGTATCTTGACTTTCCATGGTGCACCTGGATTATGACAGCCTCAGTATCATTTTTTTAATTCCAAGAAAAGTTATGGAGTGATTTGATCTAGGGCCCATTTGTTTGTCTTTCTCTTGGTACAGCCCTTTTCTAGCAATATGTTTTAAATGCATCAATTTTCTTCCTTCCAACTTCCTTCCCTGTCCAGTTTTCACACCTGTTCATAGTAATCAGGAATACAATAGTGTGGATGATCTTGGCCTTGGTCTCCAGTACATCCTTTTCTTGCAGAACCATCCATAGCTTCTCATGTACCACACAGTCAACTGCGCATGAATGAACAGCACAGCACTCCAGTAGCCAATACATGTTTGTGATGTGATCTTGAGTGCACCTTCTTTTTCAGAATCCAGCTTGATCAGCGGGCATTTTTCATTCCTTATAGTGTAAAATTCTTCATTGTGACAACCTTGCTTGCATGGAAAATTAGTGAAATGCTTCTGTAGTTGTCCCATTCTTTTGTATCCCCCTTTTTGGTGACTGGAATTTATATTGAGCATTTCTAATCTGTGGGCCATGCTTTTGTTGTCTCTATGATCTAGACAATGTTCTTGATCACCCCGGGCTCAGACTCCTCATAAGAAACAATGATCTCCCCCAAGACACCAAGGGGATTTCAGTTTTGAATCCTATGTGGAATGATGGGGATCCATCGATTCAAGACAAGGATCACACTGGAGTCTATCGGGCTCAGACCATGATCCCTTACCAGGTCCTAGCTCTTGCAGTGTGCTACAACAACCTGCTCGAGGCCCTGCCAATTAATTATGGTTCACAGATAGACAACCTCTGTCCTCTTCGCTTAGCCATCATGCAGATAGAACCAAATGTCTCTCTGAACGAGGACAGTATACTTTGGTTTCAATGGCATCTTCTCCAGACCGGCAGTCCAATATCCCACCAAGTCTTATGACAACTTTTTCTGATCTATCCTTGCCACCTGAGGACACAGGATTTTCCATATCCCAAGACCTCCGAATGGCTCACAGCCTGGAACTAAATGCTAGGCAAGAACCCTTGAGAGCCAAGGACCCAGTCTTCAAGGCTATTTATTTATTTATTTATTTATTTAAAGTTTTTATATGCCGTTCTCATTGCTACACAGCCTCGGGACGTCCACTGGACCTGTTACCATTCCTCTACTGCCAACTCTGCTAGATGTAATCCATCATGAATGGAGATCCCGGCATCCGTGGTCCCACCACCTCCCCTTAAGAATATGTATCGGGTCCAAGAGAAAGACGCTGAATTCCCATTTCAATGCCCACAGCCAAACTCTATCATTGTAGAGTCTGCCCAGTCACACTCCAGAAGGGAACACACCACTCCGTCTGACAAAGGAGGCAGGCACCTTGATGCTATCAGTTGCCACTTCTATTCCTTTCAGCTCTCTCCGTAAAAATAGCCAATTACCAAGCTACCATGGCTAGATAACATCTTATGCTTTGGGATAGAATGGCGTCCTTATGCTCCCCGCTACCAAAAGATGCTCAAGACCTGGCAAATGAGATTAAAAATGAGCGTTAGAGATTAGCAATCTTTTCTGCTGATGTGACTAGTCCAGCTTGGGGGACCCTGCTGGGAAAGCAGCCCGACTGGAGAAGTCTGCCGACTGGCAGTGTTTCTCTTGGCTCCTTTGACACTGTCATCCCCACACTGTCATGTGAACAGGTGTGCATTCAGGAGGAGCAATCATGGTGCACACCTGAAAATATTTTTCCAGTGCCTTCATCATTTGAAATAGTATTTAATCAAAAGTGGGACTCTATAATTCTCTTTCTTTGCAAGACAGAGCAAGTGGTTTAATTTAGAAGAAATCATAATATGGTAAATATAATAAAATAGCCAAAGAAGGGACCAAAAATTGTTTGCCAGCAAAAATATGTATAAATATGTGGTCAGCCTTTTAATAATTTCATACAGTGGTAGATTCTTTCAAAATATCAGTTTTTCTGTTCATGATTACACGATAGTGGCCTTTTTAATTTTTTAAAATATTTTATTTTTTTTTAAACTGTAGAATCAATTAAAGGAAACTACTAGGGGGAGATGATACTAAATGTATTTATATTTTCATGCTATTAATAATTACTAATAAATGAGGGCAGTTTGAATTTTCAATGGGTTCGCTGTATAATAGTATGAAAGAAATTAATGTGTTGGTTTTGAAATTCAGGATGATCTCCTGAGCTACATTTTTAGGTTTTCAGCAGGATTATTTATGAAGTAAATTTCAGAAATCCAAATCAAATCCCTGACAATATATAAATTGTTATTTCAATAAATGAGGCTATCTAGAATGCCAGGTGTCCCTGCATAATTTGTGGATAACTGAACCATAATGCCCACAAATCTGATCCAATATTAAACATTGAAAATGTTGTTTATAATTTCTATGCCATGATTTATGTGTAAAATTTTTAAAGCTAATTTATGAATTAGCAAATTACTGTTCTGGGCATAGCTATATCTAGCATGAAGGGAAATAAGCAATCCTTTTGCAGCAAAAACTGAACAGCTGTAATGTTCCACTTAAAAATATTTTTTAAACTAAAGGTTATGTTCCAGATTGGATAGACATGATAGTCTCTTGCAGTAAAAACAACCAATGGGCAAAATTTAATGACTTTATTGTGAAAGTTGTGTTAATGATCATTTCTTTGTCTGTACATGTGGTTATTTTGACTATTGGGACAATGTTCCAGTTTTTCATCTTGTTAGATAATGAATTAATATTTCAGTACAGTAACCCTGAGATAACCTTTAAAACAACAGTTTGATCCTTTATCACGTTGCAAGACCTTTTTATAAACCAGTACTGCCTTGCTAATAGGAAGGGTATTTCAGGGATGTCAGTCTCTTGGTAAGGACTGCAGGCACACTTGGGTAATCATGTAGAGCAATGTGGGGGTGAGGTCAAAGAAGGATAAGAAACAACACATAACTGACTACTAAAACAGCATGCAACTTTTATTAGCTATGGCTTACATGAATATGGCAACACAAAAGCAGGAGGATATGACTGAGACGCCCCCATTCCATACGTTGGAGAATCTGAGGAGGTCCAAGATGATGTCAACCATCACTTCCCCTCCACAACCATCCACTTTGGGAGCCTGTGTAAAATGTAATGCCCCGCAAAACTGAGATGGTTTGTCAGTCTTGTTCCCTTCAATGGATCATTTTGACTGCTCCTCATGACAGTCCTGCCCTTGGTTATGGTTCCTGATGAATACCCAAGCAGCAACAGCAGCTACCACCACATAAACTGCCTTGAGTTCCTTGTAAGATGAAGAAAGGTGGGAAATAGATTCAGTGTAACAACAACTGTGAGAAATAGAACTAAGTCAAGAAGCAAATAGTAATGAAGGCAAAACCAGTTGACCCCAGCAGCTAAATAGGGAAATATATAAACATTCCTTTGTGGTCCCAACAGCTTGCAGCCAATAAAGGTTCATAGCATCGGAAAGCCATAGTGCACTAACTATCTCATAGCGTGTGTGTGGGGGGGGGGGGGGAGAGGAAAGAAAAAGCTCTGTCTTAGCCCATGTCTTCCTTTTAGAGAACCAAGCAGTAGGAAGAAGTCTGTTCTCTAATCATTTCCAGCAAAGGACAGCCATTGTCAAGTGACTGAACAAAGGTTGGGAGCAGTAAATGGTGGCGATTGGCCAGAGGGTTAGTCCACTGCATCTCCAGTTCTAGTACAGAAGTCCCTTCACAGGGAAGGAACTCAACCACAGCCCTGAAAATTTGTACCTGGCAAATGTTATACTGTATTCATTTGAAGAATTCCTCTGGGCTTTAGTTGTGGTGAGGATTAAAAAAAGAATGAAAAACTATAGAATGGTTCCTTTATTATCAATTGCTCCCAAGATTAAAACAGGAAACTCAAACAGGAAAAAGCAAAATAAGGAGTCTTGCTGATTTGGAAACTATAATTTAACATCAAAAAGACCATATCTTAGGACAACTTTATAAATTATTGCTTAAACATGATACTGAAATTCAACAAGTGAAAATATCAGTGAAGAACTGGTCACAGAACTTTGAAGAAGTGCAATCACATCAATGGGAAGCCTTATGAGCAAAAGATATAAAATTCAGTGTAAGTGAAATGTTCAGAGAAAACATAAGATACTTTTTTGGTGGTATATTTCCCCAAAAGATATACGGAAGATGAGTAATAACTTTAATGGAAAATGTTGGAAATGTAAAAAGGAACCAAGGTTCAATTGGGATGCCAAGAAGTACTTCCTGACCATTAGGACCCCGAGGGTATGGAATGGGCTTCCGCGGGAGGTCGTTGAGGCCCCTTTAGTGAGGCTGTTCAAGGATAGGCTGGACAGGCACATGGTGGGCATGTCGTGAGTGGAGCTGGCTGGAGCCGGGGATCAGACTAGATGGCCCGGGAGGCCCCTTTTGACCTGCTCTGTTTCTATGTTACTATGTTAAAAAGAAAGATGGGTCTTTCTACCATATGTGGTGGATAGAACTAAAAGACTTTGGAAGCAGATACATGTGCACATGCAGAAAATACTTAAAACTTTAGGGATAGTGACTTTTGAACGAACACTAAGAATATGCTGTTGAGTATTGTACCAGAGACTATCCTAAAGATTATGACGGAGTTATTTAAATACATGACAACATGGCCAGAGTGATAATTGCTTCAAAGTGGAAAGCTGAAGACTGTCCAGCTGATGAGGATTGGAAAAACAAGTTAATTGAGCATGCAATCATGGGAAAATTAACTAACCACATTGACAGAAGGCCAGCCAAAGATTTTGCTCAAAGATGGAAAGCTTATTATGAGCAATTTATTTAATTTTTTAAAGAAAGTATAGTTTTTATAGATGTTAGTAATTATTGCCCTAAACTTAAAGCAATAGACTGGACAAATTTTGTCCGATTGGAAATTGAATTGTATTGATGGGATTATAGCTGATGAGATTTTCAGTTTTTATGAATGTGTTTAAATGTTGATCTCGTATGCTGTACTTGTGGACTTGACCCTTGGCACCTTCCTCTCCTATATCCCCTTTCCTTTCTAGTGAAAATAAATGTAAAAGAATTTTTAAAAAAATTCCTGCGGGCTAAGAAACTAACTGGCCAGTATGGTGAGTGAATGTGAGATGGCTTGTGGCAACTTAAAATGCTACTTTTTTGACCATGGCATTTTTTCCAGGGTGAACACCTGGGAAAATACATGCACATTCTTCAGACATTAAGTTAGCAGGTGAATGTGTACCTATTTGGGTAGAATATGTGAAAGAGCCCAGACAGAGAGATTTATATGTGCTTGGCAGGCATAAGTGACAATGTGTTGACCTGCTGTCTTCAATGATCTATAGCTTTTAATGGATAGATATTGAATCATCATGGAAAACAGATTTCTAGAGCTTAATTAATGGCCAGAAGTACAATACCCCCTGCTCTTCCTGAAATAGAACAACTACCTGTACCTTTGTCCTTGCCTAGGATGTACAACAAAGATACTTGGACATGAAATAAACATAAAAAAGAAACATCAAAATATAATTTTAAAATGTAAATTAGATTTTAAAAAATCAATTCAGTACTATTATCATCTTTTAAAAATAACAGAGTTGCAATTAGATTATCATCACAGACATGCGCAGTATAACGGACAGCTTCTCGGGAAAGGGGTCGAAGGCGTCAAGCGAGTGTGGTGACGCTGCCTGGGCACCACATGACTTCAGGGAAAGGGGCTGACCTCCGTGACAGCTTTCAGTCCTCCATGAGTTCAGTGCAGGTTCCATCCAAAGTGCACCGCTCGCGAGGGAGCTCTTTATGTGCGCATGCAGAAGTATCTCCTTCCATTTCCCATGCTTCCGTGAGTGTTGACACCTTACAGTAACACAGCAGTAACAAAGATTTTAAGGAACACTGAAAAGGTCAGGAAATAAATAAATTAAATAGCTGCTGGCCCATAAAAATTGGCAGCTGCTGAGTCTCGACCATCCCTGGAAGCTCTCCATTGAAAAGCTAACCTAACTTTCCCAGGCAAAAAAAGAATCCCTATTCTGTTTTCATAAATGCAGCTTCTCTTGGCGGTGTTAGGTAAAGTTCATAAGCTAAAGACTGGCACATGCAGGAGGAGACAGTTTTGCAGGTATCCTGGTCTCAAACTGTCAGGTTATCACCTGGTATTGGGCCCAAAAGCAAAATGGAGGCCAGCGTAGCAGCCTTAGGAGTGATATTATATAGCCTATAAAACACAAAGAAAGCTTTAGCATTTTACCCCTGCTGTCTTTCCGAAATAATCTTCAAGGCTAGTTCCTTATACTCTAAATGGGGGCACATTATGGCAAGGGTCACTGTGGCAAAATCTATCTTCTTCAAGAAGGCTTTGAACTAGCACACCAACGGAAGCTGGGCCACAGTGCTGCTGGCCAACCGCTGGCCAAGCATTCAGGTGTCGTGTTGGATCCAGCTTTCCTCCTGATCTTCCATGCAGAACCCTCTACTTCAACAGGCCATCCTCCCAGTCCTAGATTATTTACTTATCCGTAGAACCTCTGTCCGTGCACAGTAATGCCTTTTCCACAGCCTCTTTGATATGCCTTGAAAAGACAGTGAGAGATGGGCATTATTGTCTGGTGGTGAGGCCAGACCTCCCAAACCATGTGGCCTCTCTCAGCAGCTCTATATAGATGCTAAAAGGACAACTCTCCTTCTAGTTGGCTGGTCTTTTCTTTATCTTGCTTGACACACAGATATATAGCATCGTGGTGTACTATTTTAAAAGGCATTTCTTGCTCCTCATTTAATTATTATATTCTTTAGCTTTTTGCCCTCTTCGTTATTCTTCTAGTTAGCTGCTCTTCCAGTTCCTTTTTGTTTCATAGCTCTTTTAGATTAGCAGCTCGCAGAGAGGGATGTATCCTGTTCCTTCTTTTCCACTTGTATAATGCCTAGTGCATTTTAGGCAGTTTTACTTAATATGCTCCCTGACTTGAAATACCAGACGCAGTCTGGACTGAGAGAGTTCAAAGCTCAGCCTTGAGGAATTGGGTTATCACTCGTTGGTGAAGGTTTCATTGTATTGGGGAGCGATGTTTCCCTCATTTAATATAGCATCTTGGGCTTAGAAGCAAGGAGTGTTCTCCTCCTAGCTTGGTTAATAGTGCTGTATCTATCCAATATAAACTTTGCAGGCATTTTTGCTGTAGGTAGAAACTAATCACTAGAAGGTCTCATTTAATTTAATTAGCTGCTGTGCCAAGTGACCTTAACATATCTACAGTTTCTGTGTTTATGAAGTATAATTTTTGTGTACTGTTTCCTGCAGCCTTTTAAATTAAAAGCTGACAAGGTCTTGGCTGTGTAATTTAAAATGTTTTTGCATTATTTTTAAACATATTTGAAAGCTGATATGCTGCCTTTTTGACCCACTTACTGTATAAGGCTACATTCTTTGGCAAATATTAATAATCACTTTGTGTGTGGCCGAAATAAATTTTTCTTGTAATTGAGCTTTGGTTTGGATTAAGAAATCTTTTTTCACACAGTTTTCTAGTTTATATTAAGCATTTTTATTTGTGGTTTTACAAAATGTTGCTAAGTTCCAGGAAAAATACCCACCCCCCCATCACTTCCAAGGAAACCATTAAGCATAAAAAGAGAGCTTTTTACTCTAGATTTTGCTCATGTTGCTTTGCAGAACGTTTTTCTAACCTAAGCTTAAATATGGAATATCATTCCAAGGTTTTTGAGCAGCACACTGTGTAATTTTTCAGAGGTATTGTCTGGGGAAAACCATCTTGATTTACACTATTGGTTAACTACAATATCCTTTGCAGGTACAGTGCCAGGAAGAGTTCTGTGGTGAGCATGCTGTTTTTCAGAAACTACATTTTAATTCCCAGGGTCACTGCTTGGATCAGGAGTTGCAACTCTGCTGAGCACTGAATTTAGGTTTATGGTACTGCTGAATATAATAATTCTTTTAAGCAAGTCTCTGTTGCGTGGTGTGATGCTACTGGTGGATTCACACAACCCGTTTTTTTACATGGCAAGGTGACTTTTCAACCATGCCACAGTATATATCCAGTTAAATTGTTGTTTCAAGTGTACAGCCACATATTAGGTTCCGGTTTCAGGTCCATGAACGGCCTCTTAGCTTCTCCCACAGAATTATGTGATGATTGTAATCCTTCATATGCAGTTCTTTTCCCACATGGTTCATTCAGCCAAGACGTTCCCGTAGAGTTTCTGTTTACTTTTGTGCCACAATAAATGCATTTTGCAGTATTGTGTATCTTATCTATGTCAACTTGTAACTGCCAATTAAATCCATGTTGGGGCCTGGAGGGCTGAACAGTTTTTCAAGGCACTGCAGCTGATACAACAAGATAGAAGGGTCTTTTATGGAAAATGTCAGTTCTCAGGGTGTGGCTTCCTTAACTTGTTGAATGCTCCAGGCAACTACTTGGAGTATATTTACTCATTTTAGTATGCAAGTAAGGAAATAATACTTAAATTATAGCAAAGTTTCAACAATATATATATTATATCCTATTTATTTTACAGTATATCTTCCTTTATATCCTCCTTTTAAAAACTAATTTGAAAAGCCAGTTACACTATGAAGGCATAATGTACTGGTTATAATCAATACAATAAAATAATAGAATTAATGACTACAATTAGCATCAGTTGGTTTATTAAACAACTGGAAAGGCTAAATGAAGCATAATTGTTTGTCTTGTTTTTTTTTAACTTTCTAACTTCTGCAAAGCAGCCAGTGATGAAGTCAAGAGCTCCTTTTGGAAATGTCTCTCTGGATTAGGGTGACTATCAAGAGGACTTTGCTTCTAGTAAATGCCAGTGTCACACCATTTCCAGTGCAAGCCTTGGTTTCTATTTGGAAGTTAGTTCACCTGTTTTCAGAGGGCTTCTTCCCAGTAAAATGCATATGTGATTATAGTCAGACAAAGGCTCTAGCGGGTGATTCACGAAATACTCAGCTATTTAAGGTTTACCCTCTCGTGAATGCATGCCTTAACCTGATGACAAATACAAACATCAAGTAGAATTCATAATTGGAAGGAGATGATGAATACTATTCTTGCTGCCAAAAAAGACCAGGACTCGATTGTAATAGCAAACATTTACCATTAATAGGAAAGATCAGAGTAAAGCAGAAAAAGATCACTAATAAAAGCAGAGTGCCAAAATGAAAGTTAAATAACATTCCTCGGGGATTGAAAGTCTACCTAAAACACATTCCTGTTACTGAACTCAGTGGAATGTAAACGAAAAGAAATCTGCATTGAAACCAGAGATATAGACAGTTCCTACAGAAGTGGAAAGAAAAGGCCTCCTTGGCTGTCAGAAGAAACACTCACAAGTGGTGAGGAAAAACAGAAGGTGACCAACGTAGTGTCAGAATCCTGAATGTTAACTTTTCAGCAAATACCACATGCAATGAAATAAAAGAGAGCAACACACGCAGAAAAACAAGAGATGTCTTCCAGAATATCCAGGGAATTTAAAAGAAATTCAGAAAGAATTAGGATTTAGAAGGGCAGCAATGAAGGAATTAGAAGAGCTCATCAAATGTAAGGATGTTTCATTAGAGATGCAGGCCAAGATCGTTCACAGTATTGTAGCCCTGATCTTGATATGAGTGTGAAAGCTAACAGAAAGAAAATCCATGCATTTGAGCCATGGTGCTAGAAGAGAACTTTGCAAATCTCTAGACCAACAGAAAGGTGAATAAGTGGGTCCTAGATCAAATCAAGGCAGAACTTTCCCTGGAAGAACAAATGACGAAACTGAATCTGCTGTGCTGACACATCATGAGAAGGAAAGACTTAATGGAGAATACATTGGGAAAGTCAAAGACGGAAGAAGAAAAAGACCAAATATGAAATGTATTGATGTCATAAGGAATCCACAGCTTTGATTGTATAAGAGGTAAACATTTAAGGTTTTATAGGTCAAACTCAGCTTCTTGAAGTTGACCTGAATACCTGTTGGTAACCATTGAAGTCATTGTAGAACCGATATATTGTGTTTTGCTAGGTTGTCTCGGTGACAAGAGAGGTGCCACTATTTAGAATCAATCTAAGTTTTCAAAAAGGCTTGAAAAAGTAGCAGTCACAGGACAAAAATATGAAAACTTGTATGATGCAAACACATTTACTAAATCAGAAATGTTTATTTCCTTTTTATTCTCACACAGACTTAAGGATAGTCATATCTGTATGTGTAGGTTATTAGCAGTAACATCTTTGGAATGTTGAACAAAGTTCATTTATTGATTTCTAATTACAATATAACAGCAAAACATTTGTCATTTTGTTTTCAAAAGGCAAGTAAATAATACATTCTTAAATGTGTTTTTCATTGATGCTCAAATGACCTGTAGTGGACCTTTAGTGTACGTTGTTACATCCATTTGGACTTTTAAAACCATTAAATACATTTTAGAATGACATCATGGCATGTGTCATGGACCATGCTTATAGTAATTGGGTTTTATCATATTTATGGGACATAAATCATTAAAAAAATTTACTTGAGTCCTCATGCTTTGCATCATGCAACTCGTTTTGCTTCATAAATGAATTATGAATGCATTATAAAAATATTAGCAGTGAAGTCCAGTTTAGAAAAGGCCGATCTCCAACAAAGGCTTATTTGTCAGCGTGTTTCACAGTTGTCAGGAGATGGTGGGAGAGAAGGCAGAGGCTCTCCAGTTAGCCTACTTGACCCAAGGTCTAGCACTTTAGAACAGGGGTGAGCAGAAGGTAACCTGGGAATCTGGTGGTAGAGCTCTGAGTACCTGGTAGATTGGAAGGGTTTCTGTCTCCTAGTTGTTTAACAATCGTCACAGTAAAGTAATTTCTGTTCACCTGAAAAAGGTTGGTGAAATGAAGCTTGCAGAAATTTGGAGTTGATGTATGTATTCAAACTGAACTGATAGACCAAATGGCTAGGCTTAGACTGTGCTCAGGAGCATTTCCATTCCAAGTTCATTTCTTTTGCATCTAGATTTGGTGGGTGTTTCTTGGAGCTTTAGTGAGAAAAAAGTAGAAAAATATAGAGAGCCGGCATGGTATAGTGGTTAAGAGTGCAGCATTGGACGCTGGGTTCTAGTCCTGTTCAGCCATGAAGCTTTCCATGCAGCTATAGTTGGGAACATGGAGATCCCTGACTTCTACTGGAGAAGAGCTCCTATTTTGGCTTGTCTCTCAGAAACAACATATAATCTTGCAGCAAACACTTGCTGTATATCCTGTTCTTCAGCCCCACAAAGTAGGGGAGGACAAATGGAAATTGAAAGAGGAGGAGAGGCACGTGCATGTAGATTTCACTAGCCAGAGTGACCATGACCACCTCAGCACAGCTCAACAAGCTGGAGCAATTACCTTACTCATGTCATGAAGGTGGGTGTAAGGGATGTACAGAAGAGGGTGGCGGCAGGTCCTGCTCTCCAGCCTCCTCACTTAGATTGGCATCCTGCACAGAGCATAGTATCTTAGCAAATGGTGGTAAACCATAAACCGGCATTATGTGCAAAAGCAGGATTGCAGCTGTACAAACCACCAAGGCTCAAGCATTCCCCTCTTCTCTCCCATCTCTCCTTCCGTGTAGCACAAAGAAAGAATAAACTATATGCTGTTTTTTCTTAAGCAGACGCTTGCCTTGTCATTAAGTGTGAACTAGGAATTTTAGTTTTAAATGTGGAATGTTTGTTGTTGTTGTTGTTAGTCGTGAAGTCATGTCCAACCCATCACGACCCCATGGACAACATTCCTCCAGGCCTTCCTGTCCTCCACCATCCCCTGGAGTCCACTCAAGCTCATACCAACTGCTTCAGTGACTCCATCTATCCACCTCATTCTCTGCTGTCCCTTTCTTCTTTTTCCATCTATTGTTCCCAGCATCATGATCTTCTCCAGGGAGTCCTTCCTTCTCATTAGGTGGCCAAAGTATTTGAGTTTCATCTTCACTATCTGGCCTTCTAAAGAGCAGTCAGGGTTGATCTCCTCTAGGACTGACTGTTTTGATCACCTTGCGGTCCAAGGGACTCGCAGGAGTCTCCTCCAGCACCACAATTCAAAGGCCTCAATCCTTCAGCGCTCAACCTTCCTTATGGTCCAACTTTCACAGCCATACATTGCAACTGGGAAAACCATAGCCTTGACTATATGCACTTTTGTTGGCAAGGTGATGTCTCTGCTTTTTAGTATGCTGTCTAGATTTGCCACAGCTTTCCTCCCCAGGAGCAAGCGTCTTTTAATTTCTTGGCTGCAGTCCCCATCTGCAATGATCTTGGAGCCTAGGAAAATAAAATCTGTCACTACCTCCATTTGTTTCCCATCTATTTGCCAGGAAGTGAGAGAACCGGATGCCATGATCTTAGTTTTCTTAATGTTGAGTTTCAAGCCAACTTTTGCACTCTCCTCCTTCACCCGCATCAAGAGGCTCTTTAGTTCCTCTTCACTTTCTGCCGTTAGAGTGGTATCATCTGCATATCTGAGGTTGTTGATATTTCTCCCAGCAATCTGGTGATATTTCTCCCAGCAAGCTGGTGATTCATCTAGCCCCACCTTTCTCTTAGCAAACTAGAGTTAATTTTAAGCCACAATTCAAGCTTAATGAGAAACCAGGAATCTGGTTCATTCCTCCTCCTAGTTCCATGGAAAGGGAGGGGAATGGGGGGAGTACGAATTCATTACTTTGTGTGGGTTTGTTCACACTGAAGGATACAACCCTCAATTATAAGGTATTGATCTCATAGAACCATAGAATAGTAGAGTTGGAAGGGGCCATGAAGGCCATTGAGTCCAACGCTCTGCTGTTGCAGGATACCACGTTACACCATCCCACTCAGAGGCAATCCAGTTTATTTTTGAATGTCTCTAGTGTGGGAGAGCCCACCACCTCAACCAGGCAGCTGGTTCCACAGTTGTATTGCTCGGACAGTGAGGTAGCTCTTCCTGATATCCAACATGAATCTGGGTTGTCGCAACTTGAACTGATTATTCCTTGTCCTACACTCTTGCATCAGCAAGAAGAGATCTTGACCTCCCTCTTTGTGACAGCCTTTAAGGTACTTACAGAAGGATATCATGTCCCCTCTCAGTCTTCTCTTCTCAAGGCTGAACATGCCCATTTCTCTCAGTCTCTCCTCACAGGGCAGTGTTTCCAAACACTGGATCATTTTTGTTGCCCTCCACTGGACCCTTTCTAATTTACCTGCATCTTTCATAAATCTTGGTGCCCAGAAGTTGACACAGTATTCCAGGTGAGGTCTGACTAGTGAGGAGTATAGAGGAACTACTTCTTCTCATGATTATGTCTAGGTAGATTATGTCCACAGTGCCCTTTGTCCATTTGAGAGGTTACCCAGTCAAAAAATGAGATTGAATTAGTCTGTGTGTTTAGGCTCTGTACACATGGTAGGAAGCCAATTTGTTGCACTGGCTCTGAGCACAAGAGCTAATGAACACATGAGGTCAGGAGATTTTCACCCGCAGTCCTATTTTCCCTCTCTGCGGAGACAAATGCGTGTGGCCCCACTGAGGGATCCAAATCTAGTGAAGCCTTCTCAGTTTTTTGAGATGGTGCGGAGGTTTGCGTATAATTGTCTTTGAATATGTGGCAATCTTGGTGCTGTTTACATTATCTCGAAAGTTTCATCTGCTGGCTTTTATGCAAATACTCTCAGGCACCACAGTCTTGTTAATAAAATATTTGCTGGGACTTGCAAAAAGGACTTGCATGTTAACATTGTCAGCAGTAAGGATTAAAGTGTCTAACTAGCACCCTGTTAGTTTTCTCAGAAAAGAAGAGGGGGTTGGGGATAGTACGTAGCCACTACTTAATTGTGTACATCCCTCTTCATAGTAAAAACATTAAGAGTACATTTTTCCTTAGATTTCTAGTTCACCATATTACATCTTTCTGTGAATATAACTTAGGTCATGTTTCCATTTAGTGATGATGTCAAAAAGGAAGCTTTAATGTCTTACATGAACATTTGCATGGTATTACATACTGTTAAAGCTTTGAGGATCCCTTGGAGAGACTAGCCAGTGGAACACGCTCTGGATGCAGAAGGACCCAGGTTTGATACCCACCATCTTCACTTAGGGCTGGAAAACAATCTAAAACCCGAAAAAGGCCATCCTGTTAATGTTGACAGTGTTGAACTAGGGAGACAATGGTCTGACTCAGTTTAAAGCAGCTTCCCATGTTCCAGCACTCCGGGGCTGCGTAAACAGCATCTGTTGCTGTATCTTCTCAGATGTTTTGGCCTACGAGTTGCCCAAGCCTGTATAGGAAAACGTCTGCCTCTGCCTTCCCTCACCTCTCTTATTGTCTATACTCTCTCGACTTGTCTAAAGGATGGGATGGTGGATACCATCACTCACGATTTCAGAAAATAAAATATGTCTGACTTAGACCTCTTGCTGAAACTTACAAAAAAACACACAGTTCCTTTAATAGGAACCGATTGCATGGGGAAGAGTGCTTGACTTGTTTGTGGGGTTCTGTATCTTTTCCCCAGGCGGAGTAAAAGGATGTGGATTTGCAGTACAAAGATGGCATAAACAAAGAAGCCTCTTCTATATTGCCCCCTTTATAATTGAAGTCTCAGAGGTAGTTGTGTATACAGGACCACTATCAAGGTTGGGTAGCCACCAAGGTTCCAAACGCCAACAGCCCTGCCCCGAATTAATCCCTCTCTGCAACATGGCAACCTGTTTGCTCATCTTCCTCTCACTCTGGCCCAAATAACAGTGGTGGTGAGAAGAAGCAGAGAATGGCCCTGACTCCTTGCTCCTTGGGCTCCCTGTGTGGCAACAAAAGCAAGTGGTGCCTGTGATGAAACAAAGGATGAAGGACACAAATAGTATGTGATACTGGTGGTGGAAGCACAGATTTATTGAAGGAAGTGGATCATTGAAGATGTCTTGCCCAAGAGCTCTCAGAAATCTAGAGCTGCTTCATTCTCCCTCCCTGCCTCCTGTCCGTGTGTGTGTGTGCCTAAGAAATTACAAAACTATGTGTAATGTGTAGTTCCTCCTTGAATGTTGTGGATCTTTTTTTTCTTCAAGAAATAGGCTTGTGGTATTCCAGTAGGAACTTCAGAAAAAATCAAAATAGGGTGTTGTATATTTTCAGTAGAGGCTATATTTTGACTTTGAAGATGGGCTGAACATTTGCTTCACCCAGACGGTTTCTACTTAAGAAGCAATACTGCTGGACAAAGAATCTTTAAATTTCCTAGAGAGAAAGAATACATAGTTTTTCTGCTAGGTATCTTGGTTACTCCTCTCTCCTTCATCCTGTTTCCTTCATCAAAGTGGGCAGGCGAGGTTCTTATGTGGAAAACTCTGCTATTTCCTTGATGCAGGGTCAAAAAGAGCCCTTTGCCTGAGTTTTGACTTTTACAGGAAAGAACTGTAAAGGTGTGGAATGGATTCCTTGGGATTGGAGGTTATCCTGAGACTCTGAAGCAGTAGTTGCCTAGGTTTAGTATAGAATGAAACTCTACTTAAAGGAAACTACTAAAGATTCAGTATATGATGCTCCATCAGAGTTGTCATAGGTTTGTTAATTTGTTTAGAACCTTGTGCTTTTAATTGTTGTTCTTCAATCAGCCTATAGTTGTGTTTCATTTGCTTTTTTATATAGTTTTGAAGAATTTAACTCACTTGCTTTCCATCTGCTTTGATATTCAAGATTTTTCTTGGTGTGGTATTTGTTGTAAAACATTATTGATGGATCTTTGGTATCCCAGGTGACAGTGAATGATAGCATATGTGTAAGAATCTGTTTTCCGGGGTAGAATAAAAGATTGAATGACGGCAGACTTTTATAGCATCTTTGAACAGTACAAATTGCCAGTATCCTCTTGTTCCTATATGGCATCCCTGCTTGAAGGCTCAGTGGGGCTAAATATGTTGTTTACTCTACCCTTGATTTTTGCAGTAGAACAATAAAAAAGTGATTAAAATTTAAGTAGTCTTTAGGGATTTTTCTCTGTATCCAATTTCTTGACTGTTGGTATGCATTAAAAGTAGATCATTGCATAATACTGTTACATTGAGTATTACTGCAGTGCCTTCTGTAACGGCTAAGTGAAATAAGGACAGTAATACTTTTAATCAGTATCTTAGAAGCAGATGCACTCAGTTTAATGGTTACGCAGCATTATGATTTTGTCTGGCGCGTCATCTGTGGACTTCAAGGTCCAGGCTGTATACAAAGGAGGAACAAAATCCTGCCCAGATCAGGATATAATATGCCAGTGCTCACATCTGAAGCGTTGTTAGTTGTTAGATTGGGTTCAATGAATCGTATTGAATCAGGCAGTTGAAGGGGGCTTAGCAGGCCATCAGGTCCAACCACCTGCTCAGTATGGGACCAAGTCACCTATCTAGATGTTAGTCCAGCTCAATCCTGCTTCACTTCCAAGATTAAGCAGGACCAGGCATTTCAGACTACATGGAAGTTCAAGTGTGTGTAATCACCCCCTTTCACTGTGATATCCCTAAGTAAGTCGTGGTGCTTTCAGGAGTCACATACTATATTAGGGTCTGCCTGTGCGTAATTCCTATGGCACACGATCTCAGATCAAATACACCTAGAATCGTAGAATAGCAGAGTTGGAAGGCGCCAGAGGGTCAGCAGGTCCAATCCCCAGCTCACTGCAGGATTCCAAGTTAAGCCATCCCTGTCAGATGGCTGTCCTGTTGCATCTTGAATGCCTCTAGTGTTGGAATGCCCACAACCTTCTAGGTAATTGTGCAGTTCTAATAGTCAGGAATTTCCCCCTGGTATCTAACTGGTCTGCAATTCCCATCAATAATGTTTTTACACAATAAATACCACACCAAGAAAAATCTTGCATATCAAAGCAGATGGAAAGCAAGCAAGTTAAATTCTTCAAAACTATATAAAAAAGCAAATGAAACACAACAAACTATAGGCTGATTGAAGAACATATCATTTCCCTGGGCAATGTACCAATAGGTAAATTGTGTGTGATAGTGGTATAGTCATGTGGTATAGTCTAATATATCCCTATGGAATAAGGGCAATTTGTGGAACTATTAATGGACTGGTCTTCTAATGGAACAAGTTGCATGGCGGCTGATTGATCTCATTGCTTCTGTAGACTTCTGTAACACGCTCTACGTGGGGCTACCCTTGAAGACGGTCCAGATACTTCAATTGGTGCAAAATAGAGCTGCCAGGATGCTGACGGGGACTGGGCGTGGTTCTCATATCACTCCAGTTCTCCGTCAGCTACACTGGCTTCCCATTGAAGTCCGGGCCCAATTCAAGGTGTTGGTTCTTACCTATAAAGCCCTTAATGGCTTGGGTCCTGGCTACCTAAAGGAGCACCTGCGACCATATATGCCCTCCTGCCCCTTACGATTGGCGGCAGATGCTCTCCTCCGGGAACCCTCTGTGAAGGAAGTGAAGAGGGTGAGAACCCGGAGGAGGGCTTTCTCTGCGGTGGCACCCCGCTTATGGAATGTGCTCCCCAGAGAGGCTTGCCTGGCGCCGTCATTATTTGCTTTTCGGCGCCAGGCGAAGACCTTTTTATTTAAGAAATATTTTAATTGTTAATTTATTAATTTATCAGTTTATTTGTAAATTAAATGGTAAATTAAGTTAAATTGTAAATTTTAGCTTTTTATAGGTTTATTTATAGTTTTAATTTGGGACTGAGATGGGCCAATTTTAGACTGTATAATTTTAGATTGTTTAGTGTGGGTTGTTTGTTATGTTTGGTTTATGTTTTTGTTTTATATTATATTTGTTCTGAGCCACCCCGAGGCTAGTTGGCAAGGGGCGGCATAGAGTTTTTTTCTAATAATAATAATAATAATAATAATTGCTGAGAAAAGTTTTGACTCCCTACAAAAAAAACTGTCAGAGCACAAGCACAGGTAACTCATACTTTGGTATTCTCCATTTCTTATTTATTTATATATTTAAAAATTTATATATGCCGCCCCTTGCAACAGCCTCGGGGCTTACAACATAAAACACATATATTGTTAAAAAACATGTACCAAATTTAAAAACTGGCCCATCTCAGGTATCATTAAAAACATACAACAAAAATCAAACAAGTTTAAATTAAACTTAAATTAAACAAAATTAAACATAAATTAATTAAACATAACCTAAACCAAACATAACATAAATTAACAATAATATTAATTAAAATATTGTCTAAATAAAAGGTCTTCGCCTGGCGCCGAAAAGCAGATAACGACGGCGCCAGGCGAGCCTCTTGGGGAGCGCATTCCATAAATGGGGCGCCACCGCTGAGAAAGCCCTCCTCGGGTACTCACCCTCCTAATATCACGCACGGAGGGTTCCCGGAGGAGAGCCTCTGCCGCTGATCGTAAGGGGCGGGAGGGCATATATGGTCGCAGGCGCTCCTTTAGGTAGCCAGGGCCCAAGCCGTTTAGGGCTTATAGGTAAGAACCAACACCTTGAATGGGCCGTACTTCAATGGGGAGCCAGTGGAGCTGACGGAGAACTGGGGTGATATGAGAACCACGCCCAGTCCGTCAGCAACCTGGCAGCTCTATTTTGCACCAATTGAAGTATCCGGACCGTCTTCAAGGGAAGCCCCACGTAGAGCGCGTTACAATAATCCAACTGGAAGTCACCAACGCATGTGTCACCGTCGTCAGGCAATCGAGCTCCAGGAAGGGACGCAGCTGATGTATCAGCCGAAGCTGTTGGAAGGCGCTCCTCGCCACTGCCGACACTTGAACAGTCAAGGTCAGCTCCGGTTGAGGAGCACTCCCAAGCTGCGGACCCTGTCTTTCAGAGGGAGTGCAACCCCATTCAAGACTAGGGTCAAGTCCCTACACTGTAGCCGACCCACCTACCACAGGACCTCCGTCTGTCTGGATTGAGCCTCAGTATTGGCCCTCATCCAGCCCATTACCTCGGCCAGGCACCGGTTCAGCACAGCCACCGCCTCACCTGGATCGGTGGAAAACGAGAGGTAGAGCTGGGTATCGTCCGCGTACTGATGATTCCGCAGCCCACACCTCCTGATGACCTCCCCAAGCGGTTTCATGTAGATGTTAAAAAGCAAGGGGGACAAAATGGAGCCCTGCGGAAACCCATGGCATAGCTGCCATGGCGCAGAGCCATAGTCCCCAGCACCACCTTCTGGTATCGGCCATTGAGATAGGAGTGGAACCACTGCAACGCAGTGCCTCCAAACCCCAATCCCGCCAGCCTCTCCAGAAGGATACCATGGTCGATGGTATCGAAAGCCACTGAGATGTCAGAAGGACTAACAGGGACGCACCACCCCCTGTCCCTCTCCCTGCATAGGTCATCGTACAGGGCGACCAAGGCAGATTCAGTGCCAAAGCCGGGTCTGAAGCCGGACTGAAATGGGTCCAGACAATCAGTTTCCTCCAAGAGTGCCTGGAGTTGTCCCGCCACCACCCGCTCCAGCACCTTACCCAAAAACGGGATGTTGGCCACCGGTCTATAATTGGCGACCACCTCTGGATCCAGGAAGCCTTCTTAGGACTGGCCGGACTACGCCTCCTTTAAGGGGGCCGGCACCCGGCCGTCTCTCAAAGAGGCGTTGACCACCTCCAAGATCCAGGGTTCAATCCCGTCCTGGCGGTCTTTAATAGCCAAGATGGGCACGGGTCCAGTAAACAGGTGGTTGAGCGTACCGATCCAAGCACCTTGTCCACATCATCGGGCCGCAAAAACTGAAAGTCATCCAATAATGCGGACAAGCAGGCATGGTTGGTCCCTCCCCAAAGAATCTGTATCAAAAGTGGAGTCCAGCTCGTGACGAATCAGAGCAACTTTCTCCTGGAAATGCGTGGCAAACTTGTCACAGCGGGCTTTCGAGGGTGGCACCAAATCTTCATCGGGCCCGGTCTCGTCAACCCCTGCACCACCCGAAAATCTCCGCCGGACGGCATTGTGAGGAGGCAATGGACGCGGAGAAGAATCGCTTCTTCGCCGCCCTCACCGCCACAGCATAGGCGCGATAGTGTGCTCTAAGATGTGTTCGATCGGACTCATCACGAGATTTCCTCCACCTGCGCTCTAGCCGTCTCCCACCCGCTTCATCACCCGTAATTCCGATGTATACCAGGGAGACGAAGGGGCTCTGCCAGGCTGGAGAGGGCGCTTGGGAGCGATCGTGTCGATGGCCCTGGCCATCTCCCCATTCCATGTTTCGACCAGGGCTCCACAGGAGCGCCAGCCTTGTCAGCCGGAAAATCCCCCAGAGCCCTCAGAATCCGTCCGGATCCATCCGACTCCGGGGGCGGACCATCACAATCTGGTCCGCACCCTTACAGAGGAGAGGCCGCTCTCGAGCTAAAACCGCACGAGGAAGTGATCTGACCATGACAAGGGCGTCAAACATACATTCTTCACCCTCAGATCACCTTCTTCCTCGCCCGTCGAGAAAACCAGGTCCAAAGTGTGTCCACGTTCATGGGTCGGGCCGGTGACATGTTGAGACAGCCCCATGGCCATCATGGCAGCCATGAAGTCCTGAGCCGCCCCAGAGAGGTCAGTCTCGGCATGGAGATTGAAGTCCCCCAGGACCAACATCCTGGGGGTCCTCAACACCAGGTCCGAGACGACTTCTGTCAGCTCAGGCAGGGAGTCTGTTGGGCAGAAGGGTGCTCGGTACACCAACAGAATCCCCAATCTGTCTCGGTCGCCCAACACCAAATGGAGACACTCCAGCCCCGGTCTCGAAGGGACAGGAAGCCCCGTGAGGGAAAAAGCAGCCCGATAAACTAAAGCGACCCCCCCTCCCCTGCCCTCCAGGCGTGGTTGGTGCTGCACTAGATACCCGGGCGGGCAAAGCTCCGAGAGGGAGACATCTCCCCCCTCGCCCGCCCAGGTTTCGGTGATACAAGCCAGGTCGGCCCTTTCATCGACTATCAAGTCACAGATGGTATTCGCCTTGTTGTGGACCGACCTGGCATTGAGCAGCAGCACCGTTAGGCCTGTGGGGCAGCTGACAAGACTCCCTGGTACCCGCCGGTTGGGGGAATAACCAGAAGGGGGGACAGATGTTAACCATCTGTCCCGCCTTCTCCTAGGCGGGAACGTTAGACCCCCATTGCGACCATACCGACCATTGCCCATCACCACCCCAATGGCGGCGCCCCCGCACTCCCCAGGTAACATTTAACAACTTCCTGAGATGGGCCTCTAAAATAATTAAAATATCAACATTAAAAACCCCACCCTCTTACCCTCTCAGCCAACATGGCCAAGGATTAGTGTGGAGCCCAGCCGAAGCCCCAGAACCAAAGTTCCCGGCCAGCCCAGCCCCCAAGGCCCCAACGGCCCTAACGGCGGCGACACCGCCCTTATTATTTCTTGTAACATCAAAGCCTACAGTCCGGGTTTCATGCTTAGCATTATTATTTGACACAGACATTTTCAGATGGTACTGTTTCTTCCTCTTCTCTTAGTCATCCAGCTGCTGCTGTGCTGTCATCTTCTGTTTCTGCTTTTATACCTCCTCCTGCCTGACCGTTGAGGAGCTCTATGCTTGAAAGTACACAGGGTTGAACAATATTCTTCAGGCACCTTCTGGAGCCCATTTCTCCAAATAGGGGCCGAACTACTGCAACATACTGTCGGCCAGTCCCAGCTCAAACAATTGCTCTGGTACACAATTGATACTGGACCAAAGTTAGTAAGGTCTTCTGAGTTGAGGGAGAATTTGTTCAGGAGTCATCTCACTGCCACCTCATTCAGGTGACATGGAGCTACCTGCTCTCATAAAGAGTCATTCATCATCTCCCTGGCCAGAATGGTTGTTCCTTCCTTCTTGGCTTTTGTAAGCAAGGAAGAACAAGGATCCAGTACACAAGCAAGATCCTGCTGAAGCATCTTGTCATCATTCTCAAGCTGTAACAACCGATACTCATCCAATTAAACTGAATCAGTTTGTACTCTGTGTTTCTCAACAAATTCAGCTGTTTTTACTTTGGAGTGACAGCAGATACAAGAGGGGAGGTTTTTTTCCTGGAAGTGCCCAACAAATATATTACAGCAATCCTCAGATGGATGTAAGATGTCTTTGGGGCCAGCATGTAATAGGCCCAAGAAGACTCTGAAAAGCTCCACTGGGAAGCAAATGTAAGATTGAATAGAGGCAGCCAGATGTTGTTTCTGTGCCACCTTCATGTCCTCTAAATATGCCCAATTGTATGCTTGCATCAGTTTGATTACATCCATTAGGAATTCTCCTCCATCTTACTCAAACTATCTCCTCTGTTGTTTCATTGTTCTCAGCTTTGGGGTATACTGTGGAGCTGTATGAACTCTACAATGGAGAGGGAGCTTAAGAGCAATCATGTCAGCAGCCCAAGTCATTTCTGTGTTCCACAGCTTGACCAAGGCTTCAGCAGAACTGCCAGACTCATCAACCAGAAGGACTCTGTCTCCAAAGTCCTCTGGAAACCATCTCAATCCATTAGCCTCTTTGGGTGGACTGTTTTAATGTCCCTTCACCTTCTGCAGAGAGGAAAACCTCAGCAAGCAGTAGTCTGACCATGACAAAGTGGCTAAATGAAGCTCAGAGCACTATCTTCACATCCCATTAGAAACATAGAAACATAGAAACAGAGCGAGTCAGAAGGGGCCACCTGGGCCATCTAGTCTGACCTCCAGCACCAGCCGGCTCCGATTGAAAAGACCAACCCTATATTTCAGACTTATTTACATGGAGCTAAATGTTTCAATGCTCTGACATGTAAAAAGAGAGAGGGTAGCTTACTTCCTGTATGTTACAAAACTAGCATGTTACAGAAAAGCCAGGCTAGAGCTATTCTGCCTGAGATACTTGTTGTTGTTGTTGTTGTTAGTCGCGAAGTCGTGTCCGACCCATCACGACCCCATGGACAACATTCTTCCAGGCCTTCCTGTCCTCCACCATCCCCTGGAGTCCACTTAAGCTCACACCAACCACCTCAGTGACTCCATCCAGCTACCTCATCCTCTGCCATCCCCTTCTTCTTTTGCCATCTATTGTTCCCGGCATCAGGCTCTTCTCCAGGGAGTCCTTCCTTCTCATTAGGTGGCCAAAGTATTTGAGTTTCATCTTCAGTATGTGGACTTCTAAAGAGCAGTCAGGGTTGATCTCTTCTAGGACTGACCGGTTTGATTGCTTTGCAGTCCAAGGGACTCGTAGGAGTCTCCTCCAGCACCACAACTCAAAGGCCTCAATCCTTCGGCGCTCAGCCTTCCTTATGGTCCAACTTTCACAGCCATACATTGCAACTGGGAAAACCATAGCCTTGACTATACGGACTTTTGTTGGCAAGGTGATGTCTCTGCTTTTTAGTATGCTGTCTAGATTTGCCATAGCTCTCCTCCCCAGGAGCAAGAGTCTTTCTTTCTTTCTTTCTTTCTTTCTTTCTTTCTTTATTTATTTATTTATTTAGCTAGCACACTTCTATGCCACCCCATCGCTGAAGCCTCAGGGTGGCTCACATGCATAAAAAATAATTCAAAATTAACAATACAATATTAAATAATTCAATATTAATACATATAAAAATTATTTATTTTTTTTCTTGGCTTTCTTTCTTGGCTGCAGTCCCCATCTGCGGTGATCTTGGAGCCCAGGAAAATAAAATCTGTCACTACCTCCATTTCTTCCTCATCTATTTGCCAGGAAGTGAGAGGACCGGATGCCATGATCTTAGTTTTCTTGATATGGAGTTTCGAGCCAACTTTTGCTCTTTCCTCTTTCACCTGCATCAAGAGGCTCTTTAGTTCCTCTTCACTTTCTGCCATGAGAGTGGTATCATCTGCATATCTGAGGTTGTTGATATTTCTCCCAGCAATCTTGATTCCAACTGGTGATTCATCTAGCCCCACCATTCTCATGATGTGCTCTGCATATAAGTTAAATAGGCAGGGCGACAGTATACAGCCTTGCCGAACTCCTTGCTCAATTTTGAACCAATCAGTGGTTCCATGTCCAGTTCTCACTGTTGCGTCTTGACCCGCATATAGGTTTCTCAAGAGACAAAAAAGATGGTCTGGTACTCCCATCTCTTTAAGAACTTACCACAATTTGTTGTGATCCACACAATCAAAGGCTTTAGCGTAGTCAATGAAGCAGATGTTTTTCTGGAACTCCCTAGCTTTCTCCATGATCCAGCATACGTTGGCAATTTGATCTCTAGTTCCTCTCCCTCTTTGAAATCCTGCCTGTACTTCCGGTAGTTCTTGGTCCACATACTGCTGGAGCCTAGCTTGGAGGATTTTGAGCATCACTTTGCTAGCATGTGAAATGAGTGCAATGGTGCGGTAGGTTGAACATTCTTTGGCATTGCCCTTCTTTGGGATCGGAATGTAAATTGACCTTTTCCAATCCTGTGGCCACTGTTGAGTTTTCCAAATGTGCTGGCATATTGAGTGTAGCACTTTTACTGCATCATCTTTTAAGATTTTGAATAGCTCAGCTGGCATGCTGTCACCTCCACTAGCTGTGTCGTTGCTCAGACTTCGTAAGGCCCATTTGACTTCACATTCCAGGATGTCTGGCTTGAGGTCAGCGACCACCCCATCGTGGTTATCAGGGACGTTAAGCTCTTTCTTGTATAGTTCTTCTGTGTAATCTTGCCACCTCTTCTTAATCTCTTCTGCCTCTGTTAGGTCCCTGCCATTTTGGTCCTTTATCATGCCCATCTTTGCATGAAATGTTCCTTTCATATTTCCAATTTTCTTGAAGAGATCTCTGGTCCTCCCTATTCTATTGTTTTCTTCTATTTGTTTACACTGTTCATTTAAGAAGGCATTCTTATCTCTTCTAGCTGTTCTCTGGAATTCTGCATTCAATTGTTTGTATCTTTCTCTTTTTCCCTTGCCTTTTGCTTCCCTTCTTTCCTCGGCTATTTGTAAAGCTTCCTCAGTCAGCCATTTTGATTTCTTGCATTTCTTTTTCTTTGGGATGGTTTTAGTTGCTGCCTCTTGTACAATGTTGCAAACCTCCATCCATAGTTTTTCAGGCACTCTATCAGATCTAATTTCTTAAATCTATTTGTCACCTCCACTGTATATTCATCAGGGATATGACTTAGGTCATACCTGAGTGGCCTAGTGCTTTAGGCTACTTGAAGAAGCCTAAATTTTACTACTTTAAGCCTAAATTTTGCAACGCGAAGCTCATGATCAGAGCCACAGTCAGCTTCTGGTCTAGTTTTTACTGACTGTATAGAGCTTCTCCATCTTTGGCTGCAGAGCACACAGTCAATCTGATTTCTGTGTTGACCGTCTGGTGATGTCCATGTGTAGAGTCGTCTCTTGGGTTGTTGGAAAAGAGTGGCTTCCTACTTTAGCATTCTAATCCCCCATGATGATAAGGACATCATTTTTTGGTTTTAATTCTAGAATGTGTTGTAGGCCTTCATAGGACCAGGCAACTTCAGCCTCTTCAGCACCAGTGGTTGGGGCATAGACTTGGACTATTGTGATGTTGAATGGTTTGCCTTGGATTCGAACTGAGATCATTCTGTCATTTTGGAGATTGTATCCCAGTACTGCTTTTCCTACTCTTTTATTGACTATGAAGGCTACTCCATTTCTTCTGAGGGATTCTTGCCCGCAGTAGTATACCTGATGGTCATCTGAACTAAATTCACCCATTCCTGTCCATTGTAGTTCACTGATTCCTAAGATGTCGATGTTCAGTCTTGTCATCTCTGGCTTGATCACATCCAGCTTGCCTTGATTCATGGATCTTACATTCCAGGTTCCTATGGAGTATAGATCTTTGCAGCATCGGACTCTCCTTTCACCACCAGATACATCGGCAACTGAGTGTCCTTTCGGCTTTGACTCAGTCGCTTCATTCTTTCTGGCGCTACTAGTACTAGCCCTCCGCTCTTCCCCAGTAGCATACTGGACACCTTCCGACCTGAGGGGCTCATCTTCCGGCGTCATATCTCTTTGCCTTTTGGTACTGTCCATGGGGTTTTCATGGCAAAGATACTGGAGAGGGTTGCCATTTCCTTCTCCAGTGGATCACGTGTTGTCAGAGCTCTCTGCTATGACCTGTCCGTCTTGGGTGACCCTGCACGGCATAGCTCATAGCTTCATTGAGCTACGCAAGCCCCTTCACCACGACAAGGCAGTGATCCATGAGCCCGAGATGCTAGATTTCCACTAAAAGGGAATTCTTGACAAGCAAGATCATCTGTGCATTCAATCACTTCCATCCACACAACTGAAGTAACAGTCATGGAAAAGCTATGCAAAATACTAATTTTGAATAATTATTGGTAAGAGGCCTACCTATTCTGGACCATAATTTAGTGCCGTGTGCCCATGCAGAAATGGTAAAGTGTGAAGCTTATCCATAATTCCTTGCTAATCCTGCATGACCTTTTTTTTCTGCTTTAATGGATTCCTTGTTCAGGAATAGTTTAAAATAAACTCTGATTCATTAAGGAAACCACTAAATAAGGCAGCTTGCTGCTGGCTTATTTTATTTACCGTATTTTTTGCTCTATAAGACTCACTTTTTTCCCCCTCAAAAGTAAGGGGAAATGTCTGTGCGTCTTATAGAGCGAATATGTGTGTGCAGTAAGTCTGTCAGATGTGCAGCCCATGGGGAAGTGATGGGGAATGTGCCTGTGATTATGTGCCCATTTGATTCATAATATTTTTTTTCTTGTTTTCCTCCTCTAAAAACTAGGTGCATCTTATGGTCAGGTGTGTCTTATAGAGCGAAAAATACGGTATTTATTTATTTATTTACACATTTCTATGCCGCCCCCAATTGCAACCAGCCTCGGGGCGACTTCCAATATAAACAATATATTATTTAAAACTATGAAAACTATTAAAACTGGCCCATCTCGAGATATAAATTTAAAATACATTAAATACAATAAATACAATAATAATAATAATAATAAAAAAACTTAATTTAACAATTAAAATAACTTTTAAATAAAAAGGTCTTCACCTGCCGCCGAAAAGCAAATAACCACGGCGCCAGGCGAGCCTCTCTGGGGAACACATTCCATAGGTGGGGCACCACCACAGAGAAGGCCCTCCTCCGGGTACTCACCCTCCTTATTTCCCTCACAGAGGGTTCCCGGAGGAGAGCATCTGCTGCTGATCGTAAGGGGTGGGAGGGCATATATGGCCGCAGACAATCCTTTAGGTAACTAGGACCTAAGCCGTTAAGGACTTTATAGGTAAGAACCAACACCTTGAATCGAGCATGGACTTCAATAGGGAGCCAGTGAAGCTGACGGAGAACTGGGGTAATATGAGAACCACGCCCAGTCCCCGTCAGCACCCTGGCAGCTCTGTTTTGCACCAATTGAAGTATCCGGACTGTCTTCAAAGGTAGCCCCACGTACAGCACATTGCAGAAATCTAACCGGGAAGTCACCAGTGCATGGGTCACTTTGCCAGGCAGTCGTACTCCAGAAAGGGACGCAGCTGATGGATCAGCCGAAGCTGATGGAAAGTGCTCCTCGCCACTGCTGACACTTGAGCTTCCAAGGTCAGCTCCGAGTCGAGGAGCACTCCCAGGCTGCGGACCCTGTCTTTCAGAGGGAGTTCAATCCCATTTAAGACAAGGCTCAGGTCCCCCAATCCGAGGCCCAAGCCACCCACCAACAGGACCTCCGTCTTGTCAGGATTGAGCCTCAGTTTATTGGCCCTCATCCAGCCCATTACCTCAGCCAGGCACCGGTTCAGCACAGCCACTGCCTCACCTGGATCGGTGGAAAACGAGAGGTAGAGCTGGGTATCATCAGCGTACTGATGATTCTGCAGCCCACACCTCCTGATGACCTCTCCCAGCGGTTTCATGTAGTTGTTGAAAAGCAAGGGGGACAAAATGGAGCCCTGCAGAACTCCATGGCATAGCTGCCATGGCGCAGACCCAAAGTCCCCCAGCACCACCTTCCGGAATCGGCCGTTGAGATAGAAGAACCAACAGGGATGCATTCCCTCTGTCCCTCTCCCTGCACAAGTCATTGTACAGGGTGACCAAGGCAGATTCAGTTCCGTACCCGGGTCTGAAGTTGGACAGAAATGGGTCTAGGTAATCAGTTTCATCCAAGAGTGTCTGGAGTTGTCCTGCCACCTCCCGCTCTAGCACCTTGCCCAAAAACGGGATGTTGGCCACCGGTCTATAGTTGGCGACCACCTGTGGATCCAGGGATTCCTTCTTCAGAAGTGGCTGGACTACCACCTCCTTTAGAGGTGCAGGCACCTGGCCATCTCTTAAAGAGGCATTGACCACCTCCAGGATCCAGGGCACAATCCTGTCTTTGGCGGTCTTTAATAGCCAAGATGGGCACAGGTCCAGTAAACAGGTGGTTGGACGTACCAATCCAAGCACCTTGTCCACATCATCAGGCCGCAAAAACTGAAATTCATCCATCAATGGAGGACAAGACGGCACTGTTGGTCCCTCCCCAAAAGAGTCTGTATCAATAGTAGAGTCCAGCGCATGACGAATCTGAGCGACTTTCTCCTTATAATGAGTGGCAAAATCATCACAGCGGACTTTCGAGGGTGGTACCAGATGTTTTTTGGGGCCAGGATTTATTAGTCCCTGCACCACCTGAAAGAGCTCCACCGGATGGCATTGTGAGGAGGCAATGGACGTGGAGAAGAATCTCTTCTTCGCCACCCTTACCGCCACAGCATAGGCCTGATAATGGGCTCGAAGACGTATTCGGTCAGATTCGTCCCGTGATTTCCTCCACCTATGCTCTAGCCGTCTCCCAACCTGCTTCATCGCCCGTAATTCAGGTGTATACCATGGGGATGAACAGGCTCCGCCTGGTTGGAGAGGGCACTTAGGAGCGATCGTGTCAATTGCCCTGGTCATCTCCCCGTTCCACATCTCAACCAGGGTATCAACAGGAGCACCAGCCTTGTCAACCGGAAAATCCCCCAGAACCCTCAGGAATCCATCCGGATCCATCCCACTCCGGGGGTGGACCAGCACAATCGGGTCCACACCCTTGCAAAGGGAGAGGCCACTTTCGAGCTCAAACCTCACGAGGAAGTGATCTGACCATGACAAGAGCATCAGACGTAAGTTCTTCACCCTCAGATCACCCTCTTCCTGCCCCGTCGAGAAAACCAGGTCCAGAGTGTGTCCACGCTCATGGGTTGGGTCGCTGACATGTTGAGACAGCCCCATGGCTGTCATGGAGGCCATGAAGTCCTGAGCCGCCCCGGATAGATCTGTCTCGGCGTGGAGATTGAAGTCCCCAAGGACCAACATCCTGGGGGTCTTCAACACCAAGTCTGAAATGACCTCCGTCAGCTCAGGCAGGGAGTCTGTTGGGCAGAAGGGTGCATGGTACACCAGCAGAATCCCCAATCTGTCTCGGTCGCCCAACACCAAATGGAGGCACTCTAGCCCCAGTATCGAGGGGACAGGAAGCCCCGAGAGGGAAAAAGAGGCTCGATAAACTAAAGCAACCCCCCTCCCCTCCCCTCCCCTCCTGGTGTGGACGGTGCTGGACAAGGTACCCGGGTGGGCACAGTTGCGAGAGGCAACATCTCCCCCCTCCCCCGCCCAGGTCTCGGTGATACAAGCCAGGTTGGCCCTCTCATCCACAATCAGATCATGGATCAGGGTGGCTTTGTGTTGGACCGACCTGGCATTAAGCAACAGCACCGTCAGGCCCGTGGGGCAATTGACAAGGCTACCTGGCACCTGCCGGCTGGGGAAATAACCGGAAGGAGGGACGGGTGTTAACCATCTGTCCCTCCTTGTTCTAGGTGAAACCGTTAAACCCCCACCGCCATAGCAACCATTGCCCATCACCACCCCTATGGTGGCCCCCACGCATTCCCCAGGCAACATATCGTAAGCTAACTCAAGATGGGCCCGTAAAACTAGCTAAAAGATTAAAACGATTAAAATCCCACCCACCGTCTTCACCCGACAGCCAACCACCCACCTGCAGAGCCTCGGCCAGAGTCCCTGACCAGCCCAGTCCCCAAACGGCCCCAAATGGCCCTAACAGCAACGCCCTTAGGCTGTCGCCCTTTGGCCGCTGGCGCTTTGAAAGCCTCCGTCGGCGGCCTCTTCCAGCTTCCGGCCTCACCCCGCCCTCCTCGGCGCGCCCGCCACTCATGGCTTGAGCGGGTGGGCCTGGAAGGGTTTAGGAAGGGGTCCTGTTAAATCAGGTTTCCAGTTTGCACTTAACAGCAAGCTAGCATGTTCTGCAATATGTGAGGGAGGATGGCTTTGCACTCATTTCCTGCTTGTGGGTTTCCTTTGGGCAGCTGATTGGCTTTGTGTGAACAGAGACCCTTGGTTCAATCCAGTATGGCTGCTCTTACCTTCTTATGCTGAAGTGAAACTGAGCTCGAGTTATTTTTCATCTCAGTGGGTGAGAGAAGGAGTAGTTTGTGCTCATACCTGTAGTGCTGCAGCATGATTCAGTGGGAAATGTGAGCAACCCTACTTGTGTCTGTTACGTTTTTATTTAATTACAGCAATTGCCATGTTTTGAATGATTTGAAAATCCTTAGAGACGCATATGCAAAATTTGCTTAATTCTTGTCATATTAGTATTTATTTTTGTATGTCCAGAAGCTGTGAAACTAATTCCCATGAGTCCAATAAAGGTTAAGTCTTGCCTCCTAAGCCCTCTATTGGAAATTGCTTTTAATATGGAAGAGAGTTTCAAAAACAGTTAATAACAGAGCATGGAGTCCAGTTATCCAAATAAAGAAATGTCAACAATTCCAGTGAGGTATTTGAAATTCCAATGAGGTATTTGAGATTTTTAATGGTTCCTGTGATTTTTGTTGATGGCTATGCAAAATGTTTTATAGTTTTGTGTACAAATAGCTTTAAATTACATCATTATATTGTATTGTAGTATACACGGAGCATTTGCTTTTTCTGCACCACCACATTTTCTTACCTTTGAGCTGCCATGTGGAAGGGTACTTGAAAGGTTTTTAAATGTGTTTGGTACACCTTCAACCTGCTCTTAAAATATTTTTATTTTCCCAATATTTTAAAAGTTAATTGGTTTTATCTTTGGTGTTATCATTATTTATCAGATGCAGTATGTTGTGTGTTGCTTGTTGTATGTGGTTGTTTTGTTTTTTTGTAAGCCACCCAAAGACTTTAGTATTGGGCAGCATATAAAAACTTTAAATAAAATAAATAAAGTTCTCTTTCTCCTGTTCCAGTCTATGAACTTCATGGCTGAAGCAGGAATTGAACCTGGCTCTCCCAGGTTCTAGTTAAGTACTCAAATCACTATGCCACCCTACCCCTTAATTAATCTACCTTGTGGTTATACTCTATCAGCACTCCAGTGCAGCTGTGCTGTATCCACAACAACCAAAAGAATCTATAAGTTCAAGGTCAGGGGAATAGCCCGGTCTGGGTAGTCTTGACCAGTTTGGTCTATATTCCATTTTTTGAGATTTTGTCTGGGCAAATTACATTTTTACATTATAGTAAACACCTGGGACACTGTTTTAACAGTTCTGTCTTGGCATTTGTTGAAGGACAGAGTGTGTGTGTGTGTGTGTGTGTGAGAGAGAGAGAGATGGGCCGCCTGCAAACATTTAGCACAAGCATGGTATGAGGAAGCATTGAACAAGAGGTGGAAAGTTCTATATGACATAGGAATCATGTTATTACACCCATAAATGTCTATCTGCCTGCCTGCACTAAAAAGTGTGTGGGGATATTCCTTAATGCACAGAGAATTTCTTAATCACTGACTTCACATTTCTGCCCTTGTTAATTAGGAACTGCCATTTGTAATTAGTTTGATGTAGCTGCTACTTCACTGAGCTGTGGCATGATTGTGAGATGAGCTTTTGTTTTGTTTGTCATATCTTAAAATGACACTTTGGTTTAGGCAATACAATTTGTGTAACACTGCCATGGAGGATTAATGCGTTATAGGTGCATAAACATTCATTCACTGTATTTATAGAAAACAATTGTTCCAGAAGCATTTGATACACCGACTCATAGAATTTATCAACCCTATATTTATTTATTAGATTTCTATCCTGACTTTTTTCTTTTCTCTTTAAAAGGACTTAGTCGGCTTATCTCTGCTGTTCTCAATCTTATTCTCACACCAGCCTTGTGAGGTAGGTCAGGCTGAAAGGGTGTGACTGGTCCAAAGTCACCTAGTTGGCTGCATGGCTGAGCAGAGATTAGGACCTGGGTCTGCTGAGTCCCAGCCCTGTGCTCTTAACCACCACGCCACACTGGCTCCTTATATAATTTCCATTATGATAACATAAGAGCATCGGAAGCTGTGGAGGTGGTGTTAAGGAGTAGCCCATAATGCTGAAATCCACATTTTTAATTTAGACACTGGAAGATTCTTTGCTTCACTGCTTAGTCGCCAGTGGGCATTTGCTGAAATGCAGGTACAGGAACCTTGCTGAAGCCGATCCCACTGCATCGCCTGACTTTTTGCCCACATGTGCTTCACATCCTGCTGTCCCTTTGAACTTCTCTGCATGAGTTTTTTCTGGGAAAAAGAATCATGTATGCCTCTTCCCTCTTTTTCTCTGTCCATACATCCCATTTTACAAATGGGGTGTTTTTAGCAGAACAGGGCTTTTTAAACACGTGCAGGCAGATTTTAGAGCATATGTAAACTTGTGTGTGATGTGTGTTGTCCTGTGGTACTGAGCCCAGATGTTTTCATTATCTAGTGCTTGACAGTTGCCTTGTTCCATACCAGGCTGTTTGTCTTTCTTGATCCAGTATTCTTTGTTCTGATAGTAAAGGTAAAGGTTTCCCCTTGACGTTACGTCCAGTCATGCCTGACTCTAGGGGGCGCTGCTCATCTCCGTTTCCTGGCCAAGGGAGCCAGCGTTTGTCCGCAGGCAGTCTCCGTGGTCATGTGGCTGGCATGACTAAACACCGAAGTGCACGGAGCGCTGTTACCTGCCCACCGAAGTGGTACCTTTCTATCTACTTGCATTTGCATGCTTTCGAACTGCAAGGTTGGCAGGAGCTGGGACGGAGCAACGGGAACTCACCGCATTGGGCAGATTCGAACCGGCGACCTTTCGATCAACCAGCCCAGCAGCACAGCGGTTTAAACCACTGCGCCACCTGCAGTCCCATTTGTTCTGATAGGCAGCACCTAAGGCCTGGGTCTCAGAGAGAGGACTTTATCCATCACCCACTAACTGATTATGTTAAATGAAGATGCCAGGGGCTGTCAGCATACAGAGCATGTCCTACCATGAAGCTGGCCTGTCCATGCATTTCCTAAGAACAGCTAGTTGGTTACTGTGTGAACAAAATGCTGAACTCGAGGAATCCTGGGCTGCTAGCATGGCTACTCTTCTGCTCTCATGAATCCTCCTTATATAGGCATGTTCTACAGGATTTCAAGAAAAATAATGCCAGTGGGAGAATTAATTTCCCTCCAATGGAAATTTCAGCTTCAGGAGAAGGATTTTCCTCAAGGTGACAATTGAGAGAGTCAGTGGTTAGATTTCCCTTTTGTAATACCTCCAGTCTTCTTAATTATTCCCTACCACACACACAGCCTGATGTCATTTTGACTGCCCCCCCCCCCCATATACATGCAAATATAAATGTAAATGCAGTTGAGCCATGGGAGAACTTGCTTTCTTGATGTTAATGTTTTGTCCTGCCACTCCTCTAGGTTGTGTGCATGTATTAAATTAGTTTTCATTCATATATCCACTTACTGCTCTGTAGGACTTCTAAGTAAACATAAACAGGATTGTTCTGTTAGATGTGTTATTATGATTAAAGCATCTATTATTATTATCATTATTGAAGCACAGTTATGATATTGGTAAGGTACTGGTCTGTCTGTCTTCTGTCTCTTCCCTTAGTCAGAATAGTGCTCCTAGTATTTAATATTGTTATTATTTAGATACATATTTTGCTCTTTATATTGATTGCAATGTTGATACTTTTGAATGGATTGTGTTGCATTTCCACTCAGTTTGCGCTTCCTTTAGGAAGAAAAGCATGAACCAGATATTAAATAGAATAAAATGAAGCAAAGTAGTTATCTATTCATATTGTCTGTAATTGTCATTTATCCTGTTGTTTCAGCCACAAATACTGATATAATTTCACACTTTCAATACATTTGGAATCATTCCTTGAAATTGTTTACTTCTTTTTTATTCTGGGCACAGACTGTAATGTTTTAAAAAAAGAGAAATGCAACCCTGCCATTGCGTACAGAGATAATTTCTTTCTGTTATGTCTGAGGAGAATTTCAGAGAATATGCAGAGACATATTTCAAGAGCTATATGTGATCTCCTCTGCTGAATATTTACATCACAAATGAGCCTAATTACTCTTGATTGTTGAAATGTCAAGCATAATTAAGACACAATTGTGTTGTAAAATAGTCTGAATAGCATTTTCTGAAAATTTGCACTGTAAAGTAAAGCACATGCACACCAGCATTCATTTCTGTGTGGGAAGACAGATGCTTTAGAGGTGACAAATGTATTTTGATGGCAAACAGCAACATGATATGGCAGGGTTCTTTTCTTCTTACTGCTCTTTTAATGCCCTGAGTTATGAGAAAATTCAGTTATTTCGTTGTTAGTTACTGATTTACAGGTCTGTGGCACAAAGATGTGTAACTTCTGAAGTAGCTTTGATTTTTGGATAGGATAGCTTTATTTAAAATTGATTAGCAGCAAGTCACAACAGCTTGCCAAATTGCTAATGGAAGCCATTTGAATCAATTTTCCGATATAATTTAACACTCTTTTGGCTGCTCAGAGTTTAATCAGGAAAGAGTAGCAGCTTCCACTTGGTATAATTAATTATTCTTTTCATAAATATTTTTCCCTGGTCCCCATCATCCTTTCCTTCCCTCCTCAAAACCCCTGATGTGCGTCTACAATAAATGTTATGTTCAGTTAGAAGTGCTTCAAAAGGCTAATTTGAAAAATGTCACAGTATTAGTTCCCGCTTGCGTGTGTCAAAAGGTATTTGTATCTACACTTCAGTATATTCCACTGCCTGATAAGTATTTTTTGTGGAGTGTGCATTTAACACTAAATTACAAATTGGATTCTGCTGTTAACTAAGGGCCCTATTCAGCAGAAATTAGATACAGGTTTTTGAACAGAAGGTCACAGCTCGGCTGTTGCACCTAGATGCGGCAGGGAAATCCTCCCGGCTGTGGACCATTTAAAAACAAAAGGGTTATCTCTGGTCAAATCCTTTTTCCGTGGTTGTCTTCTCCTGCAGAACCCTGGCACTGTACATATTTACTCAGAAGTAATTCTTCCTGAATGCAACACGATTTACCTGCAGGTAAGTGTGTATAGGATTGCAACCTAAGTGAAGGACACTACCTGACAGTAATGACAGAAAAGTGGGCAGGGGGATGAGGCCTTGTTTTGAAACTAAGTCTTGCTGAAGTGATGAAATAATTATGTTTTGTCACACACATGAAGGCACTTCTGTGTAAATGGATCACTTGGCACATTCTGGGTTATGGCTCAAGTTCTAATACAGAATTTGGCCAGCACAGCTAAACTGTAGGGAACCTCTCTGGGCCTGCCATGTGTGCCAGGCTATTATAGGATGATCTTTCCCTCCCTGGTGCTGTTGGGAAAATTTGGATAAATCCTGGCAGAAAAATGTTGCTTATATGTGCCTTAAAACCAGACCTGCACTCTTTCTCAAAAGCACCAGCTTTCCAAGCCAAGTCACTGTTTAATATTGCTGTTGCCTTAAGAAAGCGGCACTCTTCCCTGTCCCTTTCTCTCTCTATTTTTCTCCCCTCTAGCTGTAAGCCAGAGCAGACAGGCCATTCAGTGGGATACACAATCACTGCTACAATGTTGCTGCATAGCTCCTGCAGGAATTCACAGTTTACCAAGAAGTATTTAGTTAGCTAGCCCAGAGCCCCTTCCTGCTCTGTAGCCAACCAGAAAGATGCGGATCCCTTACTCAGGGTCTGAGCCTCCCTGATAACAGAATGCAACAGATGAGCTTATAAGTTCATGAATGGTTTCTCAGTAGCCGGGATTTACATGTCTAAGCAGACCCAGAGATGGGTTCAAGTTTCTGGAATTTACTTAACTGAAATGTCAATACACTGCAAATAGAAATATGGTGATCTTATTGTCACTTGTATGTTTGGCTGATCTTCCTTATCTGTTCGGTATATGATGACCTCAGAATTTCATTGTAATGTCTGCATTCTGTCATCAATGCTCTGTACCTATGTACGTGACCAAAATGGTCTGCGCTTGTATTGAAACCTCGCAGTTGAGTCTGCCTCTGCCCAGTAATGCATTATCGTGAGTAAAACCTGCAGGGAACCTGGGCTTATGTCAGTAAAGCAGTGGAGGTTCGAACATTTGATCTTTCCTGTGAACCTCCCACAAAGTTTTTATTTCCTCCTCACAAATTGAAAACCGAGATTCTGTCAATGCCTTACAGACATTTTGACCAAAACTCCCAGACTTCCTGACCATTGGCCATGCTGGCAGGGGCTGATGGGAACTGATGTCCAAAACATGTGTAGGACACTCAGTTGAGAAAGGCCCTGCAAGGGTTTCTGGTATCCAATTTGTACCAAGTGTGTAGCTCTCGTGTTCCAAGCTTACAATTGGTTCCCTAGTGTGGAAGAACCCAAAGCAATTTATGCAAGCAATGACTTGTGTTTCAGTTAATAATTTGTCACTGTATGAAAAAGGAATGGGTGTTTAGCGATCTTGAACCAAGTTTATGAGTTGTGGTGATGAAGCAATATTACTGACTAGCATTGGCGGCACACAGCAAATGCTGGATTGATGGTATAAACTGAAGTGGGGATTCCCCATTAACAGTCCTGCAAACCTAGCAAGCATGTAATATGGTCTGTGACAAGGTAGTCAGACACAGAATTGACTGTATAAGAATCCTAAGTAACATGCTTGTTAAGTAAATGAAAAAATAAATTGGTAGCAGCGGTAGCAGAAGTAAGTTTGGAAATGAAATAGTCACATGTCTTGGCAGCATGGGCAGGGCAGAGTGAGAGACTGATGTGTCTCAGGAAGACCATGCTCCTTCCTATGAGGGGCTCTTTAAGCAAAGAGAGGTTTATTTTGCTCCACAAACATGGCAGATTTACCTGTGTGTTACATTGCTCAAAAGAACTGATTTCCTTCTAACTATATGGAATTAGTAAATCACACCAGAATGTATCGGAAATAATAGAAGTTTATTATTCTATGGATAATGGTATACTGGTGCGGGTCCTGCTGAGGTTAAGTACGTGAGCAGAATGCAGCCTGTACACAATGATCTCCCAGATATCGAGATATGTTATCATTCTGAGTACCCAAATTCCTGCTGGATTACTGTTCTTTGGGCTTGGTGTTTTTTCTTTATGTTTAATCCGGTTGCAAGCTGATCAGTGACCAACCTTGCTGGTATTGCTATGCAGAGCATCCCAGATCACGAGGAAAACTTCTGCTCTACTTTATTCTTCCTGTGTGCCAGAATTTTGAAGGACATACAGCAAGGCTGCTTTCATTTATCTACACACTGTGATTATTTAACAATAAAAATGGAAACATGCTCATCAATTCTCTTTGATATAGGTGTGTCTCCTAGGGATGAAATCTCATGCAAAAAAGTCCTACACTGAAAAAAGTCCGATGGTGCCTCGCTTTCCCTAGTCAGTATAGCTGGCTGCAGAACGCTGCCGTGTGTAGGAATTCGTTCTGCATAAGTGCACAGTGCACTAAATCCTTAGTGTTGTAGTTGACTTCTTCTGTTTAAAGATTTAAATGAACACCTGATCTCATCATGGTAAGCAAACTGGTTTCCATTATTTTTAAATAGAACATTTGCATTAAAAAAACAGGTCTTCAGAGCAAAAGCAGTACAGAAGGCATGCAGGTCTAAGGACCTGATTAAAAGCAAAAGGTTTGGTCCCAGATATCAAATTCTTAAGTTTGTGTAAAACTTATTTGTCAAATGAAGAGAATATATAATCTATCTTTCTAGTTAATAATACATTGGATTTTCCGCTTCACATAGATGGCCTGATCTGGAAAAGCAGGCTTTGAATTAGGTGTTCTGTTCAACAGTTGCTTGTTCGATTAGGTCCAGTTGGTTGAGCTAATTAGAAATGCAAGCAAGCAAAGTTTGGAGGAAACCCCCTCACGGGTCTCTCACATAAATTTACTAGAAGTATGTCAGACAAAAGAAGGTCTCCTTCATCGATCCTGAATGTGAGCCAAAGGAATTAGATACACGCTATCCCAAAGTAGCTGAGCTGGGTATATTTCTTCTGGCAATAGAACTCCAGCGCTATGTAAAACCGCAAATCTGTGTTGACATTGGGATGTCCCCTGATATGTGCCAAGGGAAGACCTTGGGAGAATCTCATGAAATAACAACCACAAAGCAAAAAGCTGTTTGACCAGTGTGTGAAAATGTGATACTGATTCATTGCATCCCAAGCATTTAGCCATGTTCTCACATGTTCTGTCTTAGAAAAGGTAACATTAAGTAATCAGAAAATTAGTGCAAATTAAGTCACCATGCTCAGATGTGGGAACTCTCTGCCTAGGGAAGTCTGCCTCACCCCTTTGCTGAAAGCTCCCTCTGCAGCAGATTCCATTTTAGAAGGACTTCAGTTCTTCCTGGATTTTTCAAGTTCTGCCAGATTGCTTTTAATTGTTTTTATTGTTTCATCTTCTTTCAGTAGTCACACTTTTTGTGTTTGATTTTTTATTTGTAATTTTTAGTGTATTCCTAATTTCACCATCTTTTTTATTAGTTGGAATGTTTTAGGAAAAGCAGGATATAGGTATTTTAATGCTCCTTCTATTTCACTAAATGTGAAGATAGCTCATCCTCATTTGGTGATGTTGAAGACTACTTGCTTTTTATACATAGAACATGGAATCACATCCCCCCCCCCCCATTCCCACAATATATAAAAGTAACTGGCTAGAATTATAACTTTATTAAGTTCAATATTTAGATGTCATCTTTCTGTTTAAAGTGGCAGCTCACAATGGTTAAACGTGGTAAAAAGCATACAGCTAAAGTCTATTCAACAAAATGATTAACATATAACAGAAATTAGAAACCAACAATTTGGCACCATGTTGCAAGATATTTCTATCCTAAATATTTGGTAGAAAAGTAAGAGAAACTGAGCACTTCCATGTTTGTTCAAAGATAGGTTGAAGGATCTTGTATTCATAGAATACTGAGTGTAAACATAACAAATAATAAAACAGTATAGGAAGCATATAAAATGCTCCTCTAGGGAAGTTTCCTTATAATTGTGAACCACTAATGAATGAGGGAGTGTTTCTCTTTCAGCTAATCTTGTATCCTGCAGTACAGAACTGGACCATCACTGGCTCTCAAAGAAAGGGAAAATGTAGACGATCTGCCGAGATTTGCCTTAGTGATTTTTTCTGGACTTCCTAGTTCTTAACACTGGAAAGTCTGTCTGTCCTTCTGTCTGGACTGCTGTTTAATCCAAAAAAGGCCTGTTGATAAAAAGGTGCAGCTCTTTAGGGAGGCAGAATGATTTCAGGATCAGTGTAGTCTTCCCCAATTTGGTGGCTTTAGGTCATTTGGGCTGTAGCTCCAGGCACCCCTGATCATCGGTCATGCTGGATGGGACTGATGGGAGCTGTAGGCCAAAACATCTGGAGGACAGCACAGTTTGGAGGAGGAGAAGGATGGGTTAGCATGTCAGATGAGAAATGGGGCGCCCTATGTCTAAACCACCCTTTAGCTATGATGCTCACTGGGTGACTTGGGGTGGTGTCTGTCTCAGGTTGTTGTGTGTTGTGTCTGTCTCAGGTTGTTGTGCAGATAAAGTGGCAACCATGTGGCATCTTTATACTTGAGCTTCTTGAAGAAAACACAGGATATTAATATGAAATAAAATTCCTAGTGGGATATTGGAAGTACGTGAGTAAACTCTTGAGTAAGAACTCTCTTCAGCTAATTCCGTCCAGTATAAAGATGCCAAACTGGAGCTGGAGAGGTTGTAGCCTTTCAGGTGTTTTAACTCCCATTGGGCCTCTCCTGGATAGCCAATAGTCAGATGATGTGGGGGACGGAATATCCTAATGCCCACAAATTGTTTTCCCTGGATGTCTAACTTTTGGCATCTTTTCTTCTTCACTTCTTTAGGGACCCAAACTAAAGAGAGTAATACTGTAACAATGCAAACCCTCAGGACAGCCAGGAGAACAGTGACTGCAAACACCCTTTTTTCCTCTGCAACTTTTTATAAATGTGTGTGGAGTTTGTTTGTTTGTTTGGATCATCATTCCTATGCTGTTGCTGCTGTTTTAAAGTACCAGCTCTTTTCTTTAATATATTGCATTTTTATGGTTCATGGGATTTGTACCCTAAAAGGTGGGAGATACATGTGCAAAGGCACATACATACACAAGCACACATCTTAAATAATTTATTTTGGGGGATCTTTGCCGTCATTGAGACTCTATCTGGAGGCATAGGGGCAATAGTCCCTGTGCATACAGCTGTGGGTGAAATTATCTCACCGGGCCCTTTTGCATGGCGAGACCTGCTCCTCCTGCACACAGCATCCTTCACCATGTGGAAGCTGTGCTCGTGCAGTCTTGCTTTCCCTTTCACACATCCAAGGCAATATCCAAATAGTCTTGAGGCCCAGCGAAGGTTGCTAAAGTTTAACAGGTTAGAACCGGAAGTCACCATTCAGTTATTACCGGTGGGACGTAACACTGGCTCTGTCCTTTTCGAGAATAAAGCTTTGAATTCTGACTAGAACAATTGGTTGTGCTGTTGATTATTGTCAGGGAAAGAACAGATAGAAAGTAATATGAGCACACAGGAAATCAGAGTGTAGGTGCTAAAGTGATTGAGGAGGATGAATAATCGTGGAAGGACGCAATTGTGCTTGACATGCACACCTTTTAGTTTTTGCTCTCCTAGCATGCTTGTGGTCTCCAGTGGATTTGGGATGTCACTCACGCAGGATAATGGATAAGCCTGCTTTCATCACTGATGAATGTCGAGATGTGTTTGTTTCCTCACACACATAGCTGATGTGGCACGGATAGCGTGGGACTGGGACCCAGGCAATCTAGTCCCTGCTCAGTCATGGAGTCAGTTGAGTGACTCTGGGCCAGTCACAGATTCCCAGCCCAGCCTGCCTTACAGAATTGGTGTTATGGGGATAAGATGCAGAGCAGCAGCAGGAGAATGGTGTAAGCTGCCTGGAGTCCTTGTAAGGAGAGAGGGGGGGATATGGATCTAATAAATAAATGTCATATAAATATGATTTTAGAAAATACGGCATAACAGCAGGATTCTTCTTCATGGGAAATCATTACGTATGTTGTGAATGCAAGGAGACTGCAGTTAGACACCTGAACTGCAGTTTCCCTTGCCACATGGCAATCGCTTCCCACAAAGAGTGCAATTTCAGGCCACTGAAATGGCCTGTTAGTGCCACTGAGAATGCAGAAGCTCTTGAGATTGGCGCAAGTTGCTGCATCACATCTTGGCTTTCACTGTCTCAAATGTCTGAAGCGGCAGCTTTGCTTGGTTTGCTTCTGTGGTGGGATTCCAGTCACAGCAACTAGCAAGGCCCTTGAGAAGGCGGAAGTGCCTCCCATGCAGCGAGCCAGCCCCCCCGCCCCCGCCCCCGCCCGCATCCCAAACTCCTGTGGAAGATTCCCAACCTGTCAAAGTGGAAAGGAGGAAATGAAGAAGCTTTAATAATGTTTCACCCTCCCTTATTTTCAAAACTTTACCCACCTTTTCCCATTTGATATAACAATTTACAGACATTGTTTGTGTTTGTAGGTGTTTCTGAAATCCATTGTTGTACACTGAAGTGTGTGTCTGTGTGTGTATAGTTGAATTTACATAGTGGACTTTATCTTTCCAGTAACCATTTTTTTCCTTGGTGTCTCAGAACTCTCATTAATTTTTCACAGGCTTGTGATGGATAGTTTTTATTTATTCACGTCTGAGATTCTGTGGCTTGAAAAGGCCTCATTTTCTAACATTACATATTCATGGCTTGGGATAGATGGGGAAAAGAACTTATTATTAATATGTCACAGTGGGAAAGTTACTCTGGGTTCATTTGAGAACCTTGTTAAATTTGGTGCGGTCAGCAGACACTGCTGAAATTTTTCGATAACATTTTATTGTAGAAGGCAAAAAGGGTCAGTGATTGTTTCCTTGTCTAAACAAAAAGTCTGATAGTTTCTTAATGCATTTTCAATGCTGTGGCAAGACAGGAGGGAGAGTGTTGGTGGAAGAATCCTATTTACTGTGACAGATGCAGAGGATTGCCACCTAGTTGTTGTAACATTGCTGCAGATTCTACACAATTAACACAATTTTATACCTAACTGCTAGGGACGAAGTAATCCTGGCTCTGCCCACCTGCCAGGGTTTTCACAGCTGCTTTTTCTGGAGGTTTTCTGAAAGCAACAAAATCACTGGAAGACTTGCTCTTACAACAATTTTATTTCTTCTTAAGCTGTGTGTGTGTGTGTGTGCGCGCGCAAAAACAGCTCTGGCATCACTCTTCCATGCACCTGATAAGTGATGACTGGTCCACAGAAACAGTACTGACAGTGATGCCACATGCTCCATGCTTCTCCAAGTGGCAAGAAATTCCAAGGGTAGTGCAGTATGGGCTTCATTCCTTTTGGATGAATGAGCACACTGGAGACCAATGCTGTCCTTGTCATACTGCTTTATTTACAAATATGCAAATAGAGTATAAGTAGAAGCAGAGCAATTTTCAGATTGGACCATCATTTCTTGCAGATGCTGTATTCCCTGAGTTAAACAGGGGCTTGAGCTGGATGGCTTAAAGGTGTGGGCACCTACCAACCCACCTGGTTGTGCAGGCTGTCAGAAGGCATGCTCCTGGTAGTTTGACATGGACCTGTGGCCCCGCTGGAGTCCCGTATAGCGATTCCATTACAGTAAAACCACCTCTGGATGTCAGGCAGGCTCTGACAATGGCTTGTCTTGTTGACCTGCCATTGTGTTTAACATTATTTATTGAGCCATATCTTTTATGTAATGTTTTGATGCATTGTTTTCATTACTTTATCTGCTTGTCTTTTTATTGTTAAGTGCTCTCAAATCTCTCTAGATATGCCAATGATATAAATAAATAAAATTAGGTTTCCCCATCCCCAACTCTGATTCAAACATCAAGAGATTTCTAATTTGATCTCATCTGGTATCTACCTGACCAAGGTATTGTTTGCTAGTAGCTGTAACATCATATTAGTTGCTTGCAGAACTTGCTGTTTTCCCTGAGAGATGTAAAGGGACACCGAACACCTTCTCCTGAGGATAATTCTTTGAATAACATGAGTATCCATTATCAAAAGAAACTTCTTATTAGTGTTGTGATGTTGCTTATTGCAGATAGCTTTTGAGTTTTCCTGAAGAAAGCAGAATAATTCTAAATTACTGGTAGACAATGATGGATAATGCTTGATAGGCCATGCAGTTATGGGGCTAAATAGAGTGAGCATGTTACTGGAGTACAACAGAACTTTCCTAGACATTTATAATGTTGAGGTCCGTCTGAGTACAGGGAAGGGATTTTTCAGGAATGGCATTCAGCACGAGGAAGTTCCTTCTTCATTGGTTTATCCAAAATGATGTAGGCCTTCCATGTTTGCCTGAAGCTTAAGCAAGCAAGTGAAACAAGGAAAATGTACAGGTAGTTCCTGAGTTCTGAATGCCTGAGTTACGAACAACACATATTTATGAATGAACTGCCATAAAGCCCATTGATTTTAAAGAATTACCATGGAAAAGCACCACCACCATAGAGAGAGAAGGGATGAAAGGAGAGAGAGGAAGGGCCTCCAAAGCATACCTTCCTACTCTGTCCACACAGAGAGGGAAATTTCCTTGCTGCAAAGAGGAGGCCCTGGTGAGTTTAAGTGGGATGGGAGTAGAAGTATTTGAGGTTTTTTGACTTTCATGGGAGTCCTGTGCCCCAACCCCTGTGAATGTGGAGGGCCAACTGACTTACAAATTCGAATTAAACCTGAATTTCTGTTTTCTCAGGAATGGAACTTGCTCCTAACCTGGGGACTGCCAATACAGGCAAAGTTTAAAGTCAGGATTTTGACCTTAAACTTCAAAAGTGCGCTGATTTTTGGGGCCATTTGGGGCTTGGCTGGGCCAGAGACTTGTCCTTTTTCTTCTCTTTTCCTCCTCTTTTCAGTCTTTAAATATATACCTATTTTGTGACTGTATTTTATTATTTTAAGGTTTTAATTCTTGATGGGAGTTCAGAAGTACAGTGACAAATCAGTACAGAAGAAGGCGGTACCAATGTCTTACATCTGTCCTGTCTTCTGGTTATTCCCCCAACCGAAAGGATCCTGGCAGCGATATCAACTGGTCCCTGGGCCTGTCAGTGCTGCTACTGAATGCCAGGTCAATCCGTAATAAAACATCTCTCATCCATGATGGATGAGCGGGTTGACCTGGCTTGTAGCATGGAGACCTGGGTGGAAGAAGGAGGAGGTCCCCCTCATTCAGCTCTGCCCACCCAGACACCTAATGCAGCACCAGCCACTTCCCAGAGGGAAGGGGAGTGGGGATTGTCCTGGTTTTCCAAGACTCAATTTCCCTTCGAGGCCAGGCCTTGAATGTTTGTACCTGGTGTTGGGTGATTAGGGATTCTGTTGGTATACCGTGCACACACCTGCCCATCAGACTCCCTGCCTGAGCTGATGGAGATTGCCTTGGACCTGGTATTGAGGACCCCCAGGATGCGGGTCCTGAAGGATTTCAATTTCCATGCTGAGGTTATTCAGTCTGGGGTGGCTCAGGAGTTCATGGCTTCCATGGCAGGCATGGGGCTGTCTCAACATGTCACCGGCTCAACCCATGAAAGAGGTCACACTCTGGACCTGGTTTGCTCAATGGGGCAGGAAGAGGGTGAACTGGAAGTGAGAAACTTGACTTTAACTCCGTATCATGGTCAGATTGCTTGCTTGTGAGGTTTGAGCTTGGGGCCGATCTTTCCCTCTGAAAGGGTGCAGACCACATTAAGATGGTCCACCCCCAGAGTCTTATGGATCCTGATGGATTCCTGAGGGCTCTGGGGAATTTTCCGGTAGATAAAGCTGGTGCTCCTGTTGATACCCTGGTCGATTTCTGGAATGGGGAAATGAGCAGGGCAAGTGACATGATCGCTCCTAAGCGTGCCCTCCCTTCTAGCAGAGCCCACCCAGCACCATGGTATACGCCTGCGTTGCGGGCGATGAAGCAGGCTGGGAGATGACTAGAGCGCAAGTGGAGAAAATCCCAGGACGAATCCGACCGAACACGCTTACATGCTCATTATCGAGCCTGTGCTGTGGCAGTGAGGGTGGCAAAGAGGCAATTCTTCTCTGCTTCCATTGCCTCCTCACAGTGCTGTCCAGCAGAGCTTTTTTGAGTGGTGTGTGGCCTCACACTTGCTAGCCAAATGAAGGATGTGATGACACCCTCAGCAGCCAGGCGTGATGACTTTGCCCAGCACTTTAAGGAGAAAATTGCCCAGATTCGCCACTAGCTGGACTCCACAATTGATCTGAACGGGAGGCATCCAGAGCCGTTTGGTCCATCATTGTGGGATGAGTTTCAGTTATTGCGGCCTGATGAGGTGGACAAGATGCTTGGGCTGGTACACCCAGCCACCTGTTTACTCAGCCCATGCCCTTCCTGGCTACTTATGCAGCCACAAGATTAGTCTCTGAGTTCAGGAGGTTGTCAACGCCTCACTGAAGGCGGGCTGGGTCTAACCCTGTCCCTTTAAAAGAGGCAGTGATCAGGCCCATCCTGAAGAAGGCATTTCTGGACCCACAGGTGGTCACCAATTATAGACCGGTGGCCAACATTCTGTTCTTGGACAAGTTGTTGGAGTGGATGGTGGCAGGACAACTCCAAGCACTCTTGGATGAAACAGATTATCTGGATCCATTTCAGTCCACTGTCAGACCCAGTTATGGTACTGAATCTGCCTTGGTTGCCCTGTATGATGACCTGGTGGGAGTGCATCCCTGTTGGTTCTCCTGGGCCTCTCAGCAGCTTTCGATACCATTGACCATGGTATCCTTCTGGATAGACTGGCTGGGTTGGGAGTTGGAGTCTCTGCATGGCAGTGGTTCCGCTCCTATCTCAACGGCCGATTCCAGAAAGTGGTGCTGGGGGACTTTAGCTCTGTGCCATGGCAGATTTGCCATGGAGTGCTGCAGGGCTCTATTTCGTCCCCCATGCTCTTTAACATATGCATGAAACCGCTGGGAGAGGTCATCAGGGTGTTTGGGCTGCAGAGTCACCAGTACGCTGATGACACCCAGCTCTACCTCTCTTTTTCAACCAGTCCAGGTGAGGCAATGGCTGTCATTTTAATAATTAATACCACTAATTTTAATAATATCATTAATTGTATACAGTCTCATCTTCATCTTCTTTTATTTTTTCTCTTTCCTTTCTTTAGATATGAGATGATATATTGTTGTTTTGTTTTATTGCTGAATGTTTTTAATGATATTTATAGTACCATGTTGTTATTTATATGTTATTTTTATCTTCTGTAAGCCATCATGAGGCTGCTGCAAAGGGCGGCATATAAATGTTTAAATTAATTCAATTTTAATTTAATTTAATCAGCTTAGTAACCAGACATCACCTTTCATACAAATCTATACTTTGACTAATATCCCCAGCTCTGAACCTTTAGAAGTCTGGCTGCCATCGGCAGGGTGTTTTGTGTTAAATCCCACAACTGTATGAAATTTTACCACAACATGATTGTCTGGTCACAAAGGTGTTGTGTTTCCTCAAGGCTTTACTGGAATGTTTCTCATTATGCTGATTTAGAAACATAGAAACAGAGCGAGTTAGAAGGGGCCTCCCAGGCCATCTAGTCTGACCCCTGGCTCCAGCCAGCTCCACTCACGACATGCCCACCATGTGCATGTCTAGCCTGTCCTTGAACACCCTCACCGATGGGTCCTCAGCCACCTCCCATGGAAGCCCATTCCATACCCTGTTGTTATAATTATCAAATTATTTGGGTTTCAGTATATCATACGCTGCCTTGGAATTTATTTGATGGGACAGCAGGTTATAAATCTTTAAAACAAATAACTGTGGCAGTTCTTAAATGCACTGCTACAATTTGTAGCTTAGCATCTGTTTCATTTTGTTTAACATCTATAATGGTTTTATTGTGTTTTATTGTAGAAATACAGCTAAGCATGTATAAAAGTGAACAAGTAGTGAGGGCCCCATATTAAAAGTGTATTGAGACTCTGGATTTGTGCTGCCTTTCAAAATATGAAGAAAGTTTTCCATTTAATAAATATGTTTATTTACTACTTTCATACCTTGCCTTTTCTAATGGCTCACAATTTAAAACAGTGGCTTAGAATTTCATAAATTTGTTACAAAAGGAAAAGGGGTCAGGGGGAAAAGAAAAGCAACCTAATTCACATACTGAGCGCATACCCTCCCTTCTCTACCTCCCATGCAGCTGGGAAGAGGAATAAAGAATTCAGTTTCACTTTGTAAGATTTCTGGCTTCCTGTTACATGCAAACCTGCAACTGTGGTTCAAAAGAAATGCTGGTTAGTTCTAAACAAATAGATCTCAAACACTAGATTGTTTTTCTGATGTGCTTTGCAAAACAAATTCTATTTTAAATGGCAATTCCTGGTTTGCACAAATGACAATCTAGGAACCTGATAAAGAAAAACTAAGTTTGGTTAAATTTTCCCAGGCACATCAGTGGAGAAGGGAAAAAGACCATTTCATGCAGGCTGTTCGTGCACAGAACACAAATTATGGTTTGATCTTGTGTGTGAACCAGTTTGTTGTGGAAGAGGGGACCAAACAGAAATTGAACTTAGCTAAGCTGATGTAGGATCTTACGAATAGTTGTCTCATGTCTCTCATTCTCTTTAGAGTGGAAACATCATAAAACATATGTAAGCATGCATAGGGTAATAGAAATCAATGAAGGCAAACCAGACTGGCTCTTCTACAAGCATTCTTGTGATCTTTACAAGAATCACAAGAAACTATGTCTTGGCCAGAAACTTGGCCAGAAACTGTCAAACAACTGGTAGTTGTTGAAATGCTTCACTGGTAGGAACTGCTTACGTCTAGTGTAACGAAAAAAGATTTCAACCTTATGTCATTTTAATGAAACTATATTAGGAACTCTCTTTCCCTGGTGACTGATAATGATGTATTGATCTAGGTAGTGAAAATCCACATTTAATTTACATTTACGTTGCAGGATGTAAGTCGGATCTGTTACAAAATGCTGCAATGTATTGTTTTATGAAAAAGATTGCTCCAGTTCAAGTTTATTCAAGCAAGCTATTCTTTTCCATCTTTCTCTTTGTAAAGTTTCCTTTTCTGAACTGCACTTATATTCTGTGATTATTTGAGGACCCCCAGTTGTTCTTCATTGTTCTTTAGGGGTGGGGTTAAGACCCTTTGTACTTCTGCAAACCTTGGATTCCTATGAATGTGTGGATACCTGCTTCTCGGTGGTCTTCTTCGGCTTCAATCCGTGGCTATCCCACCTGCATGTGATTAGAGGGAGTGAGACTGTTCTGCCTGCCCTGTTCTAGCCAAGGACATTTTGCCCTCTGATGTCGAGCTAGACCTTCCAGCACTGGGAGACTCCGGTGGCAGATTGAACCTCTCAACTCAAACTGACCAAGAAGTCCTACAAGATGTGTTTCTGGAGGATGCCCTTGGAGTGGGTTCCCAGCTCAGGTGGGATATAAGAACTCCCTTCTGAGTCAGAAGAGAAGGCTGATCCATTCTCAAACTTCAGAGGGCACATATGCCTTAAGTCACAGTTGCAATAACTGAGTGACAATTTCTTGTGAGCATGAAGCTATGTGGACAAGGTGCTAGGACAAGTTTGGTCCACCACCTGTGTTCTTGACCCTTAGTCCAGGGGGACAATATCTGCCTTGTCATTGACAAGGTTGCGCTGTCCATAAAGGTGCATAGCTTGGGGGTTCTTCTGGACCCAGAGTTTCCCTGGAGGTCCAGGTGGCATATGTGGTCAGGAATGCCTTCCATCAACTTTGATTTACTAACTGTGTCCCTACCTGGGCAGACAGAAGCTAGCCATGGTAATCCATGTTCTGGTAATCTCACGTATAGATTACTGTAATGTGCTGAATGTGGAGCTGCTCTTGAAAATGGTCCAGAAACTTCAATAGGTACAAACAGCGCAGGAATGCACAGGCATGAACATATATCATCTGCATTGGTTACCAATTGAAGTCCAGGCCCACTTTGAGGCACTCACAGCAACAGATAAATGCCTAAATGGCTTAGAGCCTGGATATCTCCTCCAGTATACGCATAACCAAGCCCTAAGGTCATCAATGGAGGTCCTTCTCTCGAAGCTACCTTCACAAGAAGTAAAGAAGATACCCATGAAGGGATGGGCCTTCTTGGTTGTGGCACTCTGTTTATGGAACCAGTTCTCCATGGAGATACAGTGGTACCTTGGCTCACAAACTTAATCCGTTCCAGGACTCTGGTCGTGCCCCAAATTGGTCGTGAGACAAGTCACATTTCCTCATAAGGGTCAATGTAAATAAGGTTAATCCGTTCTGCAACTATGTTTTTTACTCACAAAAATTTGAAGCAAAGTGACAAAGAGCAACAAAGATTGTGGCCATCTCCCTCTCCCAGCAATCGTGTGGGGGGGGTGGGGGGAGACTGGCACAATCATGGGTGCACTGAGGGGGGCAGGGGGGCGCACTCGGGCAGGCAACACAGGCGCAATCATGGCCATCTCCCGGCCCAGCACGAAGGTGGTCATCTCCCCTCTCCCCAGCACGACCACAATCGCGGTCGTCCAGGGAAGGCGGGCACACTTGTGATCGTCACCCGATGCAGAGTTCGCAACCTGTGGCAGTTTTTATGAAATTTCTGTTTGTGTCCCGATTTGGTCGTGAACTGAGGCATTCATGAGCCGAGGCATCAACTCTGTATGTTTTGGCACTTTTCTCTCACTCTTTAAATTGTTGAATATGATTATTTGGTTTTATATTGGTTTTTATGTATATTGTTATTGGTACATGTGGATTAACTGTTAAATTATTGTCACATATTGTTTTGTTTATTATTGAACATTGTCTATAGCTATTAAGTTTTATTAATTGTACAGATGTTATATTGCAGCTGTACCTGATTTTGAACTAATTGTTGATATTCTATATTGTTTTGATAGGATGTTATTGTACCCCATTCTGAGAACTCTGTGCCAACAAACAGTATACAAAAGCCTAATAAGTAAATAAATAAAATGCTCGCAGTTGTACCTGGGTGGGGTCCAGGATAAGCCAACTTTGCTCAGCCTGGTACACTCCAGATGCTTTGAAGGCCAGTTTACATAAATTCTACGGATTATGGCAAAGGCAATCAATTCAGGAAACAGTAGTCCAAAGAATCTGGAGGTCACCAGACTGGGAAAGGTTGATATCAGTCCTGAGGTCTGGCACCTGCTACAGCAACGCACCTTGCAGCTCCCCGCCTCTTGCAGAGCCCTTACTGTGACCTGCACATCAAATGAACCCTTAGGTTTCAGAACCTTGCTTATGCTACTGCCTTTCTGAGCTGTGCTTGTTCTGGACTACCGGGTGTGCGTGTGCTTTTGCTACCCAGGTTTCATAGGTTTTTGTGCACTGCCTGTTTTGTCGTGTTTCTGACCTCAACCAGCACTCATGTGGATTTGCCCTGCTCTGCTCAAGGACTGCCTTAGCGGGAGAGATATGGAACTTGAAATGTCCAACTTTTGGTAGGAAGACCGTTATTTTATTAAGTCTGAATTATTAAGGAAATATACATATGGACTAGTTGAGATGAGCACATCTACAAATGTGCATTCATTTTGCTCACAAATGTTTGCACCAACTAGAATAAGATGTCTCAACCTGTAGGTTTTGCACAAATCATTTAAATAAATAATTCCACATTTACATAAAGTACACCCCATGTGCGCCAAGTACGATTTATACCTGTTCAAAGACACTGGGAATTCTGCACTGTACATAGTTTTTTTCTGTGGTGCACATAACACTAAACAAGAAAATGAATTATACAAGATATAAAAATTTTGCGTACTTAGAAAATTGGTAAATAAAAAGCTTGATATTTGAGTACATGATTAATTGGTCAAATAGTATTGTATATCTCCCACGCAATATAACGCATCTGGATATTTTTGACATTGATAAAATTGGATATGCATTTTTATATTAGGCAGTGTCAATATTATGTTTTACAGCAGAAAGCATTTCAGCATGAAGAGTACAATCTAGCTCTGGGAAATACACTTGAATAATCCATAGTACAGATGCCTTTCACACATGGCTTTTTGTTGTTTTTGCATGTGTAATGACGATTTGAAGAAAAAAGGATCTAACTATTGGTTTAGTTGTTTTATGATGCTATTTATTTATTATAAAAGAACTGGGCAGTGAGAAAACTGTGGTCTATTAAGAGTTTATGAGTGTGTGCATGTGTATACGGTGAAATAATATCCAGTGTAATAGGAAGTGACAGTCAAAATTACAGCTTTTCTCTTGCCGCAAGGGTACTTCTGTGCCAAGTATAGTAATATTGTTGTAGCACTGTTCAAGGTTGTCAGCAGTTCTGGGTTACTCTGCAGAGAGCCATAACAATGTGTGGAAGCAAGGAGCTTCCTGTCAAGGGAAATACTATAATTTTGATATATATTTGTTGGTGCCAAGCTGCAATTAAACAGGAGGCATTGGAAAAAAAACATCTTATTTACCCAACTTGAATGTGTTGAATAATTAGTAAAATCTATTTTTGTTAAGTTGCAGTGAAGTTGGCAGGTTATTAATTCACACATATTGTTCAGTGCAATTATATTTAGACCTTATTAATTTTTTCTTCCAGTTAATGATGTATCTTATTCCTATTGACGGAGGGTGTCATAGAAAATGCCTTCAGAGTTTATTGAGCTCAGAGTTATTATTTGGGTTCTGGTGTTCTAAATTTACCACCTTAAAAATACAGATGCACATTTTAATAAGTTTTTTTTCTTTTTTAAGAACAATAATCTGACCTGACAAGCTGGTTTCTTCCAAAGTTTTGCTGCATTTTCAAGATGTATATAAATCAGCTGCTTCAAGATGTGTTTCTAGCGAAGGACCCATTGACCACATCCACACAGTGATAATCCAGGAATTCTGACTTATTAATTCTGTGAGAGGGGAAAACAGAGAAGGGGAACGATAAAGGGATAGTGAAAGTAAAAGAAAAAAGAATAGAAAATAAAAGAGATGGATGGGCAAGTTCACTGGCTTTTGCAATATGTTTCAGTTGTTATTAATGCACCTCTGTCACTGCATGTAGAGTCGGTAGCTTTCTTTTCGACATCAATGCTAAAGCAGTTGACAAATATTGCAAATCACAAACATTTATTTACTGATTTGATTTATATACCACCCAATAGCTGAAGCTCTCTGGTCAGTGAATAACAATAATATCCGTTTTTAACATAGAAACTTAAAAAACCCTTGATATAAATGTTCCAGCATCTGCAATCAAATGCCTTAGAACAGAGGACAAACTTAATTTGGTGCCAGAAGGGTGACAGCACTGGCTCCAAGTAGACTTTAGTGGGAAGAGCATTCCATAATCGAGAAGCTACCCCCTCCAGCTTAAGGAATCTGTTCCAAATTTTCTCTGTTTGTAATTTGATATACAGTAGTTTGCCTGAAGCAAGCAATGGTAAGACTTTTCTTTAAAAGTACATGTCCAGATACATGTGCACACCACTGTATTAGATAATTTTGGCTGGTCTCAAAAATTCAATTACTGGGCAAGGTGCTGGAGCCTGTGGTGGTTTCTAAAGCAAGTTGAACTTCTAGACGAGATGGGTCTTCTGATCTGATAGTCCTTGTTATGGGGTAGAGGCTGCTTTAGTTGGCTTGGTGCATGATTGTTTCTGGGAACTAGAAAGGACAAGCGTCAGTTATGCTGAATCTCTTGCCAGCTTTCAGGACCCTTGCCTGTGGTGGGATTCTGGGTCATATGTCTGGGATGGGACTAGGAGACACTGTTATACGGTGGTTCTTCTTGGAAGAATGATCTCAGAAGATGTTTCTGGGGAATTCTCATTAAATGTGGTGGCCCTCAAGTTTCCATTTCCTCTCCCATGCTTAACCTATGCTGGAAAGTATTGGGAAGGCTCATTCTACAGGTATGCTTTTGACACCCAGTTCTATCCTGATGTCAGTCATGGACTGGATGAGGGCAAAGTTTAATCCAGGCAAAACAAAGGGGCTGCTGGTCATTTGAAAGGCAGATCAGGGAATAAGGATTTAACTTATTCTAAATGTGAGTACACTCCCCTGAAGACAAGCTTTACAGCCTCTGTGTATCCACACACTGCTGGCTGCTTTGAAAAGCCGGTAATGGGAAGAGTCCCGCACACAAGTGGTAGATCAAGTGAGCCTTCTCCAAGGTTGCTGCCTGCTTCTTCAGGCTATACTGTTAGACCAGTACAGCTCTACATCCACCAGGCCTGAATCAATTTTCTCTGCAGTGTGTTGCACAAATTGGTCGCATCAGGCCATGGAGCTATTTACCCCTTCTTGTGGGCCAGAATGTAGCAGACTCCTGACCACCTGTTAGGTACAGTATTACCTTTGTTTGGTACTCTGTTAGGTACAGTGTTAGTGGAAAGGTTTGAGTTCCTCACGGCCCTCATTGCCACAGAGCTGGTGTTCAAATGAGCTCAAGCCTGTGTCCATTTGGACTGTTTCTCACCACTATAGGGCAGTGGCGGGGGGCAGGGGGCTTGTCTGGCTGTATTCTGTGGGATAGGCCATAGTCACAGGCCATTTCTCTGTTCCAAAGATATACCAGTCCATTGAAAGAATTGCCTGCCATGGAGAGTGAAAAATTTGTAGGAGCTATCAGTCTCTTGGAGGGGAGTCCCCTTAATTGTCCCCCCTCCCAATTCTTGCAGATGCTCTGGGCCCTGACTTCTGATCTCCAAAGTGGGGGTCAGAGGCTAGAAGAGCTTTACGTATATCTTTAATTAAAAAATGAAAACAGGTTAACAGCATCTCTGCTGGATCAGATAGTCATCTCGTCTTCTGGCAGCAGCCAGGTCAGTGCATCCATAAAGTCCACAAGTAGATCTCCAAGCTGGTCCTTTATCGGAACCGTCCTCTGTTGTTGAAGATCAGGTGCACTCCTGAATGTGGAAGTTCCATTTAACCAGCATGTCTAATAACTTTTGAAGTGTATCCTCCATGCGGCCGCACTGTATTCTGAGGTCTCCATTCATTATTGGCAATACTTTCCCCATCAGAATTCATCGAAATGATTTTTTCAAGTCTGAAGGAGATCTGGATTCAAGTACTAAGCAAGTCTCTGTACAATGGGCTAGATTCAGATATCTGCCTATAGAAAGAGACAGTAACTTTCCTGTCACCACCTCCCACTGGAATTTCCCAGAGCCGCCTCTACTTAAATGTCAGGGGACCCCACTTAAGTGCCTGCAGGCTTTAGGCACAGGGCACCCAATAAATTAGAGCCTCTCCACTTAGATTAGAGTTTAAAGAACAGGAGAGTAGGTCGTTAATTTCTGCTTTCTCCTTAGAGTGAACAACTGCAGACTTCGAAGGGATCTTGAACCTCTTTGCAATGGGCTGTGGTAGCCCTGAAAGGGTATTTTGGTAAATGCCACATCCATTACAGTAGCATTTGGTTGCTTTTGTGGAAGATGACATGTGCGCCATACCGGGAAATGGTGTGGACGTGGTTTATGGGAGCACAAATATTATAATAATAATAATCAGTATATTTCATTCAAGGCCATATTGGCCTGAATTCATAGACATATTAAATGTTCCATTTTTTAATAGTAGAAATTATCACATTTGGACATCTGAACATGTACATTTCATCACACTTCTTAATTCATGAATGTATCAAATATGGAAAGAAAACTCATATTGATGCCTCCCTATTTCTAATTCTCTCTGGGGTTACATTGTAAGAATGCAACAAGAAAGGTCTTTTGGAATGCTCCGTTAATGCGTTTTTGTTTAATTGAATAAATATATTACACAGCAGGGCAGGTTATTTTCTTCATGGCCTTACTGTTTCAATTTGAAAACAGACACAATTTTCTTTAGCTCTTGAAGAATGCAGCATCTGTTCTTGGTTTCCTGCCGTTTTTACACTTCAGACAATCTACTTGGACATAACTTTTTTCAAGACCATCTTCTAAGAGATCAGAAATTATTAGTTTTACTCTTGCCTTGAAAATAGTGATATTACTGTGACAACAGTGGGCTGAGCCAAACTCAGCTACGTCAAGGAAGAGCTATAAAAGTAGATAGATAACCCTCTAAGCTTCACTTTATTGGATATTGTAATTGACATATACTTGTCATTTATAATCATCTGTCCATTCTTGTGAGTTGGGAGCAGTAAAGTTAATTGTGGCTGCTCATTTGCATTAATCTCACCTCTGAAGGGTACAGTAAGTCATTAATATAATGTCATGATGAATTATCACAAATAACGTTGAACATATTGATTAATGATCTCTGAGGTTTGTATCTTGTTAAACGTTTTGTTATCTCTTCAAAATTTTAAGCAGGCAGCCACATTGTATGTGTGAGAGGTATGGGGATCACTCAAAATGTGATGGCAAGGTGTGAAGTATTCATTTTAGGGTGCTCATTACAACTTTTTTAGATTTTTTGTTGTGAATATAATCAAGTGCCATCTTGGACACCTGAATTCTGATGGCTCTTGGTTGAAATATTTGTTCAAATGTCCAGCTTTTTAAAATTATGGTAATTGAAGGCATTTTGTATGTGGATTAGTGTTATTACATTAACCTTAAGTATATTTTATGTTCCTTTACTTCATTTTTTCTCATGTTCCTGCATTTAAACATAGAATCAAAAAAGGATTAATATGCCAAGTGTGTGTGTGTGAGTGAGTGTGTGTGTATCCCATGACTAGTTATGTTCTATTTCACTATTGGAATCAATCAGTTCAGTTGCTTGACCAGCTAAGAGGAAACATACCTCTTACTTACTCTGGAATTCATTTATGAATCTAAATGTGATGTACATTTCGAAATTAAAATGGATAAATATACAACTTACCACAGAACTGAGTGGGAAAAGTTGGTCAGTCTTTCCTATCTCCAAGCCTGACTAGGTTTCTGTGTTGTGAATTTCCATGCAACCCCTACCATTATTTGAATGAAAATGTTGATAATTCTGGATTGCAAAAACATGCATCTCACACCCATAAGGTGCCTTTAGGTTGTATTACATCACCCATAGAAATCTCATAGAAATCTAGTTATATGTTTCGCCATCTCATCTGCTGCCCGGCCCAAGTTATACATCTGATCATCCTTTAATGTTAGCTATGAACACTTTCCATTTCACTTGCAAACTTCCATCTTTAAGAAAAGGAAGAAAAAAGAATAAATTCTTACTGTCAGGCTTTGGCTATGCTGCTGTTATACAGCAGCAGGAACTGGAAGTTTTGGAAAGAAAGGGAGTCATAACTGTATAACAAAAGTGGAAGAAAACCATTGTCTAGGTTGACTTGGAATAGAGGATTCTTAAAAAAATAAATTAATCATGAAATTTTATCACTTTGAGTTTTTAGAGGAGGCAATCCTATCCAGAAAGCAAGATGCCTCCAGGAACCGCAGCCCAACATGGCAGGTGATTCGCTCCTGTTTTGGCTAATCCTGGTTCCCTCCCCTTCACCCCAGTTTGGGATTTATATCATTCTGCACTTCCTGTCAGAGGGCAGGAAGGTGAAGAGTATAAAAAAGGTCTTGCTTTCAAATAATCCTCTACACTGTGTTTTTGCAGGCCAAAACTCAGAAGCTCACCAACAACTTATTCACATTTCTTAAAAGTTTCCTATCCAGTTTGTATTCCCAACAAGGACAGAGGTTGTAACCTGCTGGAAGATGTTCCAGTTCAGGGTCACACCATGAGGCTTAGCAAAGGCAGCTACACACATTTTCACTGTTTCAGTTTTATCTTAGAGAATGCAATAGAATGCTCTTCTTCATAGTCTCTGTGCGTCACACATATAGGATCTTTAGAGGATGCAAATAAAATGTTCTTATAAGCAGAAGCGTGCTGAAGGATCACACCCATTCCATTATGCCGGCATTTTGTTCGCTGCTTTGGCCAACTGGAAGTTCCCATGGAGTCTCAAACAGGGCATGAATTCCATTGCCGTTGCGCTCTGTTGCCCTCCAACACATACGTGAAGGAGAGAGAGTGTGCACCATTTTTATTTCAGTGAATAATCATATATGAGGCGGGGGGGAGTGCATAAAATAAGCTATGTTAGAATACTAGCTGCAGCTTTGTTTCTTACCCATGGTATTAATCCTGATTCATTTTAAAAATCTGCTAACGGAAATATTTCCATTCAGCTCATTAATCAATTGTGATTTTCATTCCCTTGTTTTGTAAAAGCTGTTGCAATAAATACTTTCTTCACAAAGCGAAATCCAAGAGATGGATGCAGCAAGCGTAATTAATAGCACCCAGTTACAGGAGATCAGCAAGTTTGTGAGATTCACATGCTGTTTACCATATGGCTGCCCAGTAGGCGAAAAATTTGATTAATGTTTTGAAGTAGATTTTTTTTAACAAATAATACAGCCCCAGATGAGGAATTTTCACTTTCTAGTACTGTTGAACCTAACTACAATAACATATTCTTTGATTTAAAGCTAAATAATATTTTCATCTAGTGAGAGTTTACATGCAAAAAAGAAGTACAGTGCTACTGTTTGGAAACAACCCACTGCTTTTGTTTATACTTCTGACTACATTTGCTGAAAATTTTCTTTAAAGAACAAGATAGGTTTGAAATGTTGGTTTAAGGTTGCAGCGGAATATCAAACAATTCAGTAATAATCCAAATAATTCCATGTATTTTGTGTGGCTGTTTTCAGACAGAATTACAGGAACTATGAGGTGAAGTGATCTATTCATAAAATAAATGATTTTTTAAAGGTGTACCAATCTGAGGAAAAGCGGCAGTGACTGTTGGAAAAGTTGACTTCTGGGATAACATTACTGTATAATTATATCAGGCTGTCCATTTTGGAATTTTATTTTTTTTAAGAGCAATGAAATACATTCACACACGAGAAGCATCCTTAGAATATAACAAGTTGATGCTTTCTTTTCTCATGCAAAGCTAATAGCCAGCAATGCTTTTCCTCCCCTTCTCTTGCAAATTCCCATTTTGTATACTGGGATTGCTAGTTGCTGCTGAAGTAGAAATCAGGTTGCTGAGCCAACATGGAATGATGAAGCTTTTGCTGAGCTTTCTGGGTAAAGCTTTGCTGTAGTAATTAGCAAAATAAGTATGATACTTTGGAAAGGGCTAATTATCAAAGTATTATGAAATGCAAAATTTATAAGTAGAATGTTTAATAATCAGAAGCATGAACTAGGTTTTGAATTGCGTCATCACCATTCCATGTTGTTTGATTCCAATGTTTTAGAGTCCTCCAATCAATAGTCTTAGTGCAACAACATAATTACATCGTATAAGCTTTACATTGCTTGAGAGAGAAGATGTAAAAAGGGTGAAGAGATCGAAAAATGAAGAGATGAGAGTGCACACAAGGAATATACTCCACAGAAACTTTTCAGATTTGGCAGAAGGCTCTGTGGTGTGGATTTTATTGTATTAAGCCTGACATGCACTAAAAAAGAATCCTGTTTATGTTGTTCACAGTGGCCTGTTTTGGAATGAAGTATTTGTAGGTCTCAGTGTTGCTGTCTTAGAGGTTGTGGATTATGCAGAAAACTATGAAATCCAACATTTCTAAAAGCCATTCTTTTAAGCATTCTGGCTACAGAAAGGTTTTATTATTGAGAGCGAGGGCAATTAATTACATTGATATCAGTTATGCAGAAACCTGACTTCATCTTCATTTTCACATTCACTACAATTTAGGCTTTCGGAATATTATTTTAAAATAATGTTTGGCTTTCTTTGTAATCACGTGATGGCTTTCATTACTATTTTTAAAAGAGCACATAGGTAGAGCTAAGATGTGGCCCTCACCTCATGTGACTTACATGCAATTGTCATTATGTTAGACAGGTATAAAAAAAAGTGGAAGACACACTCAGGCATGTCGGTGTTGTTGTTATACATTTCAGTGAAGTCAATGACTTTCCTGTTTAATAGGAGTTGTAAGGTTTATAGTAACATTTTAAAATGAATGCATTGGTGATTTCTTTAAATCATAGGACACAATTTATAAGCTTGAACACTGTCTTTAATGTAAATTGTGCCTGATGGTTTGCATTTTATTTTCTTTAAAAGGGAAATTACTGAATTTGTTCTTCAGCATTCCTTTTCTGTTAGGGTTTTATGGTTTTAACTCTTTATGAGTGAGTTTTGCAGTCAATAAGAGGTATAGACATACAGAGTCTGAAGAGTCTAAAAAGCTCCTTGCTGTAGTACTTTGAATTTTAAATTACACACATAATTCAGAGGTAATGTAACTTGCAATGTTGGACCTTAGTCCATTCAGTTAAATGGAGAAAAATGACTGATGTAAGGAATGAGTTATTGATTCGTTGTGGGAAAATGACTTCTATAATATAGGAAGTAAGGTAAAAGGAACAGCTTAATTATTTAGGGGGCATATCTGGAAAAAATGCTTTTACAGCACTGCAAATTGTATAGACTAAGATGGTCAGACTGGAATGTTATTTAATTTTAAAAAAGATGTCTCAAAAATTATTAGGTGATATTATGCTAATTCGAAGCTCCTCTTGTACTCTGGCATAGCAGTGTGGCTAAAAATATTAAATAGGCAATGAAATTAAATTAAACTTATTTTGGAACGGATACTCATAAGACAGTAATGGACATTTCCATCTAATTATATTGTGCTTTTCATTACTCCACTGAATTGAGGCAGATTTACACACACAAAGAAAGAGAAAGGGAGGGAGAGGAGGCTATATTTAAGTATAAACTTTAAAAGTGGCAGTTATCAAATTAATAAGTGAAAAATGGGTATTTACACCAATAATTCTTTAAAAGTATATCAGAAAACTTACATATGAGTTAAAATGTTTGTCCTCTTCTTTGATTTTTATCTTGATTAATTATCTTTTTTTTTTTATTCAAGACAACTGTTTGGACTATGGTTTGCAAAGTTTGAAAGTATTTTAGCGGAGAAGTATATTTGTGGTTTGTTTGTTGAGCAAAGCTAACGGTTGCAATTCTGTAAAGAAATCCTTAAATCATCTTGAATGTGTATTCACTGCGATGCTCTTTTTAATGGAGATTATTCATAGCTGGCATTGAGAGAGACATCCTTATGGAGTCTCTTTAATTTAGAGTCCTACATTGAGCCCAACTGCTATATTGTCACCTTCCAATTCTGCTATTCCATGATTCTGATCCCTTAAGGAAGCAATGTCCTTCCACATTGGATTAGTTTAGATGTCATAATAAGTTAAGGTTCTAGAAAAAAAAATCATTTTATTGGGATCAAGCAACATGCAGGCTTACTTTACTAGTTCACTAGCTTCCTCCTGCAAGTGAGAATCACTAAAATTGTTTATTGTGAAGTCCAGTTTTTCTCTTTCCAACAAGCCAGACTCATATTTATTTATTTTATTTAATAAAAGCTTTTGTATGCCGTCCTATTATACAAGATTTCAGGAAGGCTTACAATATTTAAAAGGACAATTAAAACAACAATTTCAATAAAACAAAACAAAACAATAAACCAAACAGAGCGACTAAACTTAAAAACTATTAGAGTTTAAAATACTGTTTAAATAAAAAGGTTTTGGTCTGGCGCTGAAAAGAGTACAAACTTGGCGCCAGGCATACCTCTCTGGGGAGCGCATTCCAGAGTCTGGGCGCCACAGCAGAGAAGGCCCTACTCCGAGTTGATGACCTTTTTACCTCTCTTAGAGAGGGTTCCCGGAGAAGGGCTTCTCCCATAGATCTTAAGGGGCGTGGGGGCATATAAGGAAGCAGACAAACCATGAGGGGATCCCTGTGTTTGGATGTAGTGATACCTCTTTGGCAGGAAGAGCCAAGCAGAATCAATCATTCTGCCCAGTCAGTCTGGCAACTTGTCTGTTGGGAATGAAAGAGGCATATTCTTGGCACACTTTTCAGAGTCAGGGTGACACTGACGCATTGCATGAAGATAGTCAGACTTCAGAATGAGTTCTGTGGACATAAAAATATTGGAAGAGCTTATCTTGGGCCGCCATCTCCAAGTATCCAGGCTGACCCTTGGAACTGACCACATTTGGAAGTGCTGGGAGGAAACATGGGGCTGGAGCCATGTTTCATGCCTTCTAACTCCTTGCCCCAATCCATCGGAGATGCCAGCAGTTTCCCAGGGCCGTCTCCTCTCAGCACGGCCTTCAGCCCCAATGGCCTTGGCCTAACTAGGGCAATGGCGACCAGTATACTCTTGTTTCCCTCACTGTCTCCTTCCCTATCCATGGGGATTTGCTCCCAGAGACAGGCATGTTCCCTTCCTCAGCCATCCTCCTTTTCACCAAAGCCAAACAAATGTCTCTCCGCATGTGGACGTGAACGATGCCTTCAGGCGCTTGCCCGTCTTGTAACAGTGACTATTCTCAACTCCAGACGCAGGTAGCTTCCCTACTGTGCCTGGTCCTCCTTCCAGCCTCCGCTACTGGTTCTGACGCTCACTAGACAGTTCCCATTTCCATCTCCAGACCAGAACGGAAGTCGAACGGCCTCTCAGAGCTCTCTGCTCCAGCCCACACTCTGAGCCCTGGCATTGGCTCTGGAATTACAGGAAGGCAGAGGTGGGAGTTGCTTTGCTATTGGCCACACCATTTGAATCCATACTAGAATAGGAAGCTGCTGTTTAAAGTGGGGTTCTAATAAAATACGATAAGATGTTCTTACCCAAGTAAAAAAGTAAAACTGCATCTGAAATCTGGCTCTTGGTACACATACAATCTGAAGCCAAGACAATACAAGTAATAACCACCAGGATATTCTGAGCTTATTAAACAAACAATGCTACCACCTTTAGATAAACTTCCCTTTGTCTTCTGGAAGAGCATAGACTGCTTTGTTTTGTGGAAGAAGCGGCGAGGGCAAGTTAGGTACACTCATCTAGTTTGGCATAATTCTTTTATTTTGGGGAAAGATTATACAGTAAAATTCAGGCAAATATGGCTAGTAATAGTTTCAAATAAGAGGTAGGAAAAATAATAACAATCAAGTTGTAAGATGCTAGCTGTTTAAATAGAATTCCTCTGCGGATGAGAGCCCTGATGATTTTCTGTTGAATGTTTTTTAGTTTTCTGAAATAAAAATGTAACTTTTGTCTTATTTTAATCTTCGCTTTTCTTTCTGCATGGATCATTTATTTGTGAACTGGTTATTTCAGTGAAGGCTCAAAGGTAATTTCATGGTTTATAGCATTTATATTTGAGGCTTTAATGAGTAAAACATATTATTTTCTAATACACAGAAAAGAGAATCTTCCATTTTATTTTCATTCCCCAAATATGTATGAAGTTCAGAGCAGTGAATACATCCAAGAAAAGAAATTATACCTTTTCCCTACACATGGGAAATATGAGTTTTTGCAACTCAAAAATCAGCATTCATAGACTGATGAGACTGTTTTATTTTTAATGAACGTAAATGATACCAATGAACTAAGCATTGTTTGTGCAACATGGTTGCAAGGCACATTTGGAAATACAATAACAGTATATTACTTTACTATGATTTAGTTCAGGAATTTATGCACTCAAATGAGTGTAAGAGCCTTGGGTACAATTCAGGCAGCATATTGCCTCTTGGAAGACTGTGTGTAAACACTTTAAGATCCAGCTGGGATTTCACATGGTCAGATACATTAAAATTTGTCCAGCCCCTACTTTTTATATTCATTAAACTTTATATTCTCTTTGAATAGTTTACATCTTAACTTTTTTGTTTGGAGCCTGCCTTAGGAATACAGAGAAAAGGAATTGATCAGAAAAAGCTTTATTTTTAACATACTGTTTCCCCCCATTCCTACCCCAATATTTATAGTAGCTTCTAGGATAACAGACCATGCTGAAGTGTGGATTACTAATTATCACATTTTTTTGGTGAACTATATATATTCATGTTCTGTCCAAGGACTAAATTTGCGTTATCTGTTAGAGAATCATCAGTACCCTTTCATCTCCCCCCATAGAATCATTATCTACTATCTAAAATTGGTTTGTTGTGTGGTTTTGGTCTTCGATCTACAGCTAGACACGCTATCAAGTGCTTTCATTGAAGCCTTTGATGTTCTGATGGTTCTCAGCTGCTTACCTTGCATCTGACTTCTTGTTTCCCCATAATCTGCACAACCTTCAGACTCAACTAATTATCCCAGAACGGAGAAATTCCCATGGCAGGTTCCTTATCTCTTACTGGCAAGGCTCTTGCAGCTTATGTTGCTGATTATACTTTGATAAAAGCTACATAAAGGACCTCTTAACCTGTTGCAGTGAGTATACCTAATCTCTTTTCTTCTGGTGGAAGTCCTACATCGATTTGGTGCCTTCAAATCAAGGAATAGTCTGTAATCTCTGGCCTATGGTTTGAGCTGTATCACATCACTTATGCACATTAGTACTCCCAGAGAGACAGACAGTATCTTTTATCCTATTCTTCTTCCAGGGTGTTCAGGTTGACATAAACGTTTTTTCCATGCCTCCCCATGGTATGCTTGCAACTACCCTATCAGATAGAATACACAGAGAGACATTGGCTGGTCTAGGACCAAGCTTGTTGTCAGAATAAGGTTGAATACACCTGTTTCTGGAAGCCTAGACTTTCTTGGAGAGTATATCTGAACAAACAACATCATAAAGACTACAAGATAAACTTGTACAGAAGCACCGATCAGCACTGGGTTATAATATAAAAATTATCAAATGATAAACATTGTCCAGAGCTTTGTCAGATCCATGCTAAAAAATGGAAATCATTATTCTTCCTAGAAAAGACTAGTTATCCACAGGAAAACTAATACCAAAATGTACCACAGATCTGGACCTTATGGAAGTATGGTGAGAAGGAAGCCACAGTTGGAACAAATACATCTCAACATCCATTTGGAGTTTACAAAAAGATCGGTGAGAGACACAATATGTGGCAAAGTTATCTGGTCTTTGAATGTTTTTGGTCTGCTGCAAAATGCTGTTATGGCACAATGCTGTCAATGCTCATTGCCTTGAGAATGCCATCTCCATCATGAAGCATGATGGTGGTAGTAGTATGTTGTGAGGATGCTTTTCCTCCTCAGATACTGGGAAATCTGTCAGGATGAGAACGGAACGGATGTAGCCTAATGCAGAGCGCTTCTAGAGGAAACCTTTTTCATTCTGCAAGGGGTCTGAAACGGGGGCCAAGGTTCACTTTCCAGCAGGATAATGCCCTAAACAAATAGCCAAAATAATACTGGGGCCATTTCATTGCAAGAACCTGAATGTCTTAAAATGACTCAGACCAAGACCAGATCACAGTACATTTGAGAATCTGTGGCAAGAGGTTTTTTTTAACCAGTGGTCCCCATCCAGCCCATATGAGATTAAGCAGTTTTGCCAGAGAGAATGGGAAAACATTAAAGGATCTAGATGTGCAAAGCTGACAGACACTTTCCCAAGAAGTCTTGCAGCTGTAATTGCTGCTCAAGCTGCTTCCACCAGGTATTGACTCTGGGGCGAAAATATATTTATTTATTTGTTTGTTTGCACATTTCTATGCTGCCCCATCGCCAAAGCCTCGGGGCGGCTCACATACATAGAAAAAACAACAATCCAAAATTAACAATAAATAATTAAATATCAATACATATAAAAATAATCTGAGTCGCCCTGGCCAAAAATTAAAACTAATAAAAAATCTTAACAATTAAAATAGCGTTTGAATAAAAAGGTCTTCACCTGGCGCCGGAAAACAAATAACGACGGCGCCAGGAGGACTTCTCTGGGGAGCGCGTTCCATAGGTTGGACGCCATCGCAGAGAAAGCCCTCTTCCGAGTAGTCACCTCCTAATTTCCTTCACAGAGGGTTCTTGGAGAAGGGCCTCTCCCGCCGATCTCAAGGGGCGGGCGGGCAAGTACGGACATAAGCACTCCTTCAGGTAAACAGGGCCCAAGCCATTTAGGGTTTTATAGGTCATAACCAACACCTTGAATTGGACCCGGACTTCAATGGGGAGCCAGTGTAGCTGACGGAGAACTGGGGTCATATGAGCATAATGCCCAGTCCCTGTCAGCAACCCGGCAGCTCTATTTTGAACCAATTGAAGTATCCGGACCGTTTTCAAGGGCAGCTCCATGTAGAGAGTGTTGCAGAAGTCAAGTCGGGAAGTCACCAATGCATGTATCACTGTCGCTAGGCAGTCATTCTCCAGGTAAGGGCACAGCTGATAGATCAGCCGAAGCTGAAAGAAAGCGCCCCTCACCACTGCTGTCACCTGAGCTTCCAAAGAAAGCTCTGGGTCGAGGAGCACTCCCAAGCTGCGAACTTTGTCCCTAGGGGGGAGTGCAACCCCATTCAGGACTAAGTTCAATTCACCTTCCCCGAAGCCCGATCCATCAACCAACAGGACCTCCGTCTTGTCTGGATTGAGCTTCAGTTTATGGGCCCTCATCCAGCCCATTACCTCGGCCAGGCACCAATTCAGTACAGCCACTGCCTCACCTGGATTGGTTGAGAATGAGAGGTAGAGCTGGGTATCATACCCAGCGTACTGATGATTCCGCAGCCCAAACCTCCTGATGACCTCTCCCAGCGGTTTCATGTAGATATTAAACAGCAAAGGGGACAAAATGGAACCCTGCAGTACTCCATGGCATAGCTGCCATGGCACTGAGCCATAGTCCCCCAGCACCACCTTCTGGAATCGGCCATTGAGATAGGAGTGGAACCACTGCAAAGCAGTGCCTTCTACTCCCAATCCCGCAAGCCTATCCAGAAGGATACCATGGTCAATGGTATCAAAAGCCGCTGAGAGGTCCAGGAGAACCAACAGGGACGCACTCCCCCTGTCCCTCTCCCTGCACAGGTCATCATACAGGGCGACCAAGGCAGATTCAGTACCGTACCCGGGTCTGAAGCCGGACTGAAATGGGTCCAGAATATGTATTAAAATGCCAGTTTGTTTTTTGCACTTAAAATTTGTGCCGCAATAGAAATATTCACTGTGCTGAATTTCTTGTATACATTAAGTGGTAAAAGTGTTAATTGTAAGACCGCCCTCCATAATCCACCACTTGTCATAATAGGAAGCATATTACAATAGGCAGTACTAATCACCAAGTGCATTATTGGTAAAGGAGCTAATGCCATCAAAATTGACTTATGTATTATCAATTCAATGGTGATTGCTTTTCATTCTTTCAGGGGACAAAAATGATCTCAGTGTATCACTGGATTGTTTGGAATTTTCTGGTATCCTAAGTTAGGAGATTCTTAGCTCTGATCTACTGGCCCTGATTTACTGATTTTCTATGACTTTCTGATCTGATCAGATGTTCTTCTGAAAAAAAAATCTTACACAGGCTAACTTAAATAAAGCAAATGTATACTGGGAAATTCTAATTCACCCAGCGAGCCTTGTGGCTAATAGGGCAGGCCAAGAATCTAAAAAAGAAATCTAAATCCAATAAATAACTTTGCACAGGGAAAATGTTAAGTTCACATTAATGATCCAAGATTTCATTTTGTATATTTGTATATTTTTTGCTTTGTTGTAAGCCACCCCGAGGCTTTGTTGCGATGGGGCGGCATAAAAATGTTTTAAATAAATAAATAATACATTCCCCATTGAAAGAAAATCTCTGGAATTTTTTCTGGCCCCCATCAGATGTTATAACAGTCTTGATTCAGGACACATTCAGTACTGGACCAGTAAATATTAATTTGACCAGTACAGGATGTTGTGCAGCATTTCCCCCTTGCTCCACCTGCATTCTTTTCCAAACTGTCGTTCAATACCTCCAAAATTTCTAAACAATTTCCCATTATGCCTGATCAAAATATCAAAATATGTGGTTTAATCTTTGACTACAATATTAGCTTGCATATCAAGATTAAAATATGGTTTGTATCTTTGACCACACTTTCCCAGTTGCGATATAATTAAGAAACCCTAGAAGTATTAAATTAAGGTACATAAGAAAAGGGAGGAGAAAAGATGTGGACACACTTCTTCTCAATCTGATATGCTAAGCCTGACAAGCCAGGCTTGAGGGATGCGGATGGCGCAGTGGTTTAAACCGCTGAGCTGCTGGGCTGGTTGATCGAAAGGTCGCCGGTTCGAATCTGCACAACGGGGTGAGTTCCCATTGCTCCATCCCAGCTCCTGCCAACCTTGCAGTTCGAAAGCATGCAAATGCAAGTAGATAGAAAGGTACCACTTCGGTGGGCAGGTAACAGCGTTCCTTGCACCTTGGTGTTTAGTCATGCTGGCCACATGACCATGGAGAGTGTCTGTGGACAAACGCTGGCTCCCTTGGCCAGGAAATGGAGATGAGCACCGCCCCCAAGAATCAGACATGACTGGACTTTAATGTCACGGGGAAACCTTTACCTTTATAAGGCTTGAGGTCACTGAATTTAAACTGAAACATTTTCCTACATCCAGAGGAACAGTTCTATTTCTCAGAAATATTGCAGGAGAATGATTATCTGATGAAAGAAATGATTAGTCTTGCTTGTCCCTTAGAGTCCTGGTAGTGTACATGTACAACCGATTTTCAGTTCATGGTAATTTTGGAGGAGTCCCTCCCAACCAAAATTTCCTGCATATCATGTGTTACTCTACTCCAGAGACCTGTTTCAGTCCTCTCCTTTCTCCCATTTTCTTTCCTTTTCTGTCCTCTCCATTTCCCATTTAGAAACGTAGAAACAAAGTTAGTCAGACGGGGTCTCCCAGGCCATCTAGTCTGACCCTCAGCTCCAACTGGCTCTGCTCATGTAATCCCCAACATGTGGATGTCCAGTCTTTCCTTGAACACCCTCCCTGATGGGGCCTTGGTCACTTCCTCACAAGAGTGAGAAAAGGCAGGGTATTAATGCAATGTAGCAGTATTACTACTAGTAGTAATAGTAAATCACATTTCTCCTCCTTTGCCATTTTTAATTGTGGGGTATTAACAGATTACATTTATTTAACAAATTTATATGCCGCCCCCTTGCAAACAAGCCTCGGGAAACTTTTCTGGAATTCTTACATTTGTAATAACTGAATCAGTGTTTATAGATATGCCACTCTCAAGAAATAATGTAAAATTATAGTGCACTTTTTCTGGAAAGGGACATTTGCGTGACTTGGGTCACTAAATTTTAATATGAATTTAAATCTGGTTCAGTGTTTACAATAATTTAGTGCCATTTACTTTTTCAAGCAGCACAGTTTGAGAAGGGTTTTAGTCGAAAATACATTGTTAATGGCTCACAATCTTGTGTCCCAGAAGTTGGTTGAGATTCCTGTCATTATTTTTCGTGGGAGATGAGGTGGCACCTGTTGTGAATGAGATACTGTGGAGCGTTCCACATGTTGCCAGGTGTATTTAGAAGCGATGCTTCATTGTTACTTTGATATGATTAAACATGGAAACTATTGCTTCTCCAGTTGTCCAATTGGAGTATTTAATGAGTGCAATTAAATGGAAAAATTGCCTTTTTAACTGATGATAGTCCATTAGTGTCTATGTATGTTCAGAAAAGGATAGAAATGAATTATTAGAATGACAAATGAGTCAAAGTTACCACAATGATGGAGAGGTGTGATTCCCTTCCATGTAATCTTCAATTAGTGATCTTTGTAAGAGGATGTTTTTCAAAAGGGTAATAGAGAAGTAATGAGATCAGAAGGAGGTCAAACCCAGCCTTCTTTGCTTGACAGTTTGATTAATTCATTTCTCTCTTGCAGATTGCTGTAAGGGGTTTTGTCATTCAGTAGTTTTTCATGGGACTCTAATCCAACTGATTTCTTTTATTAGTGATTTCTGTACCAATTCCTGTTCGTTTACTTGGAATGAGGATTGTGTGTATTAATGATCGGGATTTCAATACAACAACTTGACAGTTTCAAAGAAAATTAAGCAAATTCTTCTGTAAATCAATTTGTTTCGAAACATCAATGCAAATAATAGCTATGTTTGGATATCACACTGAACTCTAGTTTGGTGAGACACAAATAACCTAACCTAGGCTTGGGTGTTTTCCCTCCTCTCCCTTCTTCCTGAATGTCTGGAAGGAAAAGGTATTTGGAAACTGTCACTAAGGGCTCAGAAAAATAATGAAAATAGAAAAACAAAACACAGAAGCAATAGACAGAGCAGAAAAGAAAGAAAGCAGCAGACACTTAGCTAATGTATAGATGTGTGGGAAGTAAACAAAGTGGCAATACCATAATTTATTTAACATGATGAATACCAAAGAATTAGAGAACCAAATAAAAGATGGAAAAGATGTGCTGCCAAAATAGGAAAGCAAATTAAATAAGACTTTCCCCAGAGTTTCCAAGGAATGCATTTTCCTATCCTTGCAGAGTGTGCTGCCACAGCATTTTGAACATGAGTGGGAAATAGTAACATATATTTGAAAGAGGGCATTAATTCTAATACCTTTAAAAAGCATAGATAGAAGATAGATAGATAGATAGATAGACAGACAGACAGACAGACAGATGCACATGGTACTCATGAATCGATTGTGCACAGATGTATTAATTTTGTTTTTAAACTAGACAGACTTTTAGTCTGATCCAGAAGGTATTTTCTTGTGTCCTTTCCTAAAAGAATTGATCAGTCTTTCTCTCTGCAGTGCATTTCAAGCATAGTATTTTTAAATAAAAAATGGAAATGCTGCCACTTTTTTAAATGGTTGTCTCACAATTGCAAAGCGTAGTTGTATTTAAACCTTTGAGGGAACACTGCGTTGTACCTGCTATCATTTTAAACCGTAAGCTCATTTGTCACCAGGCGGTTTTCCCATTAGCCTCTTAAACACAAGTCACAGTTCTGAGAGAAGCCTTTTCTCTCTCTTTTAGACAATATGAATCGACAGTAGTGTTGGTATCTCTTTTCTGCCGTGTCTTCTATTTTTTTCCAAACTAGCTGGTATGCTTGCTGAGGGATTGAGTTGTGAAGTGGGGTTGTTGCTGCCTCTGCTTTGTCCTCAAACGACACATTCCTAGGAATGCTTGAGTTGGGGAACTGTGCAGGTTTTAGTACAATTTTTGCCTAATCCTGTGGGTCGTGCCCTTGATTATTGTAACTTGGAGGTTTAGCGACATTCTGTGCAGGGCCGGAGGAGTGGCAAGCGATGATCCTTTGCTTCCAAAACACCCAGCCTGCATCTGTTGCTAAACATGCTTTTTTGGCTGTCTGGCTGGAGTGTGTTGGAAGGAGGGGTTGAAGAAGGCTGGGGAAGCCTCCCAGTAAGTTGTTTCTTGTGCCCCGGATCGTCCTTCCTCCCCATCCACTCAAAAGCTCCCTTTTCTGAGGTTGATGGAAACATCTGGCATATTTTTTCTGTGATAGCGCTGACTGAGAATTGTAGGTCAGATTCAGATTCCTGCTCTGAGGTCTGCAACTGCAGATGGGAGAATCCAAAATATACTGAGACCCTTCAGATGCAGTGGTACCTCAGCTCACGAATGCCTCAGTTCATGATCAAATCAGGTTGCGAACAGAAATTTCAGAAAAAAAATTCCTCAGGCTGCGAACTCCGCATCGGATGATTGTGGTTGTGCTGGGGGGGCCGGGGGAATGGCCGCGATTGTGCTTGGGGGGGGGGAGATGGCCGCGATCACACCCGTCTCTCCCCTCTCTCCCTGAGCATGCCTGCAATTGTGCCCATCTCCCCCAGGCCCATCTTGCCCGTCGCCCGTCTCCTGCCGAGCACCCATGATCGTGCCCATCTCCCCCCATCCCAGCGCGCCTGTGATTGTACCCGTCTTTCCTGTGATTCAAAAAAAAGATATTTACAGAATGGATTAACCTTATTTACATTGAACCTTATGGGGAAATTTGACTTGGCTAACAACCAATTTGGGTCATAACCAGAGTTGTGGAACAGATTAAGTTTGTGAGCCAAGGTACCACTGTATTGTCTGGGAGCTACACAATTGTTTCCTTCATGGCTTTATCAAAGCACTGTCAGACATTTCCATATCCGCAAGATGACGATAATTATAATATCTTAGTAAAGGTTTCACAGAAATTGTGAAGAATTTTGAAAACTCCTAATTAATCAGATAATGAGACTGTTCTGTATAATAAATAATATTCAAGCGAAGTGATTGGGAAGGTGGTGTAAGTATTTTGTTAAACGTTGTTGTTGTTGTTATTGTTGTCAAGAAAGTAGAAAAAGTAAGCGTAGATATAGCAAGCAAACTGCCATTATCCAGTGGTGCTTGTAACATCAGTGTTAAAACATGTTTGTTATTTGGCTAACAATATTGTTGGAATCTCTGCTACTTGTGAACCTCCAGGAAGGCAAGAAGAATGTTGGGATGTTAATATGACATTAATGAACTTATTTGAGAAAAAATCCTTTTGTGTTGAAGCTCTGCTTTTTCAACATGTTATGCTGATTGAGGCACCAGGTTCTATAGCATTTATTTTAAAAAGGTATGCCCAAGACAAAACCAATATAAACTTTTTCCTAAAAACTGGAATTTATGGTGGAATATGTTGCATGTCCTAGTCTCTTTAATTTTAATTTATCTAATATTTTCTTCTCATTCTTGCTTAATTCAGACAGGTTGGAATTTCTTCCAAAGATTGGCAATGAACTGAGGAAACCATTCATGTAGTAAATCAGTTAATTTATTTCTACCCCTAAAGATTAAAATATAGATTTTCTTTAACTGTAGTATTCCAACACTGCATTTTCTTCAACTCATTTTTCTGATATTTTAAAACCAATAGAAAAATATGTGTATATAGAATTTCTTAAATCAGTCTGGGAATTACTTGTGGATTGCCAAATACATGGTACTCGTAAGATTATGACTTTCTACCTCTCCACCTGCCACTAACCTGCTGTCACAACTTCTGACATTTTAACCTAGCTTTTAGCAGATTTTTCGTATTTTCCATTGTAAAGTGAGAGTTGAAACATAATGAAGTCTCATATAATGGACAGATTAACTACCCTGCAAATAAGAGAGAGAGCATTGGTTTGTTTGCAGAACAGGCCAAAGTGTGCCCACCAAATCAAGTGTCGTGGCTTGTTCTTCTCTTTTCTCTTCAGACCTTCAGGTGGCACTGAAAAGCACATCTTCCCGGGGAGTTTGCAAGAGAATCCATTTTGTCTCTCTCTCCCCATTCCAACTGTTACCTGTTTTCATTCTCCAACCTTCCCTCCCATGTTCGGTTCTGGTGCTACAAAAATGCACAGTTGGGATCAGATTTTATTATGATTGTGATCAGTGCTTTTTTTGTAAAGCAAAAAAAAAAAGGTGCCAGAACTCACGTCGCTGCCGGCAGTAAGCACTCAGCGCGCAACCACACACACCAATCCCAAGCCGAGCAGCGTCCCAAGCCGGGCGGTGTGGACACAAAAGCAGCCCGCAGGCACTATGTTAATGATGCTTGCTGCTGACCTGCTACACCGACAGGCGATTCAAAATCACTTTGTGAAATCCATTGGAAAAAAAGGTGCCGGAATGCTGTTCCGGTGCTTTCGATGACAAAAAAAGCCCTGATTGTGATTATTGTGAGTCTTTCAGAAACATACATTTATAGCTGCCCACTGTGCACCTGGTCAATGTGTCTATATGTTTCACATACAGGGTGTTGTGGGAGATGCGGATTATATACAAGGATGTTGAAAAGGTGAAGCTGCATATAGGTGAATTTGCACAGCTTCAAAGGATCAGTGAAGAAATAATAGTAAAATAAAAGTAGGACCTGGTAGTGCACTTAGAAGCACGATAAGGGCGGAAAATGCACCAAAAGAGTGTGTGTGTGTGTGTGTGTTGTGTGTCTGTGTGTTTTCTTCCCCTTGATAGTGTATTCTCACCCTTCAAGTGTTGAACTGACACTTCTCATTTTCTATCACTTTTTCAATCCTTCCCTGATTTTCTAGCTGCTCCAGAAAGGGGAGATGCTAATCCTTTTTTGGAGTAGTTACTACGTTTCAGGTAAATCTCTTGGAGAAAGAAAGAAACCCTGAGAAAGTGGCTGCATGGAGCCACTTTGGCAATAAGTGTGATGCTGGTGGACTTGGCTGCATTGTGTTCCATCACTGCCTAAGATTTTAGGGACACCAGTGGCAACGCCCTCCCACCCTGTGGGGCCCATTTATTCTGTCCTGTGCGGCCGCCTTCTTCAGAGCTTTGCAAATTGTCGAAGGACTGCAGTGATCGCAGCAGTAACTGCTCTGAATGGGCCACAGAAAGCAGGAGGGTCAATATCAGTTTTGCAGCAGCAGAGTGGGGAAGGGTTGCAATAGTGGGTGACACTGAGAAGTGTCGGTTCAGCATTCAAAACCAGGGTCACATTTTCAGTGAGGAGATGTTGCCCTTCCTCCACTATCGGTCTACTTAAACCTCTGCATTCTCCGCCCTCTTTCTCATGCTTCTGACTTGTGCTCCTGGGTCCTCCCTTGCTGTTACTGTAGTTTCTCTTGGTCCTTTGCAACAGTGTGCAAATTTCCATATACGCAATCTTGTCTTTTCACCGCTAATTTCCTTATATGCTGTTAACTCTACTTTGCTGGTTCCTTTTGCAGCTTTAACTTGAGGAAACTGACCAGGCAGGACTAAAGCTGGCTGCCCATGGTGGGTTGCCATGTTGTGTGAACCTAGGCAATATACACAAGAGGCAGGATAAGTTATTGCAAAACCAAACCAAACCAAAAGTGTAAAAAGGAGGGCGCAACATTTTTTCTCAGCTTTTACTCCAAAAACGTGGACATTCAAAAATGACTTTTGAAGCTGAGTTATTGAAATTACCTGCATGAAGCAAAAGTCATGGGAGGAATCCCACAGCTTCATTTCACTAGTAGAAGGCAGTTTGAGCAGAGTTTTCAGTGGCAGAGAGGGTGTTGTTCATAGAGGCCAGGTAGACCAGGTAGCATGTGATGGATAAATAGCTCAGTTTGAGATCCTGAAGGATAGCTGCATTGAAACAGAGCCTAGATTTTATGCCAATCCATGGATTAATGTAGGGTGGAGGACCTCTTTTCTCTTCTGCTTTCAAGACCCATGTTTTCTTGGGGGCTGAAAGATTGTGATTGGTATAGTTGAAGCTGGCAATGGGCCAGAACCAGAACCAGAACCAGAACCAGACATGGATAGAACTAAATCTGAAAGTGAGTGTGCGTTTCACCACTGAGGATTTTCCATCTCTTGCCTTCTGCCTCTGTGCCACCTCATCTTCATAATACTCATTAAATAGGGATGGGATGAAATTAATCTTAAGGTGGCATGTGGCCCTCAGGCTGCCAGTTCCTCATCCCTTGTCTCAAGAGGAGATCTTGGTTTATGTACTGCTCTCCTCTCTTGCAGCACAGCAGTAGGGAGAAAAATGGAAAGCTTTTGCTTTTGTTTTTATATTTAATTCAGTTTAGCATGTCATTCCTACCTTGAACTTTGTCTCTTAACTGGTAGTAGTGAAAAACAAGCCAGCTTCAGAAACAATGGTTTGAAGTTGATTTATTACTCCTAGCCATGGTTTGTCCAGGGTTAGATGACACACAGGCTGCACTTAATGAAAAATGGAAGTGAAAGTCTCAGAATAGCACCTTGCTGCAAAAGGGGGAATACACAAACCCAAGTGGAAGTGGGCTCATTCTTTAGTGCTAAATGTACGAATCAACCCACCTTAGAGTCTACTGGTAAAATGCAGCTCCCTGCAGTTCGATTTTATTCTGCAAGTCTGAGGAGCACCTTTTCAGGGGAGAGCACAAACTGGGGAAAGAGAAAATGGTAAAAGCCTGTCAGGTGAGCGGAACTCTTCACATGCTTCTCCAGATCCAAGTGCACGATCCACCTGTGTAAGTGCTGGATTCAGCGTTTTGATGACTTGGCACATCCCTTTTTAGGCTACTCTGCCTTCTCACTGCTAATGTTACTAGCTTCTATTGCATCTTGTTCTCTTTTTTCTCATTGCTCCATCTCATTTGCATGATGGGCAGAAAGCCAGTGAACAAGCAGACAGTGGTATTCCCTGCTCCTCTTTCCCACCACCATTGTGGTCTGGGCCAAAGGGAGAGCAAAGTCAACCAGTAGGTTGTGATGTTAAAGAGGTGGTTCAAATCCAGGGACTCTTCACTGGGCCCCTGCAGGGGTGTGGGCCCTTGGTAGTTACCCTTAGCCCTAGCCTTGCTTACTGTAGATAATATAACCATGACATTCCGTTCCCAGTCGTTTCAGTACTCCGGCCGGGAGGTATATGGTAATCCTCTTATGAAAAGCTTTGGAATTTGTTATATGGATAGGCTTTCTGTCCTGGCAAATGACCACATCTAAAACAAGTGGGATGGATAAGTGGGCATGGAATAGAAGGAGAAAAATAAAAAGAACTGAGGTAGAATTTTCAGTTATTTGTCACCTGTAGTTCCATCACTTATTGAAACAGTATGTTAAGATGTTGGTTATTCAGCTTTCCATCTGCTCTGAGTTTTTCCTCCAGATAAATATTTCATGAAGCAGCTCTTTCAGTCTTGTGTCAGCTGAGGTTTCTTAATTTACATGCCGTGTATTAACATATCCTAAAAGTTTTTGAGAAACAGACATTGCTTTTTCTGTGCTTTCATTATTATTGCAGCACTGAGTGACGGAAACACTTAGAATATATGCCTGTTATCATATCTTAGCTTTTCAAAGGCAAAAGGGGCCGCTGTTTATCTTTTTAATTTGGGACATTATATGATTCATGCATGGTAAATATTTCATGCACTTTACACTTGCCTTTGTGCAAAGAGGTAAATGGGAAGTAAATCCATGTGTACTTTGAGACAGTAAAAAGGCATTACTTGATGTTTTACAGCATAAACATGCAGATTTGATTCCCTTTTTTCTTTTTACAGCAGGAGTAAAGTTTAGCCATACCTGGAAAATGTAAATGTGCGAGCCCTAATGTAATGCCGAAGAAAAATTAAGACAAATGATACTGCATCCCTGCCACAAACTGCAGCTCGTACAAAATTCACTTTAGTTATTATACTGTGAATACGAGAATGAACCCTCCTCTGTGTATGCACAATTTATGTTGAATGCAACATGAATCATTTTAATAGACCAAGCAAAAAGTCCCCAAAGTCAATTTTCAAATTATGAACCTTGGAACCGGAATAGAACAACAAGGAGTTGAGGCTTTATTCTAAACTATGGATGAACCATTAAAGCCCCTGTACCAGACGCATCTTCCTTAATTCTGATTCCTTAACTGTGAACAAAAATATGTTTTTAACTGTTGTTTGGAATTAAGCATTTAATTTCCTTTACTCCCATAAAAGTAATTCTGACAATTACTGAAAGAAACAATGTTGTGGCATCTGAAACAGTTTTCCCTGCTATAAGGTAAACTACTCAGATTTTACCATTTCTTGTCTTCATGCGAATTTCGGTGATTTCAGTGGGCACGACCTGCAAATGAAAACACGCTGGCAAAGCAGCCCCTCTTTCACTGGCACTAGCTCTCTGCCTGGCTGACCATGGAGGGGTGACCCAGCCGCAGAGTTTGCCCATTAGCAGGTACAGCCTTAGTTGTGTCTGTTTTACCTTGTTGCACTGCTCATAGTTTCTTCTATTTCTGCACCTTACATGGTGAGTTAGTATGTCCTGGCCTGCATTTTGTGTGTTTGTTGTTGTAGAGAGCAGACAGAATAAACAGCCGCATAGAAAACTAAACAGAAAACACTACCGCAACGGATTGTAAGAAAAATCTTGGATTGTGCAGAAATGGATAGATTGACTTTGTCGTTGAAGGAGAAAGAGGATACTGATTTCTGTCGAACTTGGGTCTCTTTTTATAACTGGCTGGAGAAACGGGACTTGGCATAAATTTAGAGATGTTTTTTAAACTATGATAAAATTTGAATTTGATAGTAGAATGTTAAAAAATATGTAGTAGGAGGTCGACCCAGTGAATCCAATGTTTACTGTCTGATGTTTCGTGTTTTTTGTTTGCTTGTTTTTTCTGTCTAGTTTTAGTTTTAAAACTTTAATAAAATATATATTTTTTAAAAAAGAAAACACTACCCCCCCCCCCCCACCTCCCCCTAGCTCCACTGATTTGATCTGGGAAGATCTGAATTGGAATAGTGGCCATCAGGGAAAAGTGAAAAAGATGTGTTTGCACCATATTAAATGTCAAATGTTTTTAAGCACAGCTGAGAGAAGTGGCTGATTCATTTGTTGTAGGTAGTTGCGAAGTCGCATCCGCCCCATCGCGACCCCATGGACAACATTCCTCCAGGGCTTCCTGTCCTCCCGCATCTCCGGGAGTCCACTTAAGCTCACACCAACTGCTTCAGTGACTCCATCTAGCCACCTCATCCTCTTCCTTCTCCTTCTTCTTTTGCTGTCAGTTGTTCCCAGCATTAGGGCCTTTTCCAGCGAGTTCTTCCTTCTCATTCGGTGTACTTGAGTTTCATCTTCAGGATCTGGCCTTCTAAAGAGCAGTCAGGGATGATCTCCTCTAACACTGACATCAAGCTTAACCACCAGTGCAAATTATTTGGTTTACTAGGTGCTCAAAGTATTCTTAAGCTAGCAAAAGATGTCCATGGGAAAAAATAGTTTGGAATATAAAACATGGATGGGACAGAACCTGATGAACTGCTCAACTAGCTGAATGCTCAGAAGATGTTGGGGTCTTTTTCTGTCAGAAAAGGTCTCCCATCTACATGGAACCACTTTTGAAGGCAGGGAAGCATTTGAAAATACTTTGTGATTGGTATGGTGGAATGCTGGTAAATGGTTAAAACATCAGCAACATGTCCAAGCCATTGAATATATCTAAGGTAGCTCTTTGAGTTCATTCTGACGTTTCATTTGTGTCTGTAGGTAATTTTTAAGTTTGGAACCAAATAAGAATCATCCTGTTTGGTGACTGCACAGTCTTTTTTATCTTTCTACTTAATTATACCCCTTTTCCAATCAGAAGCAGAATATATTCTTAAGATTCTTCACTTTCATGTGTGGATTGCTATCACTTAATAATGGTTCTTATATTTAACTTCAGCAGTATCACTGTCTCCTGTTATCTTTGTTTCTTTTTTACACCTTTAGAAACAGCCGGCTCAATTTTCTAGCAGCTGTTCTCTACTGGTAGGCATGCAGGCAGTGGTATCTTAACACCTGCAGGTGAAAGATTCAGACATCTGTATATGCTGCTAATAGAATTATCACACATTGCTATGTAAATTCTTTTGCAAATTTTCATGTTTAGAACTCAGTTGGGCCAGCACCCAGGTAGAAGCAGATGGAGGCCGCACGTAATAGAAACATTGGAATAAAAGCCACTAACCTTTTGCCTATGCTGATATCGTTGTTTAATCTATGTGCAATATTTTTGAAATGGACTGCTTGGGATATTTGGGAAACTGACTTTCACATTTGTCATAGTATGGCAAATATCTTAGGTTTATAAAAGTATTTGAAGTTATATCTTTAAGCTTTTGCAAGGAGCATAGAGAAGCATTAAAATAAATAGAAGTGCTGCTAGAGCTAATTAGGAAAAAAGCTATATTCAAAAGAAACCTATTGGGGCAATTTGGAATTAAAAACTAATTTAGAATCTCTAATAACTTTAAGTACTGAACGCCACAATTTGGGCTAAGTGTAGCAAAATGCTTTGTTTATGTGATTGTAATTGGATCATTGGCATCCGTAGAGCAGAGGGTATAATCAGCTGAGTAAAGAGGCACATCACTGAGATGCTTTCTGGCTTACTAGCCTTGTACACAAAATCTTGAAGTTCCTAATTAGAGATGAGATCCACACTGAGTTTCATTTGCAGAAGATATGAACAGCCTTTCTTGAGGGATTATCCATTCCCTTGCCTCGTGTGATATTTTGGACTGAAGTCTCTGCGTCAGTGAAACAATTCATACATCTTATAAAAAGCAAGTAAATGGATTTTGCCACTAGACCTGGCTGCCATTCTCTTGTCCTTTCCTTGCTTCACCAATATGCAATTGAGTACTGTTTGTAATCTGGGAAGAAGTTGTAGCCCACTGTAATGTGTCACAAGGTGTCAGGTTTGGTCCCCTGCCTCTCTAGTTAAAAGAGCTCAGGTAGCAGGGGAAACTCCCTTACCTGAGACCTGAGTCTAGAATGTGCCAGGTGGACATATAAGGTGGGTTCATAGGTCAAATAAATACCCATAGCATCTTCCTTCCAGGGGTGATGTACAAAGAAATAATCTTTTACATGTTCAGAATTGGTACTTAGGAATTTTGTTAGCAACAAAATATGCACTAGGTACAAAATGGCACCTATTAAGCCTTAATATGAGACTTCGGAAATGCATTTAAAGTGTGTGGGCAGGGCCTGGTAAAAGCCAGAGGGGCCACTGAGAATGATTTTGAGCTGATGGGAGAAGAAGCTTCGGTGCAGTGCAATGAATTTTGGCATGCTAGAACAATGATTGAAGAATGAGCAAGCATGTTATGCAGATGGAGGCAAAAATTGCATATTGGCATAATTCACACAGCTTCCAGAATTTTGGCTCCTGATCCATGTTCTACAAAGCAAAATCTTGTTCAAAATCCTAGAAGCGGAGATTAGAATAACCTGTCTGAAAAATGTCCACGCCTTAGAATTGCATTTCTCAGACTGTACTGTTTCCATCTCCATTATCTTTAGTCCGCATCTTGTTTGTTCGGACCAATCTAGTGTACCTCCATCCATATGTGTATGCCATTAATCTAGTCCACTTCCAGCATGTGAAATAAATCAATAGGTAGTTTAACTGTGATAGTATTTAACATGACACAATTCTTAACTGTTAAGTCATGGTAAAGCCTTTTGCATTTTTTATGATAAGGCTGCAGTAATCATGAAACTGATGCTTCTGAAGCAGTGCTTTTCAAGTTCTTAGAGAGCCATGCAGCATCTTGGAGACAATGTTGAACTTCGACTAGGGCAATTCATCTTCAACTCCCTGCACAACGACTACACAACGCTTACTGGGTCACCAGTCACTGGTGCTCATGCCATCAGACTTTGGGGTGGCTGTGAAGATAAAAGGGTGTAAAGGCAGATGTGACCACTGTCCTGAGCACTTTGGAGGAGAGCCAGAATACAAACGTAATCCGCCCTTTCAAGATTCCTTGTCAAGAAGTCTCTGTGTATCAACCACAGTGCTCCCACTTTGCTGTAGAGAACTGTTGGGGGCACGTTCCAGTTTTCCTGGAGTGCCAGCTAAGCTGGTTGGGCTTTTACTGCTGCTTCAAACAATCCAGCAAGTGCACTGCAGAGCATCACTGATACTGTTTCGGTACCGAACACTTTATGGGCTGGCTCCTAAACACTTAGAGGTATTTTCCAAATATAATAAGCAGTATTAAACGTATTAAATAAAACAACAGTGAGCAAGCTGTCTGCCTGGAATCTGGCTCACCACTGGAGATCTTATTTTCAGGGAACCATTGGTACACTGTTGAAGTACCCAAATCTTTCTAGGAATTGATACACTTTGATTATATATGGCTACATAGATATATATCTATATATAGCTTATTGATCTCCTTCTCCTTCCAGATAATCCAATTAGGTTTTTTTCCTGCTTTGTCTTTCAATGCCTTTGTTCTTAAATGATGATCAATCCAATGTTTCAAAAGCAATTCAAAGAACACCTTCATAATGAACAGTTTCAGAATTTGATGTTGTAGAAAATTTGATGACAGGAATATTAAGCATCTGGTCTATTCATAAAGCATGGCTTTATTCTTGTTGTATCCTTTAAGCCTCAAGGTAGCTCACATAATTGGTGCTACCATTTTCCCCTTAGGCACGTGATGGCCGGAGTCCTAAAGCTTCCTGTTTTCCAGATCCTCTCCCTGCTGTGATTGCCCCTGTTTCTTGTTTCTCTCCAAAAACCAAGGTTCCCAGTGGTTGCTTTTTCACCTTCTCCCTTTGCAGCTGTTTGCTGAAGTGCCTCCTGAAGGACCAAACTACATATTACACAGACTTCCAGTATTATTTTCCCTTTGTGCAAAAGCCGTCTCTGACCTTCAATACCACAAATATTGACTCTGTTGACAATTTAGATGCTATGTGCATTCCTTCATCCAAATATTCCTGCATCCTCTGACATGTGTTTGTGGGGTGGGGATGTACATTAATGTGAACTAATCTTTCCTTAGGCCTTGAATGAGATGCAGAAGGCTGGAGTGAGCACAGAGAAAGATTTTTCTCATTTATACTTGCTACTAAAAAGTTAGGGAAAAAAACACAAAACTTGGAAAAAGGTGCCTAAACCTGCCTTTTTCCGTTGCCTTTCCCATCCTCTTTCCCTTGTGTTTTATGCCTTTAGGCTTTCTTAGAATTGATCCGAGTCAACTGAGTTGCTGCTGCTGCTGCTAAAAAGCAGTCTTTAAAAGCTGTAAATAAGCGTTCTCCACACCCCAAAATTACTCTCCCTAGCTGCATTTCCTCCTATCAGAGAAAGTACATGGGAACCCTTTATCACTCCCTTCCCTGAATAAGCCATTGGTTACAAAGGAATTTGGGGGGTGTTGTTGGTGCATACATAAGGCCAGCAGGGAAAAGGTGTGTGGTGGTTTGCTTCTTTGTTGGACGTGTGTTTTCCCCCGCGTGGTTCAGCATCTTCATGAAATGCCACTGGAGCGGCAATGTGCTGGTGTCTTTGCCGGACTCTCTCCCTGTCCCACTTCTCCTCAGTTTGGGCAGCCAGTCTTGCTTGGCTGCTCTTGTTTTGTAAAAAAATGCCGAAGGTAGAATCATGAGGCTTGCCTTGAATCGACTTTGGCACATCACATGTCCTCAGTCCATTTGCCAGGCCACCAGCTGCATCCTGACTGTGTGGGCCGTACAGCACACACGATCACAACGGTTCACATGGTTTTACCTCACTTTCTACAAAACGAATAGGCATGGTGATATTTCATCTTGGGTCGCTCCACTTACTGCATTTTAGAACGCACGGCATCTTGCAGAGGTATTTCCAAATGGGATCTTCCTGTTGGTTTATGTCCGGCCTTTCCATTAAAAATAGCACTCAGAGTGGCTGTCTATACATGGAGCTGATCCCAGTCCTCAGGGCTCGTTCCAGGGTGCGGGCCTCCCTTCCTAGGGCACCGTCTGCTATTCACTGAGCAGCGGCTGGTGTGGGCAGAAGCACGGTGGCTCAGCCAGGCGGCTGCCCAAGCCCGTGGAGAAACACCGGCGAGTCGTTGCAGGCAGCGAGAATGGTGGCTACCCTGCGCTCCTGCCGCAGGAGCCTCGGACTATCATCCATGGTGGGCTCTGTGTGGGTGCTAGAGCCCTGGGGTCCTGGCGTGAAGGGCGTTGTTCGCTCCCGGTGCTTCCCAGCAGCTGCATTTAGAGGCCCACCCAGTGGTGCCACATGGGGCGAATGGCCAGATGGGTGCCCTTCATTATTCTTTCAAATCTGGTGACGCCAGCAGGACCATGTGTATAATTAATGCTTTACAGCATGGAGTGCCCAGCCAGGTGCAGAGGAGACGTGATAATATTTAAGAATGAATGTCATCTTTTTGACAGGTTGATGAATTAACGTAGCTGGCCTTGGTCAACTCAGTTAGGAAGCAGTTGTGTGGTCTGGTCAGTTCTAAGTCCTGCAATTTGACGGAATGTCAGAAACACATTTGGCTTGTCATTTATCAAAGAGGTAAACTGTGATGCTAAGAGTGGGTGGAATTTGCAGTGATCATTAATGGGATAAATATTTCAGGCAGTAACGTGCTAGCACTGGGCAGTGCTGGCAACTGTACCAGCAAACACGGATATTGCTGTCATGTTGGAGGTCACTTATGCCAGTGCAAGAGAATTTATGCCATGGAGCTCTTGCATGGTATATGGTCCTCTGGATTTAAATTTTCCCACTGTATTCCTATTCCTTTTCTTCTTTCCATATCTGATGCCATCTGATGTGTAATGGAATATGAAAGCAGGAGTGAGTTCAGTGATTAGGAACTGAGAATTTGAAAGAAACTTTATTAACATATTTCATGTTTTGCCCGATTTCCAAAGAATGTCTTATAGTATTTCAAAAGCAAAGTTGACGAATGCGGCTCACTGGGTGGGGTTCACACTGGCACCCCATCATGGCATGGCTGGGCTCATCATGGCTGCTTTGGTCCTTCTCCACCTCCTTCCTTCTCATTCTTCTAGCAGTATCCCAAGGGACATCCCTGGGAGGAAGAGGGCTTTTCTTTTTGATGGGACCATCATGATTCCTGCAGCTGCCAAAAGCTGGCCTGAGCTGCTTGCAGCTCAAAGGGGGCAGTCAGCTGGACAGTGCCCACGAGAGTGGCATCACTGCTCCGCCGATTCCCCCACTCCTGCCCGAGCGGATTACTCTTTCTCTCCAGCAGGAGTGGAGAGGAGGAGTGGGCTAAGTGAAGGTGCTCACTTCTTGCTGTATCCCTGCTTAGCCCAGGCAAGCCCTTCCCCACCCTACTCTGAGTAGTGCTCTCTTGAGCAGGAGCACTGAGAGGGCTTGTGGCTGGTTGCCCCCTCTCCAGCCTGGGGGGAAGCCTGGGGAGGAGTCAGCTGTGTGACACTGCAGGAGGGGACACACCGAAGGGCTGGCCTCACGGGGGTGGCGGGGCACTCAGCTGGCCGGTGCTGCCAAGAGCCGGGCAGCTATGAGCTGCATCCTGCCAGGTGGCTCTCCTGTTCTCCCCATGATGGGGGCGCTGCCTGAGTTCAGATGGCACATCAAGCAGGCCTGGTAGAGAGCAACCCTAGAACGGACTGCCAGTTTCTTACTGTGGTTTTCAGACTTGACAGGTTCAGGCAACAAAAGGAACTACTGCCCATTACAATAATTTGTTGCTTGTGCAAGCTCAGTCATCGTTTCGGGGGCAGATTTTGAACCTCTGCAAAGAAACTGGCTCTTTGCAGGGCATGCTCCTAGTATGTCTCACTGGCATCTCTTCTGGTTCTAATAGTAGAAGTAGGAAAAAGAAGAGGGTGGCGGATGTTGGGGGATAGAAAACAGAAGCACAAGTCTTTGTAGAAATGAGATTTCTTGCTCTTCTGCTACAGTTCCTCAGTGATCTAAACTGCTCCATGAGACTGCAGCCTCTTTGGCTACAAATACTGAATATCCATATACTGTTTGCTTAATTTAAGTGCCATGACTTTCCTTCAAAACATCCTGGGGAATTTTAGTCTGGTGAAAGTGTTGAAAATTTAGACATCTCAGGCCTTCTCTCAGACAGCTAAGTGAGATCTTATTCCTCAAGGTTAAACTGGTTTAAGTCTACGGAGCAGATATACTCAAGGTTATGAAGATGTGGTAAGAGAGCCAGTGTGGTGTAGTAGTTAAAAGCATGGGACTGGGACTCAGATGATCTGGGTTCTAGTCCCCACTCGACCATGGAACCAACTGGGTGACTTTGGGCCAGTCACAGACTCTCAGCCCAACCTACCTCACTGGGTTGTTGTTGTGGGGATAAGATGGAGGAGGAGAGATGATGTAAGCTGCCTTGAGCCCTTTGTAGGAAAAAGGCAGGATATAAATCGGGGGGAAAAAAGATGTGAGCAAATCAAGGTTTATTCTAAGCATTTTTTGCAGCTGTACTGTAGAGCTGGTCTCCAATGTGTGAGCATCTCTCAACATTATTCTGGAGAAATTAAGAGAAAGATAGAGAGGAAGGATAGGAAATGACATTGTTTTGCATAGAGTAGGTAGGAATATCTTCTTTCCTAAACTGTACTTGTTGACTGAGACTCTGCTTGCAGAAAAAGCTTGCAGAGGGCTGAGAATCCTCTCCTCTGATTATAATAGTGGTGAATTGATTGTATCTTTTCACAAAATGGTTGCTAACCTGCAAAATATGTTGAAGGTTCTGTATGATATATTAAGGATAATAAGTTCTAAAGCTGTCAAATAATAGAGGTTCCTAACAAAATGGCAGTTCAAAAATTGCATAGCGAATCTGTTGTGAGGACTTGGAAGCAATTGGTGGAACAGGAGGGTTAAGGGGAGACATGGTAGATGTGTTAAAATTGTGCATTCTGTGGAGAAAGTGGAGAAGGAGCCATTTTCTATCTCTCCCAAAACTCTAGAACCTGGGGTCATCCCATGAAGCTGATTGGCGGGAATGTTAGGACAGATAAAGGAAGTATTTCTTTCCATGGAGTACAGTTAACCTATGGAAAGCACTGCCACTAATCTGGATGGTTTTAAAAGGAGATTTGAGGAGTCAGTCAGTGGCTACTAGTCTTGCTGGCAACGTGAAACCTTGGTTATAGAGGCAGCATGTCTGCATAAGCAGTTGCTGAGGAGCTTGGACAGGCAGAACTCTCGTGCTCACTCTGCTCGAGTGCCACTTGGGGTCTTTTACAAGGCCTGCAAGGGAAGCTGCATGACATCCACAAGGGAAAGGCCACAGGGCAAGAACTCTTTAGCTCTTGCTTTGGCTCACACCTCCAGCAGTCTGATACACCTGCAAGATGTGGGCACAAACACACTCATTGCTGTTTCCCAGTTTACACGGTTTGATTGCATTACAGTCTGAAAGTGAAATGGATATAATTGTTAACCCTTGATGTTCAGCACTGTGGAGATGGAAAATATTTTATGGTGACATAAAAGTTACAGAAACAAATTGGCAGTTGTTTCCAGAGGTCATACACTGAGGAGCTGAACGGAGCCCACCTATGTACATTCCAGTTCCATAGGACCAAATTAAACAAACATGTCTCTGGAAGGCCCCAGAGTTTGTTGGAGAGCGTATCTAAACAAATAGTATCTTCAAGGAGCTATGAAAATAACTGGAGAACTTGTACACAAGCACCAGAGCTTTGTTATAGTGGTTTTTTTTTTTAAAATCCCAGTATGTGCAAATCCTGTGGAGCATCCTTAAGTACATCCACAGGAAATGCAAACAATGTGCTGAAGAGCAACTTTGTCTAGGAAAGGTGGTTCACCAAAATTGTGTTGTGAGCCAGTCCTCTCCCGCCTTCCAAGCAGATCAGGAGAAAAGGCTTTCTCCTAAAGTCTATTACTTTAAGACTGGCCAGGCAAGCTGGCTTTCTAATACAAAGAAGGGCATTCTAGAAGACATTAAGCATAGTCACATGTGAAGTTAGATACTGGCTATTAGGGAATGTGGCTTAATTATAAGAGGCAATTTCAAAAATGAGTACATCTCCTTCCTTCCAAATGAAAAGAAGCTCTTCTCCTCCTTTAAGATGGTTCTTGTTACTTACGGATGAGTTTCCAGGAACATCAGATGCTTCCAAACTGATCTTCCCTTTTAACATGACATCGTACTATTGAATTGATGGTGATAAATCTGTCCCCAACCATCTCTGAATGCCCACTAAGTATATATGATATTTTGATATATATAAATACATTATAAATACTTTATAATATAATTATATTATAAAAATAATTAAAATAAAGATATGAATATTGAAAAGAAACAGTAATCATCTTATGTTTCATTTTCATCTTGTGTTCTTATCTATTTATTTGAAGAAAAAACCTTGTCCTTAAAGTTTATATTTCAAACTGCACAGAAACTTCATTTCTAGTGCACGTATTTTTCAAATGTACAAAATGTATCTACTTACACATTAGAATAAATCCTGGAATAATGCTGCCTGAATTAGAAAGAAATTCAGGGGCTTTTTTCTCCACATGAAATTAATGGAAAAACCTCCTGGTTCATTTGTAGCTAGGAAAGCTCAGTCTAATTCTATGTCTAGGATGAGCCCAAGATTATGGCTTGGTTTGGATGCAACACTAAACTGTGAAGGAACAATGTAGGCACAAGGCATGTGCTTGAGACTGCTACTTCTCTCTCTTTCTTCAGCTCAACTGTGAGGAAATTGGAGCTTTTACAACAGTTTTCGGTTAAGGACTGTTTCTTTTTACATTCAAACTCTGTGTTTAATCCATGGTTAAGCTTACCTGAGCTTTAGGGAAACAAGCCAATATAATGAATCATGATATGAAATTGGCTTATCATATTTTGCCTGAGTTGGACCTTTGCAATAAACTGTGGTTAGTTGAACAGACATGAATGCTTCTGACCTGCTGCTTGTAGCTGTGCCAGGGGATGACAGGAGAGGCTGTAAAACTTTAATTAGTTCCTACAGTGTTAAGCCATCATTTTGTGGTACATCTGAATGAGGCTGGGGAGTGACTGACACAACGACCCTGTTAACATTGTCAACCCAAATGTCTCTGTGTTATTGTGAATCAAAGCATGTGCTGGCATAATTTGCATATTTGCCAACTGGATGCTGGGGCTTATCTTGCACAAACCAAAGCGGGATAACTTGCTAGTGGTTCAACCCTTAAATGATGCATGGGTTGTTGTAGGATTACTTGAGGTTTGCTTAACCCTCCAACAAGCCATGCCATCGTGGACAGCACAATAAGCCATGGCTTGTCACTAATGGTGCATATGGCATCTGGAGCATTCCGTGGCGCACACCATGCTACTGTGGCTTGTGCTCCTTGTGCAAGCTGTCCTAATAACCCTTCAGCCCACTGAAGTGATAGGTTTTCTCACTTCCTGTAGTGCAAAGTCAACTGAAATGCAGTGAAATCTAGTGCAACTATGTTCTAAAAACATGTTTGTGATAGTTGTTTAAACCTTACCAACGTGTTCCTTTATGGCAGGCTTCTAAAAGCAATGTGTCTAGATCACCCAAATCACTCGTAAATGGCTTTCAACTACAAAGAGATGACAATAGTATAACTTGCATGTAAAGATTTGCTCTTGTTTTGAGGTTTGCACAAGCATGTATGGATGGGAGAAAAGGACAGATGCTGTTAAGGCCAGATTTCAGAGAATGAGAGCTCAGTTTTGCCGTCACTGCCTGATCTCTTAGGCTAAATAATGGGTTTTCAAAATGACATTTGGAAAACCCCTTCTATTTACTTGTTTGGCTTCCAGGCAGAGGGAAACAGGGTATATTGACCTCACTAAAGGCTTATTTCTGACTACAGAGAAACAATAAATTGTGCCGTTGCAGCTAAAATGAACATATCAGCAGAATGGCAACACAAAGGCAAACAAGAAACAGAGTTGGTTTATAATATCTTCCAGAAAAAGTGAACAAAAGCCTAGTTAACCACAAATATGTTCATCTGGGGTGGACAATGTATATATTTAGAAAACTGTCAAGGCCATAATTCTGCACAAAGTCACTGAAGAACAGTAATGTCCCACTATGCATTTCTCCATTTAAAACCAGGCAGTGAAACAAAAGAGAAACATTAACTGGTTATTATCATTAGCAAATGTAAGGAGTTTGGAAATATATTTTGCTTATATCAAAGCTGTTTGTCAGGGAACCTTTAAAAATAGATATTTGGGAGATGTCATACCCCACAATGAAATGCATTTCATTTTCTTGAATTACAGAACACTCTGTGGATACTTTTTTGGCCAGAGAGGTGGTTGGGGAGGGATAATGGAAGTGTGGGGGGAGGTGCATATAGGAGAGTGGAAATTGGAATTGGTAGGGTATAATACTACTTTGCTATGAGCCATGTTACCTGAATGCAGCGTTTTGTAGCATCAGCAGTTTTTAGCAGCTTTAACTTTACCAATGCCCTTGATGAGGTGCAGAGTTGTCGGTATTCTCATAAAATTTACTCGGCGATGGCTTCTTCTGTTCTCTTTATTTCCTTAAGTGAACATCTGTCTAATTGTTCACCTCCATTGCTTTAGTGCTTTCCTCATGCTTTCTCTGTTTCCAGACAATAAACTTTATTTTCTTCATAAGAATTCAGTCTACGCAAGGGTATTCGGCAGCTTGTTTGCACCTTTTAATTTCTGGAAGTTTTCCAGGAAGACTTTTTGCAGTAGTTCCAATGGGTTTATCAGTGAATCATGCAACATAGCATAGCACTGTGCTCCGGATTTTGTTTTTTGTTTTATCAGTTACCTTCTGTTTATAAACATCTGTTTGGAAAATGTTTCTGGTTTTCTTAGCTTTTTATTTTCCTGAAACCACCATATATTTGGATGTATTGGATAGTAGCTATAAAGGAGCCATATTTTTACCAGATGCAAAAATAGAGGCAGGTATTGTGTAATAAGAGAGAATGAGAGATAAAATACTTGCTGGTCTGGACTAGCAGCTTAGCTACTGAGCTACAAATTAGGCAGCCTCAGACTGAATCCGTCCTCCTCCATGAAGACACTAGCTGGCCTTATGCAAACCACAGCATCTCAGCATCTCTATGTAATGAGAGCAGGTGCAGAACCTCTTTCGACCTGAAGGTTAAATTCTGTTTTGGAGGTGCTTTGGGAGCTCATATTCCAGTGGTGGGCAAGGCTGGAGACAAAGGAGAGACAGACCAAACTTGAAAGGGTCTGAAGCCAAAGTATCTGAACTATCAGCATAATTCAACTTAACACTCTTACTGCCAGTAACTAAGCCTTAGGAGAGAACCTTTTAGAATCAGGACAGATGTACGGAATACAAATGCATGAGAAAGACTTTGAACAGTGGAAAGCGCTGTACAAAGATCTGTGGACGAAATGAAATGAACGGTACAGTGAATTCTGATGTAGTTGGAGAAAGTTTATCCCCGCTTTCTTCTTCTTTGGTAGTATATTTGTAGGTAAAAGATGCTCAGGGTTACTGTCTGGGGGTTCAAAATCTGAGTCCCATCTGAAGACCTACATTCTCTTCCAAATGATTGCTTTTTCAGCACATTCGTTTGTTGGGTTGAGCACCAGGATATAAGCCAGGGTCCCCATGGAAACATAGCGGGAAGAGGATGCCCAGGCAAGCCTGAGCTTGCTGTTGGATCACTGTGTGATGAAGACTTGGGCCAACTGTCAGCATCCTATCACTGCTGCAATGCTTCATTCATTCATGCATTCATTCAAACCTTTCCTGATGTAGTTTTCACATTGGTTTCATATTGTACTGTATTATTGTTGCTGTGGACCACGTAGAGATTTCAGGGTATTGAGTAGTATACAAGAATTAATTAATTAATTAATTTAATCATTACGTAGGAGCCGGGACAATGTTTTTCTTTTATGCTGCTTCAGTTCCCATCAATTAGCGCAAAACTATTTTAAAGCTGTTTGTATTTTTCTTTTGGAGCATTGAACGAGAAATTCTTGCTTAATTGACCCTCTAGCTTTCAGCCTCTTAAGTGGGATCAGAATTTGGCTGTCATAATTTTAAAAAGTGTAAGCCCTCATATTTCAGAATCCGAAATGGCCTGTTGGGTATTCCTTGTATGTTATGCAGCCTACATACATAATTATCAGATGTTGATGTGCCGCTGGAGCGTTATAGAATATTTCCTATGCACACAGTTTTTAAAGCGATGTTGTCTCTGCCTGAACCTAGCTTCTGGCAGGGCAGGCTGCCCAGAACATCACTGATCTTACAGTTATTACTCTGTGTCATATATAATCTTTTTTCCTGCAACAAATAAATCTTTGGGCCTCCCTGAAAAAAATGTGGTTACTGTATAATAAAAATAAACCACTTGTCATGACTGCAGCTGACATTTATCAGCCTATTTGTGGGGTGCTCTTTCTCTCTGTGTGTATAATATAGAACATAATTTGTCACTTTGTAAATACAGCCTAGTCTAAATCCCTGCCAGCATCTGTTAGAGCTTGAAGGATTAATGTGTGGTGTGGCACATGGCGGTGCTTTTAGGCTACAGCCTTGCTTATGATTGTGAACCCTGCAAGAGAGAGAGAGAGAGAGAGACTTTTCATATTTGGTTAAATATTTTTGTCCGCTGGGCAGTAGCCTTCTCCAGCCATACTTGTCTTCTGGACACATTGGATTCAGTGACTTTGCATCTGTAAAGATGTCAGGATTATACCTAGGAATGCAGGGAGCTGCATCATGCCAGGTGAGTCGTTTGGCCCACCTAGTTGAGAAGTGTTAATGCTGCCTGTAGTGTTAGTGCCGCCCACGGCAGCACTTAAGGGCTTTTAGCCCTGCCCAGAAGTGGAGCCTGGGTCCTTCTGCAAGTGCTCTGTTGCTGAGTACAGCTACGACTCGTGCCACACTTCCTATGTATACTCCTGCCTTGTGTACCTGGACCTGCAACATTTTACTGGTTCGTTGAGAAGTCAATCTCACATACTCGGTATGCCTTGGAGTGGTTTACCACCCTCAATTTATTCAATGACCTTAATGTAGGAACAGAGGAACCACTAAAGTACCAGTAAAACACTCCAGATTTTTACTTTGAGCACTAGGAGGGAAATGCGGTGCCAGTGGGGGTGACACACAAAGCTTCTATGCTATGCTAGTCACGAAGTGGCATCCAACCCATCATGACCCCATGAACAACATTCCTCCAGGCTCTCCTATCCTCTACCATCCTCTGGAGTCCACCTAAGCTCACACTGACTGCTTCAATGACTCCATCTAGCCACCTCGTTCTCTGCCGTCCCCTTCTTCTTTTGTCATCAATTGTTCCCAGTATTAGTCTCTTCTCCAGGGAGTCCTTCCTTCTCATTAGGTGGCCAGAGTATTTGAGTTTCCATCTTCATTATCTGGCCTTCTAAAGAGCAGTCAAGGTTGATTTCCTCTCAGACTGATTGGTTTGATGGCCTTGTGGTCCAAGGGACTCGCAGGAGTCTCCTCCAGCACTAGAATTCAAAGGCCTCAATTCTTCTACGCTCAGCTTTCCTTATGGTCTAGCTTTCACAGCCATACATTGCAACTGGGAAAACCATAGCCTTGACTATACAAACTTTTGTTGGCAGGGTGATGTCTCTGCTTTTTAGTATGCTATCTAGATTTGCCATAGCTTTCCTCCCAATGAAATTTCTTGGCTGCAGTCCCTGTCTGCAGTGATCTAGGAGCCCAGGAAAATAAATTCTTTCACTACCTCCATTTCTTCCCCATCTATTTGCCAGGAAGTGAGAAGACCAGATGCTGTGATCTTAGTTTTTTTAATGTTGAGTTTCAAGCCAACTTTAGCACTCTTCTCTTTTACCTGCATCAGGAGGCTCTTCAGTTCCTCTTGACTTTCTGCCATTAAAATGTTATTATTTGCATATCTGAGGTTGTTGATATTTCTTATTTTGCAACAAGAAGCTCATGATCTGAGCCACAGTCAGCTCCTGGTCTTGTTTTTACTGACTGTATAGAGCTTCTCCATCTTTGGCTGCAGAGCACGTAGTCAATCTGATTTCTGTGTTGACCGTCTGGTAATGTCCATGTGTAGAGTCGTCTCTTGGGTTGTTGGAAAACAGTGTTTGCTATGACCATTGTGTTCTCCTGACAAAATTCTGCCAGCCTTTGCCCTGCTTCATTTTATACTCCAAGGCCAAACTTGCCTGTTACTCCAGTTATCTTTTAGCTACCTACTTTAGCATTCCAATCCCCCATGATGATAAGGACATCATTTTTTGGTGTTATCTCTAGAAGGTGTTGTAGGCCTTCATAGAACTGGTCAACTTCAGCCTCTTCAGCACCAGTGGTTGGGACATAGGCTTGGACTATTGTGATGTTGAATGGTTTGCCTTGGATTCGAACTGCGATCATTCTGTCATTTTGGAGATTGTATCCCAGTACTGCTTTTCCTACTCTTTTATTGACTATGAAGGCTACTCCATTTTTTCTGAGGGATTCTTGCCCGCAGTAGTATACCTGATGGTCATCTGAATTAAATTCACCCATTCCTGTCCATTTTAATTCACTGATTCCTAAGATGTCGATGTTCAGTCTTGTCATCACTTGTTTGACCACATCCAGCTTGCCTTGATTCATGGATCATACTTTCCAGGTTCCTGTGGAGTATAGATCTTTGCAGCATCGGACTCTCCTTTCACCACCAGATACATCGGCAACTGAGTGTCCTTTCGGCTTTGACCCAATTGCTTCATTCTTTCTGGCGCTACTAGTACTAGCCCTCTGCTCTTCCCCAGTAGCATATTGGACACCTTCCGACCTGAGGGGCTTATCTTCCGGTGTCATATCGTTTTGCCTTTTGGTACTGTCCGTGGGGTTTTCATGGCAAAGATACTGGAGTGGGTTGCCATTTCCTTCTCCAGTGGATCACATTTTGTCAGAGCTCTCTGCTATAACCTGTCCGTCTTGGGTGCTCCTGCACGGCATAGCTCATAGCTTCTTGTGCTACACAAGCCCCTTTGCCATGGCATGGCAGCAATCCATGAAGGGGACATAAAGCTGACCATATCCCAATAGTATGATAAAATGCCACAGCATCCTTTTCATTCAAAATCTCTTTCCAGTGTATGTCAGTTCAACAGTTGAAGTGGTATAATAAGTGAAAAGCCCAAGAACTGTCACAGCAGAAACACAAAGGACAAAAAGAAGGGCTATGCAAAACCAGTGAGAAAACTTTGCTTCCAGAATGTTATTAAGGAGGATGTGTGCTAATCATCCATGAAAGGGCATTCTAGAGTTCTGCAGCTATGATCAGAGATGAATATCCAGTAGACCCTGCAGCTTTTCCTGAGAATATGGATATGAAATCTGAGGAACACCCTCAGCTGTGGTGCCAGGTGGCAATGCTCATGTCCCAGTCAAGCAGATCTGGGAAAGGTCTTGGCAGCTGAAGTCATCAGTTGTATGTATGGTCCAAATTGTGAAAACTTTGCTTTTGGATAAACTAGGTATTTACTTATTATTAAGCCTCCTCAGAAGTGAACAGGTGGAGCCTCTCCGTGCCAGTTCATAGCTAAGTGGAACAGAATTGCTCAACACCATCCCAAATACTAAAGCCTCTGCTTTTCAGGACAGTGTGCCTGCCTGCAAGTAAGCAACACAAACTTCAGAAGTCAGCTGGGCTGAGTCACTCAGACCCATCACCCATCGCCATGCTCCTGTCCTGTCATCCTGGCAGGGAAAAAAGCTATCACTTCCTTGTTGGGCTATGTTGCCAGTTGGATATAAGATTGTTTTTCCTTGCTCAGAGAAGCAGCAAGGTCTACAGAACAGCTGTAGAAGAAACTGTGACAGAGCCTTGCAGGTAGAGGATGCTCAGTGCCTGCAGCAAAACCTCACTCAGTGTTGGAAGACCAGAATTCGCGAACGCTTTCTCAATTGTTAAACGACAAGAGCAACAGTTTTTCTACACCATCGTCTGAGTATTGAGTGCTTATTTGTTTGTTTTTTCTTTTGCATTTATATCTCCTTGGCTGCACTTCTGTTATGATGATGGCTAATGTTCGGACAAATTGAAGCAGTGCTCCATAGCTAAGAAAATGAAGTGATCCCCGCAGAACTGCCTGCTTTCCTGTGTGTGTGTGTGTACGATGGATTATTGTTGCACAAAATCCCTGGGCATTTATTCCTCGTGAAGCTGTTGGTGACCAGTAACACCATTCTGCTCTTCAGCATCAGCAGCATTTCACAAATCCATTTTTGTTCTTGTTGTGTTTTAGCTAGGTCAGGATCCTAAAACCTGTTTTAGATACACTCTCGGGCTTTTTTGCCTGACCTACCTTCACGGCCAGGATATTACCACCACTGAAGAAGAACAATTGTTCGAAATGTGTTGCAATAAAAACAGCTGTTGTAATTATTGAACAAATTGAACAAACGCTCCTTCTCTGTGTGTTTGTGCACGTTGCTTTATGTGCTGTGTGTGTGCATGTGTGGATTCTCTATCTTGGATCACACACTGACAGAATAAATGATGTTTGCTTTATAATGAATACAGTTTTCAGAACATGTCACAGTAGATTAGAATGCCGAAAAATGCACTCCAATTTAAGTGGCTTTTATGGCTTTGTAGGCAAAGGAACTCACAGTCACAGATGGCTCACGAAAGTGCATTTAGACTAAAGGACAGCAATATTGTCCTGCCCATGGAAACGTGCATAGGACGTGCACAGTCAGCCTCAGGTTCTTTGACATCATCCTGTGGTACACGAAGGGAATTTTAGCTTCTGGGGGTACTCTTCATGAACACACTGTTCTTCCGATGATAACGTGGAGTATTTCACTTGTTTCACAAATGCAACAAAAGCAGATCTGCTCATTCTCCTGAATGTAGTAGCCCTGCACAACTTCCAGATGAGGACTTAAATGTGGAATCGCCGTAGCTCATCCACTCATATTTTACAGGAAAACCATGGCATGTCATTTGGTTACAGTACAGCTGTGTTTTCCAGTACTATTTACATTGCTGTATGCTCAGAAGAGTCTCTTACGCATGCACAAGGGCAAGAAACTTCTCATGAGAACCAGAGCATCAAGGAAGAACTATTTCTGGTTGCAGCAGAACAGAACTTTACTCCTCACTCTCACAAATGGTGAGAGTAAGAAAGGGCCAGATAAGGAGGTGCTGGAAGCAGAGGAAAGGGAGGTGCAGGAACGGGGCAATTTGGGAGTAAACGTGAGAACAGACTCTCAGTCTTCTGATATGAAGTGTGAGAACCAAACTGATAAGGGTCAAGCGGGAGTTGAAGATGCTTGTTCTTGCAGGTGCACACGCATACCGGGACAGCTGGAATCCCGATTGACTGAACGACCGCAAGAGAGAGTTCACAGCACCCTGCCTACATGGGTGTGGCCTCGGAGGGTTCATAAGCAAAGTGTGGGTTGAAGTTAGTTAGAACGAGGGATCAACTTTCTATCCTGTTTTGATTTTTACAAGTAGAGCTGTTTAGAATAAAGATGTTTGTAGTATCTGCTGGAGCTTTAGTTGGGGAAGGAGGGCCAGCCACACAACACCACTCAGGGAGGCTTCCTGACATGCTATGATACTGCAGTGTGGTGTAGTGGGTAAGATCGCCGGTTTGGGAATCAGGCGACCTGGGTTCTAGTCCCCACTCACCCATAGAGCTCACTGGATGTCTTTGGGCTAGTCACAGACTCTCAGCCCAACCTACCTGGAAACATAGAAACATAGAGCGAGTCAGAAGGGGCCTCCTGGGCCATCTAGTCTGACTGCTGGCTCCAGCCAGCTCCGCTCACGACATGCCTACTATGTGCATGTCCAGCCTATCTTTGAATACCCTCACCAGTGGGGCCTCAACCACCTTCCCTGGAAGCCCATTCTATATCCTAGAGTCCTAACTGTCAGGAAGTACTCCTGACATCCAAATTGAATTTTGGTTCCCTGAGCTTGGCTCCATTGGAGCATATCCTGCCCTCCTCTGCAGCAGAGAACAGGTCTACAGCCCCTCACATAGCTATGAGTTACCAATAGATTCCCCGTGGAGTCTCCTCTTCTCCAGGCTGAAAAGACCTACTTCCCTCAGTCTCATGTCATATGGCTTTCCCTGCAATCTGACCATCATCTTTGTGACCTCTTATGGATGTTGTTGTGAGGATAATATTGAGAGGAGGAGGAGGAGAATTATGTAAGCCAGCAACAAAAACATAAACATAAACAAACAAACAAAAACAACAAATAAAATTGTGGTGTCCAGCAATGAAAGAAACCTGCAAGTCCTGCTGGAGCCCTGCAGCACACCTGATGTGGCCCCGTTTGATTTGGTCCAGAAGTTCATGGTTGAAGCTTCCCTTGCAAATGGGAACCATAAGATGCAATATAGATCAGTTAACCCCATGGTTAAGGTTTAAGGAAAAGAAATTGCACCGTCTCTCTCCCTTTAGCATCCATTAACCATGTCGTTTGAAATAGTGGCTGATTTTAGCCTTCTCCTCCCCCTCATCTAGTCTGTGTAAAGATGTTAGAAATGTAACTAGCAAAAATGCCCACCAAGCTGTTGTTCTAACGACGGATGCTGCTTTAACATCCTACATGCAAAATGTGAAATGTCTTTTAGGAAAATAGCTGAGGCAGAGAGAAAAAGAAGAAAAATGAGTGTAAAATTATTCTATCTACTACAGCCTCTAATGGCCCTCCGTAAGTTATCTCAAATGCCGTAAAGGAACCGATTCCAAAAACAGACAACATATCTTCAGTTGGCCTTCAAGCTTTGAACCATGTGATTCATTTGCCCCATTCAGCTGGCTGAAAGGTAATCTCATAGCATTCAAAATACATGCATGACTTTATAAAGCCTGCCTAACATAAATACTCTTCTGCACCGAGTGCATGCATTAGGTGCTATAATATTTACAGCCCGAAGCGCGAATAAAAGCATTTTCTTGTTTTCATCCATCTTGCATGGAGATCATCATTACCACCTATTGCTGGACATTGTTAACTGTCATCGCCCATGCATCAAAATTGCCATGCTTTATTTTAATGGCACACCGTGGTCTGGATTTAATTTGTCTGGGCTTCCTAGTATTTTAGGCGAGTGTCAATTCAACTTTGATTCTTATGGATTTACATATTGTAGACATGGCAATCCGCACAAAGTTGCTTTTGGCTCTCCCACCCCTTTGCATTCATTTTGTCCCCTGGACTATAAATACAATTCCCTTTGTGTGAACATATGCCTTGTCCTCTCAGACTGGACTGTTTCCCCAGTGTAGGTGCCTAGAATTTTCTTGATTAAACCAGAGCATTTCCTTTCGACTTAGCCACTTAAAAAGTGAAAAGTGCTTATGTTATAATACCAAAGGCATTTTTATGTTTATTTTTGCTGGGGTGTGGGGTGGGAGAAATAAAGCTTTTAAATATCCAAAAAATGTGTAATGTCTACCCATGTAGAATATAATTATGCAGTAAATTAGCTAATGTCCACTCTGTGCCTTTTAAAGTACATCTTACATTTCTGCTGCCTCTCCCTAGCACTTATATAAGTTACAGGGACTACAGCTTATTTATTAAGAGTCTTCAACTGTGTATAAAACTGGAGCAACCACAAGTAATGGTATTTGCTGAAGGATTCTTTATCATGTGAATTTACCTTTAGTCATCTATTATTTATTTCAGCTCTTTTATATGCCATTATAATAAATATTATGACAGAGAAAGCTTTTATGCTTCAACTTATTGTAGTTCTCTTCACTTCCTTGCAATCCTTCAGGAAAATGTAACCACACTTTACCTATATTTAATGTAAATCATTAGAATGAAAAATCCCCTATTGAAAAAAGCCTCCTCCTGCAGTGTCGAGACATAAATGCACAATCATGTTTACTGCCAAACTGCTGTACCATTGCAGCGTTCATTTTTAAATAGTTTTAAGCTGTACAGTGAGTACATTGCATACAGTGAAATTGCTAGCTTTCTGAGTGCTTTCACTTTTTGCTCCAACTTCTGGCTTGATAAGCATTTTTCTAGGTGTGAGGGCAAAACACTGCCAATTATATTCTATGACGTTTTAACAGATTGACTGTATGCAGCATGGAATGTTGCTAGAATTAAATAAGAATGTTAGATAGCACGGTTTGTCTCTCTGCATTTTGTTTGGTATTTTGGGAGAGAAGGGATGAAACTAATTCTGGAAATCATCAATCGTAAATTAAAGGAAGAAACAAACACCCACAAGAAGTTGAATGTGGACCATGAAAGCACTTTGTTGTGATTAAGAATAACTGCTTAATGAAGGGGATGGATAGCTTTAAAATGAGATGCGTTCAGTGAAGTGGACCCTAGTCCCAAAAGCTTATGCCATAACAAATTGGTTGTTTTTAAAGTGCTGCGAGGCTGCCTCTTTGTTGTTCGTGCTGCCATAAGGCTACCTTTCTACAAGTTAAAATATAAATAACATTTTCATGTCCCAGAGCATCGGAAGCAGCACAAGCAGCCCCTTGTGAATTTGCGAAATGGCTTTAATACAGTGCAAAGTTCAGTGCTGCAAAGGTTCTCTGGGGCTCGCTGAGAGTGCACGGAGGTGGGGCAGGCCTGTTCTTCCTGTCTGTGTAGCAAAGCCATTGTGCCGTGGCATCTTGTGCTGAGGTCGTGGGAGATGACTGCTAAGCAGTGAGGTGCTTTGAGCATAGGTAAAGGTTCGCATTGCGAGAGCTGAAATGGTCCACGTTTAAAATGCTTTTCAGCCCGTCATCTTCTTTTCGCCTATCTTGATAGCTGTTCAATAGCTGTTTGCCCATTTTACTAATTAGGGGATGTTGCGGATACAGTGCATTTATCCACAATGTCCTGATTTGACATTAATCCATGAGGAATCTCTTTTGAGGCTGTAGCCCAATGTAGACCAAAAGTTCCTGGGTTTGTGCATTACTCCATTGTGTTTCCTCTGGTATGGAGACACAGTTTAACATTATGTCCGAAAACACCCTGTTAAGTTCATCGACTACGAACAAATGAAATTGTGCCTCAGATTTCTATAAAGCACTGACAATCCACTGTGCTATTGACTTCTTTTTAAATTTAACTGAATATTTAAGTGGTGGTGGATGTATATTACCACCTTTTCTCCCAGAAGGAAACAAAAAATACATACATATTCTTCCTTTTTATAACAACTATGTTATCACTATCTACTTTGAGTGCTTTATATGGAAAGGAAATCCCATGCCTTTGCTAAGTCCATGTTACCAGGTACCTGTTGAAATGTCTCCAGAAGGAAGCCCATTAAAGGAAATTCATTTCAGTGCATCTTGCACAGAAGATGTTCCTGGTTGCTTTTGTCCATAATGTGATGAGTTCTGCTGTCTGTTCTATTCAGAAAATTGATACAAAAAAGAAAAGAAAAACATTTAAAATTTCATTCCATGAAGTATACTGTATTTTTCGCTCTATAAGACATGCCTGACCATAAGACGCACCTAGTTTTTAGAGGAGGAAAACAAGAAAAAAAAATATTCTGAACCAAACGGGCACATAATCACAGGCACATTCTCCATCACTTCCCCATGGGCTGCACATCTGACAGACTCACTGCACACACATATTCGCTCTATAAGACACACAGACATTTCCCCTTACTTTTGAGGGGGGGGGGAAGTGAGTCTTATAGAGCAAAAAATACGGTAATTTAGTACTGAAAATATATAAAGTACAATGGTAAAAGACATCAACGTAATAAAAATTATGACACATTAGATCAGAATTTGCAGCAAGCTCTTTGCAGCAAGCTCCACCTTTATGTTATTGTTCTTATTATTCCAATGTCCTCTTTGTTTGCAGTGCCACTATGCAGTACTTAGGAGTGCCTCCCTCCCTCCCTCCCTCCCTTATATGTATATGATATATATGTTTATGTATAATCTATTATATTCAAAATTCCCTGTAGGATTAGAGTGCAGGTGAAGCTGAACTGCTAAGTAAGAGAGTTCCATGACTTGGTGCTTGTTGATACTCATCACTAAGGTCCATGTAGAGAATCTGCACCAGTTGCTCCAATGTGTTGTGAAAAAGACAGCAAGTTGCTGCTGTTACTACACATACACACACACTTTAAAGTCTTCTACTGTCAGGATTATTTGATCTCTCAGGAATGACCATGTGAAAGGCCAATCAATATTGGGGAAAGTGAGGTTGAGAACAGTTGCAGTGAACTAGGAGTCACAAAAAACCGTTCGGTGGCTCTGCCTTATAAGGTGAAAACTTGGAAGTACTGGTTCTGCAGCTTTTTGGAGAAGTTCAGCTTGAAATGGGAAATTTCAGCTACATTTGGTCCGCACTGGCAAATGCCTGTGGCATCATCCAAACATAATGTTGATCTAAAATTTGTTTTCAAAAAAGATAGAAAATTTCCTAATACTCAAACATACGGAGAAGCTCGTAAATCTAAACACATCAACAATGGTTCAAGGTAAAAAGCCAGGTATGAAAATTTAATGACGTGTTAAAGGTTTGTAGAACTGCTGTAATTGTACATGTGCCCGTCTGCAGAGTTTACATACGCTCAGGACTCATGTTTTGTGGCATAATTTGTCTAGTATCCAGAAACTGCATCATTATCATCACCACCACTTGTGACCTTGTAAAGGTCCCTACTTGAGTCTCTCCAGAAGTGCATCTTGTGGTTCTCAACAACCTTTGGTCTGTCAAATCAAACAGGGCGCAGAAGGACAGTGAACACAATGGAAGTAAAAATATGTCGGTTTTTCTGGCAGTCGAGAAGGCACTTTTATTGGATGAGGATTTGAGTTCACTGACTGAACAGAAACCCATGTTCACAGATTGAAGTTGGCATTTCTATATCACAAGGCCCCTTGCCATTCTAAAAGACCTTTATTCTACCACTTGGCGTCCTTATTCCAGCGGATTTCTCCTTGTGAAGGCGTTGGGGACGTACTGCTCCCCACTGCTGCCCCTTCACATTTGACCGTGCCAGTGCTTCTCCTTCATTCTTGGAACCAGTAGCAGTAGAAACCTGCAGCCTGAGACCAAGAGCACAGGCGTTGCCCGAGTAATAGTGTGTGGACTTGAATCACTGTTCCCAAGAGCACAGTAACTGACAGCTTGTGGCTTAGTCTGTTGAACTACTTGATGTTTCTTGACCCCTCGTTGTCCTTGTGTTTGTAACACTCTTTTTATTCTCCCCTTGGAGAAGGGAACGGAGCATTATAACTTAAAAGGGAGGGGGAGGGGGGGGAGAGAGGTGGCGGTGGGCAAAAATAATCTCTGTTACAGGGGAAAGATGGCAGAGAAGGCGGCCCATTAGTGGTCAGTGCTTTTAGTTCTGCATTTTCGGTTTGGCTGAGTGCAGCTTCTGCCTGGGGATGCTAATCAGGTCTGTGCACATGCATGTAGAGCTTCACCAGGGCCTGGGATTGTGCCTGGTGCCTTCTTAGCTGTGCCCAGCGGCATGTGTGCGGGGCCACTTCTGCAGGGGCCTTTTTCCATGCATCCCTGAGCACAGCCACATAGCACAGTCCCCACATGGTGTGTGCTGCATGCGGTGAATCGCGGCCCCATCACTCCCAGCCACCACGGCCTCCAGGTCAGGGGAATGTGACGGAGAGCATCAATAGGCTTGCCTCATGCTTTTATTAAGCTTGCTCATATGTTGCATGTGCATCATCTTACACTGAATATTGCAAATTCATAAATAAATAAATTCAGTTAGGCCTTTTCTAATATATGTAATTGTTTTGATGTTATATTTGGGACTTAATTCAGCTGTGCAATTGAGTGTTCATGGAAATACAACGGAATATGAAACATGGCTAAAACAACTCAGTTTTATTTATTCAGCACTCAGTGAATAAATACTGTATTCTGTACTGTATTCTGCGCTCCTCTTTATTAAAATAGGAAATTTAAACTTGTTTGGTGTAATATAATATTCCGAACTGAACTTGTTGCTCTTGTTTAACTCCCTGCCTCCATTTTCTATTATTTTAGCACAAAGCCAAGGTAGAAGCAATGACCTTAGACCTTGAATCTCTTCAGAGTATCCGGGAGTTTGCTGCAGCATTCAAGTCCACAAATCTGTAAGTAAGGGCAGGCATTCAATAATAGTAAATTTATTGTTGTTGCTTCTGTTATTCTTAGCTGGATGGAAACAGTAATATACAGCTATACAAGACACAACTGCATACAGGCGATGCTTTCAGCATCACTTAAAGGTCAGTAAGGTCAGTATTTCAAAAGAGAAGCAGCTCAGGGATAGATAATTTTCAGTGAAAATAGGACACTGTTTTTTATTCTGTATTTTGTCCATGCCGCATGACTGATCATGTATCCTGGACCTTGCAAATGGGAAAAGCCATTGGGAATGTGACAGGTTGACATGGAAAACTGGTGGGCACGAGAGAGTTATGTATGACGGCTGGATGCAGCATGTTTCGCAGCACTGAAGTCACAAGCTTTCCCAGCCAGGATGCAGGGTTCTCCCTCCTCCTCCTCACCATTGGCAAGTGATATTTACCGTATTTTTCACTCTATAAGACGCACCTGACCATAAGACGCACCTAGTTTTTAGAGGAGGAAAACAAGAAAAAGAATATTCTGAATCAAATGGGCACATAATCACAGGCACATTCCCCATCACTTCCCCATGGGCTGCACATCTGACAGACTTACTGCACACACGTATTCGCTCTATAAGACGCACAGACATGTCCCCTTACTTTTGAGAGGGGAAAAAGTGAGTCTTATAGAGCAAAAAATACGGTACCTGTATTTATTTATCTGGTGCATTTGAGCCCAAGTAGTGCACACAATCCTCTTCTGCTCAATTGTATCCTCCCAGCAATCCAGTGAGCCAGGTTAGGCTGGCAGCGATTGACTCCAAGTTTCTCAGTGAGCTTCATGGCTGAGTGGGACTTGGACCCAGTTCCCATTTAGCATTCTAGCTGTTACAGCACGCTGGCTGTGATTAACAGGAAGGAGTGGGAGGGGGTTTTCCCCTTTGGACCAGGCAATCTTCTAGTGCTGATTAGAAATACAAAAGTGCCCCGAGCCCAATTTCTGAATGGGCAGCTTTCTCACATACCTCAATACTCCAGTGTGGTGTAGTGGTTTAGAGTGCAGGACTGGGGCTCAGACAATCTGGGTTCTAGTCCCCATTCAGCCATGGAGCCAGCTGGGTGCCTTTGGGTCAGTCACAGACTCTCAGCCCAGCCTACCTCACAGGGCTGTTGCGGAGATAAGATTGAGAGGAGTAGGAGGATAATTAAGATTGAGAGGAGTAGGAGGAACCTTGACTTCTGTGCAAGAAAAAAAGTGGGTGGGATATACATATAATAAATAAATTGAGGCCAAACATTCTGGATCCTTTAAAAGGGGCAGAACCAGTAGAGGGCCAAACCATCACTAAAACTTTTCCAATTGAATTCAGCTGGTAGGACCTGTGCATTCCAAGCGTCTTACTGTATTCCAGCCTGACTCATGGAATTTTCACATTTTTGTCATGTGGAGAATTGTAGAAACTGTCGTTAAATATAAATTTAAAGCCCCCACATTCTCAAGAAGGGTGACATTAAAGTTTTTGATTCACTTTGCCAAATTACATATGTGAGAAAATAGCATATTAAACGCTATTGATCAATCGCTTGTTCTGTGCAAACCCTTTTAAATTGCAGCTGCATGTGCTAATCTGAGCAACTAGGCCCTGGGTGCTTTTCTGCTTCAGCTGAGCACTGGTGGCCTCCATGTTGATTACCTTGTCTGGCCGCGAATAAACCGCTGGGCTGCATTTCCCATGCCACTTAACAGTTGTGCCATTTAAGTCAAACGGACTGTATCATGTTATTCTCTTAGGGCTGCTTTTGAGCAGTTCCATATCGGTGGTCAGTGTGTACAGATAAGCTGTCTGGTTTTATCTCTCTCCTGTGCTAATATTTTTATGTGTTTCGTATAGAAAACAACTATTTTATGGTGTTCCTAAGTCTACTGGTGATTGGCCAAAATTGTTTCACAGGAAAAGAAGACACTGCCTTATACCACATCAGACCATTGATTTGATTTATCCAACCTGGTATTGTCTATGCCAGAGGAGAGACTCACTTTTGGTCCAGAGACCGTCTTACCCCCCACTCATCAGACTAAGCTGGTGGGCCAGATGCTGACCAAAAGCCTTCTGATATTATCCACCCACACCCTGAGAGTGGTGTGTCTGTGGCTGACCCAAAGGCACCCAGTGAGCTCCATGGCTGAGTGGGGACTAGAGCCTAGGGCGCCCGAGTCCCAGTCCTGTGCTCTTCATCACTCTGCCACACTTGCTCTCACACCTGAGAGGGCTTGCATGAACCAGGTGCAGGGTTATTTGACATACTGCCAGATAGGCAGGGTGCTCTGATCCTGTCTGGACACATGGCTGCCTTTCCTACTAAAGCCCTGGAGGTGATTCTGGTGGTCCTGGATCAGGGCATTTTGGTATTTTCCAGCAAGTGGACTTCAGCTTGGGTGGTGATCTCAAGGATGCTGTTGGCGCCTCTTGATTCCTCTTGACCCTGACAAACACTGTTGCCATTGTACAACATAGAAAATAAACAAATGCATGGTAGGTAATAGGAACTTCCTGTAGGTTTCAGCCAAATCTAGAGTAGTCCAGTGTGGAAAGTAATTATTATTACAACAGCAGCAGCAACAGATTGTTATTATTATTATTATTATTATTATTATTATTATTGATAGGACATAGTGATGTGCCAGAGCACTGTGTGAATGATTGCCTGAAATGATTTAACAGATTCTGTTAGCAATTCAATCCACCTACACCTCCATGCTGGTTTCTGCAAGTCGTATCTGCATTGTAGATTTACTTGCTTGATTATAATTTCTTATTCCTGGGAATGGGGACGGAGAACCTCTTTTTATCTGAGAAAAAGGTTCAATTTTGTAGAAGATCTTGTGGGTTACATCCCCGCCCCCCAACACCATCCTATTTCAGCTTAAAGCTCCTACTGCCAGTAACAGTGATTTGGCAGAGGCCCTGAGAGCCAGGGCGGTCTATTGGAGTGGGGCTTGGGCGTCCCAGATTCTTGTGGTCGCTGGGCTATTATGCTACCTGGGTAACTTAAAGCCAGTTGCTCAGCCTGACTTCACATGATTTTTATGAGAATAAAATGGAGAGGCAAGGGATCGTGTGCTTTGCTTTGGGTTCCTTGGAGGGGAAACAGATGGAATATCAGTGTAACTTCTTCCTTCTTCCTCTTTCTTTGGGCTTTTAGAATGGGGGAACTTGTGTAAAGGCTGAAAAATCACCACATGATTGGTGGTCAGGGAAAAGGGATGGCCAAGAAAAAGGGACATGGGCAACTGGAGACCTCCAGAGATGTTGGCCTTCCTTGTGGGCCTGGGATTCCCCAAGCTGGTATTCTGGATAATTGTGGTAGAAATAGGAAATTTTCATAGGATCATAGAATAGTAGAGTTGGAAAGGGCCAAGAAGGCCATCAGGTCCAACCCCCTGCTGTTGTAGGACACCAGTTTACAGCATCCCACTCAGAGGGCTGTCTAGTTTCTTTTTAATGTCTCTAGTATTCAGCACATCAGCAAACAAAAATCCAGTATTCTTTGGGAGAAGCCATGAAAATTAAATTGATATGAAACTGAAGATACTTTTATAGTGTGCTTATGACAGACTGTGAAATCAGAATGGTCAAAGCATCATTGGTAAATTTTGCTATTTATGTACATAAACTGGAAATAGTGCAGTCTCTCTCCAGAAGGCTTACACTGCCATCAGGATAGACCAGGAAGAAGTCAAAAATCGACAGAACGGAAGTACAGGATGAATTAGGTGGGAGCAGAGACAAGGCAAGCTCTGAGCATCTGAGGAGCCCTTTCTGCCCCCAAGCCACCCAGAGGGGCTTGCATTTTTGGTAGACTGGGTGGCTTTGGAAATGCTTACCTGATATAAATGAGGCTATTGCCTGCTGGTTTGGATCCGTAGCTGAGTGAAATGGGGGGCGGGGGTGACTGGATTTCCAGTCAGTTGCAAAAGGTGAAGATTGAATTTGCTTTGAAGGGGTTCTAATGAGCTCAGTCACATGGTTTCCTTAGTACTTGGTATGCTTCATTAGTCAACCAGCTGACTTACAAGAACTTGAATAGTGTAACTTGAAGAATGACAAAGTGCTCCCTTGGCTGAACTGGAACTTAATGAAGGCATCTTAAGAGAAGAGAAGAGAGGAGAAGAGAGGAGAAGGATCCAGCCAAGTGAGAACGCCCCTCAGCATGTATAAAAAACAAGCAAAATTATCTGCTCTGGGGGCGGGGGGAATACACAGTAGTTAAAATTGGACCTTTAAAAAAAAGTTTCCTCTCCCTCAGTTTCCCTGAAGCAAAGAGCTTAAATAGCAAATAAATTTTCAAAGATACTTGTGTTTATATTGGATATTATTCTCTGGTTTTTAAACCTGAGCTCATAGACTCTAGTGGACTATATAAGAAAATGTTTGCCAACAAAGGATCATCTCAGTGATTCTTATTTTTTTCTTTGTGAGATGTATAAAGTACAATCTAGGGAGTTAATGTGTTTAATATAGACTTATCAGTAGATTTTGTCCATTTTATCTTAAACACACAAATATTCCAATAACGTTCTGTATACAGACTTAAATTAATTAACTCTCTCAGAGCTGAGCTGAGTGTTTCAGCCTGAGGGCCAAATTCATTTCTGGAGCAGGCCTTAAGGGGCCAAACTTCTCTCTGCATGTGCAAGGGGGGAGCACAGGGGGCTGGTAATACTAATCCTCAGGAGATCATTAGCAGTGGGAAAAGGTGGTGGGGCTGGGGACAGACGCATGGCCCAGAAGGCTGGTTTTGGTCCCTGCCTTATAATGTACACATTGCGGAACTTGAGTTCCTGAAAATAAAATCTAATTATGGATTTTAGCCCTGTAAAGCAGTTACTCACTCCTTGCTGCATAAATATGTTTGGTCTCATAAAGCTTTATTCACAGCTGTTGCAACCTGATTGTTGCAAAGTATATTTGAGGAATGCCAATCATTTCTCTTAAATATACTGACAGGTAGCGATTACAGAACACATTAAGTCTGGATGGTGTCTTTTGGTTTCAGTTTTGGTGGGGTTGCAGTACATGAGCCTATATGCAGCCATGTTTGGCCTTTCCATAGACTTTCCTCCAAAAATCCACGATGCCTTCTGCAGATGACCTGACTCACTGCAGCGGAATGGGAGGGTGCCGTTCATTGTGCGGCATCTATAAAGGAAAGGCTGCATGTGACCCATAAGAATTCTGTGATTCTTCAGCATGCCAGCTTCTGGGCGCTACAACATTGTCCTCTCAGCTCCAAGCAGTTCGTAGGATGAATGAGCAATGCTTCCTAAGGTGGAGGAAGCACATTTCTTGCCACACACGCACCATCTTTTGTATGAGTGGAGGCGAAGATACCAAGCATAACTGGTTCAAAACATTAAGACACCTGAGTTGGGAAATCTAAGCAACAGAAACAAAAATTGGTAAGGTAGATCTTGAAAAGAACCTGTGGACCTGTGAAAAAGCCCAGCTTCCCGTTGTCTGCACGATGCCATCTGACCAACATTCTTGAAACAACTGAGAGATACTGCTTTAATAAGCATTCATGAAATTTTAAAATTAAGCTGAATGGAACAATATGTTGCCGGTGTATAAAGTTAGGGATTAGGAAGTGTTAGAAAAGCCCAGGCCAATGCTGTCAGGAGGCCAGAGTCTGGTCTCCTGGCAGGGTCACCCAAGCAAAATGGTCATAGCTGAGTCACAAGGCATATCTGCAGAGAAGAATGCATCTCTCTGACAGTGATGGGTGGAGAAGCTTCTGAAGAGCAGCTACTGGGTAGCACCAGCAGAGAAGCTTTGGCAGCTACTGGCAGTGATGCTCAAGCTAACTTGGATTGGTACTGTGCCCAAGAAGGTGATGATGAACAACTTGTGGGCTTTTTTTGTTAAACCCTATGGTGAAAGCTTCAAAATGGAATGAGAATTAGTGCCAGAAGAGGAGACTTCCAGGGCAGAAGGCACTCAACCAGCTACTGGGAAAGAGCAAAGGAAAATACACATCGTGTTGTTTCCGATAACACAATTCGATTGAAACCCAAAGGAAGTCTAGTGGCCGACATGTACAGAAGTGAAAGGAAAGTCTGAGGCTGTCCAACACATCCAGTTGGAATACGGCACATTAGAAAAATGTTGTTTAATGTATGAACTATCGACTAGCTGAAGCTCTCTGGGAACACGTGCTCAAGTACAATAAAAAGAGAAATAACTTTTTAAAAAATACCGATACAATACAGCACAGGACAAAATTCAGTATTCAGATTTAAAACAGTTTAACATTCCAATATAAAAAAGTAAAGTGGTTTAAATATTCCAGTACAACTAGACCTAATTAAAACAAACAGCATAATCCATCTTATGCCATTAAATGCTTTGGAATCTGTTTGTGCCAGCTGATCTCAGTAGAGGGATCATTGTGGAACTGCTGAAAACCCCCCTCCTTGTTGCCTCTTTTAGGCCCCCTTAGAGTTGGTAGTTAGAGGAAGGCCCCAGATGTAGATCACTGGGGCTGGGTAGGAGGAGTTTAGGAAAGGCATGCCGTCAGGTATTGTGGTTCCAAGATGTATAGGCTTTTTAAGGTTAAAACCATCACCTTGAATTGTGCTCAGAAGTGTGTAGGCAGCAAATGTAAGCAGGCCAAAATATGTTGTATGTTCAGATGCTCTGGTCTCAGTTTTTAATCTGGTTGCCATATTTTGTATAAGCTGCAGCTTCTGAATAGTCTTCAAGGGCAACCCCACATAGAGTGCTCATAGTAATCTAATCCAGAAATTACCAGGGCATAGAAAACAGAAGCCAGGCTATCTCTGTCCAGATAGGGGTGTAGCTGGGCCACCAGCCAAAGCGGGCAAAAGACACTCTGACTGTGGACACCATCTTCCATGAAAGGAGGAGGAATATTCTAAAGCAAGTGTGGGCAACTTGCAGCCCAATTTCATGTGGGCCTTGAGCTAATTCCAAAAGCCCTCTCTAGTTCACACCTCTGGAAACAATGCCTTGTCTTTCTCAGAAGTCTACTGAATGCAAAGGAAGGAGACAGAAGGCTGCAACTTAACCAGCGTGCGCTTGAGTTGCCAACATATCATCCCCAACACATTACCCAACAAGGGAATCCAACCCTCAACAGAATAAAAAGGCCAATTCCTGTATTAAAAAGACATTCAGATTCTGTCCAGATATGCACACAGCCTAAATGGCCATGCAGTGCATGTTGCGTAGCTACGCATGTAAAATATTTATGATTTAATATCTATAGTTAAAATATCTTTTGCTGCAAATAAAGTTGTAAGCATTTTGCAGTTTTATAGTGTTAATGGTTAATGAGAGAATTTTAAAAGGGTATGTATGTACAGTATTTTAATTAAAAATTTAATTTAAAATAATAAAACCATGAAGAATATTACAAAGGGCAATAGCAATCAATATAATGGCCTGGAATTTTAAACAAAAATATATTGATTAAAAGTACTATATAGCAAAGTAAAATTTTTAAAAATGGATGCGAATCTTTGAGCGGATATAGGCAATCAGTTTGTCAATGTAACTTGAAATAAACCTGAACTTTGTAACCTGAACTTTGTAAACTTGTGTGTCGTCATTAGCTGCCTTCAGTGGTATCCACGATTTTGGAGAGCAACTAGCTAGGATCTGCATGCAAATCACCATTCCCTTTACAGAAGTGATTAGAAAAAGCAGACCTGGTAACAACAGAAGGCTTGGCTGGGTGCCGGCTGAAATCCAGCACCCCAGCAGGCACCAGCTGACAGGAGATTCCTGAAGTTCTCTCTCACCAGCGCAGCAACTTGCCTCTTCAGCTGCTTCTCACTGTGGCCCAGACAGTGGTGCTGGTAGGGAAAAACAGTGGGCAGCATCGGACACTTGCTTTTCGCCAAGCAAGCAAATGGCAGCAGTGATGAGAGAGAGGGAGGTGGACTCGCTGAGGCCGGGAGCGCCTTGAGAGCGCTTTGCTCAAGGACCCTGACAAACCTGGAGCTGACACTGGCACAGGTGTGTATGTGTGCTCAAGAGGCCTGGGGAGCAGTGCTCCAGAACGCAACCGCAGGGTTTCAGTGCTGAAAATGCAAAGGTATTTTAACCCCATCAGGAGTGTACAGAGGGAATTTCCCTTTGGGAAACATGACTGGCATTTTATAGACTGGCCCATGGGATAAGACTATGAAAGGCTATTTGCCATTAGAGCTAAATGAATTTTCCAGGATGCTACTCAACACCCATTGCTGGGCTTATGTTGTCTTCAATCATGTCCTGCTGCTGGGTGTCTGGAAACATCTGGCTCACCACTGTGGGAAAGAATGCTTAACTAGGTGGACGGCTGGTCTCATCCAGCAGGGCTCTTCATATGTTCTTAAAAGTATTATCCCTTAGGCAGCTTCCCGCAGCTTTAATAGTGAACTTTTTATTAGATGCATACATTAAGTCATGCTCTCCCTTTGCTGGAATCCATAAACTACACACACACACACTCCATCTGGATTTATTTTGTGCAGTGTGGGCAGGTCCCAAAAGGATAAGATAGATCCCCAAAATATGTTGAAAACTAAAACTGCTTTTTATTTCAGGAAAAGGAAATTAATAAACAGCAAGAACTAGGTGACATCTTACCCCATTCTCAAAAAACCTTGCCATCCTTCCACCAAAAGCATGGGACATGGAAAACAAGGATTTGTCATGCTCCATTGGGAAAGAAAAATATAAAAAAGATAATACTACAGTAGAAAAGAAATGAAAAAGAGAAGTCTCAAAGAAGTGAGCAACCTTTCAAGCTCATCAACATTCTTAATCAGGCTAGACTGAAGCATAAAATCCAAAACATGGTAGAGTCAGCATGCGGGTGATTCAGGTGAAGAGTCAAATGTTACAGGGCATGATTTAAAACATGAAGACTGCAGGTTGTGATAGTCCTAAAATGGAATAATACACAGAAGCAAGAAGACCTTGGGTTGCGCCAAGTATATTGGGAAAAGAAAACAATGTCTGGTCTCCCTTTGAACATGCAAACCTGAGAATTGTTTGAGTCTCTTTGTAGTTCTAATTGGAAGCAAGACTGATATAAAAACTTCATTGAGAATGTCTAGATTAAGTTGAACATGGGGGAGTTGGTTGGGTAAAGTTCTTCAAAATCTCTCCATCTTCTCTTTCTTCTGTCATATAACTGTCTCTTTCACTGTGGTACTGTTACTTGGGAGATAAATCCCTTTTCTCCAGTAAACCCAGCACAATGACATGACATCTCAGAGATTTCTGTGGAAATTCTGGGTGAGTGGGTGGGGAGGGGAATGGTGTCCATCATTTGCTGGGAGGACCTCTGTTTCCTGCAACTTTCACTTCTGTGGCTTCTCCGGAAAGTTTTCATAATGGCTCAAATGACACTGGGAAACTGTGGGCTGCAGAGGCTTAGACACAAAGGTGCATTGTGAATGGGACTGCAGGAGAATGGTAATTCTTATACTGCACGGGTTGTATTATTTATGGTGATGCTAAGAATTAGGTCACGATTCTAGAAATCCTTTGTTCAGTCTCCAGTAATATGTAACTTAGTAATTCAACAGCTGCCCTTGAAGCCAGATGATACAGATGTTGCTAGTCACAAAGTTGTGTCAGACCCATTGCGACTGCATGGACCACATTCCTCCAGGCCTTCCTGTCCTCCACCATCCCCCGGAGTCCACTCAAGCTCACACCAACCGCCTCTGTGACTCCATCCAGCCACCTCATCCTCTGCCATCCCCTTCTCCTTTTGCCATCTATTGTTCCCAGCATTAGACTCTTCTGCAGGGAGTCCTCCTTTCTCATCAGGTGGCCAAAGTATTTGAGTTTCATCTGCAGAATCTGGCCTTCTAAAGAGCAGCCAGAGTTGATCTCCTCTAGGACTGACCAGTTTGATCGAGATAATGTGCATGGAGGTTTTCTTTATTGATCTTGGAGGTCATATGGGGCTGACATTATTTTCTTAGACTTTTTCATGTCAACAGATTTGTTCGTATAGCTGTCATGGTTTTACCAAAATGGTATAACTGATATCAGATTAAAATGTTTAAGAGAAATGGAACACCAGAATACTATAAAATTTATCTCCTAGTTTTAATTTAGCAAGGAGGAAAAAGGCTCTGTAGTATAATCTAGGGAAATAAGTATGTGCAATGGAAGACTACATGAAAGTAAATCCATCTAAATTTACTGCAAACAGGTTTATGGCTATCTTCTAGCTAGTTGTGGAATGGAAAATCTTATTTTTCTAATTAAAAACATAATTAAAAATAATCTTGCACTAATTGAGTCCCTTGGAAATGTTTGCTGTTGTGATTGACCAGTGATCTATAAATTTAATAAATAAGAACTAGCATGATCCAGTCAATTTTGAGCACTATTACAACCATTTGATTTAAATTAAAATTGTTTTAAGCACATGCTTAATTCCCCAATCAAATTCAGTGAGGTTTAAAAGTGCTCAGCATTAGCTAGAGTGTGTCATGAACAAAGGAGGGTGCACATGGTCTGTTTTTATCACACTGTTCACAACTACAGCCATGGAAAGACACATGTGGGAGGCATGTGGTTGAAAAAAGAACTGTTTCTCAATGTCAGTAGAAGTAAACATGAAGGGAGCCCGCTTTCAAGCAGATTTCGAAAGTCACATTAATATTTCTATTTACCTTTGGGCCTTTCATGATGTTATCTTTGCTGGCTGCTTTTATAGGATACAGGATATTTTTCTAAGGGTCATAACCCAGGGGTATGACATAGCTTTAGGTTTTAATAACCTGATGAAATCTAGGTCATGAAATGCTCCGTATCCACACTCTCCTCCAGCTATAAAGTACAATCTTGGTGTTATATGGGCAGTGCGGATGGTTATGCATTTTAAGAATACCATTACTGCACAGTGAGATAATTAGCATTATACAGCACTGCCTGGTGGAAACAAGCTCTGCCATTCTAAAACATATGATGGTTGTTCTATACACAATTTTGATTGGCGGCAACGAGTGGTTTGTTCCTCTGCATCTTATACATACTTGCTCAATAGTAAGTTCTGTACTGTTTACTGTTTACTGTAGAGTAAGTTAGACTCAAGAGCTTTTTCCTTGCCTTGGGACTACAGCCGCACAAATACCTTCACCTGGATGATTTCCTGCCCAAGTTTTTCCCAGCATGTGAACACTTAACTGGAAATTAGCAGGCAACACCATTTTGAGATGCAGACTTGAGACTTTGCTTTGTTCTTCAGCGAATTTTGGGTTTGGAAGTAGTTTTGAATGTTTCTCTCATCATTTCGCCCACCAGAAGTCCCTTTTGTGCTATGGCTGCAACCGAAAGAGCTTCCCTAACATTTCTTAAGAAAGTTGCTAAACTAGTGCAGGCAGGTATATTCTGCAAGCCTGAAGTCTGTCCATTCCTGTAGTAAAGTAGCATTTTTAGAGCAAGGATATCATCCATTGTGCCTTCATTTGCTTGCTTGCTCGCTTGTGATACAGACCACTGTAATAGTCCTACCAGATGCTCTAAGCCATGGGTCCTCAAACTACGGCCCATGGGCCAAATCCGGTCTGCCATGCCCATTTATCTGGCCTGCCCCAGAGATTTTGGACTCCGTGTGCAGGGAGGCAGCGGCTTGCGTGCACGGAGATTGTTTTGGACTTGCAATCTTCAAGCAAGTGTGCCACTGTCTCGTGCGCCTCCCCCTCCCCTCGCCTCCCCTTGCCCCTCCCACCTGCGCGCCCCTCCCTTGCCTCCCCTCTTGCCTTGCCCTCCCGCCTACGCGCCCCTCTCTTGCCTCCCCTCCCCTCCCCTTGCCTTGCCCCACCTGCCCGCACACCCTGCCTTCACCTCCCCTCACCTTGCCCCACCCGTGAGCCCCACCCTCCCCTCCCTTGCCCCGCCCACATGCCCCGCCCCGCCCCGCCTCGCCACGACCACGGCCGCGTGCCCCCCCTGCCCCTGGCCCATGCCCAGCACTGGCACCTTTCAACTGGCCCCCGTTGAAAAAGTTGGAGGACTCCTGCTCTAAGCAGTTCACATCACAACAATACTAAACAATAAAACAGTTAAAACAATGTGCCTATACCAATATTAGAAAGTAACAGTGATATGTAACAGCTGAGAGTATTAATTAAAAACAATAAAATGTAAAAACAGACTTTTCCAAACCGCAAACAATACAGTTGTCTGGAGAATAAAACTGCTTTCCCCTGGTGCCAAAAGGATGCTAAGGAAGGCACCAGGCAAACCGCTCTTGGGAGGCCGTTCCGCAATCGCAATTCTGGGTCGCCATCCTGTCCGCCATCCTCCTCACCTCCTTAGAGCAAAGGCCGTGAGCCCGATCTAAGGGGCCTTTTTCGGCTAATCATAAATCTTTATAATTTTACATTTTGAAATGAGCATAGTACACATGGGATTTTAAAAATGCAATACCTTTAAAACTAATACTACCTACAGTTTAAGATTCTTCCTAATGGAAGGAGTTTTATTTTTTAAAAAGACCAAAGACAAAGCTGCAAATCCACTGAACAAGTGATGGATCATGATGAACAGACGAGAACACTAACTGAGAAATAATGTAAACAGACTTGTGTCTCCCGAAGTGCAAAGCTGTGGTGCAGAAGACGGCGTGGACGGCGAAATGCTGCATTGCTGCCACTTTGCAAGTGTGAACGGAAGTGCCTTCGCATGCATGGGTCTGTTATGGGTGAGAATGGCGAGAGTCTGCACCCGCTGAATGGTGGCGAGAGGAAAGGGAGTGAGGCCAGGGCGAAGCAGTGCGACCTTCTGGGGACCAAGGGAAGGCCGTTTGCACCTCATGTCTTAGGCTCTACACCCTTGCTTTAGCTGTTGTCATTTTATGTATCTTGGCCTCTTTATTTTATTTTGTTTATTTAAAAAAATTGTATGCTGTCCATTACTGTTGTCTCTGGAGGACTTACAACATTATTTTAGAACGTCAATACAATAAGATAAAGGATTAATTATTCCACACTGAGCATCGTTAAAATACATTAAATACACCTTGAGACCAGCATCCTGGGAATGAACGTGTGGGCCATCTGAAAACTTGTGTTCTGACAGAACTGCTGTAGGAGTGGTTTCTGACAAGCCACCAGCTTGTCACAGCACATGCCTTCACAACACATGCCTTCCACTCAACTACCTGGTCAGGACTCTACATAATTATATCATGTTCACACAGCTTGTTGCTCAATGTTGAGGATCACTTTTTTTTTTAAAGGTCTCTCCATGTGCTGATCTGCAATGCTGCTATTTTGGGCGCTCCTTGGCAATTGACTGAGGATGGTCTGGAGTCTACCTTTCAAGTGAACCATCTGGGGCACTTCTATCTCATTAAACTCCTCGAGGATGTTCTTCGTCGCTCAGCGCCTGCAAGAATCGTGATGGTTTCTTCTGAATCACACAGGTTTGGATTTAGAATGGGTGAACTATTTTTAAAGTTCTTAAGCATTTTTTCATTGATTTCATGGAAGCTGAATTCATCCACAGGTATCCATGCTAGAACATCTGAAGCATTTTCAGTTTTAGTGTTTAATTCTTCTTTTCTAAAGCTCTGGAAGAGAAATGCAAAGCAACCACCAGAGTTGAAGTAGTGTTTTCACAGGAGGATGAGGATGAATTTGTGACAATAAGGAAGAAGGGAGGCTATTCTTGCAATTTAAATCAATAGATGGGAAGATAGCATGTTTAATGTGATCCCTGGAGATCTCGGGCAAGTCCCTACTAAGCCATAAAGTACACTCGGTAGCCTTGGTCCAGCCACTGATTTTCAGATCTGGGTGTCTCTCAAACAGCTGTTCAGATCAAAGGCATCCTGGAAGAACCAAGGCTGGTCTCCATAATACCCTGTGACATGTTTTGTATGTGCACCGGAGTTAAAAAGCAGCCTGTGGTACAGCGTGGGAAGCAATCCTTTCTGCTTGGTCTCAGGCTGTTTGAATCCTGGCCCATGTCCACCAGCCTGAGCCCCTTGGTGAACGAATAGGATATGTAAGTGAATGCTAAATTAACGAATTATACAACATTAAGAATTGATGCCACATAGACATACATCTCTTATAATACTGCAAAGCCCACCTTTTGGGTCAATCTGAGTATGGAGGCAGGTTTTTATTGTGGTTTGTGCCATTACATTTGCCAGGAGATGGAATAATAATTGATTAAATTGGAATGACATGACCTTTATTGATTTGTCATTCAACAACTTCAATGCCATTCCAAGACAGCTATTCTAACTGGAGAAACAATGTAATTAAAGACTTTTAGATTAAATCCGATTTTGTTTTTGTGTTGTTTTAATGAGAAATTAAGAAATTGAATGCAAACATTAGTGGTATTGTTTTGAGAAGTGAAGTGGTGTACCTGATGAATTTACATTGGAAAGCTGGCCTCTTTGGTAATACTGTCAATTAATATCATCCAGCATTTATTTTTAGTTGCTAGTGGAGTGCATTTGAAAAAAGAGGACCCTCAGCCATATTTGTAGGAAAACAGGACTGAATGACTGAAACTAGCACAAGGGCTTCAGTGCTTTTGCTGCTCAAGTGCATACTGATATTATTATTATTACAACCTTTATATGCTGCCCCAAAGCCCATAGCAGAAATAACACAATGCTAATTACACAAATTATGCTGCAATCAAAACAGAAATACTTGATACAATAGTAGAATATTTAAGATAAAGCAGCAGTAAGATACAACTATAGCCTCCCCATGCCCAAACCAGTGCAGCTGGTTGGAAAGGTGTAGCTGCAGCAAAGTGGTGACCGCTGTCCTTCAGCAATCGCAGGTTATTCCATGCCCCTCCCTCTGCCAGCTGAAAGAAAACCTAGCCAAAAAGCTCTCTTCTGTTGTGGAAAGGCTAAGCAGTGTAGGGGTCTGGGGAGTGAACTGTTTCTGCACCCCATCACCACCCACAAATGTGTCAGAGGCCTAAGCTTGCTTGTTTGCCCAGTGCTTTTTTGTCATAGAACGCACCGGAATGGAGTTCTGGCATCTTTTTTCAACGGATTTTCCAAGTTTTAAAAGTAACTTTTGAAAATTTGATGTTTGGTCCATGTGGATTTGAATCTCCCTGTCCAGTGTAGCAGGTTGGCGGCAAAATCATTAAAACGGTGCATGCGGGCTGCTTGTGTGTCGAGTCCGATGCATGCGCACTTTGTCCACACTGGTTGTGATGGCGCTGCTCGGCTTGTGATTGGACATGTGGTAGTGTGCTGAGTGCTTACTGCGGGCAGCGACCGTTATGTTTTGTTACACGATGTGTGTAGGTGTGTGTACAGTGATTGACTACATGCAAAAGGTAAGTAATTTCATGAGTTCCGGCACCTTTTTTCTTACAAAAAAAGCACTGTGTTTGCCTAACTTCCTCATAAGGTTTGAGCTCGAGAGTGGCCTCTCCCTCTGCAAGGGTGCGGAACCGATTGTGTGGGTCCGCCCCCAGAGCAGGATGGATCCTGAAGGATTCCTGAGTGCTCTGGGGGATTTTCCGGTTGACAAGGCTGGTGATCCTGTTGAGGCCCTGGATGAACTGTGGAATGGGGAGATGACCAGGGCTATTGACACGATCGCTCCCAAGCGTCCTCTCCCACCCAGTGGAGCCCGTTCATCTCCGTGGTATACGACCGAATTACGGGCGATGAAGCAGGTTGGGAGACGTCTAGAGCGTAGGTGGAGGAGATCACGACGCGTATCTGACCGAACACACTTAAGTGCACACTATCGTGCCTATGCTGTGGCGGTGAGGATGGCGAAGAAGAAATTCTTCTCCATTTCCATTGCAGCCTCACAATGCCGTCCGGCGAAGCTCTTTTGAGTGGTGCAGGGGCTGGTACATCCAGGCCCAAAGAAAGATCTGGTGCCGCCATCGAAGGCCCGCTGTGATGATTTTGCCAAGCATTTTCGGGAGAAAATCACTCAGATACGCTACGAGCTCAACTCTACTTTGGTACCAGATTCTGGTGGGGAGTTGCCATCGACGCCGTCTGGTCTACAATTAATGGATGAATTTCAGTTGTTGCAGACTGATGATGTGGACAAGGTGCTTGGACAAGTACGCCCTACCACTTGCTTACTAGACCCATGCCCTTCCTGGCTACTTAAGACAGCCAAGGACAGGATTGGACCCTGGATCCGGGAGGTGGTCAACGCCTCTTTAAGAGATGGCCAGGTACCTGCCCCTTTAAAGGAGGCGGTAGTCCGGCCAGTCCTAAAGAAGGCATCCCTGGATCCAGAGGTGGCCGCCAATTATAGACCGGTGGCCAACATCCCGTTCCTGGGCAAGGTACTAGAGCGGGTGGTGGCGGGACAACTCCAAGCACTCTTGGATGAGACGGATTATCTCACTCTTGGACCCATTTCAGTCTGGTTTCAGACCTGGGTACGGCACTGAATCTGCCTTGGTCGCCCTGTATGATGACCTGTGCAGGGAGAGAGACAGGGGGAGTGCGTCCCTATTGGTTCTCCTGGACCTCACAGCGGCTTTCAATACCATCGAACATGGTATCCTTCTGGATTGGCTTGCAGGATTGGGAGTTGGAGGCACTGCTTGGTGGTGGTTCTGCTCCTATCTCAATGGCCGATTTCAGAAGGTGGTGCTGGGGGACTATGGCTCTGCGCCATGGCAGCTATGCCATGGAGTACTGCAGGGGTCCATTTTGTCCCCCTTGCTATTCAACATCTACATGAAACCACTGGGAGAGGTCATCAGGAGGTGTGGGCTGCGGAATCATCAGTGCGCTGATGATACCCAGCTCTACCTCTCGTTCTCTACTGATCCAGGTGAGGTGGTGGCTGTGCTAAACCGGTGCCTGGCTGAGGTAATGGGCTGGGTGAGGGCCAATAAACTGAAGCTCAATCCAGACAAGATGGAGGTCCTGTTGGTGGGCGGTTCAGGCCTTGGAATGGGGGACTTGGGCTTTGTCCTGGATGAGGTTGCACTCCCTCTAAAGGACAAGGTCCGCAGCTTGGGAGTGCTCCTCGACCCGGAGCTGTCATTACATGCCCAGGTGGCAGCGGCGGCGAGGAGTGCCTTCCTACAGCTTCGGCTGATACATCAGCTGCGTCCCTTTCTAGACTACGACTGCCTGGCGACAGTGACACACATGTTGGTGACTCCCCGATTAGACTTCTGTAACACGCTCTACGTGGGGTTGCCCTTGAAGACGGTCCGGATACTTCAATTGGTGCAGAATAGAGCTGCCAGGTTGCTGACGGGGACTGGGCATTATTCTCATATAACCCCAGTTCTCCGTCAGCTCCACTGGCTCCTGATTGAAGTCTGGGCCCAATTCAAGGTGTTGGTTTTGACCTATAAAGCCCTAAACAGCTTGGGACCTGTATACCTAATGGAGTGCCTACACCCATATATGCCCTCCCGCCCCCTGAGATCAGCAACAGAGGCCCTCCTCCGGGAACCCTCAGTGAATGAGATTAAGAGGGTGAGTACCCGGAGGAGGGCTTTCTCTGCGGTGGTGCCCCGTCTATGGAATGCGCTCCCCAGAGAGGTCCGCCTGGCGCCGTCGTTATTTGTTTTCCGGCGCCAGGCGAAGACCTTTTTATTTAAATCCTATTTTAATTGTTAATTTGTTTAATATTGATATATTGTTAATTTAGATTGTATTTTTAAGGGGTTTTGCTGAGATGCACCGGGGGGGCGGGTGGGTTTTTAAATGAAGTTATATGTTTTTAATTTTATTGTTGTAAGCCGCCCCATGGCTTTATTGCGATGGGGCGGCATAGAAATGTTTTAATAGATAAATAAATAAATAATAGGTAGCTCCTGAGACCTGGCAGAATCAGACCAACTAAGGTCAGGCTGACCAATTTTTTCACTCCCCAACAAAGGACTTATGGTCTCAATGACACTCTGCAGATAGATTTACTTAGCCATTTTAAATTTATGGTGGTAGAAATGAAAGGAGGCGATACAAAATGCCTGTAATAAACTTCCCAGTCGTTAAGACAAGAAACATCTAATAATTAGGTAGTAACCACCAAAAATAATAATCTTGGATGGCCTTATCTTTGCAAAGCACACCAGGTTTGTGAAAGCAAAGTAGTAGAGTGCCATCATAGCAGAGGGAAGCTACAGCAGGGCAGGTGAGTTTAGCACTTGAAATAAATCTGCCAACTCCAATCGCTTGCCAGATGTGAAGGGCACAATGGGATATGTATAAATGAGCTGTTATTTAATGGGAGATTATGTTGAATTGTCAGCTGCTTGTTTCTCTCTGTAACACTGATCTCCAATGGTTTTTCAAATAGCATCTTTGCTTTTCAGGGGTTTCATCTCACCTCATTCATGTCATACAAAGCTCAACTTCATGTCTTTGCAAATCTTTAAAGCTTGGTTGGGAAAAAAGGTTGAAAAAATACAGCAAAAAATGGAGCATTCATTGCTTAGTCAGGCAAGATCAGCCAAAGGGTATGGAAACTAATTCCCCCAAAAGTGAATGGTGTGTGTCCAGACCTCGCAACTAATTACTTTTCCATTTCTAGGGGGGTTGTCATCCATTAAATCATATTTAAACATATAAAATAGTCATTGAAAATGGCTGCTAGTTTTACAATACTGGACTGTAAGAAATTAGCACAGTGAGCTTGTTAGCCAGCGCCTCTTCTCACTGCAAGTATTTCGTGCTGTCCCTCTGCCTCAGAGGAGGACAACCTGCCACTGCTCCTAAGGGAAGCTGTCCCTGGGCTGGTGCTGTGCAGATTTAATGTGCTGCACCATGATCTCATAAAGGCCCCTGCTGTACCCCTTTCTTGTGTTCTCCAAATCCTGGCTGTCTGTAACAGAAGAAAGAAGACCCCATAACACAGCATTTTGTGCTTTGTGTTAACCTTCACCGGGAAACCGTTCTAGGGAACAGTCATCACTGAATTTGTCATTTGTTTTTAGTACATCTTTTCTTCCATCAAACAATTTTGCAATTTATTTTCTATTACTACTCTGTTTAATAGAAGGGCAGGCAGATGGCTGTCTTTAAAAAAAAATCCTTCACCTGACGTAGAAGTCTTCAGTTGTTTGCTACCTTGTTATTTTTTTAAAAAAGAAAGAAACAGCTGGTGTTTAATGATTCTGTCAGACCCAATTAAAAAACATCAACTAGTTACTTTGATTTGTGCTCAGTCATGCCATGGGTATACTTAAAAACATTAGACTGCGCCAGAGATCATTTTGGCTTTGTTCACATTTATCTTTTATACCTTTAAGGATATCGATGGCATATTACCAATGTTACAGCCCCTTTCTGACCATCAATTTTTAATCTAAAAAGATTCTAAGAAGCAGCAAGTCTCATCTGTAGTTACTTGGGCACTTAAACTCCAGAGTATGCGATACCATGTGCACTAGAAAGCAATAACTGCGAGAAGATAAATGGCAGAGGCTATACTTCTACTTAGCTTCAGAAGCTGAAATCTTTGATCTGAAATTATGTAGAATTTCTTCTTAATGCAATTATTGGCTGTTTTAAAAATTAATTATACTGAAAACAGTTGTTTCAGATAGTATAGGAAACAGCAGCTCCTATAGTGGTAGCACAGCATTGAAAAGAAAGGTTTAAAGCCATCTTGCTTTTATGCTCCAGAATTCTCCAGACTGTAGTTAGTCGGCAGTGATGGTCCAACTCACGTGGCCGTTGTGGCCATTCCTGCTCTGGGTTTTGCCGGCTCAGATGAATCACGCCAACAAGTTATCTACCTAACTTGTTATGTAGCACTATTCTCCCAATCCCTGCACCATGTATGGGCACAACACACAGTGTAGATTGAGGTGGCTTTACTGGCACAGCAGGTAACATTAAACAGTAAGTAACTACTAGCAGACCCATTGAAAACAATTTCAGAGAGTGTGAATTTATGGTGGAAGCAGATGGTTCCAGCTGCTGTTAAACAGAGAAAATAAGGTATATCACCGGAGGGAGGGGGGGCAGGCAGGAACATCTTTTGTCCAGAACCTTGCAAACACTCTTTGTCAGGACTTTTAAGATGCCTTGTGACATGTAGATGCTTAATTCTAAACTCAAGAAGTTAAGAGTTGCCATCCTTATGCTACACATCAAGAATGGCAAGGGAAGCCCCTTTCTCTGCAAACTGCTCAGTACTTTGCCTTCATGAAGTCCATTCTTTACCAGCAAGTAGGTATGTCCACATCTGATCCTCCTCACATGGGGTGGGGAGAGAAAGCATTTCTGGCAGCCTCCCACAACCTGATGCCCTCCGAAATGCTTTGGACTTCAGCTTCAGCCCTAGCCAGTATGGCCAATGACCAGGGATGCTAGCAGAACACCAGGTTGGGGAAGTCTGTTCTGTAGCAAAATTTATTTCTTCCCACCATTCCCTGTTGGATCATTTTGATTCATTTCAGCTACTTGCTCTGCTTCCAACATGTGTTCCATGTTTATAAGACCATCTGTATTCAGGCCTTTTCCTTCATGGATCACTGCCTTGTCGTGGCGAAGGGGCTTGCGTAGCTCAATGAAGCTATGAGCTCTGCCGTGCAGGGTCACCCAAGACGGACAGGTCATAGCAAAGAGCTCTGACAAAACGTGATCCGCTGGAGAAGCAAATGGCAACCCATTCCAGTATCTTTGCCATGGAAACCCCATGGACAGTACCAAAAGGCAAAACGATATGACACCGGAAGATGAGCCCCTCAGGTCAGAAGGTGTCCAATATGCTACTGAGGAAGAGCGGAGGGCTAGTACTAGTAGCGCCAGAAAGAATGAAGCAATTGGGTCAAAGCCGAAAGGACACTCAGTTGCCGATGTATCCGGTGGTGAAAGGAGAGTCCGATGCTGCAAAGATCTATACTCTACAGGAACCTGGAAAGTATGATGCATGAATCAAGGCAAGCTGGATGTGGTGAAACAAGCAATGACAAGACTGAACATCGACATCTTAGGAATCAGTGAACTAAAATGGACAGGCATGGGTGAATTTAGTTCAGATGACCATCAGGTATACTACTGTGGGCAAGAAGAAAGCGAGTAGCCTTCATAGTCAATAAAAGAGTAGGAAAAGCAGTACTGGGATACAATCTCCAAAATGACAGAATGATCTCAGTTCGAATCCAAGGCAAACCATTCAACATCACAGTAGTCCAAGTCTATACCCCAACCACTGGTGCTGAAGAGGCTGAAGTTGACTGGTTCTATGAAGGCCTACAACACCTTAGAATTAACTGCAAAAAATGATGTCCTTATCATCATGGGGGATTGGAATGCTAAAGTGGGAAACCAAAAGATAACCGGAATAACAGGCAAGTTTGGCCTTGGAGTACAAAATGAAGCAGGGCACAGGCTGGTAGAATTTTGTCAAGAGAATATGATGGTCATAGCAAACACTCTTTTCCAACAACCCAAGAGACGACTCTACACATGGACATCACCAGATGGTCAACACAGAAATCAGACTGACTGTGTGCTCTGCAGCCAAAGATGGAGAAGCTCTATACAGTCAGTAAAAACTAGACCAGGAGCTGACTGTGGCTCAGATCATGAGCTTCTGGTGGCAAAATTTAGGCTTAAGTTGAAGAAAGTAGGGAAAAGCACTAGGCCACTCAGGTATGACATAAATCATACCCCTGATGAATATACAGTAGAGGTGACAAATAGATTTAAGGAATTAGATCTGATAGACAGAGTGCCTGAATAACAATGAACGGAGGTTCGCAACATCGTACAAGAGGCAGCAACTCAAACCATCCCAAAGAAAAAGAAATGCGAGAAAGCAAAAGGGCTGTCTGAGGAAGCTTTACAAATAGCTGAGGAAAGAAGGGAAGCAAAAGGCAAGGGAGAAAGAGAAAGATACACCCAATTCAATGCAGAATTCAAGAGACTAGCTAGAAGAGATAAGAATGCCTTCCTTAAATGAACAGTGCAAAGAAATAGAAGAAAACAATAGAATATGGAGGACCGGAGATCTCTTCAAGAAAATTGGAGATATGAAGGGAACATTTCATGCAAAGATGGGCATGATAAAGGACCAAAATGGCAGGGACCTAACAGAAGCAGAAGAGATTAAGAAGAGGTGGCAAGATTACACAGAAGAACTATACAAGAGAGAGCTTAACATCCATGATAACCACAATGGGGTGGTCACTGACCTCGAGCCAGACATCCTGGAATGTGAACTCAAATGGGCCTTAGGAAGTCTAAGCAACAACAAAGCTAGTGGAGGTGGCAGTATTCCAGCTGAGCTATTCAAAATCTTAAAAGATGATGCAGTAAAAGTGCTACACTCAATATGCCAGCACATTTGGAAAACCCAACAGTGGCCGAGGGTTGGAAAAGGTCAGTTTACATTTCGATCCCAAAGAAGGGCAATGCCAAAGAATGTTCAAACTACCGCACCATTGCACTCATTTCACATGCTAGCAAAGTGATGCTCAAGATCCTACAAGCTAGGCTCCAGCAGTATGTGGACTGAGAACTACCCAGAAGTACAGGCAGGATTTCGAAGAGGGAGAAGAACTAGAGATCAAATTGCCAACATACGCTGGATCATGGAAAAAGCTAGGGAGTTCCAGAAAAACATCTACTTCTGCTTCATTGACTATGCTAAAGCCTTTGATTGTGTGAATCACAACAAATTGTGGCAAGTTCTTAAAGAGTACCAGACCATCTTTTTTGTCTCTTGAGAAACCTATATCCGGGTCAAGAAGCAACAGTGAGAACTGGACATGGAAGCACTGACTGGTTCAAAACTGAGAAAGGAGGTCCGCAAGGCTGTATACTGTCGCCCTGTCTATTTAACTTATTTGCAGAGCACATCATGAGAAAGGCAGGGCTAGATGAATCACCAGTTGGAATTAAGATTGCTGAGAGAAATATCAACAACCTCAGATATGCAGATGATACCACTCTCATGGCAGAAAGTGAAGAGGAACTAAAGAGCCTCTTGATGCAGGTGAAGGAGGAGAGCGCAAAAGTTGGCTTGAAACTCAACATTAAGAAAACTAAGATCATGGCATCCGGTCCTCGCACTTCCTGGCAAATAGATGGGGAAGAAATGGAGGTAGTGACAGATTTTATTTTCCTGGGCTCCAAGATCGCCGCAGACGGGGACTGCAGCCAAGAAATTAAAAGACGCTTGCTCCTGGGGAGGAAAGCTATGGTAAATCTAGAGATCATACTAAAAAGCAGAGACATCACCCTGCCAAAAAAAGTGCTTATAGTCAAGGCTATGGTTTTCCCAGTTGCAATGTATGGCTGTGAAAGCTGGACCATAAGGAAGACTGAGCACAAAAGGATTGAGGCCTTTGAATTGTGGTGCTGGAGGAGACTCCTGCGAGTCCCTTGGACCGCAAAGCGATCAAACCGGTCAGTCCTAGAGGAGATCAACCCTGACTGCTCTTTAGAAGGCCAGATACTGAAGATGAAACTCAAATACTTTGGCCACCTAATGAGAAGGAAGGATTCCCTGGAGAAGAGTCTAATGCTGGGAACAATAGATGGCAAAAGAAGAAGGGAACAGCAGAGGATGAAGTGGCTAGATGGAGTCACTGAAACAGTTGTTGTGAGCTTGAATGGACTCCGGGGGATGGTGGAAGACAGGAAGGCCTTGAGGAATGTTGTCCATGGGGTCGCAATGGGTCAGACACGACTTTGTGAATAACTACAACAAAATTCAGGCCTTGCTGCAGCGTCTGGCGAAGATGACCCAGAGCAGTGTACCAAGCCTGAAAAAAGCTTGTGCCCATTCCGGCTATTCCTACTCTGAGCCTTACTGAGGTTCAGTGGTACAAAATGACTCAAATCTTGTGTTAGATTCCTACATGATTCTCATATGGGCAGCCATTTGTTTAAAGCACATACAAACTCTAGGCAATGTACAAAACCTTTGGTTTTTGCAGTTTAAAGTTCAAGGAGGCTAGACACATTCAGGAAGGAACAGAAGGAAGCTAGAAGTAAAGAAAATTAATCAGAAAAAGCCAGGTTGGACAGCTGTGTCCAAGGGAGGCACTTGACTTTAAGTGTGGAAGAAGAGGATGCCTGTTAGGTGGAAGAGCATTCCAGTGGTAGAGAACTGTGAGGAAAACGGGATTAGGAAGTGAATGGGTCAACATATAACTTCATATGATAGACAATGTGGTTGCTATAGACATTTTACATTTCATTTTATACAAGTTGCCAAGTTTCTGTTTGTAATGGCTATCAGCCTAATTTAGTTTGTATATATGCTCATAGCACAGTTATGCTGGTGAGGCTATCAGTGGAGTAAATAGTGTTTTAACCAAGAGAAGAATTTTGCTGATCCCCAAACCAATTTGTTTTATTCTTTAAGGTTCACTGAAATTAAAGACCACTCTGGAAAACTTGACTTCAACATGCTTTCCCCATCTAAGAAGGAATACTGGGCTATGCTGGCCTACAACCGTTCCAAGCTCTGCAATATTCTTCTATCCAATGAGCTCAACCGCCGACTCTCTCCCTACGGAGTGATATCGAATGCAGTGCACCCTGGAAATATGATGTACACATCCATTCATCGCAACTGGTGGGCGTATACCATGCTGTTTACTTTGGCTCGGCCTTTCACCAAGTCCATGGTAAGTGAATAATGTTTTATATCTCTTTGTATTTGAACAGCCGTGACTGTTCAGAAAATCCAGGTGTTGCATTTTACCTTTTGTTATCTCCTAATGTTGCCAAGGATTCCTGTGAGCAAGGAAGTTTAAAAGAATGAGCATTACTGAACTGCTTTGATTGTTGTTTGATTAATGCGCATGTGTTCATGTAATTTAGTACAAGGTGTACACATATACCGTGCAAGGTGAAAAATAGAGGAGACTGAGAAAAACTGATTGAAACTAAGGAAAAATCCTCAGTTCCTGCAGAGGATCAGAAAGAAATCAGATCTATAGAATGCAATATTTGATGGCATTGTAGGAATGGAATGGATTTGGAGGAAATAAGAGAAGTGCTGATGTTTTTCTAAAAGTAAGCATGAACAACAATCCTGAGATACTGTCCTCATAGCATACTTTTGCAACATATAAAATTAGCAGACATTGTCATGGTTGCCACAGCTCTCCTTAAACCCAAGTGTTTGTGTTGGCAAGCAGGAGAGCAGAAAAAGTATCGCATGCTAAGGCTGCAAGAGCTTAGCAGACGTTTCAGTGCACTGAGTTTTCGAATGCTTTTGCATTAACAATGGCTGGAAACGTGACACGATGGGGTTGCATTTCCCGTTTCTGTGCAGAGCAGAGCCAAGCAGTGTGCTTTAGTTTTAACAGATGTGCTGCTCTTTCTTCAAATGGATATGGATATAGTGCTGGTGCTGCTGAATAGTTATAATGTATAACCAAAAATATCCAACAGATCACACTCATAACCCTAGAGAGGTGTAGGGACACAACTGAGTGCCTGACTGTGCTAAAATCCAGCTGAAAGGAACCATGTGAGTAACCTGACTGAGCTATGCAAACTTTGCAGTTTGCTGGATTCGCCGTGGTTGGCTGGAGTCATCTGCCCACATTGTTATAAACAAACAGAAGTAACACTAAACTGAGGCTCCAGGATTTTTTTGAATTGACGTTTAATATACCTGAAAGTAGCAGAGGTGCTTGTCCTTTTTTTTTTTTCTTTTCAAATGAATTTGTAGTTTTGGATGGTGCTAGTGACAAAATTGCATGTAAACAGGTATCTGAATGATGCAAGACTGGGTTTGGGTGGTTCCCTGTTATTTAGTAGGTTTACATTGCTTCATGGGTACGCATCTTCAGCAAGTAGTCCCAGTTATTTATCAGACATGAATCTGTTCTGATTTATAGGTGGAAAGAAAGTTCAGAGGTAAAGGAATATGTAAGTCCTGCAAAGTAAATTTCAATCACCTGTGTCTTTGAAAAATTCCTGAATATTCTAGCGTTATTTTCCCTAATACAATTTAGTGCAAAGGCAACACTGACTATATGTAGAGACCTTTAGGAATATTTAAGGCAGAAGAGATAATTCAGTGGGGTCCAAGTGCTTTACTTCTGATGTTTTCATTTGCCTTTGCCTGCTTTAGAGACTGGTGGTCATCTGGCTGAAATATTAATATATGACATACAATAGTCCGTTCATTTTTGGATTGCAAATGTTATGTGGTCCTTGGCTCGTATTTGTCTGCGTTTTGCAGATGATAACGCTCTAATCCATTAATTAGTACTAGTGAATTGAATTCTTCTTGTACTAAAACTGTAGCAAGTCAGAACTATATTGTACTTGAATTTATATATTTTTAGTTATTTTAAAGCTTCAAATGAATAAATATTATCCTTAAGCAAGTATCCTGATTCAGTAAAGTTGCTTTACAGGTGAAATAACAAGGATTTGAAAGGTAATCATTTCACACACACACAAGCACACAGATGCCCTTCTTTCAAATGTGTAAATGTTTCATTACTAACCAATTTGACTTTGTTTCTGCCTCAGAAGTGACGGGCAATTGACAGTACTGAGCATGAAGTGCAGGAGAGTAATGTACCAAACCCATGTACTCAATGTGCAGTTCCTTCCATTAAGAGCATCTTTCTTCACTTGTGTTGCCCTGTGGAATCCCGCCCCCCTTTTAGATCTGAATGATAGATTGTTTCCCTTCCACTCCATTCATTAAACTTTAAAATACAAGAAACAAACAATGCAAAGTGAGAAAACAGATAAACCTGTGAGCAAGTGGCTTAGAAGAATATTCTTGAGCTCTGGTAACATTTCTTAGAAGAATGTTTCTTAATAGGAAGAGGAAGGGGAGACAAGTGGTAGGACCACTAAATAAGGAGGAAGGAGATCCAGTGACTGACATGAGGGAACAGGCACGGATGCTAAATGACTATTTTGCCTCTGTGTTCTCCCCAAAGCAGGACGGGGGATACCCGCATAGGAGATTAGATGAGGCTGGGGACTTAGGGGCACAGATTAGACTCACCCCCCTTGAAGTCGAGGGGCTCCTCAGGGCACTGGACATTACAATAGTGCCGGGCCCTGATGGGTTACACCTGAGAGTACTTAGAGAGTTGGCAGGGGTTCTCTCATGCCCGCTGGCCTCCATTTTTGAGGCCTCGTGGAGAATGGGTGAAGTTCCAGAGGACTGGAGAGTGGCATCGGTGGTCCCAATTTTCAAAAAGGGTGGTAGAAGGGACATGGGGAATTATAGACCGGTTAGCCTTACGTCCATTATAGGAAAAACAATAGAGAGAGATCTAGTGATGCTTGATAGGGAAGGGAGGCTGACAGCCACACAAAACGGCTTGCGCAAAAACAGGTCCTGCCAGACAAACCTTCTGGAATTCTATGACAAGGTTTTGAGATGGCTAGATGGAGGGGATGCAGTGGATGTGGTATACCTGGATTTCAGCAAGGCCTTTGACAAAGTGCCCCATGATATCCTGGTGGAGCAACTGAGCAGCTTTGGGATACATCAAAGCACAGTCCGGTAGATTAGGGCATGGTTGACTGACCAAAAGCAGAAGGTAACCATTAGCGGGGAATCATCGGGATGGCGGCCAGTGACAAGCGGCGTCCCCCAGGGTTCTGTCCTGGGGCCGATCCTGTTTAATCTTTTCATTAACGACATGGAAGAAGGGGTGAACTGTCTGCTGATCAAATTTGCAGACAACACTAAAACTGGAGCAGTGGCCACAACTGAGGAGCAGGTACTCCAGATCCAAAAGGATCTGGACAGACTATGGAAGTGGGCAGGAGACAACAGGATGGCGTTCAATGTGGAGAAGTGCAAGGTCTTGCACTTGGGGCATAGGAATAGCTGTCATAAGTACAGGCTAGGTGACAAGTGGCTGGAGAGCAGCACTTGTGAAAGGGACCTCGGGGTACTGGTTGACCACAGGCTAAACATGAGTCAGCAGTGTGATGTGGTGGTCAAGAGGGCGAATGCCACCCTTGGTTGCATAGCCAGAAGTGTGGCTTCTAGATCAAGAGAGGTATTACTACCACTCTACACGACTCTGGTGCGCCTGCAACTGGAGTATTGTGCTCAGTTTTGGGCCCCTCATTACAAAAAGGATATAGCCAGGTTGGAGTCAGTGCAGCATAGGGCCACAAGGTTGGTGGCCGGTTTGCAGGGGATGCCGTATGAGGCAAGACTGAGGGAACTGGGTCTCTTCAGCCTGGAGAAGAGGAGACTCCGAGGGGATCTGTTGGCGACATGCAGGTATGTGAGGGGGTGTCACACGGAGGTGGGTAGAGGCCTGTTCTCCCCTGCAGAGGAAGGCAGGACGCGCTCCAATGGAGCAAAGCTCAGGGAGCCAAGGTTCCATTTGGATGCCAGGAAGCACTTCCTGACAGTTAGGACCCCGAGGGCGTGGAATGGGCTTCCATGGGAGGTGGTAGAGGCTCCATTGGTGAGGATGTTCAAGGATAGGCTAGACGTGCATATGGTGGGCATGTCATGAGTGAAGCCAGCTGGTGCCAGAGGTCAGACTAGATGTCCCAGGAGGCCCCTTCTGAGTTGCTCTGTTTCTATCTCTGAATTCTGATTGTTAATTGCATATAAACTGGAATCGAAGCCATCAGATTTAGGTTGGGTTTCACTGCAAATACCTTGTCACTGAACACAGCTATATAGTCCAACTAATCAAGCCATCTTTGGCCACTCTTTCTTACTACAAGGTCTGTCGGCTGACCAAAGCACTATTTCACTCTTAAAAAGCCAGTTTGGGATTAATTCAGAGGGAGGAAGCAATCCTGAAATCCCTTTATGCACAAAATGTAGCACTGGAAGTGGTTTCAGTGGCGCATTCTAGCAGAGACTGGGGCTGGCTCTTGGCGATCAAATTAAAGTTATGCATGTCAACCGGCTTAGGTATTTTGAGTCGGCTTAACTTGTAGATAGCTTTTGTGTATGGAAGACCTTCACTAAACTTCAGAATGATAAAACCTTTGCCTTCCGTATACCGTAAAACATTAAACTGTTTTCATAAAATTCTTTAGAATAAGATGACATACCTAATCAAATAGACTTCTGTGATGAAGAATACAAAATCCGGAAGCTTGGATCTCCTCTTGACAGGTTAAAAACATAGAAACATAGAAACAGAGCGAGTCAGAAGGGGCCTCCCGGGCCATCTAGTCTGACCTCCGGCACCAGCCGGCTCCGCTCATGACATGCCCACCATGTGCATGTCCAGCCTGTCTTTGAACACCCTCACCGACGGGGCCTCAACGACCTCCCGTGGAAGCCCATTCCACGCCCTCGGGGTCCCGACTGTCAGGAAGTGCTTCCTGGCATCCAAATGGAACCTTGGCTCCCTGAGCTTTGCTCCCTTGGAGCGCGTCCTGCCTTCCTCTGCAGGGAAGAACAGTCTCTACCCATGTGACATCCCCTCACAAACCTGTATGTTGCCAACATATCCCCTCGGAGTCTCCTCTTCTCCAGTCCCAGTTCCCTCAGTCTCGCCTCATACCCCATCCCCTGCAAACCGGCCACCAACCTTGTGGCCCTACGCTGCACTGACTCTAATCTGGTTGAGAGATTTATTCTGGTGCTCCTTGGTCTTTGCAGCCTTGCCATTGCTGCCATTTTGTTTGTGCCTCTCCTGATTGGTGTGTGTACTAGTTATGTACGTCTAAAATGACATTAAGGGCATTATGGTAATTGCAACACAAAGCCCAGGACACTGCTGGGACTAGAAGCTGGGGGTGCAGGTGAGGGAGCACCTTCCTGTGAAGGAGTCCAAGCTCATTAGTAGCGTTTGCAGTTTCTAGTGATGTCTTTAGAGGGGTGTCTCCTTTGCTTTCCCTTTCATACCACGAAAAGAGGAATAATATGTGATATTTAATATTACCTATGAATTTATTTTGTCCTCTTAGGTATTGCTTACAAATTTTGAGTACATTCTGAAACTCTTTAGGTTCATGTTTATTTAAGATTGTAGGACATTGTGTGCTGTCTTCCCTGCAGACAGGAAGAGTGCAAATCAGATAAATAAATACACTTCATGAAGATAGGCTGCATTTAGCTGGGCAGGTGACAAATTGTGCAGGGGCCTGTTGGCGCAGTATAATTTCCTACCTTCCTAAGAGAGCTTTCAGTTGGAGAAACAGAAAGTTTCAGGCCTTAGAGGCCTGAAATGATTTCTCACACACAGGAGCCCAGGGAGTATCTATATGTCTGGAGGGCAACAGAAGGATTGTATATAGAAAGTAGCTTAAAGGGTGCTTTGTGTAGTGATGTTGATATTACTTCCTGACCTTTGGGGATGGCCGGGTTACTCTGTTTTCTTCTGGTCTTTATTTCTGGTCGTGCCATCTTTGCAAAAATGCCATGCCACTTTAAACTGTTCCCCAATCAGTTTCATATGATGGGTTCTCTTTAATCATTTACATTCTGGGGAAAGTCAAATATTCCATAAGAAGCCAAAGTAATCTAGCAGGATGTATAGTGTTTGTGCAGCTGGATGTTTTATTTATTTGAAGTATTGGGAGAAGTCTCTTCTGACTTTACGGGTGTGGGGTGGGGGGGAGTTGACCGTGAGTAAACAGTAAGAAGGTCCAGGAAATCTGATCCTGAAAGTACCTACGCTTAGAGCAAAGCCATAACAACTCATTTTCCATGTTCCAAAGAAGAAGAAATTCTTCTGATAGTGCTGCTGCTTTCCCCTTTGATCTACTTTTCCAAGTTTCAATATTACCAGATAGAGAAATGCAATAACTGTCTATTCTATGGCATTTCATTCATCATAATGTCTCCATTTTGCTAGGTACAATAAAAACATAGCATTGTTCATATTTTATAATGAGCATTCTCTTCCTTTTTCTTTCATTTTCTTGCAATAAATGTCTTAAGACATGCATGCATCTTGCCTTGTTTAGAAGACTTGGCCAAATGATGTCTGAAGTCACCCAACCCTGTATCAGATATCTGAACTGCTGTTCCTTTTTCATTATTACTGAAATATGCAGGGAATGCTCTTATGCATAGCTGGGTGTAGCCCAAACATTTCATGGACTCTGACTCATGGATTCTGTAACTTTATGACCTGGGACTTTTTGGCTGTGGAACTGCATTCGGATCAACAGATAAACAGAGGAGTGCAAAGTTGGGCCCTGTGATTGGCAGGTGTGTAAAACCTTTGGATCAATCTAATTCTGGTGTACCTATCAGGAGCTTCACTTTCTGCTCTTGTATGGTCAGGAGTCATTTATGTTCTGTCTGTTATATTTCAGGTTACAGTTCTAGCCTGCCATATTAGAGAGCAAGTTCAAACTCATTGGCCCTGGGATGAAGGAGGCATCGGTGTCATGGGGAGAGGGTAGCTACAGAACCGACGCCTCCTCTTGCAGCATTCTGGCTACTAGTCTAGCTGGGTTGGATGAGGGGCCCTTTTTATATCTGCACTCCATTGTTGAACCTCCTGTGGCAGGAAGTTCACTTTGCCTCATCCTTTTTAGCTCCCGATGCCAGATGAAGGGAATTTTATTAAGCTGTGTTTTTCATTAGCCTTGGCATTTTAAACTAAGTGTAACATTTTCATTCTGTGCCATGTCATTTGCCTGTAGTTTTTAAAAATGCTTAACTATTGATGATTATTCTATTTCTGCTGAACATTGTTGGTGGAAAGGCAGAGTACATGGCGTTTTCATAGCACATGGCTCCTTCTCAGTCAAGCTTTAGGAACAGCGACCTCCAGCCCTGGCCTAACCCTACCAATATGTCCTCCACATGTAAAGTCTTCTCTGCAGTGCATAACCCAGAAAGCTCCCAGCTGCCTTCGCTTGCCAGGATACACTGTGTGGCCCCAAGTGATTGCTTGGATTGCCTACATCTCAGAGCCGCCCTGATGTCTCCCATGAGGCTCTTGGCATGCACGGCAAAACTCTGTCACATTAAACGGCGATGATTCTGTTCACCGGTGACATTCATTAATCATTTTCATTGTTGGGCTTAAAGAACCTTCCGTTATGATACATTTCAGTTTAAAAGATGAATATGATAGTTAACATATTTGAGCTTGAAACATAAAATTTACACAGTGAAAAACAAATGGGAGAAAAGAAAAATAATCAAACACATTTTGTTGCCATGAAAGTAAAGCATGAGTTTTCTCTAAAGAGTGTTGTGTGGTTTTCTTTGCAAAGAGTAAGAATGTGTGTTGTAATGATTGATCCTATTCAATATTCTGATTCAATTCAGGGAGAATAGTGAGTAAATATTAGTACATGGATCATTCAGTGCTCAATATGTATATATGAATTTACCTAGTCTATTATTTATTTGAATTATTGCGGAAACAGTGATTGCAAAATGCACATAAAAAGCCATATACTTAAAGGTTGCACATGCAGCTTTACAATTCTGATACCTTCTTTCCTTTTGGCAGAGTTGGAGGAAGACTGGTGGATCTTTTTTATTTTTCTGTTTCATGGAATTTTTAGATTAGTCCTATCAATCTCTGCCAGGCGACTGGGTGACAAATATAAAGAACATAGTCAAATTTCATCCATTATATTAGTGACAACATATTTTTGCAGTTACTTAATACCAATATTGATAGAGCAAATGCTGTGCATGTGAGAAATCCATATAGCATACTTGAGGAATTTTATTAATTGGAAAAACATTCCATAGAAAAGAAATAGAACAACCTAGATGATAAATCATATTTTAAATAAGTAAGTTTTGATGTATACAAATAATTGTTCATGTAAAAAAACTAGAATAGATTTGTCTTGGACACACACACACACACACACACACACACAGAGTTTGGTTAACTGCAAAATGCTGGAGGTGCAGTCTTCGTTCTCATTTGGGACTTGCCGTATATTATCTACTACTGTATTTCTCTCTTTGTGAATAGGTATCGTAAGGTGTGCATATTCAGTGGGTAGCCTGTTGTGTGTCACATACAGTGAATGCATTGAGAGCCACTGTGATGTAGCGTGCACTGTGTGGTTGAGTGTGGTGTATGGCAACTCAGGTGATCCACACTCTAGTCCCTAGGGGCACAGCCGTGCCACTCACTGGGCGGCTTGGCCGGGCACAGACTCTCCACCTTGCCTACAGACCTTGGTTGTTGTGAGAAAAAATGGAGAGGAGAACTTTCTAAGCTGTCTGGCTTCCTTGGAAGAGTAAGAAAGGCAAGGGTATAAATGTGATGTAATAACAATATGTAATTTTATAATTTCATTCACAGTTTAAAAAATAAAGTGTTGGGGAGGGGGAATTTTTCCCCACAACTTGAAAATGCCACCTACCCAACACTTAGGTTTTTCTTATGCCAAATCATTCCTTTATTCATTCATTGATTAGATTTATATCTTGCCTTTTTTCTTACAAAGAACTCAAAGCAGCTTATATCTGCAAAGGAAGAAATATGGGCTTGCTGCAGGAATAAAGCCAGGTCCTATTTCACCAAAGGTTGTGTCCGTGATTGGGCGACAGGTTGTGTGCCTTGGCATCCCTACTCCACCGTAGTTCACACATGTGTTACACTATCTGACCATGCTGCGCACATGTATGCTTTGGCAATGTATACACAGAGATTAGTCTTGCCCAGGCAAATAAATTTGCATGAGCACATGGAAACCCACTTCAAGAGTGTAACTGGGGTTCTGAATGAGTGCTTTTAGCTTTTACTGAACGGAATGTGGCCCTAGTGCCTGGGACGGAGTACTCTTCACAGCTATCACACTAAAGCAAATTGGTTTTTGAAGACTAGCCCCACTTTGCAGGGTTTGGCTTGGACTTCTGACTTCATCCCTCCTTCCCCTGAAACAGATTTTGCTGCGTGCTATTTGAAATTCAGGTCCAAAAGAAGGCCCCAGGGTTTTTCTAACAAAGTTTTTCCAAAGTACATCCCTACGATAATGAAACTACTGTCATGGATTGTTTCACAACACCCTCAGGCAATGTAGATCCTCATTTCGTGGTTAACCTGAGAATTAATGCTGCCACCACCAAAGTCCTTTAGATACCCAGGTGACTCTAAAGACCTGGCAGACATGTGCTTGGTGTCAATTACTTGAGTCTGTGCACTACCCAGTTACCTTGCGTGTGCTTCCCAGCTTAGATCTTTATAGTCCAGCTGGGTCAGGCTGTGAAGCAATGAATCACATTGCTGGTTATCACTTTCAAGGATGGGTGCTGTGGGTGTTGTTTCAACAAAGCATTTTCAAGGGGGAAGAATTTAGCTGTTGCAGAAAGCATGCAATACATTTTCAGTCTGTGCACTTGCCTGGTGGATCTGAAGGCACAATGACCTGGGATGCTAAGTCAGAAATGGCCTGGCTTTTCCAAATTTTTTCTATGTGGAAAATAAAATCTGAGGGCTTCTCAATCACATGCAACTAGCAGAGGCAATTCCCAAGGTTTCGTTAGCTTAGCAACAGTTCTGTCACAACAACATCTTTTCATTTTTTGCATCTTCATTTTGCTCCAATGTAGTCTTGCTTGGGCCGACATGCGCTGGCCAGCTCCACTTCTAGCCCAGTCAGTTTGTCTGGGAGGCTGTAGTCAGGATTGAATTAACATAATCTCTGCGTGCATGCATGTGTGTGTGCGTGCACGCATGCACATATGTTTGTGTGCATATAGATTACTTAACCCTTTCCCTTCCTGTCAATTGTCCACTCCAGTCTCTCACACACTCAGTTGCTTTCCAACATTTTAGAGGAAATGCATCCAAGAACTGCCATCCAGCCTCCTCCTCCTTGCTTGTAGATTTCGAAGTAGATTTCAAACAGGTGAGAAGTAGATTTTGAACAGGAAAATGGCAGAAGAACATTACTTTTGCCTAACATTCCTTCATGTTCATTTTTAATATCCGGAGAAAACGGTACAGAATTCTTACATGGATTTTCGCCCTGACAGCCATTTCTGAATGCATGTATCTATGGGCTCAATTGTTGGAAAGTTGGAAATTTGTTGGAAATTGTTGTTGGAAATTTGCTGCTTTTCCCATGGTGTCGAGGATTTTTTACTGTGTAACATATGAAATAGCTCTTGGGTGGTATGAGACAAGGTTTCTCTGAACTGTCCTTCCTGGCTGACTAAGGAAAGTGTTTGAGCAAATAATTATAATGGTAGGATTTCCAAGAAGGAAACAAGATAGACACACAGCTCCTCATTAATAGATCTTGATAGAAAGATGTTTGTGCTTGAATATTTTAGCCTTTTTGCTGTTCTGGCACTTAAATTTGAAATCATTCTGTTTTTCTTGTATTCTTTCAAGAAATCGGAAGATGATTTCCTCTGTATACTTCCAAGAAATATATTTCTGAGACATATATTTCTCTGCCAGGTTGAATAACTGGCCAAGTTTCAGCACTGAATGTCAAAAGTAAACAGATGAAAGTGTGTGTTATATTTTTACTTTGTTGTCAGATGCTATTGGTTTGTCATTTTCAGAGAGTTCTATTTATTGCAGTAAATGCTGTTACCACTGCAGCTCTACTTTCTTAGACTTCTATCAGAACTGTTCTCCTGAGGTCAAGTAAATGAATTATCAACTTTATCCCCGTTATCCATTGAATGGATTTTGCAGCTGACACTTCTGAGTGAACTGGATATTTTTAGTTTGTTTGTTTGCTGTAGAACAAAGCCATGAGATCATAATGTTAACTGTCACTTTTGGAAGTCAGAAGCTGATACAACTTAGGCCTGAAAGCAAGGCAAGGAAGTAATACGCCACATGGGGCATGGCTTTTAATGCCCTGTGTCTGTGAAATGAATTGCATTATCAAATTATGAACCAGCCAAGGAGGAATTTAAAAAAAGACACCAACTAAGCCCCACTCTTTGTCTATAGGTTTAGGTCTTTCCCTCAAAATTAGCCATTTCAACCCTATGCTTATATCATAATTTGAGTGAGAATTCGCCTGGAAGAATTGCCAGTTGGAAGGGCAACTACTTCACTTGATTTTCCTTAGCCAGGAGGTCATTGTTAACCCCTCTCCTCCTTCCCACAAAGCCGTTTCTGGATGTTGATACCAGAAGTAAGTCGAGGAAGGCTGGCTGGAGGCAGGGTCAATTCTCAAGGAAGTATCACTCCATAGCAGGGATGTTATGACATTTTTGTTCTGGGACACAGATCATGTGAACAGGTCCTATTTGCAAGCTTGAACACCAAAAGGGCCCAGTTTAAAAAATAAATAATTGTAGATTCTTAAACATGTGACTTGTGTGTTCAGAAATGTGCATTTACGGCAAATATAACATGAATGCATTCATGCTTTGGAATGTAATTTTTCAAAGCATAAGTATTTTTGAAGTATAACTATTCAGCCAATGGGCGGGGGGGTGCACAGTTTTGAAAATGCACACTTTCCTGTTCAAGAAACCTGAAAATGACAGACTGCAAATGAAAATGGGAGCAACCAAACCATGCTTTGAAGTGGAGTCTGCAGAATTCTGGCAAGCCAGATATCCCATCCCTGGCCAGTAAATAAACTCCAGACGATCTAAGGGCAGAACCACTTGGCAGAGGCATTTTCAAGAGATAACATGAATCCAGCAGTCGAGGTGCCATTTACCGGGGACAACTGTCAGGAAAGAACACTTAACCCTTCCTCAGTCCACTGATTTAATTTGGCCTTTTATTCTCCCATGTTATTGAGATGGAAGGACAAGGTTCCTTCAGGTGCCAGGTGAAAGTGCTTCTGCCACCCCCAGGGCTGCATAGACAGCAGGCTGGAGGTGATCTTTTGTTTGATTATTAGCTCTTTCTGCAGTGCAAAGATCCTACTAAACACTGTCTCCATCTTTTGTTTGAATTGGTATATATGGACCCTTGCTAATACGCCTTGCTTTCTGATTAAAAATATTTACTTGTATTAAATGATACACTTGGATATAAAAACTTGGGGACGATATTCATTCCTATGGAAAGCATACTGTTTGTCCATATGCCCTTAGATTATGAATTATATGTTTTTTATTTTTTATTTTAAGAGAGTCTGAGGGGCCTTTGCCCGCTTTTAATTCCTTTCAGCATTTGTGAGGAAGCAACTGCTCCTAGAGTCAAGTGTATTCAAGGGGAGGCTGTTGTATGGCTTTTCATGTTCCCAACCTCAATCAGCCGATGCCAGCAGTATCCCAAAAGAAGGACCCTCAATAGACCATTTTCAACATTTTGCTGCAATTAAATTCCTCTGGTTTTAGCCCTCAGGCATTTTAGTACCTTTTTACATATGCACATTATGAACTTTTGACCAGGGCCTAGTAGTCATATATTAGAGAGCAGCTTTTGAAAGCCGACTTAACAAGTTCCTCTGAGTATTACATTCCGAGTCAGTTGTGGAAAAGGTAATTTAACCAACTTTCAGAGAGGCCATTCAGATCTTACTGATGATCCTAAATATCCCTCCCTCTCTGCTCTCTTCCCTCCCTCCCCCCATTTCTTCTGGAAGCTGGTAGCAAGATCTCTCAAAGTACGTGATTGATCTTTTATTCAGTAGCTAACGAGGGCTGTGATTCTATTAGTGCTCTACAAGGCAAGGGAACAGTGATTTAATGAAGTGTCTAGTGAGCTGGTCATAGATTTATCCTGTTGTCTCTAATTTGCAGAGCTGTTACAAGTGGTAAAAGAAGCTGCACTCGTGCTGCCGTTAGACAGGTATTTCCTTAGTAAATTGTTGTAAGGTCAGGTGCAGTTACCTTAGCAGAGACAATGCCTTCCTCCGCCGTGTCTCCAGATGACAGCCGCTGCACTAAGCACTCGCTGAAGCGGAAACATGGAGATCAGAGGTCCACTCCAAGTCCTCCGTAGCTGGTGCTGGAGCCGATGAACTGCCAAGCATGGCTAATAGAGTAATAATTGGCGATTAGAACTGGGAAGGGACACTGATGTCTTAATACAGACTGGTGTTTGCGCAGGCACTGCTGTCGGCTGTTGCCGAGCGTGTGCTGCGAGTGTGAAGAAATGTGTATTTCCCCAGCTTCAGTCTGATGCGGTTAGGTGGCACCTCGTTAATACTTACTGGTCAGCCATTTTAGAAAGGGTGGTGGTGCTTGGGGGAGAAAATCCAATGCCCACCAAAATGTCATTTTCGAGGGACATTAATGTGCTTACAATACACTTAGTTGGACATGTGAGCTGTCCGCTTTAACTCCAAAATGGTATAGTAAAAGTTGGCATGTTGCTATGCAGAGCAGAAATGTAATAAATTTGGCATGGTTTTGGTCCATCAAATGGCAGGGCTTTTATTCTTTGCAGCTCGAAGGGATCATTGAATTTGTGTTCGTTTCTTATATTTATCTTATGCTAAAATGAGCTACCTGCTTCCTGGTGAAAAGCTACTGTACTGCAATTCACTGTTATATTGCACTTTTAAAGCTGGTGTCAGATGTTCCTGTAGCCAAATTAACCACAAATTAGCTTTGTTAAGGACAGTGTCTTAGCTTGGAACAATTGGTAGGTATATAAAGAGCACATGGAGACTGCTGAGAACATATTGCAGAGGTTCATTTTTTTCTTTTTTCATCCTTTGTCCACGTATATCACAATCGTATTTGAGAAAGAAGGAGGTGAATCAGCCAGTGTTGTATAGCAGCTGCAGCCCTTGAGAAAAGGAATCGGTTCTGGCACCTTTCATGTAGTTTTGCAGATAATATGTTATTTATTCCACAGTGTATTTATCCATTCATAATACACTGATCTATTCCCCCCACCCCAGATTGATTGATTGATTGATTGATTTGGGGTGTTTTGGTCCTGTCCTACACAAAATACCCAGGACAGCAATACAGAAAAGATGCTTGCCAGTGCCATCTAAGAAGAAAGGAGGTGCCATGAGAACCAGTATCAACCCTCAGTGCTGAGAATCCACTCAGTCTTGTCTTCTGACCAGTCATGATCCCCAACACCAAGGGAAGACCCAGCTACTGCCACATTGGCATCCGAAGGGGAGCTTAGAGACTGCCTTGCCAATCCATCCACCCTCCCAGACATCACTGTTGAGGCGATTGGCAAGAACCTGGGAGTCAACTCCACTGCCTCCTGAGACTTGCTTGATGTTGAGGTGCTCCACCTGTACCCTGCTGAGAATAACACCACCACCATCAGAGAATGGCTTGACGTCGAGACAATCCGTAGTTGCATTGCTGCCATTGACACCACGGTTGTAGCTGGGGGACACCAGTACAAATCCCACTCTCCCCTCATTGAATGGGAACAAACTGTCACTCCCAAAAGGGATCCAGAGTGTCGTATGATGATAACTGGGCCTCTCGAGTCAATAATGACATACTTTGGTGTCAAGAATGCCAACACCAGGATGTAGACACTGCTGATGGACACCAAGGCAATGTTCTCAGTGCTGAGATGAGGCCTCGGCACTGAGTTGAAGTTGGACCTCAGTACCTAGTTGACCATGAACACTTAGCCCCCTTGATGTCAAGACCCTTGAGATTGGGGACCACCCCCACACCCCCGCTGCGTCCAGCCCAGAGGACTACATTCCAGACTTGAAGATTATTTTGAGGGCACCATCCATCTCATCACCACATGTGCTTGTGGCTTCCCTTGACCCAGCATCACCTTCAAACATGAGAGGTCACTTTTCAGAGCAGTTCCTTAGAATGGGCACCTCTCTTGGGCTAGAGATGGAGTGACAACAGGATCAAGTCACTGATCCTGTATTTGACAGCCTGAGTACGAAGGACTTAGCTCCGGTGGCTAAATTCTGTTCGCACCACCTTCTCCCTACTGTAAAACCTGGAATAAATCATCAATAATCTGTTCTTTCCCTCTCTCAGTCCATTCTCTTGGTAGGGACGCACTTTGGCTCACCCTCAGCAAAAGCTCTCCTCCTGGCATCCAGAGCAGCCACACTGAACAAGATGACAGATGATTTCAGCACATGAATCACCACCATGGCCGACCAGATACAAAAGCTTCTCTGCCTCATGGATGCAACAGTAGCAGTGCTCCCCTGTGTGAGGCTTCAGATTAGACCCCTGCAAAATGGTTTGTCTACACCTACCATGTGCCCGATGCCCCAGGTGGCAAATACCTGGACATTCTGTGATCTGTTTAGAATAACCTCTGCTGGTGGACCATGGTAACAGGAACCAGCTTCCTTCCTCCAGAGCCAACAGTCACCATCACCAGCGGTCTCCAAAGTCTCTGCTGCTTGTGGCGAGGTGGTGTGCATCATTCCAAATCTGCAAATAGACATTTGGAATGGAGTACAAAGGCCGAGGGGAAAGTGCAGAGCGGCCAATCAGCGTGCTGGTGGAGCTGACAATTTTGGTGCTAGGAAGATCTGATATCAGAGAATGCTGGACAGCCTCCTCCAGCTACAGCATCAGCTGTGGCAGCACTGTGGAAACCATGGTAAAACATGTCTTGTTTCACATGATGAAACAGGCCATGGTGAAGCTGGAACCATAGAATAGACTGTTTCTCTCAGTGGTTAAATGGAGACCATCCTTACTACACTGTACTACTCCAACTGGGTTCATTTGTTGCTTGTTGCTAGTCACAAAGTCATGTCCGACCCATTGCGACCCCATGGACAACATTCGTCCAAGCCTTCCTGTCCTCCATCATCCCCCAGAGTCCACGACAAACCTTGTTACAGTGGTTTTTACCATACATGTGAACCCAGTGATGTGAAGGTACACAAATATTTTCATTATGGCCCAAAAGTTAGGTAAACTAAAACAAACTGGGACTTGTTGCTTGCATAAGTATCTACCCACAGTATCGAAGGAGCACCTTTGGCAGCAATTACAGGTGCATGCTTTCTGGGATGAATCTCAGGGTTGCACATGTGGATCCTGCAATGTGTGCTCATTCTTCCTGGAGAAAGTGCCCCAGTGCTGTCAGGTTGGATGGGGGTCAGTGATGAACAGCAGCTTCCAAGGCCTTCAACAGATCCTCCGTAGGACTTCAACAGGGCCATTCTAAGGCAATTTAGACTCTTCTTTTGAACACAGTAACTTTGGCTGTGTTGAGGATCAAGGTCTTGCTGGAAGCTGAACCTCCACCCTTGTCCCAGGTGCTCTGCAGATACAACTCTCTCTGTAGAATTGTCCTGGATTTGGTCCAACCATCTTACTTTCAGTCCTGAGCAGTTTCACCGACCTTGCCCAGGAAAAGCATCCCCACAGTCTCTCCACCATGCTGCAGATGTTCTGAGTGTGATGTGCACTGTTGGCTTTGCAGCAAAGCCAAAAGATTTGATTTTGGTCTCATCTGCTCATTTTTCCATATCTCCCACATGCCATTTTCCAAACTCCGAATGGGCCTTGAGATAAGTTCATTTCAGGAATGGCCTTCTTCTTGCTAATTTTCCACAAAGTTCAACTTTGTGGAGCATCTGGTTGATAATTATTCCTTGTACAGTTTGTTCTAACTCAGCTATACTGCAGTTCCTTCTGAGTTACCACTGACCTTTTAGTTGCCCTCTGCTTTGTCTAGGCAGAGTTGCTATCAAGCTATGGCTTTCGATCTTGTATGAATGGATTTAGCTGTACTGTTGTGGATATTCATATGTATTCTGGGATTTTTTTTTAATATTCCAATCCTGACAGATGCTTCTGCACAATTTTAACCTGAAGTTGTTTTGATAGCTCCTTGGTGTTCATGATACTATTTCTTTAGTAAAGCTCTCCAACCAGTTCTGAAACCTTCCAGAAACAGTTGCACACTGATGTATTCCATTCAACTACTTATGTGACTTCTGGAGGGAATAGGTTATACCAGAACTTACTGAGGTATATCACAGCAAAAAGTGTGAATACTCAGGTAAACAACTAGCACATAAGTTTGCCTTTGTTTGCTTTACTTTTGTGCCACAGTAAAGGTATTTTACAGTAATGAGTAGTTTGTGGACATCAGTGCCAATGCCAATGACATCAATTTCTATTCTAAGTTGTCACACAGGAAAATGTGGACATATTAAAGAAGAGCAAATAGTTTTACAAAGCAGTGTCTATGGTTGTATTCTTATAAAAAGCCTGTGAGACTGAGAGCTCATGGCCTAAGATCATCCAGTAGGCTTCATGGCTGAAGTGGAAAGAGAACCCAGATATCCAGGGTCTGACTCCAGCACTCTACCCACTTTAACGTACTGGCTCTTGTGAAAGTTAAAGAGGCATACATAGGATTCTGAGGTGGCCTCCAATCCAAGCACTGACCAGGCCCTTCAGATCATAGCCTTGCTTCAAGTTTGCAACATGACAAGCATAGGCTGTCTCAATCTTTGGGCCAACCGGTAGGGCAGAAAATAATCTTTCTCTGGTCTTTGCTTCAGGGCAGTTGAGGAGTGGTTTAAATATATGATGGGTTCTGGTGACTCCTTTGTGATGGTCAGACCACTACCTGATGAAGTTTGATTTCACAACAATCTATTCCTACCCCATAGGATGTGGGAAGACCGATTAAGATGATCCACCCTGGGAGCTTTATAGACTCCTGAGTGTTCTTGGGAACCTTCTGATAGTTGGAACTAATGATCCAGGAGACATCCTTGTCTCACTATGGAATAACAAGTTGTGATGGGCATCAACACAATTGTTTCTGAGTGCCCTCTCTGGTGATGTGGAGCATGGATTGTTTCCTAGCTCTCTGGAAAGCACGTAAGCAGATCTAGTGCTACAGCCTGAAAGCAGTGCAGCTTGTTTATAAGAGATGAATTCTGGAAATCCAAAAATTACAAATATGTTACGTTTTAAAGAATGCCTCCCCTTCCCTCACCATCACAATGCTTAGCCACGTTTTCACATTGGTTGCTCACTAAAAAGAATCAACGTGAGAGCACTTTGCTCAGTTCATGCTCATCATTTATTGATTTGGATGTGCTATGAACCACATCATCTAATCTACCGTAAGCCATTTATGGAGTTTCCTAGTGAAATAATCTCTGGGCTAAAAGGCTTAAATTTTTAGTCCCATCATAGACTTTTTTATGATGATGATGATGATGATGATGAAGATGATGAAATGGAAGTGTGCTAGTAAATACTATAATAAGATTGCTCCACATATAGGCATCAATTTTAGAAAATTAGAAACTTTGGCTCAAGTTGTTTTAAATCCTCTAAGCTAACCAGCTAGAGACAGGATATCCTTATCTAAAGAGATATTTAAGTAGAATTCTTCCTAACAAAAGCCCAGCTTAAAACAGTTCAAGGTCTTTGCCAAATGTGTTAATTTTTGCACTGTGTTAATTTAAGCAACCAACTTAGGTTTCCAATTTAGATCGCAGTAAAGAGAAATAACTAAAAAAAAAGTGAAAAAACAAGTAGTACCATGATAACCACTTGTATTCTTGGTAATTCTCAGCATTTTCCACACTGCACAGTTATTCTCTTCTCAGACCTTCTTAGTTCACACAAACAAAAAAGATATGATAAATGGTGTAATTCAGGAACAAATTTTAAGAAGAAGTCACATGTTTAGATGTTCTTTCTACACTTAGAAAATCAGATGTCAGGGAAAAGAGTTCCAATATTACCATCAATGATGTTGCTGTTGTATGTGAGAGGGGGCCCTCCACATCTCCACCCTCAGGAAGATTCAAATATGTGACCCCCTCCATACATACCTCCATTTCAAGAAGGTACAGCCCAAGAAACTTGTAACCATTGTGCCTGCACATTTCCAAGGGTAGCCACAAGAAGTATTATGAAGTGTGAGAAAAAACTGGCTGAATTCAAACTGCCACATGTTTTCCTGAGTTTTGTGGAAATCAGGGAAATTATGTTATCATACCAGACTTAGGACATGATAAAGTACATGGATAAACTCTGTGTGACTTGAGAATATAACTATTTCTAATACACATTATCTAGAGATTTTCTAAGCTTCTTCTTATCTTTTCCAAACCTGGCCGTAGTGTGGAGGTTTTCATAAGTATTTTATTAAAATATTTACACTCTCATTCTTTCATGCATGTGAGACTTTCAGTGAAACTACCAAAATGCAACCAAAATAGTACAGTAAAAACTTGAACCCATGCCCTGTATCCCTGGTGGAAGAGGTTTTGTAATGAGAGAGAGTATATTACTGTCAGTCATGACCATTCCAAACCAACTCATCTTTCCTAAGTAGGTGCTGTGGCAAGTACTAAGGTGGCAGAGCTCTGATCCGTTAGTGCCATCCTGTTCTCCACCCAGGTGTCCTTTTCGTTCATGAGTTAATAATGAATGGCACTGATGTTATTATAAACGAGGCTGATGATACAGTCTGCAAAACCCCTGTGATACAGTGATTAGGGCTCTGGACTGAAACTCTGATTGCCGGAGTTCCAGTCTCCTCTTGACCATGAAGCTCACTGGATGATGGGTCCAGTCACTGATTCTCAGGCCAACCTACCCTACACGCTTGTTGTACAGATAAAATGGAGAGGAGGAGGGTCAATCATGCTAGCTGAGGTTCCTTGGAGGAAAGGTAGGATGTAAATATCCTCATCATTCCGCTGTCTCAGCAATTCAAGCTATCTCGGTTTACGGTTTACCAACTTGGGATGTTTACAACCCCTGAGGGTTTTTGGAAACAGCTCAATGTAGTGGTATCCACTGTCACACAACAATTGATTTTGGTGTTGGTGCATTACATTGTCCGTTTCCTATATGAAAAATTTTGCGATGTTCCTTCTTAGTTCATTATGAAGTAAATAGCTTTATTTCCAACTGAATTGCTTGTGCTAGAGGAAATAAACTAGAATGTAGTTAATACCAGCTTCAGCTAAAATAAGGTTGATTCATGTGCTTAAACAGGAAAGGGGCAAAGTATGAACCATCCAAAGGCCTAGACCATTCCCCTCTGCTGCGGTCTCTCGGGGCCAGCTTCTCCTGTGAGTTACGGCAGCAAGCGCACCTGCCCCCTGAGCGGCCTGCCCATGATGCAGCGCCCTCCAGGATCTTTTCTTAAGATGTCAGTCCAATTTATCCGAAGGAGAATAGGCATCGATGCCGGGTTTGCAGAGCATGGGAGCAACGGTTCGAGGAGAAGCCTGGCTTCCGGGTTTGCAGAGCATGGGAGCAACGGTTCGAGGAGAAGCCTGGCTTCCGGGTTTGCAGAGCATGGGAGCAACGGTTCGAGGAGAAGCCTGGCTTCCGGGTTTGCAGAGCATGGGAGCAACGGTTCGAGGAGAAGCCTGGCTTCCGGGTTTGCAGAGCATGGGAGCAACGGTTCGAGGAGAAGCCTGGCTTCCGGGTTTGCAGAGCATGGGAGCAACGGTTCGAGGAGAAGCCTGGCTTCCGGGTTTGCAGAGCATGGGAGCAACGGTTCGAGGAGAAGCCTGGCTTCCGGGTTTGCAGAGCATGGGAGCAACGGTTCGAGGAGAAGCCTGGCTTCCGGGTTTGCAGAGCATGGGAGCAACGGTTCGAGGAGAAGCCTGGCTTCCGGGTTTGCAGAGCATGGGAGCAACGGTTCGAGGAGAAGCCTGGCTTCCGGGTTTGCAGAGCATGGGAGCAACGGTTCGAGGAGAAGCCTGGCTTCCGGGTTTGCAGAGCATGGGAGCAACGGTTCGAGGAGAAGCCTGGCTTCCGGGTTTGCAGAGCATGGGAGCAACGGTTCGAGGAGAAGCCTGGCTTCTCTGAATAAACCGTACTTCGTTTTTCCTATAAAGAACTCATAGTCCTGCACACAGGGCAGTGAAGAATCAATGCAGGCTCAGGTTTGATGATAACAGTAAAGATTGTTTTTTTCTCTCTTTCTCTATATACACACACACTCACGCACACGCACAGGCACAAACTATAGCTGCAGCTATTTCCTTCATTTTTTTGATACTAGGAAGGAACACTTAATGTGTATCTTGGTCTTCCTTGGAATAACTTCTGGTACCTTCTAATTGGTCAAGGAAAAAAACTAATGTTTCTTGACCATGCCTATTGACCAGTATGTGTTTGCACATGTGGTTAATAATTTATTCTTTGAAAAAATCTATGTGCATTATAGTCTTTGATCTCATCATGAATTTCAAAGCCAACGCTTCCATTTTCGTTTCCTTTTTTAATTTTCAAAGAGGTAGAAAGGAAAATCATTTTAAAACTTTTTTTTTAAGTGGGGGAACTTCCAGCTAACAGTCTTCCATGCTAATGAGACTGTATATTAATACAGGGGGTTTTTTTAATCAAGGCAAGCTTACTGTACTCTGCAGGTGAAAAAAATATTTGAATACAAGACTTAATGCATCTAGTAGATTAAAAGAGAAATTAAAGACTTGAGACTGAGAAGAGATCAAAGGCTGTATTTTCATTGTTCTTTTTATTGTTTATTGACTTCAAAAAGACTTTTTAGTTTAAGCTGACTTTAATATCTTGTGAATGCTCTTTTGTAAAGTGACTTTGAAAACTCATGGATAATGTCTTCATTAAGTGCAGAAAAATCTTGGTGAGAATATAACGGTAACTTTGCTTTCATTATAGAAGAAAGAGATAACACTAGGCTTAATTAAGGTCTGTTTTCTCTCTGTTCTTCATTTTATGAACATTTTTGGGGGTATTGAAATTCCTGCTGATAGCAGCTTGAAATAGTCATTGCCAAATTTAAATTGTCAGTTTTCCATGAGCATATGACAATGATCCAAATTCATTAATAATGCCGTGGACATAAGAATCACCTTGCTGAATCAGACTTTTGGTCCAGCTTTCATCCCCTGTACATGTTTAGTCAGATGTCAAAGGATAACCCCACACATTTGGCATAGCAGCCGTCTTTGGCCGTTTGTTTTCATGATCTGAAGATCAGGAGTATAGAAGTTTCTGAGCTTCTGAGTAGGAAGTTTCCAGATATCTTCTGTGGGTGGAAAGCATAAATATCCTTTTGGCATTCATATGACGCCCTTCAAAACTAGTGGGTATAACTCAGTCCCAGGCTAATTTGGAATGCTGCCACTGATTTTCTTTTCACACCAGCTTGGATCAGGATTCAAAGTGGCTTGTTAAATCCAGATTTTGCCCTAGCCAGTAAGATGGTTGTGCCGTGGGTAATTTGTTAGCATCAGTGAGATTGCTGATGACATCACAAGAGTAATTGTCATGAGGGCTAGATGGACCGGTGGTCTGACCTGTACGTTCCTATAAAAGTTCTGACATCTGAGCTGAGCTATTGGCAGATGTTTTCCAGGAAAAAAAAGAATTCTGTGTGGACTGTACTAATATTGAAGGATTGCATTGTCTGTAGTTTGAACTGGAGATTGTCCACTGCAGAACTGCTTCAGAATTCACTGATGGATTTGATTGGTGCCCTGCCTTTTGATCAAGAAACGTGGCACTCAAGGTGGGTTACAATGATAAATAAAAGTTGATTAAAATAATCATAAGGCAAATGCATTAAATCACTATAAAATCCAACAAAAATGGCTTCCAGCTCAACACATCTATTTAAAAGCCAAAGGCTTGCTTGACTATGAAGGTCTTTGTCTGCCAGTAAAGGGCAGTCTCCTTTAGCAGGAAGTTCCACAGTCTGGGATTAAAAATGTCAAATATTAAACACTTGATAAATTTTAATGTACAAACTGGAGTATTCTTCAACTGTTTGCCATTAAAAATTACCTTTAAATACCCCAAACCAAACCTTTGATTTCTTACCAGCCTAACACTAATAATTAATGACTGGCCTACAATCTTGATGCCATACAATCGATATTAGAAATTTCTCTATTGCATAGAGATTTATCTAGCTTAAATTCTGTATAAATCTGTCATTTTTCTTTCTGCTATTTTGAGACCGGAATGATTTCCATTGGACAGCTTGGCATATGCAAGTTTACTTGGTGGAATGATTTTCATATGCATAGATGCAAAACAAATTGTGCAATATAAACATCTTTATGGTCTGTAGCGTTAACTAGTTTACAAGCATAATATTTTGGAAGGTTTAGAAGCTCAATTACCACTGAAATGGAGGGGATAAATGTCCCCGCTGGCTTCCATAAAAGTTACATGTTTTGTGCCTCTTAAAGGGCTGGTCAGATTTTTCCATCTCTTTGCAACCCTATAGTCTTGTATTCAGAAGCAGTGTGCAATGTATTCAAGATTACTGCCTTTCTCGCCACCCTGAAATTAGTACAGAATGTTTCGAATGGGGGCACTGTGGGTTGCTACCCTTGGTGGCTTTTAGAAGATACTGTAATCATAATGTTGTTGGGGTTTTTCCACTGGCCGGAATCCAGTCCATAGGAGTAGTTTCTTGGTTATATGTACCATAGGAATGTGTAAATCTAGGTTGGTAACATGCCTGAAGGAGCCAGGCTTCAGGTTGGGTGTCAGGAAGTACTTCCTGAAAGAGGATTCCTAGGAATGGGCTTCCAAGAGAGGTGCTTGAGGTCCCGTCAATGAGGGTGTTCAAGGAAAAATTGGACCACCACATGGTGGGCATGTCATGAGTGGAGCCTGCTGGAGCTGGGGGTCAGACTAGATGGCCCAGGAGACCCCTTCTGACTCATTTTTTTTCCTATTGTTCTAAATCCCAAAGGCAAATTTAGAGGACCTTTATCTTTCTGAATGTAGTATGTAGCCAGTCTTTATGACCTTCTTTCCATTTCCATAGACATCATTTGGAGATAATCTGACCATTTTAGTATAATAATAACAGCGTAGTATAAAGCTGCACTTGATAAGCTAATAAACTGTCATGAAGGAAATAGTCCTTGTAGGTCTTCCAGGTGAGATCTGGGCAATAGAGAGGGAAAGTAAAGTGCTCCTGTCTTTGTAGAACAGCCTTTAAAAAAAGAAACACAGAATTGTTCCCTGTTGAACAATGTCAGAACTATAGAATCTATAAATTATATGTTTACCAGTGTGGTGTGGGAGCTATCAAAAGATTTGCAGTGTACTGAGTATTCTTTTCTGCTCCAATGGAGGCACAATCCCATTGAGCTTGGTCGGTCTAACTCCTGACGGGATGTGTGCTATAAGAGCGCAGATCAAAGGTGTGCTGATTTTTGGTAATGGCTAATTCACAAGGGAAATGAGCAATGGCCTCTTTAATTTTTCTAAATATAACTCTTTTCTTTTATATTGGATACGTTTGTTTTTGAATGTTCTAGGTTCTTTCTCTTCTAGCTTCCCTTTGAATGGGTTTGGTTTGAGCATGTGCTGGATAGTGTAAATATTTTTAGTTCTTTTCGGTGACTTCAAGGTGGTGAATATTACATATTTCTAGAGATGAATAAATTAGATCACATGTATTCCTGTGGTGGATTAACTGAGTTTGGCTGGTTGGTTGGTTGGTTGGTTGGTTGCATCCCACTTCTTTTCCTTCAAGGAACCCCAGACAGCTTTACCTTCTTAAGCCACAAAGTTTTGTCTTACTCTCTGTACCACGAATAACTGAAATGTTAGCTACATGTAACACACTATAAATATTGACAACTAGCTTTTCCTAAGTTAGAGGCTAGGGTTGCTGGAAGGTGCACCTTGTAACAATGCAGCTTGCCTGTTTTGTATGGCATCCAACATTTGTCTTCTAGAAGAAAACCAGTCCGAGTTTCTTGATGGTCCATTTCAAGCATAAAAAGATAGCTTGGGTTTTTACCTATGTGCTAGAGATTCCACATAGATTAACACTCTGCATTTTTAAACGACCGTGGTATGAATTACATTTAATACGTTCACAGGGTAAGATGCTTGCTACTTTCTTGTGTTTTAATGAGGTTTGAGTACATTTGAGTTATTGTTACGTGGAGGGAGGGATGTTCTTGTGGGAGCCAGCTAATTTAAGAGGAGGACAGATGTCCATGGCAATTAAAAAACACCAGTTTTACTACCTATCAGTCAAATGGGAAAGCAAACTATGTAAAGAATAATCTTTGTTTTCTCTTCCTTTCTTGTGTTTATTATTTAATAACATGAAATATTGCAGAGAAAAAGATAATTATTTTCAAAGTGCAAAAATTTATTTTGTGAATATTATCACCTTCATTTTACAAGTATCCCTTTCCAGATGGATCCTAGTATTTAAATACAGTATAAATATCTAATCACAATAAAATATGAGTTTCTAGGACCTGAAGAAAAGCTTCCATGTTATGTTTAGTACCTAGTTTATTAAAATATTTGAGCCTGCCTTTTAACCATTAGTTCTCCAAAGCCGAGTATGCAGTGTCGTGCAGAAGTATTCATCTACTTTTGAGTTTTTTCCCATTTATTGTGTAGCAGCCTAGAATTGAAATGAATTTAGTCAGCATTGTTACTCCTTGATATACTCAAAATATTCAACACTGTGAAGGTGCAAAATATTTTTATTGTGGCTGAGAGCCAGTGTGGTGCAGTGGTTAAGAGCATGGGACTGGGACTCAGAGGATCTGGGTTCGAGTCCCCGCTCGGCCATGGAGCCAACTGGGGGACTCTGGGCCAGTCACAGACTCTCAGCCCAACCTACCTCACAGGGTTGTTGTGGGGATAAGATGGAGGAGGAGAATGATGTAAGCTGCCTTGAGCCCTTTGCAGGCAAAAGGCAGGATATAAATCGATCAATAAATAAATAATAAAATAAACAAAAACAAATGTATACATTTGTTGGTGTAAGTACCCCCCCCCCCATTTCTGTGTAAGGAAACTCTGGTGCACCTGCCCCCCCCCCCAGGTCACATATTTTAAATGATGGACAAACGTGCAGTTCAGACCGAATGCACCTGGATGCCCCTGAGTTTCTTGGCACCATTATTTAAATGGGTTGAAGAGCAAGGTGCTATCGAAGGAAGCCTGGGATACAGTTGGGCATGTGTGTGTGTGCATTTCTGCACATATATACATCCATATACACATCCATGCATGCAAATCTTTAGAACGGCCCAGTCTACTCTCAGACCTCAATCCTTTTGGGAATGTCTAACAAAAGTTGAATGTCGCTGTTCACCACTGGTCCCCATCAAGCCTGACAGCATGGGAGGACCTTTGCCAGGAAGAATGGGCAAACACCAAAGGACCCTGTTGTATAACCCGTTTGTGTGAAAGTGAATTACCCAAGGACCTGGAGACCTGTGCTATCCGTTGCTTTGCACTGCTTTTCCTTCTGGGTTTTGTCTGCAAAGCACTGATCTTCCCATTCAGGAGAGTGCCCTTTAGTTGAGATAGAGACACTTGGTTTCCGTCAAGCCCTAAGTTATTAATTTAGCACAGCTATATTCCGTTTCTGCCCAGTTCCTTATGTTGTCCATGGTTCTGCAGCTGTCTTCATTTCTGTTTTCTGTAAACAAAGAAATTCGTGCACGATTTCTGCCAGTGGAACAAGGTCAGCCCCCTTCCCTGAGCCACGAGTATGTTGTTTTAGAATACCCAGAAGACTACCCATGTTGAGCTTTCTGTATAACTAAGAAAGGTTTGAGGAACAGTGTTATGTTCTCCTGACGTTGGAAGTGGGCACAGGACAGAATGGAGTCCCTGCTGTGAGCTCAGAAAAACATTCTGGAGGTGAACTGGAGCTTGGACTGCAGAGGGGGCCCCTCTGACCTCACAGCCAACCTCAGAGCCATTCTTTCAACACTGGCTGAGCTCCAAAGACAGAACAGCAGCTTTGGGCAGCTTTGGGGTTGGGGGGGGGTAAGTTGAGGGGGAGGAGGGAGGCATCCTTGTTATCGGAAGCATCCAGCAGTGTCCCAGCCTTTCCTCATGAGAAGGGGAGATCACCCCTCTAAATGTTTTGGAGGGAGAGGGTGCATACGGGCAGTTGGTGTCCCGATGCTCTTGCTACCTTCCATCAGATACCTGAGGTTCTTCAAGTTTGAAGGGTTATAGACAGCTGTGTTGGAAACTGGAGCTAATATTTTAGATACAATGCCATTTCCCCACATGCCGAAACAATTGTCTTAATATTAAGGGGACAAAAGTACATTTACTTCATCCAGTTTGGAACTAAGCCATCTGCTTGTTAAATAAACCGCATTTGTGTGTGCATGCAGTTTGCAACTTGGAAATACAACAGAAGGCATTTCTAAAAGTCTAAGGGACACCTACCTGTTAGGTTTTTTTAAAGGAAAATACTGTGGAGGTGGCTGTGTTGGTATGGCACTTTGTTTTTTGCACCACCTGCTGCAATTAAACATCACCAAGAAGCTAGAACAGTAACTTTCTGTACCAGCTGATATTATAATTAATGATTATAGAGTCCTTATTATTGTGCACTTCCAAGGCTTCAAGTGGAAAGCTGTTGTCATGCTTTAAATAATAAAAAAAGTTTCAGGTCTTGATAAATGGCTCAGTTGGATGCAGCTTAGAAAGTTAAGAGCATATGCTTCTGTCATTAGGAACTAAAAACCTTTCTTACCCTTCCTATGGCTCTTCAGATCTACCAAACTGCCTGGTTCCTTTAGGTGTTTTTCTGAATGCAAAAATTATAGACTATTGTGTAAAAGATATATTAGATGGTTGGCATTATTCATTATTATGTCTTTTAAACAACTGGAAGAACTCTTTTAAACCACGACAGCAATTTCTTTTTGTTCTTTATTGCTTTTAAAATATTACTACCCAACAACTCAATAAAACAAATGCTACAACTACAAATTTTGAAGTAATATAACAGTCAGAAAATGAAATGGCAGCACAAATGTGTGTTGCTTTCATTTTGCTTTCATGTATTTCTGAAGTTCTGCTTTCATGTTCGTTCATTTGCATGGCACAGAAGGAGTTCGCACTGTTTCTGGGTGCAAAGATAGTTTGCAGATTGGTCTAATTTTGTTAGACTTCTATAGTCTCACCTGAGAAATTATTTGCACTGTGAATTTACTGTATTCTTCTCTATTAGGTGTTTATCTCACACCATCCATCCATCCATCCATCCATCATATTTATACTCCTCCATTTTCCTGCAGGCAAACCAGAGAGGCTTACCTAATCTTCTTCCTCCTTTCCATTTATCCTCACAAGACCCCATGAGGTAGGCTTGGCTGAGAGTCAGTGCCTGGGGCAGAGTCGCCCAGTGAGCTGCATAGCCAAGTAGCCACGAAAACCCAGGCGAGCCAACAGGAGGACCTGTGCATTACAGCCAAACCAGTGAGGTGGTGAGGCAAACCTTGATGGGCAGCAGCTGCTCATGCAGCGGGACATTTCTGCAGCTTTTTCCTGTTGCACCCACCTCTTTTAACTCCTTAGCCCTTTGCCTGCCTTTCTGGCAGTTGGGAGGCTCTCAGGAAAAGCCCAGAATATGAAGCAGTAGTAGAAGTGGAAAGGCCAGTTGGTGGATATGGGAGAAGGTCTTTCGTGCTATTTGCAACTGTCTGCCTCTTGGCAGGTAAAACCCTTTTTTCTGCCTGAAATTGTTTTAAGCCTCCTGATTTCCAGGGATTAGATTTTAGATGTTTTATTGTACTGAATTATTTTTGGGTCATTTAATGTGCAGTACCCAGCATTGTTTGAAGATAAAGGAATTGTTTACATATTTTGTCCAAATAAGTAAACAGAGTGTTGCATTTCCAGGAAAATGGCATAGGATGAATGACACTCCACCCCTGCACCGCTGTCTCCATGTAGCTTGGAGTTATCCATTACTTTCAAATACAGTGGTACCTGGGCCCACGAATGTCTCAGTTCACAACCAAATTGGGTCGGTCGTGAACAAAAATTTCATTAAAAACGTTGACACAGGTCGCAAACTCCATATTGGGTGGTGACTGCGATCGCGGGCATCTCCCCACCTGCCTGAGTGCTCGGGGCGGGGGGGAGGCGGGGAGATGGCTGAGATCACGTCCATCTTTCCTGCACAAGTGCAACCGCAATCTCGGCCATCTCCCCCCCAGCATGATCGTGCCCGTCTCCCTCCCAAGCGCGCCCATAATCATGTCCGTCTACGGCTGTGATCGCTATTGCGCTCGTGCTGTGGGGAGGGGAGATGGCCGCGCACATGCTCAGGGTGGGGGGCAGGGGGAGATGGCCATGGTCTTTGTTGCTCTTTGTCACTTTGCCTCACATTTTTCTGATTAAAAAATAGTTGCAGAATGGATTAACCTTATTTTACATTGAACCTTATGAGGAAATTTGACTTGGCTCATGACCATTTTGGGTCACAACCAGAGTCCTGGAATGGATTAAGTTTGTGAGCCAGGTACCACAGTATATTTGCAGCTAGCGACCTGAACCAGGATCCAACTCCATAAATGAGACCCACGGTTTGGACTTTTGCATGGAGATATTAGTTCCTTTATTAGCTGATTCATTGAGTATTGAAACGCAAAACACAACCTTTCAAAGTAGTTTGTGGATTGGTGCCTTCTGTTCACTCCTTTCTTTACTCCTCCCCTTTACACAGTTGTAGCCCATTGTCTACCAGCTTCTTCATGCTATCAGAATAAGAATTGTGTGTGAGTCCTGAAGAAACTGATAGACAATGAACAATGAAGGCATGAGAAAAGTCTAAATGGGGAGGAGTGTGAAGGGATGGGGGAAGGAATCTACAAATTTCTGGGCCTTTTTTCTCTGACCAGAATGATGATATTTATCATCTAGAGCCAGGTAGAAATCACACTGGTGCAGAGGGTAGAGTACCTCTCGTAATATGTAGGAACTGGGTGTGTCTGAATACACATGCAGCCCAGGAAGTTTGGTTCAGTACCAGAACTGAACTCACAGCCTTTTACCCAAAAATGCATTCTCCGTTTCTAGACAAGCTTTCTTCGTTTCAGATGACTGAAATAAAGGGAATGAAAGAGGCAGCCTATTAGTTCTTGTTAGTGTTAAACAGTTTGGATTAAAAAATAAACCTGCTACAAAACGCCAGGAGATCTACCAGGGGATCACAGTGCACCAAGAGATACCGGTATTTTATGTTGAATTTCACAACTGTCCTCTGTAAATCACTGCACCGATTTTGCCTCTATTTTTGTCTATTTTCGGATGCCTTATTAAAATGTTAAGTACAGTGAATTTCTCTTCTCCCACAGGAGCACTAGACATTGCATTTCAGAATATTTAGTGGGTGCATCTTTATTCTAGAAGATAAAGGAGTCCCTGTAGATTTCACTCAGCCAGTGGCTAATAGGGGGTGGTACTCATCTCTGTTCCTGAGGTTGTATGCCAGCGCTGTCCAAAGATGATCCTCCAGCCATGTGGCCAGCATGACATCATGGATCTCTGTTGCCTTCCCACCAAGGTGGTACCTATTGATCTACTCACATTACATGGGAGCTCACTCCATCTGGTGGAGGCGGAGCTTGAACTTCTGGAGTGCTGACCATTTCTGGCCGACAGTTCCCGTGTCATTAAGCCACTGGGCCACCGCTTCCCCATCTCCATTCTAGACACTCCTAAATTGCAAAAAAGAGGAAATACAACATTTAAGAGGCAAAAAAGGGCACAATCGCTTGTAGTTTCATGTGTTAGTTTATCTTCATAATTTAGAGATTCAAATTTGGAATGAATTACTATAATTTCAAGAGAAATATATTTTCATATGCCAGCTATGGTGAGATATATTGTATTTCTATTGAAATTGCATTGATTGGCTATAAATTTGAATCTGCGAGTGTAAATAGGCAACAGTGCATCATTCTAAATGTTGCTTCTAGATCCTTTCTTTTTCTTTCTTTTTCCTTTATTTATTTTCCTTTTAGATTTAGACTGGGCAGTCCTTCAGATTAGGTGTATGTGAAGACTCTGAGGGCAGAGTAAAAATCCAGTAAAAATGTCCTTGATCCAGTGCCCTGAAGTCTGTCTTGTTAGCCTAGCAGGGGCACCAGCTTGTTGTGGTGCATTTCAAGTGAGCTCATGGATTTCATTTTTGTACTTTTTAAATGTCTAATGAAATGTGTGAAACTAAACAGTCAGGCAACATAATGTGATTTGTGCAGAATAAAAACCCTGGCTTGGCGCAGTCATTATACTGGAAGTGGGCAGAAGATCCATCAAGTTCAGTGAGACAGATTTCCCTGCTTCCGTGCATCCTAACTTCAAAAGAGGACTAGACACAGAGTCGCTCTGGCACTAAGTCATCCTTCTTCCCTTGGTTCCCTCCAGGTGTGTTGGACTGCAGCCCCTTTCATCCCCGGCCAGCATGCCCAATGGCCTTGCTGGTTGGAAGCTATGGGCATTTGGAGCCATATTTGGACTGAACCAGGTTGACGAGAGCCTCACAAAGGCAACTGCCAGCCATCTCACCCCTGTTCCCATCAAGGTATAGTTTCAACACCTGGTTGCAACACCGTTAGAGCCAGTTATACTGTCAGACATCAGTTCACGTCGCAAAAGATAGACTTCAGCAGTGCATCGTAGTGGGTGATGGCTGCACAGTGATTCTTGGCATGAGAGTTCAAGTGTTCGCCATCTTCCTAGTTTCATCTATGACATGTTGGCGCATATGCTTGGTGGAGGAGTGATGAACACGTTGGACGTGCCATCAGAGGCTCTGCTTTTTTGTCGTTTTCTACTGTTGTCTTCCTTTCTCAGTGTTTAAATTATTCATCCTTTGTAGAAAATCTTGACTTGCTGTGCAATTATCTTGGGCACTCAAAAGCAAAAGACCCACTTGAAAGCCAAATCCAAGCATAGATATTCCATGGCACGTCTTACAATCTAAATATTGCTCTTAGCCTAATCGAAGCAGCAAGAGTAGTCACAGCAGTTGATGGACTATTTTTCAAATTGATTTCAAAAATGTATTTAAGGGGATGATCTTCTACTCTAGATTACCTATTGATTTTTAATATGAAAAGCTCATTATATAAGCAGTAACTGCATATAAAAACCTAGCAAACCTTTGCATAAATCCTTTAATTGAATTTCCAGAGCCTGTGGTTCTACTTTTTTTTTAATTAAATCTATTTCTTTTTTTAAGTGTTACTGTGTAATTTGCATGCTGTGAAGTGGCCTGTCCCAGATAAAGTGCCATTGATCCTTATTAAACCTCACCTCTGGGCTTGCTGAAAACTAACTGGAAAAATTAAAGTGTTCATGCTGCAGTGCACTTACTGCTTATGTGATAGGATTATGGGAAAAAATAATAAAACTAATTTCCAAGACAGAATTTATAATGCAAGATTTTATTTTATTTTTTCAGTGTGATAATTAATAGCAAAATCATATCCTAAATATAAATCATATTTCAGCTTGCAAACTGCAATGGTAATTAGGAAAGATAATGTATATTTGATATAAAATCATCAAGTTGTATGTAGCTAATCTTTTTGTGTTTTAATTTCTTAAACTGTGAATTGAACTGATGATGGCTCCAGTTGAACAGATTAAACTGAGATGGGAACTAAAAGCTGTCTTTTGTGGTATTCAGTATCTTACATTAGTAGATACTTCGCAAGTTTTTGTGCTAATGATTTATGGATTTCAATTACCATGGGAGAGTAAAATCTAAATGCTGCAATTTGGTATCCCCCACATTTTTATGTAATACAAAGTATTTGTTATTTTAAAAGCAATAAAATCCCCTAAAGAAATATTCATAATCAATAAGAATGCAAAATATAGAATATATTAACTGAGTTATAAAAATGTTTGTAGTATGGCACAAAATGAAAAACACAGCAAGTTATGCACAGTTTAAAGTGTAATCAATTTTGAAGTTGCATATGAGGATATAAATGATAAACAGAAGTAGTAGCGTTTTTAGTAAAGACTGCAACAAAAACACTATATTTATGACCTATTCCATTCTTTTTATAGCTCATTAATGTAAACTACAAACACTGTGTATCCATCTTCTTGGACAGCTTAAAGTTCCCTTAAATGATAATTTTTAAAGGTAAATAGTGTGATCATTTTGCAAGCCTCTCTTTCTACAAACGTGTTATATTGAATGGGATCAGGTACCTTGTGTACAGTAGCAGGTAGAACTACAGCTAGAATCATTCTGTGTCCCTCAAAGCCCATAAAAAGTTCAAAATTCACATTTTCTTAAAGCTGTTGAATAGCATTTTTGTTAGCAAATGCATACCATGAAATACTCTGGATGAGTTTCAATCTTTGCTTTCTCTTTATCAAGACAGATGAAATTGGTGTTTCATCTCATTTTGTTTGATATCAAACAAGTCAACCATGTTTCAGAATTAACCTGTAGTCTTCTCATTTTAAACCTTCCTTAAAATCAGGCTTAAGTGGTTATGTAACAAACCCTTCTTGGTTGCATCTGAACTGCCAGAAGCTTCTAAATCAGGGGTGTCCAAACTTTTTGCAAGGAGAGCCAGATTTGGTGAGGTGAAAATGTGTGGGGGCCGACCATCCAGCCTGACCTTCTTTGAACCATTAACATTAAATGCAAATGAACTATTTTATGAAAGACTAAACAAATAACTTAACTGCACTAATGTGAAGGGTGATACTGAGATCTCGACTGCATTATATAGCCCAGGTCTGGCTCAAAAACAGTGGTTTTGATGCACAAAATGTCATGCAGGTGAAAGTCGCTTAGTCTCGTCCTCACGCGATTCTTGTTAATCTTCATAACTGAGAATGTCTTTTCGCACAAGTATGTTGAACCAAACAAGCTCAGCATTTTCTTAGCAAATGTTCGAATCTCTTGGAACCTGTCTTTATCCAGCTGGTGGTAAAAGTTGACAAGAGGGAGCTGTTGGTGCCAATTGCGACACTCGGCGTCACACTGCAGCTCAATGAGCTCCAGATGCAGGTGGTCTGGAGCGTCATCAGGGTCCACAGAGAAAGGAGATGAAAAAAGCGTGATCTCCTTTTCAATAGCTGCAAAATCCCAAAAGCGCTGTTGAAACTCCTCAGCCAGAGATGAGATGTCTGCTTCATACCTCCTTATTTGCGCACTCATATTGTTCTGTGGAAAACCGGTCATTATTTCCTGCTGCAATGGGAAATGTGTGGTATTGGGCTGCGTTTCTGATAGGTGCCTTTGGAAAAGTGTAGCAGCTTGGTCCCAAAGGCTTTTATATGTGAATACAGTTGGCTTACCACTGCATTTTGCCCCTGAAGGCTCGTGTTCAGCACGTTCAGATGTTGTGTTATGTCAACTAAAAATCCAAAACCAGCCAGCCAAACAGGATCAGATAGCTCTGGCATCGGGTGTCCCTTTTTTGCCAAGAATTGTCCGATTTCCTCCCTAAGAGAGTAGAAGCGCTGCAGTGCAGACCCCCGACTGAGCCATCTTACCTCGTTGTGATACACAACATCTCCGTATTCAGCCTGGATGTCAAGTAGAAACTGTTGAAACTGGCAGTGGCACAGGGCTTTGGAGCGAATATAATTAATAGCCTTCATTACTGGTTTCATAACATGATCATATTTCAGATGTTTGGCACAGAGAACTTGTTGGTGAATAATACAGTGGAGTTTTATAGCTTTGCCTCCTTCTTCGCTGACTTTGTTACAGACTAGGGTTGATAATCCACTTCGCTCGCCAGCCATGGCAGGTGCGCCATCCGTAATAATCCCAGTGACTTTATTCCATGGTAGTTTCATGTCATCTACGGCGGAACAAACAGAAACAAATAAATCTGTTCCTCTTGTTTGGTCCTTAAGGCTCTGGAGGTCAAGTAGCTCTTCACTCACGTTCATGTCATTGTCCACTCCTCTCAAAAAAATCAATAACTGAGAGGTGTCAGATGCATTTATGCTTTCGTCACAGGCTAACAAAAAAAAGACAAACTCCACTCCTTTTGCCTCTAACTGTCTCTTAGTATCAGATGAAACATCTTCAATTCTCCGTACCACAGTGTTACGAGCCAGGCAAACATTGGCAAACTCTTGCCTTCTTCTCAGGACAAATTTTCTCCACCATTTTCATCATGCAGTCTTTAATAAATTCACCCTCAGCAAAAGGTTTGCAGTGCTTGGCAATCAGCGTTGCCACCTTGTAGCTCACCTTTGTGGCATTTTCATTTGACTCACGGGCTCTTGTGAAAAAGCGCTGCTGTACCATTAAAGCAGCTTCCAGTTCCTTCAATTTTTCGCTGTGTTCGTCCCAGTTAGCTTTTTGTAGTTAGCATGTTTCGTCTGGAAGTGCCTCTTGACATTGAATTCCTTAAAAACAGCCACAGTCTCTTGGCAAATTAGGCAGACACAGTTGTTTCATATTTCAGTGAAAAAATACTCAAATTTCCACTTGTCCTGGAAGCGGCGGCCCTCGCTGTCAACTTTCCTTTTTTTAGTTACAGTCGCCATTTTAGAAATGGGCACACAAGCCTTGTGTCACAAGGGTCACGCGGCGAGAGTGCTGACTCAGATATACTGCCATCTTCTGGTGAAATATAACCACCAGCCTTGACGGAGCCGGGGGCAGCAGGGGACAGCTGTGGGAACCGCTGTGCGGTGAAGGGAAAAACGCTGGCCGGCAGGGATGAGTGACAGCCTGAGCCGGCGGGGAGAAGAGGCTGCGGGCCACTCGAAATTTGAAAACGGGCTGCAATTGGCCCCCGGGCCGGACTTTGGACATGCCTGTTCTAAATGACTGGCATTTCTTCAATAATTGTGTTATTGTCATGCAGTCACCACTTATCCAAGGTTCCAGAGATAGTGCTTACCAGGCATTAGCTTCCTTTGGAAGAAGAGATCACCAGAGACTTAAGATGTTTTGTAAGATTTGGATTTGTAAGGCATAGGTGGAAGCAAACAGGTTAAGATATCTTATAAAGGGCCTCCCAGCCTACAGCTTGCAGCTCATCTTTCTTACGGCATTTCCAGACAGAGGACTCTCAGTACTCCCAGTGAGAAGCAATTGTGCTGCTCTTCCAACTACTATTTCTGAACAAATTATTGCCAAGAAAAGTGGAAGAAGTAGTGCAAAATCTTGTAAGTTTTCAGAGTTGGAAAACAGCATCTGGAAATGCACGTCTACCCCGCAGTAACATTCTGTGAAAGAAATGGAGTGATGACACTGTACAAGCCTCATCTGGAATAGTCTGTCAGTCCCCATACTGGCTTCTTTTTTTCTGTTCAAAAATTCTTCTTGTACACATCAAGGGGAAAATGAACGAAAACTTCTCCTGAGGACTTTTGCATTCCAAACCAACCAAAATCAGGGGTCTCTGGAGGTTGCAGAAGGAGACGGCCACTTCCCCGTGCCCTATTTCCGAACCCCCAATCATTTGTTGGATTTGTGCAGTTTTTTTCCTCATTCTAAAAGGATGAAATGCTTCTGTTAAGAGTTAGTTATTGGCAGTAAGGAACTAAGGGTGCATTTTTTAGACATGTGGATTGGGTAATGCAGGGCGTTTTTCTGTCTATGCATAAAATTGTACTCTCAACCTACAGCAGCTGGGATTGCTTGCATTTTTGGTCCCACCCACCTGTGGAAGCAGCCATCCAGAAACTGAATGCAGCCCTTGGGCTGAAAGAAATTCCTCATCCCTGCCCCAAAGAAGCCTTCCTTGAATCCCTGGAGATACCCACAAGCAGATTGTTTGACTAGGTATGGCAGAGCCAGCATTCAGGATCTGTTATCAAAGCTTGACAACAATCAGTGAAGGCAAAAGGGGTAAGCGAAGTAGTGCTTTGTAACAATTACTGGATATTTTGGGAAAAGGTGGTCCTCAAAAGAAGTTTCCCAGGATACATACGTCCATCTGTACAGCAGTGCATAAGAGCCCTGTTCAACCATTCTCTTGAATAAATGATGACTTAATGCACATTTGTTCTTGGATGAGGCTATGCATAGTGGCCCTGCCCCTCCAGCCCTGGGCAGGCTGCACCTGTGTCCCTCAGCTGAAACCTTAAGAACTGGCAAGACACTCGACACCATGAAGGTGCAGAATATCTTTTCTTATGAAACAAAGTTTCATAAGAAACTTTGCACTTGTTGGTTGCATCCCTATTTGCTTCTCTGGTGTGCCATGTCTAAGTGAGCTCTGGTGCAGCCCTCCCTCCAGAAGTCATATATGTACTGTAAGCAGTCAAATGGGGTCCCCATGGGTGCCTTTCCGGGGCTGCGTGATCTCAGATTAAATATGCTTGTGTGTTGGAGAACATCACGAAGACCAAGGAACTATCAACACAACTCTGGGATAAAGTTGTCCAGAAGCACCAACAAGCATTGGGTTACAAAAAGAATCCCCAGCTATAAATATCCTTCGGGAAACTATTACATCCATTATTTCAAAATAGAATGAATACCACAACTCATCAAAATGGCACATTTTGGTTGTGCAAGTATTCATCCCCTAAGTCAGTACATGGTAGAAGAGCTTCAGCAGCAATTACAGCTGCAAGTATTTTTGAGAAAGTCTCTGTAAGCTTTGAGCATTTGGAGCCTGTAGTATTTGCCCATTCTTTTCTGATGAAACTGCTCTAGCTCTGTCAAGTTGGAGGAGGACCCTTGGCGAACAGCAGATCTCAAGTCTTGCTGCAGCTTCTCAGCTTGATTGAGGCCTGCTGGGCCACTTTACAACATTCAGATAGTTGAAACCACTCCAGCATTACTTTGGCTGTATGTTGGCTGTATGTAGTGCAGGAAAGTGAACCTCTGCAGCAGTCCTAGGTCTCTTGCAGAATGAAACGGGTTTTCTTCCAGAATTGTTCTGCATTTGATTCCATTCATCCAGCCCACAATCCCAACTAGCTTCCCACTCCCTGATGTAGAAGAGCACACCCACAACATGATGCTGTCACCACCATACTTCCCTGTGGGGATGGTGTTTTCAAAGCAAGGAGCACTTGCTGGCTTTGCACCACACACAAAGTTTTGCAAGGGCGAAACATTCAACCTGTCTCATCACACCAGAGAACTTTGAGAGCACAGAGAGCTTCTTGTGACTCCCACAAGCCTTTGAATAAATTCCAAATAGGCGCAGAGGTGGGTTTGTTTCAGCAAAGGCTTGCATTCATCCATCCATCCATCCATCCATCCATCCATCCAGTCAGTCTGTCTGTCAGACCAGTTTTCAGAGTGTCTGGAAACAAGTTGTCCAGGATAGTTTCTCCCAGTTCAGCTGCACATCTCTCCAGCTCAAGCAGAGCTACGCTTAGTTGCTAGGTTGCTTTTCTGACCAAACCGATCAGTGAGTTTTGGTGCACCACCTTCTCTAGGTGGAGTCAGGTTTGAGTCTGCATCTGCATGTCTGTCTTTGCAAACAAGCACCATGGGCTTCTCCGTTGTAATGGCCTGTCTTTTGTGTCACATGTAGGTCTAACTCATTTGCCCACCCATCTGCGACTAGAAGTTACACTTTTTCCCCTTTCTGGACATTTATTATGAATCAAATAATAGAGGCATTATCTCAAATATATTTCACAGGCGCATCGACTTTGGGAATTTGGGGCAAATAGAATGATATAAATATGTAACAACCACAGAACCAAAGGGCCATCTAATTCAGCATTCAGCTTGCACAGTTTTCAAGCAGCTGCCTGTGGAAACCCACCAGGGGCACATGCATGCACAAGCACCTTCCACCCATGTTCCTTAGTAAATGGTGTACAGAGGCTTATTGCTTCTGATACTGGAACGCAGATAACTATCAGACCTCTTAGACATTGATAGGCTTATCATTCATACATTGTAAAACTGCCCAAATTGATGGGCATCACTTCATCTTGTGGAAGTGAATTCCATAGTTTAAGTGTATGCTGTGTGAAGAAATTGCTAAGAAATGTTGAGAATTACTGTGGGAAAGTTCAGTAGATTTTTCTACCCTATCTTTCTTCAGAGGCTTCAAGATAATATATTGATGAACAAGCTTGTCCACCGTAAGAGGTTTATTGAAAGTCCTACAAAATCTGAAACATCACATACAATATGATACTAATTTTTGATCATGAGCATGGAAGCATCCTTGGACAACGCTGGCTCTTTGGCTTGTAAGGGAGATGAGCACCACCCCTAGATTCGGACATGACTAGCACTCATGTGCAAGGGAAACCTTTACCTACCTTTATCTTACTGATCATACATTCCAAGTCCCATGGATCATTATAAGATTTTGCTAATAGAAACTAATTTTGACTTGAGGGTTTTGCAGTTGTGTGCATCCTAACTGAACTGAATTGTGTTTGAGTATTGTTTTTGGCTTTTTTCAGGCTACGTTTAGCTCACATTCAATGTACAGAGAAAATGGCATAAACATAACATACACACAGTTTTCTGAGGCAAGCATCTATCCGAGAGAGTTGCATTTGTTCTTAAGCTGTAGCCCATATAAAGGTATGTTTTCAGAATATTTGCAAAGTAGATTTGCCCCCGTTTCCTAACAATCTTTGGTGAAGGAAGAAAATGACACTGATCTGTGAAGGTGGACAGTAAGATTTATAATGTATTTGTGCAAGCGGATTGCCAACAGAATTGCGCTTTCCCAGTAGTGCTGTACGCATACTTGGAAAATCAATAGGGATTAACCCCTGACCCCCTTCACATACTTATACTGTGGTCTGCATTGCTTACCAATATTTCATCTGTTTTACTTAAATGCTGTTACTTACTCAATAATGTGCGGCTGTTCTTGCAAGCTACTAATTAATTTTTAAAATGTAGTATCGCTTAGGACTGTGACGAAACACACCCTTTGCATTGGGATGAGTGGAGGGCTGAACTGCTGGTTTACTTTGTATATTCAGATTAATTAACTTTAATTACCCACCCCACTAAGAAGGAATAAATGTTCCACATTAAGATAAAAATGGTGCACTAAATCAAGTGCAGACACACATCCGGGGTTCTTGCCAGTGGAGCCCTGTTAGTCCTATTACTTATTTTCCTGGTTCTGAAGGCCCTTGGTGTTCCTTCCCTTGCATTAGAGATGGTGTTCTTTGTTCGTGTTAGAACTGCTCCTCTTTTGGCTGGCGGTAGCCCCTTTCATTTACTTAACTTGTTTAATTCATTTATATGCTGCCTGACAGTCATGGCTTTCTCAGATTTTATGACTGTCAGAGGACTCTGGAGCAGTAAGGCTGTGCCGCTGGCTGTACTGTTGAGGTCAGCAATGGCCTGCCACTGGCATCTCTGTGGGGATGTCCATAAAGAGAAGGCCATGCGCTTGGTTCCCAGAGCTATTCAGAAAACTAACAAGCAACCCTTGCAAGTGAAGATAAACAAAATGGCAAATGCCTGCAAACAAAGGCAGCAGATTAAAATGTTGAGATTTAGAGCTGGCGAGTTTGTGGAGACCCTTGTCATGGTGAGGTGTGTTGGGCTATTGAGAGAATTGCTCCTAAGCATGCTCTCCATTTCACCTGGATGGCTGGAGCGCAAGCAGTGCAGGACGGGCCTGGATAGTGATCAGATAATCTTAGGGATATGGGAGAAACCTTTGCCCATGTAAAGAGCTGACTCCACACTGACACTCCCCCTCCATTTCAGCAAAGCTTCTGGCTCCACCATCAGGTGGCTCCTGCTGCTTGTGGGTGAGGTGGTTGGAATGGTCTGCTTGCTTTTCCTCTCCTCTCCTCTCCTGACTGGATCAAGAAATTCTGTTTCTCTTGCTTCCTCCTGCAGGTGTAAAATTTCTCCCTACCTTTCCCAGGCACAATCTGCCTGAGAAACTGCACTAGGCAACCTTGCAGCTTCCAAGTCCTTGCGCTCCCTTGCTGCTCCACCGCCGCCTCAGAATCGGACAGCTCTGTCTGCTCCCGACTCTGTGTGAGTGGCAGCCCCCACCTTTGCAATGTTCACGGCTGGTGTTTTCTGTACCTGAGAGACCATCCCATGGTTTCCATTATTGTAGCTTCCATTACCATGGCTTTCATCCTTGCTGCTCAGTCCTTCCACTGTCAGCAGGCATCCTATCAGCCACGGCACCCAACGCGCCATCCCAGAGTACATCGTCCTTCCTCATTTGCCCATGCACAGAGCAGCTTAGCACTTGCTTCCCTATCCAGAGGACATCTGTGGTAGCTGCTTGCTAGCATGGAAATCATGATCCTGAGTTCAGGCAACATAAGCCAAAGAAACCACAGAGCAAATGATTGTTTCTCATCATGGTTTCTAAAGATCATACCTAATGGTGAAATACTATTATTGGGTTCAGAAAACACAAGAAAGGTGAACAATGGTAAAAACACCACCATGTCCCACTTGTTGTCTGAACCCAGCCTCTGTCCATGATGGCCTGCCCTTTTCAAGCTGAGCAGACTCTCCCTCACCCCCTTCCTTGATCAGCTTGTGACCCTGCATTGCTCCACCCTTGCCACCTAGCCTAGCTCCTGGGTCTTGTATCTTGTATTAGGAGTTCGTATTGCCACTGCTTGAGAGACTCCACCTTCCACTTGTCCATCTGACTCAGAATCAGTTACAAAAAATGTATCATAGGGCACATCTGCACAGATGTTGGGCCCGATCCCTACAGAACCTTTTCTGAGCACAGGGGAAGCCAAGGTTCAATTTGGATGCCAGGAAGCACTTCCTGACAGTCAGGACCCCGAGGGCGTGAAATGGGCTTCCACGGGAGGTCGTTGAGGCCCCATCGGTGAGGGTGTTCAAAGACAGGCTGGACATGCACATGGTGGGCATGTCGTGAGCGGAGCCGGCTAGTGCCGGAGGTCAGACTAGATGGCCTGGGAGGCCCCTTCTGACTCGCTCTGTTTCTATGTTTCTATGTTTCTAAGCCCTTGGCTTGGCTTTTGTGAGCAGCTTCTGAAAAACAAAAACCCAAGACTGCATAATAGCTCAGAGTCAATAATTGAGCATCACGAAACACTTCTTTAAACTTCTGCTTTGTTCTGTTCTTGGTCAAGTCTGCCCATCCCCCACTCATTCTACTGACCTGAAGAAATGTATTTGGGGGACAAAAAAGGAAGACCTTTCAAATATGTAACACTTCAGTGCAGGGCCACGTGGAATGGAGAAGGGGATCTTAACATTAGAAAAGGTTCAAAATGTTGTGAATGTTCTAAGTACTTCACAGAAATAGAATTATTAGCTGGGGCTGATAATGATCTCTCATTAGGTGCATTTTTTAAAGAAACAAAAAGCTCTCACTGTTTGCTATTCAAGCATGCATATTCTCCAGAGTTTTCTTGCAGTTTGCTATTGATCCTGTTAGTTGGTATTTGAATCAGTCAATGTTCTCTGTACGGTACCCTACCTGGACTGTCAGTTTAAATAATTTATTCATAAATTGATTAATCATTACAGTAAGAGTTATTAGCTGCATTTATATCTCTGTGCATGTAACTGATGCTGTCTGGTCATCTCGCATCAGCTTCAGATTAAGAGTATCAGTGATAGTTCTAGGGATAGAGGTTTTGTGTTTAGGGGAGCAAATGGTTTAACACCATGAAAAAGTTTTGTAATGTTAATAATGTTAATACAGGACACTTAAATGTCTATTTAATTTTATTAGACATGGTCATTTTAAGTGCTGGTGCATTTTTTTTCTGAGAGTCCATATACATTCCATGTTGAATATAAGAGTAGAAATGTATATTATTTATTATTAGACATTTATTATATTCTTGGACATTTATATTATTAGTATCTTTAAAAATGACAAGTAGTTCTGATTTCAGATGGCCTTCTTTTTGCCCAGGATTGTCATACTCATAACTCCCTTTCTTTTGTCCAGTGATGCTACTCACTGTACAGATTATATTTGTATACAGATAACTCAGTGCAAAACAAACACCCCAGTTGAGAGAGATGCATTTAGGTCACTGTTTTGCTTGTCAGGACACCCCGAATCTAAGAAACCTGAAAATGTCCAGTTGTGTAATTTACAGAGAAAAAGGGTGAATTTATTTATTTATTAAAACATTTATAGGCCGCCCCATCGCAACAAAGCCTCGGGGCGGCTAACAACATCAGTTAAAATACAATAATAATAAAACAATTCTCATTTATCCCTCCCTCCCATAGAATGAACTATAGAAGCATGCCTCTCAGCATTATCTGCTTCTCCAGGCTGGAACACTTCTGACTATTAAAATCAGAAGCAACCCTAAAATTATGTATAGATACAAAACAGAGAGATTTAGAAGGTGCTGGAGGTGCATCTCATGTGGCATCCTGAACCTCTGGAAGGTCCTGATGATCTGGAAGGCTTTTGACAATATGTGCTCCACTTCCTTCTGCCTCCCCTAGAATCATTCTGCCTACCTTTCATTCTGAAATCAAATACCATACTTTTCTTCACCAGATAGGGAGGGTCTCAGGGCGAAGAGAGACAGAGGCAAAGAAACTGACTTATGCATAAATGCAGATCCCTCCATCTTTTCTCTTGTGGGACTTCACTCAAAGGGTTCTGGAAGGAGCAGACGCATTTTGTCAGCAGGTGGCTGGGAATCACACTAGAAAGGGAGAATGGGATACCCGCTGCCCAAAACCTCCTTAACCCTTTGGTTACTCTTCCAGAAAAGCCTCCAGCTGCTCTTGGGTTATGTTGACATTTTTACATCAGCTAAATCCATACAGCATGTGGTCCGAGTGTAACCACTAGTTTATTTCTTTTGGTTAACTCTTTAGGCTTGATTAACCCTTTGCGTTAACTGGTGTGGAAGTTAGGCCTTGAAATGCTCTTGAATGAACAGCTATTGGTGGAACGGCACTTTACAACACGACTAAAGAAATTATTTGGGGGAGCAGGGCTTTCTTCATATTTACTTTGAAAGCCATTTTATTTCGCCACATGCTCTTTCTGCTTCATAAATTCTCCTTTAAACATTCAACAACCTGCTAAATTAATATCTACTGCGTTCTTTCTTTAATGGGCAGGGGAACTTGTCTCACAGCAGTACATTTGTTCAGCTCCGCTTTGAAAAGGCACTGCCTGCCGTGTGAGGGACATCTGCTCACAAATGAAGGATTGTGCTTTTGATTTGGAGCAGCACCCTCACTTCCAGCGCTGGCTGTGGATGAAAGGCACGGGCTGCGCCGCGATGGCAGCTTTTGCGAGGGCGCCTGTGCCCGCATGCGGCTTCCTCTGCTCTCGATGCTGCCCCTCCTCGTGGTACTTAGTTGTGCCATACCTTATGCAGGAGGGCTGCGCCTTCTGCATGCAGGATTTTAAAAAGGAAGCTGCCCTTTAGGACGGTTAGGAAGATTAAGCAGTTAGATTATTAAAGGGCACAATCCTTTGTCTGTTTAGACAGAAAAAAAGTCCCGCAACTCCCAGGATTCCCCAGCCAGCTGTGTTCTCTCGCCCCTCTCTTCTCCCCCCCCTCGGGCATCTGCCTAGTGCTTTTTTCTGCCTAAAGATGCATAGGATTGCACTCTTACCATGTTCAATTACCCCAGTGTACAGGTGTATTAACATCAGGGCTTCTTAGAAACCTAGGTAGCCGCTACTAAGAGTCTATTGCACTCTTAAATGATGATCATTTTTGAGTGGCGTAAACAGTATTTTGATATATTTTATATTAACAGAAATGCCTGGGGTTTATTTGGACTTGGTTCCAAACTAGCCTTGCATTTGATGTTAAATTACTAGTTATGAAGTTTTTCATGGCATGTTTTGACTTTACCATTCCATTGCAGACGTGCAAGGACAAACTTTGGATTTTTGTAAAGCCCAGCACTAAGTGCTTTTAAGATTATTCTCTCTCTCAGTCTCACTTTTTATCAACCACTTTTGTATCCCATCTTTCCCCCCTGCAAGGTGTTCTGTATGATCCTCCTCCTCACCATTTTATCCTCACAGCGATGTTGCAAGGTAGGTTAGGCTGAGAGTCAGTGATGGGCCCAAGGTAAATATAGCAGGTCTAGTCTAAAGTCTATGATTGCCTGTTATTCTTCCATGTATAGCCCACCCTTCTTCTGCTTTAGGAACCTAAAGCAGTTTACAGGGTATTCTCGTCTCTCCATTGAATTGGCTTAGGGTTAGGGTTAGGGCTTGGATCCACAACCCTGCAACATGGGTTAATCTGGGATTCAGTGACCAAACCAAAGTCACCCAGGGAGCTTCTCGTCCAAGAGGGGCTGAGAAGCCAATTCTCGGTCCCACTCTGTTGTCACGACGCTACACTGACCTCTCACTGTTGTGACTGTTATTGCCTCTTCATTTTTGTTTCCACATACAGACTGATTTTATTTACACAACATCTGCTTTCAAACTGAATATATCCTCCAATTGTCTTTAATATTTATATTAGACCAGTGAGCTTACTTGTCCGTTTCTTTGTTTCAGAGACAAATTCTAGTAGAATGGTTGCGTTCTTCTGAAGCAGTAAAAAAACACCTCTTGAAAAAAGGCCCCTTCGGATTTTGGCCCTTCAGGACTAGCAAATATATTCTTGCTCCAGACCTCACAGACAGCTGCCTCCCTCCTTAGATGGCGCAGGTTGACTGCAAGCATTTCAGTGAATGGCAGTATGTGGATTTTTACAGTTTTTCCCCCTGAAACTGCAGATGTCAGTGTGGACTCTGCTTGCAAAGCTGCTTCCACCTCTCTGCACGCTACCTAGTAATATAAACTAATGAGATCCTTTTAAGATCTGCCCACATCGTTGAGGGGGAACCACCTATTAATCTGTCATCTCTGAATATGATGGGAAATTAAGACCACCAAGCAACCATGAATTTGAAAATGAAGAAGGCAGTCCCTGCTTATTAGAGCCTGGGTAAATATTACAGCTCCAAGGCATTCTTTTGGTGCAAGATGGTTGCTAGTTGGAAAGCATTTAATTTTTTGACTGGAGCGAATGAGTTGGAGGAGAAGGTAGTAAGGAGCATTGCAGAAGAGGGTAGACAGTCTGTCAAAACAGGGCTTTCTTGCCTGTGCTTTGTCATGCATCCCTTCCCTCCCATGGAGGGGTGGCCCCTATCTTTAGAGGCTTTATCACTGGTCCCCACAGCCCCAGTATTAATCCCAAATTATCAATATGGTTATAGGGGATGAGCAACAGGAAATACCACACCAATATTACCGGACCCTACCTTCAGGACGCATTCACTCTGGGCTGCTTAATTCTTTAATTACTACTAGGAAATCAGGTTTGGCACCCATTTTGAACTGGGACAGAATAGTTAAAATAATAGAATATGATATCTGCTTGCTGCCAAAACTGTTTTCTCCTGCTTGAAAATGGCTAAGCTCAGTAATAGAGCCAGATATGTTGCCTTTTTGCATACCATTGATTGATTTAAAATTGGAAAATACAATATTAACTCGTTTAAGATCATTCTATCATATCTTTCCAACAGCTTGTTCACTAAGGTTGTATGCCCATCATTTAAAATTAGCATTCAAATAAAACAAGCGCTACGATGCTCGCATTTTTAAAAGCAAGGCACAACTGCATGAAAACAAAATCCATCGTAGTACAGGTAAAGCCTTAGAAAAGGTACAGTGTTTTAGATGCTGTTGCCCCAGCCCATTACGCTTTTTGAGTCAGGATCTCATGCAGAGATTTTGAAATCAAATGAAGCTAGGAGAGGTCCGTAAATTTTGGTGTCCCTGCCTTAGGTTGAGGCCTCTGCTGACCCACTATCCTTTAAAATAGCAAACTGGCTTAGTTTGAATCTTCCACCTCACCTAAAGGCAGCGGACTAGCACAGAAAGCTGAGGGCGGGCTGTAGGTACTTCTGTCCTTCAGCACAGGGTCATTGCTTGCTGCCTCCCAGCATCAGTTGCTTCCTGAAGGGAACATTATGGGAATCCCATGTGCCCTGGCCATGCCTCGGTCTCTGGTTTTGGATCCCTGCAGGAATTTCCAGAGAGGCAGCATCCAAATAATCCTGGGAGGGGCTGTGAAAGGTTCTTGAAGGACCTCTTTGAGGAAGAAGACACCTTGCCAGGCTGTGCCATATCCCACAGCACCCACAGCGCTCTGTTCCTCAGAGGTCTGCAGCTGAGGCAGCGGTTGGTAGCAGGAGATGCAGCAGGAGACGCAGCAGCAGCAAGCCCTGCAGGAAACGAGGCTGGAGTGGCCACTGGTCTCGAGCGGTCGCCGGGGCAACCCTGGCTGTCGAGGCCCCTGCATACTGTCCTGCTCAGAGGTTTCTCATGGCAGTGGCTGGCACTCGGGAACAGAGTGCTGCACCCTGGGTCTCACCTTGCAGGGTCACTGCTTTCTTAGTGTAACAAGTGTCATTTTGTGTCCCATCATAACTAAGTGCCACGCTTGATGTGACAATATGTAAAACATATCTAATGTCCTCCTCCTTAAAGTATCAGCTATGGAGGCCTCATCTAGACGGGGGCCACAGTGGAAGATTTAACCGATGCCAATTTGCCACCAAAATTGGCACTGCTGGTGTTCTATTTGTTTACAATTGTGCTGTTTTCCCTGGGGGGAAGTAGCTTCCACAAAGATGTTTGATGCTGTATGTTTTTAGCTTAGTGTATGTTTTTGTTTTATTTTAATTGTATTTGACATTTTAAAAAGTAATACAGAATTATAAAATGGAAAAGATTTTTTTTCCCTTGACAAAATAGTCCAAGGGAAAAGATCAAATCCCTGTTTTCCTGCTTTCCCGATCATGATTGAGTCCCCACCAGTGTGAAGTTAGCGTGGTCAATCATGTCCTTTCTGCCATGGTCCTCGGAGAAAAGACAGTGACATCCCTCGTTCAGATGCCATGTCAGTGCTGCACTCGCGGATTGGCTCCTTGCCAGCATTCATTTGCTTGGCCTCCGGTTCCTTTCCATGTGGGTAACCCATCTGAAGTACTTGGAGCACTGAAGGGAGCTGCCATCTAATGCCTCCCCTCATTCCGACTGTGCCCTGATTTACCATAACTATATGAGACAGACTTGGTGTAGTAATTCCTAAGTGTGTTCAAGTCTTACCTAGTTGAGGCCGCTTGCCTAATGGCAAAAATCTGGCTGAACACGGATCGTTTTCTAAACTGTGTGGCTTTTGATCTGGTTGGAGAGAAGCTTAAAAAAATAGACTCAAAAATATTTCTGTTCTTTGTTAATGACAAAATCTTCATCTGGTACATCTGTTTCAGCTTTCGGTTTATTGTGTGCACTATTCTCTTGCAATCAGAAGGAACCCAGTTGGTGGCTCCCCCAGGACACCCCGGTGTATACAACGACAACATAAAACTTCAATTTCTAAGTGAAATTCTTTGTGTATTTTCTTTTTATAGCAAGATACACTCTGGAGAGATTATCTAAAAATGATGTGATTTTCACAGTACTGAAGATTTGACTCGAGCAAAACTTAGTTCAAACGCACACATGTACACACACAGTTTCTGCATATTCAGACATATGGAGAAAGGATTCTTTCAATCCAGAGGTGGCAGTGTGACCTTACAGTTTTTCAGCGTTTGCACTCTCTAGGGAAACTTTAGAATGTTGATATTTGCAGTGGGATCATGGCTTTAGCAGAGTATATTAAGAGCTACAGTGGGCTGTGAAAATGTGTGAAAACTGGCATTGCATCGAGAGGATCTGCATTCATTGCTGAGAATGGCATTTGTAGAGGATGCCTGCTGCAGAAGCTCCTGGGCAGAAATCCAGGTCATGTGCAATGCACCCCCCACCCCACCCCCACAAGTACTTTTTACATGCAAAACACTCTAAAAATGCGCAGTGACGTCTCATGGAGATAGAGACCACTGGCGATGCTGGCACTCTTTACATGCGCTCCTTATGCCTGCCATTTGGCCCCCATCCGTTCATTCGCATTAGAGCCGTGCTTCCGAGTGAACATGCCTAAGCTTGTATGCAGTGCAAGCACATGAGTACATGGGCCTGGTGGAAGTAACGTGCCATTTGGTGCTCATTAACCCATGTCTTGTGGGGATGTGTGGTCTATGCAAACCAGGACACATGGTTGCCAAAAGCAATTTATGGATGGCATATTCACCAAGTGTTAGCATGATGTCAGATATAGAACATTTTCTAGTGTTCATGGGTTAAACTAATCACTGTTAACTCATGGTTTGCTTTTGGATTAACCTATGAACAACCCAGAGTGCCTGAATTCAGACATCCCCTGGCATTTCTGTGGTTGCTGCTGCTGCAGGCTGGATTTGCTTGCTATAGGAAGTAGCTGGTTTTTAAAGAAGTATCAGTAGCAATGTTAGACATTTAGGGTGTGATCATACTCAACCTTAAAAAGAGCAAGTCCTACAACTCCCAGTGGGCTGGCAGGGAAGTGTTAGGAGCTGCAGGACTTTTGTTCTGTCTAAACTTGTGAAGGATTGTATCTTTAATTAACTGGAGTTTAGCCTTTCCAAAATGTGTATAGTTCAGCGGCATAGACAGAGAGTCGTGTGTTGGTTTACAGAATGGGAGGACCCTTAAAAAATACTTAGATTAAGCTGTAGAGCTACATCAGTGTACAGATGTCCAGGTGGTGGCATCTTAAAACCATCAAACAAAATATATTCTGAAGCTGTTTGTTTCTCAATTTGGGCGGGAAGATAGTTGCAGAAAAAGATAGGAGGGTTAAAATTAGAGGTTTTCTAGATCTCCCTAAAATTCAATGAATGACAGGGCAATTCCACAGTAAAGCTTTGTCTGGATGCTTTGTAAAATGAGAGGAAGTCTCAGGTTTGAATATTGTGAAGATGCCTTGATCCAGCAAGTCTCACTCATCTTCCGCTCACTCATTTGTAATGTGAGAGCATCAGTATCAGCATCATTTCTGTACTGCCTCTCAGCCAAAATACTTGTCAACTGTACAGGATTGTAGATCTAGGGAGACGTTAAGAGAAGTCAAATGAAAGATGAAGCCTATTTGGAGTCTCTTTGGGTCACTGTCCAGGCTTGGTCTCTATTGCTCTATGACAGCAGATGTTGGGAATAAGAAGGTTGCCCGTCTTGGGCAATCATCGCCACAGACTTTTGGCTGCCTTTCAGATGATGATTTTGAAACAGCAAGTGAATCGTCTTTCAGGGAGGATGGGTTGGGTCAGCTTTCTGAGATGCAGCAGGAGGGCGTGATTCTCTCAAGACCAGAAGCCCTGCCCGTCCAGGCAGTTCCTGGGAATAAACAATAGCTTCAGCCAGTGGGAGGGGTCTGGTCTATTGACTATTGACTCTATGGCAAGGCATTAGCAGAGATGGAAGGCCTGGCTGAATGAACAGTGCACGGAGAGAGGCATGCTCGCCTTCAAAAATGGGATGGGCCCCCAGCATGTTGCTAAGGAGGTAAACACTAGATTGGGTTCAACAAACCACTCTGTGCATATTGAGCGATGCTCTGAGCTCCTGGGTTGGAGGTCAACCTCCTTCAGGATTGACATACTACAACGTCGATCCCGACCAGGACAACATTTATGATGTTATTCGCGCAGAGAACGCCATCCTGATGACTCCATCCATCCATTTCAACTCTTTGTCAGGCTGCGATGGAGTCATGGCAGCTGGCTAATCACCCACACCTGACCTCCCACCGCCGCCTTGAATCAGTGTACCGGGTCAGAGAACAGGACATTCCCTTTCTGCTGTGCCACCCCGACCAACTCAATGGCGTCAATCCAGGGAACACACCGCACCGACCGATTGTGAGAGAAGGAAGATTGACATGTTGTCTCGTTGGATCTACCCCTCCGTGGGACTCGGTCTTCGTATTTCAAATTTTGAGGCCACTATGGCACAAGTATTTCTTGTGGCAGAAGATTGAGTCCCTTGTAGCATTTCTCCCAGACCACCAAAGAGACTTAGTCAGAGTCTTCATTGGGGAGGCAAAGCAGCTCTCCAAGAACAACTGGTGTCCGCGAGACACCATGTCGATTGCAACTCAGGAGCACTTGTCAATGTGGTGGCCCTCCAACGACACACATGGCCTTGGGCTGGCAGTCTCCCTCAGGAGACGAAGCAGAGAGTGAAAACATGCCGTTTGATGGGACTGGACTTTTCAACTCAAAAACAGATGATGGACTTCTGGATATCCAATACATTTTGCAATCTGCATTGCTGCCAAACACTCAACGGTCATATAATGAGAAGTGGAGATGTTTTACATGTTTTGCAGCTTCCAACAACTTCTTGCCTCAGGGTTCAATTCCTACTCTCATTACACTGTGGAGGACTCAAACCTTCTTCCATCAAGGTTTGTATTGCAGCCATCTCGCATCACAGAGGACATATCAAAGGTTGCTCGGTGTTCTCTCACCAACTAATACTCCACTTTCTATGAGGATTACAAAACCTCCAACCTCCAATCCGATTGATCGTCCCAACATGGAGCCTCTTTGTTGTTTTGCAGGCTCTAATGAAACTGCATTTTGAACCCATGGTGACCATTGATCTCCATCTACTCTCATGGAAAACTGCCTTCCTAGTCGCCAATACATCAGCAAGAAGGGCTAGTGAACTGTATGTTCTTCAGGTCGACCCTCCCTATCTCAGCTTTCATAAAGAAAAAATGGTCCTTCTCATGGATCCAAACTTTCTCCCTAAAGTAGCAACAGCCTTCCACTTTAATCAAGACGTCGTCCTGCCAGCATATTTTCCATCACCATCAACACCGATCGAACAATCCCTGCACAGCCTGAATGCAAGCAGATCTCTAGTGTTCTGTCAGTCCCATACAGAGTAATTCAAAAAAACCAAATGCCTATATCTAAAGTATTCTGAACACAACAAAGGAGTGCCTATCAGGATCCAATGTCTCTCTAAATGGATCATAGAAATAATTCAGCTTTCCTATCGACTAGCCAAACTGGACTTGCCTGTCACTCCAAAAGGACGCGCTACAAGAGCCATTGCTGCCTCTTCCACCCTTGTGCTGGCTTTCAATACAGGGCATATGGAAAGCTGCTACATGGTTGACCCCATACACCTTCACAAGGCATTACTGATTAGATGTCAGAGCCAGGCAGGACTGCCCCTTCAGCCATGCCTTCTTATTGGCTGTTCTCCAGTGGTGACACCACACCCACCTCCAGGTTGGTAAGCTTGTTAGTCACCCTTGTATGTGTGATGCACAAAGATCACGACGAAGAAAGGCAGGTTGCTTACCTGTAACGGTCATTCTTCGAGTGGTCATCTGTGCATTCACACAACCCACCCACCCACTACGGTGTCGGTGACTGGGTCAATATTCTACTACTGTTACGCTTTTTCTTGGACAGGCTGTTATACTCATGTTGTTCTTGCCAGTACCGGCTGGGGGCAAACGAGTGGTCTCCAGCTGACTGGCGATTGGGCGGCAACTCCGCTCATTTATACTGGAGGGGGGAGGGGGAGTTCCCGCCAAAACCCATTAAAGCTATGAAATCTTCCCGGCAACAGGCACTGTGCAGGCGCAGCACCCTTACATGTGTGAATGCTCGGATGACCACTCAAAGAATGACGGTCACAGGTAAGTACCCTGCTTTGCAAGGAAAATGATCTGTGGCTGGTGATTGTTCAAAGGAGGAACCTTGTCGCACAACAGCAGGTGACCTTCAGGACACTGATTCAGCAGTGCGTTCCGTTGGCTCACATGTGAAACTCTATACAGGTGTGGCAATCTTTATTTTTATTTTTTAAAAAACCAAGCACATTATTCGAATCACGGACAGCCCCTCTAATGCTATCAGTGGCTGTCAAAATGGGAGGTGCAAAAGCTGGCCATGAAGCCAGTTTTCCTGATCGCTGACTGGGGGCAGGGGGTAAGGTGATGAAAAGGTTTTGGTGAGCTGAAAATGGCTCACAAGCATGACAGGGAGGATCGCGTGTGGTTCCATCGGGAGAACCAAGCGAGAAGGAAGGGATGGGGTTTTTCAGGCAGCCATGAGCCTGGTCCTGTGCCAGGTGCACTGTGGGTTGCCCCCAGAACAACAGCCTCACCGTGGCTTGTGGGTTGGCAGTCATGAGATGTGGCCAGTGAAATGCAGATATACAAAGATCAGGAATAAAATGTTTGCATTCAAGCTTCCTTTTAAAAAGCCGTGCGTACCTTGGCAAACAAAAACAAAAGGTTGAGTAGCAAGGCGCTCTCTGTTGGACTGGAGTTGGTTGAACAAGCATTTTCCTTTTAGGACAAAGCATCACAGTTGACAGAGGGAGTAGTCGTGTTAAGGATGAATGCTTAGCCACTGATAAAGTGTTTTTCGTCTGTCCTAATTTTTCTGTCTGAATGAATTCACACTTTCAGTTGTTGCTTGATTTCATCCACATGGTTGCCTGTGGCGCAACAGCTGTTTTGTATTAGAAAAACAACATGCTGTGAATAAATTGAAATGTTCCCTGGAATTCAGAATAGGTGCCGAAATGGTGAAGGTGCTGTGTGCTGTGTGCTTTGTTTTTCCTTTCTAAAGCGGCCTTTGGGATTGGCTGTAGCTGAAGGGAACAGCAGGTAATGTGTGCAGATTGGGTTCAGATGAAGCAGTAGATACAGGCCCTGTGCAATAAAGTGAGCCAAGAAGGAAGCGCCAAAGGGAACTGCATGCCTCCGGAGTGCTGGCAGACAGCAGCACTGGCTGCAGTGACAGGACGTGGCGAACAACGGCGCATAGATACTTAGGTCGGTCAGTCGCATGATTGCCGGGGCAGCACATATTCTGTGCTTCCCGCCCACTCTCTCCTGGCAGTCTTGCTATGCATCCCAGTGGCAACTGTGAATGAAGTCCCGGTCACATCTCTTGCTAGGGAGCCCCGCAGGGTAGAACAGTTGGAAGTCCAGCAGTGATCACTTGCATGGATGCTCTTGCCGTGTGCTATGGTGCATCTATCGCAACAACGTTAAAATTGCAGTCCCGGGTCCAGACAACCAGAGAAGCTGCAGCAAGGTGTGGCAACCCTAGAATGCACTGTGTATCTCTCTGTGGTTTCAGAAAACCAATCCTGTCATGGAGGAACTCTGGAACTGGGTCCAGATGACACAACAGTGCTACAACCGTAAAGTTTCACCAAAGCTTCTCCTGTCATGTAAAACCACCCCTTATGTTGTTTTCTGGCCTGCAGAAGAGATCTGTATTCCTCCATTGACTAGTCAGAGTTTTATTTTTATTTTTTAACTTTCAATTTTGTGTTTCACTACTCCAGAATCTGTTGAGATGTGGAGTAGTATGTACATATTGCACATAAAAATAAAGAAACAAAGGGACGAAGAATGTGTTGCAGCCAACTGGCAGTAAAATTGGCTTGACTTTATCTTGGCAAGTTCCCATGCTTGTGGCATCAGCTCCACCTCCCCCCTCCCCCTCCCCCTCCCCCTCCCCCTCCCCTTATGGGTTAGGGCCATCTTGCTCATTAGTGATTAACTGTGATAGCCAGAACATTTGTTTGCAGTTAAATCTGCTTATTGGATTTGGATTTCAAGTATATGTCAGCAAAAATGCTCATATTTGGCTTCTTTTCGCAAAAGCACATTTAAAAAAAAAATAAAGCCTTTTTGCTAGAAATTCATTTCTGGCATTTACTCTTAATAACCACTAGGGGGCATTGTAGCTTGATTGTCATTTACAGACTCACAGGCTGTGTCAAACATACCTGTCTAACAGGACTCTTGGGAATGTTTATAAGGGAATTCTATTATGAAAGGAATGAATGTTGATTTGCTTTATGTGTGTATCAAATTTACCAAGTGCAGTTGAATTATCACAGGATTCAATAGGCAGAGATGACATTTGACAACTTTTAAAAGTGCAAATTCTTCTTCTATATCCAGAATTTTCAGAATTTATTTTGATTTTCCTCCTGAAGTCCTAGGCAGGACCCAAAGTTTCACTGTGTGTCTGATCTAAGTATATTTTACTTTCAAACATCAGTTGCAGCCTATGACTTAACTTCTAGCGGGTTCCAAAGGTATTTTGTAACACGAAGGCTGAAGGCAGAGAAAAATACTACCAGATCTACATTTCATCTTCAGGTTCCTGCATCTTAAGGAACTCTGCAAAGTTTCTGTTAGTTCAGCATTCTCTTTTCTTATTCTTCATCATATGAAGAAACAAACACTAAAGTAGGCACCCTGAATCCAAAGATTTTGGTAGCAATGCACTTTGACGAATGGAGGTGATCTATTTGGCTTAGACTGTCATGATGCCGAAAAAGGACACCTGGTGTCATGGTCCCCCTGTAAAAACTTGCCTTGGGAGTAAACGTGCAAGTAATGCGTGATTCCTGTGAATTCCTGACTAAGAATTGTGCTTGACCAGGCCTAGAGTAAATCTATTCCACCTGCCCTTCATGCAGGGTCAGCCTGGCCGCTGCATGAGCAGCAACATGAATGCCACCCTGCCATTTATATTACGGCTTTCCTAACACTGAGCTGGCTACTAACACAGCTATTTGCAGCGATTCGAAGAAGCAGATAGTCTCTCTCTCTCGCCCTCTTATACACACTTAGACTTAAGAATGTTATTCCTAAATGGGGAGTATTGAGTGGGAACTGGCTAGGAAAATGGGCCCTGAGGATACACAGAAAGTGTGCTCTCAACCATGGAGCAGGCAGTTCAGAAGCAGTGCCATTTCCAGGTTCTGAAAGCACTTGGATGTGTGTTTGTGCCATTGCCTGGTCCTTGAGGAAGTTTTCAGGCGGACCTGGACAGTGTTGGCATGAGGTCGGTGTCACCCATGCTGTTCTTACCACTACCTTCCTGCCTCAGCTTCTTGGACCAAAGGGAGGAGCAGCAGGGAAGCAGTAGAAGGCGATGCCTTAAGTAGTTGTCTTTCTGTGAGCAGAAAAATGGGATATCAAGGCAGTGAGGCACAGCTGTTCCTCACTGTGGTGTCCATGGGTGCCCTTTCTAGCCCTGTTAAGGGTTGTTTGAGGGAACAGTTGGTGGTTAAAAAAACCTCTGCATTTACATTATTAGCCGTCCTGAGACTTTTTTGCGAATAGGATGGCGTATAAATATTTTAAATATAAACAAACAAACAAACAAACAGTGCCAGACCCTACCAGAAAGCAGCGAATGGGCTATTTTCTTGAAATTAATTCTTGGACGTTCTCACACGAAACATTTCTCCTGCACAGCAGCAGCCTGTTAAAAAGAGAAAGTTTCTAGCATATAGAAACCTGCCAACTGGAACAAAAGGACACCGAAGACATTATCCCCTAACTGCTTACATATCCCAGTATATTTCTTGTTATTCTACTTGAGTACCTCATTCAGACAGAGGTTGCCAATAAAGTTTATTGTAGGAGCTAAGTGTCAATATGTGTAGTACCCCCTGCCTAGGGTGCTTGTAATTAAAATGCCACAGATAGTCTGGGAGAAGCATGAAAATTTGATGGCAAATTGATTTCAGGTTCATCTTGAAATTTGTCCTCAGCTGGACTCGATACTGCTGGCAGACATTGGATGGCTTTTGTCAAAAGGGTTTGTTGGGATGAGACAGGGATGCCTTGATCTGAATATTAAATACAACACTGCTTATGACATTTTCCCCTTAGTGCAAAAATCCACAGGTGTGTGTTTTTCCATACTTTTTTATTTTTAACTCATGTCTGTCTCCGTCTGAGGCTTGCCTGCTTTACAGATGGAAATGCGTCCTGGGAAACTTAATGGAACACTGGAGGGACGGTTGGTTTTATAATATTTCAGTAGTGCCTGATTTCAGTAGTACCTTTTGTGGGTGCATGGAGGCATTGAGAAAAAAAAATCTTTCAAAACCTGTGCAGCTAAATTCCTTTAAAAGAGAGAAAGAAGAGATATTTTATCCCTTTCAAGTTCCACACATTTAACTAAAATTGAAATATTTATAGTGGCACATAAATGCCTTCTACTTATTAGAGTATGTTTTCTTGGAGTGTTTTCTGGACTGTTGTCAGTAACACTGATTCCCCAGTCAAAATCTGACACTGAAAACTGTGTTGTTTGTCACATAATAATCTTTTCTGAAGTTTGAAAATTACTAAATGATGATGATGAGCAGTAGCGAGCAGTATTGTTTTGCATCATCACTCCACGCAGGTTTTATCTGGTCTGGAGCTTGCGCTAATTATTTCCTGCCGAAAGCAAAAGGCCTTTCTTAGTGTCCATTTAAGTTCTCCTATTGTGTTAGTGTGCATTGTTCAAACAAAGCTGAAGATGAAGTGACCAATGATTTTTTTAATCATAAGAAATCAAATTCATGGGACTTTTTTTTTTCATTTGTGCCCAAAAAGTGTACAGAAAGAAGATCATGGACTATTACAAATCTTTACAAAACCAATCAATAGTGCTGTGTTTGCGAAGAAGAATTTCGGCCAGGTCTCTTGTTATGAGCACAAATGTTAGTCTGAGCACAAAGCCCAGCGGCTTGCCGTTCAGGATGCGTGTCCCACTGTGGAAAAGTGCAGATACCAGTGGGAGAAGCCTGTAGGTGCACAATCTCATTTATTTCCCTCGGCTGATGTTTGAAGAGATCACTACTGTGTTTTCTACATAGGCAAATTTGCAAAATTAAGAAACGTCGGGTGGTCTTTCTCTGTTTGTAATATGGTGATGAGCAATAAATACACGGGGTAAATGCCATCGCCATGAACATTGCGAACAAAAACCTCTAAGCTTCATAGGAGGGGATTGTTCCCAACCAAATGTTTAATATTGTGCTGGGAGGACCTGTGGGGAGTTGATTACTGAGTAACAATGTTATAAAGTCAAGCAGGTTTATTATAGCATGTTAAATGTTTAAAGTGTGCATTCAAAGAGTTTATTCCATTCAGCTGAAGTTGAGAACATCACACCTGACAAATGATTCTGTAGCAAGATGCAAAGTCGCACTAAATGTGAAATTTTTATTTGGAAACACGCCATGACTTTTTTCTGTGTGTGTGTGTTGGGGGGGGGGGGAGTATCATTTGCATTCCCAGGGGAAATCAGGACGGTGCATGAAAGTGTTTGTGGAGTGTGGGGTTTTCCATAGTGCTTGACATATTATTGTTTTCTCTTATTTTGCAGTTGTCCACATAACTGCCCTTATTGTAAACCCAGTTGACCTAATATTCTTGCAGTATGTGGTGTTAACGTACAATCGTGTTTCCGTGTTATGCATTCCCCCTTAACAACCAACTATTCGAACTTCATCCACATTCAGATATAATTTCTCTGCACCAGTCTTTGATTAATGTTTCCACAGCCATGAGAAGAAATAGTGCTTATTCTGTAGCAGTACGATTAAGTAGCTGAGCAGATGAGACGTTTCTAGCTTTGGTTAAACCTGTAAGTGGAGGATAATTATTGGGAAAGAGAAAGTTGCAGATGAAGATAGGAGGAGGAGAATGAAGAATTTCAGAAAATTTGTTTTTTTATTTTTCTTATGGTTTGGTAACTATCACTCAGTGCAAAAAAAAAAAAGGAAGGAAGGAAGGAAGGAAGGAAGGAAGGAAGGAAGGAAGGAAGGAAGGAACAATTGGCTTTTACTTAAACCATCACTTGTAAAGCTAGTTCTGCTCATACCAAAATGTTATTCCAGGTGCTGTTAATCGTTCTATATTTATTAAAGTTACTTGGCTGAAAGCATGGATAGGCAACCCCTGGCTTATGTGGGAAGGTTGCATGAAGCCAGGGCTAGGAGCAGTGGACCTGCAGCCAGAGGCTCATCCAGCACCTGGGAAAAGCCACAGTCCTTCCCAGTGACATCCAGCTCCCTGTCTCTGTGCTGAGGGATGTACAGTTCCATGCCTCCCCTGTGAGATGAAGGGAAAAGGTCAGGGACAGAGCAGTGACATCAGTGGATGTGGGCAATGACCCTGAAGGCAGTGGCTGAGCCCTAAAAGAGATCAGCCTGTTTAGCATTCAAATTAGCCCTGTGATTCAGATGTGGAGAGCATAAGGACTTCAGCAGCTCTTTGCTGGGGAATGCAAAATCATCCTTAAATTGACCCGCAGTCGGCTGTGGTGCTGTGTGAACTGGTCCTCTCCCGTTCTCTTCTGCTGTGGCATCATTCCATGGTGAGCAGACTGGGCTTGCAGGGTGTCCTTTGTTTTTCACTAGAAACACAAGATCCAGTGACAGGAGCCAGGTGCAAAATTGTAGCTCAGGCATTGGGACATGGAACTGCAGAACAAGATGCCTCTGAGCATATGCTCACTCCAGGAATTTGTTTTCAGTACCAGAACTGGAGCTCACATACAAACCCTTTCAGATTCACATCTAATCCTGTTTTCCCCCAGCCTAATTTACAAGTGAGGGAAGAGCCTTTTGGTTATTGGTTTTGCTCAACCATTGGGAGTTGGTACCCTTTGCTTATCCATCTGGAGAACTACCCATAGATCCCAATCTACTTTTTGTCTGCCCCAGGTAAAATTTATTCTACCATAACCACTTTGCAGGCTTATCTGTGCAGAATTTGCATGTTTAAGCTGACAACAGAATCCACGCTTCCCAAATCTAAATTAACATAGTCAATAAGACCCCTTGACATATACCTCAAAGGGACTGTCCCCTTCCCCTCCAAAATGATTCTTTTCCCCAGTCGTTGTCTGATGGAGACCTAGTGCTTTACTGCAGGTTTTGCTTCCAGTGATACATATGGAAACTTCAGTAACTGCCAGCTGGGGATGGAGTTGTTCCAACTCGCTGAAATGGACCCTTTCCTTTTGTGGCCTCCTAGCACTGCCGTATTTCTTCCCTCAGCCTATACACAGATGCTGCAGCAAGGAAACCCTTTGTGAATGTTAGCATGGTTGTTCAAAATTAAATAAGAATACTTATTAAAAATTCTTTGAAGTTGTTTTGTCTGAACTCTTAAAATGGAAAACTCAATCCTTTCAGTATTCTCTATTTCAGGTTAACTTAGACTACAATATTGACATGCATTGTTTCCTTTGGAATTCGCATGCTGTGTGGCGCCGGCTGGCAGGAATTAAAAGCTGCTATTCTCTAATAGAAAATAATGGCAGCTAGAAATGACATATCCCATAACCCTAATTATACTGGGAGAGCACAGATGACATGCTTATTAGAAGAGGAAAAAACTGAAGTACTGTAAGCTAAATTATGCCTTTTTCTGGTTTTATAAATTAACAGCACACTCCTGCACATGTCTGTTCAGAAGTCAGTTCTGTTGAGTTTAGTGGAATTTACTTCCAGGCAAATGTGCATTAGGAATGCAGCTTTGAAAGAGGCAGTGGAGAGTGTGGGGGAGAACATACCACTGAGCCTCATCAGTCTGTGTCATGGTGGAACTGACCCAGGCCCCGTAACTCTTCCCAGTGTCTGGGCTGGCAGTCCCAAGGGATCAAGATTGTTCCCTCCTTTTAGAGGCTGTATTTGTGCGCCCTTCACATGATAAGGCATGCACGGCAAAACATGGTGCTGTTCTTTCTGCCGTCCGCACGTTCAGCTCAACATCTGCAGCTAGGAACTCCTGCGCTCATTGAGTCTGCTTGTGCTGGGCCTTCAGAAGCTACGGGCCAGTGGGTGAAGGGAAGCATGCAGCCTTGGGGATGAAGGGGTGGCACGTCTTGTGGAAAGGGGCTAAAAGTGTGGATGCACTTTCCCTGTTCCCCCATAGACTGGGCTCACAGGAATTAACACACGCGCTGGCCTTTTGAGTTGGCACATTCTGAATTAATTCCCTTAAAACCTATTGGAGTTCTTCAACCTAATAATTGAAAAGACACTGAATTATCTTCGGTGTTCATAAGCCAGTAAGTGATGCCAGCCCCTCCCTCCCTCCCTCCCTCCCTTGCCTGCTTCCAGCGGTACCTCAGAACGGGGATTTTACTGGCTGCAAATCCGCCTAATTCTGCTCCTCCGTGATTTCCAGCCAGGGATTTGAAGCAAATGTTTCCAAAATCTCCAGCCAGGCGCCCTATTTCATTCATGGTTTCTAGTTACTTTAATTTCTAGTCAAACTAATTTTATTATGGTGATCTTCATATTTGATTCACATGAAGTGAAGAATAAACAGCAGACGCTCATCCCCGCCCTCTTTGCTCTTTTTCTTGCACACTTTGCTGTTTAAACTGTGAGGCAGTGGGCCATTTTCTTTTCCTGAACAATTGCAAGCTTCTCTGGGATCCCTTTCAACTGAGGAGAGGGATAAAAATACCCCAGACAATACTAAACAAACAATACTAAAATGCCCAATATAGCCCTATTGAGGTTCTGACTAGCTCAGCCACCCTTCCATCTTTTCTGTCTCCATCAGTCATTTCTCTGTTTCATCTGTCAATATTTCAGAGTGGATGAACTGCTTGTAAAAATTTCCTGCCGGGGTTCTTGAGAGCTTTTTGCATTTGCTATGTTAATCACAACTGAATTCTTTAATTGGGGAGCCTTGTGCCACCTTCAGCTGGTTTGCCAGCTGTGGTCTCTCCCACGGAGGGATTGCTTGGGCACTGTGGGGAGGGCACCGGAATTCCGTGGGCTGGATTTCCGCCTTGCACTCCATGTAGGGCCACCTTACGGCTGGCCTGGAAGCTCGGCTGCTGACAGGAGCTGCCTCCTTTCAGGACGCAACTCCTTTGCTGACAGGGCTCTACTAAGGATCTCCATATTCTCTACCTGGCTAGGCTGAGTATATAAAGTGCTACATAACTTGGGACTAGGACACTTGAAAAAGCATCTTCTTCCTCATCAATCGACTGAGGTCCTCAGATAACACGCTCCTGGTGACGCTTCTCGAATTTATGATCCAGTTGGAGTCCACCTGGAGAAGAGTTTTCAGCAGTGACTCTGCTTCTGAGGAGATTTCAGCCCCTTCGGGTCAGGCAGGCACAACATGTGCCTGCAGTATTTGCAGGGTCTTCTGAAACCTGGTTTGCTTCAGGAAGCCTTTCTTGACTGACCAGCCGTGTTTCATTGCTGTCTCGTTTAAACAATATTATTTGATTCCTTTACCTGTCTTCTCTTTTGATTGTTCGCCACTCTAAAATCTGTTTAGATGTGGAACAGTATATAAATATTGTGAACAGATAAATAATTGTTGCATAGGCACATTCTCCCATGAGTCTCTTGTTTTGGAAGGTACTTGGGGAAAATGACTGCAGTTCTACTGCTCTGATACAGAGCAGGCATGTGGCAGCACACTGTTCTCTTGCTACTCCACCGTTACCCACTCTGGCTGGCCTTGGCTCTCCATGGTTTCAGGAAGAAAAGGGTGTTTCTCTTTGTTTTGTACCCAATCATTTAAAGTAGATAAACTAGGGATTTATACTGGGAGCTTTCTGTATTCTGCCACTTAGTGAGGGTCCTAGCTCTGCGTCAGGGCCCAGCAGTAATTATCAGAGGTGAATACCAAAGCCTGCAGCTATACTAGGAATTAATTCTTGCTTTTTAATTCTCCATCATTCTCTGGAGAGCAAAAACAAAGCTAGGGACTTGTTCTTACTGTGTTGTATTAAGCAAGTCCAAACTCTGCACCACCTGGGTGCGCCTATTGCCAGTGTGGTGGGTCTGTGGGTGTGTTTTAACATAGTCCTGTTTCTCCCTGCATTCTAAACAGCAGATCCCGTGGATGCATTAGGCATAGTTCGCCACGGGTGCTCGGTTGCAGTTTTGTAATGAAGACAGAATGATAGTAATTATGACCTCTCTGTGCCTTTGTCTCTTCTCTTTTACTGAGCACCTTTCAAGTGAACACATTGTGAACTCTTGAACTGCTCCGTCTATTCACCGAGTGAAATCTGCAGTTTATCAGGCCGTGTCTCCAAAGTCTCCATGTTTCCCTCCAGTTGATATCTAGATGAGATATTTTCAGGACCCTTTGGTAGTCAGGCACTGGACTGTTCAGGAATCATGCTATTCTGGGATGTTTATATTAACACAGATATTGGCTTCATCAACACAGACCATAGAAATAGTAATTTGGAATGGCTCTTTCTGAAACTTTTTGGAGAACTCTGGGAAAAGTTAAGATTTATCATTCTCAATAGAAAGGGAATCTAAAGCTGGGATAGCTCTTCGAAAGGTTATTGGCCTTCTCATCTACAGGAACCCTTTTCTGCATTCCCTGAAACATGACAAAAGCAGGAGAAGAATTGCAGCTGAGAAGGGTGGTTGGAGCGGAGGCCTCTTCCTAAGTTGCCAGATCTCCTCACTTAGAGCAGGGCCCCTCAAACTTTCTCAACTGGGTGCCAGTTGAAAGGTTCCAGTTGGGTGGGTGGGGGGGGTGGGGGGGGCCGCCAAGGTGGTGCCGGCAGGGTGCACGGGCTGGTGTGGGAACTCTGGGAACTGTTTTGTTCTCCTGTTCAGTGATCGTAATACTCTAATGTGATTCTGAATGGGTGATTCAACACTGCATGAGGGAGCTCAGATGAGGGTGTATAATAGTTATTGGCAGTTAAGATGGGCAGAGAGACAGCTGGAATTATTAGAAATGAGGGATCCGACTTTGGGGCCTGTCCAAATTGCACTTTTCTGTGTTTGCAAAGAATGCACCAGAAACTTCCAGAAACAGGTGCTCATCCAAAGTAAACGAATCTCCATAGTTCTCCTACACCAACTCCAGAAGTTCTAGCTGACAAGAGATGAACATGACTCTACACTGAAAAGCTTAATCCTCACTGATAGATAAACCCATGGAGATATTAACATTTTTAAGTGCTTTCCGGTTAATTAGAGACCTGAAGTTTAGTGTAGGTATAGCTCTGATGACTAGAAGAAATGCATTCTTCAAAGGGATACATGATATAACCCAAAATGACCACTGAACTGAAATTTGGAAACTTCCACAAACTTGCACCTTCCAGACATGCTGGATTACAGCTCAGATTATTCAAGCTAGCATGGTACTTGGAGGTAATGAAAGCTGTTGCCCAACCCATAAAGAGGTTACACATTTGTAGAAGGCTGCTGTACATAGTCCAGGTTGCTTTGATTGCTAGGCACTACTAAAAACGGCTTAGCTGTCTTTCCCTAGATGTTGTGAACAGGAAGTTGTGCCTTTCTCCTTCCAAACGGTCAAGGTATTTTTTCTCACCTAAAAAGCTGGAATGGTTTGCATGCATGTAAGGCGGTTGGTGTGAGCTTGAGTGGACTCTGGGGATGGCGGAGGACAGGAGGGCCTGGAGGAATGTGGTCCATGGGGTCGCGATGGGTCGGACTCGACTTCGCGACTAACAACAACAAATTCTAAACATGGATGTACTGTGGTTGCATAGTGTGGCACATGGCATTTATCTTGCAATGGAGGCCATATCCAGAAGGGGAAGGCAACTTGCATGACAGTTTAGGGGAACTGCTTGCATGGGGACATGGGGAATTTTTGGTATTTGGCTAAAATCCAGAAAAGGAATGCAAGAAGCTGTCTTCTACATGGTCGCTCTAGCCCAGTATTGTCAACACAAACTGTCAGTGACTGTCCAGGATTTCTGTCAGGATTCTTTCTCGGCTGTACCAGGAGAGGCCAGGGTTTGATCCCATGGTCTTCAGCACGAAAAACAGCTCAAACACAAAATTTAAGACAAATTGTGCTTTTATCAGAAGAATCCGATTTCAGTCCTCTCCGTGCTCCAGTATATATAGGGCCACAATTATTCCATTCATTATATCTAAGACACCTTTATTGCACAGAAATTGGATTGTCGCAGAACTGTGCATATGTATTATGTAAAGGTAGTTATTGACTTTTCTAGAATTTTATTGACCAACAGGACAACACGATTGGGATGCTGATCTGACAATCCATTATCTAGCCTTTCCTTGCATTGGGTGGGTGTGCTGCAGAGATTCTGTAGCTTGCCATCTAGAACTCAGGTGACAGGAGACTGGGAATAACTTCAAATGCCTTTTTAAAAGCCCAGTTGCACTGCAACATTTAACTCTTTATATGCAATTGGACGTTCAGGTGGCACTTTCTATAATCCATACCTTATCCCTTGCTTTAGTTAGCAAACAATGAAACTAATCACGTAAGGAGGGTGTGGGGTGACCACACACTGCATGAGGTGCAGCGTGATGCCCAGCTGTTAAGGATGCTCTCACTTGGAGTTCTGCAGTGAGTTCTACAGTGGGTTGGAGCTGATGAACGTATTGGCCTCTTCCAACTCTAGTATTGTATGATTCCATGAAAGCAAAAATTGGAGTGAGTGTCACTCTGGTCCCATGTTTGTTCTTTAGAAAAAGAGGAACAACCTGGAGGAAGGTCACCTGGATGGTTACCATATGGTATCCGAGGGCCTCTGGTACTGAGGTGTTTCTAGGCATCCTAGCACAGTCGCTTTCTCAGAGGGGCACTGGTTAAAATTTTGTCCTGTGTCAACCATCTGGTTAAATCTGCTGTCAAGTGTATCAACTAGGAAAGTTACCTTCTCCTTGCTCTATTGTAAATGTGTGTGGCCTTGATTACAATCAGGACCACTGCACATCAGGAGGGAAGATTAAAACATATCTCCCCCCATAAGTTTCCTGAAATCCGAAAGAAAATCTGATGGCATAAATGGGGGGCCTTCCCCCCTTGAGTTAATCTTCCTGCAAAGGGGCAGATTTCAGAAGTGGCCTGTTTGTGAATGTGGGAATACTCCCTGTCAATACACATAGGTCCCTGTCTGAATTGTGGAACCACTAGAGGTGATGTACTTGGAAGTTTGGAGTAAAATCTCTTCTGTGCGCAAAGGTCCCTGGATTATTGTAGCGCATTCATGCACAGTTGGCCAACTTTGGCTACGTGGAAATACACCGTGTGGTTAGAATGTCAACCTTGGCAGGGAAAACCCTGGTTCACTTTTTACTCATTCACGACATTAGAGGAACCCATGTGGCCTGGTGGTTAGAATACTGGACTGGGGATCCAGGAGAGCCGCGTCCTCGTCCGCTTCAGCTGTGGCACAACTGTGGCTTGGGCAAGCCATTCATTCCCAGCCCAAGCAGCATCACAGGGTGGCTGTGGTGAGTGGAAAATGGAGCGGAAGAGGGCTCCGTAACTGCTGTGGGTTCCCCACGAGAGGGAAATGGCGGGAAGTAACTCGGACTCTAATAACTGGGTGGCCTTTCGGCAGTCACTGCTTTTTAACCCTAACCTGCTTTGCAGGGCTGTTGTGAACAGAAAATGGGCAGAACCAGGCATGCTGCCCTGAAATCCTTGGAGGGAGGGAGAGAGGGAGAGAATGCGCTCCCTGGACCGAGACCCTCTTTAAATAACTTTATATTATTTTTAATGTGTGGAAGTGAAAGAAGCAGCTGGCAAGTCAGTGCCTATCACTTCTTGATGATAAAACTCTGTGCAGGCGCTACTTTTGTTTAAGGCATATTAATTTAACTCCAGCCATACAGAAGGGTAATAGTTTCCTAGGATTTAGACTAACAACTTCCCACTGTAAAGCATAATGTGATTTATTAGGCTCCATCTGCCTCCATAAAGGATATCCTATTCCCCCATTCCAGCATCTGCATCTTATTTTGCACCTGAATCATAATGAGCACGAATTCTGAGATGAGTTTACATTCAGTAGCACCATTCCATTTGTACGTTGATGCCATTTATTATAACATAAATCCACTTCCAATATTTACTGTTAGCCATGCACGAAAATTAACTTTTCTGCTTTCATTTGTGTACATAAATTGCAATCTGAAAAGCAACTGGTAGGTTCCACTAATCTAAGTATGTAACAGCCTCATTCACTGGTTGGGAGCGTGTGATTTAACCTGGCATTATAATTGCTGCGTGTGGCACATGTGTGCTCTTCACACGTGTGTCAACAGGATGTTTCCTAGAGCAGAAGAACAAGGCTTGTGATGTGCATTCAGCTTTGACCTTTTGCAAACTCACTCGCCAATCTGATATATCAAGTTCAGCTTTTTATGGCATTTGCTTTTATTTTATTATATTCCATGCTTATATAAAGCATGACTACAAATAAGTTTACATCTTTTTCTCTCACACACACAGGCAAAGCATGCATGCCAATTACACAGAGCTGGCGTGGTGGTTAGAATGTTGTACTGGTGACTTGGGAGATCTAGACTGGGGTCCCCACTCAGCCATGAAGCTCACCTGGTGACCTTTGGACCAGGCACTGACTCTCAGCTTAACTACCTCACAGGGTGGTTGTTATGTGCATAAAATGGAGCTATTTAAGTCACCTTGGGTTCCTTGGAAGATATAAATAAATGGGATAGAACTGCAGTGTAATAATCACAATTAATTATAATTATGAATGTTAATAGAGGCAATTATTACAGAAGCAAAAGCATGTGACAGTTCAGCCAGACATGAATTTGAATGAATCCCCAATGAAAGGGGTGATTAAAATCTGAACACGCCCCCCGTTTCAGCAATTCAGAGGGACCTGAAGATCCTCACAGTGTGGCACCAAAACTGTATACATTTTCCCTCCGTGTAAGGAAAATGCCACGGTGGGAAGAGGGAAGGGTTTATAGTTTTGTGACTAGCCTCTAATTACGGAGGAATTCATCTAATTGTCAGGGTCCGTAATTCCGTGCTTTGCCACAGGGCCACTTCCATGGTCAGTGCTTATTGCTAGTTTCTTTTCCCGAGGCTGCTCCTAATGGCTTTATTGGGATGCTGCAGCCGATGATTAGCACACTGCTGGGGGTGTGTGCTGGCACATCACCAAAAGAGAGGACATGCATACCCCCAAAGAAAGCAAAAAGACACACATGGATAGTGATTTCCATTAAAACGTGGTTTGGTGATTTATATGTATAGATGCAGATTTAGAAAGAATTGCCGCACTTTAAATAGAAGTGAAGCCCATCTCCATAACTGGGGAAGCTGTTGCTAGTGGATGCATGTGCCCATCCTGTCTGCTGCCCTGGGCTTGGTGCAGGTGGGCCCGCTGAAGGCGCTGCCAGCTGTCCTTTCTCTTGAACCAGACATGGACAGGACAGCCTTTCAAAAACTGGACTCTTTCAAGTGGAGAATGTTCTCAATAGCCATTCAAACAGAGGACCTTTCTCCATAAAGCAGAGTATATGGACTACTCTAACAGTGGCCTCCCACCCTACGGATTTGAGGTGCCTGGTTCATGTTGCGGCAGGGATGCTCAGATGGAGTTCCAGACATTGATGCTGCTAGAAATGTATGAATCCAGGGTAGATCTGGCTCTGCTATCTATAGGAAACCAGAACCATGTGGTGCAGTAGACCAGGTAAAGACTCTGAACATGGGTTACCCTTGGGAAGTGTAAATATTTAGTGGGTTGACCATGTCGCCCAAGGCTGAGCTCAAGCACTTGTTTCTTTTTACTTTTTGGACAGCTCCTGCTTGGGGCTGCTTCTCGACAGCAAATATTAGGCACGTAATTTGATCATTTTTAAATGGTATGTTTCATAATTAAATGTGACTCACTGATTGGGGTTGGACAACTTGATGGATTAAGTCCAGGTTGTCATTGCACTGTGAGTGTTTGCTGCAACATGGGTTATCGTGTTTTCGGAAACCAGCTGAGATATCAAATAATGGCAAACAATGCACCATCTGTAGCTTAAGAACAAACCATAGATTCTCTTCATGTGTTGTTTACGGTTAAGAAACCATGGCTTCTTAGCACACTCTTCAGCCAAACATTTTCCCAGAGTGGATTATGTATAATTGGTAAAGCATGACAGTTCCTTATCACAGGTATATGAAAGCAAGGCTTACAAGAAAAAAGGAAGGGGGGTCAGGGATAGTGACCTTTCAGGAAGGTGAGTGGAACAGCCTGCTCTCCCTCTTTGCTCCGTCAGCTCAGCCTGTAGGACTGGCTGCTGTGGTAGCAGCCAAGGCAGAAGGAAGCTTCTTGTGGGAGACCTTTGAGCCCATCTGGTGGGAATGCCGTGCTCAGCTTTCTCTCTCCCTTGTGGAAGACGGGATGGGCGCTCATTCTCTGGCTCTTTGTTGCAGCCAGGTGCAGCTAAAATTTTTTCAAATTTGGTTCTTTTAAAATTCAAATGATACATTGTTCGGAAGGTGTGCAGCACATTCTTTCGATTCTCAGCTTTCTTAAGTAACAGAATTTTCTCCTTCTAACAATTCAGATCTGAGATATAAAAAAGGCACAGTACACTGCACACCTTCATTTTATTTTGGACATTGTAATAAAGTTTTGATTTACTCATTTTATGGGCATGTTCAGCATGAGATAACTTAGTTTCAGAATGTAATGTTGAGTTTTAATAAGCGAATTTAATAGGGGCATCACAAAATACCATTATGTTCTATTAAAGGTTGTGTTTTATGTTACAATGTTCACATTCGCAGTTATTGAATACAAATTATTTATTGCATGCTGTTTTCTTTTTAAAAAAACTTTACCTTATCAAGCATACAACATTATTTCATAAGGTCCCATATATTTTCCTGAGGTTCTAACATGTTGCTCATTGTTTTAAGAAGGAGCTGCATGTAAGTCTGCTTAATTTTGCCTCTGCATGATGCGCATATTTGTTCAGCAAATTCTCTCCCTTAGTGGGAAGTTGCCAGGGGCTTCTCTAGCTCCTGGTGGCAGCATCTGGATTTGACATGTGGCTGCCCCATCAGGGGGCCACTGAACAGCAGATTCTGGCCACTGCCTAACCCTGCTTTCCATTGCAAGCCCCATAGACACCTATGCCCCCCACACGTCCCTGACTTGCTCGCAGATCCCTCACAGACAGCGGCAAAGAAGCAGGGTGAGCTAGCTGAAAGCGATGTGAGGCAGCCATTGTTGGTGTTGCATCACAAAGTCATGCCTGACCCATCACGACTCCATGGACAACTTTCCTCCAGGCCCTCCTGTCCTCCACCATCTCCCAGAGTCCACCTAAGCTCACACCAACCACCTCAGTGACTCCATCTAGCCACCTCATCCTCTGCCGTCCCCTTCTTCTTTTGCCATCTATTGTTCCCAGCATTAGGCTCTTCTCCAGGGAGTCCTTCCTTCTCATTAGGTGGCCAAAGTATTTGAGTTTCATCTTCACTATCTGGCCTTCTAAAGAGCAGTCAGGGTTGATCTCCTCCAGGACTGACCGGTTTGATCACCTTGTGGTCCAAGGGACTCGCAGGAGTCTCCTCCAGCACCACAATTCAAAGGCCTCAATCCTTCGGTGCTCAGCCTTCCTTATGATCCAGCTTTCACAGCCAGACATTGCAACTGGGAAAACCATAGCCTTGACTATAAGCACTTTTGTTGGCAGGGTGATGTCTCTGCTTTTTAGTATGATCTCTAGATTTGCCATAGCTTTCCTCCCCAGGAGCAAGCATCCAAGGGACTCTCGGGATTTTTCTCCAGCACTACAATTCAACGGCATCAATTCTTTGGCTCTCAGCCTTACACCAAAGTTTCCCTTGGAGTGGAGTAAGGTCAGCCAGACTCTGCCTTTCATGTTGCACAGCTAGGAAGGGCCCCACCATTCCATCACTGCTTGAGTGCCCTCTCTGACTGCGTGAATGGAATGGTGCAGCCCGATTGGCTGAGCCTGCTGCCACTCTCGCTCTGAATGACTGCACCTGCAGCATTCGCACTGGCGCTGCACGCCATTTTCAGGCACATGCTGGCCAACCTTGCCAGGAAGGTGAGCCCAGCCCAACAAAGAGCCGAGCCAAGCCAAACCCCTTCCAAGGTTTGGAAAAGCGATGAAGATTGAAATTAGGTTAGCTGAGCTCCTGCAGTGGGGTTAGCGAGAAAAGTTGAGTTTTAGCCCACCAAAAGGTAAAAGGAGAGACTATGATTAGGTCAATTTTCCTTCGTCCCCAATAATAGCAAGCAGTGTATAGGTTACCATGATAAATTTTAGAGTGTGTGTGTGTGTGTGTGTGTGTTGGAGAGTCAGCCTTCTCCTGACCCTGCTGTGTGCAGAATGTGAAAGGATTTCCTTCCGTTAGTGCCTTTCTATGTTTTGGACTACACCGCCTAACCATTGGCCTGCTGTCTGGGGCTGATGGGAACTGAACTCCAAAGAAAAAAGTGCATCTGATCATCCTGTGTTCCATTTTAGTTGTGAGCTAATTAGCCTTTTATAGTTTTTTCCAAAGTGGCCCCCACCTTTGATGGTTTTCTCCCTCTCAGAGATGCATGAGAGGAAACACTGAGTGTTGAAAACCCTTTTAAGTATGCATTAGTCATTATCATATTCGCAGTGTACAGTTTTGGCTGCCTCCTGCAATGAGTCACTACAGGCACTTTTCTCTTTGGAATTGCGCTCTTGCATATGAAGGACAGGGAACTGGGCTACTTGGGGCTTGTTTTGTTTTGTTTTGTTGTTTTAGAAGTAACGGCAATGCGGTGCCACGAACTAGAGGTCCAACCTAACCATGGCTATTAATCATCACGGTCCATTATTTACGGAGGATTCCTTCATTGTTCCATAAAGGTATCTAGAGGGTCAATTAGAGACAACAGACAGGATTTTCAAAGACACAAGAGGGTCAATTAAGCCCTCCTTGTAATTTTCTGCTTTAACAGCAAATGCCAGCCTATAGTGCAACAAATATGGTGAAGTTTAGAAATAAACAGCATGCTTTTTTATGTTCAGGGAAGAAGGAGAAGAGGAGGAGGAGCAGGAGCAGGAGGTGATCAGTTTGCTGGTAACATACAGCTCACCATCAAGCCACAGCCAAAACAAAAAAGAGAAATTTTATCATTGCAGCCAGAAAGGTGTAAAGTTCCTTTTAGGGTCAGGGCACCTTGGGTGATTAGGGAATTTCTAAGATGGAACAGTCTGATTCTACCTCAGAGATACATCATTTATCTCTGAATTCTTCTTGCCTGTGGTGGCACTTCTGCACACGACAGACAGAGGGTTTAATACCCTAAACAGTTCTGCTCTGCAATCTCCATTTATTTTAACTGAGGCCATTGATATGAATGAAGAGCTCAGCAGCCATGCCTGGGAGATTGCTCTTTTTGTTCAGATCAGATTAGAAGCAATAAAAAGCACTATAGCTAATGTAATGGAAAACCCTGCGCAAAATAGTTGGCATAGTACTAAGAATGCTAGAGAATTAAATGCTGGCAACTCTAACAAAGCTTGAAGCAAGGAAACGTCAAGAATATATGTTTATATGACAACCATTCAGTGTTCAAGGAAGATAGATAAAGGTTCCATTACAAATGTACTGGTGGCAATGGGGTCCCTTTAGAGGAAAATATTTTGAGGGCTGCAGCCTCAGAGTGTTCAGTAGTCAGTAAATACTCAAGTTTTACATCATCTGTGTGTACAGAAGGAGAGCAGAAAGATTCATGGATTTAAGTTCTGCAGTACTATTATAGCTCTGAAAGAGAAAGGTACAGCAAATATGGAAGCGTAGAGAAAAGTGAGTCAGAAGGAGCCTCCTGGACGATTTAGTCCAACCCCCAGCTCCAGACAGCTCCATTCATGTAACCCCCCACTACAGCGAAGTCCTTGTGTACTTGCTACATCCTTGCAGAAGGCCTTCAATCTCATTTGCGACTTGGGATCAGCAGGAAAGTAATGCGTGTTGGGTGCTACACTGTTCTTTGAATTATTTTCTTCCTCTAAGCAGTCGATGTCTCCAATGAACTGAGTGGCCAAGTGTATACGGTACCCAAATGTGGGATGACCACACTGACTTATGCCTTTGAAGCTTCCCCAGGTTATAACAAGTGATTTCAGTTCAGAATCCTAAGCATTCTGTGCTTGGCCGAAATACAGGAATTAAACTGAGAATAACAGCAGAGCTCTGCTTTGTGACACTGTTGGCAGAAATTGCTTCCCCCACCAACCTCACAGTTGCATTCTGATCAAGAAAGCTCTCGGATGGAGCTGAGACTCTGCTTCTTGGTGAATCGGCTTTATTCACTAGAATGCCTTCTGTGTATTCCAAGCCAGTCCAGTTCTTTGACCTCAAAAGGCTATTATGGCTTCGTATGTATTTGTACCCAGGAAAAAAATGGACAGGCCAACATGCTCTTGCTTTTGATCATTTCAAAAGAAGCAAGCTGTTTGATAGAGTGCCCAGTCTGTGGTACTTACACTGGGGAAGCCTGGGTTTAAATGTCCAGTTAGCCATGATGAAGCAGAAGGAGCAGACACCTGAACTACCTCAGCAACCTGTTAGAAGGACCAAGTTCACATAACACAGTAAACTGTGGTGGGTTCTAAGCCGGGGTGGCTTGGCATGTTGCCAGAGGCTACTCTGCCTGGGTCCACACAATACAGCAAGCCACCATGTCTCATTGTGTTGTATGAATCTAGTCAATGGCAGGTTTCTACAACACAACAAGCCACACGGTGAAGCAAGCCACATAGTACAGCTTGATGTTCCACTTCCTTCGCTTCCCCTTTCATCCTCCAACAAGTATTCCAGGAGAAACCAAGGTTTCTCCAGTTCCACACAGGTGCTTTGCTGTCACTGTGGCTTGTAATTTTATTTTCAAAATGGTATTTATTTGTTTGTTTATTTAGGAATTCACAGAAGCAGCCTCCTGGGCCAAATTTCACTATCCTGTTTTGGGCAGCCATGAACTGCCCTCCACCTTCCAGGAACTGGAACTTCCAGGCTCCTTTTAAAATGCTTTTACTGTGGTTAAGTGTGCAAATGATTGGAATATATATTGTTGTTAAATGCCATCAAGTCATCTCTGACTTAGGGTGACCTTTTGAATGAATGCAGTGCAGTGAGTGAAAATTGGCAGAAAACACACCAATAATTAATCAATAATATATGCAGATGATACCATATTATTGGCAGAAAGCAGCAAGGAAGCAAGGACTCTGAATGAAATAAAAGAAGGAAGTACAAAGGATGGCTGCAGCTGAACATCAAGATAACAAAAATCATGACTGCAGAAGGCCAGTGGTGAAGAAATTGAAACTGTGAAAGATTTTACATACCTTGGCTTGGTCATCAATTCAAATGGAGATTGCTGGCAAGGAATTACAGGGCTGAGACCTGGAAGGACAGCAGTGAAAGAACTAGGACAGGTCATCAAGCATAAGGTTGTTTTACTAGAGAGCAAGCCCAAGATCATCCACACTATTGTATTTCTGATCAGTGGATAAAGCGGACTGGAAGAAATTTGATGCATTTGAAACACGGTGCTGGAGAACAGCTTTACAAAAGACAAACAAGTGATTTGTACCAAGATCAAATCAAGCCAGAATTTTCTCTGCAAGCAAATATGGCCACACGAGGCTTGCTGTACTTCGGGCGCCCTTGATAGCCCTGCTCAGCTCCTGTGATCCCAAGCCTGCGGCTTCCTCTATGAAGTCTCATGTTTGCTCCCCTCTGCTTCTTCTGCCTTCAACTTTCCCTAGCATTATCAACTTCTCCAATGAGCCTGGATGGATATGGTGACAGATGTCATGCATCATTTGAGCTCCCGTGTTTCCAGGGGCCACTGTGTAGTAGAGTGTGGGAGAGGGTAAGCCTCAATGCTTGCATTATGTCCCCTGGGATTTACCTAAGGAAGCACCAGTGGCGGTGGCACCCTACTCCCAAAGCGCCTGATCATCCTTGCGGGCAATAGGGGTGCTATAACTCCCACAGTGATGGCGGTAGGAGAGGGTAGCTCTCTACCATGTTGGTTACCACTTGATCTGCTTTTGCATCAAAAATGAACTTAATGGGAAAACCCAGATTTATGAATAATAAGAAAACATTTGTTTGGCAGCCTTGGATGGATTTTAGCAGGCTTGGATTTTCATTTTGGATCAGTTGCTGCGTTGCAACAATATTTTTCTTTTACTTTTTGTTTTGCTTGCTAAATTAGATTTGTCAGTTACCGCTGAATGGCAATACATGCAGCTGAAACATTTGCTTGAATCTGGGTTCAGCCTTATGCTTTTAAAACTTCAGATGCCTCGCCATTCTTGGGCGTATTGAGTAACGATGAGCAGACATATTGATCTATTATCCAGCTGCATAAATAATCTATTAATATTGAATAAATATAATATATTGGTTCTTAAGTGAGAGTGGAATAAAAATGGATCGCCTCATCTTGGCATCTGTTTCAGATGGATTAATGATTCTTCACTTGCATCTAACTCAGAAAAAAATGTTTGGGGTATTTTGAACTTAACAATGTCTTTTTTAAAATAGCTTATCTAAATAAGCTGATGGTTGGAAGTGTAACACACCCAGTAATGCTTCCCTCTGCCATGTGCTTTAGCAATGCCCAATGTCCCTCCTTGTTTGAGAGGCAGGTAATAATACAGTTAAACTTTGTGATGAAAAGATATTTAATATTGTTTAAAAGTTATTTAATGGACACGTTCTTCTCAATTAGCTCCCTGCTTCTTAGAATGTAATGCAAAGTTAGTGTAAAAGACTAATATTACTAGTAAGCTACTGGAAAGATAGGCTGAAGCCCTTGATAATACAATGGGTTGAAAACTAAATGATTTTTAATCAGAAAAGCAGAACAAATGGAAAGCAATATTCTCCCTTGTTTAAAAAAAATGTTAGTGGGACCTTGGGTTTGGAGGATTCAACCCCATTCTTTTGCATGAGTCATTTTTAGAGTGAGAGTTGGTGGCTTGATCCTTATTGTCTTTTGAATCCCTCATTCTCTGTAGTCTTTTAGCAGAGCATTCTAATTAATGACTTAGGGCCACACTCTGCCCTCAGATGCTGGCTTGCAACTTGGCAAGAATCCTAGGGGAGTTGTGTATGCATTCTAGAGAACAGAATCTGGCTCCTAGTGTGAGGAAATTATAGCAAAACTGGACAGAAAATGCTCCAGCACATTCATCTTTCTGACCTCAAATGTAAGGGTGGGGGATAATATTAATCCCATCTCTCTCTTTTCGCATGTTTCATGGAAGAAGATATGTAGGGGGAATTCTGCTGGTTTGCCATATTTTCTGTCTTTACATCTAAGAGTATGCTATTTTTAAAAATTGAATTATGAAGCTCCAGTGATACCAAATGCCATGACTGATTTCAAAGTAACTTCTGAAACAGAATCTAAATGCACTTCCTTGAATTCCTTCTATAAGTGATATCACATACATAGAGAACTGCCTTATGCCAGTTTAGCATATCCATCTCTCTAGCCTAGTAATAGCTGGGGGGGTGGGGGCAGGGGAGAAGCTACAGTGGCTTCTTTTGCTTGACCCCCACAGGTTGTTCAGTCTGCCTAATTACAGTGCAGCTCCCTCTCTGGTCTGGATCTTATAACTGTGCAGTGGATTGTATCAACACTAGCCCAGAGCCCTTCAGCAAGCCATGGGTTGTGGGGGGCGATTACACTCACCACCACTGTGCACCTCGCTGGGTGTGGATGACATGGGGAGCCATGTGCCATGAAGGTAAGGCAGACTGCGTGGCACACCCCTGGCACTCATGGGCGCGCAAACCTGGCCCGTGCCTATTCCAGTCTGACCTGGCAGTGGTCTCTGAGATGTCAGGCACATTCCCAGCTGCCCCTGTTGGCTGATCCCCATCTTGGAGTATCAGCAGCCTTCCTGTTTGTCTCTGGTTTTGCCTTGTGAAGACTGCTTCTAAAACACCGGCCAACTGTCTTGCTCTTCCCCAGCATCTATCTGAGTGGGGCAGACACTTCTTGTCTCTGGTGGATGTGCCCAGTGCCTGCACTGCACGGTTGATTTCAAACGCAGCAGATGGTGAAATATCTTTTGACCTGCCAGCAGCTCGTTTAGGACAACCATGTTTGTCTCTTAACAGTATCATCAGGCTGAGTGACGCACACTACAGTTAGACTGGCATCTTCAGTAGGGTACGTCCATGTATGGCAGCCGTGCTTGTTTTCAAAATGGTTGAAATATGCTCATATTTTCATCTGTAAAAAGTGGAATGGTACAATATCAGACTAGGGGTACTCTGCATCAGAATGGATGTAAACACTGGAACCAGAGTCTTGTTCATCTAGCTCAGTGTTGTCCCCTCTCACTGACAAGAGGGCTTCAGGTTTCAGGCCGAAGTCTCTTCCAGTCCCACTGGCCAATGCCAGGGCTTGAAGCTGGGATCTGCAGAGCACTTGCTATGACTGAGCTATATGAAAAAGAAAAATTTGGAACAGGATGGTTCATGCTGGAGGCCGTTTGGTTTCAGTCTTCGGCCAGATGGGGTTCCTCCAGCACCAGTCAGTGGGTCCAGAATAACACTGGACACGTTTGCTGGATGACTAGGTCGCCACCTAATGACAATCCTTGCACTATCCCAAAGGATGTTGTGTTCTCTAGAATCGAGCTATATGTGCATGCACTGGCAGGAAGGTTCAATGCTGTAAGCCATGAGCTGAATACATGCAGCGCCCAAGAAATATGTGCAGAGCGCACAAGGATCCCCTGGGACACGCGGGATGTCTGAGCAGCTGCCACAGTGGAAATTATTCACAAAAGGGTGAAACTTTTCAAAACTTTTAAAATGCAAGCATAATTTTCCGCAAGGTAGAAGAGTTTCCAGCTGATGATTGAAGACGATCTTTTTTCACACATAGTATTAACATTCTATTTTTCATATGAAAATCCAGTCACTGACCATACTATTTCTGAAAGCATTTGTGTGATCAGTGTGATTATCTTGGGAAATAAATCATAATTTTACATTCTGAAACATGATTTTTATAAATCACTTCGGCATGGCTGAGCCATGTTTCATGTAATGTAGGAATAACTGTCATTATTATGCCTAGTTTTGGGCATTAGAATCCTTAACCTGCACCTAAAGCTGGATAAATAATCCACAATGAATTATTTATTTTACATAATAAAGCTCCCATGCATATACTGAAATCTAAAGGCACAATGAATATATATTCATTATATATTCATTATTCAGACATATTTCATGATTTCTATATAGCCCTATTGATCTAGAAGAGTGGAAGTTTTTGAGATCTGCTGCATGCATTCCTACTGAACTTTCACATCTGGCAAAATAATAGTAATTTAAAAAAAATCCAAAGGCCTGGGCATTATTCAAGGCGGGGCAGTTCAGATAGAAGCCAGCAGATGCTTTCCAGATCAATCTGATGTACCAAAACCGATTCTAAACTGGAGATGGCCGAGGGCTCTCCCACTGTTTTTCCTGCAGTTCGGTCCAGAGAGGAGATGGTCTTCCCAGAAAAGGTGCCATCAGCAAGGCTGCCATGAGCCAGTCTGTCCCATGGTCACTCAAGCAATTCCAGAATGAGAATACTCTGAACTCTTATACTCTTATATGCAAGCCCGAAACTTTACCCACACTTGTTCGTAACACACAGTAAAACAGAAGGGCCCCTTCAAGATGTGAAGGCTGCCGTCAGCTCGTCTTGCCTTTAATGAAATGGCGCTCCTGTTGCCCCGTGTTTTTTCTGCAGATCTCCGTGATGTTTACAAATCATGGGATATAAAGGAAAATAATGTTGTTACCCAGTGTACAGTAGCATTTACTGAAAGATTTGAATATGAAAATGAGGCCATACTGCCGTGTTTGGAGTAAAAAAAAAAGTGCTTTGGGGACTGAGCAGTTCTAAACTGTTTGTAGATTTCTGGAATGCCTATTAATGCTCATGGCCAGATGGTTATACAATAAACCACTTGAAGCCATCATCAAACTGCACTTGTGAAGAACACAAAAATCACATAATAAAAGCCGGGGAAATTGCTTGGGTTCTTAAGAGCAGCTCCCAAACAGAGCGTGATTTGATAACCTTATTTGATTGCCGTTCCATTGCCTCCAGTGCCTGCGTTTAATAGCTTCCTCGTTACCCCATATTTGAGACATCCAAACGCACACGTAGAATAGCAATTCGTTATACACAGAATATGCTCACGTGTGTGCAGTCACAACATGCACTACAAGAACTCTCACTGGAATCGGCAAAGCTGCTGGGAGCAGGAAGGGATCTGAGAGTGGGCATCGGCGAATCCCCGTAGCCGTGCTGCATGTGCATGTTCTTCTTGTAAGGCGGGAGGGAATAGGGAGGTGTCATGTGCATGCCGGAGACTATGTCCCAGGGTGGGTGTTCTGGTATAAACCGAGAAACCACTGGTATTGCCGTCATTTGCATCTGAGGGCTTGCTGTTTCTTGACTAAGTAGGTAAACAGGTGAATGAGGCTGGTGCAGCTTCTGGAAGGATGTTCCCGTGTACAGTACTTTTCCTGATGAGACTACGAAATCTTTTTTACAGCCTGCATGGCTTATCACTGTTAGAAATCTATTCACAACAGTCCCATCACTATCTTGCGCCATTATCTTTGATAAGCCGTGCTTCCCTCTTCTTTTCTTTGCGGTGGAATCTGCCAGAACTTGCGTTTAGTTTATTTGCAATGTAAGTTCTGCGTGCAGGGGAGGGGTGCCCTTGAGATAGCATGGGCTTCATAAAGCACTCTGAGTGATGATGAGGAGGATGAGGATGAGGAGGATCATTACTGACGTTATTTTATATATAACTCAGTCTATACATAACTTCTACATGTCCATCATCTTGATTTGCAATGAGCAAAATTATTTTGATTTGTATCCGGCATTTGTTTGTTTCCATGACAAACTAAAGGTAGCGTACATTATGTGGCGGGGGAGGGGAACAATACAGCAGATCAGTGCAAAAATAAAAAACAAGGCTGGCAGTATGAACAGATTATTAAGGAGATATTTCTGATAAAAATTTCATCATGAGAACATCGTCAGGAAAATATCTGTATGAGAAGAATTTCATGAGGTGTATTGAGAGTCAGAGTTGGCAGCGATCCATTGAATCTCAGCCAGTTCTCGGTGCAGGGCTCCCAGCTGAAGCATCCCTGACGGAGGGCTGGCCAACTGCCTTTTAATGCATCCAGAGTGAGAGAGCCCTCCCCCTCCCCTCCCCAAGTCACGGTCCCATCGCTCCACTGCCCCAACAGTCCGGAAGCGTTTTCCTGTTGTCCGTCCCTCCTCTGCGTGACAGCTTTTCAGATACTTGAAGAGAGCGATCGTCTCTGTCCTCATGCCTCTCTTCTCCAGGCCAAACATCCCCGGCAATTTTGATCACTCCTCACAGGTCTGTTTCCAGACCACTAATAGTTCTTGTCACCCACCTCTGAACGCCCTGCAGCTCACATAAGCATCCATCTTGAAGTGTGGTGCCCAGAACTGGATGTAGTACTCCAGAAGGGGCCTAACCAGTGCCAAATTGGGGGGGGGGGCAGTACCCCTCGGTTAGTCCAACTTTGGATACTTATCAGAATTCTCTTTTGCTTTGCCAGCTTAAGAAAGTTGCACTCTGAGTGCATGGTGCTGACTGGGCAAAGGTCAACAAAGGAGTTCATCAGTGCATGGTTATATTAGACCTTCCATACGATATCCAGCCTCCTTTAATCATGGGATTATATAAAAGCAGGGCCATCTGTCTGCTTCCAGGGACCCGGACAAAACTTACCGAACATGCTTTTGTTAGGGGAACGTTACTGCCTTTCTTATTATGCGTGTCCATGAGCAAGTCTCTCCCTCCTCTTTTTCTCCCCAGCAGACTAGGATGAGTCTTTAGAAGCACAGTTGTTTTATGTTACAGAATAGTATAAACAAGGTAGCTTCCTCCTCGAGATGTGGGAGAAGCCTCTGCCCATGTGAAGAGCTGAATCTGCACTGGCACTCCCCCTCCTGCCCTGCCTTTCAGCATTGCTTTTGACTTCACTCTCAGGGCGGCCCCCTGCTGCGTGCGGAACACTGGACACTTCTTACCTGCGTCGCTTGCTTCTTATTTGCTTTTTAAAAATAGAAATAGAAGCAAAAGGATTTTGTAACAGTTTCAAACCCAGATCACAGCACTTTTCATAGAGCAGTTTGGAAACAAATAAGAGCATTTTGTTTTTTGTTCACTTTGAAGTCTGAGGAAGCTGGGAGCAGTAGAGAATTCCAAAGACACGGGGCCAAAACGGAAAACTCCCTGTCCACAGTGTTCGCCAGTCCGATGAATTTTAGTGGCATGGGAATAAGAAGGGCTTGCTTTCCTAAGGCCAGCTGTTTTGGAGGAGGAACAGGGGCGGCCTTGGAGTGGGCCAGTTCCAGGCACTGAGATGAAGGCAGCAGAGGGGCTGCCTTCATCAAGGCCAGGCTCCCAGGTGCTCAGGCAGCCTCTGAGAATAACCCGGATGTACACCTAATGGGAAGAGACTCTGAACAGGGGGGCATCTCAGAGGCAGACGAAGCAGGCACGGCTCTTGCCCACATGGCACAGAGTTGGCAGAGAAGGGCCTCCATATTAGAGGATCGGCATGCAGGAAGGGGACATGCTCATTTCCAAAGGTTTCCTCCTGGAAGGATAGGACCCAAATATTGTCATAGGCAGAGTCCATAGAAGTAAATATAGACTGGGTTCATCAAACTGCTCTGTGCGTGCTCAGAGATTCATTCTGAGTGATTGTGTTTCTGGAAAACGCTTTGTTCATTAAAGAACATTTTGCAAGGAAGGTCTGTGGCTTTGAATGTGCTACAGGAGGGAAACCAGCTCATGCCAGCGAGCCACAGGGGTTCTTATGGGTGCCGGGATTTCTCTCACTTGCCTGAGTTGCAAGGAATGCAGAGGGGGCTCTCTGCATGTATAGCTGGGTGTGTTGATATCTTTTAAGGCTTTATGGGGCATCGGGTGGGAACTGCTTCTGCAGTGCTGCACCGCATGATCGTTCACTGTATGTGCTACAGATACCTGGAAAGAGAGAGTGTGTTTTAGGTAACACAAGGTGCATTTCTGTGTATATTTAGACGCAGGGCTGGGACATGCTGAGAGTTGCCGGGTTTTTTCTGTCTGAACTTGCATGGTATTGTGTCTTTATACACTTAAGCCACACAGATCTGAATAATGGAGATTCTTGTATATTGGATTAAAGAGAATTGGACTGTCTTCTGATTATATGCTGCCAATTTCTTTTGTGAGTAGAACGACTATAAAATTAAGCAATTTGAATAAAACCTTTTCTTTTTTGGCCAGATTTTGAGAATTGACACATTAAAAGGATTTGTTCTCCAAACTGCCCTGGATTAATTATATCTATAGACTAGCTATTACAGTTTTGATTAAACTTCCATTGAGCAGGAAAATTAGTGCTTTCTGCAATATCTATAATATTTCATTAATGTGCTTTCCTATTTAAAAATCATCCCATATGCTTCTTAAAAGCTACAGTTTTTCCTTACTGTAGAAAACTAAAGCAAACAAAAATCTTTGTGCTCTGAACATTTGGCTGAAACACTATGGGTTGTTAGCAAAGTCACTATCAAGCTATTACTTATCTGAATAATTTTATTAGAGGAAGGCTTTGGTGATCAAGCTAATTATTCCACATGCCCACTTCCATATTTATGACTTATAACAACATAATTTTGACTTGAAGGAAGTCTGTTTCTCATGTTGCAGTTCTGAAACCCTCAGTGTCTTCTCAAATTTATACCTGGATTTCAGCAAGGCCTTTGACAAAGTGCCCCATGATATCCTGGTGGAGAAACTGAGGAGTTTTGGGATACACCAAAGCACTGTCCGGTGGATTAGGGCATGGTTGACTAACCAAAAGCAGAAGGTAACCATTAGCAGGGAATTGTCGGGATGGCAGCCAGTGACAAGCGGGGTCCCCCAGGGCTCTGTCCTGGGGCCGATCCTATTTAATCTTTTCATTAACGACATGGAAGAAGGGGTGAACAGTCTGTTGATCAAATTCGCAGACGACACTAAAACTGGAGCAGTGGCCACAACTGAGGAGCAGATACACCAGATCCAAAAGGATCTGGACAGACTATGGAAGTGGGCAGGAGACAACAGGATGGCGTTCAATGTGGATAAGTGCAAGGTCTTGCACTTGGGGCATAAGAATAGCTGTCATAAGTACAGGTTAGGTGACAAGTGGCTGGAGAGCAGCACTTGTGAAAGGGACCTCGGGGTACTGGTTGATCGCAGGCTAAACATGAGTCAGCAGTGTGATGCGGTGGTCAAGAGGGCGAATGCCACCCTTGGCTGCATAGCCAGAAGTGTGGCTTCAAGATCAAGAGAGGTATTACTACCACTCTACACGACTCTGGTGCGCCCGCAACTGGAGTATTGTGTTCAGTTTTGGGCCCCTCATTACAGAAAGGATATAGCCAGGTTGGTGCCAGTGCAGCGTAGGGCCACAAGGATGGTGGCTGGTTTGCAGGGGATGCCGTATGAGGCAAGACTGAGGGAACTGGGTCTCTTCAGCTTGGAGAAGAGGAGACTCAGAGGGGATATGTTGGCAACATACAGGTATGTGAGGGGGTGTCACATGGAGATGGGGAGAGGCCTGTTCTCCCCTGCAGAGGAAGGCAGGACGCGCTCCAATGGAGCGAAGCTCAGGGAGCCAAGGTTCAATTTGGATGCCAGGAAGCACTTCCTGACAGTTAGGACCCCGAGGGTGTGGAATGGGCTTCCACGGGAGGTCGTTGAGGCTCCATCGGTGAGGGTGTTCAAGGACAGGCTGGACATGCACATGGTGGGCATGTCATGAGCGGAGATGGCTGGTGCCGGAGGTCAGACTAGATGGCCCGGGAGGCCCCTTCTGACTCGCTCTGTTTCTATGTTTCTATGTTTCTAAATGTGATGGGGGAATCAATGGTAGAGCAGCAAGCTGCAATGCCCTGGAAAGCTCTCCACTTTATGGGACCACTGAGGGACAGTCACATGTACAAGGTCTCTTTTCCCATGGGGGGAGGAGGAGTAATTCCCTAGTGCCTCATCTTTCAATGTGAAAAGCAGTGTTCAGCTGACCAACTTCATAAGCGTCCTTTCATTCCTAGTATAATCCTTGGAATGTGTATTTCATTTTAGGCAGTTGTCATAAACCCATTGAGTAACTACAGTGATGAACTCAATAAAGTGCAGGTTTGACTAATCCGAAGCTGGTTCTGCTTTGAGTATCTGCTGGTCTTTCCGATCGGTTTGATCGGAATCCTTGTCAAGTAAATCAGTCAGCTTTGCAGGGTTACTGAATTATCTGCATGCTGGCAAGACTGTGATGCTCTGTTTTCAGGGAAGAAGATACCCATCCACTGTGCTCATGCTCAAATGGCCAGTGACGGCGTTTAAACCCAGCTCTGTGCACACTCACTGGGAGGAAATCCTGTGTGAGCTTGCTCCTGAATAAACTTGTGCAGGGATTAGGTAAGCTTGCATAGTAATATGTTGCTATGTGTAATATTTGCTAGTTTTTAGAAAAGTTTAAAGTAAGATATTAACAACTGCCCTTTCTGATATCCCTTTAATTTGGGTACTCAGAAGTGGGGTGGGTGGGAGGGTCTGATTCTGCAAATGACTTCATCCACTGCATCTAACAATGCACTTAAGGTGTGCAACTGGTAACAGCAGCAAGTCTAATCACAGAAACAATTCAAGGGGAACATCTGCATTTATTTGCAATATGGATATGCCACCAATTTATTCATTATTACATTTACATTTCACCTGTTTTCTCCCATGGAACTCAAGGCAGCTAATAATAAGAGTCTACAATAAAAATGAACAATCAACTTTTTAAAAAAAGTAAGCGTAAAACCATAAAATCCAATGCAGAATGAACCTAACAGCAAAGCATATCATGACTATAACATAGCTCACAGTTAAGACAAAACAATCAAACTAAACTCCAAAAGGTCTGATAATCACTAAACTATTTTTAAAAGTCTGGGGGAAAGAGAAGCAAAGACAAAAGATCAGCAGTTGGTGCTAAAAAGACGGCAACACAACCACACTTGTTTGGTTTATGTGAATAGTGCTGCTCATGTACAGCATCTGTTTACTTTGTTAGCAGAAGTTTGATTATTAAGGGGTTTATTTGTTAGGTCCTGTGCATGTTTAAACTGAAATAAGCCGCATAACTCCCGGAATTCCCTTGCCAGAAAACATGCAGGGAATTGCACTCCAACATTATGGTTAGACTACTTTTCCATAAGGTGACTCGCAAGATAAAATAAAATAATGAAAAGTAAAAAACTTCAAGAAACAGATGGAAAGCAAGCAGCAGGATTTATTGTTTGAATACGGTGATTCTTAAGGAGCACTTTGACGATGTCCTTGATGCTTTGGTTTTGGGTTTTCAGCCCTTAAATATTCGAATGCTATTTTGTTCTGTATTTCTCCATGAACTAATATGATCAAAGCCATAGAATATCAATATGCTTCAGCGACCAATATGTAATATTTCCCCATTGTCAAATTATGAATCCTAGTGACAATGTTTCTGGGAGGTTAAAACATGTTAAAAATCAATCTTCATAAAGCTGCATCTCCCCTTTCCCTTTTTGCTTTTTTACTTTTCTGTTTATAGCACGCACTAATATTAAACAGAAAGATTAAAATGCTAACACAGAATTATTTTCTGGGGGTTTTTTTTCCTAGTGCCTGCAATGGGTTATTATTTATTTATGAGACTTAAAAAATCCAGAATATATGGAAATCCTGTATTGAAGCACAATGTAATATTGGTCTGAGAATGTTGCCTGACAGTTTTCTTTTTACAGTTTCCTAGAAAGGTACTGCTCAATGAATTTTTAAAAAGAAGCTTCAATATGCAACGTATAGGAAAGTAATCTTGAAGTATGTTAAAGCCGCGCTTGCCATCCTCCTCGCACGCTGGACAGCTCCTTCTCTGGGCGGTCCTTTAATTTCAATGCATGAGAGAATGTGTGGCCGTGGTGGGACGGGGCGTGCATTGCTCTGGCGTTTACTGACTTACTGCTGGAGTCGGGGCAGACTTATAGCCGTTGCATTTTTGCCCTGCATGGGCCTGGACTCATTCACAATTGGATCCATGGAAAGGTGATTAAGAGAATATAGATGCCTAAAACCTTCCAATTTTCGACTGAGAGGAACCTGAGAGTTAGTGGGGTCCAGGTGGGTTTCTTTCGTGGAATTGTCCCTGCTTCATGATGGAAGTTTACCAGGAGGTCCAAAAGGCACTGTCTTCATAGTTTTGGCTCCAGTTCTTCTATCTGGTTTCTTTCCACACAGAATCCAGTGAACAGGGTGGGGAGACTGAAGACCGGCACACCGTCTTTTCCTTGGCAATCCTACCAGTGCAGCCATGCCGGGCCACATCCGCTTTTCTGGTGACATCACAGGAAGCGCGGGAGAGCCTGAACATTCCCTGCTGCACAAGTCCTTCCATCGGGATGAAGCTTCCCACTGAGACAAGCACCCCCTTTGCAGTGCTTGCTACTCGTATTGGCAGAGCTACTCCCGTCAGGGTGGGAGGAACATGAAGTACAAGGGATGCTGTGCACAGGTGTGGTGTGCTTGCGGCATCAGGGAAGGTATGACCTTCATCCCCACCTGCTCCCACCTGTGGTACTACGGAGGTGTCCACAGTCCAATGCAGGCTTTTATTAGTTTATTTAGGTGATATTTCAGGTCATCCAATACGAAAGGTTATTCACATGGCCTGCCGGATTCATTTGGCTTTTAGCCAGTGCTTTGTGCCGCTCAGTAAACTGGCTGAATTCAGAATGCGCATGGCTGCACTTTTTCATGGGACTAAATACGGAGAAAGGATGTTAAATTGGGACTCCCAAGTCAAAAAAGTCAACAACTTGCAATACTTTGATTGAAGTTCTAAAACACCTTCACGCTATTATATAGTTTTTATAAGTTAACTCTTTATGTGATCGGTAGCCTTGATCTTGTTTGCTTCTGTCTTGCAAGGTAATACTAATAATTGATGTTTTCTATTTTATTTGTTTAGTATTAACCTTTTAGAATGTATTCAGTAGAAGAGAGTGTGTGTGAATAGGGAATTTTTTTGGAACCTGGTATAAAGAAATTTGTAATATTGGTAAGATGTCTAAGCACCTTGCTTCTTGCTTATCAAGGTTATTTGTCAGAAAAATTATCTCTCATAACAGCCACATGTTATCTGCTGACGATAAAAATTAATACAGAGGTTTTGCTTTCAAACTATAGCATAAGTTGATTTTATGTATTTTTATTTTATTTATCAGGTTTGTCATAGTTGATTTGAAATTTAAAATATGTGGGCTTTAAATGACCTTACACTGACTGACCCTCAAAATCTAATCAGCCCAGACTCCCATGAAAATCGACAAATGTGTCAGGTATACCTTTCAGCATCAAAAATTGTTTTAAATATTTCATTTACAGACCAGGCATAATTTTCCACAGAGTCCTTGTGGTTCCAAGGCCAACTGATGTTGCTTTGTTAATGGTTGGACTCTGCACAGGTTCATCACAAAAACTTTTAGTGTTTACATTCTAGAAAAGCATAAAAAATACAGGAGTACATTATGTGTCTATGCTATTGATTAGAGCAGGCTATGCAAAGTGGTCTCAGGGAGTCAATATGTGGCCGAAAAGAAAAGAAAAGAAAAGAAAAGAAAAGAAAAGAAAAGAAAAGAAAAGAACATCAGTGTGAAATAAGAGGGAAACAAAACCAGACTTATAACTTAGATCTAACTCAGGACTGCTTTTATTATTTGTAATCATTTAATTTTACTTTTTTCAAATAACCCCTACAGAATCCCTTTCCTCCGCACTATACTCACAGCAACAACCACAACCCTGTAAAGTGGGTTAGCCTGACTGGCACAAAGTCGCCCGGTGAGCTTCATGGCCAATTCCTGGCCAATTCCGATGCAGCCCGTCATTAAACACACAGGCTTTTGTGCGTAATAATACTCTGCATTTAAATAGAGCCTTAGTGAGCTGGTTGGGTCTTCAGGAGGTGCAGAGCTGCCAATCATAGCTTGAAATAAATTTTCTGCTCAGAAGTGAAGGATACACTCAGACCACGTATTGGGTAGGAAAGAACATGTCAGCTTTGGGTTTGGCAACCAAGTTTCAAGAGTGCCATTGTGCCAAAGCACTTTCAGGTGGTAACCCTTACAACAGCCCTGTAAAGTAGGCCAGTGATGTATCAGTGTATCTGTTAAGAAGATCCACATGCTTCATAATGATCGAATGATGCATACTGGGACTGAGAGATAGCAGCTGCCTGCTGAGCCCTGGTTTGAGCCAGGGACACATCTGATGGCTTTGCAATATATGCTCTGCTGGCTTATTTGTACCTCTGTTCATATGGAATGAATAGTAGGCAAATCAAAAAGTCCCTAAGTCCTAGAGGTATATCCTCCAACTTTTTGTTTCAATGTCCGGGAGACAAATACCTCTTCAAAACTCATTTCATTTCATGGTGGAAGAGTGCTGTTCCTTTCCTTTATAAAAAGTATGAATGAACTATTTACGATTGGCTAAGCTGTGATGTCAGAGTCCAGGTCACCGTATGACACAGAATGTTTTTTCTTGCATTCCAGCTACCAGAACGTCTAGTAACGAAGGCTCTCTTAATTTCTGACCATTTGAATGCAGTTCAGCGTCTGACCCACCAAGGGGAGCTGTGGATTACTATGGACAGCTCTTTGCTTTCACAAAACTGAAGTGATCAGCTGAGGGGTTTCATATTCTTCAAGCTCTCCTGTCTTGCCACTTCTTCCGTGAATGGTTTAGCCTTTCTCAGTACTTCCGTGGGAATGAGGAACATTGGGACTTTTAAATACATCCCTGGTGTTGTGATACAGTATCAATATATCTATGCGTGAAGTTCGTGCCTCTGCTACTGAATAATCTGGTACAGAAGTCAATGAACTTAATGCAGTATTGGTAATCCAAGGGAGTTTGAGTTAAATGCTTTTGACATGCAGAATCAAAAGTCAAGGGCAAAGCAGACTTTAAATATTCCTTCTGCAGAGCCTGGGATAGCTGTAATTGAATCCTCGCGTGAAACATATTATCTGAAGTAAAGCTAGCTGGCATCTCATCTTCAGATACCAAAGCGTTAGGGTGCCTTCTCCACACAAACGTTCTTTTGACATTGTTGAACATTGAAACTCCCAGATAATTTATAGTGAACATGCAGAGATATTGATGCATTGATACAAAGCAGGGTAAGTTCCAGGCACAGTGGTAGCTCCTGCAATTGGTTCAACAGCTGCTGAAGTATAATCATTGTGGAATTAGGAGATTTGTGATCTATTGGTGATCCTGTAAATCAGGGAGGAGCAACTTTCACCAAATCCATCAGTGAACGTTACATTTACTTCAGAACTGATTGGAGGCTCCATTCATACCTGGATATATACTTTAATACTCTATTAAATTGCAGCGAAATTGCAATTTAAATCTTAAGTGGAATAGGCTGTATATTGGCTTAGAACACAGGAGAGTTATCAATGTGGCTCGTGTTAGATTAGCATGACGGACTGCCTGACTCTTTGCCACTCAGTTTTAACCTTTGCTTTGAGGTTCCATTCATATTTGGAGTGGTCCTGTGCATCAGCCTTCCATACTCCAAGCAGCCTGCGCTGCTGTTGTTACAGTCCCATCTGGTTTGCCTCCCTTTCCCAGCCCACCTCACGCTGTTGTGCATTATTTTTGCAAGTAGGAATGATCTGGAAAAAGGGTGTTGGAGGCAGCGATCACACTCAGCGTCCTCTAGAACTTAGGATCACCTGCTGAAATTGAGTTGGAGTTTATTCAGGACAGACAAGAATAACTTCTGTCAAAATACATACAGCTTTGTATGAACTTTGATGGTGATAACCAACTTTTAAAAGAAGAACAGACAAATGCACAGAGCATGGGTCTATCACTTGCTGTTACCCATGGTAGCGGCAGTTTCCAGTGCAATATACTGCTGAAAACCAGGTACAGGAAGGAGACAATAATGGGGCACACCTTGACCATGGGCTTTTTTGAAACATTAGTCTGCCTGCTGTAGGAACCAACTGCCTGGATTAGAATGCCCTTTGATCTGATCCACTGCCACCATGCCAATTCCTCCTCCTCCTCGTCTCTGCTACTTCTACTGCCTCCCTCACTTCCTTCGCACCCTTTTCCGTTCACATTCGATTGCTGCACTTCAGCTTATCCACTGCCTGGCTGTTAAGCTTTCATTCCCTTGTGTAGTCACCCTGAGGTGTGCCTTGCCCAGCAGCCTTTGATGGATGAGCATGCCAGTTTTGTAGTTATCTGGAAAGACGATCCTTCAACTAATCAGCATCTGTACTTTTCTAATCTCCAAGTCTTCCTATACTACAAAGATGCCAGAAAGAGGAATCATGTTTTTCTCCCCGTGTCAAACAGATAGGTTCACTGGGATTTGCACTATTGCCATCTTGCTTGTGCGACACAGCAACCTGAGTGCTGGAGTACAATGAACAGAGCACATAACCAAAAGAAAGAAATAAGGATTGACTGTAGGTCAGGGGGTCGTTCTAAATCATGTGCATGAAGTGCTGTGATATAGTGAAATTGCAAAAAATTATCCTAGCTGAAGTTCCAGGCCGTGCCCCCCTTCCCTCAGTCTAGAAATGGCATGGGAATGGTTGCAGAGCACAGGAGATGCCCTGCAGAACGTTGATGCCCATGTAGAGCACCTTCAGACTCCCTTTGGTGGAGAATCACAAGGCATGCCTTATGAAGAGAAGCTGTCAGCCCCAGCTAGTTATTGCGAGGTAAAAATAAAGATGAGAGAATTGTGCACATCATCCTGAGTTTGTTGAATGTAGACAAGATAAAAATGTAGTTTCAAAACAACAACTAATTTGGGTGACACTTACTCAAGATTCTTTTCCCCTCCACAAGTCTTCTATTGATAATTTTTTTCCCCCTCCAACCAAAGAAGCATCTTCTTTTGGGGTCTTAAAGGCATGGCATTTGTTGTAAGCCATCCTGAGACACTGTTAAGGATGGTCTGGAGATGCTGTAAATAAATAAATAGACATCATCCAGACACTTTCCCAAGGTCAGTAGAGTAAAAGACATGTGGGACTCAAACGGATATTTCCTGCTTGCAGACCAGTTGGCTTCATCCCTTCTACAAATACAATCAAAAGCAGGCGATCGGCATCTGTAAGCATTCAGAGTTCCTCTTGCTCCCTGCTGCAGACTGTTGCAACTTGGGCCTTCCTTTTTGATAAAGGTGATGACATGAGCTCCAAGAGACTGGAGGAAAAATAAAATGCCAGAAAAGTGAAGGAAATGCTCTGACTGTTATTGATTCCCGTGGTTGTGAGCTCACAGGCACACTGGCACTGCATGCACTTAATTGTAATTTTATTGAGCATCATTTCTGCCTTGTTTGTGTGCTTGAGGCTGTCACTCACCATGACTGATGGCCTTCATTCCATCCGAGATCTTGCAAGACAGTCCTCCTTGGCTTCCAGACACCTTGCTTGGTCTTAGTGGTGCCTGCCCATGTTCCCTGTTTTCCTGCAGTTGAAGGTCACAGGGAAAGCAGCACCGCGAAGCCTCAGGCTCCAAGGCACCTGCTTTTATGCTAAGCCTGATGCAAGGCCAAAGATGAAAAATGGGCTTGGATGCCAGGCGTACTGAACTCTTCATCTCCGCTCCTGCAGTCTTTCACAGGGTTGAACAGGTAATCCATTGCCTCCGAGTTTCACTGGGTTGTCTGCATACCTGCTTCTCTGCATATCTGCCATGAGCAAGTGCGCTTTTGTGATTGTTGGAAATGAAACAAAATGAAACCAAAGCAAAGCAAAAAAGATTCTGCAAGGGATTGAGAAAGGCCAACTTCATTTTCCGAAGAGCATGGCAAAGTGGATCTAGAAATAAGCTGATAGATAAGATAGGTATACTTTAGGGTCCCGCTCCAACAACAGCCAGCCAGATAAGAGCGGCTCTGTTACTTAGGACCAAAAGTCTCATGCCTAAGACCCAAGTTGTAATCTAGCATCCTGTTTCACACAGTGGCGGTCTTTAAATAATTTCATGATGCATGGCTGGTTAGGCTATGGTAGGATAGCAAGGGATCTGTTTCTGTTGATTTGTCCTTACTGAATATTCATCTGCATTGATCCTTTACTGATAGTTCATAAACAGAACCCTAAAATATGCTTTTATATGTTAACTTATATGTCCCTGGAAGAAGGGCTCGTTTATGAAAACGAAGGGTTTTCATTTTACCTTAGTGGTAAAATGGGTGCTTTGCATGGAATCGGTCCCAGGTTCCATCTCCAACATCACAGACAGGTCTGGGAAAGCTTCCAGTCTGGAGGACCACTGGTGGCCCATGCTGATAATACTGAACTAGATCAGGGTGGGAAACTTGTAGTCCTCCGGATCCTTCAGCTTACAACCCCCGTTAGTCCTCTATAACCAACGCTAAGGAACGATACAGTTTTAAGCCAGAATATCTGAAGGCCCACAAGTTGCCTTCTCCTGAGCTAGATGAACCAGGGTTTGATTTGGTATAAGGCAGGTTCCTATGTAGTGCTTAAAGACTAGACCCAAGCACTCCAAAGCAGTCCACTTTAGAGGCATGGAGATGCTTCATACCTACATACTCATCAGCTGAGGGCTGCAACATCAAGCGATAACTTGCCTGTGAACTACAAGCCATCATGGATATACTGTGATAGTCTGCTGATAGCACTGCAAGTGCTGTTTCAGTGTGGTCAGATGGCTAGTTATCTTTGTATAGTAATCAAGGAATGTGTGCGCATGTGTGAACTGAGCCATAGCATCTTCTGAAGTACAGAACATACAGACAATAAGTAGGTTCACCTGCCATATAATAGTTGTGCTTGTTCATAGCACATTTTGCATGTTCAAAGAACTTCATATAATTATTTCTACCATCCTCACACCAACCCTGCAAGTAGCATTGTCCCCATGTGGCAAAAGGCAGGAGAAAAGCATTTGGGTTGTTTCATTGTGTGAACCGAGCTGTACTAATGATCCACAAACAGCCCATGGTTTGCTGTAGGATTGCAATTCTGGTTTGCGTTTGGTTAACAAACTATGTTAGAGGGGTTGGGATCACGAAGCAACCCACAATTCAACATCAGCATATGATTCAACAGTGCATTGCTATGTTTTGTGAACTAGGTTAGTGACTTGCTTAAGGACACCAACTGGGTGTTCCTGGCTAGCAGCTTCAGTTCTTAACTACTTCACATACACTTCACTCCCATAATTGCAAAGGGATTTGGATAGCTGCAAGCAGGAATGCAAAACAAGTGGTGATAAAATACGGGCAAGATGAAAGAGGTTGAATTGCAATGGAGCCATCTTGAAAAGCTTTGTGGACGGAATGGAATGTGATGGGAGCTGATGTTTCCCCAGGAGTAGAAAAGATACTGGGAAGAAGGAAGGAATGGCTGAAGAAAGAAATGTTTGTGAAAAAGTAACCAAAGTTCTAAGAGCAAATAAATAAACAACTAAAAATTATTCACACTGCCCTTCTCTAGTACGGAACATTGTGTCACTTAGCTCTTTTATGGTAGCCGTTGTGTTAGCCTTGTCAACATATTTTACTGGCCTCTTTTGCTGTCACATTTGCTTCAGATGCCTAATTTTATGTTATTGAGATGACGTTCCCCACTTGTGTTCAAATAATCAATACAAGTCCAAGCACTGTTCTGTGGAGATCACATTATATGAGTTTAATAACATACAATACAGGCTTTGATGTATACATGGTGTGTATTTCCCAGGGTTTTTCTTCCTCTTTTTTAATGCAGAAATTCTTTTGGGTTGTGTTTATTCTTTCTGTCAGTACACTTTATAATATCAAAGCTTTTCCAGAGGAGTGTAGGACTACTGAGTTATGTTTGGGTCATGTTTTGCTGGGTGCCCTTTAATACCGTAGCTTTAGAAATGCAATTTTCAGCCTCTGCTTATTAGAATATGATAAAGTATTCCTGGTCTATGTCCAGCTCCACTAATCTCCAGACTACACTTCATGAATTAGGCATGAAGATTTTAGTCAATGTGCTTTCAAAGACCAATGTTTAGGGAATCATGGATTTTCTACAAGCTGAGGGAGAAATCTATAATAGGAGGAACTGATTTTCAAACATCATATTTTGCTGAAAGAAACGACCAGTTTCTGCCTTAGAAACAGTACACATTTTCCTATTAGAATACTGAAAGGCTAGTGTAAAATGGGCAGTATACTTTTAATGGAGCAAAGCTCCGTAGCTTTAAAAAATGCTCAGTAACTGCTCAGTCTTGTCCCCTAATGCATCATGGTGGTGGGTCGGTTTTTCGATGACAGTTGGGCCCACGAATCACGTAAATTTGGACATATTTAACAAGAGGCCTGTATTAACTGCAATAGTTAAGACTCCAGGTGATCTGTCTGTAGAGGGTGCATTCCCAGGGCCTCGGGAGGGAGATGGCGCCATGGACAGTGGCCCCTCTTGCACAAGGATGGGGGATGCTAGTGAGCCACAGGCAGCTCTTCTGGCCAGCCTCTCCCACGTTGCAAGCGGCATTTCCTAAACACCCACTGGTTTTAAAAGCAGCTCATGATTTGCCATTGAGGTTTTAAATACATTGTAGTATTTTATATGTTGTGAGCCGCCCCGAGGCTTGGTTGCGATGGGGCGGCATAGAAATGTTTTAATAAATAAATAAATAAATATGCATAGGAACTGTAGCAAGTAGCCAATGATGAGAACTGGATCCCAGCTTCACTACTTGTTGCATTAGGTTGCAGCGAGCAGACTTGCAGCCCAGCTTAGCATTGTGTCTACAGCTTACCTCACACTTGTACTCCATAGTAAGTAAGCAGCCCTTCACGCTTCACATAGCCATGCCAGCCATGCCATGGAAAAGCTATTTCTGTCTTGCAGTTCTAGGGAGTGCAGTACCAACGTGAAAGGGGCATGACTAGGGCCAGGTCTACATGTCTGAATGCGTAAGACCAGATCTGGCCAGCTTGCATTGGCTGCTGATATGCTTGCAGTCCTAATTCGAGATACTGGTTTCAACCTATGCAGTCTTACATGGCTTAGGACTACAATACCTGTTGCGAAGCCCCTCCCAACCACCGTCTACTTGGACACTGCTCCTAACCTCTGAGGTTTTTATAGCTTTCATGCATCCTGTAGTGCATGACCCTGCCTAAACTTGGAAGCTGCGTAGGGTCAATCCTGGTTAGAATCTGGATGGGAGACCTGAGTTCTGTACTGAGCAGGGGATTGGATCCCGTGGCCTTTTAGGCCCCTTACAACTGATCCTATGATCATACAGCGGGCTTTCTCTGTGGTGGCCCCCTCATCTGTAGAACAGCATCTCCACTGCAGCCTGGCCGGGGCCCAATGTGTCACTTTCTTGGCATCAGGTTAAGATGGCTCTCTTCTCTGAGGTCTCTAAAGACTTCCTTGGCCATCAAGAGCCTTGAGAGAGCTTAGCCATTCTAGGTGTTTTGCAGAGTCATTCTTTGCTATTGTATCTTTTTAGATTTAAATGTCCATTTTTTTCTGATTTTATGATGTTTGCATTGCATTTTTATTGTCTATTTTTATGGATTGTTGCCCAGAAAGTTTTGGCTGTGGGGTAGTATAGAAATGAAATTAATCGAAATAGTAGGGCTCCAGCCACGGATCTGTTCTCAGGACTCCTGTGTTGATTGATGCCAACTGGAAGATTTTATTTTGCACTTAATTGTATAGTGCACAGGCAACCTCTCCACAGGAAAAGGAGGGAGAGACCTAGTTAGGAGGGAGAAGGGCTGGGCAGCAAAAGATAGCAACCTAATTGTAACTGAAGAACTACTGACTGACCTGCTATTGGGTGCAAATTAAATATTTATTCTAGTTTAAGTGACTTGGATGAAAAAATAATTGGCTGGCTTTCTTTCTAAGTAAATCCTAATAATTCTTTTTATTTGCGCGCACACGCACACACACACACACACACGCATATAGAGAGAGGCATATATAAATTTGTGCCTGGGTTGCTGATGGTTTACATGCCTGTCCTGAAAGCTTGCACAGGGTTTAACACCTGGCAGCTGCCACAAAAGTTTTGGAGGCACCAAGGCTGCAGCAATCGTGCAGTGTTTTGGATCGTCTGGTGTGACTAACAGCAGAATTGCCTTATTCAAGGAAAACACAGTAACACAGCATGTAGTTTTAGAGGCAGTGAACAAAAACTAGAGGAACACTGGTTTGAAAGAAGTTCCAGATAATCTTACTTTTATTAGTCCTACCACGCACGTTGTTGGAGAAGATTGACCCAAGAAATACATCCAAGATCTCCCAGTGTTAAAATGCCAGTTAGTGAAAAGATCCTGAAAAAATAACAGTGTTGGCAGTGTTGACAGAAAAAGGGGTTATTCGCTTACTACGTTCATAGTTCTTTTTAATCCGTCCCTTCTCCCACGGAGGCTCAGAAGAGGGTACATAGCTTCTCTCCACCTCTTATGTTCCTGACTGGCCCAAAGTGTTTCCCACTGAGGTTCGCACATGAGATTGGCAATTGGGACCAGACTCTCCGCAGTCCTAACCACTGCACCATGTTGACTCTTAAATTAGCTGGCTTCTTACTTCCTGCTTCTTGTCTGTTTCAGGTTATACTGGATTCCCCATAGCTTTTAAGTGGAATATTGTTTCATTTTGTAAAGTGCATGAATGGCATTATTCTGTGACCTAACTGGTTGCAAAGGTTTGATTGCACTAATATTTAGTGAAGGGGATATACCAGAGGCAGCAAATGCCTTGGAAAAAAGTTTGCCTTTCCGTACGGCGCCAGGTTGGTGGTGATGGTGAGTGGAGGAATCTATATTTTCAATGTACAAAGGAGAGGAGTTGAATTTCCAGTGTCAAGTTCTTCAGGGAAGGTGAAATGGGGTTGTGAAGTTCCATGAACCGTGTCTGTGCTGAATATACTGACAGAACTAAGCAAACATGAAGTCATCCTAATTACTGATGAGCAAAGGGACATTTTTCCACTGCATTCCTTTCCCCTTTTTATAAAAGGCAGGATGCTATTGTTGTAGCTCTGAGAGCCCCCAGGCTGCTCAGAAAACAGGCAAAAAATCAATAGCCCACTTGTTGAGGATAAGTGAATTAGCTTGTGTTGAATGTAACCAAGTACCTGAACACTTCACTGAGCAGCTTTGGTTTTGTGAGAAAAGAGAATTGTATGGATTGTCTTGCCTTGGCTGGGACCGGTCCTGATCTCTGATTAATCATGCCAAATGAGGAGGCCTTGCCCGGTTATCCTGGGTCCTAATATGCAATTCTCTCTCTCTCTCTCTCTCTCTCTCTGACTTTCTGTCTGCAGAATTATCTCTAGCCCAAACCT